>CM061131.1:11080804-12510804 GCA_030789695.1 Scilla litardierei
GGCACATTATAAGCTTAAGTTGTACCATATGCATGGTACAACATAAGCTTAAGATATTCCCCCTTTATTAGCCATATGTCGCATGCACTTATGCATATATAATGCGACTTTTCTACTCATCCAGAGATCCTCTCCGCAAGGGAACAGATTCCCTTTGCGTACGACTTCGTGTACGCGACGTTCGAGGTCCGTATTCCCTCGTACATCCCCTACAAGGGTGTACTAACGTCTTCCATATCCAACATCCCGGTATAGCAATTGTCGTAAACTCATTAGCCAGAGATAGTTGTCACCTAACAAGGGCCATTAGACCGGAGTCAAGCCTTCTGCGCTTCCTCCAAGGGTCGAAAGATTTGGACTTACAAATTATAGTAGCATCCTCCAATGTTTATGCAAATGCAGGTTACAGGTCCGGTCCATATACTGATAAATCACAGAAATGGTACCCACAGTGGGATGGCCATCTACTGCAAATATGCAAAGCAACTTATGAAGGCAACATCATCCTATCAATTCCGAGATCCTCACCATTCCAGAATCACACAAATGGTGTATTTGAGGGCGCCTGGTGGTACATCACATCCCGGTGACGACTGGGATAGAAGCTGGTTCTGTGGAGCTGACCATATAGTCTGAAGACCACATCAGAGGCGATGAAACTTAGCACACCTCTCCAGAGTTTCTGGATTCAACAGCTGCTTGATGTTGATAAAATTTGTAATCGGTGTATATTTTCAGAATATTGTAAATATGAGTGATGAGATAAGCCTACGAGATCTGAAAGCCTTAGAGCTTTTACAGATCAGGGGGAGTTGACAAAATTTGAAATCTTTTCCCTTAGCTATGGTTTTTCCCACTGGGTTTTTCATAGCCAAAGGTTTTAACGATGCAAATCACATCAACTCTGGATCCTGAAGTATCCACCCCTCTGTGACGCTCAGAATCCAGAAGTATTCATGAGCAGAGTCACTTGTACAAATCAGGGGGAGTTAAAGAGCGTTTGCACTCTTTTTCCTTAACTATGGTTTTTTCCACTGGGTTTTCCATAGCTAGAGGTTTTAACGAGGCAAATCTTACCAACTCAGGATCCTGAAGTATCCACCCCATGTGAGACTCTTCTATGCTCAGAATCCTGAAGCATTCACGAGCAAAGTCCACACCTATGGCTGGATAAGGGGGAGTGTTGTGAACGGTTATTTAACCGTAGTTGGGTGAGATTCTGGGCTATCCTAGAGATAGGCCCATATCATTGTAAGCCCATATTTGTATTCTCCCAATTGCCTATAAATAAAGAGCTGGGGCTCCTCCCCCAGTAGTTGATTTATAACAAATAATTAAATATAAAAAAACCAAAACTAAAAATTCCCGCTTTTAAAAAAATGTGAGAATAACGAAATTAGTCGGAACACTGTGCATTCCTAGCCCTCACTGGATGCACTTCTGATAGATTTAAAAAAACAAACGGACTGCTGCGATTGGCCGAGAAAAGGGGAAAGAGAGAGGTGGGCCCGCAAGTACACAGGTTCAATCGTGATCCCCGTTTTTTGCGGGGATTCTTGCACGCGAAAAATCAGCAGCCACGTCGGACCTTTTCCCACGAAAGCCAAATACGCGAAACGAACACGAGAGGTTGGAATCTCGGTGGAAAGTTGGGAATAGTGGACATACAGTAGCCCAAACAGTGGTATTGGGTCACTTTCTTGCCCAAATAAGCGAAAACGAACATGCCCTAAAGGAAAATTGATACAATGGAAAGAACAATTGCATTGGTATTGCTAATCCTTTTTCTACTCATGGAATGTATATTAATTGGATGTGGATGACAAGCAAACATGTAAGTTTTTTTTTTATTCCTGAGAAGGTACATCTCATCTCATGCATGGAGACTATGTTTTGGATGATACAGAGTTTCGCATGTTCTAGTGTTGATATTGATATGTCATCTTTTCGTTTGAGTCCGGAAATAAGAAATGTGCTATTCAACATGTGCATGTGTGTTGGGAAGGTGCCGAGTGAAGGCGGAAAACATATATAAAAGTTGCTTATAATAGAATTAATTGTTATGCATGAGCTTGACACATGAACAACAAGATGAAATATATTAAGCCGTGGGAAAGAGTATAACATATAAAACACAATGAACAAGCAAGAAAAGAGATCGAGTCAAGAGCATAGTCTCTTCTAAGAGGGTTAACCCTAACTCACGCTACTAACCAGCATGCCTTCAAATACACATGCACCAATCACCGAAACCCTCAAACCAGCAAGCAAGCAAATTGCCCCCATTGCATTGCACTCCTTTTGTCTCACCTTAATGGGAACCCCTCCACCATCCATTGGAAAGATGGTCACTGTACTGAGCATCGACGGCGGTGGCGTCAGGGGGATCATACCGGGGGCCATCCTCGCCTTCCTCGAATCCAAACTCCAAGTAAACAAACACTATTTGTTACACATCTGTTGATTTGGTCCAACATGTGCATGTTCTTGCAGGAACTCGACGGAGAGGACGCTAGGGTTGCGGACTACTTCGATGTGATAGCCGGAACGAGCACCGGAGGCCTTGTCGCCGCAATGCTGACCGCCCCTAACAAGAACAACAGGCCACTCTTCGCCGCAGACGAGGTCACCGACTTCTATTTGCAGCATAGCCCGAAGATTTTTCCTCAACAATGGTGTCTACAGTCTCATAAAATCTAGTAGTATTGATCTAAAATGTTTATAAAAAAATGAGGACGTATATGTGAATCTTGCAGTGGGATTATATCCTTCGGCAGGGCGCTCGCTGGGCCCAAGTACGACGGCAAATATCTACGTTCCATGATACAAGGACTGCTCGGCGACACACGGCTGCATCAAACCCTAACGAATGTCGTTCTCCCCACTTTCGATGTTAGGCTACTTCAGCCAACAATCTTCACAACGTTTGAGGTACTGCTTCTCATCTATTTCAAGCTTCCCTTCAAACAACCACACAATCAGGATGCAGGACCCACGTCGATGTTTCGCTGAAAGCTGAACAAGTTGACTTTCAACAGGCAAAAATCGGTCCTCTGAAAGATGCCCTTCTATCCGACATATGCATCAGCACATCCGCAGCTCCTACGTATCTTCCTGCACACCACTTCAAAACACAAGACATTGCTCTGGGAACCACGAGAAGTTTTAATCTCGTCGACGGTGGAGTTGCAGCCAATAACCCTGTGAGTTAATCATCGGCGAAATTATTAGCTATGATTAGACATAACCTATATTAATCTTGTTACTAGATGTTGACGGCGATGAGCATGGTGACCAAGGAGATATTCAAGCAAAATCAGTATTTCTTCCCGATCAAGCCGATGGATTACGGGAAGTTCCTAGTGATCTCCCTTGGGACGGGCGCTGCGAAGGACGATGCGCGGTTTCGTGCCGAAGAGACGGCGAAATGGGGGGTTCTTGGGTGGCTGTTCAACAAGGGCTCTACTCCTCTGGTCGACATCTTTACACATGCAAGTGGGGATATGGTAGACATACATGCGTCCGTTCTCTTTCAAGCCCTCCGTTGTCAAAATAACTATCTTCGCATCCAGGTAAACCTACATAGGTTTTGTCAATAGAGGATTCTATTCTTAATATCTTATAGGCTTCAAATTTAAACAGGATGATACTTTGACTGGCGACACTTCATCAGTGGACATCTCAACGAGGGAGAACTTACTGAAGCTCGTTGAAGTCGGCAAGAATCTCCTGAAGAAGCCAGTGTCCAGAGTGAACTTGGAGACGGGCGTTTTTGAGGCAGTTCATGGGGAGGGAACGAATGAAGAAGAGCTCACACGTTTTGCTAGACTGCTGTTTGAGGAGAGGAAGTTTAGGAACTCAAATATGTCACACACGATAGCTCCCCGTATTGATCTATAGGAAGACAATTCGATGTTGACGAGAATGGACATGCACAAAGCCCGTCTACAAATCCTTTCTTAAAGTGTATGTAAGGAAGATGGTTACACTTTAACGAAGGATTTACTTTAATGAAAGATTTGTAGAGGACATGCCCATTTAGGAGTCGAAAGAGACTTTGAGCATGCACATTCTCATCCCTAATTCAATGCCATTTCAGTATTTTTGTTTCACATATTCGGTGTCTTTGGGCTTTCTTGATGTAGCAGTTTGTTGTGCTCGGCTCTGCTCTAGGTGGGCTTTTGCTTTTTTCTAGATCTTCGCTGTTACATAGCGAAATGGGTGTTATTTTCGTGAGAATAATGGGTATCATACGACATATGAGATAGGCTCTCATATGCCCTCTCACATAAAGCAACCAAGTACAGTCCCACATAGGCTTGTACTTGGTTGTACTTGGTTGCTTTATGTGAGAGGGTATATAAGAACCTATCTCATATGACGTATGATACTTATTATTCTCTATTTTCGTATATACAAACGTGATATTTTCTGCTACACGTAATATCACGCTCGATGCTGATTGATCATTGATGAGGAGCCTCTCCCCCAAAACCCTTTTGGATTGGCTCATCGGTGTCCTTTTAGAAGTGGGGCATCCACGTGGCCAGGGATCATAAGTGATAGATCGCTGGGCCCACATTGATTATATACGAGCCACCAACCAGCATGACATTATGCTCTTGTTCTTATCGGGAATCTTCTACTTTGGGGGTGTGATGATTGGATAGTTGCTACAACATTACAAAAAAGCTTCGATTTTCACTTGTGTTCTTCATGCACCTAAAAGTCTTTTTTTCTCCCTATCTCTGTGTATCAGCATTGTATCTGTCCGATATCCGTATTCAAACTCGTATCCGTGCACTCCTGCTTGTGCATCCTACCCGAGCAATCAATGATTTTCTTTAATCGGATGAGTTTGTTGAAATAAAGGAATTCGGAATAACTTTAGAACAATACGTAACTGTTGATGAATGTATGTCGTTACAATTATTGTAATTATATGATATATCTGGTTTGAAATAATAGTAATCTATTTGGTAATCTTCACCTATGATATCCTCTATGTCACTTCTATGTTTGGTGTTGTGCTTATATGATGCATGGACAAAGTCCCAAGACTTATGAGATGAACATTGGGATCATGATGAGATTACGATAATGAGGTCGATGTGTATGTCGATCATATGCTCAGAATTGTTCTTGGTCAGATGGATATCAAGACGGTACATTGATATTCCGGTTAGACCGGTGTGCATTAATTTATACCATTAGATGGTAGTAACTGGCCTCATAGTCACTCGGTGTAGAGACATTGTTAGATAATGCACATGTGCTTGTTGAAGAACAAGTTAACAGAACAACTTGCTAGAGATGCTTCTGTGCGGTTATAATACTTAGTGTCAACAGAAGATCTCAAGTGGCAATAGTTGCATGTTAGTCCTTTGACCGGAGATAAGCTAAATGACCTTTCATGTGAAAAATTATACTAAGGCAGTTATCGAACATTGGCTTTAAAGCAGATGTGTAGGTACCTGCCGGTATAGTTGAGAGCATGTGAAGGGAGTGGTCATACTGCACTACAAGAAGGCCGAATGATAGAAGCGGTTCCCAAACTGGTTACTAGCGGGTCGTAACCGCTACTATCTTCTTTTCAAGCGGTTGAAGGAACCGCTATAAAATGAGGCGTGAGAAACCTATTTTTTAGCGGTTACAAACCGCCACGATCTAGCCGCCTGAACACTATTAGGTGGCGGTTACGAACCGCCACAACCTTTTTTCTGGCGACTATTTTATTCCGAAAATTTGATTTCATAACTGACGTTTATTGCGGTTAGAAACCGCCACAAGCTCATAAAAATGGTTGTTTGTGGCTGGGTTCTAAACCGCAACAAACAAAATTAAATTTTAAAAATTAAAATTAAAACCTGTTTGTGGTGGTTCTAAACCGCCGATAACTAAATTAATTTATTAAAAAAAATAAAAACTGACATCAAGAAAACTACAAAATATAATCACATGACAATATTTACTAAAAAAACAAGAAAACAACAAAATATAACCACATGACAATATTTACTACAAAAACACATGACAATATTTACAACAAAAACAAGAAAACAAAAAAATATAACCACATGACAATATTTACTACAAAAACGAAACGGTCTGCAGTCCCTCCTCCTGATGCAAGGACGCCTTGTTGATGTGGAGATCAAGCAATTGCCTTCACAGAGGCTGTATGGTCGGTAAATTTTGATGCTGGATGCTGAGAATGATGGTTCCAAACTAACAGCTGCTCCCAGAGTCAGAAGAAAATATATGTAGTCTAAAGTGAAAACAATTGAAAGGTGGTAGATTTGCTGGAAAATTAGCTATCTGGTTATCGTTTCCACCAGATGCAATCTCTGTGTATTTCAATCCACAAACCTGAGAAAGAACCAGAATTAGGAATGTTATCTCCTCTGTTGATTAAGCCGAGTGTTCTCAGATCTCACCTCGGATCTGTGGCGAACGAGCTTGCTGATGAAATAATTTGAAACGCGAAGATCATGCTGACGGATGTTCTTGTCTCTACTCCCCGACACCAAGATGCACGTGCTCAACGCCAGAACTCCAGTCCTCGTGGGATGTCCTCCCATAGTCCGAATTCTTTTGCATCGTGTTCCATCCCAAATCTGTTATAGCCTCCAAACATAAACACAGCCTCCCTACAAATATTTATACACTTCCAAAACTTCTTTACATTGAAATGAGATCGGTGGGGATTAAGTAACCTGGATATCTCCAAGACTAGTTCCGATGGCGAGATATGACCCTTCTTTAGTCTACTGCACGGAGCAAACGATATCTTTACTCCCCAAATCACACAGCTTTGTCACCTGAGACCAACCCATATGTTGAACTTCACATCAAAAACAAAAACCAAACTCTATGGGAATCTGTGTATTTGTGAAGAACCTTGCTAGTGGATGCATTCCATAAATAAACACAAGTCCCTAACCCAATAGCTAGCATGTTCTGTGAGGACCAATCTACAAGGTTCAAATCGAAATAATCCTGAAGCAAGGGAGCATCCAAAATCTGCAATAAAAGAAAAACGAAAGTCACATTTTGTGAAGATGGCATAGCTCAAAGGGTGTGTTATTCTATATTTTACTTGGAGGACTAATATGATATATATATATTGATTATGCTAGTTGTTTCTTAGTGACATGGATGAATGTAGAAGAAAATAAGATGAATGAGGGGACTGCAATGCTATTCGGTCTGAAGCTCTAAAACAAAAAAAACTTCCACCCAAAATGCTGAGAAAAGACTATATGCATCGTATTGCATTCAAATCTAGAGATGACAACATGAGAGGAAAATCATATGTAGTCTATATGAACAGGTTGGTCCGGCTTGTCTTTTACCTCATATCATTTTATTCTCAAATACAAATACCAGTCCTTCATACTTTCCATTCATCCGAATAATTCAAGAATCATAAAGGGAAATGTGCAGAAAGTACTTACTTGATGTGCAAGCTAAAAGAAGCAATGCTGGAGAATATATACTCTCCAATTTAAAAAAATGTAAAATGATGTAGAATGCTTAGCACCTAGCTCATCATGATAGCAGCTCTGGGTGCCAATTAGTTTCCAGGAAGAAGTTACATACATTGAACAATTATAAACCAGTGATTTGAGCAATTTTAGACAGTAAAACATGTTTCTTAGTGACAAGGAGGAATGTAGAAGAAAATAAGATGAATGCATATATGCCCTGGATAAGTGCAAGTCCAGATTCTAGCCATCAGTACACAGAAGAATCTCAGAACCACCCACTTTGACGCCCCTTTGGATCCCAAGAAGTAAAAGAGTCATTAATCACTAAGTAAAATTCATTCACTGAATCTATAGTTGTCAAGTCAAATGGATGATTCGTTTTTTTGCTAGTAGTCATTATTGCAATCTGTGAGGAAGCTTTAATTTGCTTAAAAGAAACTGACGTGATCTCAAATTTGACGTACATGGAACTTGGAATATAACACACGCTGGCATGCCTACAATTTTAGACAGTGAAAATAAAATTACATAATTTATTGACTGGAAAAAAGCCAAAAGGTTTTCAAGTGCAACTGATCATGCATATAACATATACAAAGCATTACTCGCCACAGAACAAGTCTAACAAACAAGAGGACATGATTATTCTAATTTTGCATTCAAAAAAATGTCAACACCCACATGAATCAGTATACCTAACCCCTCTAAATGTATACCATCAGATAGTGAAATATAAAAATGGAGCTAGCAGACATATTTGATGCTGAAGTGGGAGAAGTGAGGCTAAAGGGGAGGAAAATGCCAATATCTTCTTTTCTTTTCTTTTTTCTTATTTTTCCATTTCTACAATAATCTAGCAGACATCTTGCCAAGTGCAAAATGGTGTCTTGGTTGCAAGTCCCCTAGTGCAAGGAATGATACAATTTATGCAATTGTAACTGCCTTTGACACAGTTTGTAGATCTGTAACCTACATGTGCACGTGCTTAAAAGTGAACAAACAAATGCCACATATGAAGTGCATAACTTGGTGAATCACAAGCAACATGCCATTCTCCAACATTCTCAAGCAAAGCTACAGAGTTGAGCAAAAACCTATAGGTACATTGATCTATGTTAATCAATGCAAGATAAATGGAAGGGGGAACAACATTGCAGAAGTGGGAAGCATAAACCATGCTAAAGCAAGACTGAATGAACCTAAAAGTAACTCAATAGCAAAATAATTTCGTACATAATAATCAACCATTCACTTTTAATAACAGAAGATAGAAAAAAAATATAAAAAGAACCAAAACACTCGTTATTCTTAGCAGTAAATCCTAGAATTACTGACCATTTACCTTTGCATGTGTTAATTATATATAGATGTAAATGTAATTTGAATTCGGACAATTTACTTCATTATACCTTCGGATTCATCTATTTGGACATCCTGATGCGATATTTGTGTTAAATGATTGTGACCAAATAAAAAATGCCACATATGCACATGATATTAAAACCTAAAATTAAAATCTAAAATTCATGTCCATGGATGAACAAAATGCAAGGTGTAAGTTGAATAAATAGAGCACCTACATGACATATGAAATGCAAACACTAATATTCAAAGAACCTATCTGAACAAGAAATTATAATTTATGCTAATTGATTACAGATGGAAATGTGCCACCTTGTACACTGCTAATATTCTTTTAAGGACTTTTAGAGTTGTATTCTTTTCTTACCAAAATTCTCCTTGAATACAACTACCATGGGTATGATTTATCAGAATGTAACTTCTTTGGATACTTGACATTGTACAAAGGAATGCCATTATGTAGCCCGTAGTAGTATATTTACAGATTCCTAAATGATTTGGTTGTGTTTTGATGCATACAACTGTTAATTAATTCAATAATGTTGAACGTAGCGTGATACTGTTCTTGATTAAATAGTCGAAGATGATTAAAAATCTTGGAAACATCACAAAAAAGATGAGGCATACAAAAAATGAGTTTTTTCAATCTCATGAATCAATCACTAAAGCTTAATTTGATGATCTAGAGAAATTGATCAAGCTCATAATAACAAAAGGCACAACATGATTCAAGTTAAAACCCACCAAGAATCAGCAACTCCCGTGGAGTTTGCAGCTAGAATCGCTTGCAAGCAATCCAAGTGGCTGCAGTACATGGCATAATGCAAGCAAGTTTGTTCATGCAACGAATCAAACATCTAGATCTACAACAAATAAAACCAGACCCAAATCAATCTATCTCCCTTCAAATATCAAGATTCTATCAAATTGCTAAAATAACTGCAAAGTAGATGATTACATACACTAGCGCCAGCTTGGATGAGATTCTCCACACAAGCGATCTTGCCATGCACCAATGGAGTCTGAAATTTTAAAAATTTCCTAAGAAAGAACAAAATCTTTTAGCACTGATAATCAAACATGTCAGAATTTTACTATAAAGATCAAATTGAAGCATACCCATTACTTGCATATGCCTATTTAAAAGATCTGGATGTTCTAATCAATGCAAAAACATTGAAAGGACCTAACAAATAATACATTAAAAATTTCAAAAATGAGATCAACAGAAAGAAGAAGAAATGATCCAATAAGAAAGCGAGCATACATCGAGCTAGGGTTTCTCACAGACGTCTTTTTCTCGATTCCATCTCCAATTTCCCCATTTTTATTAAATCCACCTCCCTACGCCTCTTCTTCTCTTTCCCTCTCTAGATGTAGGGTTTCAAACTCTTCATCCACATTCGCCACCGAGAACAACGGGTCGAGATCGTCCTCAAATCCTTTCGATCCGGTGACCAGAGAACACGAGTTCAGAACGATCAGATGCACCACTCAATTTGTTCACCTAAAGGAAAGAACAAATAACATTCAAATTTTTGAGAACAAAAATACCGTAGAGTTTCTTCGGGTTCCCAAAGTTTTTTGAGAAGGAAAAAATTTTTGAGAACAAAATTTTCAACTTACTTTGAGAACGAAAATAAAAGCAGGGTTGGGCGATGATCCCTAAGAAATTTCTCAGTGCGAGTTGGGAGGCCTTTGCAGCGGTTTCGAACCGCCACAAATTTCGTTGTAGCAGTTCGAAACCGCTACAATTGAAAATAATCACCCGCCAGTTCATTTCTTCTTTCCGTCGGGCCTTTGTAGAGGTTTCCAACCGCCACAAATGTTCTTGTTGCGGTTCGAAACCGTTACAAATGAAAATAATTATCCCGCCACTTCGTTCTTTCTTCCCGCATTTTGTGAGTGGAGATTTTTTTGTTACAGCAGGTCATAACCGCTGGAAACAATTTCGAATCGCTAAAAACATGTTATTTTAGTAGCGGTTTCGAACCGCTACTAAGATAACCGCTAGAAACGACCCTGTCTTTTGTAGTGCTGCCGGGATTCGGCTCCTCTAGTATGCGGGAGGTTAGAGCCGTAGTTGAGTAAATGGATTCATAGTAAATCCCTAACCAGGGTAGGAGATGAACTTGTTAATAGTTAGCAGGTGTCATCCAACCAATAACTATGGGATCGCACTTTGACTCAAATGATTTAAGGTGTAATGGGGTTTGACTCTACACCGTACCATAGACACCTTATCGACATAGTGATGACGAATGGACCGGACCGCACGGAATCTGTCACTATAAGGTCTAGATTATCTCTAAGAGATTACAGTCTCACAAACCAGATAATGATGGTTTTAAAACAGTGATCGGCATGCTCAGCTAGGGTCGCAACCGATCGGTGACACGAAGTGATCGTATTCACTACTGAAATAAGAATTGGGCTATGTGAGTCTCACACTAATGATGAACCCCTCACGAAAAGCAGAGGAAGAAACTTTGAGTATATATGATATACAAGAGCATAGATCACATGGGGTTGAGATCTAAATAAGAAGAAGACAATCACTCAGTAGTGATTAGTCGACTAGTGCTTAGGCATTAGTTAAGTAATCTAGTTGTCTAGTCAGTCTATGACTTTTTTAGAGAGTTGACTAGTCGATTAGTTACAGTCACTCGTCGACTAGTCGACTATTGTTTACGTGGCCTAACGCAAAATTCAAGACTTAATGCGAGATTTGATTGGGATTCAATCCTAAATCAAATATAATTCATATCCAAGAGTTCTAATGCGATTAGAACTCATTTAAGATGCTTCTTATTCTTTGTGCATTTAGTGATGACGTTGAGTTCGATACGAACACTCTCCGAATCAGATTCAGCTCTCCCTATCATTATATAAAGGGATCTCCCCGGCCCTCTGAAACAAAATCTATCTTTCTTGAGAAAGTCTTATTGTGAGGAGATATTCAAACCTCTTCAAAGGGAGAATCTCTTGCACAAAAGTAAAAGTTTTTCTTTCTCCTCCTTCTTCGCTCTAGCAAAGCGAGGAGGGCAGTTCGAGTTCTTGGAGCGCTTGTGAATCGTAGAAGCGTTTTTCATCTTGTGATTCATCTAAGGTGCTGGTTGGAGAAAGGAGATCTAAGGCGTTGCTTGGAGAAGGTGAACACTGTGCTTCTGGTCTTCATTGAAAGAGTTTTTGGATCCACGAGTATTGCTTGAGTATACTTGTGCTAAATGATCTAAATAGTTTAGATTACTAGCATCGTTACCTTACAGTAGTATCAGTGCCTTGCTACAATCTAGGTTCTATGCTAATGGTATAAACATGTATCTGATTTTTATCATCATAAAATCATATTTGCGTAAATCACCTAGTACAGGGATTAGTCGACTAGTAGTCAACTATTAGTCGACTAATCTAAGGACTAGCCAACTAGCCTGTAAAGGCTAGTCGACTACTCCACCTTCATGAGATTTGTGTAAGCTACAAATTGTGGATTAGTCAACTAGCATTTGATGACAAGTTAACTAGTCCTTCAATAGACAATTTTTGATGATTTTAAATAGAAATTTATTCTCGATGTGTTGTATGTTAAAATGGATTAATTGTTTAATCATGATTAATCTTCAGTGATAATAATTTTAAAAGATGTTTTAAAATTGTTTTAAAATTATTTAAAAAATATTTTCATGATAAGATCATGTGGATGTTAGATATAATATGTTTATAAGCTAAATAATTATGAGGATCCTGCAACGGCTCTGCCGTTAGTAATTTAACCTAACGATGTAGGATGTTACTCCGTGGTCCAAGTAATTATTTAGTGATTTTATTTATATCTGCTTGTAGAGTTGCTTGCTAAATTAAATAAAAACGCTTGTTATGTTGTTGCTTGCAAAATATACTTCATTTACAAATTATTTGTTCATGAAACATATTTTGCTCCAAAACTTAATTAGTCCATTTAATTAGTAGATCTAAACCCAATGAAGTTGGAACTACTAAGGTCATGAATATTTTATTGAATTTGAAGTTCAATTGTGTTAGTTCTTGGGTTCAAGACTAACGTTGTTTTGATGATGATCAATACATTATGTTAGTGTGCTAATCATTATTATGTTTTAGTCTCAGTTTATCTTAATGATTATATGTTGATGAGACAAAGCATAATGCTTGGAGAATATTACAAGGAATATCTTAAAGACCTCCAAGAGTGATGGTGTGCTCAAGCTTGGATGAAGTCATGAAGATCATCTAATGAAGCCAAAGCTTGGAGCATGATGATGGATGGACATCTAGAGGAGCATTGCCAAAGCTTGGAGCTTGATGAAGGAAAGCTCATCAAGGAGTGCCAAAGCTTGGAGATGATGGGGAGCATCAAGGTATAGTGAGCTTGAAGACTTAGACACTAGGAGATGCAATTTGTAATCCATGTAATTTCATTTACTTGCATTTCTCTTTTTGAGTCTAGGATTATTGTAATGCCTTGATAGATGGTCATACTCTCATGCATTTGCATTTCAACATCTTAGTGAGCCTTAGGATTATCATAGAATCCAACCCAATAGGTTCATCTAGGCCAAAGACTCAATTGGAGTATCTGGCTCTCCTGCAGTCGCCTGCTGAAGGTTTAACAGTCGACTAGGTGATTTCCAGTCGCCTGTCGAGCCTTCTACAGTCGACTGTGATGCATAGCTCAAGTCAACATTTCTAATTACTCTTCTTGAGCTGTTCGCATCAGTCGACTGATGTTCAATTTACAGTCGCCTGTGAATTGGTCGACAGTCGACTGTGCGCTTCTTGCATTTTTCGGGCTTCATCCCAATATGCAAGACAGTCACCTGATGATGTTTTTACAGTCGCCTGTATATTTACAGTCGCCTGTGAAATGGCCATCAGTCGTCTGAAAGGCGTAAGTGCGAAATATGCATCTCTCTCTGTTTTACTTCCTCCTCTGCAGCAGTCGACTGATGACGGATATACAGTCGCCTGTCTATTTTACAGTCGATTGTACTTTGGTCATCAGTCGCCTGTATGCATACTGGGAGTAAGCTGCATCTCTCTGTTTCTTGTCCATCCCTGCTGCAGTCGCCTAATGAAGGTTATACAGTCGACTGTATGTTTTACAGTCGCCTGTGTAGTCTTCTACAGTCGACTGTCCTGGCTCAATTTATAGCCGTTGGGATTTTTCTAGCCGTTGACCAGTCGACTGTCTCTTGTTCATCAGTCGATTGTCTATCCCGTAAACTGCCAAAATCTACTCGTTGCTGATTTCTTCCCTTTGGGTTTTTGGCTAGTTTATTGGGTTCCTTTGGGCTTCATATATATATATATATATATATATATATATATATATATATATATATATATATATATATATATGAGTTGGCTTAGTTCATTTAGAACTCTTGGTTATTATTGAATATCTTTGAAAATCAATAGCCACTCATAATCTCTCCCATTCCCTCATTTAGAGCTTCAATCTTATGCTATAGCAGCTAAGCTCTAGGGAATTTCTCAAATGGATTTCAATCTCATTCCTTTCTTGGAGATCATCTTTCTTCTCTTTATTTTCATACACTCAAGTGAGAAGTGTTAGGATTCATTCCTAGAAGAGAGAAAGATCATCAAGTGCAATCAAAGCCTCATCTCAAGCACTTGAGTTTCACTTACGTGCCTTCTTCATCTCATTGGTAAGATCATATCAAGGCATAGGTAAGTGTTGTTTCGTTTTGTTTTATGTTCGAAACCCAATTTCTCTTTTTGGGATTAGGGTATTCTCTTTGTGGGAATAACTCTCTTTGTGGGAGTAACTCTCTTTGTGGGAGTTTAGTGTCCTAGTGTAGGGCTAACCATAATTCTCTTAGTGGGAGTTAGTGATTCTCTTGGTGGGAGTCTTGACCCTCGTGTATGGTTGGTTGGGTCCTTGTGTAGGGCAAAATCCTCTTGGTGAGGTCTCTCTCTTTGTTGGAGTGTATCCCTTAGTGGGATTTGTATTCACTTCTCTTTGTGGGATTATAGTGAATACTGGTGTGGCTGGACGTACCCAAGTTTTGGGGAACCAGGGTAAATTCATTGTGTTTGCGATTGTTGTTGTTGAGCACTCTATTTAATTTCCGCTGCTTATTTGTGCTTTAATTTTAGTAACTTTTAATTAAGCACTTTGTGTGTAGCCCCGCAGGGGCCCTTACAAATTGATCACATTGGAGTTTAGCTAAGAACGACACATTTGGACAATGTTCTAGTAATTAAGAAACGCGGCCTTGGTGATTCAACCCTCAAAAAACCTCCCACCCCAGATCGTATTGGCCTGGCCAAGTGATCAGTTTGAATTCTCTTATCCAACTAAATTATATGACTTATTTTTTCCAACTATATTAACTCTATTAGTTCAAAATCCTTTTAAGGATTATGTGTAGCCCTCCATCGTTTCAAAGTTGTAGAGTACTTAGATTGATGTTAAGGTTGTTGACGAAGGTCAAGCCTTAGTTTTATAATCATATGCATCTTTATAAACATAAGATGGATTTGAAAATGTGAGGATGTGCCTTTTTGATGAAGTTTAAGGGCACTGATCACATTCTACTGAATACGAAATAATAGAAAAGACTAGACTAGACTTTATGATTTGTTGACGAATGTCAATATCATAAGGGGCTAGGGGGAGGGATCGGGTTGGCTCCTACGCGCTTTGGACCATTTAATCGTCCAACGCGACATGGACCGTTCGATCAACACTTTTTGTGGGCCCCTCCACGCACCTTTTGCTCTCCAAAGAAAAAAAGAAAAAAAAGAAAATACAAAAGGTGGGTGGCGGGGCCCGCAAAAAGTGTTGATCGAACGGTCCATGTTGCGTTGGACGATCAAATGGTCCAATGCGCATAGGAGCCAACCTGATCCCAGGGGTGAAAACCATAAATGAGAGTTGCAAAGTGTTGCAATTGACAAAGAATTTGTAAACCAACTATGTAGTGTGATAATTACTTAGTGACGAAGGTCAAGGTTAGCAAACTCAAGATAGTTGGATCTCAATTACCACTAAGAACTTATATGATAATGTTCGTCTATTTTTTGTGTTGAAGATATTCACGAAAATTAGTGGGAGAAATAATTAGATGAAAACCAATCTAATTATTTTAAGAATATTTGCTTCATTGTCGTAACTCTTTTAAAATTCTTTTGAAGCATCATGACTGGCTTGAAATTATTCTTTGACAAAAGCAAACTCACTGGACCTAATTACAAAGACTGGTTGAAAACCATAAAGATAGCATTGACTTATGCCAAAATTGCATATGTATTCGATGAATCTCCTCCTAAGACCCCAACTCTTAAGTCATTAGATGAAGAAAAAAACTTTTCTATATTTGGACCCAATACTGTGAGATAGCCAAATGCTTCGTGCTTGCATCAATGAACTATGAGTTGCAAAGAAAGCACGAGAATATGAACGTCCAATCTATATTTCTCCATGTAAAAGATTTATATGGAGAGAAATATCGAATAGCTAGATTCGAGACCTCGAAGAAATCGTTTTATGCGTGGTTATCGGCTGGATCTTTAGTTCAAGATTATGTCCATAAGATGATCGGTTATATCGAGGAACTTGCACAGTTGGAGTGTATTTTAGACAATGAATTATATATTGATATTGTTACGACCTAAAGATCGGGGGAGTCCGACTCCCGCCCAGATCCGCTGACATACCTCGTTGAATCACCCCTTATGCGAAAGGGCCGCCGCCCCGGAGGACCGAGACAACAGGAGAATGGGCGCACCTCGCAGCACTCCCCCCTCCCGGACGAGGCGTACAACCGCAGTCGCTCGGCCAGCCAGGGGCAGGGCGCCTAGGGAGCGCACCGACAGCGCCGCCCGGGATGCTGACTGAGGCGCGGGCATATCCCTCCTTGCCAGCGATCCATGACCCGCGACCGAAGAGGTATGCGGCCGGGCCGAACAACCCTCGACCAGGTCGACCCGGCGGGTCCCCGCGAACCCCGCCACCGGAGATAGCATTGCCGGACCTATAGTTCATCACGCACGACAAACAACCTAGTGTAAGGACACGACTGACACTAACACCGCCCGACCACCTGACAAAGCACCCCCTGGCCGCTAAGCCCCCTGACACTTAATGCTTTCGGCCCTGACATCCTGACAAAAGTGCCCCTGGCCATTGCGTCGTCTGACAAAAGCGGGGCAGGCACTCCTGTTCTTGACATCCTCATCCGAAGCTTCCACTGACAGCTGAGCCAGCTCAGCACGTCGAGTCGGCATGCCAGGTCAGCCCCACCTAATCATCTCCCCTCAGGTATAAATACCCCCTCACCTCTTACGGTGAGGAGGTTGGCAAATTCTCTCTCTCAATCCATTATTCACACACGAGAGCAAAGGTCGTCCATATCTTTGTTCTCCCACTTATTGTCACGCCCCGCTTCCCATTCTACCGAGAGCGAGGACGCGAGCGGGTCCGCGATGTGCTTAAAACAAAGAGGAGTACTTTTTTTTTCTTCCTCCTTGGTTTAAACACACTAAGCGTCTATGAAATAATATGGCAGGATCTTGCATGCTTATAAGAAATAGTACAGATGACATTATTACAATACCAAAGCGTCTGAAAGTAAAGTACAACATAGGCCTAGTATGGCCGCAATCAACTAGTACAACAATTACATTATTCAAATATATAAAGTGCAGTCGCGAAGAGGAATATCTAGTCTTCTGTGGGTAGGTACTCCACGTAGCCTTCGAGCTCTGGCTCGGTTCCTGCAGCAAAGACTTCAACGAACTCACTGTCGGTACCTGACGGACATTTCGTAAAAACAACAAAATGAAATGTCCGTCAGCGAGGTATACTCGGCAAGATATTCTCAAAACCAAAATATTAGACATTTAAATTAAAAACTGAAAACACAAGTGATAAGATAAGTAGAAAAGAGTTATAGCAGTGTAAAGCAGTTAAAACAGTTAAATGTTCGCAACCATTTGTAACCTGCAACAATTTAATAATCTGATAGCAATTGGCGATACTGCTAGCAACCTGCAACAATTCAATATTCAATTGCAATTTTCAAAGCCATCTGTAACCTGTGACAATTTAACAATTCAATGATAACACTATAGCAACCTGCAGAAAAGATGTTAGAACAATTAATCAAAAACCAGTCTATCCTAGTGATAAGTCCATGGCCAAGAGTACTAGAGATAACCAACATGCAGCCTGCGACGGGAGCAACTCCGAGGCTTACCCACCGTTCCGATATGGCAACGGTCAAGGATCTAACCCCCGTAATGTGTTGGAGGTAATTTAGTATGGCGCATCCAGTCATTCTGTAACACTTGTGATCATAGACTACCCCAATCCCAGGTCAAGTCTAGTGTCGGTCAAAAGAACGTGTACTATCTGTCTATTATTGAAATTCCATCTTCCATTCTATATTATTAAAGTTCCATCTTCCATTCAATATTGTTGAAGTTCCATCTTCCATTCAGTCAATTCAATCTCAGTGTCTCAGTAGTCCGTACAACAATTTCACCAAAGTTCACAACTTCACGACTTGATTCAGCAATTAAATGAAAACATAAAAATTCACTTAAATAGATGAAAGAACGGTTAAGATATGATTTTAACTAAGAAAATGAGTTTAAATTAGCTTAAAATATTTTCTAAGATTAGTAGTTATTTCTCAAGATTTTTAAACAATTTTTAAACAATTTTAAATATCCAAAAAACAATTTTAAATCAAGAAATGATTTTTAAAACATATGTTCAAGGAATTGTTTAGAGCAAACCGTACATCAGAATTCTTCAAACAAGGTGTCAAAATGATCGTATTCACTAGTACTACGACATATATTTTTATCGTACATAAGTGTATGTAAAAATCACAGATTACGAATTTTAAAAGGATTTTTAAAACAAGAATTTATCATTACAACATATCTTCAAAGATTTATTCCGGGCAAACCGTACGTCGGAATTCTGTAAACAAGATGTCAAAACGATCGTATTTATAAGTACTGTAACATATATTTTTATCGTACAGTGGTATGTGTAAAAATTGCAAGCTACGAATTTTAAAAGGATTTTAACCTATTTAAGTTTTGCCTTTAAAAATTCACTGTGAGAAATATACTTGCCTGATCGCGACGAAACTAGCGCCAATGGATTCGTTTCGACGTTTCTGATTTTCAGGGACTAGTCACTCATTTTTCTGGCCCCTGTATAATTAGTTATGGATTTATAACCTTAAAACCCATTTATTAATTAATAAAAATACGAAAAATACGAAAGTTCGTGATATTTACAAGTTTGCCATTTCGAATTTAACTCACGCTGCCGTCGACAGCTGAGGGGTTCAAGCGGCGGGGGAGCGGCGACTGGCGGCGAGGGCGAGGCGGAGCACGGCGAGCGGCGGCGCTGTCGGAGGCGTCGGGCGGAAGGCACGGCGGAGGGCGGAAGCGGGGGAGAGAGGGGCGGCGGTGGCGGGCTCGGGGCGCTGCTCGGGGGTTCGCCGGCGTTCGGGGCTTCGGCGGACGGCGGGGCGGTCGCGGAGGAGCGGCAGCGGTCGGTGGTTGAGGCCGGAGGGCGGCGGAGGCTCGGAGCAGCGTCGGCGATCAAAGGGGGCGGCGCTGGGGCGTTTTCGGGCGGTGGCGAGGCGCTCGTCGGCGACGGGAGGCGGGCACGGTGGGCTGACGACGACGACGAGGCCGGAGGGCGGCGGACTTGGTCGGAGGGCGGGCTTCTGCTGCGGGGAAGTGTGGCGGGCTGTCGGGGTGGTCGAAGACGAGGCGGGAGAGAGGGAGATTAAGTGCGTACGTTGCCTGTGGATGGGTTAGCTGAGTGAGAAAGAGAGTTAGGGCTGTGTGTTTAAATAGGGTTAACAATTATTAGTTTAATAAGGGTGCAATAACTATTTAGTCAAAGGATTTAATGCAAAGGTTAGCTTTAAGACTAACAATAGGAAGCTTTAGACCAAACTCCTAATTGGAACGTGTGAGGTTGCCGACATTAGGGAATTTAAACTAGGTAACTTAGTTAAGTAAAAGTAATTAGCGAAGATCATTAGTAAATCCTTGCAACCAAATTACGATTTTGCCCCTGGGGTTAAACGACTCCGAAAAATTACGAAAATATAGCCACGGGTTCGTATCGTCACGAGGATCGTGACTACGAGATCTATTTCGTAGTTTGGACTACGGAAATACGTGTTTTGGGCCAAAACGTTTAGGAAGCGGGTTTGCGGGTTCTCTATTGATTTGACTTCGAAAAATTACGAAATTAATGTGGGAGGCTCTAAATGATCTTAGAGTGATACTGTAGAAGTTTGAAATCATTTTGATAACGTTTACTTAGAAAAATAATTGTTACGACTGTAATGTTAAAATTGGGTTTAAATAATTATAAAAAATCATTTAGGGATTCAGGTTGGTACTCGTATACCCTAAAATATGTTTTAAGTATATTGGTTCCACAAAACATTTTTTTATAAATGATTTATAAACTATTTTGATGTTCAACTCCTAACAAACCATTATAAATATTATTAATTAAGAAAATACATAGAAAATGGGTATTGCTGAATACGGGTCATCACACTTATAGCTCGCCACGTACGGTCGACACACCCTCAGTCCGACCGGTGTGCCTAGCCCCCGTTTTAAGTCCTATTACTGACTTAGGCATCAGAGGGGCTATGGGTTGGACCCCAACCCTGCCCTTCTGACGAGTTGCTCATGGTGCAGGAAAGCTCGCCCCTTGGTCGACGTCAGCCTTTGGCTCCTGCCACCCGATCTTCTTCCGCTGTATTCGGTGAGATTTGACTCCGTGGCCACCCCCAGCGGCAAGTCTAGCCTCTTCACCCCACTAATCACTTGTTAAATTACCCACCTAAACCCTCTTATCAACATAACCATCGTGCCCTTGGTTCCCCTCAATACAAATTCATTGTACGCGAGTTCCACCTCGTAACAATTGGCGCCGTCTGTGGGAACGAAGGGTCACACCCATGTTAGACTTCATGCCAATAACTCGGAACCCTGACCACGGCAAGGATCCCGTGGGTTAGGAGCCACTCTCTTTACTAATCACCTCGGCGCCCGACCCCCCTCCGGGGATGGACGCCGAGACAGACCATACTTCGGCCCACGCAATCCTGAAGAGCTTCGAGGCCGTTACTCAGGCGATGGGAAACTACGCGACGGCGGGAGCGGAGCCACCGCCTGGCCCCTCGGAGCCCCCGAACGTGAGACAAATACTCCACCCTCAGTTCGAGGAGGAGGGGGAGACAGGGGGCTCGCCAAGGAGGTTGCGGCCCAGCAGAAGCTCCTGGAAGAGGAAATGGAGGTCGCGCGGATGTGGAGGCATCGGGAGGAGGCGGCCGCCGCGCAAAGGCATTTGGACGAAGCGGCCGAGACCGCCCGGAGGGCCTACCAGGACGAAGAACCCGCCCGCCACCAGCTCCGCTTCATCATCGCGGAGCGCGAAAGGCTAAGGAGGGAGAACGAATGCAACCGGAAAATCCCAGAGGCGATGGCGACGGGCCGGCGGCTCGGGGACGGGCGGGGCCCGTTGTTGGCCAGGTCCCCACCGGGAGGAGGGAGTCCGCCTCGCCAGCACCACTCCGATCGCCTGCACGAGGAAGCCGTTTGTCGACAACTATGCTTCCTCACCGCCGAGCGCGAAAGGCTTCTGCGGGAGAATCAGGAGCGGATGGAGATCCGGGGGGGAGGCGGCCGGAGGGCGATGGTACTGGGAGAACCGTAGCCCGCAACCCGTTGAATCCTCGACCCGGGGAAGGAGCCCCGCCAGGCGACCGTCACGCTACTCCCCGGGGCGGGAGGACCGTCGGCAGCCGAGGCGCGACCGGAGCCAGACCCCCGAATGGCGGAGAGGGGATGCGCCCGAGTGCCCTACCTATCCGGAGGAGGCCACGCCGCTTGCACGGTGGATCACATTCGCCCCGAGGCCAATAAGGTTCAAACCCCCCCCACCTTGCCACATACAACGGAAGAGGCGACCCCCTCACGCACGTGCAACAATACCGGGGGGCAATGGAGGCGCATGATGTGGATGAGGTGTTCCTGTGCCGGCATTTCTCCCAAAGTCTGAGGGACACAGCGTTGGACTGGTACTTCGGCCTACCCGCAAGATCCATTGGGAGCTTTGGCGAGCTGTCCCACATGTTCTGCCAAGAGTTTTGGGCCGGGCGGACGAAGAAGAAGCCCTTGGACTATCTCAGCACGATAGTCCAAGGAGAAGGGGAGACAACGGGTAGATACCTGCGCCGCTTTCAGGATGAGAGACGGACGGTGGTGACCTGCGGCGACGAGGTACTTATGATGGCCTTCAAGACGGGATTGCAGACTCAGAGCCTCTACAAATCCCTGCTCCGAGATCCGCCGACCGCCTATGAGGCACTGGTTGCGATGGCAGAGAGGCATGCATTGGCCGAAGAGACTCTCGGTACAAAGGCCCTATTTCCCCCAGCGAAGCCGCTCCAAGGCGAGCCCCGGTCACACCCTCGGCCAAGGTAAGAAGAGGGGCACCGAGGTCGCGACCAGTTGGCCCAACCAAGGCGCGAACCGGCGGGGCGACGCCCGCAAGATCGCCCTGGCCCGGCGCGCGAGTTCGCCCCGGCCCAAGGGCCCACCCGAGTCATCCTGAGACAAGAAAGCCCCCTACGGGTGCATTACACGCAGCTCAATGCCCCCCTGATAGAGGTGATGGCCGCGGCAACGAGAGCCGGACTGCTGCCGGAGCCGCCTCGGGAAATGAAGTCGGATCCGGCCCGGAGAGATTTCAGAAAATATTGTCGATACCACCGGGACCATGGCTATGACACCGACGACTGCTTCACCCTCAAAAGGGAAATCGAGCGGTTGATCCAGGTGGGCCACCTAGGGGGCTTCGTCGGGGGCAGGAAACCCGACCGAGAGGAGGGGAACCACCGGAGGGCACGGAGAGCAGACCCTCCAACACACGGTGAGCGGGAAGAGCCTCTCCCCCCGAAACCGGTCATGCGCATAAACACAATATGCGGCGGGCCATCCTCTGGAGGAGCGTCATCGTCAAGCAAAAAGACGTATGCGAGACAAGTGATGACGGCGGGTCTCGGAGGGGATCCGAGGGGGAGAAGGATAACCTACCCTCCCATTACTTTCAGCGACGAGGATCTAGAGGGAGTCGAGCTGCCCCACGATGACGCCATCGTCATCGAGGCCCAAATAGGGACGGCCATCATCAGCCTCCTCCTGATCGACACAGGGAGCTCTTGCGACATCCTGTTTATGTCCACAATCGAAAAGATGGGGTTAAGGCCGACGGACCTGAGACCCTGCACCGGACCCCTCGTCGGCTTCACCGGTCACTCGACCCCTATTGTAGGAGTCATCACCTTGCCAATAACCCTCGGAGAAGAACCGCAGGTCGTCACCCGAATGACTCTGTTCGTTGTGGTCAACATTGCGTCGGCATACAACGGGATCATAGGACGACCCTACATGGCGGCCATCGGAGCGCTCCCCAGCCTGCTCCACCAGATGGTCAAGTTCCAAACCCCCCGAGGGGTTGGGTCTGTGCGGGGAAGCCAGAAGCTGTCTAGGAGCTGCTACGTGGGATCGACCAAGCACAAGGGTCCAGAGCAAAACCCGAGGGTCGACCTAACAGGGTGGAGGGACGACTTCTACCATCAAAAGCTGGCTCCTGCTGATGGCACCGCAGAAGGGGACCAGACCAGCCACGCCCACCCCAGCCCCCCTTGATGAGGGCGGGCTAATCCCTCGGAAAAACATGGAACACCAGGCGTGATGTAGTCGGAACTGTAAGTCTCGAATGAAATACCCTTTCCCTTTTGCACCTTCGAATTACGCCATTTCCACCTGAAAATTTCAGCCCAGAAACGCAAGACTCCGGGGCAGGACCAATCCTCGCCACCCAAACCGGAGAGGGGCACGGGCCGAGCTACGCGCTCGCTCCCCCCACCAAAGAAGACCTCCGGGGCAAGCTTACGGAGCTTAGCCACCCAAACCGGAGCGCCATATGCGGGGTAGGCGACGGCCCAATACCCGTCTGACTATAGAGGCTGCGGGGAGGCGACGGCTCAATACCCGCCCTCTCAAAGACTCCGGGGCAGGACCAATCCTCGCCACCCAAACCGGAGAGGGGCACGGGCCGAGCTACGCGCTCGCTCCCCTCCACCAAAGAAGACCTCCGGGGCAAGCTTACGGAGCTTAGCCACCCAAACCGGAGCGCCATATGCGGGGTAGGCGACGACCCAATACCCGTCCGACTATAGAGGTTGCAGGGAGGCGACGGCCCAATACCCGCCCTCTCAAAGACTCCGGGGCAGGACCAATCCTTGTCACCCAAACCTGAGAGGGGCACGGGCCGAGCTACGCGCTCGCTTCCCCCCACCAAAGAAGTCCTCCGGGGCAAGCTTACGGAGCTTAGCCACCCAAACCGGCGCGCCATATGCGGGGTAGGCGACGGCCCAATACCCGTCCGACTATAGAGGCTGCGGGGAGGCGACGGCCCAATACCCGCCCTCTCAAAGACTCAGGGGCAGGACCAATCCTCGCCACCCAAACTGGAGAGGGGCACGGGCCGAGCTACGTGCTCGCTCCCCCCACCAAAGAAGACCTCCGGGGCAAGCTTACGGAGCTTAGCCACCCAAACCAGAGCGCCATATGCGGGGTAGGCGACGCCCTAATACCCGTCCGACTATAGAGGCTGCGGGGAGGCGACGACCCAATACCCGCCCTCTCAAAGACTCCGGGGCAGGATCAATCCTCGCTACCCAAACCGGAGAGGGGCACAGACCGAGCTACGCGCTCGCTCCCCCCCACCAAAGAAGACCTCTGGGGCAAG
Organism: Scilla litardierei; assembly: GCA_030789695.1. NCBI lineage: Eukaryota > Viridiplantae > Streptophyta > Magnoliopsida > Asparagales > Asparagaceae > Scilla > Scilla litardierei. The sequence continues at coordinate 11,105,519 of CM061131.1, forward strand.
CTTACGGAGCTTAGCCACCCAAACCGGAGCGCCATATGCGGGGTAGGCGACGCCCTAATACCCGTCCGACTATAGAGGCTGCGGGGAGGCGACGGCCCAATACCCGCCCTCTCAAAGACTCCGGGGCAGGACCAATCCTCGTCACCCAAACCGGAGAGGGGCATAGGCCGAGCTACGCGCTCGCTCCCCCCACCAAAGAAGACCTCCCGGGCAAGCTTACGGAGCTTAGCCACCCAAACCAGAGCGCCATATACGGGGTAGGCGACGGCCAAATACCCGTCCGACTATAGAGGCTGCGGGGAGGCGACAGCCCAATACCCGCCCTCTCAAAGACTCCGGGGCAGGACCAATCTTCGCCACCCAAACCGGAGAGGGGCACGGGCCGAGCTACGCGCTCGCTCCCCCCACCAAAGAAGACCTCCAGGGCAAGCTTACGGAGCTTAGCCACCCAAACCGGAGCGCCATATGCGGGGTAGGCGACGGCCCAATACCCGTCCGACTATAGAGGCTGCGGGGAGGCGATGGCCCAATACCCGCCCTCTCAAAGACTCCGGGGCAGGACCAATCCTCGCCACCCAAACCGGAGAGGGGCACGGGCCGAGCTACGCGCTCGCTCCCCCCACCAAAGAAGACCTCCGAGGCAAGCTTACGGAGCTTAGCTGTAACGACTGCTTTTCATGTATCTGGATTTATTATAATATAATATATATTTTGGTGAATTTTCTCCTCATGTGTGGTTTTCGTCTCCGTAGCTTTCATTTTCGATCGATTCGTCGTATTTTCTCGTTTCTTCCTTAGGATTGTCGATTTCGAAGTATGTCATTCGTGACGGACTTCATAACGGTCGTATCTTACTATTAGATCAAGCCTAGGAGTCTTAGGAATCGATCCCGGGGCCCCGCGCTCCGTATCGGAACTTTTTGTGCTCATTAGCCGGTATGAGAAGGGGCACCGACCGACTAGATGACGATCCAGTCGGTCGACAATCCTTCTTGGACCGACTAGTTGGCTTTCTAAATTTCTCAGGAGTTACTGTTTATCGTTAGTCGGTCTAAGAACGTTGGTTGACCGACTAGGTTGCAAACTAGTCGGTCGGCAATGCTTCTTTAACCGACTAACACATCATCTTAATTTTAGTATCAATACTGTTCACTCTTAGTCGGTCTAAGAACGTTCATCGACCGACTAGATGCTAAACTAGTCGGTCAGTATTTGTTCATGGACCGACTAATTCTAAATCCTATTTTTGTTCAGGAGTTACTGTTTACACTTAGTCGGTCTGCGTTGGTCGACCGACCGACTAGTTGCCAAACTAGTCGGTCAGTGGTTGCTCTTTGACCGACTAATCTGTGTTGAAACCCTAATTTATGGGCAGCCGCCAGCCCAACCTATTTAAACCCAACCCAAACGTTTTCTTCTTCCTCAACACGACCCAAAACCCTAAAATCTTCCCCATTGAGCCCCCATCTTCCTCCAAGCTTCAATCCTCCATTCCAAGCCCTAAATCCATCATCCAAACCATCCATTCACTCTATCTACCTCTCATCTTCCCCAAAATCTCACCAAATCCATCAAAATCCCCAAATCCCCCAAAACCCTAGTTTCTCCAAACTTCTCCAATCTTTTCCAGATCTGATCCTCGGGTTCTCCGGAGTGTTTCTTCCGCCTCCTCTCGGTAAGAAATCGATCTACCGTTGTTTTCAGAACCTATTTATATTTTTATGAAACCCTAATAAAATTTCATGTTGTTTGATGATTGTTCCCCCATAACAGCGATTTCCCCGTAGATTGGCATCCGTGTGACGAAGTGGTCGTCATCCCCGGTGCTAGGCAAGTGAAAATTGTCACTTAGGGTTTAGGCCATGTTTTAGGCCATTTGCTTGTTTTAGGCGTAAAAGAGGCTAGGCGACGAAATGATACTCGCCTAGGCGCAAATTGGGGAATTAGCTTGACAACGAAGCTAGTTCCGACATTTAGCATGTTGCACAAATTACCATGTCACGTTTACTTTCCATTATCGGTACGCAATTTAATTGTCATGTCATTGCATCCTTCATGTATTTCAGTGATTGCGTAGCTTCCCTACAATGTTTGTGTTCCTGGCTTGTGTTCCAGAAGCGGGCCATGTGTTGGTTGATAGCCAATGCCCGAATTGCGTGTTTCCGGCTAGGTGCACCCCTACGCCAAATGTTTAAGAATGCGAGCTCATGTGCGGGGCAACCCCAGGCTCACTAGCTGAGCTCATTGTGCGGGGACCCTGGCTCCATTACGTGTGGGTATTGGGGGTAAGAGTTAAGCGACCAATCAACTGGGAGTCTGCCCGATCAGCAACTGCAGTGGAAAGGCGTAAACTCTGGGTTTTGGGGTAGATGTTAAGTGGCCAATCAGCGAATGTGAAACCATTCAGCTGTAAGGCGTAAACATCTACAAACAACGTGAATAGTGAATTGATTGAGATTGATAGTAGCTTGGCTACTCTTGTCTTGTCCTGTCCCAATGATTGTTTTCTTGTACAAATTGTCTTGCCATGTCTTGATTGTGCACTCATGTTATAACTGCCATGTCATGCATACTATAACTGCTAGGTTGCGAGTTGCCTTACTTTCAGTTTCCTTGTCCAAGTCTTTTAGACTTGCTGACATGTGCCCCTTTACTCTTTTGGGTGATACATGTTAGATCCTGAGCCCGAGTACCTTGTTGAGGACGAGGTGTTTGCTGACGCCGAGCCCGAGCTTGTATTTGACGGGGAGTACGTGGACACTGGGGATCAGTCCTAGTGTCTTCGTTGTGTTTTACTTTTGTTTAGATAGAAGTTTTGTTATCGGTGCGTAGCACCTATACTTTGTTATGTCGTTGTATTTTGTTGGCCTTGTTCTGGGCCTTTAGACTCTTTTCTTTTAGCCTGGTGGCTTTTCTGGATGTTGGACTTATTTTCATGTTGGACATTTCATGAGATGTGAGATTTTATTCCAGTCTCTCCTATTATTATTATTGTTATTCCGTTGTGGTTACAGGGACCTGCTTATATTTTATTGGCGCTTATCGGGTTTGGGGCTTCACAGCTCCACTCTCGTGCGGACCTTTTCACGTCTCGCCTCCATTTTAGGGAAGCGGGTCGTGACAGGTTTTAGTGGTGGCCCATGCAGGTCCTTCTGTAACTGCGATTTTTGGGATAGCGATAATAATATTAGAATGTCCAATAAACTAAGTTCGACGTCCGATGTCATAAGCTATGAGTCTAATCTGATTCGTTTTCTGTGTCAATAGATGGCAGGAAGGCGTTTCACCCGTGGTGGGGGCAGTGGTGCGCTCCCTCATGATGAGGAGCCTGAGCGGGAACCCACCAACGGTGAGATGATGCGGATGATGCTCCAGATGATGCAAGTGCAGCAGGGTGTGCTTCTGCAAGTCCAGAATGCTCCACTTGCTCGAGCTGCCCGGGCTCTTCCGGATGCCCCTCGCTCAGAGCTAGGAGCGAAGCAATTTCAGGAGCTGGGTCCCGCATATTTTGATGGTTCTGAGGGTCCTCTGGCTACCGATGAGTGGATTCGGAACATCGAGGACAATCTGAAGATGGCCAAGATCACCCCGGCTGGATGGGTTGATTTGGCGAAGAGGCAACTTAAGGATAATGCTCGGAATTGGTGGGATGCGGAAGAGAAGATGCTGGTGGAGCCAATCGTCTGGGCTACCTTCAAGGCCAGATTTGAGGGTGAGTTCTTCCCGAAAGCTGCCAGAGAGGAGATGCTACAGCGTTTTATCGATTTGAAGCAAGGGAGCTTGTCGGTGGACATGTATCACCAAGAGTTCATGAGGCTGAGTCGGTTTGCACCAAAGATGGTGCAGGACGCTGAGGAGAGAGCTCAGAGGTTCCTGCAGGGGCTTGCTTCGGAGCTCCAGAGCTTTGTGACCTCTTCTGACCGGGAGTCTTATCAGAAGGTTCTAGTAGCAGCCAAGAGGCAGGAGCTGCTCGTGAACCAGAGGAGGGGGTCTGTTGTTGGTGCTGGGAAGAGGCCTGTGAAACAGGCGAGAGCTGTGGTTAGACCTGGATTCAGGCCTAATCAGTCTGCTCAGTTTAAGAGGCCAGGAGGGCCTATTCTGAAGTCTTGCCATTTCTGCGGCAAGCCTGGCCATGTCAAGGATCAGTGTCGGAAGTTTTTGGGCCAGTGTCTGGTTTGCGGTGATGCTTCCCATGTCGCGAGAGATTGTCGGCATGCGAATCAGCTGCGGAGGGCTCCTGTTGTAGCACAGCCGTTGCAGCAGCGAGCGTCTGTTCCTGCTGGACGTGGAGCGGCTCTTGTTCCGCAGGGGCAGGCTTTTCGGCAGGCTGTTCCGCCGAGGAGGCAGGCTTTTCTGATGACCGCTGCGGAGAGCGAGGCTGTGGATGAGGTTATCGCAGGTAATCCTCAATCTAGCTGTTACTTTCCTAGCTGGTTTGATTGTTAGATTGTGTTGGTTGCTTGAATATGGTTGTTTGCTAGACTAGGGTTTGATTGTTAATTGCTTGATTAGGTGTGGTTTTGGTGTGCACACTTCCTGCACGAGTCCTCTTTGACTCTGGTGTATCGATGTGCATTATTTCTCGGAGCTTCGTGGAGAGGCATTCCTTGTCGACGTCCCCTCTTTCCAAGAGTTGGAATATCGTTACAGGGAATGGCGTGGTCTCGATGCATCGTGGTTGCAATTCTTGCTCGTTGGTGGTCTGTGGACATGAGCTTTTTGCTGATTTCATTGTCCACGACATCATCAACTATGATGCAGTTCTTGGGATGGACTGGCTTGCGAGCTTCTATGCTACGATTGACTGTCGGAGGAAGAAGGTGGTGTTCGAGATTCCCGGACATCCAGTATTTGAGTTCAGTCGTGGTAGCAGTTCGCTTGGTCCTGTCAGATTTCGGGCCAGGCCGGTGGAGGCTATGGCTATGCAGATGGAGCTGGAGTGGCCTGCTGTGGTGCGTGAGTTTGGCGACGTCTTCCCCGAGGAGATGTCTGGTTTGCCGCCTGATCGAGCTTTGGAATTTTCTATCGACCTTGTTCCAGGTGCGCAGCCGATTTCGAAGGCGCCGTATCGTATGGCACCTGCTGAATTGGAGGAGTTGCGGAAGCAGCTGGATGAGCTTTTGCAGAAGGGTTATATTAATCCTAGTGTGTCTCCGTGGGGAGCACCGGTGCTGCTGGTGAAGAAGAAGGATGGTTCGCGTCGCATGTGCGTGGACTATCGGGAGTTGAATGCGGTGACCATTAAGAATAAATACTCGTTGCCTCGCATCGATGATATTTTTTATCAGCTTGGAGGTTCGAGGGTGTTTGCTAAATTGGATTTGAGGAGTGGTTACCATCAGTTGAAGGTGAAGAAGGATGATGTTCCGAAGACAGCGTTAAGGACGAAGTATGGACACTATGAGTTTGTGGTTATGCCTTTCGGCGTAACTAACGCGCCCGCAGTTTTCATGAATCTGATGAACCTGATTTTCTACGACTTTTTGGATAAGTTTGTCGTTATCTTCATTGACGACATTTTGATCTATTCGAAGTCGGAGGAAGAGCATGCCTCGCACTTAAGGACGGTGTTGGAGATTTTGAGGAAGCATCGGTTGTATGCTAAGTTTTCGAAGTGCGAGTTTTGGCTGGATAGAGTTGCTTTTCTCGGGCATGTGGTGACTGGAGATGGTATTTCAGTGGATCCCGAGAAGATTAGGGCCATCAGGGAGTGGCCTGTTCCGTCGTCTGCATCTGAGATTCGGAGTTTCCTTGGACTTGCTGGTTATTATCGGCGATTCATTAGGGACTTTTCTCGTATTGCTGAGCCGATGACCAGGTTGACGCAGAAGGATGTTGCTTTTGTTTGGTCGGGTGATTGTGAGAGTGCTTTTGGTATTCTGAAGGAGAGGTTGACGACGGCCCCTGTTCTTGTTGTGCCTGATCGCAGCGGTGGATTTGAGATCTTTTGCGATGCTTCTGGCAAGGGTCTCGGTTGCGTGTTGCATCAGCACGGACATGTTGTGGCGTATGCGTCTCGTCAGCTTAAGGTTCATGAGAAGAATTACCCGACGCATGATTTGGAGTTGGCTGCCGTTGTGTTTGCTCTTAAGGTTTGGAGGCACTTCTTGTTGAGTGAGAAAGTGAAGATTTTCACCGATCACAAAAGCTTGAAGTATATTTTCACTCAAAAGGAGCTCAACATGCGACAGCGTCGATGGTTGGAGCTTATGGCAGATTATGATATTGATTTGCAGTTTCACCCTGGCAAGGTGAATGTGGTTCCGGATGCTTTGAGTAGGCTTCCCGCGGTGATGATGTTGACCTCGCAGTGGAGATTGCAGCAGGATTTTTGTGAGTCTGGCGTGGAGATTGTTCTTCCTGGGGAGGCTTCGTCGTTGATGTACATGCAGGTACAGTCGACGATCGTGGATCGGATTAAGGCTGGTCAGGCTGAGGATCCGAAGCTGGTGAAGATTCGGGAGCAGGTGGAAGCCGGTCTGCGGATTGACTTTTTGGTTCATGAGGATGGCTCGCTGAGGTTTGGAGCCAGGTTGTGTGTGCCAGCTGGGGATATCAGAGAGGAGCTGATGGTGGAGGCACACAGTTCGCCGTATTCTGTGCATCCTGGTAGCACCAAGATGTACCAGGATCTTCTTCTGAATTATTTGTGGCATGTTATGAAGAGGAGCGTGGCTCGGAGTGTACCCAAGTGCTTGGTTTGCCAGTAAGTGAAGGCGGAGCATCAGCGTACGGCCGGGTTGCTACAACCGCTTCCGATTCCGGAGTGGAAATGGCAACACATCACTATGGATTTTGTGACTGGACTACCTCGGAGTCCGAAGCAGAATGACGCGATTTGGGTGATCGTAGATCGATTGACCAAATCTGCGCACTTTATTCCGTTCCGAGTGGGACAGTCCACTGAGGCGCTAGCAAGGAGATATATGGAGGAGGTCGTGCGACTTCATGGAGTCCCCGTGAGTATCGTGTCTGACAGAGACACGAGGTTCACATCTCAGTTCTGGCAGAGTTTGCAGAAGAGCTTGGGTACGCGTCTGAGTTTCAGCACGGCGTACCATCCGCAGACGGATGGCCAGTCCGAGAGGACGATTCAGATTTTGGAAGACATGCTGAGGGCGTGCATGTTGGATTTCAAGGGTTCGTGGGAGGACCATCTACATTTGGTGGAGTTCTCTTACAACAACAGCTTCCAGGCGAGTATTGGCATGGCGCCTTTCGTCGCTCTTTATGGGAGGAAATGTCGATCGCCATTGAGTTGGGATGACGTTGGTGATCGGGAGTTGTTGGGACCTGAGATGATCGTGGAGACCGTGGATATCGTCAGGAATATTCGGGAGAGGTTGAGGATTGCTCAGGACCGTTTAAGCATTGGGCGGATGCTAAACGTCGTCCTTTGGAGTTTCAGCCGGGCGACCATGTGTTCTTGAAGATTTCCCCGAATCGTGGTGTGATTCGTTTCGGGAAGCGTGGAAAGTTGAGCCCGCGATACATTGGACCATTTGACGTTTTGGAGAGGGTTGGCGAGGTAGCGTATCGCTTGGCCTTGCCGCCATCTTTGGAAGGAGTTCACAATGTTTTCCATGTGTCGCAGCTTCGTCGATACATTAGCGATCCATCTCATGCTGTGGATTTTTCGGAGATTACCGTTCGCCCCGATATGACGTATGACCAGCATCCAGTGTAGATTCTGGACAGGCGTCAGAAGTCGCTTCGGAACAAGATTGTCAATCTTGTGAGGGTGATGTGGCGACACGGCTCACCTGGAGAGTCTACTTGGGAGAATGAGGATGAGATGCGAGAGCGTTTCCCACTTCTGTTTCCGGACTCGTGAGTATTTGGAAATTCCGAGGACGGAATTTTTCTTAAGTTGGGGAGGATGTAACGACTGCTTTTCATGTATCTGGATTTATTATAATATAATATATATTTTGGTGAATTTTCTCCTCACGTGTGGTTTTCATCTCCGTAGCTTTCATTTTCGATCGATTCGTTGTATTTTCTCGTTTCTTCCTTAGGATTGTCGATTTCGAAGTATGTCATTCGTGACGGACTTCATAACGGTCGTATCTTACTATTAGATCAAGCCTATGAGTCTTAGGAATCGATCCCGGGGCCCCGCGCTCCGTATCGGAACTTTTTGTGCTCATTAGCCGGTATGAGAAGGGGCACCGACCGACTAGATGACGATCCAGTCGGTCGGCAATCTTTCTTGGACCGACTAGTTGGCTTTCTAAATTTCTCAGGAGTTACTATTTATTGTTAGTCGGTCTAAGAACGTTGGTTGACCGACTAGGTTGCAAACTAGTCGGTCGGCAATGCTTCTTTAACCGACTAACACATCATCTTAATTTTAGTATCAATACTGTTCACTCTTAGTCGGTCTAAGAACGTTCATCGACCGACTAGATGCTAAACTAGTCGATCAGTATTTGTTCACGGACCGACTAATTCTAAATCCTATTTTTGTTCAGGAGTTACTGTTTACACTTAGTCGGTCTGCGTTGGTCGACCGACCGACTAGTTGCCAAACTAGTCGGTCAGTGGTTGCTCTTTGACCGACTAATCTGTGTTGAAACCCTAATTTCTGGGCAGCCGCCAACCCAACCTATTTAAACCCAACCCAAACGTTTTCTTCTTCCTCAACACGACCCAAAACCCTAAAATCTTCCCCATTGAGCCCCCATCTTCCTCCAAGCTTCAATCCTCCATTCCAAGCCCTAAATCCATCATCCAAACCATCCATTCACTCTATCTACCTCTCATCTTCCCCAAAATCTCACCAAATCCATCAAAATCCCCAAATCCCCCAAAACCCTAGTTTCTCCAAACTTCTCCAATCTTTTCCAGATCTGATCCTAGGGTTCTCCGGAGTGTTTCTTCCGCCTCCTCTCGGTATGTAACGGCCACTTCCGGTCGTACGTATTTTTGGTGCGTATGTTGATTCTTGTGCGTATTTCCGCATTTAGTTTTATTATGGTATTTCCGTAGTTCCGACACGTGACCGGACCATGTTTCCACGACCCTCTCGACGGCGCGATCGCCCCGGTATTTTCTTCCTAAATTTTTGAGGTCGTGGGACCAATCTGCAATAATATTTTTATTTTAAATTCAAATTTTAAAAGGCTAATACTATATACGTCTGTTTGAAGAATTGTTAAGAAATCAAATCGTTTTTATATATTTTTTTAAAGCAAATCCCAAACAAAACCTATCACTAAACAAAACCTAACATAAGGCATCAAACCGTTTGATAATCAAATATTTTTAATAACTAATTATCCTAAATCCCAACAACCCACTGGCTCTTCCACGTCTCCCATCAACCACGTCTCAGCTTATCCCATGACATCAGCTAACTTCTCCCAAGTATTGCGCCCTATCCCACACGTCCACCCTCTCTCCTCTCCCTACATGAGTAAACCCAGGATTATTTTTAATTCCTCCAGTGTACAAACTATAGGAGTTTTTTTATCTGTCAGGCCTCATCCCTTAGCTTCTGTCGATACCATCTCCCCTTTTCTTCGCACGGCAACCCAAACCCCGTCCTCCATCTCCTCGACCTCCACAAAAACCCTCCGCCTCGCCTACCACCCTCGCCTCACGCACAGATCGCCGGAAAACGCCGGCCACATCTCCTTCCTCCGCCTGTAGCAAGCAACGCCACACAGCACGACTAGCCACGCTCAGTTCGTCGGAAGACGCAACACGAACTCCCCACGACTGTGCCTTCATCCTCTCCACAGTCCCCACGCGCGAACGCCGGTGGCTCCTCTCCTTCACGCGTCGACTCAACACCCGCAGTCCTCTCCACGCCGTCAAGCCGCACGCTATCGTTTCGCCGCATCACGTAAGTAATTAGTAGGTCGTCGTACCTTTCATTTACATGAACGGTAACACCATGCATGCAAGGCTTATAAAATGAGTTTAATATTAATTATATGTCATTAGCTATATACTCTAAACTTGCATGCTGTTCCCTTATGCTGGCATCTGAGCTATTTTAATGTAGTAGAATATGGGAGAAATAGTAAGTTAGAGAAAAAAAAATGTTTTGTTTAACATATATGTCTGTAAGATGACTTGCTTCAGGTTTAACCTTATCAGCATCTATGGGAACACTTATTAATGTATCACATAACGCATACTTAGTAATATTTTGGTGAAGGTCTCAGTTTCATATTAGATGATTGTAGCTCAGTCTAAATAACATCAAACCAACAACTAGGTTGATTGGATTTGTTAGCGAATGGCTATACACGCGAGGGGTTCATTTGCATGCCACTAATAATTTCAGCACATTATATAATCCTATATATTTAGTTAAGTTATTAAATGATGAGTAGGTGCTAATCATTCTAATGTTAGGCTTTATTCCTACATCTACATACATGAGCTAGCCGCATGTGAACCCTTGACACAGTAAGAGCTATTAGTTTAAAAAGAGCTGAAGTTATTATTGATAGGGTTAAATAACATCAGGTTATTAGTAATTTCCTAGTGTGGTAATATCTATATGCTAATGCCTAAGCACAGATAATATATAAAATGTCAGTGGGTGTATTCTTTATAAAATGATGTTAGTAGTTAGAGTGACAATTTAATTAGTGTATTAAAGTCAGTATTAATTTTGGGTATGGCAGCTTATGGGAATGCTAGTGGGTATGATAGGAACCCCGTCCTAGGATAGGGAACCTACTAAAAAAATTGAATCCTTAGACGTCGTAAGAATTATTTAACATTCTAATTATGTCGAAGCAAACCTAATTCAGACATGTGTTTAATCAAACAGAGACCCAGTCGTTCCATAGCGTAACGCCCGACGAGACGAACCCACGCCAACCGATACTACCGAAAACAGGCAAGTGAAACTTGCCAACCTTTTTAGGCCATGCTTTAGGCCATTTCCCTGCTTTTAGCGCGAAAGAGACTAGACCGTGAAATGATAGCGGTCTAGGCGCAAATTTCGGTTCTAGCTTGACAACGAAGCTAGAACCGCCTTTTGTCATACCATGTCATGCATTGCCTGCCACGTTTAATTTCTTTAACGGTACGCAAATTAATTGAATATATGTCATGCATTTGCATCTTTACATGTCATTTGACTCGTTTGTTGCATCGTAGCACACGCTACAAAATACATGTACAATCCATGTTTCCGGCTAGGCACCCGTTATGCGGGCATAACCCTATGCCATCCGTGTTGAAAACACTTCCTGGCTCGTGATCCAGAAGCGAGCATTCCGTGTTCGGGGGTAATGCCCTGGCTCGACACACGTGGAGGGGTAGGGATAAACGGTCACTTGAGTGTAAGAGTTGGCCCGTACAGCCACTCTAGCCAAAGGACGGAATCTCTGAGCACGACGCGATTACAATTCCAGTACTTGTCTTTTACTTGTTTACTTGCCATGCCATGTCATTTGTCATTTTATATCCATGTCATACTTTACTTTAGAACTGTTAGGTTGCCTTACTTTTATAGTTTCCTTGCACAAGTCTTTTTAGACTTGCTGACATGTGCCCCTTCTCTTTGGGTGACGCATGTTAGTTGCGGAGCCAGAGACAGTTGCGGAGGGTGACGAGTTCGTGGAGTTCGTGCCCGAACCTGTTGGTGACGTGGAGTACGAGGACACCGGAGATCAATCTTAGAGATCTTCCGTACTTTTCTTTGTTAGTTGTAGTTGTCGGTGAGTAGCACCGTTTTGTTAGTTTCTTTTGGCCATGCTGGGCCTTGTACTTTTGACTCTTTTGTTGCCTGGTGGCATTTCTGGTTGTGGACTTTTGTTGGACTATGATCTGGAACAATGTTATATTATTTGTCTCTTTTCCTATTATTGTTATTGTTGTTCTGAGTCACATTACAGGGACCTGCTACTTCGTTTTATTTAACGCTTATCGGACTTGCGGCTTTGCAGCTCCAAGTCCGTGCGGACCTTCTCACGCTTCGCCTCCATGTTTTTGGGAAGCGGGGCGTGACAGGGTAAGAAATCGATCTACCGTTGTTTTCAGAACCTATTTATATTTTAATGAAACCCTAATAAAATTTCATATTGTTTGATGATTGTTCCCCCATAACAGCGATTTCCCCGTAGATTGGCATCCGTGTGACGAAGTGGTCGTCATCCCCGGTGCTAGGCAAGTGAAACTTGTCACTTAGGGTTTAGGCCATGTTTTAGGCCATTTGCTTGTTTTAGGGGTAAAAGAGGCTAGGCGACGAAATGATACTCGCCTAGGTGCAAATTGGGGAATTAGCTTGACAACGAAGCTAGTTCCGACATTTAGCATGTTGCACAAATTACCATGTCACGTTTACTTTCCATTATCGGTACGCAATTTAATTGTCATGTCATTGCATCCTTCATGTATTTCAGTGATTGCGTAGCTTCGCTACAATGTTTGTGTTCCTGGCTCGTGTTCCAGAAGCGGGCCATGTGTTGGTTGATTGCCAATGCCCGAATTGCGTGTTTCCGGCTAGGTGCACCCCTACGCCAAATGTTTAAGAATGCGAGCTCATGTGCGAGGCAACCCCAGGCTCACTAGCTGAGCTCATTGTGCGGGGACCCTGGCTCCATTACGTGTGGGTATTGGGGGTAAGAGTTAAGCGACCAATCAACTGGGAGTCTGCCCGATCAGCAACTGCAGTGGTAAGGCGTAAACTCTGGGTTTTGGGGTTGATGTTAAGCGGCCAATCAGCGAATGTGAAACCATTCAGCTGTAAGGCGTAAACATCTACAAACAACGTGAATAGTGAATTGATTGAGATTGATAGTAGCTTGGCTACTCTTGTCTTGTCCTGTCCCGATGATTGTTTTCTTGTACAAATTGTCTTGCCATGTCTTGATTGTGCACTCATGTTATAACTGCCATGTCATGCATACTATAACTGCTAGGTTGCTAGTTGCCTTACTTTCAGTTTCCTTGCCCAAGTCTTTTAGACTTGCTGACATGTGCCCCTTTACTCTTTTGGGTGACACATGTTAGATCCTGAGCCCGAGTACCTTGTTGAGGACGAGGTGTTTGCTGACGCCGAGCCCAAGCTTGTATTTGATGGGGAGTACGTGGACACTGGGGACCAGTCCTAGTGTCTTCGTTGTGTTTTACTTTTGTTTAGACAGAAGTTTTGTTATCGGTGCGTAGCACCTATACTTTGTTATGTCGTTGTATTTTGTTGGCCTTGTTCTGGGCCTTTAGACTCTTTTCTTTTAGCCTGGTGGCTTTTCTGGATGTTGGACTTATTTTCATGTTGGACATTTCATGAGATGTGAGATTTTATTCCAGTCTCTCCTATTATTATTGTTGTTGTTCCGTTGTGGTTACAGGGACCTGCTTATATTTTATTGACGCTTATCGGGTTTGGGGCTTCACAGCTCCACTCTCGTGCGGACCTTTTCACGTCTCGCCTCCATTTTAGGGAAGCGGGTCGTGACATTAGCCATCCAAACCGGAGCGCCATATGCGGGGTAGGTGACGGCCCAATACCCGTCCGACTATAGAGGCTGCGCGGAGGCGACGGCCCAATACCCGCCCTCTCAAAGACTCCGGGGCATGACCAATCCTCGCCACCCAAACCGGAGAGGGGCACGGGCCGAGCTACGCACTCGGTCCCCCCACCAAAGAAGACCTTCGGTGCAAGCTTACGGAGTTTAGCCACCCAAACCCGGAGCGCCATATGCGGGGTAGGCGACGGTCCAATACCCATCCGACTATAGAGGCTGCGGGGAGGCGACGGCCCAATACCCGCCCTCTCAAAGACTCCGGAGCAGGACCAATCCTCGTCACCTAAACCAGAGAGGGGCATGGGCCGAGCTACGCGCTCGCTCCCCCCACCAAAGAAGACCTCTGGGGCAAGATTACGGAGCTTAGCCACCCAAACCGGAGCGACATATGCGGGGTAAGCGACGGACCAATACCCGTCTGACTATAGAGGCCGCGGGGAGGCGACGGCCCAATACCCGCCCTCTCAAAGACTCCGAAGCAGGACCAATCCTCGCTGTAGGATCCTGCCAAAACAGAGTTAGGATCGATAAATGAAGTTGAGACTTACGCTTGCGTATGCAGCACGGTAGTCTACGAACTTCGCCTTCGGATTCGCCACGACGGATCGAGTCTTCTCACGAACGGAGTAAGGCTACTAAATCCACAATCTAAATCTCTACTTTTAGATTAAGAACTTGGATAAAGGGAGAGGAAGTATTTCGGCAGAGCTTCGCTAGAATGAAGATGCATGCATGAATGCCATGCAAAAGTGTAAGGAAAATGGCTACCCTTGGGTCTTATTTATAGCCCCCAAGGTAGTTATTTTAGGAGTAATTGTTCCTTAGGAACAAATTAACTAAGGTGTACCATGATACATGGCACATTATAAGCTTAAGTTGTACCATATGCATGGTACAATATAAGCTTAAGATATTACCCCTTTATTAGCCATATGTCGCATGCACTTATGCACACATAATGCGACTTTCCCATCAATCTAGAGATCCTCTCCGTAAGGGAACATATTCCCTTTGCGTACGACTTCGTGTACGCGACGTTCGAGGTCCGTATTCCCTCGTACATCCCCGACAAGGGTGTACTAACGTCTTCCATATCCAACATCTCCCACTCACACTTGAGGGGATTGTAAGAGAACGTCTTTCTCTTAGTTCTTTCATCTATCATACCGAGACATAGACTGTGCGACCGTCATGCGCGTAGAGTCTGTTGTTGTGCACTTGTTAGAGATACACAACGACCTCGAAGGTGCAAAGTTGAGTAGTTCAACGCATGCTTTACCCTAGATTATTTCTTCACATTTCTTATACTTTATATTCAACAATTGAATCCCATCTGGATTACAATTGGCTGGCCAGCTTTGAATCATTAAAGTCCAAATGCGAATATGAAATCAATCTTCCTCTTCTTGCGAACCTTCTGATCTTGACTTGATTCTCTTTTCTAACGTGCCCCGCCGAGCCGAATTACCATAGCCCATTAGCAACACGCTAAGATAGCGATCATCTCGTCAAATCTAAAGGAACCAATTGGAGTCCTTGAGGGTAAGAGTTAAGACACATATGGCCTTTGAGTCTCACATAATAGCAAACACTATTGCTACTAACTCAGTGGTCGAAATGCATACGTGGTATGAACACGTATTACAACATCACTCCTTTCCCAGAGAGAGTATGTCTTAATGATGTTGTACGGATGAAAGATCAGACACCACAGTGCCTATCTTTTTGAGTCCCCTTACTACTCAGGAAATATTCCCAGACTCTCATCCTGCATAAGACAGATAGGATTTAAAAAATCCAATGAGATCTTTATATCCTTGTGATACAGATCTCAGATCTTTTGTAAGCATCCATATGATGCAGATCTTTCATTCGACTATCTTGTTAAAGTCATGACTCTAAATCATTCGTCTAATGATTTTGACTTTAAACTAGTCTCATCTCTATCTTATCCATCTGATAAGATAAGGCGGTTGCTCATGTGAGAGAGCCAACCTTAATCTGTCCGACATACACACAATTCAGCTGAGATTTCAAAAATGTACACAAACATTTCTTAAGAAATTCATATGCAATGTTTGAAAAAGAACTTATTCTTTTATTAAATTCGATCTTTCTCAGACATGGGAATATATATTGGTACAACTCAGCTCTTACGCAATCCTTGGGATGATAAGTGTTTATAAAACACATTTCTGGGGATCGCTTTCGTAAGCTGATCCTCTATCATCTCATGCGTAGAT
This sequence comes from Scilla litardierei, assembly GCA_030789695.1. Taxonomy (NCBI): domain Eukaryota; kingdom Viridiplantae; phylum Streptophyta; class Magnoliopsida; order Asparagales; family Asparagaceae; genus Scilla; species Scilla litardierei. Next base: position 11,121,258 of record CM061131.1, read on the forward strand.
ATGTACCTTATGTCTACCTTCTTGGTTTTATCATAGTCTTTTACAAATCTGCAGTTCCTTTAAGATACTGCATTATCCTCTTAACCGCTTTCCAGTGTTCTTGCCCTGGGTTGGATTGGTAACGACTTACCATTCTAACGGCAAAACAGATGTCCGGTCTTGTATGCATCATAGCGTACATAAGACTATCAACTGCACTGGAATATGGAACTTTTTCCATAATTTCCTTTTCCTTTTGGTTCTTTGGACACGATTCCAGATATAAATTATCGTATATGCTTATATGAATATCAATGGACTTGCAGCCCTGCATATTGAATCGTTCTAGAACCTTCTTTATATTAGTCTCCTGTGAAGGAGAAAGAAGTTTCTTCGAACGATTCCTTGAAATCTTAACTCCAAGGATATATGCGGCTTTTCCTATGCCTTTCATCTCAAATACTGATGAAAGCCAAGCCTTGATACTCATCACAAAGCCCTTGTCATTTCTGGCTATTAAAAATGTCATCTACATATAGAGACATAATAACATGCTTGCTTTTAATCCTCTTGATATATACACAGTTATCTTCATCAAGCATGGTAAAACCATTTGATAACTTTATGAAATCGTATATACCATTGCCTCGAGGATTGTTTAAGATCATATATGGACTTATGAAGTTTACAAACCTTATATTCGTTTCCTTCTTTTATAAACCCTGTTGGTTGTTCCATATAGATCTCCTAGTCCAATTCTCCATTGAGAAATGCAGTCTTTACATCCATCTGATGTAATTTGAGGTCTAAGCAAGCTACCATTTCCAGAAACATGCGAATCGAGGAAAAACGCACAACAGGTGAGAAGGTCTCTTCGTAGTCTATCCCTTCCTGTTGCGTAAAACCTTTCGCGACAAGGCGAGCTTTATATCTATCTTATAGAGCCATTAGCCTTATGCTTGATCTTGAGAACCCATTATTTGTTCCCAATTGCTCTACGTCCTCTGGGTAAGTTAACTAAGTCCCAGACTTGGTTAACTTTCATGGATTTCAATTCCTCCTTCATCGCTTCCATCCATTTGTCTTTTGCAGGGCATGATACGGCATATTTGAGATTCTTCAAGTCCTTGTTGACTCGAATTTAGATCAATTCTAATATCACTCCCACTTGAAATGTCGTTAGAATTGCTCCCACTTGGATCATTATTCCCGTATGGAATAGGATAATCGTCATTCGTATAATCCATTGGTGAAGGTTGAAAAGTATTTTCGTTTTCACCAAGAATTCTCCCACTCGAATGAGGTAATCCTTCTTGATCATAAATCTCAAATAGAGATAAGTCCTGACTTATCTCGCCCTGTCTTGGAAACTTGTTTTCCAAGAAAGTGACATCCCTCGACTCAAACTCAATTAGCCCACCATTGTCTTCTTGACTAACAAAAACATAACCTTTGGAGTTTTCTGCGTATCGTATAAAGATACATTTCCTTACCCTTGGCCCAAGTTTGCCATACTTATGGCAGGAAATATGTGCGTTGAATGCACAAACTCAAGGTTTCAAAAAATGTTTAAGTCAGGAGACCTTTGGTTCCACAACTCATAAGGAGTGGAGCTAACTGATTTCGAGGGTACGCGGTTTAAAATGAAAACGGCAGTCAATAATGCATCACCCCAAAAGGTGATTGGCAAGTTAGCTTGAGCCATTATTGAACGGACCATTTCCATTAAAAATCCTATTTCTCCTTTCTGCAACACCGTTTTGTTGAGGAGTATAAAGCATAGTTACCTGATGTACTATGCCTTTGTCATCACAAAGTTCCTTAAAACTTGTTGATTGATATTCACCGCCCCTATCGGTTCGTAAGATCTTAATTTTGCGATCTAATTGATTCACCACTAAACTCATATAGTTTTTAAAGCAAGCCAAAGCTTCACTTTTGTGGGATATCAAAAATAGATATAACCGAATCGGGTGAAATCATCAATAAAAGTGATAAAATAGGACTTTCCGTGTCTTGTCTAGACATTCATCGGACCACATATGTCCGAATGGATAAGCTGTAATGGAACCTCGGCCCTTGTGCCGGTTCCAAACGGCTTGCGACAAGATTTCCCCACAAGGCAATGTTCACAGGTCGACATTTCAACCTTTGAAAACATTGGATAGAAGGCCACGTTTGGCAAATCTATCCATACGCGTTGGTCCAATATGACCAAGCCTTGTGTGTCAACAAATTATATTAGACTCATTAGTCAAAGAATTTGTCACAAGGAAATTTTATTACATGAGAAATCATACATTGTACTTATTACAATGAATCCTTTAAATACATAACCCAGAACCAATAAAGGAATTATTACAAAATAGGTCCATATTACAATCATGAAGGAACCAGCTATAACCAAGACCCATTAAATTGACCACAGTTTTAATATTCCTTTGAATATATGGAATGAAGGGAACATCATGAAGTAGGAGAGTGCGGCCGTTGTCCAAGACTAGCTTGCGAGTCCCAACGCCTTTCACTTCAACACGTGTGTTGTTTCCTACATTGATCCACTTCATTCCTTGGGGTATCCTGTGATACTCCACGAAGGACCGTCTGTCCTTTGCTATGTGGTCGGTGGCACCTGAATCAATTATCCCAAAATGGATTAGATTCCACAAGAAATAGTGAACTAGAAACACATATGTAACTAGTATTACAAGTTACCTCGTCACTTCTACTCGTACACGAACGAGCATAGTGACCGAGCTTGTTACAATTGAAGCACTTGATCCTTTTCAAGTCTTTCTTCTTGTGCCATTTCTTGTGCCCACCCTTATGTTTGGGTTCCTTGGTAGACTCAGGTTGCTTATTACGTTCATTAAAAGACTTCGAACGATCTTTACGTTTCTTTCCCCTGTGTGAGGAACTAGCAACCATGTGCACTTCTGCACTTGGCTTGGCAGCCGCAAGCCGCTCTTCCTCTAATTCGAGGTGCTTGGAAACATCGTTGAAGGTCTTGATGCTCTCATTATGAGTGAGATGCATCTTCATCTGATCCCACCCATTTGGTAGGGAACGTATGACTGCTTGGATTTGTTGCTCATTTGTGAGCACATGACCTGCATCCTTTAACTCTGAGATAAGGTTCGCCATATGTTGCAGATGTTTCCCCATGGAATGATCTGGACGTTTCTTATATGAATCGAACTTTATAGTTAAGGAGCGAAGTTTGGACACCGATGTGCCACCGAACTTCTCCTCTAGCTTGGACCATATGTCCATGGCTAGGTCATGTTCTCGGAAGATGCGCATTATGTCATCAGCCATACTGCTTAATAACTTAATGCGCGCAATCTTGTTCTTCCGAGACCAAGCATCAAAAGCTTCCTTGTCTCGTCGGTGTTGGGCCGTAGTGCCCAACTCGGGTTCAATCATAACGTTCTTTAGAGTTTCGAGCACTTCTTGCTCCTCTAGAACGTATTGTATCTTGATGGACCAAAGTTTGTAATTATCGCCGTTGAGTTTTTCACCTTTGTTTAACTCAGCGACGATATTCTTTGAAGCGGAAGACATTTTACTTTTAAAATGCTGCAAAAGACACAAAAACGAAGGTTTGATCAAAACATCGCATAAAATTTCTTAAAATATAACTCCCACTTGAAATGATAATAGAATATCCAATTTGGATAGTTCTAAAAATTCAAATCCAACTTGGAATTATATTGTATTTGATAAGTTACTTTCGAAAAATATTGAAGATGTTGTTCTAGAATCGAAAAGGTCTCTCTGATTCCAATCACCATCTAGAACAACCTTCAATATTCCCCCATCACTTATCAAACAATCGTACTCTTATAGTACTTCGCAGCGGAAAATCAATTTAGAAAAACATATCTTTCAAAATGGAATAGGTGAGAGTTTGCGCAAAGAATTTTAGCGCAATAATTGCCAAGCCACGAGACCTGTTCTACACACCCATGGGTTAGATAACCATGGCCGGATCGTGGTAGGACTTGGAATTCTAAATTGCGCTATCCCGATTAAGGACGGGACATAACCTATTTGAAAACACCTTTTTCAAAAAATTTGAAAGCACGTTGGCTAATCTCCGTAGAGTAGAGCACAACGTCATAAGTACATTGGCTAATCTCCGTAGAGTAGAGCACAATGACATGGCTAATCTCGCATGAAGTAGAGCACTATGGCTAATCTTCAAGGAGTAGAGCCCAAGGAAAAACTTCATTAAAAACGTTAGCCCCGTATGGACTAGTCGGCACGGTGGTTAGCCCCGTATGGACTAATCGGCACAATCGAGTTTGACCAAGGCCTTTTGTCACCCCGTATGGGTCAGTTGGCAAGTTTGCAATCGACCCAGACCTTCTGTCGGATTGGTCGACCAAAAACACCAAATTGGTCGACCAATTTTTTTTTGTCTGCAACTTCTTCCCGGCCAGGGCCTCTGCCCTGGCCGAGACTTGGCCAAGGGCCGGCCAGGGCCTCTGCCCTGGCCGGCCAGGGGCCCTGGCCCCTCGGCCAGGGCCTCTGCCCTGGCCGAGTGCCGGCCAGGCCCTGGCAGTGGCCAGGGCGCCGGCCCTGGCCACTGCCAGGGCCGGCCAGGCCAGCCTGGCCCTTGGCCGGCCACTGCCGGCCTGGCCATGGCCGGCCATGGCTTGGCCATGGCCGGTCATGGCCAAGGCCATTTGGCATTGGCTGGCCATGGCCCCTTTGGCCATGGCCGGCCACCCCCTTTGAATGGGGTTGCCGCACACCCCGCCGGAGGGGTGGCCGTGGTGGTTATTGGCCGTAGCCAACCCCCTCCGCATGGGGAGGGGGGTGCATGGCCTTAATAGCCCATTTGGCCATGGCACACATGCACTAATATTCATCTTCCCCGATGGAAATAACTACCACCTTCTTCCTCGATGAAGCACCCGTTCGTCGATGAAGCACCCGTTCGTCGATGAAGCACCCGTTCGTCGAGAAATTAGTTATTTTCTAATTGCCGTGTGCCAAAAATGAAAAATAACATACTACGTGAACGGTCGGTTCTTCCCGTCACGGAGAGTTCCTACCATATCCGTAATGATAGGAGACCCTAACGTGAAAAGAACAACCGCTGCGTTCTCTCCGTCACGAAGCGTTCCTACCATATCCGTAATGGTAGGATACCCATTCGTGAAAAAGACAACGACTCGTTCATAGTTTCGACGGGGCGGCGGTTTGACCGGGGCGAACCCTTATGGCTCCGATACCAATGTAGGATCCTGCCAAAACAGAGTTAGGATCGATAAATGAAGTTGAGACTTACGCTTGCGTATGCAGCACGGTAGTCTACGAACTTCGCCTTCGGATTCGCCACGACGGATCGAGTCTTCTCACGAACGGAGTAAGGCTACTAAATCCACAATCTAAATCTCTACTTTTAGATTAAGAACTTGGATAAAGGGAGAGGAAGTATTTCGGCAGAGCTTCGCTAGAATGAAGATGCATGCATGAATGCCATGCAAAAGTGTAAGGAAAATGGCTACCCTTGGGTCTTATTTATAGCCCCCAAGGTAGTTATTTTAGGAGTAATTGTTCCTTAGGAACAAGTTAACTAAGGTGTACCATGATACATGGCACATTATAAGCGTAAGTTGTACCATATGCATGGTACAATATAAGCTTAAGATATTACCCCTTTATTAGCCATATGTCGCATGCACTTATGCACACATAATGCGACTTTCCCATCAATCTAGAGATCCTCTCCGTAAGGGAACATATTCCCTTTGCGTACGACTTCGTGTACGCGACGTTCGAGGTCCGTATTCCCTCGTACATCCCCGACAAGGGTGTACTAACGTCTTCCATATCCAACACTCGCCATCCAAACCGGAGAGGGGCACGGGCCGGACTATGCGCTCGCTCCCCCCCACCAAAGAAGACCTCCGGGGCAAGCTTACGGAGCTCGGCCACCTAAACCGGAGCGCCATATGCGGGGTGGGCGACGGCCCTATACCCGTCCAACTATAAGGATGGCAAGGGCCTAGCTACCCATCCTTCCAAAGCAGGCATACGATCCCAAAGCGGGCCTACGATCCCTCATCTCGACCATCGGGAAATAAATCAGGACCCGCAGATTGAGGCAACCCTCGCACAGGGCCAACACGGATGATCAACATCCGACACCCATAAAGCCGACAACCGAAATGACCCAGCAAACCAAAAAGACGCTCGGGGCAAGCGCCACTGATACAAAAGCACGCCTGCTGAAAAACATGAATTGATGAGTCACATCGGGCGCCACCTGTCAGGGGTTGTTTCCAAGGGGCACGATCCCAAGCTGGCTTCAGCTCATCGCGTTAAGGGGAGACAGCTGGCTAAAGATATACCATTATAAATACGGCTCAACCCCTTCAGAAGAGGGGGGACGAAAAAGATGATTTAAGGGAAGGCCAATCCCTCAGCCCCACTCTCCCCCAAGAAGGTGTGGAAAATGCGAAGAACCCCAACTGCTCTGGTGGGAAGTCTCCCCCGACACGATGACCCCCGATAGGATACTCCTCTTACACGAGGGGCACACTGTTCGCAGCTCCCCGCCTTCCCTTAGACAACTTAAGGCACAGAGACGGGAGCTCCAATGGCATACTGTGCCCCTCCACGGACGCCCCGCGGGCGCAGGCGCGGCTGGCGGACAACCCGATGGACGGGCCAGACCTGCCAAATCACCCCATCGGGCACTCCTTCGCCGCGCCTTCCACCCCTCGACTTCTCCTGGACCACATGTGCCAGGGAGAGGTACGGATCGGTGGAAGACCACCCCTTCCCACACCCGCCCCACGGCTACTCCAGCTGACAGGCGGGACAAAGCCCCACGGGATAGAACAACCACCAAGGACTCCCTCTCCCCCCAATTCTGGAACGGAGGATAGAGCAGCCGTAACCGCACCCGACGTCGGCATGACGCTCCCTCTGAAGTGACCCAGCGCCCCTTCAGGGACACGACGACGGATAGGGACGCGCCAAATGAAGCGAGGGCGTCCAGCCAACTAGAACGGCTCGACAGTTCGCCTACGGACCGACCTATACACCATACCCGGTACCTGTCTTGTTTATTACATTTTAATAAAAGCTAATGAAAAGACCACTCCCAGTAGACCACTAGAAGTAACTTAGGCGAACTCAGGCACGGGAATGACCCCCGAAAAGAGGGGGGACGAGCTCTATGCCACGCCCCTCACCGCCCCCCGCCACCCCGGTGCGGGCGAGGGAAAAAGTATAACCGGCCGAAAACTTTGAGGGCGCACTACCCTAAATAAAGAGAATAAACGCAGCTCGGCCAACACCGGGCTAACAGACAGCAATACCAAAACATAACCATGAAAGTGAATTTCCACACACTCAAAGTTCGAAGATTGCAAAAAAGTACGGGTATCAACCCCACAAAACTTTACTTTCTTTCTTTCTTTCCTAACACCTATACAAAACTACTCGGTTACATTCTCCGCGCCGACGGCGCACCCACCAGTCGTGACATCCTTCCCGTCCCCTTCGGGTAAATCCCCCCCACCTCGCCGGTCCCTGCCTCGAAATCCCCCCCCCCCCCCGCCTCGTCGATCTCTGCCTCGCCGTCCCCCTCCTCGTCGCTGCAAGCTGCGAGTCCGTCGAGGTCGAGCTTGACTGGCGGGGATAGGCTCGCCACCCTCTCCTTTATCCGGGCCAAGCAGTCCTCCCACCCCTCCGCCCGTCCTGTCTCCATGCCCCGGGACATCTCATCTGTGAGGGCAGGGATGACGGTCGTGTCCTGGTACGAGCGAAATTCATCGACCTTGCGAGCCAACTCCTCCTCGGCGGCCTTTGCACGACCAGACAGATCCACCGTACGCTCTTCCTCCCTCCCAAGGGCCTCCTCCAGCTCTTTCAACCTCTCTCTAGCCGCGGTCGCCTGCACCTCACGATCGGCTAGGACCGCCTTCAGGCGCTCTACCTCTGCCTCGAGCTGACCGCACCGCTCCCTCTCCTTGGCCATTCCCTCACCCGCACTCTTGCGAAAGGCGGCAAACTCGACCGCCACTCTAGCTATGGCACCCTCGGCCTTGTGTATGGCCGGCACGTGCCTCATCACTCCAAGCATCAAATTGATGGCCTGCAAAAAATATATAGAGAACCTCTTTATGGCGTTCAATAAAACACACTGGAAAACATCACCCAGCTTGCAAAACCTACCTGGACGCCGCACAACATCGCGGTTCCGCACAGCCCCTCGGGCTCCACCGCCTCCAGCGCCACCCTATCACGAGGCAAGAAAATATTCTCTGCCAGCCTCGCCGCCACGCCCCCATCCTCGAACACGGACTCACCATCCCTCACCTTGAACGGCGCCCTATAAAGAGCTTCGTCAGGATAACCCTCGACTTCGGTCCTCTTCGCCTTAAAACGGACCAGCGAGGCCTCACAGCTGGGTTCGGCGGCCCTCTCCAGACCGAAAAACGGACAGCCGTAGGGCCAACTGTCCCAGCCGGCGGACTCGACCGGACCGCCTGACGTCTCATCCCTCCCCTGCTGATCGGTAACGGCTACCCCTTCCACTTCAGCGGGTACTCGGGAGCTAGATGACCATGTCCTGGGGGCCTCCACCCCTCCCCTAGTCGACCCTTCGTCCTCGCCCTCCAGGTCGATGAAGGGGGTTGCGATCCCCTCCCCGGACCCGCCCCCCTGCCGACCGGTTTTCCCCTGCCCCGAAGCATCGGGGACAGACGAGCTCGCAGGCAGCTTCCTCCTCTTAATGGACGCCTGCACCCTCGTCGAACTCCCCACTGCACCTTCCTCTCGCAACCTCTTAAGGACCGTCCTTTTCGACGTTCGCAACGCCTGCTCCGCGGCTCGTTTCATCATCTCCTCAAGGGACAAACTCATCGTGCGACCTGCCAAAGAAAGAAAGTTCAGGGTAAGCACTTCAGATGCACTAATACCAAAATCTGTTGTACCTTCGGGCCAGATGTTCGACGCTATCATCTCAGCCCGGGCGAGCATCTGGTAATCTCGGCCCTACACCGGTATCGCCATTAGAAGCTGGGCCACCATTTTCTCCTCATCCTCCAATTCAACCCCCTCCTTCGCCTCGGGATTCGGCTCCGCCCAAACAGATCTCATCAACACATCCTCCGGCACGCTCACAAACACATACTGCTGGCGCCAAAACTTAATCTTCCCGGACAACCCCCTAATGAGCGGATGGCTCTTCTTCGCGGAGAGATAATAGCAGGACCCCAACCTCTTCACCGTGAAGAAATAGCAAAATAAGGACAGCGAGGGGTGAACCTGGTTGCTCACGCACAGCACAAGGAAACCCACAACAACACTAATGGCATTGGGCATCAGGCGATACAAGGGCAGCCCCAGGAAGTTCAACACATCTAGCAAGAACGGATGGGGGGGAAAGCGCAACCCTTGCTCGAACGAGGACACATACACTCCCACCTCACGGTCGCCCGCGAAACATACCCTCTCTTGCTGCTCCGGTTCGCGAACAGAATACGGTGGCCTGACATACATCTCGAAGATCTCTGTGATGGACTTCTTCAGCACTGACTTCACGCCCGCAATCTCGAGGGGCACCTCCCCAGTCTCCGCGTCGGAGCTCCCTTCCCCAACCACCCTCGACCCCTGACCACGAAATGAAGATGTCAAGGAAGACATCTATAAAACGGACCTCTTACCTAATGGGCTCCGACGACTCGGACGGCTTAGCTACGTTGGCGACCGCTCCCACGAGGACGACTCCGACAAGGATAATGAAATCTCCGACAACTCCAGCCGCTTGCAAAACCTTCGCCCAACAATCAGCTTTGCTCAGCTTCCCTCCCTGAGATCTTTTTACGTGACTACGCAAAGTATCGTGATCGTCGACTTCACGACACGTGTCATCAATCCGTTCTCTATCCAGCGTTGATCCACGTGGTCTGACGCCTCGCGTAATGGCAGCCGTCACTTCTGCCACGCGTCCGCTTTGAAGTGGTCGGGTCGCTTCAATTCCCGCCCGCCATCGAATCGCCAGGCTGACGTCTAGTCACGCGGCCGCCAACAGGCCCCTTTGATTCCCGCCCAAATCCCGGCGAAATGATTACCCCCATTTGAAACCACGCCTCTCCTAGCTTCTTCTTTCTATGCGTCGCTCGCACAAAGGATGAGTCCGGCCTTCGTAGGGGCGACCAAAACATGAATGCGCCGCTTGTACCAATTATGAGTCCGACCTCAATCGGGGCGGCTGAAACTGGAATGCGCTGCTTAATCAATGTCGGATTTCGGTTTCAACGCTCCCCAAACGATCGTACAGACGGTGCCACCTCGCCCCGCCTCTGCGATCCACTGGGATTCACACTTAGTTTCCCAACAATCCTCGGACAAACGAGGTATATCTCAACTTCCCTCTCCCGACGACCCGAATATCCTCGACAGAGCAAAGTTGGGGGCAGTTACGTCTCTCACAAAACTAATGGTCTATTGGCACAACAAGGAAGAAGACATTCTGACACAAGACCAACACTATGCATTTATCCAATTAACAAAGTTATACATTGAACCTTCCGCACACTACAACAAGACGTTGGTTATAACCCTCACACAAGAAGGTACAGGATTCCCCAAACCCACTTCCTCAGCAACGCCACCTCTTAGCCGACCGAGCCCTCACGTCTCTCGCCATCTGACGAACTCCCGCATCCCTCGCCTCTTGCAACATCGGCACCACATGCTCGTCATGGTAGCGGTGAATAGCGGCCTCGATCACTTCGCCTTCAGCTTCCCGTTTTTCCTCCAGCCGTCGCATCACAATACCCTTCTCCCTCTTCTCCGCCTCAAGGGCCTCCTTTAGGCCGGCTATTTGCCGCCTCTGTAACGCGATCACCTCCGCCTTGCTAGCCAGCTCTGCGGCGTGCGACGACCGGATGTCATCCCTCTCCCTCGTCACCTCTAGGAGTTGACGCTCAACCGTTGCTTTTGACGAATCAAAGTATGCGGCCCGCCCCCTTTCCACCTCGCAGGCCCTCCTAACCTTCTCCTGCTCCTCTTCAGTGTCCCTCAGTTTCACCTTGACCTCGCCGAGGTTCGCCCTCGCTACCTCAAGAGACGCTCTGGTGGCGGCCACAGGAATGCGACCCCGCAAGGCTGCCAGGTCCGTAACCATCTACAAAAGACCCGAGTTAGCGGGGCATGAATAAAGAAAGCCTAAGGGCGAGGCGAGATAGCCGACTTACCTGCACGACGTGCCATACAGCAGAGCCGCACAACCGTTCCACCCCCACGCGAGTCAAGGATTCGCGATCGCGCGGTAACACGCAATACTCGGCGAGGCGCGCCGCCACCCCGGCGTCCTCAAAAACCGACTCATCACAGCCTACTCCAAAAGGAAACTTACGGAGACGGTCCTCTGGATACGCCTCGACTTCCTCTCGAGTCCTCTTGAAACGAATGAGGGCGCCCTCACAACTCGGGCTCGACGACCGCCCCATATCCCACGAAGGGATCCCGTATGGCCATTTCTGAACCAAACATGCCTTGCGAGGCTCGACCACCTCCGATACCCTCGGCGGGACGGAGGGACCGGCCTCCCGCGCGGATGAGCCCGCATGAAGACCTTCACCGAGCCCATCGGCAGAGATACCTGATTCGGCCGCCCTCCGTCCCGGATGCGACCTCTCCCCACGGGAGACCCCGCCTCCCCGTTCTCGGGATCCTACCTCGCTCGTCACCCCCTTGCCTTTCTCGCGAGGATCAGTGTCCTCCGAGGCGGGGCTCCGGCCGATCCCGACACCTCCTCTGGCCCTCGCATCACGTCCCCACCTACGAAGGAAAAAGAGATCAGGGTAAGCCTAGTTAAAGGTCTACCAAATATCAAAGATACATAGGGGCCAAAAGTCCTGGGTGAGCCGGCTGCTCCGCGTCAAACTCGATAGCTGATGGTACGCCTCGGGCAGTTCCATCAGAATCTGAGCTCTTGCAAGATCTTCCCCAGTCAGCTCCACCCTTTCATTCACTAGTGGATTCCGCGCCCCCCAGTTTGACATCAACACCACGTCGCTTGGCATCATCACGAAGGCGAACTCCTCATCCATTCGCCGAAATCGTCGGGCACCCCGCGGATAAGTTCTCGTCCTCTCCTAGCGCAAACACAGTGATACATTCCCCTCTTCCAGACTACGAAGAAATGCTGGAACAGCGCCAGTGAGGGACTCAAGGAGCAGGCAAGGCACAAAATGACAAACCCCACCAACAAGCCCCAGGAACGGGGCGCTAGAGCAAATATCGGCAACTCCAGGAAATTCAATAGATAAAGCAAATACGGATGGATCGGGAAACGGAGCCCCAACTCGAATGACCGGACATAGACCCCGACCTCATTATCTCCAGGCGAACACACCGTTTCCTCTGACCCGGGGACCCGAACCTCATAGGGTTGTCGCACGAACCGCACACGAATCACCCTGATGTTAATCCTATCCAACCTACATCGGAGGGATCCAATCGCTCTCGGGACAACGGAACGTCATGACCCCCTCTCCCTAGGCCGCCGCACCCCCCGCGGCGACGCCCCCTCTCCCACCAACTCCTCCTCCCCCACTCGGCTACCTCCTCCGACCTCGAAACGAGAAGCCATCGGTCGGAAAGAAAAGAAATTAATTATTATTACCTAGCTGATCCGTCAAATCAGGAAGACTTTCGGAAGAAGATGACCGGCGGCGGAAGTCGCAACCTAGCTAGCAAGCGATAGACAGAAGTATTGAACACCGGAGAAGAATCGAAGAAGGATGAAAAACTCCCGCCGACCGCCTTTCAAACCTTTTTATTTGTAAAGTGGGCCACCGGGTCATCACGGACGTCGGTCCTCAGCCACGCGGCGCCCATCGGGATGTCCTTGACGCCTCGACTGGCGTGAGTGTTACCTCATCCACGCGTCGCGAACCCAATCGTGGAGACGCTTCGTTTTTTCTACCCCCCTTTCGAATCGTAATAATGACCAGTAGGGCGGGAGTTCTGAAGCTAACGCCGCCACCCCCGGGCGTGGGCCAGGGTCCTTGCCGATGGTCCAGAACGTCGGAGATAGTTCTCCCTCCGAGCCGAGCCGGGCTCCCGCCTCAAGCTCGAAGGCCGGGGGCAATTGTTACGACCTAACGATCGGGGGAGTCCGACTCCCGCCCAAATCCGCTAACATACCTCGTTGAATCACCCCTTATGCGAAAGGGCCGCCGCCCCGGAGGACCAAGGCAACAGGAGAATGGGCGCACCTCGCAGCACTCCCCCCTCCCGGACGAGGCGTACAACCGCAGTCGCTCGGCCCGCCAGGGGCAGGGCGCCTGGGGAGCGCACCGACAGCGCCGCCCGGGATGCTGACTGAGGCGTGAGCATATCCCTCCTTGCCAGCGATCCACGACCCGCGACCGAAGAGGTACGTGGCCGGGCCGAACAACCCTCGAACAGGTCGACCCGGCGGGTCTCCGCGAACCCCGCCACTGGGGATAGCATTGCCGGACATATAGTTCATCACGCACGACAAACAACCTAGTGTAAGGACACGACTGACACTAACACCACCCGACCACCTGACAAAGCACCCCCTGGCCGCTGAGCCCCCTGACACTTAATGCTTTCGGCTCTGACATCCTGACAAAAGTGCCCCTGGCTGTTGCACCGTCTGACAAAAGCGGGGCAGGCACTCCTGTTCCTGACATCCTCATCCGAAGCTTCCGCTGACAGCTGAGCCAGCTCAGCACGTCGAGTCGGCATGCCAGGTCAGCCCCACCTAATCATCTCCCCTCAGGTATAAATACCCTCTCACCTCTTACGGTGAGGAGGTTGGCAAATTCTCTCTCTCAATCCATTATTCACACACGAGAGCAAAGGTCGTCCATATCTTTGTTCTCCCACTTATAGCTCGCCACGTATGGTCGACACACCCTCAGTCCGACCGGCGTGCCTACCCCCGTTTTAAGTCCTATTACTGACTTAGGCATGGAGGGGCAAAGGGTTGGACCCCAACACTGCCCTTCTGACGGGTTGCTCGTGGTACAGGAAAGCTCGCCCCTTGGTCGACGTCAGCCTTTGGCTCCCGCCACCCGATCTTCTTCCGCCGTGTCCGGTGAGATTTGACTCCGTGGCCGCCCCCGACGGCAAGTCTAGCCTCTTTACCCCACTAATCACTTGTTAAATTGTCCACCTAACCCCTCTTATCAACATAACCACCGAGCCCTTCGTTCCCCTCAATACAAATTCATTGTACGCGAGTTCCACCTCGTAACAGATATAATTCTTCACAACCTTCCCAATACATACTCTCAGTTCAGAATGAATTTTTATATCAACAAACTGGATTGCACACTTTCAGAGCTCCTCAATATGTTGAGTCGAGCTGATAGCTCCATTTTTTGGAGAGAAGACGTCAGTTATGCTTGCTAAGCCTCCTTCTCCACATAAGGCATCTGCCAAAGGGAAAATAAGAAGCTTACCAAGCATAAGGGTGGCGTCAAAAGGTGAAACAAAAGAGGGAGGCACAGTCATCTAACGAATGCCATTACTGCCATAAGCAAAACCATTGGAAGAGAAACTGCAAGGACTACGTGGAGTCCATAAAGAAGAAGGGACATGGTAATGCCTCATCTTCATGTGAGTATGTTATTCAAAACATACTTTTCATATCTCATACTACTTGGGTATTGGATCTCAGAGTTGGTTCTCACTTCTGTAATTTTTAGAGTGACTGAGAAAAAGTAGTTGGTGTAAGGGACACTGCGAGGCTACACTAGGGGGTGAATAGTGTAATAGCAAGCAAAGTGCTTAATTAAAAGTTACTAAAATTACAGCACAATAAGCAGCGGAAATAAACAGAGTGCTCAACAACAACAAACGCAAACACAAGGATTTTACACTGGTTTCCTAACACTTGGGTACGTCCAGCCACACCAATATTCACTATATTCCCACAAAGAGATACCTCACCAAGAGGATTTTGCCCTACACAAGAACCCAACCAAACCTACACAAGGGTCAAACTGCCACCTAGAGAATTACTAACTCCCACTCAGAGAATTAGGGTTAGCCCTACACTAGGACACCAAACTCCCACAAAGAGAGTAACTCCCACAAAGAGAGTATCTAATTCCCACAAAGAGAATTAGGGTTTTGAACATAAAACAAAACGAAACAACACTTACCTATGCCTTGATATGATCTTACCAATGTGAAGAAGAAGGCATGCAAGTGAAACTCAAGTGCTTGAAACGAGGCTTTGATTGCACTTGATGATCTTTCTCTCTTCTAGGAATGAATCCTAACACTTCTCACTTGAGTGTATGAAATGAAGAGAAGAAAGATGTTCTCCAAGAAAGGAATGAGAATTAGATCCCTTGGAGAATTTCCCTATGAGCTAGCTTCAATGCATGAAGAGAAATATGCTCATGAGAAGGAAATGTGAGAGATTAGGAGTGGCTATTGATTCTCTAAGATATTCAATAATAACCAAGAGTTCTAAAAGAACTAAGCCAACTCCTATATATATGAAGCCCAAAGGAACCCATAAAACCAGCCAAAAACCCAAAGGGAAGAAATCTGCAACTGCTAGATTTTGGCAGTTTATGGCACAGACAGTCGACTGATGAACAAAAAACAGTCGAATGTTCAACGGCTAGAAAAATCCCAGCGGCTATAATCTGAGCCAGGACAGTCGACTGTAGAAGACTACACATGCAAATGAAAAACAGACAGTCGACTGTATATCCTTCATCAGGCGACTGCAGCAGTGGATGGAGAAAAACAGAGAGATGCACTCTAACTCACAGTATGCATACAGGCGACTGATAAATAAATGACAGTCGACTGTAATATAGACATGCGACTGTTTATCCTTCATCAGTCGACTGCTGCATAGGATGGAGAAAAACAGATAGAGATGCATATATATTTCGCACTTACGCCTTTCAGACGACTGATGGCCATTTCACAGGTGACTGTAAAAACAACAACATGCGACAGTCTTGCAAATTGGGATGAAGCCCATAAAATGCAAGAAGCGCACAGTCGACTGTCGACCAATTCACAGGCGACTGTAGAAACACATGCGACTGTAAATTGAACATCAGTCGACTGATGCGAAAATCTCAAGAAGAGTCAATAGAAATGTTGACTTGACCTATGCATCATAATCGACTGTAGAAGGCTCGACAGGCGATTGGAATCATCCAGTCGACTGTAAAACCTTCATCAGGCGACTGTAGGAGAGCCAGAGACTCCAATTGAGTCTTTGGGCTAGATGAACCTATATGGTTGGATTCTATGATAATCCTAAGGCTCACTAAGATGGTGAAATGCATATGCATGAGAGTATGACCATCTATCAAGGCATTACAAAAATCCTAGACTCAAAAAGAGAAATGCAAGTAATTGAAATTACATGGATTACAAATTGCATCTCCTAGAGTCTAAGTCTTCAAGCTCATGATACCTTGATGCTCCCCATCATCTCTAAGCTTTGGCACTCCTTGATGAGCTTCCCTTCATCAAGCTCCAAGCTTTGTCAATAGTCCTCAAGATGTCTATCCATCATCATGCTCCAAGATCTGGCTTCAGTAGATGATCTTCATGACTTCATCCTCCATCACTCTTGGAGGTCTTTAAGACATCCCTTATAATATCCTCCAAGCATTATGCTTTGTCTCGTCAACATATAATCATTAAGATAAACTGAGACTAAAACATAAGATTGATTAGCACACTAACATGCATAATGTTTTGATCATCATCAAAACAACGTTAGTCTTGAACCCAAAAACTAACAGTTGGCTGAAGGAGGGTGAAAGACTCTACAAGTAGGGACTGGAGCAATTATTGTTGTCATCACCATAGGAGAATTCCACCTTAGGTTGTTAGATGGAAAGATTTTATTATAATGCAATTGATACTATATACCGAGCATGCATGATATGTAATATTGTATCCATTTCTTATTAGATAAATACAATTTCATAGTGAAGAATAATGTTATGAACATTTTCAATAAAGACATATCTATTGGCTTTGGTACTTTATGCAATGGTGTATATGTTTTGTGAGCACTATGTTAAATGTTAACAAATGAAAAACTCCAAGTTTAAATGAATCCTATCTTTGGCATTGTAGACTAGGCCATATTGGCAAGAAGAGACTTAAAAATTGCGTAAAGACGGATATCTAAATCCTTTGATTATGTATCATTTGCAACTTGTAATTCTTGTCTCAAATTGAAAATGGCTAAAACTCCCTTCGTATGACAAGTGAAAAAAGTTGGTGAACTCTTGGGACTTATACATATTGATGTATGTCGCCCAATGTCTACTCAAGCTAATGCAGGATGTTCTTACGTCATCACTTTTACTGATGATCTCTCAAGATATGGATATGTGTTCTTGATGATACACAAATCTGAGGCATTTGAAAAGATCAAAGAGTATAAGTGTGCAGTAGAGAAACAGACATAGAAAAGAATTAAAATCCTTCGATAAGATCGAGGAAGAGAATACATAAGTCTGGAATTCCTTACATATCCAAAAAAGAATGAGATTCTCTCTCAGGTTACTCCTTTTTACACTCCACAACACAATGGTACGTCAGAAAGAAGGAATCACACCTTATTATATACCCTACAAGACATATCTTTTAGTATGTCCTACAAGCCAACAGGAAGGCTAAAGTAGAAACATCACATGGACATTCGTAAATGAAGGCAGCTGCTTGATGCTATTTTGATGCGTGGATAAAGAATTGTTCAAGTTATCATTTGACATGGCCCTTCATGTATATTCGATGGGGGTGGAATCTAACTTAGAACATCCCGGCGCCGTATTGGTTTACTTATTTTAACAGCGTTGAATTTTTCCTTTCCAAGATCATCTTACAACAAATACGAATATTTTTTTCGGTTTTTTAGAACATGGTCTCCCCTAATTATGTCCAATTTTACAAGAGTCCCCTAAATCATAGTATTTACAAGTGAGAATTGATATATACATCTCAAATTGAGGTGTATAGAGGTGATATTTGCCCAAAATAGCAAAAAATTGGAAGAGATCGAGATGAGATGTGACCCATGATGTATTTTTTGTTTCCATTTTTGGCAACTAGTCACCTACATACATCTCAATTAGAGGTGTATATAGTTCCTCTCTTGCGAGTAGCCATGATTAAAGGGACTTCGTTCTAAAAACCCTATTTTTTTTATATCTTGTACTATTATTGTGGAAACATGTTCCTTTCCCATCAAATTGAGATTGCGATTTCAAACATGTCACAAACTATCCCCAAAAAAATAATAAAATAAATTTTTTTATTTCAATTCAATTTAGTGTCATTGACCATGCTTCTAGTCTCACTGCATAGCACATGTTTAAATCTACTTCCAACAAGCACACGAGACATATTGCGACAAAACATCATGTGCCAGGACAACCCATGTTCTCGTCGACGCCTTATGCTCTAATTAATACGCATATGTTGTTTGATCGGGTCGCCAATCAAAAATACCATCGCATATGGCATTAATTTTTAATGTTTAAAATGATAAAGACCTAACTTAATATTATTAATTTCATCACGACTTACTTAAACTCCAAAACCCAGGAGTAATTATCTAAACTAATGTTAGTTACATTGATTTATAGATTGCTAACATATGACGCAAAACCCAATCATTTGACCCTAACAAGGAAGATGCTGATCTCCGGCCCGCCGGCGGCGCCGTCGGGGTTGATCATGTAGAGGGACTCGGAGTCCTTGGAGCCGACGACGCGCTCGAACCGGGCCCGCATGTAGGTGAGCTGATCCGCCTCCTTCTCGTCACCACCCGACCGTTCAGGCAAGACTCCGGCGCCCATGGAGACCCCACGCAGCACCTTCATCACCTCCCGCTCGTCCTCGGAGCTCGACTTCCGCCGTATCGCGAAGCCGGACTTCCGGCCGTTGAAGTTGACGACCCACACGTACTCCTCCACCAGCTTCTTCTTGTGGGTCTTGGTCTCGCTCTCGAGCGCGATCTTGACCTGCCCCGAGCTGGCCATCTCCTTGTGGAGGGTGGCGGTTGGGATCGGGAGCTCGATGAGGAAGTAGGGGGTGGCGCGGGGGTCTTCCTGGATGGCGAGGCAGATGCGCCCCTTCCGCGGGCCGAAGAGGGTGACGGTGGTGGCGCGGTCAGAGAGCATGTGCTTGCTCGGGCGGCCGAGGAGGGCGACCATCTTGCAGCCGGTGGAGAGCATGGGGAGGAGCTTGAACATCTTGAAGATGCTGGTGGGGCCGCCCGTGCCGGTGCCGCCGCGGAGTTTGGGCTTGCTGCGGGGGTGGCGGTTGTGGTTGTCGCTGTCGTCGGTGGCCGCCGACGGACGGAGGAGGGAGGCGAGGGCCGGGGATTCGAGTATGGATGGCATTGGAGGAAATTTCTGAGTGATTTGAAGACTTTGAGTTGAGTTTGGAGAATTTTTGGAGGGGGGGAATGTTTGGTTAGTTACTACTACTGCAGGAAAGAAGGGTGTTGGAAGGATATATAGACTCGAGACGACGACAAAACTAGACACGGACAGGGATAGTTGTCGCTGCTTGACAGTCTTTTATTGACTGGTGCAAAATAATAATAATAATAACAACAATAACAATACAATTCATATAAATGAGAGACTATCCGTAACGTCCCACCTTTCGGGTGTAGTTACTAATGTTAAAGATGTGTGTGCAAGACTTGGATGTGCCAGTGAAACAAAGAGAACAGACAGGGAAGTAAAAGGGATACTCGCATATAAAGCGAGAAATGAAGCAGGGAGACAAAAATACAACTCACAAGCCCGCTCCAACCTACAACCAAAAGTACAAAAGGAGAACCACGAGGGCACTCACGAGCAGGCCGCGCTCAACGTCTGACGTCCTGGATCGGAAACTGCGACCCCAACGTCTCCGGATAACCCTGTACGTCGTCACCTAGGTGGACAACAGTTGTACCACGCTCGGAGGAGTAGACGATATCTGAACGACAACAGCATGGCAGTAATATTACAGAAAAGTAAAGAGGAGCAGCAGTTAAAATGACAAAATACTGAAAGAAAGCATGCAATAAGCATTTTAATGACTCGACTACTGTGAGACGGTGACTACTACTGTAAACCAACCTAGGTCGTGACTTACGAAGGGGAGCACGGTGTGCATCTCTGTCCTCCTTGGTCCACCCACGACCAAGCCCTCCCACATATATTTTTTTGGAATTTTTTTCCCAATATGCTCTACACCTCATTGATGCTTATCACACCAAAAATCAAGTGAACACATCACTTTTGCCCCATTGATCCATCCGTTGCAAAAAGTGTATCCAAAAAGTACACATCATGGATGATCAACATACCAAAAATCATGGATTGAGATTTAGATGGTGATTGGATTAATCTTAATTTGCTTTCTCTCCCCCTCTCTGATTCCTTTTAAAGTGGGGGAAGGGCATTTTATCAAGTTGGTGTTGATGTGACCAAGGTTAGTGTGTCTTGGTGAGTGATGGGATAAGTAATGGGCAGGGGGGAGGACCGCAGGGGGACCGTGGGGGAGCAAAAGGCTTTGAGGAAATAAAAGTGGGTTTCTAGCTTTTTTGATAGTTCAGCATGTGCAAGCCTATGATCATTTTCATGGGGGTTACTATCATGGGCTTTATGTTATCCCTCCCACATGCAGCCCCATCTAATTATTGACGTCCCTATCTTCCTCAAATCATACTACCTTTCAATCATCCACACCTTAACTTTTGTGCCAAGCCATTGGCTCTCCTTCTGAATTTTTTTCTGTTTTGATAAAAAAACATGGTAATCTTTGTTGTGAGGGGTACGAAAATGAGGAAGCTTGCCTGTCCCTTTGCTCATTGAGTCTTCTTCACATATAATATCCATTTATATAAAGGATATTTAAATTCATGGACTCCATATTTTGTCTAAAAGGTGCTTAATAGGTTACAAAGTAAACAGCTAGCAAGAAAGCATATCATTTGATGTTAAGGGCATGTTCTTTTGTTGGAAAATATAAAGTTTTTTTTGTTGGAAAATATAAAGTGGGAAAGTTGAGAAGTGTGGAATCTGATGAGAGATAAATTTGGTGTGGTGTGTTCTTTTGTTGGAAAGTGGGGTTGGATTGTGGAGTTGGAAAGTTGAGGTGGGGTCCACTCCGTATAGTGTGTTCTTTTGGTTGAAGAAAGTTGGAGGTGGAAAATGGTGTGGGGTCCACTTAAATTTAACTTGTTCTATTTAAACCTAAACAACTACTTAAATCTAAATTAATTATTTATTTATTATACTTAAATGAGTAAAAAAGAGTAAAATCATGTGATTATATTAGGGGGGCCCACCATTTTGTTTCGCTGAGTTGGAACGAAATCATCAAAAATTAAAAAAATCGCAAACACAATGCAGCATGGAGAGTCTGAGAGAGCAGGGTCCCACTGCTTGTGGGATTCTTTTGTATTCCCCGGTTTTTACGGCGCCCACAAAAATCAGGCCAGATTCCTAAAAGCTGATGCCACATCAGCTTTCCCCCCTCAACGTTCTGAGATGCAAAAGAACAAGCAACACAACCCAAATCAAGGATTCCACTAAACTGTAGATAAACCGTGTATAAATAGTAAAAATTTGAACTTTCTCTTCCCACTTTTTGACAAAAGAACAGGCCCTAACAGGAGCTCAAGAAACGTACTCAACTTATGAGGATTCATGTGTAAGGTAAGGTAAATAACTGTGAGCTACACATATTTATCGTTGCACATCATTGTATTTCTTTGTTGCACAATCTTCCGGAGGTCCTTAAGATCATTAAAAATTATTTTAAAGTAGTACATGCTATCCCACATGTCAAAAATTTAAGCTATATGACTCAAACTTAACTCATGATAATAAGTGTATCTAGTACTGGTCGATCACTAGTAAATGGATCTTGGGTTAAGCCTAATTCATATAAGCTGCTAATCAACGGTTACATCATCCCATTCGCAACTGGTAACTATCTGTTGGTTGTCCAAAATTGTTGACGTTTATGCTTTAAACTCCCTTTTTTCGAATCTGCTATCACCTAGTTGACTAGTGACAAAACACTAGTCGACTACTGCCATTCTGCATGAAACAGAGAGTTTACTAGTTAACTAGTGCATTGACATTAGTCGACGAGTACTCACCTAGTCGACTAGGTGAAAGAGCACTAGTTGACTAGTGATCAATGCAAGTTCTCTGGAGCTGCCCAGTCCGCAGAAACCAATAGTTTACAAGCTTACTAGTCGACTAGTGCCTTGCCACTAGTCGACTAGCGATCTACTAATTGCAGCCCAATGCATGTTTCGAGCCGTTGATCAGATACTTGATCAGATCGAACAGCCACGACTTAAAACAACTTCTATAACCCTATTGATGGATTCCTATGACAGACACATCAAAGTTTTTGCACGACAAGAGCTTGGAGACGGCTACAAGCTTTGGAAGATGAGATGGTCCTTGTCTAGGGTTTTTTAATAAGATCTATCAATTGTTGAATGTGCATGCGACTTTGTATTTCCTAGAGTGCTAGATTTGCATTGTCAAGCAGCTTCACTTGTTGTTGGAGGAGATCTTGGTAGTCGGTGTAATATCTTGTACTATGCACGTGATCCCCCGAGAAGGGATCAGTCGATGCTAATAAAACCGCAGCTCACGGGTCGTGGGTAGTCGCTTATGGGTCGAACACGAGGATGCGGTCAATGAGTATCGGTTTTATGGGTCTTTGAATAAAAGCTACACGATAGTCACGGTGATTGGTTGGTGAATGGTAGAAAGAGTGTGATCAAGGGGTAAAAACTCTAGGGCATGGGGAATCCCCGCCATTTGCCTAGGGTTAAGGTAAAACTAATAATTGATCGGTTGCCGGGTTCATTGGGACTCGAAGGAGGTCGTGTGACCTAAGGGCATTTGCCTATCACTCACTGTCGTGATGCATGATAGGTTATTCTCTTATGTCATGTCCTACCCCCCGTTGTCACAATGCAATGATAGGCCAACCCAACCTACACCGATGTCAGTGGTCTCCGATGCATCGGTGTACGTTGGGCGTATTACACTCGACGAATATCCCCAATATTCCTCCCGCCCACAGTGGCGTTTGGAGATTAGACCTACATTGGGAGAGCTCTAATCAATGCCCGTTGGTGTTCAGTCACACCGATAGTATGGATCGTCGTAGGGATCGGATCCCCGGATCGGTCTCGACTTTTGATCGGCGGCCAATCCGATCACCCGATGTGAGGTGGTCGAATCTACGACGATAATAAGTATCCCTAATCTCAACTAACCCAGCAATTAAATCAATTAATAAGTTCAACCCATGGCCCAAATTCAATGTGGTTCATCCCATAGCCCTAAATGAAAACTACTCGCTACCCATTAGAATAGAAGGGGATTCTAGCGATGGGTAAGCATCTAAAGCCATGGATCCAAGTTATAACAGCAATAGATGGCAAAACAAAACAGTAATAATAAAGGGAGAAAAATTCTATTAAGCAAAGATAGAGTATTACACTAGTAAACGATTAGAACAATGGAAACAACTAAATAAAGAAGTTTAGAATTCTTACAAACTTTTCCAAAACCCTAGAAAAAAATAGAAAAATAGCTAAAATAACCTTAGCTTACAATAGGTGTCATCATTGGTTAAGGTCTCCTAACGAATACGGATCCTGACAATTACGGCATCCAATCCAATCACCGCTCTACGCAATTAAGGCCACCTCAACCTAGTGGGCCAATCGCCGCTTCCTAGTGGGCCGCATCCCGATGGGCTCCCTTCGACAGAACGACCTTCCTTTTGTGTCGAATGACCGAAGTGCCGAGCCTCGCATACAAGCTTTTATCCTTCGAGCCTTCAAACAACCGATTGACCGAACATGGACTTTAACTGTATTACGACCGACCGACCCAATGCCGAGCATTCGACCCTCATACTCGAACTGACGACCGAACGACCACATGCCGAGCGTTCGACCCTTAGACTCGAACTGACGACCGAACGACCACATGCCGAGCGTTCGACTCTCGGACTCGAACTGACGACCGAACGACCAAATGCGTTGTAGAAGCCACCTGCTCAGCATCCTTGTATCTGACTTGTGCAGAGTCGGATAGGTTGAATCCGAGCGTAATCGAGTTACCTCTGCACAAGATAACTCGTCTGTCGTACAACTGCTTCTTTTGCACCGAATCGAGCGAACTTCTTCACAATTGATCATTTCAAACATAAACGGTTATGATGTGTGGAGTACTTGGCGTACCTAGCAGATTGGGATTTGGCATTGGATCGTTAATCTGAAAGGGTGAAGGATAAGAACTCGTACACGCAGCCTTATGCATCAAAAAAGACAAGTGCATTAGTCGAGTTGGGAGCGTGCCCATCAATTTGACTCTTTCCATACTCAAGTTAGAATCTTAAAGAACATAGATTATAATAGTAAAAAAAGGGAGATTTTCACATATGTAAAGCGAGATACCTAGCTATTTCTTTCAGAATTGAAGAAACTATAGAATAGACGGGAGTACTTTAGTAATTTCATTACAGATATATTAATTACCTTGTGAGCTTTCGTGGGCTAATTTCTTGGTGGATCCAAGCTGAATCGGTTCTACGACTATACCAAACAGATAGCTTATTTAAGATGTTTAGGTTTGGTGATGATGGTGGCAAACAAAGCATTAACTTGGGAAAAATTATAAGCTTACATTAAAATTAATTTCATTCTAAATTAATCGCCGGAGACCAAACATAGCATTCAGTACTGTTTGGTGGCCGAAAGAGTGAACACCAAACCAATCCATTAATGGCGACAATTTGTGGCCAGAATGATCGCGGAAGTTGATGATATCTGTCCATCGAACAAAAGAGATAGCAACGAATCGAGCTGGTGCATGACAGCAGACGGCATTTGGAGAAAGCAAGGGCGATAGCTACCCATGTTCTCTTCATGCGTAAAGAGATAGCAAGCATACGATAACTCCAACTTGGGTTAGGTCTTACACTGGGTATCTCATGTCGGCCGAAACAAGGCATCTTTAAAGCCGTGGCTCTTTCCCCAAACAAGCAAGAAGCATGCATAGAGATCTAATCATCTATTGTTCGTTATACGCCGAATATGTAGACATATAAATGTATCTAGCGTACAGGATACACGAGGAGAGCGACACCCCGTGATCTTGTTTCTTGAGTGGCTTTCACTCTTGATCCCACGTTCTGGCAAACAGTGGGGGGAGTGTGATCAGTGGCGAAGGCTTGTGGGGTTGATGCATGGTCCCATGAACATGTGGTGCTTTCCGCCATTAGATGGTCGCCTGCGTTGTCGTCTCACTGCTTTTTCTTTTTCTTCTTCCTCCTTTTTTAAAAGACTAGGCCCATGGATGGTTACGCACAATACCAGTCTTAAGTAAGATCAATAACTAGCCAATCATAGTGACACTGGATGATGCTGTAAACATATACATAATTCATAAAGCGGAAACAGTATGTTACGTATTTAATGAAGGAACTTGGAATTTATAATGAAGATGTTTGAAATCTTTGAATTCTTAACATGGATGAAAACTTGATCTGGTACCCCTTCAATACAGGAGAAATGTATGAAAGAAATTACATGAAAACTCAAAAGAAAACAATGATTAATAGATCATATTTTTATGGAGAAAAAATATGTAAACAATGAAACATTTGCAAATCGTCTATTCCTTGCTAATCATATGTGTAAAGATACTTAGATGTCACAGTATAACTGCATGGAATGAAAATGAAGCATTTGCAGATCACAAAGAAGATATTTTAACCAAAGAGCTTAATTAATAGCTGATGACATGATTCTTTATTTAGCTTTTGTGAAAGATCTAGCTAGAGAGTACTTCGTCATGTCCTGCTGCCCATGGTAACTCATAGAGCAGAATGGGTGGGTCCACGATGTATTTAAGCTAATAAGAGGGTATATTTTTTTCTCTTTGGTACAACCCCGAGTGGGCTGGAGAAAGGCGAACCGACCTATAGGCCAAGGACTACACTGGGTTAAGGCCCAAAGGGGACCCAGAAGCAGGTTGGGATGCAGCGGCCCAAGACCGTCATTTGACAGACGGCTGGCCCCGCTCGAAGGGGGAAACCGCTCCCCAAATCGCGCACGCCTTGAATTGGCATTGAAGCCACCATTACAATCGTCTTGATCGTCATTCAAGGGACCATCAATACGGACGGACACGGGGGAGGAATGATAAAGGCCATGAATGTGTTGGCATGCGGGACTCCTATAAGAGACCCGAAGAACAGAATGCAAAGGACCAAATTCTGAATACTTGACTCACGGGTATACCAAATCCTCTCAGACCTTCTTCCACATCATATTTCTCCTCCACGGCTCAGCCAAGAACTCGCGTTTGGTCTCTTCGCGAACCAAGCTTGGTTTCACCGAAGCACCTCTCAGTCACGATCTGACTTAGGCATCGGATGAGATTTAGTCGAAACCAACGTCCGACCCCTTGACGAGTTCTTCGTTTTGCAGATCCGAAGAGATGTCACCTCGCCGAAGCTTCCCTTCGGCGTTCCATCGCTCGGACCCGAATGCCCTCGCCCCAGAGCCCATCCGACCGACCAATCACGGAGGCTATCAACCCGCCGAAGCTACCCTTTGGTGCCAGCGCACCGTCACTCAGGCCCGCGCATTCCCGCTCAAGTGAACGCTCGGCCGACTGGCCCCGAAGGCCGTCCCCGTCTCTGAAGACAACGACGACACTCAGACCTCCAGACTACCATCCTGCGGTAAGAAAACACCCTCAAACATCTGGCGCCGTCTGTGGGAACAGAATCTTCATACACGTCAAACAACCATGCATGAAATGACTCGATCACGCGCCAAGGGCTGCAAGAGGGCGACCACGGCAGCTCCCGCACTAGGCCCTGTCAGACCCAACTTCAGTAAGGCCACGTCCAGCAGATGCTCGCCCCAGAGCGGGGAATCAGGCGCCCGACGGACGACGGCAATGGACCTAGACCGAGAGAAGACTGAGGATAGATCTCAGCCCATCTACTTCTCCAAGGAGGACCTGGAGGGGACCGAGCTACCACACGATGACGCATTGGTCATCTCGGCCGTCATCGACACGTCCGTAGTCCGATGACTTGTGAGGCCCGTATTCATCAGTACGAGTATAATCGTATTCTACGTATTTTCTTAAATCAAAAGTATTTTATAATGGTTGGTTAGGTGTTTAATATCAATTTGGTTTCAAAATCATTTATAAAAAATATTTTATCGTATAAATATAGTTATAGCATATTTTAGTGAGTGCAAGTGCATGCCATCCAATACCCCTAAATATTTTATATAATAATTTAAACTTAATTATTAACGATATAGCCGTATCAATTATTTTTCTATATAAACATTATCAAAACGATTTCAAACTTCTACCCTGAGATTCTATGATAATTTAGTGCATCCCATATTAATTTCGTAATTTTCTGAAGTCAAATCGATATAGAACCTGCAAACCCGCGACTTAAACATTCTGGCCCAAAACTCGTATCTTCGAACTCAAAATACGAAATAGACCTCGTATTCGTGATTCTCTCGTCGATACGAACTCATGGCTATGTTTTCGTAATTTTTCGGAGTCGTTTAACTTCAGGGGCAAAATCGTAATTTCGTTACTAAATTTTATTAATTACAATTCACTAATTACCTCTTTTACCTATCCTAATTACTTTTGTTAAATTACGCTCACTCTTGTCGGCAGAAGACACCAACCCCTGTTGGTGGCAACCCATGTGGAACGTGTTAAACCCCTTTTTAGCTTAGTTAATCTCTTAAACTAACCTATTTAATAGTGTTGACTAAGTATTTATGAGATTATTATTAAGCTAATTCTAATTATCTTATACATACCCATATCCCTCCTCCCTCATTCACATAACAAACTCAGCTCACCCTCACCCCATACCTGCTCGCTCGACCCCCTCTCTCGTCGACTTCCCTCTCACCATCCACGCTCTCCCTCCCTCCAGGCGAAGCCACCGCCGCCTCCTCCCCACGACCACCTCCTCCTCCGACGTGCACAACACCGCCACCCCCGTCGGAGTTGAAGCCTCCACTCACCGTCCGATCGCCTTCGACCGCCGAGTCGACCACAGATCGACGTCGACTCCTCCTCCAACAGCTCGTCATCGACGCCTCGACGTTGTTGCCGCCGTTTGCTGCACCCGCCGCCATCGCTGGAGACGCCTCCCCTCGATGCAAAACGCCCCCACGCAATGACAACAGCAGCACACTCCCCGTGGCTTTCCTCGCCGCCGCTCGCCGCCGTTATCCGCCACCGACGATCCCTGCTTCTCCCAGCCGCCGGTTGCCACCTCCCACACAGTCCCATCGTCGGCGTTGACGCCGCCGAATCGATGAACCCCCGCTACATCGGGACTTAGAGAGGTGAAAACGAGCAGTTTTTAAAATTAATACGAAAATACGTATTAAAATTCTTATTTAAATACGTATAGAAATACGTATACGTATAGACTAATCGTAATAAATTATTTATTAATCGTACAGGCCTCAGAAAAATACAAGACCAGTTCCAAAAAAACCAGAAACGACGAAACAGACTCATTTGTGCTAGTTTCATCGCCAAAAGACAAGTATATCCCCCACAGTGATTTTTCAAAAGCAAAACTTAAATAATCTAAATTCGCTTTAAAATTCATATCTTGATATTTTCACTTACACTGACATACAAGAAAAATATATGTTGTAGTACTAGTTAATACGACCGTTTTGACCTCTTGTTGGAAGAATTCTGACATACGGTTTGCCCTAAATAAATCTTTGAACATATGTCGTAAAAATGATTTCATGATTTAAAATTAGTTTTTGGCCCTTTTAAATTGTTTTAAAAATGCTTAATAATTATTTAACTTTCTTGAAAACTACCTACTAGCCTTAGAAAATATTTTAAGCTAATTTAAACACATTTGCTTAGTTAAAATCATTTCTGTGCTCATTTTCTTAAACTATTACATATTTCCACGTTTTCATTTAATTGTTAAATTGAGTCGTGAAGTCGTGAACTTTTGTGAGACTATTATACGGACTATTAAGACACCATGAAATCATTGTACACATCTAATGATGCAAATGAACTGAATATGAATGAATGTAAGATAGAACTTTAATATAAATGAATGGAATATGGAACTTCAATATAAATAGATAGTACACGTCTTTTTAACCCGACACTTGACTTGACCATGGGATTGTGGTAGTCTATGATCACAAGTGTTACGGAGTGGCTGAATGCACCCATATCGAAAACCTCCAATACATTACGGAGGTTAGAGCTTGACCGTCGCCATATAAGGTCGGTGAGAAGCGCCGCGGATTGGCCCCTGTCACATGGCGCATGTTAGTCATCTCTTGTATTCTTGGACATTGACTTATGACTAGAATAGATTGATTATTAAATATTGATCTAACCTCTTCTTCTAGAGGTTGCTACAGTTTTTTATCAAATGCTAAATTGTCACAGGTTGCTAATAGTATTGCAAGTTGTTATTAAATGATTAAATTGCTGCAGGTTGCAAATTGCTGGGAATGCTTAACTGCCAAATTTTTTTCCTATTAAACTTATTACTTGTCTTTTCAACTTTGTTTAATATAAAATGCATAACGTTTTGGTTTTTAAGATTATCTTACCGTGTAAACCTCGCTGACGGAAATTTCACTTTATTGTTTTACGAAATGTTCGTCAGGTATTGATAGCGAGTTCGCTGAAAGCATTACTGCAGGAGTCGAGCAAGTGCTCGAAGACTACATGGAGTACCTACCCACGGAAGACTAGGCGTTTACCTTCGCGACTGCACTTTTAAATATTCAAAATATTGTAATTGTTGTACTTGTTGATTCGGCTATACTAGGCCTACGTTATACTTTATTTTCAGACACTTTGGTATTGTAATAATGTCATCTGTATTATTTCTTATAAGCATGCAAGATCCTCCCATTTTATTTCACAGACACGTTATTGTGTTTAAGCCAAGAAGGAAGAAAATAAAAAGAAAAGAAAAAAGTACTCCTCCTTGTTTTAAGCACATCGCGGGCACGTTCGCGTCCTCGCTCCCGGTAAAATGGGAAGTGGGGCATGACACGACTTCTCGTCGATACGGGAAGCTCATGCAACAATCTTCTAGTACACAACTGTCACACCCCGTTCCCAGAATACTCGACATTTAAATTTTTTTCCTTTCCAAGTATCCTGAAGCGTGAGGGTGATGAGAGCGGGAAAGAGAGAGAAAGAAGAAACCTAATAAGCAGGCCACTGTGCGCATGCTGAGATAGTACAAATGAAGCTCCACTGTAATATCAAACAACTCATAAATAACATAGAACAACAACAACAAATTTATATAACAACTTTCATTTACGTACATAGTCCAAGCCACCACCAACCACACTGTCCCTGCTACCTGAAAAGTGGGGAGGAGCACGTCAATGCGTACCCCAGTAGGAACCAACTTGGATTTGGAACATCGTTTTAAGGTTATTAATTCACAAGGCAAGGCAAGGGAAATAAGACATGTAAACTAAGTATATAGTGAAAAGTAAACAGCTAAGTAAGAGGATCATACCTGCAGTCCAATGTCGAACTACAACAAGAAAAGGGTTAGCATGAATAATGATACAAATTTTCATACAACCACAATTTAATAGGGGAATCACAAGTGTCAGAATTATAACACAGTGTCACTAGTGAAGCAACTAAAGGAAACGGAAGTGCTGACTGTAGAAGGAGTAACACACAAATTCTTATTTTATTATTTTATAATTGAATTAATTGGAACTTGGATAAACTGTGTGATACCAGGACCTGGACTTCACCCCAAATTTGGGTGAATATAGCACACGGCGCATTGGACACGAGCACTGTACGACACCGGGCCTCTCAGCTCCCCCGTCCCTGGCAGGAGTGAGGATCTCCACATAATAACACAACCTCCGTATATCCCCTCCACTTCCGGTAAAGGCGAGTAGGTATAAATATCCCCTCCACTCCCGGTAAAGAAGAGTGGGTATAAACATCACATATCATATAATCATTTTCCCCAACTTCTCAGTCCATGCCTCATATCCCCAATTTACTTAAATCCCACCTAAACCTGGGTTTTGCTAACTCACCCTCATTAGAAAGGATTGAGATATATCCAATTTTATAATTTAACACCATACGTAACACGTTAGGGGTCATAATGGCATGGTGGACATATCACCTTAGCCGTCCATCATTAAACACAGGGTCATGCACTCACGTGACATGCCCTCTATCACAACAGATCATCAATTCACAATTACAATGTATCCATGCCATTCAAGCCCCTAACTTCAACAATTATCAATGTGGCTCAAGGCCAACGCTAACACATGCACGTTACTCAAATTATCAGATATTGCATTCATTGAGGCTGTCACGTCCTGTTTCCCAGAATACCCTGTATTTAAAATAATTTTTTTCCCAAGTATCCTGAAGAGTGGAGATGATGAGAGAAAAATAAGGAACTGAATATGTAGACCACTGCGCACATGCCGGGATAGTACAAGTGCAGCTCCACTATAATATCAAACAGTCCCACAAAACAACAACAACATTTTATATATAACATGTTTCATTTATATACATAGTCCAGGTGTAACAATACATATACACCACTCTCAATCTGCCAAGACAACCCACTCACAATACAAACTACAACTCACATCAAGACTACCCCTGAAACCCAGCTCCAAGCCACCACCGACTATGCTGCCATACTACCTGAAAAATAGGGAGGAACACGTCAATGCATGCCCCAATAGGAACCAACTTGGATTTGGAACACCGTTCTAAGGTTATTAATCCACAAGGCAAGGCACGAGAATAAATCATGTAAACTAAGTTATTTAGCGAAAAGTAAATAGCCAAGAAAGGAGATCATACCTGCGGTCCTGTGTCGAACTACTGCAAGAAAAGGGTTAGCACGAATAATGATATAATTATTACATACAGACATAATCTAAAAGTGAATCACAAGTGTCAAAAGGATAACACAGTGTTACAAGTAAACAAGTAAGGGACAAGTGAAGTGCTGCCAGTGGAAGAAGAACGTGCAAGGTTGTCATTTTATAATTGAATTAATTAATTGAATTAATTGGAACTTGGGTAAACTGTGTGATACTAGGACCTGGACATCACCCCAAATTTGGAATGAATAACGGCGCAGTGGACACGGGCACTGTACGACACCAGGCCTCTCAGCTCCCCCGTCACTGGCAGGAGTGAGGCTATCCCATAATAACACAACCTCTGTATGTCCACTCCACTCCCGGTAAAGGCGAGTGGGTATAAATATCACATATCACATAATCATTTCCCCCCAACTTCTCAGTCCAGGCCTTATATCCACAATTTACTCAAATCCCACCTAAAACCTGGGTTTCGCTAACTCACCCTCATTATAGAGGATGGAGACTTATTCAATTTATAAGTTAACATCATAAGTGATACGTTAGGGGTCTTGATGGCATGGGTATGCACATATCACCTCAGCTGTCCATCATTAAACATAGGGTCATGCACTCACGTGGCATGCCCTCTATCACCACACATCACTCATTCAAAATTACAATATATACATGGCATTCAAGCCTCTAACTTCACTAATTATCAATTTGGCTCAAATCCAACACTAACACATGCACGTTACTCAAACTATTGGATATTCCCTTCATTGAGGAAGTTCATCGAATACATGACAGGCGTCATTCATATCAAAGCAACACAATAACATTTACATGTGCCAAGGGCATGAACATTCATTTCACCATACATCCATATTAGGCAAGAATAATAATGGCCAATTATCCACAATTAATGAATACGAATAGCACTTAATGAATTCAGCTTGCTGAAATTGCATGAAGTGACAATACATGGCCATATAACACCAGTTTTCATTGAGAATTTGACAAATTGTCCCAAATGAAAGTTATATGTATATATTAGTCCTGGATTCACAGATAAACTTTCATGTAAAAATATTAAGTAGGTGATTTATGGTGAATTATTTGGTGAAGTGTGTCAAATCTGTTTTTCAGACAGATTTCTGGGACTGTATTGAAATCCAATTTTGGGAATGTTGCAGCCAGAAATTCAATATATAAGCACTCTGATGAATTTTTAGAAAAACTTGTTAACTTTCCAACAAGGCCAAGAACATGAAATTCCATTGTGTGTGCAGATGTTGATATCAATTTTACTAAACTGTGTCAAAACTGAAAATCAAACAGACATGTTGTAAAGATGGAATTTTTGCTCCTGATTCTTGAATTGAACATATATCAAAATTTATAAGATTTTGGGATAGAACTTCAAGATCTACAAGCTCATATTTTTTCAGAACCTTAATTCGAGCTACAGTAATCAGAATTAAGGCAAAATCAGACATCAAGAATTTCAGAATTTCAAAGGGGATAACTTTGCTAAGAATTTTTGTCACGCCCCGCTTCCCAAAACTACGGAGGCGAAGCGTGACTAAGGCCCGCTTGGGCCGGAGCTGTGAAGCTCGAACCCAATAAGCTTCTGTAGGGATACCATCTTAAAATTCTCAGGTTCTTGCATTAATAAGATTCGGAACAATAGAAAGTACAGAAAGAAAGTGGCATTCATTAATATAGAGAGATAATATCCAGCGAGTACAAAGTCTAAAAGAGAAGCCTAAGCATGGCAACAAACTATCAAAAGAAAAAACTAAAAGTAGTAACCTCTGAACGTCCGCGTTAGATGAGACCTCTAAGTCTGGTCTTCGTCAGGTACGTCCTCCGGGTCGACATCCTCGGGCTCCACGTACTTCGGTAAGTCTGCCTCGTCCACGAACTCTGGCTCGACACCTGACGTACATCACCCAAAAGAAAGGAACTGTACGTCAGGTAAAGTCTACAAAAGAGGGTTAGAATCTACTGCAAGTGTACTGAACTATTAGACATCATTGTACTGGTTGATTAGCATGCTGGGGTTATAACTGAGAAGTAAAAGAAGGAAGTAACGCAACAGGAAAGGTAAAGCGTAGCAAGCAGTAGTCGTAGCATGTGCTACCGACTACGAGACTATCCTAAAGGTGACAGGACAAGACGGAACTAGACAAGACAAGACGGACATGACATGTAAGACACGAAGGGTTCACGCCTTACGGTTCGAGGGGGATCAGACCATCTCCCTGTGTGCACGCTCAACCCTACCCCAAACCCAGGAACTCAGGACAAGAAGTACAGGGATCACTTCCGCTAGGGAAGCATCTGAAACGCCCACAGGCTTTTTGTATCACAGAGATCACTTCCGCTAGGGAAGCATCTGAAACGCCCGAAGGCTTTTTGTATCACGGAGATCACTTCCGCTTGGGAAGCATCTGAAACGCCTGAAGGATTTTTGTATCACGGAGATCGCTTCCGCTTGGGAAGCATCTGAAACGCCCGAAGGCTTTTTGTATCACGGAGATCACTTCCGCTTGGGAAGCATCTGAGACGCCCGAAGGCTTTTTGTGAACAGGGACATGACACGACAAGTGTAAGGGAAAGTTATTCTAGGGTGTCCACACGCACGCACACACAAGATAATCCTACGGTGTCCAAAGTTGTTGTTTGTCGAGCTTAGACTTCGTCGTCAAGTCTAAGTCATCAGGGCGACCCTGACGCTATCATTTCACGTCCGGTTCTATACTCTCACAGTCTAACAGTTCTAACAATTTTAAGACCAAGGCACGGTCAAAACACAAGTGGGTACACTTACTTACGGTGGCGAGTGTGTCGTCTGTCCGGGGCGTCTCGTCCAGTCGTCGCGTCCACGGTAGTCCGTCTGAAACAGTGTCAAGGCGACGGTGTCAGGTCACGATTTTCAATAGATCCTATTTAAGTTTGTTTCTAGGTTGTCGGGACTACCCTATTTGTCAAAGTCACAATCTGGTGTTCTTGTCAGCCTAGATCGACCCCTACCGTATATGCACAGAAAATTGTCCGATGGTCGATTTCTACAGTGAGCAGCGTTTTACTGGTGCGGAAAAGTAAATTTAATTATTGTTGTCCTATTTTAGTTTAGGTTTTGTTTAGCTACGGTGTGGGTTTTACTACTCGTTAGGGAAACCAACCTCGTGATGTCGTCCAACAAGCGGAAGTCGGGTCTGAACGGTGAAACATCGGCGTCGTCTGGAACTCCTCGGCCACAGGTAGTGCAGCGAGGTACCTCTGGACAGTGGGGTGGTGGCGTGAAATCAGCGAGCTAACAGCGATCCGCCTCCCGTTGCGAGTAGCGCAACGGATCTTCACGATAACGGCGACATCGGCTAAAAGTACGTGCGTGCGACAACGCACGTGAACTCCGAGAGTCCAAGGGGGCTGTTGGTAGATGAAGTAGGGTCAGTGGAAGATGCTCGGCCCGGTGGGTGGCCGACGGCGTGAGCGTACGATGGTGGGTGGCCGTGAGAAGCTAGAGAGGACAGGTTCGCGCAACGTTCGTTGTCGCGCGTCTCAGCGGAATTTCAGCGATGATCAGCGACAACGGGAAGTTGCAGAAGGCAAAGGACTTCAAGACGAAGCCAACGGTAGTGGAGTTGTCGCTGGGGGTGGTCGGAGGTGATCGTGCGTGGGCGTCGAAGTTCAGCTTCCAGATCAGTGAAAAACAGCCGATACTGCGTGTTTCGATGAGGATTCCGGGAGATACAGATGGGCTATGAGTATGAGGGAAGTTGTAGTTGGTAGGGGGTTTCGATAAGAATCCAACGGCGGTAGGGTGGTTGTCGTAGGTGGCCGAATGGCCGGTCGGCGCGAGTTTTCCCGGCAGTGGCGTAGATCTGTAAAACTGTCGTTAAGTCGAGTTCGGGAGATGTTTCGAGGAGGTAGAGATGAGGAAAAAGGGTAAGGGGAGTTGGAGGTGATCGAGGGGTCAAAGAGGATTTCGATGGTGGTGGAGATCGCCGGAGGGAGTGGCCGGAGGCGGGCGTGAGCCGGCGTGGAAGTTCAGCTTCCAGATCTGTGAAAAACAACCAATACGGCGTGTTCCGACGAGGATTCCGGGAGCTACAGGTAGGCTATGAGCGTGAGGGAAGTTGCAGAGCGGAGAGTGGTCAAAGGGGAACAAAGTGGCAGTGGTGGTCGCCGGAGGGGGTGGCCGGAGGTGGCCGGCCGGAGGTGTTTTCCGGCGGGGCACATATATGGGCAATAGCAGTTTTAGAGAGTTTTAATGGGGTTTCAAGGGGTTTTGAGAAAGGAGGAAGAAGGGAGGAAGGGTGCAGCGGCTAGGGGAGGCTGTTGGGAGTCGGATGGGGGTGGTGGCGGTCGCCAGAGGTGGCCGGAGAGGCGGCGGCGCGAGTTTTTCGACGGCGGCGCAATGCTGTCCAAAAACTGGGGTTTGTGGGGTTTTTGATGGGTTTTAATGAGAGAGAGAGAGAGGAGAGGAAGAGGAGGAAGATGAGGGGGAGGTGGCCGGACCTTGGGGGTGGCCGGAGCCTCGCTGGCGACAAGAGGAAGAAGGAGGAATGGGTGCGGCTGGATATGGTGCGTGAGTAGTTAGATTTTCCAAAGAGATGTTTTATAATATGAGATTTTTGCTAAACATCTTTATAATATAGTGTTAGATGAGAGGGGGATAGAGATAGGGGAAGTGCAAAGAGAGGGAAAGAAGGGTGAGAATAGAATAGGAAATATCATTCCCATGATACGTAGGAGAGATTTTAGGGGTTGGTTTTAAAAGTGATTAGGATTTGAATTTGAATTGATTAGAGGCTAATCAACGGTTGCAAATTGATTAGGGTATATATTCCACTACGGGTATCGGAAAAATAATCCGAAAATACCGGGACGATAGTGGACACGAGAAGTACGGGGCTACAGTGTCCGATCACGCGTTACACCTATCAAAAATTATCGTAAAATCGGGAACCGCGTATTGGTGCCAAAAGACCAAAACGCCTTGCCATTCAAAGCTGTTTTGCGAGAAGACGAGCCGTGAGATGACGTTCCCAAAACTACCATAAAATTCTACACTTCCATACGGTCACAACGGCATATCACATCGTATATACCGAAACCAAGAAAGAGCCAAATAAAATACGTGCACGAAAAAAGTACATGCACGTAGAAAATACGAACGGTCGGAAAGCGGCCGTTACATTCTACCCACCTTAGAAATGATTCCGTCCTCGGAATCACTATAATAATAATAATAATAATAATAATAATATCTATAAAATTTAAGCCTATAACTCCCATATTCCACACAATGATCTCTAATCATATAACTTCAACATCGTTCCTCAAATAATCCATCATAACCCGTCTTTTCACTGGATAATGCCATGACTAAACTCACATCTTAACACTTAACTATAGACCCATCACTGCTGTTCAAATTTCCAACTCCAAGTTCTCATAAAAGAATAATAATCATCTTCTTATACCATACCACTCCACTAAACATCATCGCTCAATAACATCTTTAAATTTCTTAATCTCTTTCCAATATTAATCAATCGCTAAAATGATGTTCTAGTCAATCACCAATCCAAGACAAAAACTTTGTCTATCTTATAACACCTTTTACAAATCAACAATCGTCGTGTCCTCAATACATTCCTTGTCATATCTTCCCATAAATTTATCCGCCAAATGATTGAACTATCAAAATCACATCTTATCCTGCTCACTATAACTAATCCCAATCAATATTAAGTCCGACTACCTAACCATCCATTTATCTCAACACGTCGTGTTATTCCCAATGTCTTCTCACGTCAACTTAACAATCATGTCTTGATGCTTTAAATGCTCTACTCATTCTCATGATCACCCTAACTCATAATATACTCCGTAGCTACCCCCTATCTACCACTCGTCTAAGTCTCGAGTCTGATAAGTTATCATCTCCCCGCATATAATTTCATCCGACCAGAATTCTCCATTGAGTCCGTCACACATCGGTATTATAAATAAGTCTTGGACAGCTCATTCTTTTCATCCAAAGAAATCTAATCCAATATCCTTGTGTTCCAAAATCAATTAATCATTGCTATAATAAATCTCATCTCACCCTGAGCTTACCCGCAAACAAAATCCTATAACAGTAATAGCTAGTCCCAATAATATAACAACAATAAACATAACATTTCTAAGGGAGAAAGAAAAAAAGAGAAAGGAAAACTTAAGGCCAATGACATATTTTAAAACATTTGGAAAAACGTGTGGAGTTGTGGTAATGGATGAGGGAGGATAAGTGATTTGTGATATTGTGAG
The DNA here is from genome assembly GCA_030789695.1 of Scilla litardierei. Taxonomy (NCBI): domain Eukaryota; kingdom Viridiplantae; phylum Streptophyta; class Magnoliopsida; order Asparagales; family Asparagaceae; genus Scilla; species Scilla litardierei. Next base: position 11,159,581 of record CM061131.1, read on the forward strand.
CTAGTTTCAAAAACTTTAAAGATTTGGTTTAAAAGAAAACAAAAGTTTTGATACAATCACATGCAGCCAAGATAAGCTATTCAATAGTATGAAAGACTAAGTCTAAGGAATTGCCTGCTATGACGCTATTCACATCTATATGAATACTATCATTTAGACAACTCATACATATATCACGGATAACACTGAGTATACCACATGATACAAGGGACAAACATTAAGATCCTAAAGGTAACACACTCATACAGGTCCACACACACACTACCTAATACATGCACCCCGACGACATCACAAATAATGGGCCCACTACTAAACTAGAATTGACACAGGCAACTACAAGCACTAATGTTTAAACAATAGGAATGAAACCGGAACCAAAAGCGAAACGAAACAAGATCGGAAAGGACGAGTTTGGATGAAGCGAGGATAAGGAGATAGCTAGTTGAATGGGACAAAGATATTGCTCTAAAAGATTAAAAGATGAAAGAAGGATTTCATGCAAAATATGGTATCATATACTTTTATACTTATAAAATAAAAAAAATACATAGAAAAGTGAGCAGATGTAGAAAATTACAATTCTGGAAAAGAGTGAGACGAAGAAAAGAAGGGTAGGGTGAGAAACGATTGTTTTGCAAATGAAAATAGGTTTATACCAAGATTTTCGAAGTATGAGCACGACGAACATAGAACCGATAAAAATAAAAATAAATTGAAATTCTATTCAGCTTTAGAAAAATATTATGAAAATGCGTACAATAAGTGGTTTAGTAACAAGTTTTAAAACTGAAATATGAAAGATACCGATTCAAAAATAAGTACGAGATAGTAACTTAAAAATTTCGGCCAAGAAGGTTTCAAAATCAGTGAAAGAATTGTAACTCTACCGAAGGTAAGAAATTTAAATATTTATTAAAGGTTTTCGAAGAATTTAATAATGAATTGAAAAAATACTTTTAAATGAAACAGGATTTGCAATTGAGAGATTCGGAGAATTATCGATAATTGTCATGAAGCGATCTCATGAATCGAGGGCAAGGAAAAATGATCGCATGATGGATACACCTAGGATATGATTCATGAAAGCTATGATGGAAATCTACGGCTGATAACACAGAGGTGTAATGATCAGGAAGATGCTAAAAATCAGGGATTCTAATTATCGGGCCGTCTAAAAATCAGGGGAACTCAGCACTAAGTCTTCCTAATGAACTAGACTGTAATAGAGAGATCTTAGGGAAGGACCCTAAGAGAATCAAGATTACGTTCTGCTGGGCCCGAAGTCGATGGACCCGAGCGAACGACTCAAAAAAGGGCTTTAGAAATCTAACACGGCCAGAATCCAGGGAGGATCCAGGGAGGGCTATTAAGGTATCCTAAGACGAATATGTCTAAATCTTAACCAAGGCGTCTGACTATCTCCTGAACGTCTATATAAATCCTCCTAATATGTAAGGCTGGGAAAACCTAATTTAGACTTGTACATGGATATTAAATGAATGCGATACTCTTATTGTTCCAAACTTTTTGCGAGACCTGCATGGGCCACCACTAAAACCTGTCAAGCCCGCTTCCCAAAACTATGGAGGCGAAGTGTGACTAAGGCCCGCTTGGGCCGGAGCTGTGAAGCTCGGACCCAATAAGCGTCTGTAGGGATACCATCTTAAAATTTTCAGGTTCTTGCATTAATAAGATTCGGAACAATAGAAAGTACAGAAAGAAAGTGGCATTCATTAATATAGAGAGATAATATCCAGCGAGTACAAAGTCTAAAAGAGAAGCCTAAGCATGGCAACAAACTATCGAAAGAAAAAAACTAAAAGTAGTAACCTCTGAACGTCCGCGTTAGAAGAGACCTCTAAGTCTGGTCCTCGTTAGGTACGTCCTCCAGGTCGACGTCCTCGGGCTCCACGTACTCCTATAAGTCTGCCTCGTCCACGAACTCTTGCTCGACACCTGACGTACATCACCCAAAAGAAAGGAACTGTACGTCAGGTAAAGTCTACAAAAGAGTGTTAGACTCTACTGCAAGTGTACTGAACTATTAGACATCATTTTACTGGTTTGATTAGCATGTTGGGGTTATAACTGAGAAGTAAAAGAAGGAAGTAACGCAACAGGAAAGGTAAAGAGTAACAAGCAGTAGTCGTAGCGTGTGCTACCGACTACGGGACTATCCTAAAGGTGACAGGACAAGACGGAACTAGACAAGACAAGACGGACAGGACACGTGAGACACGAAGGGTTCACGACTTACGGTTCGAGGGGGATCAGACCCTCTCCCCGTGCGCACGCTCAACCCTACCCCAAACCCAGGAACTCAGGACAAGAAGTACAGAGATCACTTCCGCTAGGGAAGCATCTGAAACGCCCGCAGGCTTTTTGTATCACGGAGATCACTTCCGCTAGGGAAGCATCTGAAACGCCCGAAGGCTTTTTGTATCACGGAGATCACTTCCGCTTGGGAAGCATCTGAAACGCCCGAAGGCTTTTTGTATCACGGAGATCACTTCCGCTTGGGAAACATCTGAAACGCCCGAAGGCTTTTTGTATCACGGAGATCACTTCCGCTTGGGAAGCATCTGAAACGCCCAAAGGCTTTTTGTGTAACAGGGACATGCCACGATAAGTGTAAGGGAAATTTATTCTAGGGTGTCCACACGCACGCACACACAAGATAATCCTAAAGTGTCCAATGTTGGTGTTTGTCGAGCTTAGACTTCGTCGTCAAGTCTAAGTCGTCAGGGCGACCCGGACGCTATCATTTCACATCCGGTTCTATACACTCACAGTCTAACAGTTCTAACAATTTTAAGACCAAGGCACGGTCAAAACGCAAGTGGGTACACTTGCCTGTGGTGGCGAGTGTGTCGTCTGTCCGGGGCGTCTCGTCCAGTCGTCGCGTCCGCGGTAGTCCGTCTGAAACAGTGTCAAGGCGACTGTGTTAGGTCGCGATTTTCAATAGATCCTATTTAGGTTCGTTTCTAGGTTGTCGGGACTACCCTATTTGTCAAAGTCACAATCTGGTGTTCTTGTCAGCCTAGATCGACCACTACCCTATATGCACAGAAAATTGTCCGATGGTCGATTTCTACAGTGAGCAGCGTTTTACTGGTGCGAAAAAGTAAATTTAATTATTGTTGTCCGATTTTAGTTTAGGTTTTGGTTAGCTACGGTGTGGGTTATACTACTCGTTAGGGAAACCAACCTCGTGATGTCGTCCAACAAGCGGAAGTCGAGTCTGAACGGCGAAACGTCAGCGTCGTCTGGAACTCCTCGGCCGCGGGTAGCGCAGCGAGGTACCTCTGGACAGCAGGGTGGTGGCGTGAAATCAGCGAGCTAATAGCGATCTGCCTCCCGTTGCGAGTAGCGCAACGGATCTTCACGATAACGGCGACGTCGGCTCAAAGTACGTGCGTGCGGCAACGCACGTGAACTCCGAGAGTCCAAGGGGGCTGTCGGTAGATGAAGTAGGGTCAGTGGAAGATGCTCGACCCGGTGGGTGGCCGACGGCGTGAGTGTACGGTGGTGGGTGGCCGTGAGAAGCCGGAGAGAACAGATTCACGCAACGTTCGTTGTCGCACATCTCAGCGGAATTTCAGCGATGATCAGCGACAATGGGAAGTTGCAAAAGGCAAAGGATTTCAAGACAAAGCCAATGGCAGTGGAGTTGTCGCTGGGGGTGGTCAGAGGTGATCGTGCGCGGGCGTCGAAGTTCAGCTTCCAGATCTGTGAAAAACAGCCGATACGGCGTGTTTCGACGAGGATTCCGGGAGATACAGATGGGCTATGAGTATGAGGGAAGCTGCAGTTAGTAGGGGGTTTTGATAAGAATTCAACGGCGGTAGGGTGGTTGTCGTAGGTGGCCGGATGGCCGGTGGACGCGAGTTTTCCCGGCGGTGGCGCAGATCTGTAAAATTGTCGTTAAGTCGAGTTCAGGAGATGTATCGAGGAGGTAGAGATGAGGAAAAAGGGTAAGGGGAGTTGGAGATGATCGAGGGGTCAAATAGGATTTCGATGGTGGTGGAGATCGTCGGAGGGAGTGGCCGGAGGCGGGCGTGAGCCGGCGTGGAAGTTCAGCTTCCAGATCTGTGAAAAACAGCCGATACGCTTGTTCCGGCGAGGATTCCGGGAGCTACAGGTGGGCTATGAGCGTGAGGGAAGTTGCAGAGCGGAGAGGGGTTAAAGGGGAACAAAGTGGCAGTGGTGGTCGCCGGAGGGGGTGGCCGGAGGTGTTTTCTGGAGGTGCGCAGATCTGGGCAATAACAGTTTTCAGAGAGTTTTAATGGGGTTTCAAGGGGTTTTGAGGAAGGAGGAAGAAGGGAGGAAGGGTGCAGTGGCTAGGGGAGGCTGTTGGGAGTCGGATGGGGGTGGTGGCAGTTGCCAAAGGTGGCCGGAGAGGCGGCGGCGCGAGTTTTCCGGCGGCGGCGCAATGCTGTCCAAAAACTGGGGTTTGTGGGGTTTTTGATGGGTTTTAATGAGAGAGAGAGAGAGAAGAGTGGAAGAGGAGGAAGATGAGGGGGAGGTGGCCGGACCTTGTGGGTGGCCGGAGCCTCGCCGACGACGAGAGGAAGAAGGAGGAATGGGTGCAGCTGGATATGGTGCGTGAGTAGTTAGGTTTTCCAAAGAGATGTTTTATAATATGAGATTTTTGCTAAACATCTTTATAATATAGTGTTAGATGAGAGGGGGATAGAGATAGGGGAAGTGCAAAGAGAGGGAAAGGAGGGTGAGAATAGAATAGGAAATATCATTTCCATGATACGTAGGAGAGATTTTAGGGGTTGGTTTTAAAAGTGATTAGGATTTGAATTTGAATTGATTAGAGGCTAATCAACGGTTGCAAATTGATTAGGGGATATCTTCCACTACGGGCATCGGGAAAATAATCCGAAAATACCGGGACGATCGTGGAGACGAGAAGTACGGGGCTACAGTGTCTGATCGCGTGTTAAACCTACCAAAAATTATCGTAAAATCGGGAACCTCGTATTGGTGCCAAAAGACCAAAACGCCCTTCCATTCAAAGCTGTTTTGCGAGAAGACGAGCTGTGAGATGACGTTCCTAAAACTACCATAAAATTCTACACTTCCATACGGTCACAACGGCATATCACATCGTATATACCGAAACCAAGAAAGAGCCAAATAAAATACGTGCACGAAAAAAGTACGTGCACGTAGAAAATACGAACGGTCGGAAAGCGGCCGTTACATTTTTCAAGGGAAATCCATGGAAATTGGATTATGGCATATTAATTTGATTACCACTAATTCATATTGATAAAACATGGTATAAAACATGATAAAATGAAACCCTAATTAAATCCCAAATCCAAGTTGTTGAGTATTGATTCCCCGGATTTGGTTTTGTTGATGAACAAACATAAAAATCGTGCACTAATCCTCTTTGAGCGCAGTTATGGAGATCGTCGCCAAATTACTTTGTACATCTCAAGCGACGCCCCAAAACTTCTCAAAGCGCGTGATCGTGTGCCTGAAGCTTCGTTGAAGCTCAAGGAGTTATTAATGAAGTCAAGGGGTTCGGATTGAAGCTTTGAAGACGGTTCGTCATGTTTATTTTATTGTCTTCTAGCTTCATCGTATAGAATGTTAAGCCTTGAGTAGGACTTACTTAACAATCTTCATAACGCTCATATCTTAGATCTAGAATTGCCTTAGAAGCCATTAGAAACTTTCCCGAAGCTTAGCGCTTCATTTCACGACTTCTTATGCATCTTAGTTGGTTCAAGAAGAAGAACCAACCGACTAGATGACAATCTAGTCGGTTGAAAATCTTTCTTGAACCGACTAGTTCTTCTACTTAAACTCAGCCTATTCACGGTTGTTCAATTAGTCGGTCCAAGAAGGTTCACCGACCGACTAGTTGTCAAACTAGTCGGTTGGAAATCCTTCTCAGACCGACTAGTTATCCTAATAAATTCAAGTCTATTTGTTGACCAATTAGTCGGTCCAAGAAGGTTCACCGACCGACTAGTTGTCCAACTAGTCTGTTGAGAATCCTTATCAGACCGACTAGTTTTCCTTGTGAAATTCAGCTAGTCTATTTGTTGACTAATTAGTCGGTCCAAGAAGGTTCATCGACCGACTAGTTGTCAAACTAGTCGGTTGGTGTTTGTTCTTAGACCGACTAGTTCTGTCTCCTGATTTCAATATCTTTGCTGTCAACCATCTAGTCGGTCCAAGAAGGTTCACCGACCGACTAGTTGCAAAACTAATCGGTCAGTGATCCTTCTTAGACCGATTAAGCAGCTTCAGAAATAGATCCGTTGGGCATTTAATGCTACTAATTTTGCTCCTCTATTCTCTCTCTCCTATATAAACTTGATGTGCTTCAAGCTTGCAATCAAGGCTGCCATTATTGAGATTTAGAGAATCAAAGAGAAGAGCATTCAATTCTCATTTTCAAACTCTCTCACTTCACGAGAATCTCTCCCTTACTCTTTGAGCCCTAATTCCTCAAGAGATATTCTCATTCATTGTGAGCTACTCAAGCTAAGAGCTTGAATCCAAGTCACCAACTTCACCCTATCCATCTATTGCTGCTCATCTTGGTGGAGATAGGGTTTTGTGCTTGCTTCTTCCTCAAAATCCTTCTTGCCCTAAAACCAGTAAGTTTTACTCAAGGCATAGGGTTTTGTGGTAAGTGTTTATTGTTTCATTTAAATTGATATTTCAGTTTATCTCTCAGTTGTGAGAGAAGTTTGTGATTTCGGTTTGTGGGAGTCACGTTTCGTTTTGTGTATGATTTGATCTTGTAGTAGGTTTCTATAAGAATTTCATAGTGCAAAACTTGGGTAAGAGGATTCTAGCTCAAGTAGCCGGAGGGTATACTGGTGTCTGCGACGTAGGACCGTCGGTAACAAGTCGGGGAGACTTGGGTGGATCCGAACCCGTTACATCGCTTGTTTGTGTTGGTCTTTTATTGTTGTCAATTTTCATTCCGCATTGTTTGTTGTGTTTGCACAATAATTAGGAATTATACTCTTGATTATTTTAAAGTACTATTCACACCCCTCTAGTACTTGTGCAGTAGCTATCAGGACATTACATTTGGTATCAGAGCCAAGTTCATATCTATGTCTGCCAACGACAACAAGACCGTTCGTCCACCTTCCGACTACAACACCTTCAAGAATCGTGAAGGAGCTTCTTCAGTGATGGAAGGACACTCCTCAACTAGGCCTCCTCACTTCAACGGTGCCAATTATGGGTACTGAAAATGCCGGATGGAAACCTTCCTCCGGAGCACTTCGCTTTGGAGAGCCATGCAAACGGAGTATGTCGAGCCCGGTGAAGAAGACTTCACCAAGTGGACTACCGTGGAGGTCGCCGCGGAGGTGAACAATGCCAAGGCAATGAATGCCTTACAATGTGCATTGGAGCCCGAAGACTTCAACAAGATATGCACCTGTAAGCGTGCATATCAAATTTGGAACCAACTCTTCATCTTGCACGAAGGAACGAGTAGGGTAAAAGACTCTAAACTCGTTGTTGCTAACAAAGAGTTCGAGTTATTTCACATGGAACAGGGTGAAATTATGAAGGAGTACTATGCTTGCTTCGTGGATATAACCAACGAGTTGGAAGCTCTTGGGAAGACCTATACCCAAAAGGACAAAAGTCGCGAAGATTATTGACAGACTTCCTTCGAGTTGGGAAAAGCGTACCTACGCTATCGAGGAAGGTAACGATATGAATAAATATACTGTCATTCAACTAATGGGTACCTTAATGTCGTATGAGGCACGGAAGGACAGTAATATAAAGATGCAGGACAAGATGAAGTCGTTCTTGAAGCAAGAAAAGCCAAAGAAAAAGGCCATTGCTTTCAAGGCCGCTCCTTCTACATCTACCGATAGTGAAGGATCGGAAGACGAGTTGGACATAGAATCCATTGCCCTTATGACAAAGAAGCTCAACCGATTTTTCCGAAAAGGTAACTTTAGGAATAAATCTAAAGTTAGTTCGACTAATGCTTCTACTCCTTTGTGTTTTAAATGCAACAAGCCAGGACACATCAAGGTGGATTGTCTTCTCAACAAACACAAGGAGAAGTGGAAGGCACCCAAGTTCGACAAGTCACGAAAGTACAAGAAGGAGTACAAGAAAGGGCTTGCCGGCACACTCACCGACTCCGAAGAGGACTCCTCAAGTGGAGAGTCGGATGATGAACAAGTGGAGCAAGCACACATGTGCTTCATGGTAAGAGAGGAACATGATCAAGAGACCTCTTCCGATGAAAGCGAGAATGAAGGCAAAGATGTAACTATGGATGAACTTAAATTAGCTAACGAACAAATTTGGTCTAAGTATTCTAAATTGGCAATTAGATATACTAAGATTAAAGATGAGCTAGCTAGTCTCCAAACCTCACCCAAGCCTATCATCATTAACAACGACACCGTTGTTGAAGGCTTGAGAAATGAGATTGTAAATCTCAAATCTCAACTGAGCATGTTCACATTGAGAATTCGGATGAACGCGAGATAGCGGATTTGATTTCTCGAAACTCAGCTTTGAGTATTGAGAATGAGAATCTCAAGTCTCGTGTTTGTGTACTCACAACTCAAGTGTCCACTTTGGATACTTCAATACTTTCTCTCACCGAGAAGTATGAGTCTACAATAGGCCGAATTGAGAAATTCAACAAAGGTAAGGATCATTTGGATAATATTCTGACTGACTTACTTCCGGCCAATCATCGTATTGGCTTAGGGTATAAAAAGGAAAATTCATCCAAATATTCCACCACCTTTGTAAGGCCAACTTCCGAAGCCTCAACTAGTGGGAGTAAACACCCCATGGGTAGTTCATCTACCAATGTTGCTTCCACTAGGTACACACCCCCGTTTGGAAAGAAACCCACTTTGGGTGGACCTCCAAAGAAGGGTTATGCATTTATGTACACCAATACTATGCCACGTAGGAACACACCTCCTACTCCACATGTTCACACGTATGATGATTTCTATGCTCCACGTCCACGAGCACGTGCACACCAAGTGAGACACACTCACGCACGTGTTCCTCCAAATGCATATGTTCACCCACATCATTACTATATGAACAATTACCATCATGCACCATATAATATGTCGCCACCACAATTTCATCATATGCCGTATGCTTATCCACGTCATGCATACCCTAGGCCACTTCCTCGTAGGCCACATGCATCACGTAGAAACCAACCACATGTGCATGCTCCCAATAGGAATAGGGCTCCCAAGACATTCACTATTTGGGGCCCGAAGACACAAGCATGCATGAAAAACAAGCATACATTAATTCTTATTTCATGAATGTAGTGCACAATGATGATTATATTGGGAAGTTTAAGTCCAATTGTACTTGGCTTCCAAAGGTCTAATCTCTTAGGACACAATGACCTTGGGTACTATGATACGATATTTTTTATCGTCAGGTACTCAAGAAAAAGAAAAGAAGCAACAAATCAAAATTTAGCTCCAAGGATAGGTGGATACTTGATAGCGGGTGTTCAAAACACATGACGGGTGAAGCTCAATTGCTATCCGGAGTGGTGCCCATTGAAAATGGGAACCGAGTGGTCTTTGGAGGCAACGAGAGCGGAACCATCATCGGTGTTGGTAAAGTTGGTAACCCCTCTAAACCCCTTATAAGTGATGTTTACCTTGTTAAAGGCTTAAATCACAATCTTATTTCAATAAGCCAACTTTGTGACAAGGGTTACAAAGTTAGCTTTGCGAAAGGAATGTGTCATATTTTGAGTAAAGATAATAATAATGTGTTATTCTCTGGCACACGCCATAAGGATATATATATCCTAGATATTTCAAAATCACATGAATAATGTCTCATTGCCAACACAAGTGAACAACACTTATGGCATCGACGTTTTGGTCATGTGAACTTTGGAACACTTTTCAAACTATCGAAGTTAAACTCTATAAAAGGATTCCCTAAGCTTGCCTTTCAAAAGAAAAGCTTTTGTGACTCGTGTCAACGAGGCAAACTTCCAAAATGGTCATTCAAACCTAAGAAGAGCATATCCTCTAAACGGCCTCTAGAGCTTTTACATCTAGATCTTTTTGGGCCAACTAGAGTTACTTCATTAGGGAATGCTCGATATGGACTTGTCATCGTTGATGACTTTTCTAGATTTACTTGGGTATTTTCTTTAACTAATAAAAATGATGCTTTTGAAAACTTCACAGTATTTGTTAAGAAAGTACAAAATCTCATTGGTACCACAATTGTCACTATTCGTAGTGATCATGTAGGGGAATTTGAGAACGAGTCTTTCTCAAATTTCTGTGATGAAGTTGGTATTACTCACACCTTTTCTTTCCCTCGCGCACCCCCTCAAAATGGTGTTGTTGAGAGAAAGAATAGGACGCTAGTAGAATGTGCTCGCATAATGCTTGATGATAGCCAACTTGGCCATCAATTTTGGACAGAAGCGGTACATACCGCTTGCTATGTGTTTAATAGGATACTCTTGAGGCCCGACACCAAACAAACTTGTTATGAATTGTTGTTTGGTAGGTTGCCTCGAGTTAAACATTTTAGAGTTTTTGGTGCAAAATGTTTTATCAAAAACACGTATGGTAGTTTGGACAAATTTGATCCAAGATCCGATGAGGGGATATTTGTTGGATATTCCTCCCGTAGCAAAGCCTACCGGATTTACAACAAAAGAACCTAAATGATCGAGGAATCACTTCATGTTTTATTCAATGTTAATTTTGTCCCTCCTAGAATTATCAATGATGATGACTCTATGGAAGTTGTATGTGACTCTATTGGTAATTCTAATTCTATTGATTCTGTTGATACTAACCCTACTGATGATTCTTTTGAGAATGTTCCTAGTGATCAGGGAGTTCCCAAACGGCTTCATACAGTTCGTGACCATCCCCATGAGCAAGTCATTGGCAACATACTAGATAATGTCAAGACAAGATCTCAAGTCAACTTCTTCGCTCATTGTGCCTTTGCCTCTTCAGTGGAGCCAAAGAATATCAACGAGGCGTGCGAAGATAGTTCTTGGATCCTAGCCATGGAAGAGAAACTCATTCAGTTTGAGAAGAATGAGGTCTGGGAGCTAGTTTCATTGCCTTCGAAGAACCACACCGTTATAGGAACGAAGTGGATTTTCAAGAACAAGACCGACGAGAACCAAAACGCCATCCGGAACAAAGCTCGGCCAGTTGCTCAAGGCTATAGGCAAGAGGAAGGTATAGATTTCGAGGAATCTTTCGCACCTGTAGCTAGATTAGAATCTATTAGGTTGTTATTATCGTTTGCATGCCATAAAGATTTCAAACTCTTTCAAATGGATGTAAAAAGTGTGTTTTTAAATGGAGACATCGTTGAGGAAGTTTATGTTTCTCAACCTCCGGATTTTATAAATGAAAATTTTCCAAATCACGTTTTCAAACTTAAGAAAGCACTTTATGGTTTGAGACAAGCTCCTAGAGCTTGGTATGACCGCCTAAAGAACTTTCTTTTGGATTTGGGTTTCAAAATGGGTGAGGTTGATTCAACGCTTTTTGTTAAGTATGCCAATCATGATATTATTTTAGTTCAAATTTATGTTGATGATATCATTTTCGGTGCTACTAACTTCACTCTTTGCGAAAAGTTTTCTAATGTCATGAAGGACCAATTTGAGATGAGCCACATGGGTGAGCTCAAATATTTCTTAGGACTCCAAATTCGCCAAATGCACGATGGAATCTTCTTCCAGCAAACCAAGTACACGGTGGAGCTACTAAAGCGATTTGGAATGGAGAATGCTTCTTGCAAGAAGACTCTAATGAGCACTACAACACATCTTGATAAAGATACGGGCGGCAAAGATGTAGACATTCGTCTATATCGAGGTATGATAGGTAGTTTATTATATCTTACTGCCAGTAGGCCTGATATAATGTTGGCCGTATGTGTTTGTGCTCGTTATCAGTCACAACCTAAGGAATCACACTTAATAGCGGTTAAACGTATATTCCGTTATTTAAGTTACACACTCGACTACGGATTATTCTATCCAAAGTCAAGCACATATGAGTTAATCTCATATAGTGACACAGATTATGCTGGATGCAAATCCGACAGGAAGAGTACTAGTGGCACTTGCCATTTTATATGAAATTCTCTTGTCTCTTGGTTTTCCGAGAAGCAGAATTTCGTATCACTTTCAACCACCGAGGCGGAATATATTGCCGCCGGTGTTGCATGTGCACATGTTCTTTGAATGAGACACAGTCTTAAAGACTTCGGTAAAAACTGTGATACTTTCCCTATCATGGTGGACAACCTAAGTGTAATATGTCTCTCTAAGAATCCGGTACACCATTCCCGTACCAAACACTTAGATGTCTGTCACCATTTTCTAGATGATCATGTTGCTAAAAAGGACATCATTTTAGTGTACGTTGAAACCCAGAAGCAAATCGCCGATATTTTCACGAAACCACTCAAGGAAGATTCCTTTGTGCGGTTACATCGAGAATTTGGGATTATGGGTGAATCCGAGATTTAGGATTCATATTTTTCGATAATCCTGCACGATAATGTTATCTATATGCTCTTGATAGATTTGTTGTGATATTCTGTATTTATGATTGGATTTTTGATTTGCGCGTCGGATTTAAGATTTTCTGGTATTTATAGGGTAGAATAAGAGTGTATGAGAATGTTTAGATGTTTCGTCCAAGTGTTCTTTGGAGAAAACTCAAAATTTCGTATTCTCAAATTTTTGGACTCACTTAGTCGGTCCAAGTTCATTTGCCGACCGACTAATTCAGCTCTAGTCGGTTAGTGATTGAACTCAAACCGACTAATTCATGCCCCAACTTTGGTCTCACTTGTTGTTTGCATTTAGTCGGTCCAAGCTCATCGGCCGACCGACTAGATTGCATTCTAGTCGGTCAGCTCTTGAACTTAGACCGACTAGATCTGCAGGGGTATTTGTGTCTTTGTCTCCCTGAATCGATTTAAAGCTCTCCGCACCGATTAGATTTCATTCTAATCGGTGCGATATCTCGTCCTCAAACCCTAATACCCGCGCCTCCGAAGCTCCCTCCGCCGTGCGCCGCCGTTTCAGCTGTCGCCGACCCTTTCTCCTCCTCCTAGGGTATCATCTATCTCTCCCTCTCAGTTTTTAGGGTTCATATCTGATCGATTTAGTTCGATTTCTTTCAACTTAGGGTTCATATCTCGTTCTAATTCGTTCGATCTCGTATGTTTGTGTGTTGTCTCGTCACAATCTCATGGCAAAAACACGCATCCCTATCCGTCATACCGCTCCATCCCCCATGACCATCAAGCCATCAACCAACCCTCCTCAACCCAAACGTCGTGCCAAAACCACTCGTACGCCTACCTCTCCATCCTTTTCCTCGCCCCCTCTCAAGAAGAAGAGGACTGCTGCCGCTTCCAAGCCAAAACCCTCATCTAAACCCGAGAAGATTTTGACTCCTGGACCCTTCCGTGCTCCCACACCACCCTCTGACTCCGACGATGACTATATCTCGGAGACTGGGCCTACCGAGAAGGCTCCTACTCCTCCTCCTCGATCTACCTCTCGTCCGTCAAAGGGGAAGGCTCTCATGCCTTCGGGTGGGGTTGATATTTCGTTGTGTCGCGATGACCCGTTGTGTCTTGCGGTATACAACCGTATCGAGCACTGTCCGTTGATTCTAGAGCATTTCGTTCAGTTCTCTGAATTTCCTCAGCTCGCAGATCTCCTCTCTTATAGCGGCCTTCTAGATTATCTTCGCCATGATCCCAAGGCGAATCCTCATCCATATACTAGACTCGTCAAACTATTCTATGCCAATCGAGTTCGGGGTGAGTATGATGACACCCACTGCATTGAGACCACTGTCTTGGGGACACCCATTGTCCTCACGGCAGAGATCTTAGGGCAGTTGCTTGGTGTCTCCTCCTCTGGCCTGCTCCCCTATGATATCTCCGTGGATAACATCCATGATCTTGACCAGTCCATTCTTGCTGAGATGTTCCATGTCATTCCTCCCGCCATGATTAGCGTTCCATCGAAATCATTCAAGCCTAATGTATGGGTCCTAAATCTGATTCTGAAGTCGTGTATTCTCCCAAAGTACGGCTCCTCCAGCTTGCCATCCCAGCCATTCCTTAAGCTTATCTACGCTCTGTTTGCTGGGAGCGAGATAAATTGGGCCCGCATTATCCTAAACAAGATGGATTCATTTGAGTGTATCAGGAAGTCCACCAAGTCTGCTCACATTCCATATCCTTGTTTGCTGACTCTTGTCTTCCGCCACTTTGGCGTTCCTCTCCCTCCTGATGATCAGCATCCGTTGGGTCCTCCCCTGAACGCGACCGCCGTCAAGAAGTCTCTTGCGGCCTTGCGTCACGTTCAGAGGACTACCCCTTCAGCTCCTCCTCCGCCTTCACGCCCTGACTCTTCTGCTTCTATGAGCCGTCAGGAGGCTTATATTGCACGATGTGAGGAGATGCTTGCTCGCATCTGCGAACATCTGGACATTGAGGTTCCTCCTACGCTTTCTGATGAGGAAGCCATGGATGCTGCTGAGGATGAGGAGCTTGCTGCTTCTCCAGTTCGTGCCCACGAGGGTACTTCTGTTGGCACTGCTTCTGCTCGTGCTCCCGAGAGCACTCCTACTGCAACCATCCCTTCGGTGGACACTCCAGTCGTTCCAGAGACCACCACTTCCTCTGCACAGCCTGTTGCTGGTGCTGATCCTGCCTCCGCCTCCTGAGCTTTCGTTGGAGGACTCTCCCATGAGCATTTGGACGATATATCTGTTGTGAGAGTGTGGGGCTATGATAGATGGGTGGATGTGTTTTTTTGTATGTTTTTGTGATACATTTTGATGTATGTATGTTTTGTGATACACTTCGATATATTTTGTGACATGTGGTGTATGATGTGCACCGACCTGCTGATGGTCTATACTTTTGTTGGCTGATGTATAATTCTTTTGTTGTGTCCATATATATATATATACACACACACACACACACACACACATCGTGTTGCCATTCATTTTTGTGTGCACATTGAATTTATGTCTCCGATGTTGACTTCGTCGCTTGACGATTATAATAATTAAATAGATTTGTTTGTATGAAAACATAGAATTATTTTCCATGCACTAAATTAGCTAAAAATGTTGATATTGGAGAGTATGTTCCATAACTCAATACGTGAATCTGATTTTGAGTTTTGATGATTTCACTTTTCGCTTTTCGACTAAGGTTCGTTGGCACGCTTTGATATTCTTCGATATTTTCCTTGGTGTCATTTGAACCGTTGTCATATTCTTCGAATCTCGTGTTTAGATTTTTATTTAGCCTTCGTTATTGTCGTTGATCTCCTCCCGCTCTTTTTGCTAATGCCAAAGGGGGAGAGAATTAATAATGACGTTGAGCTAAATGATAATTTAAAGCAACTTACTGTGAATCTAATTTGATATGTTAGATTCAGGGGGAGTGAAGATATAAAAATGGATTTCGATCCTATATTTTAATAATTGGATCATGTTTTATACTTTTCTCGTCTGCTTGATGCTTATGTTTATTATTTAATTCGGAATTAACGAGTCATCAATGCAGGGGGAGTAAGTAAATTTCATTTGTATCATTATTATTGATTAATATTTATGTTGGTTTGTCATCACCAAAAAGGGGGAGAATGTTGAGTATTGATTCCCCGGATTTGGTTTTGATGATGAACAAACATAAATATCGTGCACTAATCCTCTTTGAGCGCAGTTATGGAGATCGTCGCCAAATTACTTCGTACATCTCAAGCGACGCCCCAAGACTTCTTAAAGCACGTGATCGTGTGCCTGAAGCTTCGTTGAAGCTTAAGGAGTTATTAATGAAGTCAAGGTATTCGGATTGAAGCTTTGAAGACGGTTCGTCATGTTTATTTTATTGTCTTCTAGCTTCATTGTATAGAATGTTAAGACTTGAGTAGGACTTACTTAACAATCTTCATAACGCTCATATCTTAGATCTAGGATTGCCTTAGAAGCCATTAGAAACTTTCACGAAGCTTAGCGCTTCATTTCACGGCTTCTTATGCATCTTAGTTGGTTCAAGAAGAAGAACCAACCGACTAGATGACAATCTAGTCAGTTGGAAATCCTTCTTGAACCGACTAGTTCTCCTAGTTAAACTCAACCTATTCACGGTTGTTCAATTAGTCGGTCCAAGAAGGTTCACCGACCGAATAGTTGTCAAACTAGTCGGTTGGAAATCCTCCTCAGACCGACTAGTTATCCTAATAAATTCAAGTCTATTTGTTGACCAATTAGTCGGTCTAAGAAGGTTCATCGACCGACTAGTTGTCCAACTAGTAGGTTGGGAATCCTTCTCAGACCGACTAGTTTTCCTCGTGAAATTCAGCTTAACTTATTGTTGATCAATTAGTCGATCTAAGAAGGTTCACCGACCGACTAGTTGTCAAACTAGTCGGTTGGTGCTTGTTCTTAGACCGACTAGTTCTATCTCCTGATTTCACTATCTTTACTGTCAACCATCTAGTCGGTCCAAGAAGGTTCACCGACCGACTAGTTGCAAAACTAATCGGTCAGTGATCCTTCTTAGACTGATTAAGCAGCTTCAGAAATAGATCCGTTGGGCATTTAATGCTACGAATTTTGCTCCTCTCTTCTCTCTCTCCTATATAAACTTGATGAGCTTCAAGCTTGCATTCAAGGCTGCCATTATTGAGATTTAGAGAATCAAAGAGAAGAGCATTCAATTCTTATTTCCAAGCTCTCTCACTTCACAAGAATCTATCACTTACTCTTTGAGCCCTAATTCTTCAAGAGAGATTCTCATTCATTGTGAGCTACTCAAGCTAAGAGCTTGAATCCAAGTCACCAACTTCACCCTATCCATCTATTGCTGCTCATCGTGGTGGAGCTAGGGTTTGGTGCTTGCTTCTTCCTCAAAATCCTTCTTGCCCTAAAATCAGTAAGTTTTACTCAAGACATAGGGTTTTGTGGTAAGTGTTTATTGTTTCATTTAAATTGATATTTCAGTTTATCTCTCAGTTGTGAGAGAGGTTTGTGATCCCGGTTTGTGGGAGTCACGTTTCGCTTTGTGTATGATTTGATCTTGTAGTAGTTTTCTACAAGACTTTCATAGTGCAAAACTTGGGTTAGAGGATTCTAGCTCAAGTAGCCGGAGGGGATCCGGGTGTCTGGGACGTAGGATCGCCGGTAACAAGTCGGGGAGACTTGGGTGGATCCGAACCCGTTACATCGCTTGTTTGCGTTGGTCTTTTATTGTTGTCAATTTTCATTCCGCATTGCTGGTTGTGTTTGCACAATAATTAGAAATTATACTCTTGATTATTTTAAAGTACTATTCACCCCCCTCTAGTATTTGTGCAGTGGCTATCAGGGCATTACACAAGTTAGTTTCCTACCTCAATCTTGATTTTCTTCTCTCTTCCTTCTCTTCTTTCTTCTCCACCTTCTTCTCACTTGAACCGAATTGAGATAATTCATTTTTGTGAGGGAGAATTAGGGTTTTGGAGTGAAGAAGAAGGGGAAAATGTAGGGTATATGGCCGGCCTCCTTAGGGAGAAAGAGGGGAAAAGAGAATTAACATGAAAAAAGAAAAGATAAGGAGAATTAAGTAGCTTTTTCTAAGGAGTTCTACACATTCCTTTAGCTTTCTCCACAAGCCATGAATCACCTAAAATGACTAAAATGTCCTTCTAAAAATACCCCTCAACTTCTAGGTATTTACAAGTTTGCCATTACTTTATGTACCGACCACTTAAGTATGTACGCACAGCAGCTTTAGTCTAAATGACCGTTTTGCCCCTCACTTTTCTAAAAAATTACGGGGGTTGTCATTGACCCCTGACCCCCTTCACACTAGCATGGCTTCCCTACACACACCCATGCTTGCCTACACATGCATACATGCACCACACGCACACGTCCAATACGTTCCTGTTGTTTTACACCCACGACATCATTCGCACTTCTCCGCATTCACATTTCGCATTCTCTTCCCTTAGCCACGTATTACGGCCCAATCCCTCTTGCACTACATCACATACATCAATATATATGTTTACTTCATGTCTACGTATGCATTATAAGTTGAAATACCACGTGTACACAGTAGAATACATGTATACTTCAAAACAGGGCATGACAGAGGCATTTCATCGAAGACATGATGAGGTCATTAACATAGCCATTACAACATGAGTAAATCCAAGAGAAATTATCACAATGAACCCCTACTTCAAGCAATAACAATGCACATGCATAATAGAGGAAAATTTAACATCAAGTCATAGCTATAACATCTCTTAAACATTTCAGCCTGCTGGAAATTGTAAACAATCACCACAAATGACCATACATCATCAGTTTTCAGTGAGAACTTGACCAATTGTCCCAAATGAAATTACAGATATACTAGTCCTTAATTCACAGATAAAATTTCATGCAAAAATATTAAGTAAGTGATTTATGGTGAATTATTTGGTGAAGTGTGTCAAGTCTGTTTTCCAGACAGATTTTAGAGCCTATAAAGATTGCTGTGTTTGGGCATGTTTTAGCCAGAATTTCGAAATATAAGCACTCTGATGAAATTATAGATAAACTTGTTAAATTTCCAACTAGACCAAGAACATAAAATTCACATGTGTGTGCAGGTATTTAAGTCAATTTTTCTAAACTGTGTCAAGACTGAAGATCAAACAGACATGTTGTAATGATGGAATTTTTGTTCCTAATTTCTGAATTGAACATATATCAAACTTTATATGATTTTCGGGTAGAACTTCAAGATATACACGCATATATTTTTTTTGAAACCTAATTCAAGCCACAGAGATCAGAATCCAAGTAGAAACACACAACAGAATTTCAGGATTTCATAGGGGATGTTTTTACTAAGAATTTCAAGGGATAATTTGTGAAAATGAAACATGGCTCATGAATTTTTACCATCCCTAATACATATTAAGTAAAACATGCTATAAAAACATAATAGCAAAAATTAATTTAATGGAATTTCAAATCCAAGAGGATTTCTACCTCAAAAAGCTTAATTTCCTCTTCTCTTCCTCTTTCTTTCTTCTCCATCTTCTTCTCTCTTCAAGCAAGCATGGATTCCTTTTATTTGTGAATGAGGATTAGGGTTTTCATTTGGAAAATAAGGAGAAAAGGGGAATAGGGTGGCCGGCCTAGCTTGGGATGGAGAGGGAAGGAGAAAGAGAGAAGGGAGGAGAAAGTTCAAGAAAAGAAAAGGAGATATTTCCTTAAGAAATTTCCACATAACCCTTACTTGCTCCATAAGCCATGGTTTGCCTAAAATGACTAAAATACCGTTTCAAAAATGCCCCTCAACTTTTGGGTATTTACAAGTTTGTCATTACTTTATGCACACACAACTTTAGTATGTACGTACATCAGTTTTAGTCCAAATGACTGGTTTACCCCTCGCCTTTCTAAAACTTTTACGGGGGTTGCCATTGACCACTGACCCCTTTCACACTAGCATGGCTCTCCCTACACACATCCACGCACATCCATGCATGTATACATGCATCACACACACACACACTCGTCCGATACATTTCTGTTGTTTTGCACCCACGACGTCTTTCACACTTCTCCCGCACTCAATCTTGCTTTCTCGTCTCTTGGCCACACATTTCAGTCCAATCCTCCTTTCATTACGTTACATACATCGGTATCCATGTTTATTTCATGCATACATATGCACCGTAGGTAGAAATACCACGTGTGTTCAGTAGAATACACGTATAGTGCTAAATAGGGCATGGCAACAACTCTCGAGACAATCTTCCAGTACTTGCTCTACCCAAAACTCTTACATCTCCTCCCTCGCTCAGCGAGATAACTAGAGGACGACTTCCCAATAAGTCGGACATAGTTACCTCGAGCCCTCCTTGAGTTATTAACT
The DNA here is from genome assembly GCA_030789695.1 of Scilla litardierei. Classification (NCBI taxonomy): domain Eukaryota; kingdom Viridiplantae; phylum Streptophyta; class Magnoliopsida; order Asparagales; family Asparagaceae; genus Scilla; species Scilla litardierei. Next base: position 11,179,567 of record CM061131.1, read on the forward strand.
ACCTTAAGTATCGGAGTGGATTTAGGTCGGTTCCCAGATCCAACACCCCTGACAAGCTCATCATGTCACATGCCGTTCGTGTTGAAGGAAACGAAAAGAAGTCCAAAGAATAGCTCGGATCAGACACGGACTTTTCAAGTCAATCGAAGTTGTCTCGGACCAGGGGATGACAATTCAGAGATAACTCAGATCTGACTTCGACAACTCAACTTTGACCTGACTTAAACCGCTGAATGTGGCATGACAAAATTTTCTTTAAAAAGAGAAAAGTAAAAGAAAAGTAAAACAAAAAAGAATAGGGAATTGCTATTGGATAGACCAAATTGCTGAGTTCACAGACCTACTAATTTTTCGGGAAAAATGTCAAAACTATCCTTTAACAAATTTTTTAAAAACCCCTTAAAACCCCCCTAGAAGAGACATGCAAGCTTAGGAAGAGATCTCCAGCTGCCATGGTAGGGAGAGATCACAACCTTCCACCCATTAGCTTGGATGCAGTCAAAAGGATGTTACTATATTCAGGAGTCACGTGAACACAGTATAATGTGTTTTATTATTATTAATCCTTGTATTCGTTTGAAAATTCCAGAGACAATCTTCATGTTGATACCATTTGGGCATTTTTTAATTAATAACTTGCATAAAGATTGAATTGACGCTTGATGTCATACCTGACATTTTGATTTCTACGGGAAGCAGATTGAATCGATGGTTAGGGCAGTAGGATGGGAACTGGCACATTGGGATGCAGGAAGATGAGGATGAGGCCGCATCCGTTGTTTTGCTTGGCACTATGGAGAGAAAACGAGAGATAGATACAAGACCTAAAAATCTAATTAGATGTTCGAAGAAGAGGATGAGCAGAGAGAGCGAAGAGTGGAAGAGAATTTTTTTTCCTAAAAATCTAATTAGATGTTCGAAGAAGAGCAGCAGCGAGAGGGAAGGGTGGAAGAGAAGTTTTAACGGTTTATTATTGAGGGTAATTTCGTTATTTCCGGTTATTTCCGGTCGGAAAACTCATCACAAGTACAATTTTGGTCTGTACACTGCAGCAAAAAACTAGAAGAGATTTGACCTTAGCCATAAGGTCTGTCCCAATAACAATTCCCAACGAATATGCGTTTAGTTGCGAAGCATCAAATAAATTGGAATATGTGAAGATCCCATAGTCCCATAGTCCCACATCGGATAAGAAAAAGGAAAAAGAATTAGTTTAAGTATGAATGAGCCTCTCCACCTAATACCAATTGGTTTTGGGTTGGATGCTCAATAATACTTCACAAATGGGGTGTGAGCCCAGTGTCATGGGCCTAGTATGGGCTGTGACCTTAGCAAAGCTATTTAGAGGACTAATATGGGCTGGATCTCTAGCAAATGGAGTAGTTGGAGGCCTTATATGGTACGTGCCTCTTACAAATGGTATCAGAGCTAGCCCCATGCCTACGACCCACCTGACGGAAGGGGCGACCTGGCAAGGGCCAGAGTAGGCCACTTAGAGTGGGCACCCCAGAGTGGGCCACCGTGGACGGCGGTTGTCGGAAGCGTGGTGGTATGTGAAGATCCCATAGTCCCACATCGGATAAGAAAAAGGAAAAAGAATTAGTTTAAGTATGAATGGGCCTCTCCACCTAATACCAAGTGTTTTTGGGTTGGATGCTCAATAATACTTCACAAATGGGGTGTAAGCTCAGTGTTATGAGCCTAGTATGGACTGAGACCTTAGCAAAGCTATTGTTAGATGACTAATATGGATTGGATCTCTAGCAAATGGACAAGTTGGAGGCTTAAATGGTACGGGCCTCTTACAGAATAGGTCTGTTGGAGTAAAGAACGATAGAAGCGGCATAATCCACAGCCCTCGTTCGTTGTACAACTCCGCCTCTCGATCTCCGCCCAAAACCCGCCTGATCGCCAAAATCCACATGTCTTCCCAAATCCATGGCGGCGGCGGCGGCGGTTCGGAGATCGAGGAGATCCCTCCGGGATTCTCGGAGATCGTGGTGGTCCGACACGGACAGACATCATGGAACGCTTCCAAGATCATCCAGGTACACGAAATGTCCACACACACTTCTTTATTTGATTTTGTATTCATATCCGTCGTATCAGACTTCAATAACAGTACAGTGTTGTGGTCATCTACTTGATGTCCCTTCCCTCTCGGGTTATATGTTTTTGTGGGAAATTTGATACGCTAAAGGTCAATTATCGAGTAGAATCAAATCGGGATGTTTGATTGTGAAATGCTGGTGAAATTTAAGGAACCATTTTTTTTACTTTTCTATGGGATGATTATTAGACTAGGCATGTTTTCGGTAGGATACTGCTAAATACACCAAAGTCTGCGGTGTATTTAGGATGGGAAAATTTTTGCATTTAGTCCAATTTTTAAAACATTTTATCAAAACCGACCAACTTCAAAACAATTTACCAAAACCGACCAAGTTTTGGTCGCGCGCGTGCGGGAGCGTATTGAGCTTTTTCTTTGGACGCGGTTTGAAACCGCGTCAAACCGCGTCCAGTGCCCAAGATAACAGCAGCCGCCAGCTGCTTCCCTGGAGCGTCTCACTTTCCTTTGTTTCTTCCTCGGACAGAATCGATTTTTACTCCTTAGGCGAAGTAAAATTCTAACCATCTCACAGAGGTTTTGGCGATTTGGTGCGTCTCCTATGTGATTTTGAGGTGAGAAATCTACTTCATAATAAGATATATGTTCTTAAAATAATTCAAAATTTGATGGTTTTAGAGAAATTAATGAATGTCAATTATGTGTAGGGTTAAAATAATGGCAAGTGATAGGATGTTTGTTACATGCTATTTTGATGGAGATTTAATGATTGATGAAAATCACGAACCGAAGTATATCGGGGGTGCTGTGAGACCAATTATTGTGAGAAGACCGTCAACATATTCTGAGCTAGTAGATCAGATATACATAGGCACACGGATAAACCGGCAGGAGTTTACATTGAATCTGGTGTGCAAATGGCCAATAACTGATCAAAGGTTTACAGCGGTTAAGATATCAGATGACGGGGATATGGAGATTCTATTTAGCTTGGGTGAAGTTCAACGATCAGTTGAAATATATGTGGAAAAAGAAGCAAAAATCAACACCAGAGTGAGCGAACCATAGGGCACATTTACTCGTATGCTGGATATTGGTAATGATTCGGCTGACTTTATGCCTATAGAGAATATGGCGGGAGAAGGATGTTCGTATAACCAACAAGAGGATACATAAGTATTGAAAATTTTGAAGTACTAAATACGTTTATGTTATATTTGTATGAAGTAAATTCCATATGCTAAACATTTCAATTATTCATATGACATTTGCAGTTGGAATGTTGCGGGACAAGGAGATGATGCAAATGCAACTTACTCCACTTATATTCAAGGTCCATCTATACCAGAGACGATGCCCACGCAAGCAAATGTCACACACCTATCACATTCACACATCCATCACATATCGCATTTCCCATGACATATATCACACACCTATCACATATACCACATATATCCAACTCATATATCATTCCGTGCAACTCAAACATATAAAACCCACATAAATGCCATATTTCAACACATGAAAGATAAAATTTCATATTTCATTCCAAAATTAAATAACATTTTGACAAATTTAAACACAATGAAAATAGCTTTATTACATTCATTGCTGCCTATGTAAAAACCTGCTCATAAGAGACCGCCCACGCCTATATGTGAGAAACTGACCTCGCTGAGTTGATGTGTCCCCTTCCATAACTGGTTGGGTGTGTTGTGTCAGGGAAGTGTCAGCTTCATGCACGTGAGTCTGATGTAGATCGTCTGCCAGAGTCTGATGTGGCTCGTCTCTCATAGTCTGCAGTGGCTCGTCTGCCAGAGTCTGATGTGGCTCGTCTCTCATAGTCTGTAGTGGCTCGTCTGCCAGATACTGCTGACATGGGTCAGCTTCAGGGACAACGGTATATGGCGTAATATGCTGAGACGTGATGGCTTCATACCCAGTATATGACTGATAATACTGAGATGGGTCGCCTTCATACCTGGGATCCTTGTTAGCAATACGTAATACAGAAAATATTCGGAACGCGAATAAAACGTGTTTAATTCGATCAGTTTCAAAAGGCGTTCGGTCAAAAATTCGGTCAAATATGCGCAATACAGGACTAAAACGTAAACGGGTTAAATCGTGTTTAATTCGTTAACCCAGATAAAAAATGCGACGAAAAATACGAATACTGTCAAGATATCATTCATTCAAATGAACTTAAAAATCAACAATATCAATATAAAATAAGAGTAACATAAGTTCTATATTCATGATTTAAATAAATTGTATTCATAGTTTTAACCAAAATGATATGATCATACTATTATATTCCATGTAGCATGCCCTAAACCAAAGTATGATCATGAAATCATAGTTCAAAATGATTTAAAAGTGCCCCTAAAACGCGTTTAAAACACATAAAATGCGCAATACGGGAATAAAACGCGTTTTGTTCGTCAACCCCGAAAAAAGCGCGTATTTTTTCGAATAATTCAAATGGACGTCCATTTAATACGGAAACCATTTTAGACGGGTTTTAAACGTAAAAAATATAAAAATTCGCGTTTTTTACTAACAAGGCCCGGGATATGCCTGATACTCCTGATACATACCGACATCATAACCGATATATGGCTGCAGCTACTGAGAAGTGCCAGCCTCATCACCGGTAAATGACTGATACTACTGAAAGGTGCCTCCTTCATCCCCAGCTGGCTGATATTGCTGAGAGGTGCCTGCTTCATCCCTGGCTGGCTGATACTGCTGAGATGTGCATGTTTCATCCCCGACAGGCTCTTGCCGTCCTGCACCCTCACTTCTATGTCGTGTACCGCGGAGCACCTGTCCGATCTTATCCCTAATTTGAAGGATCTGCTCTGGGTCACGTGCTTCGTAAGCAGGTGTACACATATCTTCTAACATTCTGAGTGCGTCGGTCTGCATAACAAATGGATAAAATATATATTAGAAACCTATGTATAAAATAAACAAACAAACATTTCAATGCTAAACTACTATTTACCATTTTCCGCTCGATTGGACCACGAGGCATGTAACCATACAGGGGTTCTTGCCTACTATATATCCACCTCCGTGTGATCTTCCAATACCACTCCATATATACATCTAAACTGACAGCATCCCCCTGCTCAACAATATGTGCAGCCCTGTCGTACCACTTCATGAGGGGCTCCAAAGTGGCTTCATTCCATGCTCTAGGGTTCATGCCGGTCTTCACCGGCATAATTGGAACCGCTTCTGGAATATGCTGCGGTATACCAAATTGGCGCATAACACGATCTGGGACATGCATCACCAATACATCAAAGCAAATTAGCGGTATACGCGCACGCCAGCTTTGATTTTCTAAAACACATAAATCAGGAATATTCTGATATCTCTGAAGATATGGCTCCCAGATCACATTAAGGAAATGAAAATTATGAATAACTCATCAGAATTCGTAATATTAATCCATCGTTCATCACATCAATGTATAAAATTTACAACTTCTTACCTGCGTCGGTTCTAACATGTCAAGCTCGTTTCTATAAAAATCCAGTTGCCGCAAAGGGTTTTCTCTGAATGATAATGGCACATTCCACCTGCACCCTAAAGGGAGGGTGCCATCCAATATGTCTTGGGAGCAAGTCGGCCTGCCTATATGCAATCTCTCTCAGGACCATACCTGTGAATATGAATTTGTCAGTGACAGTTACTATATAAAAAAATATTACAATGAACTTAAGTTTCAAGTTGTATACCTGCAATAAGGTGGAGCATGCGTATAACCCCGTTGTTTCCCTTCTTGCCACCTTACTTAGCTCTGCGTACAGGGGAGCAAGCACATCACTACCCCAGGAATAATCTCCAATGGCCTCTATATGCTCCATCTTTGTCAATCACCTGAGATGCACTGACCCTTTACTTGGATCTGGCACCAATAATGTGTCTATCATATGCAAAATATATGCCCGAGTATATTGCTGAATCTCCTCAGGGGTGGCTTCTGCAGGCAACTCCATAAACGTCTCTCGCAACCAGCTCGGTTTTACCTTAGCTCCTTGGTTTTCTGTGGATGCCTGTCCAAGGAGTCGCTCCATCAAATCCGCCCAATTGGGACGGGTTGGCATTCTCCATATAGGAATGCCCTCAACAGGAAGCCCCATGATGACTGACACGTCCTGCAATGTTATCGTCATCTCACCTTGACGGAGATGGAATGTATTGGTCTCGGGCCTCCATCTATCCACCAATGCAGAAAGTAACGCCCAATCCAACCGTATCCACTTCAACCTCGCACATACATCAATCTTGGCAATTTCCATATAGTGTGCTGTACGCTCATCTAAAACCCATGCGATATGTTTCCTCGTGTGGTCCACTACCAATATAATATCCGCATGCAACCAAAAAATATGAAATGTTACTTTACTTCATGCAAGATTACGAAGAAAGATACATTGCGTAAAATATTAATTCACTAGTTTTGTTCATACCTGCCCAGGCTGTATATGTGCTGAACGATGTCGTGCCTGGTCATTCAAGACCGAATCTGAAACGGTCACAGGTCCATATCTGCTAGAAAAAATATATAAGATGAAAAAAATTGATATATGAAAAAGAAAAACATTGGATGTTGATGTTAATGATGAATGTTACAATCAACTAACATGAATTGGTGTTTCATTTAAAATTTATTTCAATTTATACATGACATTTGGTAGAAATTTTTTTAACATATAATGGATTGGTATTTTTTCTAAAATTTTGTATTGGTGTTTCATCACTAAATACATGGCATTCCATAAAATTTTGTATGCTAAAATTTTGATTATGAAACACAAATACTCCTATAATGGTGTTTCATCTAAAATTTTAGCTTAAAATTTTTGCATGCAAAATAAAATTTTAGCATTTCATCAACACTAATACTCCTAAGGCTCACTAAATTTTAGATCAGAGCCAAGATAAAATTTCATCAACATTAAAACCCATTGACATTTGATAGAAAACAAGAGCAACATGAACAAAAATTACAAGAAACATACCTAATGAAGGTTTTCACTCCTTGATGAGATTATTACTTTAGAGAGCTAGATTTCAATCCAAGAACGGAGAAGGAAAATACGGGGGTTTTAGGGTTTTTGGCGAGGAAGGAAGACACAAAAACAGAAAGAAAGAAGAATGACGATGAACCGGCGCGGGCGATAAGCGGGATTCATTTTGGACGCGGTTTCAAACCGCGTCCAGTGCTCAACAGCCTTCCCACACGCGCGCGAGCTGCTTTGACCAAGACTTGGTCGGTTTTGGTAAATTGTTTTGAAGTTGGTCGGTTTTGGTAAAATGTTTTAAAAATTGGACTAAATGCAAAAATTGGCATTAGGAAATTTTTTGCAAATAGTCTAAAATTTTAAAAATATTTAAAAAAGACCAACTTAAAAACTATTTATAAAAACCGACCAAGTTTGGTCCAGCTCAGCGCGCGCGTGTATGGGATGATGTTTTAAGCTTGCCGTGGTTTGAAACCGCGGCAAACTTGCAATTTGGCCGCTGTTTGAAACCACGGCCAAATTGAATAGATAGGGCAGCCACCGCTGCCCTTTCTTTCTTAGTTTCTTTCTCTCTTCCTTGCACAGTAGCGTATTTTCTCCTTCAACAAAGTCTTCCTCTCTCTTAAGTAAAAATCTCACCCTCTCACGGAGATTTTTGCGATTTGGTGCTTCTTCTAGGTGATTTGGAAGATTGTGGTGAGAAATATACATTATAATAACTTATAAATGTGTTATAATATCTTGAAATTAAGTTATATGTTCTTGAAATATTTCAAATCTTGATGGTTTTAAAACAACCACTGAATGTCGATTTTGTTTAGGGTTAAAGTAATGGCAAGTGATAGGATGTTTGTTACATGCTATTTTGATGGCGATTTAGTGATTGATGAAAATCTCGAACCGGTGTATGTTGGGGGGCTGTGAGACTAATTACTGTGAGAAGACCGTCAACATATTCTGAGCTAGTAGATCGGATATACAAAGGCACACGGATAAACCGACAGGAGTTTGCATTAAATCTGGTATGCAAATGGCCAATAACGGATCAAAGGTTTACAGCTGTGAAGATATCAGATGACTGTGACATGGAGATTCTATTTAGCTTGGGTGAAGTTCAACGGTCAGTTGAAATATATGGGGAAAAAGAAGCAATAATCAACACCAGAGTGAGTGAACCACGGGGCACATTTGCTCGTATGCTGGATATGGGTAATGATTCGGTTAACTTTATGTCATATTCTCCAAATCAAGTGTACCAGCCTATATAGAATATGTCGGGAGAATGGTGTTCGTATAACCCACAAGAGGATACGTAAGTATAGAAATTTTTGAAGTAATAAATACGTTTATGTTATATTTGTATGAAGTAAATTCGATATGCTAAACATTTTAATTATTCATATGACATTTGCAGTTGGAATGTTGCGGGACAATGCGATCATGCAAATGCAACTTACTCCACTTATATGCAAGGTCCATCTGTACCAGAGACGTTGTCCACGCAAGCAAATGTGCTTCCTGAAGATATTGACAGACCCACATATATTGGAGCATTGACGTTTATGGCGAGACAGGTGGATGACGAAAGCGATGGCACGGATAATGATGAACATCCTGTTGTGAGGGAGGATAACATACAGGTTGCTACCGATCTAAATGCAGATGATACAGACTGGATATATTAATCTGTTGCAGACAATACAAATGTGCAATTTGAAGAGCCCTTGCCAGATGAAGAGGATGAGGAACAATGGGTAAACGCTACAATTATGAGAAATAACCAAGAAAGGCATATGTTGGAGCCAAGGCTTTCCAGCAGTAGCGGAGTTTTAAACGTCGGTGATCTATATGATACAAAGACCGACTTGATAAAAGCAATAACGGAATGGAGCATTGAGCACAATGTCTCAGTTAAACCAATCAAAACAAACAAAACTTGCTATTCCGTGATATGTGGCTTGAATCAGAAGTGAAACCGCATACTCAAGATGAGGCGAGTAGGAATTGTCCTTGGAGGATTTATGCAGCGGTGAAAAAAACCGCTAGGAGGTTCAAGATAACGAAAGTAGGTGATGAACACACCTACAACAATCCCACTTTAAATACTGATCATCGTCAAGCCACATCATCTTTCATAAGTTACAAAATTATGCCAATGGTGAAGACAGCTTGATATGATCATATGACACCTGCAGAAATACAAGATGCCATTCATGCCATGTTACACATCAGAATATCATATCACAAAGTATGGATGGCTAGATCGAAAAGCTTTAGCTAGGATATTTGGGGATTGAGAGGAGTCATACAAGAGGCTCCCACAATACTTAGAGGCCATCAAGGAAAGCAATCGTGGAACAGTGTATAAGATTACATATGAAACTATCGGGTCAAGAGTGGCACAGTTTACATGAGTGTTTTGGTCTTTTGGACCATCAATTGAAGGGTTCACACACTGCAGGCTGGTCCTAAGTATTGATGGCACACATTTGTATGGGAAATATGCAGGGTGCTTACTGGTGGCTACAGGCGTGGATGCAAATGTGGGACTATTTCTGTTAGCATTTGCTGTAGTATCGGCTGAAAATGTAGATAATTGGAAATGGTTTCTCTGCTGCATCTATGAGTTGATACCGAGTGCTTGTAGAACCGAACGATTACCTTCATTTTTGATAGAATGTAAGGTATTTCGAGAGCACTACGAGAGGGATGGCCAGGTTCTAGACACCATAGGTATTGTATTCGACGTATTATTGCAAATTTCAAGTCAAAATGATACCGAATAGCTATATTGGAAAATCACTTATGGGAAGCTGGCAATGCATCAGACTTGCTGACACATAATGCATTTCGTGCAAAGATTAGAGAAGAGTTTGTTGCAACTGATGATTGGGTTACTACAGACTTGGGGGCAGAAACAAGGAGGTAGGCGATGCACGAAGATGGTGGTAGGCGCTATTGTATAATGACAACTAATTGTTCAAAGAGCTTCAATGTGGTTCTTAAAGGAGCTAGATCGCTTTCGATACAAGCGTTGATTGCAAGAACTTTTTATAGGTTAAACAAGTATTTCTATCATCGGCGGCTTGATGGACTCCGTTGGACGACCACTTTCACCCCAAAACTGAGAACATTATTGGTGCACGCGTGCAAGCAGCCCGGTGTTGCTACATCACAAGATTTGATGACTTTGAGTGTCAGGTGATGGATAATGATGCACACGCATATACCGTGACAATAGAAGGCGATCGTTGCACATGTACGTGCAATATTCCTATTGCTTCAGCATATGCCATGTGTCCATGTGATCGCCGCAATGTCAAGACAGCAATATGGTGCCAACATATCATATTGGCCATTTTGTTCACCATGGTATAGTGTGAGTAAATATCGACTGTCATATATCCCAGAATTTCACTACATACTTGATGCAATGTACTGGAAGGAGCGATGGTCCCAGTTTAATTCCTCCAAAAAAAGAAGACCACTCGGTCGGCAAAGATCGACACGGATTCGGGGAGCAATGGATTTTCCACGTGAGGAAAGCAGACAGAATAGATGCACCAATTGTCATCAGCTCGATCATAAGAAATCACGTTGCCAAAATCCTCTACGCACAACATCGTATGTTCTTTTTCGCCTTTCATGTTTAGTATTTGTGAAAATACTTGTGTACTAACTTCAGCCAATATTGTAGGGCTTCATCGCATCGAGGGGGCGGTTCACATGACTGAAGCAATATAATGCATCCGACTGAAGAAATTCACCGTCGCAAATTATTTGAAATGTATATATCTTATATTTGATTTTTATGGGAATGTAAAATCTGAGACATATGTGATATATGTGATGGATATGCTATATATGTAAAATCTTATATACTTTTGGAATGAAATCGAATATATGTGATATATGTATCTTATTTACTTTTCGAATGAAATGCAACTTTCTTGATATGTGTGTGATATATGCGATAATGTGATGGACATGCGATATGTGATGGATAAGTGTGAATGTGATGAGATGTAATAATGGGAGAAGCTCGGGAAGAGCAGTCTGGAGGTGGCAGCAGTTGATTGCACAATATCAGTGCAATCAGGAAGCTGCAGAATCAGTTCTGGGCCTTTGCATTTTTGCCGCGGTTTCAAACCGCGGCATGCCAGATTAAGTGCATTTTGGCCGCGGTTTCAAACCGTGGCCAGAATGCAAAGGCCCGGAACTGATTCTGCAGCTTCCTGATTGCACTGATATTGTGCAATCAGCTGCTGCCACCCCCAAACTGCTCTTTCCGAGCTTTTCCCATTACTAAATCGCATCCCATTCACACATATCCATCACATATCGCATATCCATCACATTATCGCATATATCACATATATATCACATATATGACATATGACACATATATCACACACTTATCGCATATACCAGATATTTCCAACACATCTCATTTCACGCATCTCAACCATATCAAACCCACATAAACGACATATTTCCACATTGAAGATAAAATTTCAGATTTCATTCCAAAAGTAAATAACGTTTCGACAAATTTAAACACAATGAAAATATCTTTATTACATTTATTGCCGCCTATGTAAAATCCTGCTCATAAGAGACCGACGACGCCTGTATGTGACAAACGGAGCTTGCTGAGTTGATGTGTCACTTTCCATTTCTGGGTGTGTTGCGTCGGCGAAGGGTAATCTTCATGCACGTGGGTCTGATGTAGATCGTCTGCCAGAGTTTGTTGTGGCTCGTCTACCATAGTCTGCAGTGGCTCATCTGCCAGATACTGATGACATGGGTCGTCTTCGGGTACTATGGTATATGGCTGAATAGGCTGAGACGTGCTGGCTTCATACCTGTATGTGACTGATAATGCTGAGATGTGTCTCCTTCATACCCTGTATATGCCTGATACTGCTGATATATGCCGACGTCGTAACCGATATATGGCTGCAGCTGCTGAAAAGTTCCGGCTTCATCACCGATAAATGGCTGATACCGCTGAGATGTGCCTGCTTCATCCCGGTAGGCTCTTGCCTTCCTGCACGACTCGTCTCCGCACCCTCACTTCTATGTCTTGTATCGCGGAGCACCTGTTCGATCTTATCTCTAATTTGAAGGATCTGCTCTGGGTCCCGTGCTTCGTAAGCACGTGTACACATATCCTCTAACATTCTGAATGCGTCGGTCTGCAAAACCAATGGATAAACTATATATTAGAAACCAATGTATAAAATAAACAAACAAATATTTTAATGCTACACTACTATTTACCATTTTCCGCTCGATGGAACCACGCGGCATGTAACCATACGTGAGTTCTTGCCTACTATATATCCACCTCCGTATGATCCTTCAATACTACTCCATATACACGTCTAAACTGACGGCATCCCCCTGCTCAACAATATGTGGAGCTCTGTTGTACCACTTCATGAGAGACTCCACAGTGGCTTCATTCCACGCTCTATGGTTCATGCAGGTCTTCATCGGCATGATTGGAACCGCTATTGGAATATGCTGCGGTATACCAAATTGTCGCATAACATGATCTGGGACATGCATCACCAATACATCAAAGCAAACTAGCGGTACACGCGAACGTCAACTCTGATTTTCTAAAACACATAAATAAGGAAGATTCTGATATCTCTGAAGATATGGCTCCAAGATCACCCAATGGGAATGAAAATTATAGATAACTCATCAGAATTCGTAATATTAATCTATCATTTATCACATCAATGTATAAAATTTACAACTTCTTACCGGCGTAGGCTCTAAAATGTCAAGCTCGTTTCTATAAAAATCCAGTTGCCGCTGAGGATTTTCTCGGAATGATAAAGACATATTCCACTTGCACCCTAAAGGGAGGGTGCCATCCAATATGTCTTGGGAGCAAGTCGGCCTGCCTATATGCAATCTCTTCCATGACCATACCTATGAATATCTATCTTACAATTGAGGGCAGATTTTGAGCTTAACCTATGTGGCAGTGTCATGTCAAGTTTTGGGGGGAAAATTTTGAGTTGAAGAGAAATTTGTTGGAAGAATACAAAAGCTTTTCTTTTTTGAAATTGGCAGCATCAGTACTTAATACCCTTCATTCAAAAATGACCCAAAAAAATGAGAACCAAAAAATGAAACCAAAAAAAAAACACACAAAATGAAACCCAAAAAACATGCCACTTAAATTACAAGTATGCAAAAGAGAACTTTATTTCGGCTGACAAAAAAATTGAAACCCTAAAACAAAAGGGAATGTGCATTCAAAGAGGCGGGCTGAGCTTTTTGGGCGTCAAGCAGAGGTCCGCCGAAGGTGCCTGCTAATTTTTTATACGCTAATTTATTGTTCTGCGCCAAAGGCGCCCGCTAAATTTTTATACGTTAATTTGTTGTTCTGCGCCGAAGGCGCCCGCACCGAATTTATTGTTCATCGCCGAAGACGGTTGTGCCTCTAAAATTTTTACGCTAATTTGTTGTTCTTTTAAATTTTGGCTGTAGAAATATATTTTTAGGGACAAAGTTTTCGCTAGAAAAAAATCTTAAATGCACAGTGCTCGCGGGCACGGGTTATGACTAGTGAATTTATAAGCGACTGTTGCTATATAAACAATATTACAATAAAACTTAAGTATCAAATTGTATACCTGCAACAAGGTGGAGCATGCGTATAACCCAGGTGTTTCCCTTATTGCCACCTTACCTAACTCTGAGTACTTGTGAGCAAGCACATCTCTATCCCAAGAATAATCTCTAATGGTCTCTATATTCTCCATCTTTGTCAACCATCGGAGGTGCATCGAACCTTTACTTGGATCTGACACCAATAATGTGCCTATCATACGCAAAATATAGGCCCGAGTATATTGCTGAATCTCCTCAACAGTGGCTTCTGCAGTCAACTCCATAAACGTCCTCGCAACCAGCTCAGTTTTACCTTACATATTTGGTTTTCTGTGGATGTCTCTCCAAGGAGTCGCTCCATCAACTCCACCCAATTGGGACGGCTTGGCATTCTCCATACGGGAATGTCCTCAACAGGAAGGCCCGTGATGGCTGACACGTCTTGCAACGTGATCGTCATCTCACCTTGGCGAAGATGGAAGGTATTGGTCTCGGGCCTCCATCTCTCCACCAATGCAGTAAGTAGTGCACAGTCCAACTGTATCCACTTCAACCTTGCACATACGTCAAGCTTGGCAATTTCCATGTAGTGTGTTGCACGCTCATTTAAAACCTATGCAGTATGTTTCCTCGTGTGGTCCACTACTAATATAATATCCGCCTGCAACCAATAATTACGAAATGTTAATATACTTCATGCAAGATTACGAAGAGAGATACCTTACGTAAAAAATTAATTCACTAGTTTTGTTCATACCTGTCCAGGCTGTATATGTGCTGAACGATGTCGGTCCTGGTCATACAAGACCGGATCTGATACTGGTCCCGGCTCCATATCTGCTTGAAATTTTTTTAATAAGATGAAACACACCATGAGTTTTCAAATGGAAAATAATCAGTGAAGGAAGAATAATATAATAGAGACAATGCTCGATGTATAATAACAAATTGTCAATTTCTACGAAGCCAATAATAAAATGCACATGCCAACTGAAATTCATACAACTGAAATTCATACATAATGAAGAGACTTTGGCATTATGAAACAACCCAAAAGATAAACATAAGAAAACACATGGGAAGGAGGCAGATAGATGAATGTGAAAATATTGATCACTTAAAAACTAACAAAATGAATATGTACTAAAATTCATTGAAAAAAAAGAAATAGGGCAAAGAAAAAAATTGGATGGTGATGTTAATGATGAATGTTACAATCAACTAACATGAAGATGTGTTGCCATCCATAACTGTTACAATCAACTAACAATGTTATCATTGCATAAATCATCAAGATCATGTACACACCACCTAAGAATTAGTTTGTTGGCATTTCAATTCATACATGGCATTCCAAGTGCATACATGGCATTTCAATTCATCATTAGTTTGTTGGCAAGATAATAGCACCACAAAGAATTTCATCAACACTTAAACCCATTGACATTCGGTAGAAAATATGATCATCAGGAAAAAAAAGATGAAAAGAAACATACCTAATGATGGTTTTCACTCCTTGATGAGATTATTACTTGAGAGAGGGAGATTTCAATCACAGAAAGGAGGAAAATACGGGGGTTTTGGTGAGGAAGAAAGAAAGAAGAAAGAAAGGGGGCAGCCGCTCGCGGCTGCCCTATCGTTTCAATTTGGGCGCGGTTTGAAACCGTGGCCAAATTGCGTTTTGGCCGCGGTTTTAAACTGTGCCCAAACGTATAATCAGCTCCCACACGTGCACGCGCTGAGCTGGACCAAACTTGGTCGGTTTTTGTAAATATTTTATAAGTTGGTCTTTTTTAAATATTTTTTAAAATTTAGACTATTTGCAAAAATCATCCATTTAGGATTTGTTTGCCAAAATTAGTAAATCAGTCACATTAAAAGTCTTATCTGACCTTTTTTGATGTGACTGATGTACCATATTAGGCAAAATATACTAAATACACCAAACTTCCATCGGTGTAGATAGCACGACTCTTTCGGTATAGCAAGAAATGAAATGTAAAGGGCTTTAGAGCATGTTCTTTTACTAGAATGAGGAAATGTGGAAAGTTGGAGGGTGTGGAATCTTGGGAGAAAGAAAATTTGTGTAGTGTGTTTCTTTGGTGGAAAGTTGGATGGAAAGTGGAGTTGAGAATTTATTGTGGGCCCACTCCACATTCTTGTGTTCTTTTGGTTGAAGAAAGTTGATGAAGAAAGTGTCGTGGGACCCACCAGCGAGGTGAGGTGATAATAACCTGTGGCACCCATCAAAGCTTGAGAATCCAGCGAATTCCCCGCAAAACATGGAGAAAACCAAAGCGTTCAAGATTCCAAATTTTGGCCGCCACCTCAGCCCCAAATCCCATTTCCTCATTCTAGCAACCGAACAGCCCCCGAAGAAGAGGATTCCACGCTACAATGCGTGAACAGTGGGCGAGACCCACTTTCTCGCCCACTTTCTAGCAAAAGAACATGCCCTTAGAGGCAATTGGAATGTTAAGAGATGGATGTGTGACAATATGGTGAAATTAATAGAGTAGGAAATTTTGTTCGCTTCTTGTGAACTAGAAGGTATATGGAGCTTCATTTAAGATCATATGCAGGTGATTAACTTGATATGGTTTGGGCATGTGCATTGGAGATGAATAAATGCGCAACTTTGCGTCAGATTTGTAGTTGGTTGGGTTGGTTAGGTTGTTAACCAAGTGTTGTAAAAGAATTAATGGGACATATCACATTTTATAAAAGATGGTAGATGGCTTTTCTCTTGATCTGAGCTATCACCTAGCTTTGCTAAATAGTCCTGTCAGGACCCTAATTTCATATTTGAGTTTTACGTGCCAATAGTGCAATCAACTAGGTATAATCCATGTTACACTGATAGGATACAGGAAACCAAAATTAAGACACTGAACATGAATGTACATTGCAGTGATAAAACTAGGCAAATTATATAAATGCATATGTACAAATGAAACTGTGAGAAACCGTCATTTATGTCGGTAGAAACTTAACTTGGTCTCCCATAAATCTCTGACACATCTTTAATCCAGGATATCTTAAATTTTGGGATATCTTAGAGGACTATCCAACGAGTGTCCATCAAGTCATGCAGCACCCAATTATTGGTTATTTATGCGATCTGGTTACATTTCCTTTACCAAAAGTATCCTACAACATAGAATATGATTAAATAAGTCTTGTCTTTTATCAAGGCTTATTCAAGATCCCTAATAAGTTCAAAGTGGATTTTACATATCTAAACTTAATTTTCCATGTTCGTGAAATTAAAATTAGGTTATGTTATGTATAAGACTAATCAGCCTTCATGTTGTCGACTTGATCTGATAAATCTTGGAAATAGACAATATACTTGGTTTCTCTATTGTAATTACTCTTCCAATTCTCTCATCTACTTATTTGGAACAAGATTTTATTAGAATAGTATCTTAAATGGGGGTTTGCGGAGATTGATATAGATTGATATAGTTTCCAATCTGAAATGCACACCCAAGTCAGTAAATAGATGAAGCATGTTGATAATTAGGGTATTTTAGGTGTTGGAAGTAATGGACATACGAAAATGAAGGTTCATGAGCTAGGCCGCATATGCATAGATATGAGTGCAGGTTTCGGTACTGATAGAGACATGGGACACATCAAATTTGTAAAAGTTGAGATACCGGGATGCGGATATATAAAATATTATGAAATATTATTTTTACGCAGACTCAAAAAAATTAAAAGATGATATCAAATAATGTAATTTTTAAACACACAATTTAGATAAGTTCTAGCAAGTATGAACAGGAACATGTGATACATATGTGATGAATCATGGATACAAACATGGGGATATGAATATATGATAGAGACACATGTTGAGGACGCCAATTTCTGAATATGTAAGATACATGAATACGACGGCAAGACACTAAAATACATATATAGACATGAGAGCAGGTGTGTGTGTGTACGCTCATTTGTCCAGGTATCCAAAGTAAAGATACAATTATGACTGTATAATACATGTAATGATTACAACCTATTGTAAATTTTCATTATTACGAGAAAAAAATGTAGTCATTTGGCTCTTTAACTTCTTCTATAGTTTCTTAATGTATTTTGATTATTTCGATACATACTTATAATTATCATAGTTTGAAACATTTTACCATCTTTTTCATTAAAGTATATCATTCATATACAAGTACAATTAAATAAACATTTCAAACATATAGGAGCATGTTATGTAAAAAAATGTACGAGTCATGTAATTATTTCTCCAATGTTTTTTACAAAGTATTCTAACCTAGGAAATGTAGTATACAATTAGCAACACGCTTGACAAAGTATCAGATGCGTGTTCATTGAGTATCTAAAGAAGTGTTGATGTCCAGTTCTAGTGTTGGCGCATCCGCTACATGTATGATTTCATGATATAAGTACCTATGTAGCATACCATATTTTATAAAGATGGTAGAAAGCTTTGCTCTTTAACTGAACTATCATTTAGCTTATCAGTAGGCCATCAGCCTATTTTTATATTTGATAAATTACCTGCCAATGTTGCCGTCAGTTAGGCATAATCTGTGTTGCATTTGTAGGAAAACACAATAGAAATGCAACATCATATTGGTCTACAAATGCAGGAATACCCCAAAATTAATATGCTAAACATGAATGGATATGGTAGTGATAAAACTAGGCAAATTAATTAAATGCATCTGCACAAATGAAATGTGAGAAACCATCATTTATGTCGTAGAAATTTTAACTACATCTCTGATGACATATCTGTGATCTTGGATCTCCTCAATTTTAGGATATCTTAAAGGAGCATCCAACAAGTATTCGTCAAGTATTGCAACATCCAAATATTGCTTATGAACGTGATGTGGAGACATTTCTGTTACCAAAGTTTCTAACTTCATTGGTTAATTATTATAAGTTTTGTCTTTCATCAATATTCGTTCAAGACCCCTAATAATTTCAAAGTTGATTTTACATCTCAACTTAAATTTTCCCCTACTTGAAATTAATATTAGGTTCCATAAGACTATAGATTGTCCCTCATGTTTTCTACCTGACCCCAATAGATATTTGGAAATAAACTAGAGCATGTAAGATATAAGATCATAGAAAATCATTATACGGAAAACTTTACTAGGGTATAAGGGGCGGGGGACAAATTTGTTTGGTTGTTTTTCACAACACGAAAACTATTTTCTTGCTTTTTTGGGTGGACCAATGGATGGATTCCACGTAGACAAAATTGGAAAACTTATTTTCTGCTTGATTGAGGATAAAAACTTAGTAAGTGCACTGTAGCTAGTGCATGTCATTTGGGATTTATTTCCTAATATCTTCCCAATTTTCCTACAAGGTTTTCCAAGATCTTATATGCAACCAAACGTACCCTATAATTTGGTTTTTCCATTGTAATTTACCCATCCAATTCTCGTATCTACTTGTTTGTGAAGACACGATTTCAATTAGAACAGCAACTTAAGCTGATTGGGTGGTTGAGCAATACCTTTCGTTTGTTATTAAACACACTAACTAATAATTTATGGCTATTCCCACACACCCACTACTTCATTCATTAGCAAATAATAAAAAGTACCTAACTTCAACCCCTTTATCATCAATCGCCATCATTTGAACTGCTTCAACTGAACACGTGGTCGGTCATTGCACATGCCTCGATGTTGAGAAGGCACACAAAAGAACAAATTATGAAAAATTTCTACTTGTTGCCAATCTAATGTTCACATTGTATGAGTGATTTCTGATGCGACAAACATGTACAAGTGAGGATTCTTATATGAAGCAAAGTCAGTTCATAGGTAGAATTACATTGAATTGCTTTGTCTTGTCATGTAGTTTTAGCTCATGTAACTAATAAGCAAACCCTCTCAATTTTGGTGGACAATGAACTGTCTAGGCAATATCCTACAGTTACATAACTTGTGTATATCAAAAAGTTTTTGAATAATGGATGGGTTTCTATCATGAGGGTGTTTCCCATATCAGACAAGATTTCGGACAATCTCACAAGGATATGGGATCATATAGGATGTTCATGTAGCCTAGTCTGTAGATTTCGTACGTACAAATGATGATGATTGAAGGAAATTGTAATGTCCTACTTATCATTTACCACATAAAAGTATCATAACATGCATGAAAAGGACTAGAAGGATAATTATGTCTCCATGACGCAATAAAGAAAATTATGGATTGAAATTGGTAGTAAGATAAAGTTTCAGTTAGTTCATATAGCAGGATGAGCTATATCACTACTTACTTGGAATCAGATGAATGAAAAAAAGAAACGTTAGTGAGCTAAAATCGTCACTCTAAATTTGATTTGTGGTATATGAATTTTATAGAAAATAATTCTGAAGCCAGTGGGTAGTTGTCATTTGGTTTTGTAACTTAGTAGTTACAAATGATTTGTCATAACTTATGCATCAAGAAATACAATTTAACAATTACATTCAAAACTAAATTTAGGGGCCACACAGATATCAATTTTTAAAGGAAAAATCCTTTACCAAAACAAAATTTTGAGGTCAGATAGATCAAAGAAATCCAAAATTGGCATTTGAAACTGATATCAACGGGTTTCTAGAGTAAAACGATTAATAATACCTGTCGTATTCACAACTCAAATCGCCTTATGCCTTTAAAAAACAAGAAGAATTTTTAAGTAGGTTGCTTCCTTCTTGTCTTCGCATTTATAGCTACTTTTAAAATGTAGATAGGTGAAGTATCAATAGATTTTCACTTTTCTCTTCTTTAAGCAGGGATTCTCTTTTCTTATTTCAATGAGAATTACTACTACTTCTCTTTAATATCAGAGTGCTTTTAACCATTGTTTTTTTGCTTCGTTGTCAGCAATTTGCTTCTTGAGTTCAACTTAAAAATCCAAACTCATTTTATCTAATAAACACAATAGGATCCATGTTGGCTGATATTCGTCCAGGATTCATCGGACCAAATAAAAGCCGTTGTCAAAATTATTGGCCGGTATCAAACTGGTACAACCTTTTTTCAGCCATGGCGCATGGGGAGGCCCTTTAAACTGATCCATCTGTAACATATATTTTCTCTATTTGGATCTCAGATGTTAAATGATTTATGATAGTTGTTCCAACTATTGGTAAATAATGCTTGTATAGTAGGGTCTTTCCTGGATGAGGGGCTTATGGAACAAAGTTGGTTTCACCGAGACTACAAGATTTTGGTATCAGGTTTAGTCAAATCTGTCACATTTCAGCTGACTTTCTCTAAAAAGTTCAGAAGGCAAATCAATGTAAAGTGTACAAGTTGGTTAGAATGCATTCTCCTTGAAGCAAATGGTTACAAATACATTTGTAAAACGTGGAGTAGCTTGGATTGCATGAGTTCTTTGGAGTATTTATTGATTGTACAATATATATGTTGAGAATAAACGTGTAAAACATATATAAGTTAAACCATGCTTTATTCTCAAATGTTAGGTGATCAAGAAAGAACATACAAAAATGAGTGTAGCTGAATGAGAAAGTTCAGTTATGGTAAAGGCGAAGAAATGTCGTTATTTGTTGCAAGTCTGGTAGTTTCAATCAACGAATCAGCTGAAGGGGGGTTATGATGCAGTTAAGAAATGGAAGAGATTGCTAAGATATAGGGATGATAATGGGCATGCCCAAAGCCCATTTGGGCTTCCATTTGGGCATGCTCTCTACTACCCCTTCATTAAAGTGTATGTAAGAAAGATGGTTATACATACACTTTAATGAAGGGTTGTAGATGGCATGCCCAAATGGAAAGCCCAAACGGGCTCTGGGCATGCCCTTTATCAACCTTACTAAGATACAGGTTAGGCCAAAATATACTTTGATTTTGGTATTAAAAGATATACCTGTGTTGTTTATGTATTATTACAATGTGGTCTTCAATTATTCAATATGCCCTTAAAAGGTATAGCAATGAAGTACACTAGGCAACCCCTTGTACACCACCACCTACTCCAAAAACTAGGGAAGCTGACGAATCAAGCTCTTAGAACAAATTAAACATATTAATTTAACTAATAAACCAATAGTTTGATCATACCTCGGTTCTATATAATTCATAGCTATCCCCCTTAATTTTGGGTCTTTCAAGCAAACCCTACAACTTTTTTTCACAAGAGGATTGTGAACTTTTCTATGATTTTCAATAAAACCTTCTGTTTGGCTCCTCTCTGAAATCATATCACGTGCTTAACACGTGATCTTCTAATGACAAAAATACTGCTAGGTCAATAGAAGTTCTAGAGTAAAAAATTAAAAATATAATAATAATATAACTTCTATCTAAAACACGAAAATATAAGAAGATTGAGACTTTATATAAAAATTACTTAAATATTTATTAATAATAAATTCTAATGAAAATTATTTTGTAAAACTATCAATAGTGAAATCATTATTTAGCATTAAAAATCAACACATTTATTTGAATATCCATAAAAATATTAAAAAATATTTCTAAATGTATATAAATTCATTAAAAAGCAAATTATTATCAATTAGTTTAATGAGGATTTCTATAAATGACTTAAATAATCATATACTAAGAATAATCATATTGATTTTTATAATCTCAATTTTCTAAATTATATTTAATTTAATAAAAAATATATTTTTTATTTATTTTCTCATCATTTCACCCTTCAACGAATTGTCAATAAGTGTATTCATGTCTAAAATTATTCTTCTGTTATGAATAGGCCCATTGGGTATCTGGCCCACCATTGAAAGTCATAAATAAGAGGGTAGAGGGGCTCTTAACCACATACACCTATTTCCCTACTTTTCCCTTCACAACACGTTATCAGCAGGATCACGCTCGTTGGAAATGGCGGCGACGCGCGAGGAAGGAGATCCATCAACCGCTCAGTCTAAGAATGTAACGCCCCAGGAGCGGGTAACGTTACACTCACAATAATTTGCAGGTCTTGCATGTACCAGTGAAGTCAATATAGTTTAAACAGGAAATATTAAGAACAAAGATAAATGAAATACTCTTTTATTAAACATTGAAAGGGGATTACAATGTCTAGGCAGAAAAGAAACACTATAATTCAACTAAAACAATGCTGAAAAGAAAAACGACTAGAAAAAAAAACTAACTCTCCTGCTGACACAGAAGCTCAGAAATCTGCGTTCTCAACAAGAAAATCGGACTCCTCGTACTGCGGGGCCTCCTCTTCGAGCTGAGTATTACCTGATGGATTTGAACCACCATTAATAAAGTAGATTGCAAACCGTATTAAACATTTAATTAATTATTTTTTTGCAGGAAGTTAGAAAGGTACCGAAAACTGTAAAAGAAAAATTACTGACCTGTCATGATTTGAGTAGCATTAAGGAAATGAACAATTAACCAAAAGGAATGTTGTTGTGTTGTGACTTATATAAGGAGGGCACGATGTGCAACGTGAAGTCCACCTTGGACCGCGGGGTGCTACCCCGGGCCGAGTATAGGGACAAACTGTACCGAGAACTCAGGATCCATACAGGAAATCCTCCCAGATAGGGCCATAAGCATGGCTTCAATCGTTCCCGCACCCTCTCAATTTATAAGTTACCCCATACCTGTGTTGTCATGTGTAGTTGTTCTAGTACTAGGATGTCAAGTGTCTTGTTCTCGAAATTGTTCTCTAAATTATATATTTAGATAGCTATGCAAACTCTATGTCCAGGTTGTCATGTTTGAAGGGAGAAAATCAGGCGTTCCAAATTTATCATATAATTTCGTTGCATAACTCCTAAATATACAATTTAGTGGAATTGGCAATTAGATATGCATGTTCAATAATTACCAAAAACACTTTTAAAGCACATAGTTAAATGACGAAATGTAAAAGGCAGAAGTAGCAAGAAGAAATGCAAATGTGTATGGAAAAGTAATTGGAAAGATAAAGTAAAACTAGGAATGGATCAGATTCATGTTGGCACCTTTAGGGGGTTGTGGTCTACCTGCCTAGAGGGGTTGCTTAGGCTATGGGTTGCGCATGTGAAAATAACTAATTTGGGCCGAAGCAATTTAACCATTAGTGTAACAAAGTGATAATGATGGTATCATACAACTGGAGACAGTGGACATCAACAATTTCGCATCAAGCATACTGATGGTCCCAAAGAGAAGAAAACAGCAAGCAACAGGGCCCATATTTTCGAGCAAAACAGTGCCAAACTAGCTAGTACTCCTCAGACAAAAACAAGGGCCACGATAGCAGACATAAACTGAAGGTATACAGGAACATTGATATCAAGCAAACTGCAGACATACAGGAACATTTATAGCAAGCAACCACATGCATACAAGACCATTAGTATCAGGCAAGAAGGGGCCCAGATCATCACCCATTTACATGACATGTAGTGTAAAACCCCATGGAGAAAAGAAAAACGCCCAAAAGTTAACTCAATGACTCCCCAAGCCAAGCCTTCCGCCTCGGCGGCTAACCACAACCAACGTATCAACGCGAAGGGTCTAATCGAAAATAAGGGACAACGGCCATTACGCCGTGAATCTAAAACTAGGTGCCAAAAAAATATTCATTGGGGAGTTTCCTCTCTAAGAATTTTACATGAATCATCATATTCATTCTGAAAATAAATAATTAGGAGCTTAATAGGTTCGGAATCTACCTGAAATCGAAGATTGCGAAAGTTTAATAAAGATCCGAAGCCAACACTGTAATACCAAAACCCCAAGAGCAGATCCGAAAACCGTAGAGCAAAATCGACGCCTCTTGCAGCAAGATCGGAACCCAAAGAGGGAGATCCGAAACTAACAGAGCAAACCGAGAGCCTAGGAGCAAAAGTCGAACCCTTAGGAGCAAAATCGAAGCCCCGTGAGGAAGATCCGAACTCAGAAAACCAAAATCGAAGAAATTTTGAAGATGGGAAAAAGCAATTTTCGCAACACACGAAAAACCCTAAAAACATCGCATGTAAAAATAGGGGAGAGAGGGGGCTTATCGCGCAAAGATCGGAGCCGGAATCTTCGGGATATCCTTGCGGGGAGATCGGGCGGTTAGGATAGCTGTTAGGGTTTCGAAAAAACCCTAATCTCTGCTGTCGCCGTTCCGCATTCGTCGCTGTCGTCGAAAATGAACGAAAAGAAAACGGCCTCGAGTCGGGGAGAGAGAGAGAGAGAGAGTCGGGCGGGTCGGGGGGTTTCCTTACTGGGCTCGGACGCGAGAGGAAATGAGTGGGGGGGAGAGAGAGACTGTGGGGGGTTTATTAAAAGAAACGGGTGTGGGCTTTGGGCCGGGGCTTTGTAAGCGGGCCTTTACACCTTATACACCTTCAAAGAAATTCCATCCTCGGAATTCAAAAAAAAAACACTAAACGGTGAAAAGGTACAGATACCGCTCCTTCATCTCTTCTTCTCGCTCCCAGGTAGCCTCTCCTAGCGAGTCACGATGCCACATTACTTTGACCAAATTCACAGTCTTGTTCCTGAGAGCTCTCTGTCGACGATCAATTATCTCCATTGGCTGCTGCTCATAACTCAAATCTGGCCTCACTGTGATCTCTGAATGATCAACCACATGGGT
Source organism: Scilla litardierei (assembly GCA_030789695.1). NCBI lineage: Eukaryota > Viridiplantae > Streptophyta > Magnoliopsida > Asparagales > Asparagaceae > Scilla > Scilla litardierei. The sequence goes on from CM061131.1 coordinate 11,204,900, forward strand.
TGGGTCTCCCACATACTTTCGCAGCTGAGATATATGGAACACATTATGCACACCCTCCAAAGATGGAGGCAGTGCAAGTCTGTATGCTACCTCGCCCACACGCTCGAGTATGTTAAATGGTCCAATAAACCGTGGGCTAAGCTTTCCTCTGCGACCAAAACGAATCATGCCTCTATTAGGTGAAATCTTGAGAAAGACATGGTCTCCAGGCTGAAATTCCAAATGCTGCCTCTTTGCATCTGCCCAGTGCTTGTAACGGTCTTGTGCCACCTGTAGTCTCTCTCTGATAGTCCGTACAACATCCACTGCCTCTACAATCATCTCTGGCCCAACCAGTTCTCTGTCTCCAACATCATCCCAGCTCAAAGGAGAACGACACTTTCTTCCATACAAAGCAGCAAAAGGAGCCATTCCAATATTCGCCTGATGACTATTATTATAAGCAAACTCCACGAGATGTAGATGGTCTTCCCATGACCCCTTAAAATCCAGCATGCATGCCCGCAGCATGTCCTCCAAAATCTGTATAGTACGCTCTGATTGTCCGTCTGTCTGAGGATGATAAACCGTACTGAACTTCAGCTGCGTACCCAACTTTTCCTGTAGACTCTTCCAGAAGTGTGAAGTAAACCGGGTGTCCCTATCAGAAACAATACTCACTGGGACCCCATGTAGCTTCGCAATCTCCTCCATGTATCTCTTGGCAAGAGTCTCTGTAGACTGTCCAACCCTGAAGGGGATAAAATGAGCCGACTTGGTCAATCGATCAATGATCACCCAAACGGTGTCATGTTGCTTCTTGCTCTTTGGAAGCCCCGTCACGAAATCCATCGTGATATGCTGCCATTTCCACTCGGGGATGGGCAGGGGCTGTAACAGACCGGCAACGCGGTGATGCTCAGCCTTCACCTGTTGACACACCATACATCTGGCCACACTTTGCGCTACGCTTCTCTTCATTCCATGCCACCAGTAATTTCGTCGTAAATCTTGGTATATCTTGGTGCCTCCTGGGTGGATGGAGTACGGGGAACTGTGTGCTTCTTTTAATAATTCATCCCTGACATCTCCTGACGGTACACATATTCTGCTGCCATATCTCAATGAACCATCTGCATGTATCTGAAATTCTGGTCTCTGTCCTGCCAATGCCATGTTCCTGATCCGCTGAAGCTTTGCATCTCCTGTCTGAGCAGCCTTGATTCTGTCTACCAACGTCGATTGTATCTCCATATTCATGAATGATGAGGTCAGCCCGGGTAACACCACGTCTATTTCCATGTCGCGGATCTCCTGCTGTAGTCTCCACTGCGTCGTAAGTGTCATCACTCCTGGAAGCCGACTCAAAGCGTCAGGTACCATGTTAACCTTTCCAGGGTGATACTGAAGATCAATGTCGTAATCCGCCATGAGCTCGATCCATCTCCGTTGTCGCTGGTTCAGATCCTTCTGCGTGAGGATGTATGTCAAGCTCTTATGATCCGTATATACCTTCACGCGCTCTCCAAGTAGAAAGTGCCTCCAGATCTTCAAGGCAAATATTACTGCTGCCAACTCGAGATCGTGAGTGGGGTAATTCTTCTCATGATTCTTCAATTGCCTTGATGCATATGCAACAACTCGTCCGTGCTGGTGGAGCACACACCCAAGACCTTTGCCAGACGCGTCGCAGAACACCTCAAAATCTCCCATGCAATCTGGAATAATCAATATCGGCGCCGTCGTCAACCGCTTCTTCAATTCTTGGAAGGCATCGTTACACGCCCTCGACCAAACATACATCACGTCCTTCCTTGTCAACTGTATCATGGGCTCGGCGATCCTCGAAAAATCCTTGATGAATCTCCTGTAGTAACCAGCTAGTCCCAAGAAGCTCCGAATCTCTGACACTGTCTTAGGGACTGGCCAATTCTGAACTGCTGCAACCTTTTCTGGGTTCACAGAGATTCCTTCTCCTGAATTCACGTGGCCTAGAAATACCACCTTGTCCAACCAAAACTCACACTTACTGTACTTAGCGTATAGCTTGCTCCGCCTCAAGGTCTCTAGTACTGTCCTCAAATGTCCAGCGTGCTCCTGTGCATTCTTCGAGTACACCAATATATCATCCAGATACACCACCACGAACTTGTCCAAATATTCGTATAATACTTTGTGCATGAGATTCATGAATATCGCCGGTGCATTAGTCACACCAAACGGCATCACTAGAAACTCATAGTGTCCGTATCTAGTGTTGAATGCTGTCTTGTGCACGTCTTCTTTCTTGACTCTCAACTGATGATAGCCGGTCTTCAAGTCCAATTTAGAAAAGACACTTGTTCCTCCAAGCTGATCAAATAAGTCGTCGATACGGGGAATAGGATACTTGTTCTTCACCGTAAGCTTGTTCAATTCCCTGTAATCGACGCACATCCGTTTGGATCCATCTTTCTTCTTCACCAATAATATTGGAGCGCCCCAAGGAGACACACTGGGACGTATCCACCCTTTCTTCAAGAGGTCATCCAACTGCATCCGCACCTCAAACAACTCGGATGGTGACATGCGGTAAGGCTGTCTAGAATAAGGCTGGGCACCAGGCATCAGCTCGATCGCAAACTCAACTCCGTGGTCTGGAGGTAACCCAGTAAGTTCATCCGGAAACACATCCGGGAAATCTCGGATTACCTCCGGCTTCTCTATCTCAATCTCCATGGCAGTCGATGCTGTTGGTTTAGCTCTGTACCTTGCTGGCCTCTCTGTTCTGACAAATTCGAACCTGGATTGGTTTGGCATGTCAAACACCACTCTTCCTTTACGACAATCAATCGTGGCATAATGTACTGCCAACCAATCCATTCCGAGGACGACGTCAAAATTTGGCATGTTGATGACGATGAAATCTGTTGGCATTTTGTGTCCACATATATCCACAGGACACGAAAGACATGCACTAGTCGTTGTCAGTACCCCACTGCCCGTGTTAACGTCCCAACAAGAATCGAGAGGAGAAACCGGAATGGTGTGCTGGTCGACGAAACGCTTGGACATAAAGCAATGTGAAGCTCCCGAGTCGAAAAGGGCGAGGACAGGTCTATTGGCAATTATTATAATACCTACGGTCATGGATACTAAGTCTAAGCATACATATAACATTGTATGAAAACATAATTAAACGGATAAATAAGCAGTAAACTGTAAACTACATACCAGTGATAACTTGGCCAGTGGCCTCTGCCTCCTCCGCAGTCATAGTGAAAATCTGGCGCTTTGCTGGTGGAGCCTGAGTCCTCGCCTGCTGGTACACCTTTTGCTGAGGTGGAAGTGGAGCTCTACGCTGATTGCCCCCTGTCGGGGCTGTGGCTGGAGCTGGAGCGGTAGGCTGGATTGGGGCAGCTGGTCTCTGTACCATATGCGGGCAATCTCTCGCAGTGTGGTCCTTGGCACCACAAACCAGGCACAAATTTAGGTAAAGTCGGCACTCTGGCTTGATGTGACCCGGTTTGTTGCAATAGTGGCAGATAGGAGTGGGTCGCCTGAGTTGTGACTGATGTGGTGGCTGGGGTGGTGCAGGCCTCTTAAACTGTGTCTGGTGCATAGGCCTGTGAAGCTGTCTGGTAGGAGCAGGTGGCTGTCTGTGATGCCCTGGAGGAGCTGTCGAAGAAGGAGGTGGTCGTCGTGGGGCAGCCACCTGATGCTCTCGTGCTCGCTCCCGCTGTACATACTCGTACTCTCGAGCAGTGGAGAGCACGTCAGCATGGGTCTTCAGTTTGAACCCGACAAGCTTATCACGTATGTCGATGTTCAGGCCCTTCTGGAACCTCTTGGCTCGAGCCAGAGGAGTGGACACCACGTCCTTAGCAAACCTGGAGTTTACAGGTTGTTAGAAAAAGAAATCATGTATTCGGAATAAATAACGGTTATGGGTCAAGAATACGTACCTGCTGAGCTTAGAGAACTCTGCATCATATTCTTCCACGGTCATGGAACCTTGCTTCAGTTTCATAAACCGTTCCTCGAGCTCCATCTGCGCCTCAGGTGAAAAGAATTGGGCATCGAATGCCTCCTTAAATGCATCCCAAGAGATCGGCTGCGGTAAGCGGTCCTCTACAGAATCCCACCATAACATGGCATCCTTGGTCAACTGTAGCCTTGCCATATCGACCCAAGAATCCACAGGAGCTCGTACCGCCTTCAGCATATGAGTAATAGACCACAGCCATTCCTCTGCAGCCAGAGGGTCCTCCCGTCCGGTGAAGATCGGTGGACGTAGTGACCGGAACTCTTGTACTCCTTCTCGCTTTGATTCCTGTCGCACCGGTTCCTGCCGCATGGCTTCCTGTCGTATGGCTTGAACCATTTCTCGCAGTGCTCGATCAGATATCGGGTGCACCATCGGAGGTTGTTCAGTATCAGCACTGCCATCATTGCTAGCACCGTTTCCATTGAGGCCAGCTTCAGGATTGATATTATTGGCGGGACCCTCATTGATGGGGATATGATTCCCATTCCCGTTCATCTCCATCTCTGTGTTGACAATATCAGGATTTGATCCGACGGTGGTACGTGTACGTCGGTTATACACCTTCGACATTCTGTAATTCAAGGATTGTTGTCAGTTTAATAATTCGAGTATCTTATAATATTTCCTGTTTATCTTATACTGTTCACGAGGTAGTTGCGCGGACCTGCATGGGCCACCACTAGTAACGCCCCAGGAGCGGGTAACGTTACACTCACAATAATTTGCAGGTCTTGCATGTACCAGTGAAGTCAATATAGTTTAAACAGGAAATATTAAGAACAAAGATAAATGAAATACTCTTTTATTAAACATTGAAAGGGGATTACAATGTCTAGGCAGAAAAGAAACACTATAGTTCAACTAAAACAATGCTGAAAAGAAAAACGACTAGAAAAAAAACTAACTCTCCTGCTGACACAGAAGCTCAGAAATCTGCGTTCTCAACAAGAAAATCGGACTCCTCGTACTGCGGGGCCTCCTCTTCGAGCTGAGTATTACCTGATGGATTTGAACCACCATTAATAAAGTAGATTGCAAACCGTATTAAACATTTAATTAATTATTTTTTTGCAGGAAGTTAGAAAGGTACCGAAAACTGTAAAAGAAAAATTACTGACCTGTCATGATTTGAGTAGCATTAAGGAAATGAACAATTAACCAAAAGGAATGTTGTTGTGTTGTGACTTATATAAGGAGGGCACGATGTGCAACGTGAAGTCCACCTTGGACCGCGGGGTGCTACCCCGGGCCGAGTATAGGGACAAACTGTACCGAGAACTCAGGATCCATACAGGAAATCCTCCCAGATAGGGCCATAAGCATGGCTTCAATCGTTCCCGCACCCTCTCAATTTATAAGTTACCCCATACCCGTGTTGTCATGTGTAGTTGTTCTAGTACTAGGATGTCAAGTGTCTTGTTCTCGAAATTGTTCTCTAAATTATATATTTAGATAGCTATGCAAACTCTATGTCCAGGTTGTCATGTTTGAAGGGAGAAAATCAGGCGTTCCAAATTTATCATATAATTTCGTTGCATAACTCCTAAATATACAATTTAGTGGAATTGGCAATTAGATATGCATGTTCAATAATTACCAAAAACACTTTTAAAGCACATAGTTAAATGACGAAATGTAAAAGGCAGAAGTAGCAAGAAGAAATGCAAATGTGTATGGAAAAGTAATTGGAAAGATAAAGTAAAACTAGGAATGAATCAGATTCATGTTGGCACCTTTAGGGGGTTGTGGTCTACCTGCCTAGAGGGGTTGCTTAGGCTATGGGTTGCGCATGTGAAAATAACTAATTTGGGCCGAAGCAATTTAACCATTAGTGTAACAAAGTGATAATGATGGTATCATACAACTGGAGACAGTGGACATCAACAATTTCGCATCAAGCATACTGATGGTCCCAAAGAGAAGAAAACAGCAAGCAACAGGGCCCATATTTTCGAGCAAAACAGTGCCAAACTAGCTAGTACTCCTCAGACAAAAACAAGGGCCACGATAGCAGACATAAACTGAAGGTATACAGGAACATTGATATCAAGCAAACTGCAGACATACAGGAACATTTATAGCAAGCAACCACATGCATACAAGACCATTAGTATCAGGCAAGAAGGGGCCCAGATCATCACCCATTTACATGACATGTAGTGTAAAACCCCATGGAGAAAAGAAAAACGCCCAAAAGTTAACTCAATGACTCCCCAAGCCAAGCCTTCCGCCTCGGCGGCTAACCACAACCAACGTATCAACGCGAAGGGTCTAATCGAAAATAAGGGACAACGGCCATTACGCCGTGAATCTAAAACTAGGTGCCAAAAAAATATTCATTGGGGAGTTTCCTCTCTAAGAATTTTACATGAATCATATTCATTCTGAAAATAAATAATTAGGAGCTTAATAGGTTCGGAATCTACCTGAAATCGAAGATTGCGAAAGTTTAATAAAGATCCGAAGCCAACACTGTAATACCAAAACCCCAAGAGCAGATCCGAAAACCGTAGGGCAAAATCGACGCCTCTTGCAGCAAGATCGGAACCCAAAGAGGGAGATCCGAAACTAACAGAGCAAACCGAGAGCCTAGGAGCAAAAGTCGAACCCTTAGGAGCAAAATCGAAGCCCCGTGAGGAAGATCCGAACTCAGAAAACCAAAATCGAAGAAATTTTGAAGATGGGAAAAAGCAATTTTCGCAACACACGAAAAACCCTAAAAACATCGCATGTAAAAATAGGGGAGAGAGGGGGCTTATCGCGCAAAGATCGGAGCCGGAATCTTCGGGATATCCTTGCGGGGAGATCGGGCGGTTAGGATAGCTGTTAGGGTTTCGAAAAAACCCTAATCTCTGCTGTCGCCGTTCCGCATTCGTCGCTGTCGTCGAAAATGAACGAAAAGAAAACGGCCTCGAGTCGGAGAGAGAGAGAGAGAGAGAGAGAGAGAGAGTCGGGCGGGTCGGGGGGTTTCCTTACTGGGCTCGGACGCGAGAGGAAATGAGTGGGGGGAGAGAGAGACTGTGGGGGGTTTATTAAAAGAAACGGGTGTGGGCTTTGGGCCGGGGCTTTGTAAGCGGGCCTTTACACCTTATACACCTTCAAAGAAATTCCATCCTCGGAATTCAAAAAAAAACACTAAACGGTGAAAAGGTACGGATACCGCTCCTTCATCTCTTCTTCTCGCTCCCAGGTAGCCTCTCCTAGCGAGTCACGATGCCACATTACTTTGACCAAATTCACAGTCTTGTTCCTGAGAGCTCTCTGTCGACGATCAATTATCTCCATTGGCTGCTGCTCATAACTCAAATCTGGCCTCACTGTGATCTCTGAATGATCAACCACATGGGTTGGGTCTCCCACATACTTTCGCAGCTGAGATATATGGAACACATTATGCACACCCTCCAAAGATGGAGGCAGTGCAAGTCTGTATGCTACCTCGCCCACACGCTCGAGTATGTTAAATGGTCCAATAAACCGTGGGCTAAGCTTTCCTCTGCGACCAAAACGAATCATGCCTCTATTAGGTGAAATCTTGAGAAAGACATGGTCTCCAGGCTGAAATTCCAAATGTTGCCTCTTTGCATCTGCCCAGTGCTTGTAACGGTCTTGTGCCACCTGTAGTCTCTCTCTGATAGTCCGTACAACATCCACTGCCTCTACAATCATCTCTGGCCCAACCAGTTCTCTGTTTCCAACATCATCCCAGCTCAAAGGAGAACGACACTTTCTTCCATACAAAGCAGCAAAAGGAGCCATTCCAATACTCGCCTGATGACTATTATTATAAGCAAACTCCACGAGATGTAGATGGTCTTCCCATGACCCCTTAAAATCCAGCATGCATGCCCGCAGCATGTCCTCCAAAATCTGTATAGTACGCTCTGATTGTCCGTCTGTCTGAGGATGATAAACCGTACTGAACTTCAGCTGCGTACCCAACTTTTCCTGTAGACTCTTCCAGAAGTGTGAAGTAAACCGGGTGTCCCTATCAGAAACAATACTCACTGGGACCCCATGTAGCTTCGCAATCTCCTCCATGTATCTCTTGGCAAGAGTCTCTGTAGACTGTCCAACCCTGAAGGGGATAAAATGAGCCGACTTGGTCAATCGATCAATGATCACACAAACGGTGTCATGTTGCTTCTTGCTCTTTGGAAGTCTCGTCACGAAATCCATCGTGATATGCTGCCATTTCCACTCGGGGATGGGCAGGGGCTGTAACAGACCGGCAACGCGGTGATGCTCAGCCTTCACCTGTTGACACACCATACATCTGGCCACACTTTGCGCTACGCTTCTCTTCATTCCATGCCACCAGTAATTTCGTCGTAAATCTTGGTATATCTTGGTGCCTCCTGGGTGGATGGAGTACGGAGAACTGTGTGCTTCTTTTAATAATTCATCCCTGACATCTCCTGACGGTACACATATTCTGCTGCCATATCTCAATGAACCATCTGCATGTATCTGAAATTCTGGTCTCTGTCCTGCCAATGCCATGTTCCTGATCCGCTGAAGCTTTGCATCTCCTGTCTGAGCAGCCTTGATTCTGTCTACCAACGTCGATTGTATCTCCATATTCATGAATGATGAGGTCAGCCCGGGTAACACCACGTCTATTTCCATGTCGCGGATCTCCTGCTGTAGTCTCCACTGCGTCGTAAGTGTCATCACTCCTGGAAGCCGACTCAAAGCGTCAGGTACCATGTTAACCTTTCCAGGGTGATACTGAAGATCAATGTCGTAATCCGCCATGAGCTCGATCCATCTCCGTTGTCGCTGGTTCAGATCCTTCTGCGTGAGGATGTATGTCAAGCTCTTATGATCCGTATATACCTTCACGCGCTCTCCAAGTAGAAAGTGCCTCCAGATCTTCAAGGCAAATATTACTGCTGCCAACTCGAGATCGTGAGTGGGGTAATTCTTCTCATGATTCTTCAATTGCCTTGATGCATATGCAACAACTCGTCCGTGCTGGTGGAGCACACACCCAAGACCTTTGCCAGACGCGTCGCAGAACACCTCAAAATCTCCCATGCAATCTGGAATAATCAATATCGGCGCCGTCGTCAACCGCTTCTTCAATTCTTGGAAGGCATCGTTACACGCCCTCGACCAAACATACATCACGTCCTTCCTTGTCAACTGTATCATGGGCTCGGCGATCCTCGAAAAATCCTTGATGAATCTCCTGTAGTAACCAGCTAGTCCCAAGAAGCTCCGAATCTCTGACACTGTCTTAGGGACTGGCCAATTCTGAACTGCTGCAACCTTTTCTGGGTTCACAGAGATTCCTTCTCCCGAAATCACGTGGCCTAGAAATACCACCTTGTCCAACCAAAACTCACACTTACTGTACTTAGCGTATAGCTTGCTCCGCCTCAAGGTCTCTAGTATTGTCCTTAAATGTCCAGCGTGCTCCTGTGCATTCTTCGAGTACACCAATATATCATCCAGATACACCACCACGAACTTGTCCAAATATTCGTATAATACTTTGTGCATGAGATTCATGAATATCGCCGGTGCATTAGTCACACCAAACGGCATCACTAGAAACTCATAGTGTCCGTATCTAGTGTTGAATGCTGTCTTGTGCACGTATTCTTTCTTGACTCTCAACTGATGATAGCCGGTCTTCAAGTCCAATTTAGAAAAGACACTTGTTCCTCCAAGCTGATCAAATAAGTCGTCGATACGGGGAATAGGATACTTGTTCTTCACCGTAAGCTTGTTCAATTCCCTGTAATCGACGCACATCCGTTTGGATCCATCTTTCTTCTTCACCAATAATATTGGAGCGCCCCAAGGAGACACACTGGGACGTATCCACCCTTTCTTCAAGAGGTCATCCAACTGCATCCGCACCTCAAACAACTCGGATGGTGACATGCGGTAAGGCTGTCTAGAATAAGGCTGGGCACCAGGCATCAGCTCGATCGCAAACTCAACTCCGTGGTCTGGAGGTAACCCAGTAAGTTCATCCGGAAACACATCCGGGAAATCTCGGATTACCTCCGGCTTCTCTATCTCAATCTCCATGGCAGTCGCTGCTGTTGGTTTAGCTCTGTACCTTGCTGGCCTCTCTGTTCTGACAAATTCGAACCTGGATTGGTTTGGCATGTCAAACACCACTCTTCCTTTACGACAATCAATCGTGGCATAATGTACTGCCAACCAATCCATTCCGAGGACGACGTCAAAATTTGGCATGTTGATGACGATGAAATCTGTTGGCATTTTGTGTCCACATATATCCACAGGACACGAAAGACATGCACTAGTCGTTGTCAGTACCCCACTGCCCGTGTTAACGTCCCAACAAGAATCGAGAGGAGAAACCGGAATGGTGTGCTGGTCGACGAAACGCTTGGACATAAAGCAATGTGAAGCTCCCGAGTCGAAAAGGGCGAGGACAGGTCTATTGGCAATTATTATAATACCTACGGTCATGGATACTAAGTCTAAGCATACATATAACATTGTATGAAAACATAATTAAACGGATAAATAAGCAGTAAACTGTAAACTACATACCAGTGATAACTTGGCCAGTGGCCTCTGCCTCCTCCGCAGTCATAGTGAAAATCTGGCGCTTTGCTGGTGGAGCCTGAGTCCTCGCCTGCTGGTACACCTTTTGCTGAGGTGGAAGTGGAGCTCTACGCTGATTGCCCCCTGTCGGGGCTGGGGCTGGAGCTGGAGCGGTAGGCTGGATTGGGGCAGCTGGTCTCTGTACCATATGCGGGCAATCTCTCGCAGTGTGGTCCTTGGCACCACAAACCAGGCACAAATTTAGGTAAAGTCGGCACTCTGGCTTGATGTGACCCGGTTTGTTGCAATAGTGGCAGATAGGAGTGGGTCGCCTGAGTTGTGACTGATGTGGTGGCTGGGGTGGTGCAGGCCTCTTAAACTGTGTCTGGTGCATAGGCCTGTGAAGCTGTCTGGTAGGAGCAGGTGGCTGTCTGTGATGCCCTGGAGGAGCTGTCGAAGAAGGAGGTGGTCGTCGTGGGGCAGCCACCTGATGCTCTCGTGCTCGCTCCCGCTGTACATACTCGTACTCTCGAGCAGTGGAGAGCACGTCAGCATGGGTCTTCAGTTTGAACCCGACAAGCTTATCACGTATGTCGATGTTCAGGCCCTTCTGGAACCTCTTGGCTCGAGCCAGAGGAGTGGACACCACGTCCTTAGCAAACCTGGAGTTTACAGGTTGTTAGAAAAAGAAATCATGTATTCGGAATAAATAACGGTTATGGGTCAAGAATACGTACCTGCTGAGCTTAGAGAACTCTGCATCATATTCTTCCACGGTCATGGAACCTTGCTTCAGTTTCATAAACCGTTCCTCGAGCTCCATCTGCGCCTCAGGTGAAAAGAATTGGGCATCGAATGCCTCCTTAAATGCATCCCAAGAGATCGGCTGCGGTAAGCGGTCCTCTACAGAATCCCACCATAACATGGCATCCTTGGTCAACTGTAGCCTTGCCATATCGACCCAAGAATCCACAGGAGCTCGTACCGCCTTCAGCATATGAGTAATAGACCACAGCCATTCCTCTGCAGCCAGAGGGTCCTCCCGTCCGGTGAAGATCGGTGGACGTAGTGACCGGAACTCTTGTACTCCTTCTCGCTTTGATTCCTGTCGCACCGGTTCCTGCCGCATGGCTTCCTGTCGTATGGCTTGAACCATTTCTCGCAGTGCTCGATCAGATATCGGGTGCACCATCGGAGGTTGTTCAGTATCAGCACTGCCATCATTGCTAGCACCGTTTCCATTGAGGCCAGCTTCAGGATTGATATTATTGGCGGGACCCTCATTGATGGGGATATGATTCCCATTCCCGTTCATCTCCATCTCTGTGTTGACAATATCAGGATTTGATCCGACGGTGGTACGTGTACGTCGGTTATACACCTTCGACATTCTGTAATTCAAGGATTGTTGTCAGTTTAATAATTCGAGTATCTTATAATATTTCCTGTTTATCTTATACTGTTCACGAGGTAGTTGCGCGGACCTGCATGGGCCACCACTAGTAACGCCCCAGGAGCGGGTAACGTTACACTCACAATAATTTGCAGGTCTTGCATGTACCAGTGAAGTCAATATAGTTTAAACAGGAAATATTAAGAACAAAGATAAATGAAATACTCTTTTATTAAACATTGAAAGGGGATTACAATGTCTAGGCAGAAAAGAAACACTATAGTTCAACTAAAACAATGCTGAAAAGAAAAACGACTAGAAAAAAAAACTAACTCTCCTGCTGACACAGAAGCTCAGAAATCTGCGTTCTCAACAAGAAAATCGGACTCCTCGTACTGCGGGGCCTCCTCTTCGAGCTGAGTATTACCTGATGGATTTGAACCACCATTAATAAAGTAGATTGCAAACCGTATTAAACATTTAATTAATTATTTTTTGCAGGAAGTTAGAAAGGTACCGAAAACTGTAAAAGAAAAATTACTGACCTGTCATGATTTGAGTAGCATTAAGGAAATGAACAATTAACCAAAAGGAATGTTGTTGTGTTGTGACTTATATAAGGAGGGCACGATGTGCAACGTGAAGTCCACCTTGGACCGCGGGGTGCTACCCCGGGCCGAGTATAGGGACAAACTGTACCGAGAACTCAGGATCCATACAGGAAATCCTCCCAGATAGGGCCATAAGCATGGCTTCAATCGTTCCCGCACCCTCTCAATTTATAAGTTACCCCATACCCGTGTTGTCATGTGTAGTTGTTCTAGTACTAGGATGTCAAGTGTCTTGTTCTCGAAATTGTTCTCTAAATTATATATTTAGATAGCTGTGCAAACTCTATGTCCAGGTTGTCATGTTTGAAGGGAGAAAATCAGGCGTTCCAAATTTATCATATAATTTCGTTGCATAACTCCTAAATATACAATTTAGTGGAATTGGCAATTAGATATGCATGTTCAATAATTACCAAAAACACTTTTAAAGCACATAGTTAAATGACGAAATGTAAAAGGCAGAAGTAGCAAGAAGAAATGCAAATGTGTATGGAAAAGTAATTGGAAAGATAAAGTAAAACTAGGAATGAATCAGATTCATGTTGGCACCTTTAGGGGGTTGTGGTCTACCTGCCTAGAGGGGTTGCTTAGGCTATGGGTTGCGCATGTGAAAATAACTAATTTGGGCCGAAGCAATTTAACCATTAGTGTAACAAAGTGATAATGATGGTATCATACAACTGGAGACAGTGGACATCAACAATTTCGCATCAAGCATACTGATGGTCCCAAAGAGAAGAAAACAGCAAGCAACAGGGCCCATATTTTCGAGCAAAACAGTGCCAAACTAGCTAGTACTCCTCAGACAAAAACAAGGGCCACGATAGCAGACATAAACTGAAGGTATACAGGAACATTGATATCAAGCAAACTGCAGACATACAGGAACATTTATAGCAAGCAACCACATGCATACAAGACCATTAGTATCAGGCAAGAAGGGGCCCAGATCATCACCCATTTACATGACATGTAGTGTAAAACCCCATGGAGAAAAGAAAAACGCCCAAAAGTTAACTCAATGACTCCCCAAGCCAAGCCTTCCGCCTCGGCGGCTAACCACAACCAACGTATCAACGCGAAGGGTCTAATCGAAAATAAGGGACAACGGCCATTACGCCGTGAATCTAAAACTAGGTGCCAAAAAAATATTCATTGGGGAGTTTCCTCTCTAAGAATTTTACATGAATCATCATATTCATTCTGAAAATAAATAATTAGGAGCTTAATAGGTTCGGAATCTACCTGAAATCGAAGATTGCGAAAGTTTAATAAAGATCCGAAGCCAACACTGTAATACCAAAACCCCAAGAGCAGATCCGAAAACCGTAGAGCAAAATCGACGCCTCTTGCAGCAAGATCGGAACCCAAAGAGGGAGATCCGAAACTAACAGAGCAAACCGAGAGCCTAGGAGCAAAAGTCGAACCCTTAGGAGCAAAATCGAAGCCCCGTGAGGAAGATCCGAACTCAGAAAACCAAAATCGAAGAAATTTTGAAGATGGGAAAAAGCAATTTTCGCAACACACGAAAAACCCTAAAAACATCGCATGTAAAAATAGGGGAGAGAGGGGGCTTATCGCGCAAAGATCGGAGCCGGAATCTTCGGGATATCCTTGCGGGGAGATCGGGCGGTTAGGATAGCTGTTAGGGTTTCGAAAAAACCCTAATCTCTGCTGTCGCCGTTCAGCATTCGTTGCTGTCATCGAAAATGAACGAAAAGAAAACGGCCTTGAGTCGGAGAGAGAGAGAGAGAGAGAGAGAGTCGGGCGGGTCGGGGGGTTTCCTTACTGGGCTCGGACGCGAGAGGAAATGAGTGGGGGGAGAGAGAGACTGTGGGGGGTTTATTAAAAGAAACGGGTGTGGGCTTTGGGCCGGGGCTTTGTAAGCGGGCCTTTACAAAGAAGATCGTAATCTTCTCAACGGGGAGCGAAAAGGGCATCCTTCACCAACCGTCGTCTAGATTCCCTCGTCGAATCTAGAGGTAAATATCAAAAAATTTTAGATCTAAACTTGCATTTCACGTTAGATCTGCATGTTTTAGGATCAAAAAATTTAAAAACACGGTACAAATCACATTTTTATTTAGATCCGCATGTCTAAAAACAATAAAAATCAGTTTTTAGAGATATAAATGCTAAAAAATTAGTTTTTTACCCACAACCTTGATCTATACCCCGCACGCCCGAAGGGCGAAACGGCGGCACTCTGCGAGTGCCGCCGGCGGTAAAACGCCGCGGCCAACCTTGATCCATACTCCGCACGTCCGAAGGGCGAAACGGCGGTCCTCTACGAGCGCCGCCGACAGTAAAACACCGCGGCCAACCTTGATCCATACCCCGCACGCCCGAAGGGCGAAACGGCGGCGCTCGTAGAGCGCCGCCGGCGCTAAAACGCCCCGGCCATCGGCCGCGGCCTGTGGCCGCGGCCTGGCCACGCTGCTGCGGCCAGCGGCCACGGCCTGTAGCCGCGGCCAACTGACGCTGCCGCGGCCTCAGGCTGCGGCCAGCCGTCGCGGCGGCGCGCCGCGTGGGCCCCCCTAGGGTTTTTTCGGAAACCCTAGCCCTAAACGGGCCATTTTTCGGGGGAGGCCCAATTAACCCTAATGGGTTGTTTTCATGGCCCAAAAAGTCTGAAAATTAGCCCATTTACACAAATAATTTTTCCTTTTTTATTTTTGGCCTCTAAAGCCCAAAATAAGTAAAGAAATCTTAAAAAGGGTTAAAGCGGAAAATAAAACATTAAAAATATGGATCAAAGGTAAAAAGTTTTTCAAAAATAATTTTTAGCACGTCACACACTATTTAGATTATTTAATTAATCTTTACATGCCTGTGAAATGATTATCTGCGTGGTTGTATATTTTCCGTATATTATCTGCGTGGATGTGCGATTATGCTATGTTTTTAGGGATCAGCAAGGTTTCCGACATTTTTTCTTTTCTGCAATTTTTTTCTTTTTGAGAGAAATTTGTAAGTGAGGAAATATATGTAAAAAAGAAGACCGAAGGACACCAAAAAGGAGCTGAAGGCGTATGCACAAAGAAGAAAGGGGCTTCTCTCTGAAGTTCCCGAGTTGTATTTATTCTTTCATGCAATTTTTGATGTAACTTCGGACTATATTTCTTTTTATTTCGGTGTCGGCTGGCTAATCCCCATAGTCCTAAATTATTTTCATTGCTTATACATTAAATGCGTGGATGCTAAACTATTTTTCATGCTATGTTAATGTTACAATGAAACTGTCAAAAAGCATGCGTGGATGTTAAGTTTTTCCTTATTAATTCACGATATGAAAATGTTAAAAAGCATGCATGAATGTTAATTTTCTTTATGAAAATGGTAAAAATACATGCATGGATGTCTAATTGTTTTTACAGTTTAATAATCCATGCTGTTTTTATATTGCTAGATTATTCAATGGCCAGACTTGCGAATGTCGACTTTTTGGTCCTGAAGGCCGATGGGTCGAACTACTTGAGTTGGCAGTTGGACCTGAAGTTTCATCTGCGATCTCATGGGTTCAGTCTCACACCAACTGAGAAGGCAACAACAAGTACTGCCTCAGCCGACAATGATGCTTCTAAAGAAGCACCTCATACAGAGGAAGTTTCCGATATACTAAAGGGGAAAGCCATTATCTATATCAGGAAACATTTAGACTCGACCATGAAGGACGAGTAGCTCACTGTAGAGGATCCTTACGAGCTGTGGGACGCACTTAAGGAGAGGTACAGACATCAAACAGATGTCATACTCCCCCGTGCGCAGTACAAGTGGACTCACCTCCGCATACAGGATTACAAATCCGTAGCGGAGTACAACTCAGCACTCTTCCGTATCACCTCACGCCTGAAGTTGTGTGGTGAAACGGTGACGGAGAAAATGTTGTTGGAAAAGACGTTCACGTCTTTCCACGAGAAGGATATGATCCTTATGCAACAATACCGTGAGAGGAAGTTCACGAAGTACTCTGATCTGCTTTCATGTCTGCTAATGGCTGAACAGAACAGAGATTTGTTGGTTGCTACTCACAACCTGCGCCCTCCTGGCTCCGCTCCACTGCCACCTCCTACAGAGGCCCACTTCCAGTCTTCCCAGAAGAAGAAGATGGACAAGAAGACAAAATTCCAGAAATGGAAAGAACAGAAGAAGCGGAAGAAGGCCACTCCCCAAGCTCCTCCTCAGACCCAGAAGTTCGTGGAAAAGAAGCAGAAATGGACGTCAAAAGGTGGTACTCCCAAGAAAGACTGGGAGGATAAGTGCTCCAAATGCGGAATGACGGGCCACTGGTCCAGAATCCGCCGCACCCAGAAACACCTCCAGGACATCTACCAGGCAAGCCTCAAGCCTCGAGCTGAGACAAACCTGATTGAGAGCGCAGCGTTGCCAGAGACCTCATGGACTCCTGAAGACTTCATGGGAGATGACACTCTCTAGTTATGGACCATTTTTATCTACTAGCAATGTATCTTCTTTTCATGCATCGTATCTAGTTTTTTATTCCATGTCAAACAATATTTTTGAGCATTTTAAATGAAAGTAGATCTTTTCTTTTCATATTATTTACTGCTTAAATGTCTTTCTTTATATAGATATGGAATTAATTTGCCTAGTGGATAGTGCATCGACGCACTCGATCCTTCAAAACATAGACTACTTCACGAGCATAAGTAGCTACTTTGCTCCACTGAGAACAATCTCAGGACCAGCTAATATAATCGAAGGATCAGGGGAAACAATCATATTGCTCCCGGGTAACACACAAATCACACTTAAGAATGCGTTATACTCCCCTAAATCCATTCGAAACCTCCTAAGCTTTAAAGATATCCGTTTAAACGGATATCACTTAGAGATGGTCGAGGAAAATGAAAGGGAATACTTGCTTGTAACGTCTCTTGCAAACGGTTAAAAAACCTTTGTGGAACGTTTCAAGGGACTCCCCTCGGGACTCTACCAACCAAGTATACAAACTCCAGAAACATCAATGGCGGAGCACCTGCAGTGTCCCCAAACACCAGAATTCCAACTCTGGCACAGTAGACTGGGACACCCCGGATCTGTTATGATGTACCGCATCATAAAGAGCTCAAGGGGTATAGACTTGAAGAACATGAAGATTCTTCAAAAAGACAAATTCCCATGTCCACTCTGTTACAAGGGTAAACTGATTACGAGACCCTCTCCACTGAAAGTGGACCTGGAATCTCCAAGTTTTCTGGAAAGAATCCACGGAGACATTTGTGGGCCTATACACCCATCAAGTGGTCCGTTCAGGTACTTTATGGTCCTGATTGACGCATCTACTAAGTGGTCACATGTGTGTCTACTGTCCACCCGTAACCTAGCACGTCTAAGCTTTTAGCTCAGATAATCAAGTTACGGGCCCACTTCCCCGACTACCAGATAAAGAAACTTCGTCTGGACAATGCGGGGGAGTTTACGTCACAAGTCTTTCTAGACTATTGCCAAGCTCAGGGAATTGAAGTCGAACATCATGTAGCGCATCTTCACACCCAAAACGGGTTAGCAGAATCTCTAATTAAGAGACTGCAATGGATTGCTCGTCCATTATTACTTCAATCTCAGCTGCCAGTGAATGCATGTGGTCATGCAATTTTGCATGCTGCATCTTTAATAAAATTAAGACCCTCTGGAGGTCAGTCATCTTCTCCAATGCAACTAGCACTTGGAGCCCCACCAATTGTCTCACACTTGAGAATATTTGGTTGTGCAGTATACGTCCCCATAGCACCACCACAAAGGACAAAGATGGGTCCACAACGTCGCCTAGGCATTTATGTTGGGTTTGACACCCCCTCCATAATTAGATTCCTAGAACCCCTTACGGGATACGTTTTCAAGGCACGTCTAGAAGACTGTGAATTCGATGAAACATCATTTCCAAGACTAGGCTCACAGACAAAGAAGCCCGAAGCTTCAGACTGTATCACTTGGGATACAAAGACAATATGTCACTTTGATCCGCCCACAAGCCAGTGTGAGGAGGAGGTCCTGAAGATTCTCCATATTCAAAACACTGTTCATCTATTGCCGGACAAATTTACTGACAACCAGAAGATTGTCAGATCGCACGTCCCTGCTGCTAACACTCCAGCTAGGATTGACATACCGCAAAATGGACGCAATCTGCCTGCAGCAGAAATAGTTGGACCCCTCAAAAAGAGAGGACGACCACCGGGATCTAAGGACCAAGTCCCTCGAAAGAGTAGGACCCTTGGCAATGGTAAACAAATACCACCACATGATGCTACTATAAGCCCTACTATCCCATCTCTCCCAAACTCTCAAACAGAGGAAAAACCGGAAGAAAATGAAGTTTCGATACACTATGTGCGAACTGGGGAGTATTGGGACAGAAAGAGCACAACCATAGATGACACATTTGCGTGTAATATTGACATCAACGTCGCGTACTGCGACGATGATATTGAACCACGCTATCTGACAGAATGTCAAAGCAGAGATGATTGGCCAAAGTGGAAAGCGGCAATAGGAGTGGAGTTGGATTCACTCACCAAACGCAAGGTCTTCGGACCTATAGTCCAGACACCAAAAGGTGTAAAATCTGTGGGTTATAAATGAGTATTTGTTAGAAAACGAAATGAACAGAATGAGATCGTTCGGTACAAAGTAAGGCTTGTAGCGCAGGGTTTTACCCAATGTCCAGGGGCGGATTTTGAAGCCACATACTCCCCAGTCATGGACGCGATCACCTTCTGATTCCTCATTGGCTTAACAGCCCAAGAGGGTTTAGATATGCAGCTTATGGACGTCGTTACTGCATACCTATATGGCAACCTAAACCGAGACATCTATATGAGATTGCTTGACGGTTATTCTTTGCCTGCAGCACTAAAAGAGAGAACGTGACATCTACTCTGTGAAACTGTAAAGATCATTGTATGGTCTAAAACAATGCGGAAGGATGTGGTATAACAGACTGAGCGACTTTCTTGCAAAACAAGGATTTATAAATGACCCAGTCTGTCCTTGCATCTTCATAAGAGCAAAAGCAACACGGTTTGTTATTATAGCCGTCTATGTAGACGATTTGAACCTCATCGGATCTCCTGAAGAGATCGCTGAGATTTCTAGAAGTCTGACAGAAACATTCGAGATGAAAGACCTCGGAAAGTCAAAATTCTGTTTAGGTCTTCAAATAGAGCATCTTAACGATGGAATCCTGTTACATCAGTCGACTTACACATCAAACTTATTGAAAAAGTTTCAGATGGATAAGTGACATACCCTCAGCACCCCAATGGTCTTCAGATCATTGGATGTGCATAAAGACCCCTTCCGGCCGCTGGAAGAGGGGGAGAAAGTACTAGGCCCTGAAGTGGCTTATCTAAGTGCTATCGGTGCACTCCTTTACCTGGCTAACTGCACTCGCCCTGACATAGCATTTGCAGTCAACTTACTAGCCAGATATAGTGCTGCACCTACACAGCGGCACTGGGCCGGAGTTAAGCATCTTCTGTGCTACCTTCAAGGGTCCATAGACTTAGGTCTATTCTACAGGAAAGGGGCATCAACTGGTTTAGTTGGTTATACTGACGCAGGTTACAGGTCAGATCCTCTTTCAGAGAAGTCTCAGACCGGATACATGTTTACATATGGTGACACTGCCATATCCTGGAGATATGTAAAGCAGACCATGACAACCGTCTCATCCACTCACTCAGAACTGCTAGCGATCCATGAAGCAAGCAAGGAGAGTTTCTGGCTACGCTCTGTGATCCAGCACATTCTCACCTCCACCGGCCTGATGACCGGCGTACTTGCACCTACTCATCTCTATGAAGATAATGCAGCATGCATAGCCCAACTATAGGACGGCTACATCAAAGGCGACAAGACAAAGCATATCTCCTCCAAGTTCTTCTGGACGCATGACCTTTAGAAGCAAAAGCAGATTGAGGTACAGAAAATTCAATCATGTAATAACTTGGTGGATTTGCTTACCAAATCCCTGCCTACTAGTATCTTTGAGAAACTTGTATATGGGATTGGGATGAGGAGAGTGAGAAAATGTAAACTGGGTCAGGACGAGAGGACTATGAACTCGTAGATACATGGGAGACTGATGTATAGATTCATAAGAAAATTGCAAGCCTGAAGCTTGGTCAGATAAGTGTGAGTCAACTGCAGAGTTGTACTCTTTTCCCTTGGATACTAGTTTTTTCCCACAGGGTTTTCCGTAGTCAAGGTTTTGACGAGGCAACATCGTTGACTCTGGATCATGAAGTATCCACCCCTAGACACATCCCTAAAACAGGTGAACTTATGGATTAACTGTTCTTTATTTAACAAGGCAGTTATCCTAACTCGGATCCTGAAGAATCCACCTCTTATTCAATGTTGGTTGGATAAGGGGAAGTGTTATGAAAAGGCCCATATGGCCCATTGGGTATCCGGCCCACCATTGAAAGCTATAAATAAGAGGGTAGAGGGGCTCTTAACCACCTACACCTATTTCCCTACTTTTCTCTTCACCACATCTTCAATAATAAAATAATAAGGAAAATTATTTTAATTTTTCTTCCTCATTCACTCATCTTCCTTATCTTAATGCCCTAATTAAGTCAAACCGTAGGCCCACCTTCTCATGTCATTATCTTATCATTTGTTCTCCTCCATCTTCACATCATTATAAACCCAACATGAAACTAATGCATGGTGGCTAAGGCAGTTGACTGGCCCGAGGATGGAGGTTGGATGACAACTAGGAGAGGATTAGAGGAGAAATGATGGAATTAGAGAAGAGCTGAGGGTGGAGGGAGAAGAGTGGAGTGTATGGTTGCTGGGCGGGGAGGACATGGTTATGATTTTTTAGGTTGGGTTTGATTTTAGACTTCATACGAAAATAAAAAATGTTATTAAAATAATTTTTGAATAGTACAACAAGAGCATTTACTACTTTAATATGCAGAATTAACGGGGTTAGCTGCTATCAAAAAAGAAAGCTCCTGGGGTTTTTTGTGAAAAAAAAGTTGTCAGGATTTTCTTGAAAAAGGTGTAAAGTTTAGGGGATTTCTTGAAATTTTGCCTATATATTTGTGGTTCTGTATAATTAAGTATAGTCTTTATATTTTGGAGAAAAGATAGGTTGTTATACATAAATAAACAATGTTAAAGAGGGGAGAGAGTTCTTGCCGCGGCCTTGCTATAGTTGTGGCCTTATTTTGTGGATTTGTCATATTCATGTCGAAACTTTAAAAACAATTATGCTAGTTGGATGGCTAAGGAAGAACAAAACATGGGGCAGAGATTATTTTCTTCATTTTGATTAGGCAGAAAGAAATTTTGTTCTGCGATGGGATTCAAAGCTAGAGTGCCTAGCTAATTATGTGTACTCCTTGACAATTAGCTGTATGACCTAGCAGAACTAAATTTATCATAATCCCTTGCTACAGACTAAAATCACTTGTCTATCCATAACCATGAGAAAGGTATCATACTTGTTGTGGTATAATTAGAAGGTATCAATTATATTAAGAACGGGCTGATGTTCTGTTGGTCAATTTTAGCCATGCCACTTCCTGCTTTTGGTTGCCCTCATTTGTTTCCTCATCCTTAGATGTGTATATGTTCCCTTATAAATAAAATTGGTTATGATCTTTTTCCCATGTTCTTTAATTCTTTTAAGCTTTTTGTATTAATTGGCGCTACAAATACTTTGTGATTTATCAACTTGATTGATGCAAGAAAGAAACATCAATAATAAAGAAAATGGCTTTTACAAGCTCAAATCTCGTATAAGATGAGAACACATTGCCTTAAAATGTTCGTCGCTTTTTCTTTATTCCTTTATCTATTCATATGATTTGGTAGGAGAACACATTAGTGATTAGTCTATGAAAGGCTTGCATTCCGTCAGATAACCTCATTAGTTGTCTCCTTTAGCAAGGGCATGTTTCATGTAATTGAAGTCAATTAGTACTGTAATCTAAGCATGTTGCCTTGTTTATTGTCGTAGTTGTTTCATGAATTATTAATTCAAATTGGTTTGTACAATGGTCAGTTGCATTGAACAATTAAATGATGGTCATCTTAAGACTAATGACTTGCATTATCAACTTAAACAAAGATGGCCCACATGAGTAATTTTTTAGCAACTTGAATCTTTTACCCAAGGCAAAGGGAAAGTAACAAAAGGTTCCAACTGGATCAAGTTGGATTAACTCATTGATTAGGTTCTTGTTGATTGTTGAATGAGCCATTCAAATAATCGCTTTGATTAAAGTCATTAAACCAATGCCATACAGAATCTATATCAATGAGATTGGCATATCTAGAGTTAACTATGAAGCATGGACATATCCGGGACATGGATATGGTACAATATGGACGTGGGACATGACAAATTCTTAATAAGCTAGATAGGGGGCATGAGGTTGCATGGGGCATGAGGTTGCCTATATAATACACATCAAAACCCAAAGTGATTAGGATGTGTTTTATTAAAATAAAAAGAAAACAACATAAAATTTCAATGACAAAACCCTATAGCTTCTAATCAAGTAAACAAATCAAACAAAAAATTAAAAAAAAAACTAGTTGATACCTATTGTAATTGATGTTTAGACTTCGTTGACCTCATACCCGCTTAATTAAGAACAATTTTATATTTTTTAAAGAAACACATGGCTCTAAATGGGTTGAACTGTTGAAGTATGATTCTAGGTTTAATTTAAAGTTGTCATGGCTCTGGCATAAATTTTTGAGTTTTTGAAATCTTAAATAGCTTTGGAGTTTGCAATACATATCAGGCACATGTCGTCCAAGTGTCAATGTCTGATACATGTCCAGCATGGACACGACACTTGACGCGTCATTGCTTTAGAGATATTTAGTATATGTTATTTTCTCAGTATACACTCAAGGAGTCGTCTTATAGCTCTTTTGCTAATAGGAAACATTGATACCTAAATAAAGCTACATATGCAAGTTCACTTTCCACTGCTGGGCATACTCATCTCCTAGCATGTTCCTTTGCTATAAAAAAGATCATTGTCCATATCAAGTATGGTTATGGTATGTACTTATGTGCTTCTGCTAGAACATTTTAACATTCTCCTTTGCAATAGAGAAGTTTACTACTAAAATAACAATTGTTGCATATATTTTGCAAGACATCAGCTTAAGCATCTTTGAATAAAGTATAAACTATCGTGACATCTTCACTGCTTTATGATCCTTAAGATGGTTAAACTGATATAGAATTTATTGTATTATTACCAATGTAATAAAGCCGATCTCATCTCTGATAAGTCACTTCAGAAAGCACTCTACTTCATACATCTTACCTCATCTTTAGGTTTGATATATCTAGTGTTACCATTTAAACCTCTCTTAGCCATATAATCTAACTAGTCTATCCTAGTGATTGGGTTAAGCGAAGTGGGAAATTGGCCTCCTATTAGTATTGTAATGAAGCTTGTATTTTCCATTATTCTTTCTTAACTAGCGGTCATGCAAACAGATTGGATTCGAAGCAGATATAGATATTATCATATCCATATTGGTTTTCCTTAGCAGACACTGATGCATATTTTTCTAATTCAAAATAATATAACTCATACAAATTCGTATGTAGATATATTTAGCCGGTGTTATTGGATATGACTGAGAACATAGAGTAACAGTTGACTTATACCCAGCTATTATTAATATTCTATTATGGGAAAATGTTAAAACTATGCGAAATCACATGACTTTTTCTTTTTTAAACAAAGATACTACATCATACAATACCTATATGTTTGAATATAGGTTCACTTGGATGTATTTGGATATGTTGGCATGTATTTATAAGTGTTGGATATTTTTTATATTACATTCATATTTTAAAAGGTGGCCATGAATATATGCATTGCAATAAAAAACGATTATGAAATTGGATATGAAGTGGACAATTCATATTCATTTGCAGCCATATTATCTAGTAATATAAACATTCCTCTTTAGCACCATCTATACATTGATAATAATGATTGTGGCAACGTGGCATCAAGTGATGCCATTTCTGTCTTTGGTACTTTATCGTGTTAATGTGTCTTCTCATTTTAATGACTGGTGGTTCACAATTGACTAGTCTATGCATCAAAATAGTTATATAAACTGATCTATGACTACCTTTTAATGTTTCTTTCTATTGTGCGGGACCATTGTATTTCTACATATGTGCATCCTTGTTTGCTGCAGCATCTTTTTGTGTGGTCCATCATCTCCTAAAAAATCGCCCCAGTTATGGCTGACATTGCAAGTGCTCTTGCAAACTTAGAGATCTAAACGTTTCAAACTTCCACCATTATTCGTTTGGCAATGAAAAAAGAATTTATGTATTATCTGATATGCCAACCAAGGATGGATCTAGCCGATGGGGCCACATGATATACTATAAACAAGGGGGTTTGTTGAGCATTGTAATGCAATTATAAGTTGACAGTTTATTTTTGAAATTTCTGGGCAAGGGCATGCCCCCACTGGATCTTGTAGAATATAAGATTATAACTCTCAACCCTTGTCACAGCTTTGGAGCTTCAGTGTAGTGGGAGGGACATTAACACTAACAGTGTATCATATCCTGATTAACAAATGAGTGAGTGGTGCACCACACATATGTGCACTCTAGAGACACAAAGTCAAAACTATTTATGATGGTCTCCTTTCGAAGAGATGAGGGTTGAAGGTCATAGTTTTATATGCCCACATACCCCTCCATCTTCATCCCTCATACCAACAATACACACACACATGATGGGGGTCAGGTGGCCAAGGAGGGTATTTCCTCCTTGGCCACAATCTAGGCAGCCCATCACCCATCATGGGTGTGGGCCCCACACCCCCACATGGGAGTGTGGGCGGCCTAGATTGTGGCCACCGAGGAAATCCCCTCCTTGGCCACATGAAACAACTATATGTATGTACGCGTACGTACGTGGTCCAAACAGATTGGGGTTGGGGGTGTGGGTCCCTAAAGAGCAAGCTTTATATTTTCCAAATTTGCTTGAGTTATCAGACGTGAGCACTTTCATGGCTTAATTGCTATGACAACAGAAGGATTGTTTTATTAAATAATAATTTCAGATTGAGGACATGATCTCTTTAGTTGGATCTTTAATACACATTGTGTCTAGATTTTTTTTTTTTCTCTTTTTCCTTTTTGGCGGTTTTGGCCAGTGTGACATTTTCTGATGGGGTAATAATAGATAATTGAACACGTCTGGATTTCTTATTTCCTTTATTTTTCTGCTTGCATACTTACTCATGGTGTTTTCTTATCTTGTATTCATTAGCTGGAGTTTGATTCAATTTGTTTATTAAAAGGTCAAGCTTTGATGGTTTTCCTTTTTCATCCCAGGGACAGCTGGATTCAGAGTTAAATGAGGTTGGGAGAAAGCAAGTGTGCGCGGTATGGTAAGGTTCCTCCAGATTAGTAGATTAAGCCTGATGTACTTTCTAATGCTGGGCATTTTCATAAATTTTGGAAGGTGGCGAGTCGCCTGTCCAAGCAAACTAAATTCACTGCTGTATATGCATCCGATTTGAAGCGAGCTTCTGAGACTGCACAAATGATAGCTACCATTTGTAATTTACCTCAGGTATGTTTACGTCACTGGCTCCCTGTGTGTGTTTTTTCTGGTTTCCTAAGGGTCTGTTTGGTTTGAAGGAAAAGGAAAGAAATGGAAAGAAAATGAAAGAGAAATTGGGTTCCTTGTGTTTGGTTAGAAAGAAAATGAAAGAGAAAAAAGGGAGGGAAAATGAAAAAAAAGCAATTAAAATTTCCCCCAGATTTTCCCCTCCCAACCCAGTGGAAAAGGAGGGAAAATGAGAGAAAACATCGCTGCGCACGCGATCGACTTGCTTTGCGCCGCCGATTCGGACCACGACAGCGAGTACAAAAACTGGTTGACGACGACGAACGCCATCCACTCCCACACATCCCTCTCCAATGCGGCACAGTGGGAGAACCCGGCCTCCTGTGTCTTCTGCCATGGCCAGTACACGCTGCTGAAATCGTGCCCCTCTGCGGCGAGCTTGGCCACAAACAACGGGGGCGAGGTCGTCGTCCCTTCCGTTGTCGTAGAGCACAAACCTACACACCCGACCCCCACTTCTTCGTCTCCGACCCCTTCATGTGGTCGTGCAACGCCGTGATCCTCGGCCCAAGAACCGCACAGTCCCCTCCCCCTTCGCCCTCGACACCAGCATCCGCCTCTACCTCTCCCCAAAGAACGACTTCCTCTTCTTCAACTGCAGCCCCGAATCCGTCTTCGTCTGCCCGAAGCCCGCGTTCTGCGACCGCTTCCCCGACCGCTGTGAGCCCGTGTGTGACTCCTCCGGGTACCTCTACAGGAGAAGGGGACAGAGATTGAGGGGTTTGAAATTGGTTAAGCAAGATGAGATTTTGACGGCGGAAATTGATGATTTGGATGGTAAAAATGGTGGGCCTAGAGAGAATTTGGAAACTGAGGAGAATGAAGATGGTAATTTGAGTTTGAGCTTGCCGCTGTTGAGCTTTGAATCGGAGGGACATTTTACTTTTCTTTCTCTTCCTCAGCAACCGAACTAAACATGAGATGGAAATGTGTTTCATTTTACTTTTCTTTTTCTTTCTATTTCCTTTTCCTTTTATTTTTCTTTCTTTTATTTTCTCCCCATCCAAACATAGCCTAAGTGGTTTTCTCTTTTATACAAGGGTCAGTGTGCATGTGCATGTTCTGCATATGACTTTGCTAGGCGGTGGTTTTTTTGCATGTGAGGTGGTTTTCTTTTTTTCTTTGTTTGGGGGAGGGTTGGTGTTGGTCCTAGTCGTACACATTTTTTTGTATCTATGCATGTTACAGTGGATGCTTGTTCTATATGTTACATATGCGATGTTCATAGACTTATTTATAAACATGTACCCCATAAAAGGCACCGATGCTAATGGTATTAGAAAAACACTGCAATAAATGTAACTCCTAGGAATTACGACATTGACTCAATAAATCTAACTCCTAGAAAACATAGCACTGACGGACACTCCAAACTAGATGCAAACTATAATCAATACAAGTGTTGTGGTATGTGCTTACACCTTGTATATGCTTGAAAATTCTAGTTCCCGTTGCAGAATGGTTGGAAAAGTGACGTCTGAGTATTACGTGATCATGGAGTACACATGACAATAGATGAAGTTTTTAAATATAACATGACATGCTTTATATATTGGAATGTGATGGAAATCTAGGGTTTGAGAGAATAGAAATAGGATTTTTATATATTTGATAGAAATGGATTACAAGATAATGGTTTCTTTCGAGAGAAAACCAACTCTCCAAGCTTTAGATCTAAGAGACAAAGCTTAATCTCACTTAGACTATGGCTCTACCCTCTAATCTAGGGTTTTCTTCTCAAAACAAGCATGAAGGAGATGAAGTTCTCCCCTAAAACATAAATAGGGCAGATATGGTCTAAATTACAAATAACCCCAGAAACCCCAAAACTTTGCAAAAGTGCCCAAAATCTTTAAAAAATGTCAATGGCCTAATTAGTCGATCCACGATCCATCCTGTGATGCCTCCTCTGATAGGTGATGATCTTATCATTACACCCTCCCAAAAGAACCACCTTGTTCTCAAGGTAAAAATCCGGGAACCGCTATGCAATAGCCTCGTAAGGTTCCCACGAGGTCTAATGATCTGGAAGGCCCGTCCATCTAATCAACACCTCACATGCTCCTGAACCCCCGAACAAACCCACCCAACTCGACCGGCTCCAAAAGTACCTGCATATCGTTCGTCGGCATCGGTGGTAGTGACGAGAAAAAAGTAAGCTCTATGATGACCCAACGGAGCTAAGAGACATTAAAGTTTGTGTGGATGGCCAAATCTGGTAGCAATCTCAACATATATTGTACATGTCTAATCCTTGCCTCCACCTCATAAAGCCAAAATAGCGGGGTGACATCTTCTCCTTTTGCATGTGTGCCAAGGAGCGTTGTTGATAGGGTCACCACTTCAAATACACATTATCACACACCTCAAACTGCACATCTCCTATAAGCTGTGGGGCTTATGTCATCCACACGGTTCGTCATAAGCTGCTGGGCTTTCATCAAATGGCGCCTCAACTCCTCTAACGTTCGGTCCCTTACCTCCAGATATTGGTCCACTGGAGAAACTGGCATGGAGTGGTGACCATAGTGAAGCAAATGCAGAGAATTACGTCCATACAAAACTCTAAAGGGAGTGGTCTGAGCAGACGTGTGAAAAGACGTGTTGTACCAATACCCCGCCCAAGCCAGCCATTTCACCCACTGTTTCGGAGTCTCAGAGACAAAGCAACACATGTATGTCTTGAGGGTCTTGTTAACAATCTCTGTCTGGCTATCCGTCGGGGGGTGGTAGGCGGTGCTTCTCTTCCGTAGTGTCGTATGCATCTTGAACAACTCTTTCCAAAAGTGGCTAAAGAAAACCTTGTCCTGATCAGTCACAATAGAGTCCGGAACCCCATGCAATGTCATTATCTCCCTGATGAATGATTTCGCCACTGTCACTGTAGTATAAGGGTGCTGGAGTGTCACGAAATGTGTATACTTGCTAAGTCGATTGACCACCACCATGATAACGGAATATCCCTCAGACTTCGGCAAGTCGTCGATGAATTTTATAGTCACCTCCTCCCAGACCCGATGTTACCAGGAGAGGTGGCTTCAACAATTCCTCAGGAGCTGTCGACATGTACTTGTGATGCTGACAGACATCACATTTTTCTTGATTTTCTTAACAACGATACCTCAAACAAGTGAGAATTTTGTTTACCAAACTTACCACCACAACAGTTATGGATTTTCAATTTACACTTTATTGATAACGAAGTACATCCTTCCTATAGCCTTAAATTGAAGCTTGATGTAAAATGTGGATGAGAAAAAACATGTCTTGATCTCAAGTAAAAATTAAGATGAAAGCTTAGAGATATCAACACAAATTGGCCAAGAAAGATTGCTTAAAAGCTTTGAAAATTTAGACAAAAAACTTTTTCAAGAGGGCATTTGAAGGCTTTTAGAACTTGTTTTTTCTGAAGAAAATTTATCAATAAATTCATACCTCAACTCAGCAACTACCCTTAATTTATAAGCAATAAATCTGCACAAAACAGACTGCCCATAATACCGGCACAACTGTTAAAATGGCTAGTAAAAATCTTCCCATTATAGATCAACGATTAGTTACTAGTCTACTAGAGTTGACTCACTAGTCGACTAGTCAGCAATTAATCGACTAATTGTCGAACTCTGGTCTACTAGTCCATTAATGCCAGGAAAAGATGAAACTTTCTATAAAAACTAATCGACTGCATTTTTGCTTCTAGTCAATCAGAGTACAAGAGCTAGTTGACTAGATCCATAACTATAGTCGACTAATTCCTGATTTTTTGCTAGCCTTGATTCTAACTTTAGTAAATCGAATGGGTGTTAATGCTAGTCGACTAGTCTAACTGTTATAGTATAGTTTTGGCTTATAACTCCAAGAAATCTTTGCAAAATGAGTTTAAAACATTTCTAAGTAATTAAAAAGATTTTTAAACAATTAAAAGATTTTCCTAAGTCTGTTGAGCTTCAATTTAAGGCCCGTACGATGAATCTAGAACATGACTAAAATTACATCAAAAAATACATACAACTTGAATTTTGATGTAGTCCAATATGCTTGGTCCTGGTCTTGACTCCTTCCATGAAGTTTGGTGAGCTTCATCAACATGACTTTGAGCTCTTCCTTGTAAGCTTTATCCATCTTTAGTGAGCTCCAAAAGTCTTTATACAAGTCTCTACCATATCTTTGAATTATATTTTGTATCTATTATTTGACACCTACACTCACAAACTTAATTAGCATTCTTAATTGTTTGAAGATCATCAAAATACACTTCGGGTGACTCAATATCCAACATGTTGTTTATCAACTTAATGGATCGATTGGTTAGTTTGCATATAGTAGCACATATTTTCAGTTATATATATGTAAAATGTAGCCATGGTCATGCCAACATTAACGGAAGGTTCATGTGTCAAGCACCTGGAAATCAAACAGTTGACACCCTTATTTTGTATCTAAGTAATCCTAGCTTCTATATTATATTATTAAATGCAAAATCTTCTGTGTCAGATTTCACAATTGTCACTTAGATACTTTGTTGAAAATGGCAAGGCTTCTTGTAGATCTGATTTGGTTATTTCGGTAATCAAGTACTTGTGGTTTTGGAAAGTTCAGTGGCTGTTTTTGAATTTCACAGGAAGGTTGGTCATTTTTTTTGGGTATTCGTGGGCTTCATTTACAAGAAGTATTTCACATTTATCCTTTTTTAATAACTGAAGTGAGATAAAGACAAATCCACAAAAGACACATTAAAAACAAGCTGTTGCAAAACATTGCAAAACGTATGTCCTTTTTAAAAAAAAATCTACCATTGATATCTGTCTCATAATTATTCTTTTTTTAATTGATTTCAGGTAATAACGGATCCTGCTTTAAGGGAGAGACACGTTGGAGATCTTCAAGGTCTGACATTACGAGATGCTGCGAAGCTGAAGCCTGCGGCTTACAAAATTTTTTCGTCTCACAATAAAGATCAAGAAATCCCTGTAAATTCTTCTTCCTGTGACATGCTATAACATTTCATCTGGATTTTGTGTTCTTCCCTTCCCTCCCTACTTCACAATTCAGCGAGTTTTTACCGAAGTCCCTTAAGTCTTAACATGAAATAGGCATTGATCAGATGAGTTTAGACTGAACGGATTAACTCAGATCCAGATGCATCTACAGGCCAATATCGCATATCAAGTCTGATATGGGTTTATTGACACTAAAGCATATGCCATTCCCTATGGGTGCCCTTTTATATTTTGATTATTTATCAATAATTTATAAAATTAGTCTGGTTTTACGTGGACCAAAAGTCCTTGGATTTATTAAACTTGTTTGGTACTACCATTTTTATATAATCCACTTTTCTCGGAAGTAAAGAAATTAATGTTATCTTATGTCTATATAATTCAACAATTGAGAATATGTTCATGTTGCCTATCTTTTTTTTATTTCTGTACTTCAGGCTTCCCAAATTATCCTGATTTTTAAAACACCATTTTGCCAACCTTCTGATGTGTGTAGCCATTCATGCTATTCAGGGTGGTGGAGAGAGTCGCAATCAACTTTACCAACGTTGCACTTCTTCTCTGGAGAAAATAGCTAGAAAGCACACAGGTAAAGCTTTTGGATATTGCTGTGAATCTCTCATGAAATTTTGGAAATCAATCTAGCATTATGTTTGCTGAGACAAAATATCTAATCACAAGGCTCTGATCTATAATATGCTGCACTGTTGTTGTCATAAAAATGTCATTTAATTTTTCCCGACTCTTCTAAGAAACAGTAACAAGCTAAAAATGAGCTGACATCATTTCAAACACGTGAAGTTCATTCTTGTGTGGCTTTTAACTCGTACATTCTGCATTGCCATTATGCTTTAAATGAGGCAGAGGCGATTGGCTAAATTAATCATGCACTTGAGACAAACTATTATGCTTGCATTTTACAGCCTGCTAAACTTGGAACAGTTATTTGCCAGCTCATTCGATTGAGAGAGAAGTCAGTTTCTGAAGTTAACCTTCCTGGAATTAGATGTTTGCTATATTTCTTTATCATATTGGATGTTGTACAGGTTCCTTGAGGTTGCATGTGCATCATAGATAAACTTGTGCGTGCCCTGATGAAATATTGATATTTGTCGTATGCGAATATTTTGATGAGGATCATTAAGAGTTTTAAGCTTATTGGCAGTTCGAGTAGTAGAACATGAAACTGTATGATATATTCAAATTAATCTTATTAGCATCCCCCCACAAATTTCGTAGATCATGAACATGCATTGAAAATCACTATGGGGGATGTGACTAGGATGACGTCAACAAATTAAATGATGATGATGATGATGATTCTATGTGCCACTGCAATAACAATATTAATAATGCAATGGATATAAACAATATAGGGCATAACAATCAACCTCGTAATACAAGATTTTGATAGGAACAAAAAAAGATCTGATTTTTATTAAATAAAAACGGAAATAAAAGATATTTTGATCACACTTAGAGGGACGATCACCCTCCCAAGACGCCGATTAAAGGGGATGTCCTCACTCTGCCGAAGAACGAGAAATAATCTCACCTCTAGAATCAGTTTCTCTCAAAATAAACATAATCCCCCATCTCTAGATCTCCCCCTTTATTTATAATAAAACTCCTACTAATTAGGTATTTAGTCAAATGGACTAAATCACCCTCCCGATTTAAAATATTGCCAAATAAAGTTCTAGTATTATTCTCTCATTAAATGACACGATTCTCGCATTAAATCATTTCCAAATGAGATCACGTCTACGTTCGATGCACCGTCTATATTCGTCGCACCGTCCACATTTGTCGAATCGTCCATGTTCAATGCACCGTTCGCATTCATCGCACCCCAATCGCATCATTACTTTGCCCCTCAAAGAACCACCTTGTCCTCAAGGTAGTGCATGAAGGGCTGAGATACTCATCTTCGACTGATGGTGCTCGCCTTCTCTGGATCAAAAGGCCGTTCAAGGTCTCCACTGTCCTCCACGAAGCCCGAAAAGAAGCTATAGCAATCACCAAGGGTCCTTGTGGATTCATCACGGCATGCAAATAAGCGCAAGACCAGAATAAGTCCACTGTCTACCTCCGAATCTCTTCGAGGTTCCTGGATACCAGGACAGTGCCGGCAAGGGCCCTACAGCGCAGGCGGGGGGGGCTTTGCCAGCTGATAGAAATCACCCCAATTCTGAACTAAACTTGATTGAAACATCGAATAAAGATGTACGTCCCTCATGGGGGTGGGGTGGAGGCTGCCACCTTCCGTTGTCCAATCGAGGATCGGGAGGGTCTCGATACCCTTCGTCGTAGCCTCCGTGCTCATGAAATTCCCCGGACCCCAATTCCTCCTCGAAATCATGCGCCGGCAACTCCCGACGAGGCTGATCATTGTGAAATTGATGAAAATCACCGCCTCCCGCCTCAAAAATCCCCCAGCAGTCTTCCTCTGACCTGCGGGGCGGCGGCCTGCCTGGGGCAGGGCCACCGGCCCCATCCAGTAATCCTGGGGGCCCTGTAGGGGGAGCCGATGCCCTTCTGCCTGCTCGCGCGCCCCGGGTGGGGCTAGATGTGTCTGCCGGCCCCCCTCTGTGCTTCCACCGCCTTCCGCCGCACTTCTTCTCGATAGTCGACCTTCCACGGCTCCCCTTCCTCATCCTCGACAAATTCCTCCTCTACAAAGTCGTTTTTCGGGTCAAAAATCTCAACTTTCTCCTTTCCCTTGATTAAAGGTGCCGCTTTTCCCACCGAATTAGGGTTTCCCTCGCCTTTGTTGTTTGTCGTCAATTGAAAGAGGATTTGCTCAAATTGTTCGTCGTGATTTGCTTGATTCGCCGTTAATTTTCTGATGGAAGCCATCAACTTTTCCATGGATTCATCGTTTGCCGCCAATGATTTCTTGATCACGTCGATCTCGCTTGTAAATTTCGCCTCCAAAGCCTCAATTTTGTCTTGCGATCTTGTCGAAGCGTACATGGATCGTCACGTGCTCTGATACCAAATTGATAGAAATCACCCCCAAATCTGAACTAAACTTGATTAAAACAGCGAATAAAGAATATAAATGGCTACAATAAAGGGGCAACCACCCTCTCAAGACGCCGGTAAGCGAGAACGTACGCACTCTCCTAATATCCCTCGAAGAACTCTCGAAGAATCTCTCTCAATTATCAAAATAAGCATAAAAAACTAAAATGATGGCTAGCCCTAGTTGAAGAATAAACCCCTCTCCTAAACAATTACAAGCTTGCCATTAAAATTAATTAAAACAAGGAAAGTCGAAAACGCCCCTAGGTTGAGCCAGCCCCTTGCCCGCACGTGGCTTGTGGCGTGGCGTGCGGTCTGGTCCTTGGATCTAACACCAGCCTTGCAAAGGGACCATGGGACCCTGGGGACCTGTAAGGGTGCCGCTGCTCCCTTCTGTATCCTTCCGATGGTCAAGATGCCTTGAATCTTCGTCAGAGTCCTGTGGTTCAAATCTGAAGCTGGATCTTCTTTTTCTTGACATCCTTCTCCAAAGAGATGATTTTGCCATTGTCCATTTCCAAAGCTGGAACCTGTTATTCCGTATCTCTGTCGTTGTCTGTCTTTGTTCAGATTTGATGTCGTGTCGTCTTTCGAATGGGTCTCTCCTCAGAAAAAAATCCCATAAAATGTCATCATCTCCGAGTCAATAGCTTCAAGAAAACCAAGTGCTCTAGAAGCTTGTTCTCTATAAAGAAAAACTGTAACATTCTTTGGATCAGAAGTTAAAATTTCTGAACATAATGCAATGCAACTTTGATAGCATCTGTCACCAGATAACAGCCCATCAATTTAACTAGATATCGTAAATGTCGAGTTCCACCCTTAGCTGTGGGAATGTTGTTAAAATGAGTTTTTGCGAGAACATAATTGTTATCTGCCTCCTGAAATTTTTCATATCGATAAAACTTGTTCCCTTCTTGTCGCAGCACATTAGCTCTTTGTAGCATTTCATCAAACACATGGTGATCTTCCATCTTGGCCGCAGAATCGTATACCAAATTATTAGGAACCAAAAAAAGAGTTGATTTTTATGAAATAAAAACTGAAATAAAAGATACCTTGATGACACTTAAATAGCGATCACCCTCCCAAGACGCCGATTAAATATGATGTATGTACTCTCCTGAAGAACGAGGAAAAATCTCAGCTCTACAATCAATTTTCTCTCAAAATAAACATAATCCCCCTCTCTAGATCTCCCACTTTATTTATAATAAAACTCATACTTATTAGGTATTTAGTCAAAAGGACAATCACCATTCTTATTTAAAATATTGTCAAATAAAGTCCTAATATTATTCTCCCATTAAATGACACGGTTCTCGCATTAAATCATTTCCAAATGAGATCACGTCCACGTTCGATGCACTGTCTGCATTCCTCGCACCGTCCGCATTTATCGAACCGTCCATGTTCGATGCACCGTCTGCATTCGTCGCACCCCAATCGCGTCGGATTTCTAGGCGCGTGCAAACGCCTGTGTAATCTATTATACAAATGATGAAAGGAGATATGATATGACTAGGACAAAGGTGGGCCCCTCCTCCACTCACCCTCCACATTACCCCAAAAACAAAACCACCCAAAAACACACCCAAGTTCAAACAACACCAAAAAAACAAACTTCCCCATTTTAACCCCCAAGGATACCGACACACCCACACTTCTCACTCCCTATCATTTGCACACCTGCACCGCATTCTCTTCGTGTGGTTGTTTTTTGCGTCGTTCATCGTGTGCACGGGTTATTTCTAGGTAAATTGATAATTTATACAGAATGCATTTTGATTTATCAAATGATTTACAATGAAACAAATGGGATGATACCACTGTGCATTAATTATTCAATGAAGATACATTTTTTGAAAGTGAGAGTTACATATGTATTTAATGAGG
Source organism: Scilla litardierei (assembly GCA_030789695.1). Classification (NCBI taxonomy): domain Eukaryota; kingdom Viridiplantae; phylum Streptophyta; class Magnoliopsida; order Asparagales; family Asparagaceae; genus Scilla; species Scilla litardierei. The sequence goes on from CM061131.1 coordinate 11,241,055, forward strand.
ATTGTCTCATAAAAAGTTTAAAAATTGAATTGTTTAATATTAAAACCGTTTTTCTAAAAAGGAAAGACATTTTAGTGTATATGCATAAATTAATTATTTTTCAGGTGGATGAAGATGTGCGAAGGTGAATTCAATGGTCATGTACAAAAAGAATATCAAAAATATTTAAAACAATTTACAGTGTTTTTGTCTTTTTAATATTGAAGGGTTATGCCCCCTTCCCAGATGAGTGTGTATCTCAAATTGTTAATTTTGAATTCTCTAATTTTTTAAAAATTTATTGCAATTATAAAAATATTAGAATGATTAAGCCAAGAAAAACAAAGATGGGTTATTAGATAATTTCAATTTTGCTTGCTCAACAACTTTGCAATTCTAATCATAGCTTCACATTTCTATTTTTAAACCTAAATGCAAAATCCAAATAAGAAAATGGAAAAGTTTTAATTTCAAATAATTTTTTTGATCATGGTAGATTTGTAATTTCATGCAACATTTTGTCCATTTTGGGGAGTCCTGCTACGCTTGGAAAGTTGGGCTACACACTTTTCTTATGTTATAGTATAATTAGCAATAACCCGTGCACAAAGTGCACCCAAACCCCCCTTTACAGGATGCGGGACCCATGCACAGGTGGAAAGGGGAGAGAAGAGTGGGTGTTAGTTTGGGTATTGTCTTGGGGGCTTGGGCTTTTTTGACTGGGGTGGGTGGTGGGCCCCCACAGGGTGACGTGGCAGTGAGTTGACACTCTACTGCCACATTTGTCCTAGTCAGCATTTTCCCGTGGGGAAATGCCCACATTTGTATATAAATGATATATAATCCAAGTGAATAAAAGATATGATCTCATGGTCAAAATTCTCAAGCGATCAAGCAATCCCGATTCCCAAACAAGAAGATCCATAATCAAAATTCACTGTCACGACATGTTTCGGAATAAAAAATGATCAATAAAGTTCAATGGGATACATTAGTTTAGGAAATGAATGCAATAAGAAACATATCATATTTATATTGGTTATTCAAAAGTGCTTGCATCCATGACCCAAAGCACTTCTCCGCCTTGAGGGTTTCCAGTAAGCAATCTCCCAAAATTCTGGGAAAACAACATTTACACCCTTGGATAAAGGGCAAAGTTTCTTTGACAGAATCCCAAACTTCATATATTCAAGGGTTAACTGCAAAAGGGTTGAAGATGACAATCTCTTTGTTGAAGATGAAGCACAACACGCCTAGTGTTATTTTCCAATCAAGGGAATAAATTGAATTTGAATGAAGAGAAAGGAGATCTTTTTTTGTGCATTAATACAAAATAAATCAATGATTTATGTTACCTTCCAAAAAAAGATTCGTCAAAGGATAAGATCTTTGAATTTTAAAAACATAAACGTCAAAAAAAATGAAAATGTAGACGAAAAAGAAAATATAACATAAAAATTATGAAATATGCCAAACAAATTATGGAATCTGATTTGAAATTATATGCAAATTCTGATACTTCCAAATGGTTCAATCAACTAATATAAAGATAACGTGGTTCCGCCTGCCTTGAAAAGGATAGCGATAAGCATTCTCTGCTGTCAAGCTTTTTATTCTTTTTAATAGTAAGCAAAAATTGATGGATTGACGAAAGGTCCAGATGAAAGGCAACGGAAAATGGAAGAATAATGACGCCAAGATATTCGTTGATCAGATAACATGGCTCGACTTTAAACGCTGATGATAAATGACATGGTTTGATGGTATAATTGTGTTACTGCATTGGCCGGTCTCAGTGGCAAAGAAATTATTTCACTCGAGTAAAGAAGAACGATTTGAACACATCACCTGGGTCCAAACGCTCAATGGCCGTCATAGAAGGCCAGCTACTTGCGTAGTCAAGGCGATAGCGAACCCACCCGTTGAGCTCCCGAATATTAAAAACATGGTTAATAATGTGTCGGTTAGTAATGGCGGAGTAAATGTACGGTCGTTATGCTCTTTTGTAGGGACAACGTCGCAAAGAGAGGAAAAAGCATACCATCATGAACGCAAGGCTGTTATCCACTAACGACACTCAGAGTAATCCTCATCTATAAATAGCACCAACGATGGTAAGACAGGGAACTCTCAAGACATACTCAACACTTTGGTACTCTGACACTCAGATATCTGTTTCCACTCTACATATCTCTGCTACGCAAATATGTGGGAGATCTAGTGCACATGGTGGACCATTCAGAGATTTCGATATGCCCAAACCTGACGTACGAGCAGCAGCCAGTGGAAATTATTGATCGACAGCAGAAGAACATGAGGAACAAGACAGTCAATTTAGTGAATGTGTTGTGGCATCGTAATGCACCAGGCGAGTCTACTTGGGAACGAGAAGAAGAGATGAAGGAGTGGTACCCCTATCTTTTCGAGGAGCCTTAATTCTTCCAATTCCAAGGACGGAATTTATTGTAAGGGTTGAGGATGTAATTACTCATTTTTTAAAGAGCCCACAACCAAGCCCATGGCCTCGGCCTAATTCATTTTATTAAAACCCAAACAAAAACAAACAAACACAACTTTCTCTCTCTCACCCATCTCCACTCAAACCCGACCGCGAGTGAATGACACGGTGAATCAAAAGGGGCGATCGAACCCTAGCCGTTCGAAACCTTAACTCACGCCGACTTTTGGGAAGATTTCCTTCTCCGATAATATCTCTAAACTTTATCCTCATACGCGGTTTGATTTTCTATTTATATGTCGCTACGTTTAGGGTTTTGTTCCATACGAAAAATTGATTTTCCTCTTCGGATTTCTCTCGACTGGTTTTTCGATTACTTCTGGCTTTCGGGGGTTCTTTCGGCTTGGCTTCTTCGTGAACGGTAGTCTCTCTTTACTTTAAAATTCAATTATTTCTCTTTGTGCCTTCGGGTGGCTTCGAGAACTAGGGTTTCCGGACTTTATGCATAGGAGATGATTTGTGATTGTACAAAAGGGATCTCTTCCCTCGTGATTAATATGGCATCCTACGAGCAAGGCAACAACTTCGTAGTAGCTTCGTGATATCGATTTGGGTTCTAGGGTTCTAGGGTTGGCCGCCGAGGGGCTTTTTCCCTTCTGACATACTGTCGGCTGTTGCGGTCCTCTTTTGCTTCTAGGTTGTTCAATCGAATGTGCTCTTTTGTGACGTTTTGTTTCCTGTGGCTGTTCCCTTGGTTGTGTATGTATGGTTGTGGTTTGTCTGCAGATAATGGGTTAATGACGGAGGTTCTCTGTAGGCTACAAGCATTTATGCGAACTTTCAGTTTACAGTGTGACAGTATTCTGGTGTACGGTAGCACGTGGACTAATTTTTGTGGGTTTTTGAAGAGATGACTTACTGCTTCTACTTTCAGATTTATGTTGATGGAATCCCCTTGAGCTGGTAAACACTAGGAACCCATTATGAATGCCAATAACACAAATCTGATCCTACGGATACTTTAACGTCTTCAAACTGATTTAATTTCAGTTTTCAATTGTTTAAAAGCCTTGATTGTTTATAAATGCCTTGTATTGATTTGTGTGGCGATTTTCTTTGCTTTAGGAATTGATTGAAATTGATTGATAGGATTATTACAGTTAAGAGGATAAATTATGTAATTAGAAATGTGCAAATAAAGTCATTGTTACACACGATTTGATACTTTCATACACTTGTTACACTTTGTCATATAGATCACTTTTGTATGCATGTACTTTTCCTTGTTTTTTACATAAACTGAAAGCTTGGATATAGATATAATCTACTGTCTAACCCAACTTATATCTCTAAGGTGTTCCACAAGTTTTATATTGAGTTTCAAAGTTCTTCCCTTCCCTTGCGCTATTCTGAGGTATGTTTTCGGTGTATTTCTATTCTGCCTATATTGACTTCACTAATAACCAGTAAGACCTGTAAATTATTGAAAAAGTAATGACCCCCAGAAACCGGAGCGTTACAAGTGGTGGCACATGCAGGTTCGCGCTGACCACCTCGTGAACAGTATATGTCGTGCAGATATATACCGTGAAATATACTTGTTGAATTTTCTTTATCTTCCTCTTCTTTGGACTATTAAACTTTTCTATCGATTGCTTGTATATTATACTCAATCCCTCCTAAATCGAATCATTTATCTCGCTTATCGACAATGGCATCCCCCTTCAGATTGACTTACTCATCCATCACATCTTTTGAGTGGTTTCCATTACTTTTTCTTGCCTTTTAGAAATTTCGAGGACGGAATTTTTATAAGTTGGGCAGAATGTAATGACCCATACTTTTTAATAGAATTATTTCTGAGGTTGCCACAAATTTTTCCCAATTTAATTTCGTTTTTTATTCCAAATTTATTTTGATTTCCTGTGTTTAGATCTCTTCTAGAGCTACATGATTTCTGGACTTCTTGGCCTCTTCGATGAAGGTAGATTATTTGTATACCTAAGCTCTCGATTTATGATTTATTTTCTTTTGATAAAATATTTTAGTATTAGTTTTAAATCATTTTTTAGATATTAAGTATTATGCAACATAGTACACTTATGTCATGCTATAACTGTGATAACTATTCTAAATATGAAAGTATTACATAGTTGTTGCTTGTCAACAAGAATAGAATATTATACACTGAGATGCATGCTATTAATATTACACATACCATCGATATTGTTTATTGAATATTGTACAAGGCTGGATATTCTGTCTGATCATTGAATACTAAACGTTCATTGCAAGCTCTTGATAATGTGCACGACCATGTTAGAACCTAAATCTACATAGGACAAAGTGCCACGGTACATCGGGGGTCACCTCTTGAACCCATCGGAGCCACCTCTAGAATTCCATCCTTATGACAATGCCTGAAACAATGTCAGACACAATATTAGTCATAATACAAATAAACACATGATATGAAAACAGTACAACAGTCACAGTCCCACGACACCACATGATTTGCCTGTGTTGGGGTAACTCATATTAAAAGGGAGTGTGGGAGCGATTGAAGACATACTTATGGCCTCTATCTAGGAGGATTTTGATTACATGTTCTATTATTTAATGGATCCTGAGTCCCTTTCATGCTTCCTTCTTTTGGACTCGGCCCGGGGTCGCACCCTGCGGTCCAAGGTGGACTTCATGTTGCACAGCTTACTCTCTAAATATGAGTCACATTACTAGTATAGGACATCACAGTTTAGTGTACAGTAGTACTTGTAGGAAAGGTTGTCTCATGCTAGGATTATTACTACAGTTTTTTGTTGTCTTGCTGGTTTAAACCTATTAATGATTGATGTTATGGATGCGTGCTAGTGAGACGTTTCTTTACCTTTTGTTTATCAATATATCATTGTTATCTCATTGTCTAATATCAACATTCATATCTTTTAAATTGTTTACGTTATTCACGATTTGACACTTTCATACACTTGTTACATTTTGTCCTAAAGATTACTTTTGCATGCATGTACTTTTCCTTGTCTTTACGTAAACTGAAAACTTGGATATAAATATAATCTGGCGTCTAACCCAATCCTATATTTCACAGGTGTTCCACATGTCTTATATTGAGTTTCAAAGTTCTTCTCTTCCCTTGAGCTATTCTGGGTCCTTTCATTGAGGTATGTTTTCGGCATATTTCTATTGTGCCTATATTGACTTCACTGGTAACCAACAGGAGCTGCAAATTCTTAAAAAAGTAATGACCCCCAGAAACGAGGACGTTACAAATGGTGGCACATGCAAGTCCGTGTTGATCACCTCGTGAACAATATAGGTCGAGTAGATATATATTGTGAAACATACTTGATGAATTTTCTTTATCTTCCTCTTCTTTGGACTCTTAGACTTTTCTGACATTTGCTTGTATCTTGCACACAATCCCTCCTAAATCGAATTATTTATCTTGTTTATCGATAATGGCATCCTTTCAGCTGTAACGACTTGCTTATCCATCACATCTTTTGAGTGTTATCCATTACTTTTTCTTGCCTTTTAGAAATTTCGAGGACGGAATTTTTATAAGGTGGATAGAATGTAATGATCCGTATTTTTAATCGAATTATTTCTGTAGTTGTCACAAATTTTTTTCTTCCAAATTTCTCTTAATTTCCTGTATTCAGATCTCTTCTAGAGCTATATGATTTTTGGACTTCTTGGCCTATTCGATGAAGGTAGATTATTTCTATACTTAAGCTCTCGATTTATGATTTATTTTCTTTTGGCAAAATATTGTAGTATTAGTTTTAATCAATTTTCAGATATTGAGTGTTATGCAACATAGTACACCTATATCATGATATAACTGTGATGACTATACTGGAACGGAACGCTGAATATGAAAGTATTGCATAGTCGTTGCATGTCAACAAGACTAGAATATTATACACTGAGTTACATGCTATTAATGTTACATATACCATCGATATTGTTCATTGAATATTGTACAAGGTTGGATATTGTGTCTGATCATTGAACACTAAACATTCATTGCAAGCTTTTGATAATGTGTACGACCATGTTGGAAACTAAGTGCTACATGGGGACAAAGTGCCACTATAAATCGGGGGTCACCTCTTGAATCCATGGAAGCCACCTCTTGAATCCATGGGAGCCACCTCTTGAATCCCCTCCTTTTGACAATATCTAAAACAGTCACAATACCATGACACCACCTGATTCACAGTTTTTGGGGTAACTCATATTAGAGAGAGTTCGGGAGCGATTAAAGCCATGCTTATAGCCCCTATCTGTGAGGATTTTCATTCCATGTTCTATTATTTAATGGATCCTGAGTCCCTTTCATGAAATTTTTGGACCTGGCTCGGGGTTGCACCCTGCGATCCAGGTAGACTTCACGTTGCACATCGTGCTCTCCAAATTTGAGTCACATCACTAGTATAGGACATCACAACTTAGTGTACAATAGTACTTGTAGGAAATGGTGTCTCTTGCTAGGTTTATTAATATAGTTCTTTGTATTGCTGGTTTAAACCTATTAATGGTTGATGTTATGGATGTGTGCTAGTGAGATGTTTCTTTACATTTTGTTTATCAATATGTCATTGCTATCTCATTGTCTAATATCAACATTCATATCTTTTAAAATGTTTACGTTATTCACGATTTGATACTTTCATACACTTGTTACACTTTGTCATATAGATCATTTTTGCATGCTTGTACTTTTCCTTGTTTTTTACATAAACTGAAAGCTTGGATATAGATATAATCTACTATCTAACTCAATCCTATATCTCTTAGGTGTTCCACGTGTCTTATATTGAGTTTCAAAGTTCTTCCCTTCCCTTGAGCTATTCTGAGTCCTTTCATTGAGATATGTTTTATGTATATTTCTATTCAACCTATATTGACTTGGACAATTTTTGCAAATAGGTAAAATCGACCTGAAAATTTTTTACTTGGCAAAACCGACTTCTTTTGACTTAAAAAGCAAAAGAGGTCGGTTCTAGCCGTGGGGTGCGTGTGCCCCCATAGGCCGCACCTTTAGAGTGCAGCCGAGCGCCGCACTCTGCAAGTGCGGCTCATGGCCGCACTTTGAAAGTGCGGTCCATGGCCGCACTCTGCAGGTGCAACCCCCAAGTTTTGTGGGAAGAACTACATAGTTTCCTAGACACAAGCTTGTAGGTTAAATCATGTCAACGAGTTCATAAGGACCCATGGAGTTTGAACCAGTAAGCCATATTTCATATATTCTGTGACATGCACCATTGCACCAGTGAGCTCCACACTTCTGCATGTTCTGTGTCAATATCTTCTCGGTGTCAATATATGCAAGCATAAATTTGCACTGTTGCAATTGATTTTCTGGCATCAAGTTTATAATACTTGAGAGGAAATATAAACACCAAAAACAGCAAACAAGCTTACACTTTGCTCAACTAGTTATACCATGCCCTTATTCATTAACAGATTTGATGCACATTCATTTCATACATTGTTTGCTCACTTTGCACATTATCTAGCATAAATATAGTTACTAATCTGTAACACTGTGTTTCAACTAGAAAACACTGAAACTCAGAGAGTAACAGAAATATCGTTGGCAAAATGATAATATACTGGCTATCAAGAAACAATGCACACATACGACATCACCTCCAAATCATACTCTCTGAGACTTGGGGGGGCCGCACCTGCAGAGTGCGGCCATGGACCACACTTTCAAAGTGCGGCCATGAGCCGCACTTTGAAAGTGCGGCGCTCGGCCGCACTCTGAAGGTGCGGGCCGTGGGGCACACGCGCCCCACGGTTAGAACCGACCTCTTTTGTTTCTTAAGTCAAAAGAGGTCGGTTTTGCTAAATAAAAAAAAATTTAGGTCGGTTTTATTAATTAAATTTTTTTGGCCTATTTGCAAAAATTGTCCTATTGACTTCACGGGTATCCAGCAAGACCTGCAAATTCTTGAAAAAGTAATGACTCCAGAAACCGGGACGTTACAACAAGTATGATCTAAATGGTCCATTGGCTGATACTCACCCGGGATATATTGGCCCAATATATCTGCCTATAGTCAAAATAATATAGCTTTTTTTTCCTTTTCTTTTTGTGCCAAGGTTGCAGACCCGTGAAAGCAACATGTTAGCCAATATATAGTTCATATTGACGTATTTTGGAACAGTAAGCACAACCATTGGCACATTGCGAGTGCTGTTACAAACATGATCATGAAGATATCTACGTAAGCAACCGTAATGATGCAGCATGACCAATTATCCTCTGAGGCAGAACTATAGGCCAGTTCCAAGAATTCCTAGGAAAGACGAGATATAGCTTGGATTCATCCAAATGAACTACATAGATATTAAGTAATTATTAATATTGGTTTTTACATGAGGCGGACATGTCAGCCCCTTTCTCCAACAGTCAGCATCCTTTGGTTTGTTTCACTAACTTGTACAATCAGATCTGAAAACTTGGTAACTGTTGGACCCTATGCTCATCCTTCGATTTGCTATGCCAATCATATGCCAATCCTATGAAACATTAGCATTGCATAGGCCAGAAACAAGATTATCAATCACTTGTTGAAGGATAATCGAAGTATTGCTATAGCTGTAATTGATCCATGAGTCTAACCGATACTGCTTCAACGAGGTTTTAGTCAGATAGGAGGCATTGATTGTATTGTTTCTAACTGTTCGTGTCTTGAAAGATGTCTTACTTTCCATGAATGACATTTCAGGTGAAAGGGTTATTGCAGTCACGCACGGAGCAGTCTTAAGTGAACTGTACATGAAGGCTTGTCCCACTGGTTCGCCTGGCAGAAGGATACTGAACACGTCGGTGAACGTGCTCCATATTTCTGATTGTGGAGAGAAATGGATCATCAAGAAATGGGGGGACGTGAGCCATCTCCAAGACGTTGGCGTTCTTGAGGACAGCTTTGGTGGTGACGGAATGTCCGCTTAGTCTATTTCTCTCTGGAAAGCAATTGTTTTGCAAAACCTTCCCGAGATTTGAAAGAACAATTCGGGAGGAAGAAAAATAAGAAACAGATCTTTGAACAACATTGTTTGAGTTTTTGCCCTGGGGCTAGGTTTGATGGTGTTGCATTTTCTTCCCTTAGAAAAAGCTTTCCAAATAATTTTACGGAAGAGGATGTTTTAAGTTTCATGGCATTTTGCTTCTGCAACTGTTGCATGATTGTTAAAAAAAGGAGTCTGGATTGAGCATAGAAAATGTATGGATATGGCATTTGTCAAAAATGTAGTATTATCATCCACTTATGCATAGATTCTCTCTTGCGAATGCAACAAAAAGTTGATATTCTCCATCCTATTTATGAACTCTTGGGATGCATAATGAGGTTTCAAAAGCACCATGCATCTTGCTGAGAGTCTTGCCAGGGTTCTTCCAAGTGAAGAGAACACTCGAGCTTTGTACCCCAGTTGTTTGGTGCATCCCATGGTCATATTCAACTCCAATTGCGAACCATTGTCAGCTCTCTCGTAATTTTCCTCCAACATATGCATGTTTGCGCAAATGGTGGATTAAACATGCAAATACATTACACTATCAAAGTTAATTTCTTGTTTTTTTTATCAAAGTTCATATTAGTTTTATGGAAAAACTTTACATGCATATGCTTTTTTTTGTCCCATCATCCGAAAACACCAGCGGGTGTAGCCTAACTCTATAATGGGGCGAAATTAGATAGATATCCTGATTTTTCATGTTGGAATTAGGGGTGTAAATGGATCGGATTTGGAGTGAATATTACAATAACGGCATTCTTCGTTCCGTTTAAACTGTAGATACTTTGCGGACAGGTATTTTGCACGGTTGCATACAAATTTTTGTGGTCCTTGTTCACTATCATGCACGAATTGTATTCACATATTTCAAACATCGGCCTAATATCATAATGCAAAATTCAAAACTATATTAATTTATAAGAAATATTCACATGATTCTCCCACGAACAGAATTTGGTGCATGCGCACAATCGAAAAGGAGGGAGAACTATATGTGCATGTGTTGGTAGCGTCGCGGGGTAAAAGGACCCCAAAACAAAGCTCAAAACCCCAAAAGAGGGCTGCTGACTGGGCTAGGTTTGTCCCGGTCGCCTGTGACTGGGACAAACACTGCTGACTATGACAATCCTAGCTAACAGCCCTCTTTTGTATAATAACCCTCTTTTATATAATAGATATGTAATGTGTTCCTATGATAGCTTCGGAGGCTCATAAATAACACATACTTATTAAAAGCGGAGCGGATCTTAAATGAATACCACCATAACCGTATCTGCTATGCTTAAAAACAGATGCCAAGGGATTTATTCCATACAGATTATTACTAGTGTTATCTACAAAATATATGCAGATTCAGAATCGATTCGGGTTATTTTGGATGTTCATTGACAGCCCTAGTTGGAATCAGAAGAACTGAAGTGTAATTAACACACAAAATTGGTTAGCAGAAAGAACACAAATTGGATGTATAATGGCCTTTTATCGCACAAATTCCAAATAACATCCAACACAAAATAGTAAGATACTAGGAAAAACCCGTGCACATGTGCACGGCAAAAATGAAGACGGGGAACAAAAAAGATCCGATAGGAAGCCAAGGGGAGAAAGCGGAAAAGGGAGGGTGTGTGTGCAATTAGGGATTTGTAGGGGGTTATTTCTGCAAAAAAAAACCAAAAAAAAAATTTGTCCTGGTCACAACCGCCTGTGTCCTAGTCACAACCACATGCTTTATAGAAGAGATATGTAGAAGCAGGACACTCGTTACGATCACTGTTCATATACTGGAAAGAATTTACTCTTATTTAAAAAAGGAATTGTCTATATTACATCAAGATAGGTTTGAAAAATCAATGAAATCAACTGGAATTAAACTGATGATGGAATCCTTGCACCAACAAGCAGTGATACTAGAAGCCTCGAATGTTTGAATTCATGAAAATTTGAATTCATGAAAACATCTTCCAGCCGGCACCATGGCGACCTCCGTATAAGCAGCTGCGAGTCTTGGGGCTAACAAGCGAAATAAAAGTTCAAAATGTCTAACATAAATTCAGTTTCAAAGAAGAACAAGGGTACTATATATGATGAAAAAGATTCGAATCCACTGAAGGGTCAAGAAGTACAATAATTCTAAATCAGAACACAGCTGCAAGTTGCAGATGCAAGGAATATGATGGTTTCAATGTATCCTACCCTATTCCGTGAAGGGACAATACTTGCATTTGCAAGTAGGGGTGATGGAGGCCGATAACCCGCTAACTCGACCAGAATTCAACTAAAAATTTCAGGTATGGATTGTAATATCACATCTATAAAGGATTTCGGGTCAGGTTACAATTTAAAAATCCCACCCAATAGCTTAACGGATATGATTTTGGATATATTAGTATCCATACCCACATACCCAATAAACTGACCAGAAATTTTAAGCATGTGCTTCACTACATCAATGCGCACATGAATATATACATTAGGGTTCCAGCGTCACGAATTCATGCAACATGCTTGAAAAAAAGGAGTTCTTTTTTTTGGGGGTAGCATTTGTCGATGTACCTAGGAAATTCAGCTATAAGAAGCTCTCACTTAAGTTATGAAATGAAAGTTATATTCTCTTTCTTTGTTTTGATTATAGGTTTGTAATGAACTTTCTATTAAAATACGGTCTCTTCTAAACAAAGTCTTTTTTACTTGCATAAATGAAAACAATAATTAGGTTTTTTTTTTCTTTTTGCATTACTTTTTTCATTTGTTAATTGTATTTAAACATATCTGAAGAGTATTCAAACCATGATCCAAATCCAAACAAAGTAGATCGGGTTTGGATACACCTAGTGCTTATTGGATTTGGATTGAGTACGGATACTACTAAAGCTTATTGGGTATGAATAGTACTATAAGTACTTCACCTAGACCTGACCCATTGCCACCCTTGTATTTTGAACAAATTTTTGAAAACAATGGGTAAAAAATTAAAATAAGAACGTTGTGATATGCCAATGTAATTGAAATAAGTTCAAGGGGTTAAAACAACATTGATATCACGGCCAAATGACTTAGCTCTAACCACAGTTCCACAAATAATAAATCTAGTTCTTATAATTTTCATGCCCAACTCTGCAGAGCCATTGGATAAAATACTTGGTTTATGAAAAGAAGAGTTAATGGAGATCATGCAACTAATGCTTTCCAATTTTATTATAATAGGCGTTAGAGATAAAATTTTGAACAACTTATTATATTTTAAGAATTGTTTCTTTCAAAAAGTTTTGGTACAGTAGAAGCTTTGTTTTCCATGAAGCTTTTTAGGGTCTAGTTGGAATTCTATTTTGCATGGGTTCCATATATGGGTCGAATTTAAGCAGAGTAAGAGCTCTTTCTTCTTCTTTTTTATGTTGTTGTGCAAGGGCACAGACCATAGATTATTGAAAATTTTGACTCTTAAGATATGTAATCTTTCATCCCTGGCAAAGAGTTTTGTGCAGCCTGGTCAAAGTTTAACTACTTTTTTCTCTCCTAGTTTCCAGAAATAAAATAAAATCTTCAATGTTCTACATCAAGAGTTGGTATACTGCAGTATTTGGTTGAACGGCCTATACAAAGAAATTAACTACAAGATCGCAACTGCTGGATACTGGAATCGGGCAACTTATTCAAACCTATAATGTTATTAAAGATCCAAGAAGTGTCTGAATAAACTTCCGTTATTTTAGTTAATTTGCTGCAGAAGAAGGAATCTTTATTCCGGTCACACTAGAGTAGGAACTTAAATTCCCCGTGCCTTTTTTGTTTCTTGTAGAAAGCTCTTAGAAGGTCAATCAAGGAAACCATACAATTGAATGCAACAAAGAGATGGTAAATTCTCATTTAGCCCCGTTTTACATGAAATGGGCTCTTCCTAGAAATCGCCATCCCATATCCTCAACGGCTCAATTCCCCACTCCATGCCCATTCTTGATCAAGGTTACTTGAGGCATCAAAAACATTATCAAATTGAACTTGTAAGAACCAATTAAAATCCCAACAATTAGTTAAAGATATGTTCGCTTGTGGCCCATCATTTATGTAGTTCGTCCTGTTATCTAAGATTCTCAAGCATCACCATGTAGTAAGAACCCGTCATATTCAGTAAGATATGTCCACTTGTGGCCTTTATTGTATGTTTTTCTGTGTTATTTCATCTTAAGCATCACCTTATTATAGTACTGATCATAATTAATGTAATATCCCGTATTTTTCAAGGAATTTATTTGAAATTTTCCATTAAATTCTTTTTCCTTTCCCCCTTCTCATTTCTTTCTCTCTTCTCTTCTGTTCATTTCTTTTCTCTTCCTGGTGGCCCATCAGCCCAAGCCCCAACCCAGCTTCATTTGCTTCTCTTTAAGTTTCCATTGACCCAGCAACCAAGCCCAACGTGTAATGCCCCATGTCCGGGTACTATTACATTTTTCTTTATTTATGCATGTCCTGCAATGTACAAGTGAAAGCAATATAGAACTAAACAGAAAATTTTATAAACGGAAACATTCTGTATTCATCCTTCGAGAGGGTACAAAGCATATACTAAAAAGGACTATTAGTCTCTCACGCTAACAATAAAAGAAAAGATGCTTGAAGAATAAAACTCTCCTTACTGATAATATCTCAGAAGTCCGCACGCTCTACTGGAAATTCTAACTCCTCGTACACCGGGGCCTCTTAGTAAGTTGGATCACCTGGATCACCTGTTGACAAATATTTAAAAGAGGCAATAAAGTAGACGATATTTACAATAAACTAACAATTATAACTTTACGTGCAACCCTAATCCTAACAAGACATTAGCAACTAAATACTAATCTAACCCTATCTAACTAAAGCATTTCAATATTATTATACTCACAATGTAAAGGGAAAGAGCGAACAGAAGAACCACCCCGGGTTCACAGGCGAGCTCACATGTGTCTTAAATTCCATGGTCCAAATAGGTCGATAGAGAACCCAATCAAGTCATTACAATTCCGTCAATAAGCGTGGTCTCCGCACTCTTCATATCTTTAATTATGAGTTCACAAAACCACATGTGTCTTTTCTACCTATTTTATCTATTTCAGTTATCCTCTAGTTATTTTCTTTCTAAATTATGTAAAAGGAAAACCGTGCACTAAAGTATAAAGTTCATAGCAGTTAATCCAATGTGTCAATAGTCGATAATCGTTAACTTTAATTGCACAATCCTAATTACATAATTTTATCCTCTAGCTATAACATTTCTATCAACCAAATTCCTATAGTAAGAAAACTTATACAATCCACGACAAGCCACTATCAATTCAATTAAATCTATCAAATAATTTAAAATTGAAATTAAATTATTTTAAAAAAGATTTAGACATTCATAGGATCAGATTCGTATTATTAGCATCCGTGATTGGTTTCAAGGGTTTACCAGCTCGAGGGAAGTTCCCCAAAAATCTGAAAACAGGGACAGTAACTAATCTCATTAAAGAAAAATCCCACAAATCAGTCCAACATGATACTGTAAGTCACCAAACCATAATCCCACGTTAAAATAGATATAGAATGAATTGAACAGGAAAAGAATCAGCCGCAGGACATCCAAAACAGCAGAACAAAGACGGCCGAACTCAAAAGAGTACAAAAGAATACAAGCCGAACACAACACAGAGCCGCATGTCACAGCCAATGGGCAAAACCGACCACAAAGAACACAGCCGAGCCCAAAAGAGCCCAAAAGAACACAAGCCGCATAGAGAAGAATCACATGAAGACAAAAACAGCAAGACAAAATCCAGCCGAACACCCTAATGAAGAGGAAAATCCCGACTGCCAACCCAAATCTCTAAAAATCCCAAATCGATATTACATAGCTGCGACGAAGTTGCCTCCTTGCTCGTAGGAAGTCTTAACTATCAATAGAGAAGAAAATCCATTTGTATAGCAACAAATCATCTCCTACTCAAAATAATTCTGAAACCCCCTAGTCTCTTAACAAAATAATTTGCATGTAAGGAAATAATCGAAATTTAGAGCAAATAGGGTCTATTGTGAACCATAGAAGGCAACCCGAAAGCTACCAAAAAATCCAGAATCAATCGGAACTCAATCAGAAGATTTTCGAGAGAAAATCCAATTTTTTCACATTGAATCAAAACCCTAAATGATGGAAGTTAAATAGAGAGATCAAACTGCGTGTGAGAATGAGAGATTGGAGCTGTCGACAGTGTGTAAGGCTCGAAATTAATGGTGATTGATGAATTTCGAAGCGTGTCGGTTGTTCGCAACGAGAGAGATGAGAACAAATGAGAAAACCGAGGCTCGGTTGTTGGGGCTGCTAATGTGAGAAATGAGAGAGAGAGAGAGAAAGATGGGTCGTTGGGGCTGTTGGTGAAAAGAAAGAAAAATGTGGGAGAGAGTGGGTGGTTGTTTTATGAGTGGGCCCTTTTTAAACAAAAAAAGTAAGTCATTACACAACGGCCAAACACCCATTCTCTTTAATATATCCCTCAGCCCACCTGATCACTCTCGTTCCCAGCCGAGCCCTAACTCTACCCTCGGCCCTCGCACAACTCACACACACCTCCCCCCACCCCACCCGATCACTCTCGTTCCCAGCCGAGCCCTAACTCTACCCTCAGCCCTCGCACAACTCACACACGCCTCCCCCCACCCCACCCCACCCGAGCCCCGATCAATCCCCTCTATAAAACCCTAGTATGGCCAGATCTCTCTCTCCCACACGTCGCCTAACAACTCAGCCACTCGTCGCCCCTCGTGACATGTTGGCACTCCAGCCCACCATCTCTGCTCCATGCATCTCTCCGACAACCCACGAGTGCCCCTTCATTCACACGATATCCCTCCTCTCCATCGCCTTCACCACCTCACCATCAAATCCACCGATGCTCCATCCAATCCGATACCATCATCAACCCTCTCTTTCCTCTATATTTCCCTCTATTTCAAGGGCTTTTACTTCAACAGAAAAATGTTTTCTTTCAAAGAATTTCATGTTTTCTCCAGTGTTGAGTCGGATTTGAGGTTGGGAACTCGGTTTAGCTTTGATCCTTGCCTCCTTCCTTTGACGAACAAACCGCAGCCGACCGATGACACGACGTCTTCCACAGTCGCACGGTAACAGGGCTCATCGTCCTCCGATGGCCCTTTGATGTTCGGTAAATTCGCTTTAATTTCTGTTTTTGGTTTTAAATTGGTCATTGTTTATGAGGGGTTTTCCCTTTGTTGGCCATGATGAACTGATCCTATGATTTGGGTTGGATTTTAGTTAGGGTTTTGCGTGCATGTGTTCTTGTTGGATTATCTTTTAGCTTTACCGTGTTGGCCTTTTTAGGGATGCCTGGTGTTGCATGTCTCCTTTGTTGGCCGAGGCTTTTTACTCTGACTTGTGTTGACTGAGTCCCCCTATTTGCCTTGTTTATAAGGGGTTTGCCCTCTGTTGCTTTGATGAACTGAGCAAATGATTTGGGTTGGCTTTTAGTTGGGGGTTTTGCTTGCGGGTGTGCTTGTTGGATTATCTTTTGGCTTTGCCTTGTTAGTCTTTTTAGGGATGCCTGGTGTAACCTTTGTCGCCCTTGTTGGCTGAGTCTTTTTATCCTTGACTTGTGTTGACTGAGGCTCCTTGTCATGAACTGTGGACCTGTACGATGTTGCCCATATTTGGTTGGGTCCGAGGGCTTTGCCTTGTGATTATTGGTGCGGCCCTATTGATTGAGACTTGTTGCCCATATCCTCCGACGACCCTTCGATGTTCGGTAAATTCGCTTTAATTTCTGTTTTTGGTTGGTCATTGTTTATGAGGGGTTTTTCCTTTGTTGGCTATGATGAACTAAGCCTATGATTTGGGTTGGATTTTAGTTAGGGTTTTGCTTGCAGGTGTTATTGTTGGATCATCTTTTGGCTTTGCCTTATTGGCCTTTTTAGGGATGCTTGGTGTTGCCTGTCTCCCTTGTTGGCCGAGTCTTTTAACTCTGACTTGTGTTGACTGAGTCTCCTTGTTTGCCTTGTTTATAAGGGGTTTGCCCTCTGTTGGCTATGATGAACTGAGCCTATGATTGGGTTGGATTTTAGTTGGGGGTTTTGCTTGCGGGTATTCTTGTTGTGTCATCTTTTGCTTTGCCTTGTTGTTCTCTTTAAGGATGCCTATTGTAACCTGTCTCCCTTATTGGCCGAGTCTTTTTATCCTGGCTTGTGTTGACTGAGGCTCCTTGTCATGAGCTGTGGACCCATATGCTATTGCCCATATTTGGTTGGGCCTGAGGGCTTTGCCTTGTGATTGTTGGTGCGGCCCTATTGATTGAGACTTGTTGGATTTCGTAGATTTGGACCTTTGGGATTTCATGAAATATTTTACACTTACTATTAATGGAAACTGAATTCTCTTGATGATACTGTTATGATTGGGAAGCATGAGTAAAGTAATTGGCCCCTTTAGCATGATCAAGGATGAATCTTATCTGAGATCATTTTGGTTGTCCCTCCACATAATCTATTGTGAATTGCTCACATTAATTCTGACGTCTATTAGGGAATACAGTTGGGTTGGTTGTGTTCAATATGTTCCATGTGTCGTTATTTGTTGGTTAAATGAATTTGTTAGATAATGATCCACATGTGGCTTATTGTTGGAAAATATTCTATTTGACATGTTGGCTTAAAAGGTTGGAAATCGTGAACATAGAAAGAATTTGGTATAAACATAACACACCAACCTTATATGATAATATGATAAGACCATCAATCCTGTTGAAAGACTTGTTCTCCTTTTACCGCTTTATGATGCATGCTAGAGTAATCACTACCCTTACATTGTTGGCTATGTTCACATTACTATTGATGCATCATGAAACACTTGTTACACGTTATTACATGAAATTTTGATTTCAAAACATCACCTAAAATAATACACTTATCACAGACCATTGCCACACCGACTCACTGGTTTTTTGGGTAACTTATATTGGAGGGAATAAGGGAACAATTGGAGCCATACTTCGATCTCAATTATTTGACCACATCTGGTGGCCGATTGAGTTCCATTCGTGTATCTATTTGCCAGACAGTTATTTAAGCTTTGTTCTCATTTTTATTTTGTATTTGGCACGGGCGAGTGCCCCCGTAGTACAAGGTGGTCGTCGAGTTGTATATCGTATTCCCTTATATAAGTCAGGGCCTAGGATTGATATAACTGTGAGAGCATTGATAACATAGACTTGACTAAGACATGAAATGCATGCTTGTTTCTAGTTTTGTTCACTGTTGCTTGTACTTCTTGTACTCTTGACAATATGCACATGTTATCTTTACTTTGCATGCATGTCCTTACATACTGGCATTTAAATTATCTGCTTCGTTTTACTTCCAGTCATGCTTATATATCATATTTAAATTTCAAATTCTAGAATTATTGTGAATTTACACCTAAACGTTGGGGAATCTTCCTTTTGTTGCACCACCATGTGCTAGTCAGAAATACCAGGAGACTCCAATATGTGGGGATACTAGGTTAGTTACGCATGGCACAGACCGCAGAGGAACAGGTCGGGAGTGATTTATGTATTTTACTTTTGTACTTCGAGACATTATATATCTCTCATATTGTATCCAGATTTGTATTTGAACGAGATATTGATATGAGTATGTTGGTACATGTCTACTATTATCTATATTGTTTAAACTGGTAAGCAGAACCTATAAATCTTCAAAACTCCAATGGCTCCCGGAAGACGGATCGTTACAATTAATATGATATGACTTCTTAAGGGTTGTCATTGCATGTAGCTCCATTTTTCAGCTTAAACAGCACCTTACTAAGCTCATATTACATGCTAGCGACACACAAGAATACACATAGATTGAGAATAAGTACCTCGACAATGTAGGTGGATTGGAGATATATGCTAAAGTGGGGTCTCTGCTCAATGGGTGGGATGATGATATCTCATTACTTCAGCTCAAAAGCTATTAGCCGGTGGGAGAAGTACTAGCATGGATGAAGTAAAGATTTCTTATAGTCCAACGATGCACTGAGCTTGCATGAACCAAGTCAAATTCCAACACATATCGGAGTGAATGAAATAATTGTTTTGTCAAGAGAAAGTCTAGTTTGGTTCGTGAGGTACCTACATTTAGTGTGAATCTATTCGCTTGTGAGAAATTAAGAATGGTTCTGCGAGATAATTAAGTGTGAGGCCCAAAATCTATCCCCACTTCTACCAACCCCTGATTGTATCCCCAAATTCCAATTTGCCACCACTTCAAAACCCAAGATCTTGACCCCATCCCCTTGATCTATTTGTCCTGCATTGCACGACTTTCCCATTAAAATTTTGGATAGACCCCAAACTGCAGAAACATTTAATTGCTGGGTATAAGGCACTTGACACTTGCACAGTCTGATTTAATATTTGAACCCCCCCCCCCCCCCCCCCCCCCCCCCCCCCCCCGCCCGGCGGGAGGCGGAGGAGGGCACACTAGACAAGGGTGGGCAGGTTAGGTGGTAATGGAGCAAAGGAACGACATTCACATGCAAGTACTCTTCCTCTTATCCTCCCTCTCTGCTCGCTTACACCTTTCTCATTTTTTAGATGCTTATGTTTCAGAGTTCTACAGAGTTTTGCCTAATTTCATGGGTAAAATTTTGAAAATCAGAACAATTTTTTGCCCTTATTTCTTGTAGATTTTCGGGTAAGAAGCAAGTCATCAGCCATGTTTCAGAAGGTTGTGTCTCAAACCAAATGGCCAAAACTGATATATCTTGGTTGATGCCTCATTCCTCTGTTCAAGAATACCAAAAAATAAATAGTAGACAGCCAAATATCAAGTTTATCTGTCCCACAAGTTGATTAAGAAAATAAGAGGATCTAAATATACAGAAATCAATAAAAGACACTGAAGCAACTAGAGAGAAGTGCATGGATATTATCTTATTTGCTTAGATGCCATCTCAAAGAATAAGTATGCCCATGGAAAATGAAATCCATGAACAAAGAACTTGACGTTCAAGTTTGATATTTACCTCTACTAAAAATGAAGACTACTTGGAGGAAATTGCACTTCATTTCCACCTTGATAAAAGCTGCATACAGCTCTTCAAGAATCAAACAGGTTGTGTCATGTTAGGTAAATCCTGGTGTTGTTGATATTAAGAAAAAATTCAAGTGACTCGTTTTTAGCACAAAAGCTTCTGTACATACAGTTCTTACTGTAGAATCAATATGAGAATTCACAGCCATGCTTAGCTCTCCATACGGGAACCTCAAGCTAGCAATTGCCTGCAAAATTAGATGCCGAGGATCAAACTTTCAGAAAAATGCTGAAAGATCATGGTCAACATAAGATATGTATGATGCACTTTCCAATGGATTGAGCATAGAATCTTACCTCTGACATATAACATGAGTCATAGCCCAGACAAGGCAACAATGAATACATGTTGTGACTTTGTAGGTTAATGCTGCTAATCCAACATCCATCAAGTATCAGATTTGGCATTTTTTCCATATCATTTAATACGATGCTCTCCAAGCCAAAATAATTTTCCAGAATTTATCTTTTTCATGGCAAAAACCATTCCAAAGTTCCCACTGAGTAATCATCCTTCAACTGGGATTAATCTGAGACCCACATCTGTGTAAAATATATTTCTTTATCTGGAAGAATTAGAAATAAAGAAGCAATTTAAAACTTAAGTTGAACTTCTGCCATTGAAAAAAATTATTCATGATGACCATTCTCCTCTTTCAGCATTTCTTATCCAAACATCATCATCAATTAAGACAGTTAGCAAAATCATCCTTCAACTGGGATCAATCTGCATCCCGCATCTGTGTTAAACATATTTTATTTATCGGGAAGAATTAGAAATAAAGAAGCAAGTTCACACTTAAGTTGAACTTCTTCTGCAAAACAATAACTTTTAAGTTCGTCATTATCCTCTTTCAGCAGTTCTTGTCCAAACAACTTCATCAGTTAAAGACAGTAAGTGCTTACTTTTGTTCCAAAAATTGTAATTTCATTCCGTTTCATCCAGTATTGCAGGCAGAGTCAGTGATAGTTATTTTGAAGATAAACCTCTTTATTTATTTAATTATTTTGACAAGGAGCAATGTTGCATATTATTGGGCCTGAAACAAACTGAAAGAAAACCAAATTCCATGAAAAAGGATCATGTAGGATATATCTTCAAAATGGCTCAAAGGTCTTGTGACAAGATTGAAGAAATAAACATGTCACCACCAATGTTACAGAATGTGGTACATGGATGGATGATGATGATTCAACCAATGTTACAAAATGGAGAAAAAAGGGGAATAGCGCTCCATTGCTAACCATCAAGACAGCGCTCCATTGCTAACCATCAAGACATCATGATTCCACTATCTTCATTTCATTCAAAACTATACTCTTTAAGTACCCAACATGATGGAAAGTAAAATGTTATGCTTACCAATGTGCTAAAGGGGTGACAAATTAAAATACACGACTACTTGATGAAATAGAAAAGGTGCAAATATCTAAGAAGATGCTTTCTTATATTAGTCTCAATAATGGATTGAATATAATTCGATATGGACGTAGTGCTGGGAATTGGGCCAAGCACGACCCGAGTTTGACTTACCACAGCTTGGTTAGAGTTGGCATGGACCTAAGTTTTAGGCCTGATTTATAAACACGCCATGTATGGAATTATGGTATTGGCCATATGAGCCCGAATGAGCCATGTGCTTCTACATATTTAACTTTTAATATGAAGATTTGTGTATGAATATAAATCATGTAGATCAGGTGGCACCTGATCTAATAGATCAGGTACAAGACACAAAAAGGTGGGCCACATGGAAAGTACAAGCCCCGCATGGGGCTTGTACATTCCAACTTTATGTGTCTTAGCACCTGATCTATTAGATCAGGTGCCACCTTTTCTACATTATTCTCATGAATATATTTACATTGTATATTCTTAATATATTTATATGAATGCTAATAAAAGATTCATTATATGGCATGAATATTATAATATATTTATCATGGTTATAATTTATAAATAATAATCATCTCACTTCATCTTGTTATACAAATAAATCAAATAATATGTAATTTTATATAAGTTGTTACCGATGCATAATATTGTCTTTTTTTGTTACAAGTCAGAGGAAGGCCCGAGTCAAGCCCGTTAATTTTGAAAATATGCTCGGGCCTAGAAATCAAGCCTGATAAATAAATGGGCCGAGCTTTGGCTTATATGAGTCCAGCCCAAACCCGGCCCGGTCCCACCCCGATTTGGATGGAATCATGCAGCTAATGACTTGAAATTCACGCCTTGATACTTACTGGAATTACAGCCAATTTGTGTTTGTAACTCTAGTGCTATGTTATTATGTCCGCATACAATTTTCCTGGTCATGCTTATGTCAGCATGTATCACCTCATTATCCCTGATGCTGACATGTCTCAATGATACTGTCTGCTTTGATCGTTCCATGAAGAAAAGGGAACTTCGGTCTTAAGCTTGAGATATACCTGTCACTGAAGAACATTTATCGCTTGCACTCATTGTCCATATTCACAAAACTGCATGAAGATGAAAAATCATAAGAATCAAATAACTCAGAAATTACTCTATTATTTTGCACAGTAAATGTTTTCTTTTAAAATTACAGAAAACGAATAAAAATCGTCGTGTGTGTGTGCTGAAATTACAGAACAGAGTTCTTACCATACTACTTATATGTTAAGTTCATCGGCCTGAGTACTTCCTTCTATTCCATGCAAGTACCTGCCGTTCAAACCAAGAAGAGAGCTATAAATTATCAACTGGGGCAACCTTTCCTGCACAGTTAGAGTAAGAGAATCAAAATTGCAGGACAATGCTTCATAATCACGTTGATAAAATATGACTTGTTTGTCAATATAGGAAGATGATATAAACAAAATGCGAGTAATTTTACCTCCAATGTCATAAATTTAGAATGACATGTCCTAGACAAGGCAACAAGAGAAGATTACAACAGGATCTATTCATAGCCAAATCCAGATGATCAGTACGCAGAAGATTTGGCACTTCTCGCAGAAGATTTGGCACTTCTCGCAGAAGATTTGACACTTCTCCATTTCCCTTCTGGCAATAACATTTTCATACCTGAATTAGTTTCCAGAATCTACCATTCAAGCTAAAGAACATCATGGAGCTCCCGCCAATAAATCATTTTTCAATTGGATATCCTAATCATTGTCCATCCCGTCTCTGCTGCAAAACTGATAACCTCCTTATCTAGAACAGGTAAATAGTTGGCTGTCGGTCTGTTTTATCAAATGCAAATTCAAGAAGCACGGACACTGTTTGCTACTTTTTGTGTGATGTTAGCATCATAAACTAATGAGTGCAAAATCGATGACATCTCTGAAAATGCCCCTTGAGTTATATGGCTCTCTAAAAGCTTAGTGTAGGCAAGAGCAGTCTCAAGTTCTTTACGCTGAAAATCACAAGAAAGAATGCTATTCCATTCTCCTGATTTTCCATCCAAACATATTCCGTGTAGAATGGAAAGGAATGTGATAGAATCTGGAAAGCAACCTTTTTGATGCATCTTATCTCTCAACTCCAAACCCTTTGTCAGCATTTGATACTTGCATAGGCAGAATATAATTGCATTATAAGCTGCGGTTCGACAATCCCAGCCATCAGATATCATATTCCAGAAGGCCTTCAACAATGCAGACTCCTTGTGCTCTTGAATATCGTCTTTACAAATTGAATCAAGAGCAAGAATGCTATTGGTGAGCCCATTAATTAAATAATTGAATGTCACGTCATTAGGATGACAGTTATGAAGTAGCATCTCTTCAAAGAAGGCAGCAGCCCTGTTAATCCTATTAGCTTTACAAAAAGTACCAATAAGAATACTATATGTAACAACATTAGGCACAAGACCACAAGTTTGCATCTCCCTAAAGAGAGTTTCGGCTGTAATGAGCTCCCCTTGCCGGCAAAATCCATTAATTAGTGCAGTGTAGGTGACCACATTAGGCCTGCATTTCCTCTTTAACATGTGACCAAACACCCCCAAAGCCCCCACCAAGTCACTTAGTTTCACATAACCATCGATAATTGTGGTATATGTGAACTCGTCTGGTTGAAATCCATCCTGCCTCAACTTGTTAACATTTGAGATTGCCTTGCTTATCATTCCTTGTTTACAATATCCTTTAATCATGGCATTGTAAACAACAACACTGTACGGAATTCCCTTATGCCCCATGAATTCAAACACCTTCTTTGCCTCATCGATATCTCCATTCCTGACAAACCCATCTATCAAAGTAGTATAAACAAAATTATCTGGACTGACATTGCGGTCAAGCATCTCTGCAAGTAACAATTTTGCATAGGGAAACATCCCTTTCTTGCAAAGCCCATTAATCAACACATTATATATATTTGCATCAGGACATACTCCCCTCTCCATCATCTTCTCTCGAATCCCCAATGCCTCGTTAATCGCCCCAATGACAACAAGACCATCGATCAGAGCTCCATAAGTAACTATGTCTGGCTTATGTCCACCCTCCATCATTTCAAGAATCAAGTTCGAAGCAGTAACAACTTCACCTTGCTTGCAATACTCATGGATCAGAGGAGTGTAGCTCTTCTCATTTGGACACAGCCTTCTCTGAATTGCCTTCCTCAAGAGCTGCTCTGCTTCCTTGACCTTTCCATCACGACAAAGCCCGGAAATCAAAATGTTATAAGTTATAACATCCAGTTCACAACCATCCGCAATCATCCGCCCCAAAACCGTTTTCGCTTCAAGAATTGAACCACGCTTGCACAGATAATCAAGAACACTATTGTAAATCTCAACATTCGGGTTCAATCCCCTTGCCTTCATTTCATCCATCAACGTATTTACCTCCCTAAAATTCACATTCCTAACAAACCCATTAAGAACAATACCATATGTCACAACTGTAGTAAGGAATCCTTTCGACTCCATCTCCCTAAACAACATGTAACCCTTCCTAGCATCCCCGTTCCTAAAATAACCATCAATCAATGTGTTATAAAACACGGCATTCGGAATACAACCAACTCCCCACCTATCCTCAATAAACTTCCTAGCATCGTGCATCCTCCCTTGCAAACAGAGCCCCCTAACCACAATGCAAGTGCTATAATTATCCGCGATGCCTCTGTCAAGCATTTCATCATACACTTTCCGTGCATGCCCAAACCGGCCCTTGTCGACAAGCAGCTTCAGAAAGCAATTGCAATCAACAGCGTCAGGCAAAGAACCAGTCTTGTCCTTTGCATCGGAATACAATGTGACGGCCATGCCGTCCAATCCGGAGCGAGAATACGCGCCAATTAGAGCAGTAAAGGCTTCGCGGGTCAGCGGAACCTGATCGGTTGCCATCGTTTGGAGTATGCATTCGATCTCTGCGAAGAAGTTGTGGTGGGCGAGGTTCTTGAGAAGTGCCGAGTAGGAGAGGGAGTCCGGCGGTGGGGCCCACGGGGAGCGGCGGAGGCGGTGGGCCCAGTGAAAGAAGGCGATAGCGGAGCTAGGGTCGGGGATATGGGAGAGGATAGAGGGGATATCGTCCTCTTCTTGTATCTGCTCATTGAGGGTTTGCTCCCAGTTGGAGGTTTGTAGGATTTGGGGGATTTTGCGGGCGAGCTTGAGGAGTTTGAGCGAGGGCTTTGAGTAGGTCTTGAGAGGTTGTTTGATGTGGGGAATAATCAGCTTGCATTTGGACATGGAATACTGGAAGAGGACACTGATTTTGAAAGAGTGCGGGGTGCTTTTATTAGACAGAGATGGCAAGATTTTGTAGTGTTCTGAATTTGCGGTGGGACGAGGGCCTGTTCTTTCGTAGGAAAGTATAATTGGGGAAAGTTGAGAAGTGTGGATTCTGATGAGAGAGAAATTTGGTGTAGTGTGTTCTTTTGTTGGAAAGTGGGGTTGGATTGTGGAGTTGGAAAGTTGAGCTGGGGTCCACTCCGTGTTGTGTGTTCTTTTGGTTGAAGAAAGTTGGTTGAAGAAAGTGTTGTGGGGTCCACACATATTTACTTTGTTCTATTTATACCTAAACTAAATAATTAAAACTAAACAAATTAATTAATATAACTATTTATTTATGCTAATTATAATTTAATGGGCATGAAATTTGTAATCAGCTTTTTGAATAGGAAGGGCCCCACACGAATCATTCATTGTGCTGCTGCAGCGAAAGGCAAAAAAAAACCCCAACGTGCTTTCTGATTGGGCGCGACCGTGTGATGGACCCACCAAAGCCTGGGAATCGCCTGTATTCCGCGCAATTCGCAGAGAGAACGAAAATGGGATTGAGATTCTTATTTTTCCCTCCACATTGGACTTTCCAACCAAAAAAAATTAGGCCAAAAGAACACTCCGTGGAAAAGTGCTGGTGGAATCCAAGTGTCAGAGAGGAAACAGTGCCAAAATCGCAAAAACTCCCCAACATTCTGCGTAAAGAACAGGCCCTGATTTGCGCATCCATCGTTTTATTCTGCACACATACCCCTTATTTACAAGTTTGTCACATCCAAATATTTTCGTCTTTTATCCTGTGCACATACCCACCGTTTTACGACGTTGTTGGTCCCCACCGCTGACAACGTGGAGGAAGGGTTGGCAGCAGTCCTCTTTCGCCCGAGCCCCCCGCCCTCTTCTCGAGCGCCCTCCAACACCCACCCCTCTCCCCCAACCCACAGTGCCCTCCCCATCCTCCTCCCCCCATCTCGAGCTCCTCATCCGACCACCCCAGCATTCGGTAGAGAGATGACCTTTCCCTCCAAGTAGAAATTTTGTTAGAGTGGGGAGACAAATTTTGCTGAAGACTTACCTTGTTTGTCCTTTAAGAATGATTTGAGTTGCTTGGCAAGCTCCATGATATCATCATCACTAGCCTCATCCTCTCCATCTTCTTCACTTGAGGCTTTCTTGATGGAATTTCTTTTTCCATTTGATTGGCTCATTCGCGGCCTGGAATACAATCCCCTTTAGCTTTTCCGGCTTCTCAGGCTTGGATGGTTGAATCTCCTTCATATGTAGACGCTTTACTTCATACGTCATGAGATTCCCAATGCACTCCTCAACGGTGTATTTGATCATGTCGTTTGACTCCACAATATAGTTGGCATGTTGACTCACACTGAGGTGTAAGAGAATCAATGATCTTCTCCACTCGATCCTCTTGAGAAATCACATTCCCAAGTCTTTCCAATGCATTCATGATGTCTGTGAACATTGTGAACATTTCCGAGATACTCTCTCTGTCCTGCATTTTAAACAATTCATTTTTGGATCTAAACACACTTCGTTTAGATTTCTTTCCCTTTGAAGTCCATGCATAAGTAATCTCCCAGGTATGCCAAATCTCGTTGGCCAATTTGCACATGGAGATGCGGTTGAACTCATTGTGGATGATGGCACAATGGAATGCGTTCATTGCCCTCGCATTGGATTTAATCAAAGCCGTCTCCGCATTTGTACTTGTAGCTGAAGGTGTAGTGGGCTTTACAAACGGAGACTCCGTGACGTCCCATAGTTCTTGACCCTCCAAGTAGATCATCATCTTGATCTTCCAACTTGGACAGTTCGTTTCGTTGAAGAGCGGAGGTCGAACGGTTGATAGACCTTCTCCTTGAGACATAGATGAAGTGTTGAATGCCATAGTTTGAATACTTCAACCTCGCTCTAATACCAATTGTAAGGACCATCTACCTTGCAATACTAAACAACACACGCAGTAGAGGGTGGGTGAATAGTGTAATGGCAATAATTGTGTAATTAAAAAATAAACTTGCAAATACGGAATAAGTGCAAGAGGAGCTTAATCTTCACAAGTAAGCAAACGCAAACACAATGGATTTTACCCTGGTTCTCCAACTTGGGTACATCCAGTTACACCAATATCCAATATGATCCTACACAATGTAATGAATACAATCCCTACATAAGGGATACCTTGCACAAGGGATTTGTCATACACAAGGACACACCAAACCCTACACAAGGGTTAATCCTACACAATGAGGAAAACTCTCACAAAGGGAGAAACTAACTCTCACAAAGAGAGTTAGGGTTTCAAGTAAAAGATGAAACAAATAGACTCTTGCTTATGCCCTGATGAGATGAACTTACTCAATGATGTATGCAGGGCATGGAAGAGGATCTCCAAGAGTTGAGATGAGGTTTGATTGCACTTGGTGGATTTCCATATGAGCTAGCTTCAATGCATGAAGCAGATTAAGGCTCAAAAGAGGGAAATGAGAGAGATAAGAGTGGCTTTATGATTCTCTATGAAATTAAATAATGATTAATCATAATCAAACGTTCTAATAGAACTAATCCATATCATATATATAAGAAGCCAAGAAACCCCCTAAAACCTAAGCAAAAAAGCCAAAACAAACAAATCTGCAACTGATAGTTTTTGGCAAAAAACGGCTCGGACAGGCGACTGATGAATAGATATCAGGCGCCTGATGTAACGGCTAGATTTTCCCAACGTCTATAATCTGAGCAAGTATAAACGACTGTAGAAGACTACACAGGCACATGTACTACTGTGCAGGCGCCTATAAAGGCTTCAGCAGGCGACTACCACACATGATTGAGTTGAGTTGAAAAAAGACAACTTACGCACTTGTGCATTCAGTCGACTGATGAACAACATCTAGGCGCCTGATGATCGATAGGCGCCTAACAAATGTATTTCAATCATCTATCACATAAGATGGATTGGAGCTCAAAATACCAAGTTACGTACTTTAGTTTACCAGGCGACTGTTGAATAATGTTCAGCCGCCTGGTGGTTGACAAGCGCATGTCATATGTACTTCAAACGCCTGTACCAAAAGCTCAAGTATAGAGTCAAGAAATTTGACTTGAGCTAGTGCATAACAGCCGTCTGTTGAAGGATGGCCATGCGCCTGGTGAACACCAGTCGCCTGTCATACCGTCAATAGGCGCATGTTGGAAGTCCAATAACTCCAATTGAGTTATTGGCATGGGGAACATGTTGGATTGGTTTTATAATGATCCTAATGTTCATTAAAATTGTAAATGCATATGCATGAATGAGTATGACCATATAACCAAGGCAACCTAACTCACACAAAGAAGTAAAAGACATGAATGAAAATATTACAAGGATTACATTCATTTACTCCTAAGTGCACTTGAGAAGTCTTGATTCTCCCCCATCATCTTCCAAGCTTTGGCACCTCATGACGAGCTTCCTTTCACCAAGCTCCAAGTTATGGCAATGCTCCACTTGATGTCCATCCTTGCACCAAGCTTTAGTCTCCAAAATGCTATTCTTCAAATGTTAAACATGAGACTAAAACATTGAGAGTCACCAGCAACAACATAATGTTGTGATCATCATCAAAACTATATTGGTCTAAAAGGCCAATACCTAACATTTCGCCCCTTGTCCCCATCACTTGACCCCTCCACTGGCGAACCCCCAGAGAAACTCTGACGGAGCACAAAGGTTTTTCGGAAAATTAGAAAATTGGTATGTGCGAAGAAGTAATTTCTGTGGCAAACTTGTAAATAAGTTGTATGTGTGCTGGAGTACTGGCAACCTTGTAAATTAACGGTATGTGCGCATAGTAAAACAGTGGGTGCGCAAATCAATTCCCATTTCCCTTTGGTTGCTCCTTTGAATTTCGAGTGCTTCTACTTGCGCTTCATTTTCCCACTAAACTTATTGCATTTGCATTAATTTTCAATTTTTTCTAAGATAATCATTTTTTCGTGTTAAACCATGTACTCCTCCAACTCATCATCATCATTTGCCTCCTTCCCCTCAACTTTTCATCTTGTCATTCATCTCCTTCTCCAACCCTTCTCTTGTCGCCGCCTCCCCCATCATCCCACAACTCATCTTCATCTCCATCGTCCACCTCATTTACCAACTCCTCTTCTTCCTTCTAATCCTCATCCACCTCACCATGCATTATCCTCTCGCAACTTCTTCTCCTACAAGTTCAAGTAAAATCAAAAAATATTCCAAAAATATTAATAAAATCCAAAGAACATGAAAACCCAATAAAAATCAAATGAAATCCTAAAAATCGACGTGCTTTGACTTTTAGGGCCAAGCGTCATCTGTGATGCCCATGCATATTTCCTCGAACAAGAAATATACTACTCGTGTATATAGACTTGAGCGTCACAAATAAATTTTCAAAAAGTGTTGCTTGAATTCTCAAACCCAAGCAACCAAATGGGTTCGTGGGCCTATATGCATGAGCTCCAATTTAGGTGATATGGGTTAAGAACTTGGGCTACAACTTAGGTATATGTAGATAACGTTAATGACACAGATGATGAACGACGACTGCGATATAAACAATAATGATGATGCTGCGGTGATGGGAGGAGCCGAGGCAGATGAAAAGGATGTGATGATAATGTGGTAAAAAGGATAAAAATGTATTTAAGAATAATGGCAAACTTGTAATTATTTATTTCTGGCACAACTGATGTGTGTTTAACAAAAGTTACATGCAACTAGTAATTTATGGGTGGATGAATTTCATTTGGCGTCTAGTTTTCTCAAAATCTTATATGTCATACAAATGAGGGATGTTTTTGCTGACTGGGACAAACCTAGTTGGCAGGATTTGCCCCATGTGGTATGTGGGACTGTGCCACCTCGTCCCCCCCCCCACATAAGGGTGAGGGGGTGTGTGCAATTTTAGGGGGGGTGTGTGGAAAACTCAAACAAAGGCCCACCCATTTCCCATTTTTTGCAAGCTTGCTATTGCTTTCTCATAAAAGCCAAATGCCCCTCCCATTTCCACACATTTATGTGTTTGCCACCGGTATTTTTTCACGTTGGCTCCAGTGTTTTTTGCACTTTAACGCCTGCTTTTCTCCATTTCACCCCATATCGGTTGGGGTGGGAGTTATGCTCTTTGCCCCCAACCCAAAGTTTTAGCATCTTTTACACGTCGACAATACCCGCACTAGTGTCACACCCCTCCCTCCAAAATACCCATGGATTTGAGGGTGAAGACGAGAGAGAATACTGTGGAGGTCCACTGCACACTGCTGGGGTAATACCTGCAAAGTTTCCAAATAAAACAACAATGCCAAAAGGCCAACCAGAGCAATACAGCAGTAACAAGGGGACAACGGACTTTACATGCATCTCTCATCAAGTCCATTATACATCATCTTTCACAACATCATCATATACATCAAACCCCCAAGACTAAAAGGAAACCCAATGGTACAAGTCTCATGATCTCATCTCACATCCCAACCCACACTCAATCACCACATCTCCAGCTCCCATCTCCATCTACTACCTGCAAAGCCCCAAATTGGGACACGTCAATGTGTGACCCGGTAGGAATGCCAATGCCAACTAGTATGCCATTCCCTAAATGCAACTATTTTACATATTGATACATGTCATAATGAAGTGCAAGTGCTACAAGGGAAATGAAAGTGCAACAATTAGGAACTTATAAACACAAGCTAAAACGAATTTAATTGGTGCAATAAAGTGAATCATGGCCAAATGACCATAGGGTTACACGTGGATGGGCATTGTGGTCCCCCAAGACATGGTTGTATGTAACCTCACATGTCACTCATAATTTCCATCACTCTCATCATAAACAACCACATACAAACCATGTCGTGTCCACCCTCCTTTCTCCCATCCAAGCATAACAATAAGGTCCCAAAGACATGTTACATTAAATAGAGGCCAATTCTCATACAATCAACTTTACATAAAGATACAACTTTTCATTTCATCCTCTTTTCTTTCTTTCTCATTCCCTTTCATTACTTTATCTCATTAACACCAATTGCCACAACAAGAAAAATAAGGAGCTCAACTTGTGCATGATTCTTTAAATAAAAGAAACAGCTTGTGCAATCTTTAATCAATGCAAGTATATCCGTATAAGTTTGCATTAGTAAAATGCATTTCTTGACATAAGATCAATATGCACAAAGCACACATACATTTCATGACAATCCCATGCACTTGTATCATCAAACATAGACACTTGTGGCACAAGGAAATATGTAGTAACACGTGGACTACATGGCTACTAACAAATTCGGCTTGCATGAAATTGCAAGAAAGCACAGAACAGTGGCCATTATCACCCATTTTCATTAGAATTTGGTAAAACTTCCTAAATGAAGATTAAATATCATGAAGTTTTCTTTTCAGATATGAAATTTCATAAAATCTGAGTAATTGTGCTGATTATCACAGCATAAACCCGTTATGGTATAAATACTGTTTTGAGACAGCATCAGTGAGGTCTAAACTTCTACCATTGTAGGTATATTGAAAACATAATTTCAGTGAGGTCAAAACATGAAAGTTTTAGATATTGAAGTTAACTTTACACATTCACCAAAATCACAATATTTGAACAAATACAGAGGGAGATATGATCTTTTTATCTATGCAGTATAAATTCTGACAGAAATATGTATGCTGAAGTTAAGAGATGTTTAACCCTAATTGTAGGTGGAATTAGCAAAAGTGTAAAACATAAAATTTGTTACAATTTTCATTAGCAATCCACAGTTATTTTTTTCAAAATTTCCTACCACCTACATTGATCAGGATGTATGAATGAACATGCTATATAATTGTAGGAATTTAGAGATGCATATAACAAGGAAAATTACTTCTAAAACTATCATGTAAATAACATGCTAGATGGAGTATTCCTACCTTTTGGATGCTTGATTTTTCTCCTCAAAAAACTCCGTGCAAGCTACATGAAAACATCCCTTAAAGCTCCTTCACAAAGGCTCCAACTTTCTCCTGAATACCCCTCGCTAAAAGCTCTAAAGCATCCCACTTGCACAAGAGGTCTAAATAGAGGGACGAATGAGATTTTTCCTTGAGAAAATGAGAGCAAGGAATGGGGAGAACGAAATTGAAAAAGAAAGAGGACGAAAAATACATAGAGAGAGAGAGAGAGAAATGAAAGGTTTTGGGTTCTAAAAGGGAGGGGCTTTCTAGATAAATCTCAAGATTTCTCCTCTCTTCTTTCCACTTCTTTCTCTTATCTCCTACTCCATGCACACACCACTTCCTTACTCTCACACAATCACTAATTACTAAATAACCACTACTCTACGCATACACGTACTAAACACACATACATGCACAAATACATAAAGGATAATATATATATTAGGGGGGTCATCCATTAATATTACACTAGTACACATATATACACTACATCTTTAAATACACATCACACAGATATTCCATTATTAATAACTAACACTAATACACAATACATCACGAATACACAAGACATATCACTACACCTTATTACTTATCAACGATTACAACCAATATACATTACAAAGATACACACTAGTACAAATAATCAGACAAATAACAATCAAGTAGTACAATTACTAAACACACTACAGGTATACAAATATACAAACACTACATATCACACAAAAATTCACACGTATACTGTATAGGACACTTATGCCATTACAACCAGCATCCACTCTTATCGCTCTTTTGTCGGTTGCACGTATGCACCGCATCCTCTCTGTGTGTTTTTCTTGGGTCATGGTGAAGTTTTTTTAGGTTAATCCCATTACCCCCGACAACACACACACACACACACACACACACACACACATCTCTCTCTATTTATGTTGCGCACAGACACCATATCATGTGTTTTTTTCCCTTGGGTCACCGTGCACTATGTTCACATGTTATTTCTTGTCTATTCATGTTTTATTGCTTGCATATGTTGTTCTCGTAAAAATTGAGTCATCTCACTTTTAAATGTGTGTTAATTAGCTTAAACGTTCCTACAAAGTGAATGATTCAAGTTTAAACCCTCTTAAACTGTGACTTTGCAGGTTAACACCACGTGATTGAGAAATCTGTTAAAGCATTCTAAATGGAGGGCTGAACCATCTAGCCCTAACAGGGGTTGAATATGTGCCAAGTCAAATTCAGCTCATGTGCTCTCCCAATGGATGTCTGAATCATGGACTGAATGAAAATGATCAGATGACTGATTAACAAATTAGATCAGATGACTGATTCACAAATCAGATCAGACGTCTGATTCTTGTGAAATTTGGAAAAAATAATTAACCCGTCGAGTCAGTTGCTGAACGCGAGGCTGAACATGAGCTTAATATATTAAGCACCCGTTCAGCCATCTCTCTCCACTTTTTTTTTGCAAAAATCCACTCCAGGTAGGAGTAAGCCCTTTGTTCAACCCCGTTTAACCCTCCATTGGGAGTGCTCTTAGAAAATCCATTATTGTGGGTCCCAGACTAAGCTTGGTCCCAGTCAGGCTAGTAAATAATCAACCCCTACAATATGTTATAATTGATGTGATCCTCGCTCATATAACTTTTAGGGATGGCAGTAATGGCCTGACCCGCCCGGCCCGACCTGGCCCGACCCGGTTTTGACCCGGCCCGACCCGGCCCGCAGCCGGGTCGGGGCAAGCTTAGGCTTTGTATGCGCCCCAACCCGACCCGGCCCGCCCCGGTAAACTATAGAGGTTCTAAAAAACCTTAATATTTTGATGTGGACCATGCAGTCAGTGAATAACCCATAACTCATACTCTATTCCACGGTTCTCCTAATTGGGTCAATTCCCAATTCCAAATTACCAAATAAATCAAAATTCTCCCAATTCACAAATAAACTTTTTATTTGGGATTCATATGGGTGGCACTAATGACTTGACCCGACCGGCCAGCCCCGGCCCGCCCCGGTTTTGGTAAGAAAGAACCCGCCCCGCCCCGGCCCATGACCCGCCCCGCCCCGGCCTGTAGATGTGTCGGGGCAAGCTTGGGTAGTTAAATACCCGCCCCGCCCCGCAATATTGCCATTCCTAATAACTTTCCCTCTCACCATTAATCATTCCATCTGAAAGCTTACCTGGTAATCGCATTTCATCATCCTTTCCATCACATTTTAGACGCTAACTAATCGCTCCATCTCATCTTGCATTCTATTCTTCCAAAAATGTATACAGAGTTGTTTTTTGACTCTTTCAGTAAGTTCGGGTCTCTAGTTTATGTTTTCTTATCTAACATCCTCTTTCTAATCATTAAGGATGGCATTAATGGCCTGACCCGACGGGCCCGACCTGGCCCGACCCGGTTTTGACCCACCCCACCCCGGCCTGCAGACGAGACGGTGCAAGCTTGGGCTTTGTATGCGGCCCGACCCGACCCGACCCGGTAAACTATAGAAGTTCTAAAAAAACCTTACTATTTTGATGCGGACCATGCGGCCAGCTCATAACCCATAACTTATACTATGTTCCACTGTTCTCTCAATTGAGCTAATTTCCAATTCCAAATTACCAAATAAATCAAAATCCTCCCAATTTCGGGAAAAAAATTTGTTTTGGATTCATATGGATGGTAGTAATCACCTGATCCGACCGACCCGACCCGGTTTTGGTAAGAAACTACCTGCCCCGACCTGTAGACGGGACGTGGAAAGCTTGGGTAGTTGATTACATGCCCCGACCCGCAATATTGCCATTCCTACTAATCATAATGTCATTTTAGCTACCATATAAGTATAGTTGAAATGTAGCATGGTTGAATGGAGGAGTTGAATAGAGATGGTTTATTGATTTGCAAATGTGAAGCTAAAGCAAAATTGTGCCTATCAAAGATAACTACAATCTTTGGTTGATCTTTCTATGGACGCCATAATTGGAACAAAGGACATGGTTGCAAGTTTTTTCGATGGTATTAATACGGCCCACTGTCGGCATGTTGACCGCTTGGCCATTTATCTCAAGTCGATGAGCCTAGTAAGGACCGTCAGTTTGGCCCGACAATCCAAAGGCCCTCATGTGCAGCCTATCATCTTCTCATTCAAAACGACAGCTCGACCGACTGTTGGGCTCCTTCAATTAATGCATTCACTAATTAGGGTTTTCAATGATTGACCGTTAGCTCCTCATTAATGCCGACAGCTCGGGCCAAATGGAATAAATGTCATAAATGCTCGGGTGTTACATTCTGTAACGACTGCTTTTCATGTATCTGGATTTTATATATTATAATATATGTTTTGGTGGATTTTCTCCTCTTGTGTGGTTTTCGTCTCCGTAGTTTTCATTTTCGATCGATTCGTCGTATTTTCTCGCTTCTTTCTTAGGATTGTCGATTTCGAAGTTTGTCACTCGTGACGGGCTTCATAACGGTCGTATCTAACTATTAGATCAAGCCTAGGAGTCTTAGGAATCGATCCCGGGGCCCCGCGCTCCGTATCGGTACTTTCTGTGCTCATTAGCCGGTGTAAGAAGGGCCACCGACCGACTAGATGACGATCCAGTCGGTCGGCAATCCTTCTTGGACCGACTAGTTAGCTTTCTAAATTTCTCAGGAGTTACTGTTTATCGTTAGTCGGTCTAAGAACGTTGGTTGACCGACTAGGTTGCAAACTAGTCGGTCAGCAATGCTTCTTGAACCGACTAACTCATCAAATTATTTTTGTATCAGTTACTGTTTACTCTTAGTCGGTCTAAGAACGTTCATCGACCGACTAGTTGCCAAACTAGTCGGTCAGTACTTGTTCATGGACCGACTAACTCTAGAATCCTAATTTCACCTGTAGCTACTGTTTACACTTAGTCGGTCTGCGTTGGTCGACCGACCGACTAGTTGTCAAACTAGTCGGTCAGTGGTTGTTCTTTGACCGACTAACTAGTGCTGTAAACCCTAGTTTTGCCCTAGCCGCCAGCCTAGCCTATAAATACCCAACCCAAACGTTTTCTTCCCCTCCAACTCGACCCTAAACCCTAAAATCGCCCCCATTGATCCCCCACCTTCCTCCAAGCTCCATTTCTTCATTCCAAGCCCTAAATCCATCATCCAAACCATCCATCTACCCTATCTACCTCTCATCTTCCCCAAAATCTCATCAAAACCCATCAAAATCCCCAAATCACCCAAAACCCTAGTTTCCCCAAACTTCTCCTATCTCTTCCAGATTTGATCCTAGGGTTCCCCGGAGTGTTCCTTCCGTCTTCTCCCGGTAAGAAATCGATCTACCGTTGTTTTTATAACTTATTTATAATTTTGGTGAAACCCTAATTAATTTCATGTGTTTGATGTTTGTCTCCCCCAAAACAGCGATTTCCTCGTAGATAGCATCCGTGTGACGAGGTTGATCGTCATCCCCGGTGCTAGGCAAGTGAAACTTGCCACTTAGGGTTTAGGCCATGTTTTAGGCCATTTGCATGTTGTAGGCGTAAAAGAGGCTAGGCGACGAAATGAAACTCGCCTAGGCGCAAATTGGGGAATTAGCTTGACAACGAAGCTAATTCCGACTTTTAGCATGTTGCACAATTACCATGTCATGTTTACTTTCAATTAACGGTACGCGAATATGTTCATGTCATTGCATTTTAACTGTCATGTTTACTTTAAATTAACGGTACGCAAATATCTGTTCATGTCTTTGCATAGTGATTATTCATCGTGATTGCGTAGCGCACGCTACAATATTATATTCCTGGCTCGTGTTCCAGAAGCGAGCTTAGTGAGTTGGAAACCCCAACGCTCGACACATATGGGTGGGGTAAGAGATAAGCGGCCTGAGCCCCGAGTTGGCCTGATCCGCCACTCCGGCCAGCAGGTGGACTCTCTAGTGCACAAGTGATTAATAGTGATAGAGATAAGCGGCCTGAGCCACGAGCTGGCCAGCAGGTGGACTATCTATGCACTAAGTGTTTACCAGTGGCAAGTGATTAATAGTGATAGAGATAAGCGGCCTGAGCCACGAGCTGGCCAGCAGGTGGACTCTCTATGCACTAAGTGATAAGTGATAAGTGATAAGTGATAAGTGATAAGTGATAAGTGTTAAATGATAAGTGATTAGTGATTTGGTAGCTTTTGCTACATTGTGCATGCTTGCTTCTCTTTTTAAACTGTTGCATCATGCTTAACTGCCATGTCATTACTTAATACTATAACTGCTAGGTTGCTAGATGCCTCACTTTCAGTTTCCTTGCCCAAGTCTTTTAGACTTGCTGACATGTGCCCCTTTACTCTTTTGGGTGACACATGTTAGATCCTGAGCCCGAGTACCTCGTTGAGGACGAGGTGTTTGTTGACGCCGAGCCCGAGCTTGTGTTTGACGGGGAGTACGTGGACACTGGGGACCAGTCCTAGTGTCTCCGTTGCGTTTTATTTTTGTTAGACAGTTGTTTATTATTGGTGCGTGGCACCCATCTTTGTTATGTTGTTACTTTTGTTGGCCTTGTTCTGGGCCTTTAGACTCTTTTCTTTTAGCCTGGTGGCTTTTCTGGATGTTGAACGTATTTGTGATGCTGGACAATATTTGTGAGATGTGAATTTTATCTCAGTCTCTCCTTGTGTTATTATTGCTATTCTGTTGTGGTTACAGGGACCTGTTTATGTATTGTGGACGCTTATCGGGTTTGGGGCTTCACAGCTCCACTCTCGTGCGGACCTTTTCACGTCTCGCCTCCATTTTAGGGAAGCGGGTCGTGACACATTCGAATGACATTTACATGACCATCGACAATAAATAGTCGCTCAAACAACGAGAGACAGTACGATTCTCAGAGAACAGATACTCAGGTACTCTTACACTCGGTATCTGATCCATCTAACCGCATACATTTCCTCGATATCTTGGTGTGAGAACTAGCAAACGACCATTCAATAGGTCAGACATAGTTACCTCGAGCCTTCCTTGAGTCACTAGCTGACATACGCATCGGAGGGGATTATGTCAGACCTCAGATCCGATCTCCCTGACGAGCTCTTTATGTTGCATGCATACCGAAGATAGCTCAGAATCGACTCACATAGCTCAGATTGGAGCACATTCAGCGTACAGTTAGCTCGTTTAGTGTCCAGGAAGCTGCCCACATCATCCCACAACAACAACTACATCGACCTCATCATCCAACAATTTTAGTGGTGAGAAAATTCCCCGAAACATCTGGCTCGTCAGCAGAAATCAAGTTAGCATCCACGTCGTCAACCACAACGACAACAACTCGACCCACCAATCAAGGGCATGATAGGCCATTAACCATATGGTGGCAGATGGTGCACCATCTTCTATGTATCATAGTTCTTCCATTTGAGGAATGCCCGAGTCATAATAAGTGATTTTGAGTAGTTCAATGCATTCTCACGGGAGGTCATCAACATCCAAGCATTGACCACGGTGATCGAACGACTGACGGGTGTGCAACCCAATCCATCTATGAATCTGCCAGTCCTTCAAATTATCCATCAACAGCACCCTGCGATGCTTTCCATCACGACGATGGGCCAAGGGACCATGCATCCTAACCCAGCTCAATAGTTCGACATGCCATCCTTCTCACTACAACAACCACGAATCCGCATCTCCACACACCCCCATATCTCGAAGGAGCTCAAGATGCGAGATTGGGGACTATATATTGGCACGGTCAGCAACCATCTCCCGACAGGGCTTAGGACATTCGTCTCATTCGAGTTGAAGATCAACACCCATCGCCGTAGGCAAAGTCGCAGCCTTCGCCTTAAATCTCATATAGGCCTCAAGAGGAAGGCTAAAAGAGATAACATCTATCATCTGAGCTCCATTGATAGCTTGGATGAAGATCAAGAAGGTTCCTTAGGCGTTTCCAACAGCCATCCGAGTAGATTCAGGCACCGAGTTGAAGCATGACGACATCGCTCCACTTCGTCGAGCTCAGATTGCAGAATCAAGTGACGAAGAAGATCGCTTCGGTCCCACAGTCGCCCAAATTCAAAATGCCTGATTTGGACAAGTATGATGGCTCTAGCGACACACGAGATCACGTCTATGGTTACAAAGTGGTTACGAAGATACAATGGAATGATGATGCCATCCTTTACCGAGCCTTCCAGACTGCCCTACGAAAAGAAGTAAACGAGTGGTACAATGGATTTTTCAACCAATCTATTAGATCGTTCAAGAGCCAAGCCAAAGCTTTTCTGCCAGCAATTCATGATAGGTAGGAGGATGAAGTGGAACTCGGACCACATATTCACCATAGTCTATATAGATGGATGGACGTTGAGGAGCTTTCTGAATAACTTCAATTCAGAAAGGCTAAACGTCGAGATCTACAGTGACGAAGTGATCATTGCTGCACTTAAGAAGGGGTACCAATGTGATTGCATAATGAATTCTTTGCATCGTACGCCGCCTTGCAACTTGGATCGGCTCCTTGCAAGGGCATATCAGTATATGATGGCAGAAGAGGCGTTGGCCGCCCGCGACGGGGGCACTTTTAAATGTCCGACCGAGGCAAAGAAAGCATCTTGGCCCAAGGAAAGGACCCACCTTTTTGTCTCATTTATGCAAAAGTCATGACTCAAATGGAGTTGGGAGTAGCTTCACGCACCCACGATTTTACTCATGCGCACAACCACTTATCTACAAGTTTGCCATTATTCCCGTGCACATTCCATTTACTTACAAGTTTGCCACTGAAATCACTCACAGTGCACTCCTAGCAGTGAAATTCCAAAAATGCCACTGAGTTTTGAATGGCCGAAACCGCGGCTGGTGGCGCTGACGCCCCCTTATCTAACCTCCCTAGCCATACCCCCTCCGCTGCCCCATCATCTGACCTCCCGAGCCCCACTTCCACCTCATCCGACCTCCTCAGCCCCTTTGCAGACAACCTAGCCCCATCTCCCTCATCCAACCTCCTCAGCTCCCTCTCCATCCTCCGACCTCCCCGTCTAGCCCCCTCATCCGACAACCCAGACCTACCAGCCCCCTCATCCGACCTCCCCATCCACACTATTCCTCTTCTGTCGCCCCCTCATCCGACCTCCACAGCCACTCCACCGCCCACTCCTCCGACAACCCAGCCACACTTCCCACTCATCCGACCTCCACAGCCACTCCACCGCCCACTCCTCCGACAACCCAGCCACACTTCCCACTCATCCGACCTCCACAGCCACCTCCTCCGACAACCCAGCCACACTTCCCACTCATCCGATCTCCCCAGCCCCTCCACCGCCCCCTCATCCGACAACCCAGCCCCCATCTCCCTCATTCGACCTCCCCAGCTCCGTCCACTCAGCCACCCCCTCCTTTGACAACCCAGACACATCCACCATCATTTGACCTCCACATCCCATATCTTCCTCTTCCACGGCCCCCATCGCTGTCCCCTCATCCGACATGCCAGACCAACCTCACTCGCTCATCCAGCCACCCCAGCTCCCCTCTTTCTATTCCCCATCGTCCATCCCAAATCCAAGCAAATCGTCATAGGCCCGACAGAGGCAGCGGGGGACAGACGAGGGTAAAAGAGTAATACGTGGTACGTGCGCAAGAGTCTGTTTAACGGCAAACTTGTAAATATGTGGGATGTGCGATAGGAGTACGCAGAGAAAACGGTGGGTGCGCAGATCATTTCCCAATGGAGTTAGTGGAGTCCAAACGTCACTGCCACTAACTCCTTAACAACTCCTCCCTGGTTCCCACCCTTAGCATGTCCGTAGCAACCACAACGGCACTCTGCGTCACACGCTCTCTCCTCGTCCGCCGCCTCCCCATTTTCTCCATAAAATCCCCGCATCATCGTCGCCCGCCGCCGCCGCCGCCGCCGCCGCCTCAGTTCTCGGCAACAACTAGAAGAACCCATAGCACGATGGCATCCTCTTCTCCTTCGTCTTCCACCATCGACAACAGATGTAACAATGACAGGAAGAAGAAGATAACGGCGCCCTACGGTTCTTGGAAGTCTCCGATCACTGCGGACATAGTCTCCGGAGCCGAGAAGAGGCTTGGGGGGTTCGCCGTAGCTGGGGACGGGCGCGTCATATGGATCGAGACCCGGCCACAAGAAAAAGGGTAAGCGCATGAACGCGTACTGTTAACTAAGTCGTAAAATTGCTTGAAACACTCGAGCTCGTTTTTGGTGTTGTTGAGGAATTTTGGGATTGAGAATGTGGCGAATTAGGTTGTTCATCTTTGAGGCAATTGCGCAAACACGTGGTGGGTTCGTTCTAGGCTGATAAAGTTTCTTTTTCGGGGTTGAGAATTGTCCATCTGTTGTTAATCATCAAATCTGGGGAGATCCCAGTCCTTTATTTATAATAGGGAGAAGAGCATACATGTATAGGAATATAGGATTATAATAGATATGATCGTATACTATGTATAAGATGTAATCCTAATACAAACTCTCGTCAACATCGGTTTACAACACTCCCCCTTGTCCAGCCATAGGTGTGGACTCTGCTCATGAATATTTTGGGATTCTGAGTGTTTTACGAGTCTCACATGCGGTGGATACTTCAGGATCCTGAGTTGATGAGAGTTGCCTAGTTAAAACCTTTGGCTATGGAAAACCCCGTGGAAAAAAACCATAGCTAAGGAAAAAGAGTACAAACTTTATCTAACTCCCCATGATCTGTAGACTGTACAAACACTCAGGCTTTCGGATCTCTTAGGCGCCTCATACCAATTTTCTGTATAAACTTCCTAAAAGTAACTGTAGGAAGAGATTTAGTGAACAAGTCTGCCAGGTTGTCACATGATTGTACTTGGTTGACGTCGATCTCGCCATCTCTTTGTAGCTCATGCGTCCAGAAGAATTTTGGTGAAATATGCTTCGTTCTGTCGCCTTTGATGTAACCACATCGTAACTGAGCGATGCAAGCAGCGTTGTTCTCGAACATAGTAGTAGGTTCAAGGTCCATAGTCTTCAATCCGGTCGTCAACATGATGTGATGTACAACTGACCGTAGCCAGACACGTTCTGTACTTTCTTCATGGATGGCGAGAATCTCTGAGTCATTGGATGAGGTCGCCGTCATGGTTTGCTCGACGGATCTCCAGGAAATAGCTGTCCCACCATATGTAAACACGTACCATGTCTGTGACTTTTCATTGTGCAAATCAGACATGTAACCTGCATCAGCATAACCAACAAGTTTGGCGGATAATCCAATTTTAAAGATTTGAACCCTAAAAATAGGGGTTTTAATGATGCAAAAACAAGAATCGACGATTAAAAATCGTCGTTTTAAGACTATCAATCCGATTTCCAATTCGATTTTGCGAGATCGATGGAAAATAAAATCATGATCATCATAAAAAAATATTTTTTTAGGATAGTACAGCTAGATCCGTTCTCCAGATCTAGCGACAGTTGACGAAGCCTACACGTGGAGAACGACGCCCGTTTGTAATAGACGAAGCCACGCGCAGGGATCTACCGCCTTTCCTTCGCTTTCGCAACGATCAAGCTTTATGGAAAAATTTTAGAGGGTCGTGGTGATAACGTGTTGTAAAACATCAAATCTGGGAGGAGACCCCAGTCCTTTATCTATAATAGGGGGAGGAGCGTACATGTATATGGTTACAATAGATATGATCTTATCCTATGGATAAGATGTAATCATAATACAAACTCTCGTCAACATCCGTTTACAATACCATTCAAATTATTGGAATACAATTTTTTATGTTGCACTGTGATGGTTTGGGGTTACCTAACGGAGGGAAAAA
This sequence comes from Scilla litardierei, assembly GCA_030789695.1. Lineage (NCBI taxonomy): Eukaryota > Viridiplantae > Streptophyta > Magnoliopsida > Asparagales > Asparagaceae > Scilla > Scilla litardierei. The sequence goes on from CM061131.1 coordinate 11,285,141, forward strand.
CAAAATCAAATAAAAGCAAAGAAAATTCTATTTTAAAGCAGAGGAGAAAAAGATGGAACATGAGAAGAACTAGAGTAAGCTAAAATAGATGTTCATTGATGAACTCATGTTTTAGTGTATGTCATGTCTCGTTTCCCAATATGAAATGAGGCAGGATCGGACCATGATGTATATATATACATCAAGTGTAAATATTGAGAACGAAAACAATCTTTGGTCTTGTAACACTTGCTCAAACAAACAACACAAATTTTTTAAAACCATTTATTACATTAATATCCAAATCTCTCAATACATGCAAGCATGTGCAAGTATCTGTCTTATAATGCATTTAGGCCATTACAAACTTTTATTACATTGAAAAAAAGATAAAAGTATTGAAAGCATACTGAAACGAAATAAAAAGTAGGAACTAAGTTGGAATACACGTGCAAAGTAATTGGAGCAGAAATGTGTAGTTCATTAGTACTGATATCCGATGTCCATGGCAACTAACTCTGTGTCCTTGGCCTCGATCTTAGATGCTAGCTGATATTATTAGAATGTATTGTCAGCAAGCTCTCACAAGGTAAGTTTCCTAAATCATGGAAAAATGATATAATAATATAATAACAAAAATAGTAATATTAACATAAGATATAAGTAACATTTATAAGAGCATCATGAGATAATCATTAAGATATGCATACAGATGTAATAAATAAGTCACATATGGCAAATCGTTATCTAGTAACTAGCCACTTTCTAGATGTTATCTATAATATCTTGTGTTTCTTAATATAGCGATGTACTCATGTCTGGGAGTACAATATGCAACAACAAGCATCACTTGTCTTGTGATGTTAATTCGGGTCAAGTATGGTGATCAAATACTGTCAAATATAGTCAATTATGGCAACAGATGAGTAGGGGTGGCAAAATTGACCCGACCCGACCCGAACCCAGCCTCTTGGGTCGGGTATGGGTAGGGGCCAATCCGGGTCGGGTCGAATTCGGGTCAACCCGACCGACCCGATAAAAATCCGGGTCGGGTACGGGTTTGACCCCTCGACCCGGTTGACCCGAATTCGACCCGTATTTTCACTCTTTTCACCCCAACCCGACCCGGACCCGACCCAAACCCGACCCGAACCCGACCTTTTTTGAAAAATAATCACTATTTCACACCAAACCCGAACCGAACCCGACCCGTACCCGACCCGTAAGACAAACCGGGTCAGGTACGGGTCACCCGGGTTACGACCGGGTCGGGTTCGGGTATCCGAACCCTGACCCGAATTTAATTCGGGTCGGGTTCGGGTTTACCCTTATTCGGGTCGGGTCAAACCTGACCCGAACCCGACCCGACCCGCCCGTTTGTCACCCCTACAGATGAGTGATCTCAAGTCACTTCTGCACCATTCGTAATTATGAGTTTTCACATCCTGTGTATTACGTTGTAGTGAGGTACCAAAATATGTTTATCCCAATCAGCTCGATCATAAGCACGAAAAAATGGTCTTTGAAACATCACACCACTAGAACAATGATCATGTGGTATGCACGTGGCAAGTTACAGTGTAATAAGGTGCAACCATGATCACGAGGCAAAATATATCAAGGCATAGTATGAGGTACAATGCCATGAGGTGCATACATGTTAATGACGCAAAATATAACAATAATATCATATTTTTATATGACTTAGCAATAATACTAGAACATGGTAATTATAAATAAATTATGGTTACACATCATTTCACAAATAAGTTGACTTGCTAGCACTTTAAAACTCATCTTTTTGTTTCTTATTACCTATGCAATTTCTTCAATTGGTAATAATGAAATTTTCTCCTGAGCTAGATGACCTCCATATTGCTCGTATATAATATACATATTTATGTGCTTTTGATGCACAACTATTTTGACTTTCTATATTGGATTGTATAATTTTGCTTAACCATCTTAGCAAATGTCCAGCCGTGCAGTTCTTGTTACGGAACCAGGAGAATTGGGAGATAAACCTTTGGATGTCATTCCAAGAGAGTTTGCAGCTCGAACTTTAGCCCAAGAGTATGGAGGTGGTGCATTTGCAGTGTTAGAGGATGTAGTTATATTTTCAAACTACAAAGATCAACGATTGTACAAACAGTTTATTGGAGGTAGAGTTCTTATTCTTCATTCCTTTGCGTACACGTTATTGTGATTATTTTCTTTCTTACTAGGTCATGCTTTGGCTTTATTCATAACCCTTGACCCTCATCACACTGTAATGGGTTGAATTCATGTGTCTGTATAAAATTTTGCAATTTCTAGTACTGTAGGTGAGATGCAACTCAAAGCTACCTAAATTACATATAATATGACTTAACTCTTCTCTTACGAGCCACAATTAGTGGATGTTTATGATTGCATTTCTTTAGTCATGTACTGACTTTTTTTTTGGCTTCTTCAGGTCATTCACCGGTACCTCTTACGCCAGATTATGGTGAATCTGTAGTCTGCTTTGCTGATGGTGTATTTGACCCTCATTTCAACCGCTATCTCACTGTAATGGAAGGTTCGTGCTTGATAAGTTTTATAAAACAATTATATGCCCTTGGAAATACGTTCAATGTTCTTGTATATAAACTATTTTGACAGATCGTCGCCAGAGTAGCTTGAATCCAACAACAGCAATTGTTTCCATTGAATTAAGTGGAAGTATTCAAGGTAAAACATTTTTATGAGTATTAAACATTAAGACACATCCCTCTATTGGAAACATATAATCTTCATTAGATACTTCATACTTCATAGTTGATATAGTATTCATCAGTACACAATGACTGCTCAGTGCAGTAAGTATCTAATATTTTTGTTTCTCTGTCTTCCTTACTGTGCATTCTATGGCTTCAAGAACCAAAGAAAGTGGTCATTGGCAATGAGTTCTATGCTTTTCCACGGGTGGATCCAAAAGGAAAGAGGATGGCGTGGATCGAATGGAGTCACCCTCACATGCACTGGGACAGAGCACAGCTTTGTGTTGGTTATTTTTCTGAACTTGGGTAAGCAATGGTCTTTGAGTGAGCTAAATATGAATATAGGCAAGACAACGCTCTGTACTTACTTGAGCTAAATGGGTTGATGGGGACTAATCACTTTCCAATATATACATATAATTATGAACTTCAGATGGGAATGTCCTTTAGGTTAGGTAGAGTCAGGTTGACCCAAGCCTGATATGCCAAACCCTATTCAGAATTAATGTGGGTCGGGAACTCGAAACCAGTATGTTACCCGGATGAAATCCGGCTCACCCAAACCTGATCCATTTTACCTGGTGGGTTGGGTTCAGGCATGGTTTGTGTTTTTAACTGTGGGGTTTTGACTTCGGGTTTGGGTTATTTTGTGTGTGTGTGTGTGTGTGTGTGTGTGTCTTTATTAAATCAAAGTAGGTTGGATCTGTCGATTCAGGTTAGGGGATCGAATATATACGGCACAGATTGTGTCATGGTTAATGGGTTCTACGATTAAGGGTGTACCTGAACCTAGAAATCCGGGTTACAAGGCAAACCCGTCAGGTTCAAACCCTTCTGCCACCCCTATTTCAGCTTCAGAAGAAATCTATCCATGATGATTAGACCTGCGTGATCCTACATATAGAAAAGGAGATGCACATAGGATGCTCTGCTGTTTATGCAGGGTGTTTGCGTTTACTTGAAATTCCTTAAAATCATTGTTTTATGAGATACCACACTGAATTCTATGGTGCTTGGAACCCTATATCATCTGTCAAGAGCTTGCATGATATGCATCTTTTCTCCATTCTACTTACTCCATTCTCTGCCTCAGATAATGGAAGAACACAATCTGTATGCTACTGATCACTATCTGACATCATTCTGTTATTTTTTAATACATTTATATGTTATACTTGTCACGCTCCTAGACCCATAGCAAAAGCCTTAATAGGAATTTAATTTGGGGGGGGGAGAGAGAGAGAGAGAGAGAGAGAGAGAGAGAGAGAGAACAATGGTGACACACATACAAAAATGAAACCGGACACACGCCAAGCCTCATTGATCACTTCTTACACAGTAAATTGCATGATAAGTTTGCTTGCTATTTTAAGAAGGTTCAAGGGAAAATTTACTACATCACATATATTTGGCCAAAAATACAACACAATAAGTTCTTCGTACGAAACACCTTACTAGTAAACTAGTGTGCTAATCATAAAAATTAAGACCCCATCGGTCATTACCTCATGGCACTCCTACTAGCATCAGCCTGCAGGTTAAATGGTCTATGTAATGGTTTGTAAAAAATTACGGTGTAAGCTACACTGCTCAATGAATACAAGTTTTCTCACTAGCAGATTAGATAATTTTATAAAGTAAGTGAATCATAATAATAGCAATATCTCTTAAAGAGCACCAATTGTGTAGCAAAGAAACAAAATATGCAAAATAAATTATGGCATTGTAAAATCTTCATTTATATTGTATGAAAAGGTGACAATCACATTAACTTTTTTTAAGGTTTGAACATATAGGTTATTTCTTAAGCAGATACTTTTGTATTCCCTAAAAACATAAGACTGCATTTTTCTTCTTAATTTGCTATCTTCTTAATTTGCTAATCCCATCATATATCTGACGAAGGCTACTGATTGTGGCTTAGTAGCATAGGAATGCACAAACACATCGAATATTCAATCAATCAAAAGTTACCTGAGGACAGTGTACCTAATCCTACCATAGGTTATCCGAAGATCAATGTACCTAATCTTACCATTGATTCCGAAGCTCTGGGGATGTGGGACTCTAGGGGTGGCATCTACCACTTGCGTGGCATGTGACTTAGCTCTCAACACTCGCTCGAAGGCCAATCACATATAGTGATGTGGGACTCTAGAGGCGGCATCTACCACTTGCGTGACATGACATTAAGCTTTCAACACCCATCCAAAGGTTACATATATAGGTTCATAATGGATTTTTGAGGGGTTGAGGATAACGAAATTATTTTTCATTATTTTTCAATAATGTGCACTCAATTACTTTTATATTTGTTACCTTTTATTTTCATGTCATTTACGATCTCAAATCATTTGATACATATAAAATTCACAAGTTGTTTATGAGCAGATGAAATGATCAATTTTTAAAAAGTTAAAAATGTTATCACATTGGAAATAACATGCTCATGATAATCAATTTTTTTTCAATATATTTGTTTTGCGTAGCTCTTGTAATAAACAATTTCACATTAAAATGATATTTCCATGCATGATTTCTTTTTTATCATAATAAGCATGAAATAGCTATACACATGTAAGTCATAAATATGTTTCATCCATCCTTCTTTGCATACCTTACTAAGTCAAATAATTACACAATAATTTTCACAAACTTTTTTGTTACGTACAATAATCGATGGACCTTATGTTTCAATCACAATTTTATAAAAATATTTCATTGAGAAAAAATGAACTCACATTGTAATGGTCAACTAACTAGCACATGCTATTTGGCATCCAAAATGTACGAAATTTCTAAAATAATGATAATTAAAATATTAATAATTGTTTCATGTTATCTTATGACAAGTTGATGTCATTTGACCCACAATCTTGAGAAGATTGATTTGATTTGTTTCATCACGGTTCTTAATATTTTATAATTTTTAAAGCTTTTTCAAAAATTTTATAATATTTCTTTTATCCATGAAAAGGGCCTTTCTACAAATTTTGGAATGTTTGGGGGGCCTTTTTGCAAAGTTGTAGAGTTCTGTAAGATATTTTTTTGCAAAATTAACCCCTTGTGATTTTTATGGAAATTATATTTTTGCAAAGATGGCTGGCGATTTGTTGGGATACATTGTAAATATTTGGAATTCAAAAAAAATAATATAAAAATTTAGGGGATGAATGCAATTTTCCCTACATCTTTCCCGTTTTTTCTTCTCTCTACCCTATTGCTACCTGAATCCATTGATGGATGGATTTGGAGTGGTCACCTGCTGGCACCTGGCCTAAGCCGTCCGGCCAAGATGGCTGGCGATCGGCGACGAGCACTCTGGTGGCATGGGCCCCAGAATCCTCCGCCATCATTGTTGCTTTGTTGACCATCATTCTTTGTCGTCGTCGTCTCTCTCTGTTTGTTCTTCTTTCTTTGTTTTTAAAAAGAATTTTCCAATTAACATTGGAAGGGAATAATCATGACATTTAATCTTAAGTTTAATTTATTTAATGAAGAACAAGAATAACCAAGATTAGCATTTATGATTATACCTCAATTAATGGAGATGATATGCTCCTCACTCTCAAGCTCCTCCCACTCCTCTTCTTTCTTAATCCCTTTTTGCGCCGGATGGTCGTTGGTTGAGAGATATATAGTTGAAGTGCTGATTGTTGAATAGAGAGAATGAATCTCTCTTCCATATATGTATATTTTTTTGTGTTCAAAAAATTTCTCTTTTTTTGTTTGACAAGCGTTCACTTTTGGACACTTGTATGCTTAATCTCACCCTCATCTGCCACCTCTTGTATAATTTGTTGTTATATTGCTTTGTTGTTTATCGTAATTATTTATTTAAACATGTGAATTTACAAAATTACACCTTATATATATTATAACTAATCATATTTGTCATTATAATTATATTTCATTTTGACAGGAAAATTACTCCTAAATTAAATTCATAACTTCAGTAGTAGTCTCTTCAATTAGGCTTTAATTTGTATAGTTAATTTAATTAACTTTTAACTAATTAAACGGGTTACTACAGTACCACTCTATTATCTCCTACTAACTCTTTTGCTTCGTACAATTCAAATATCCTGTCAATCTTGGATAATGCTGATTCTGTTGTAACTGAAGTCTTCATATGTCTCATGTGTTTTGGTTACTATTAGATAAAATGGGTGACAAGTCTGGGTTTTGAGTTTGTAGTTTACAAAATGTATGTCCCCTCAGCAACTTGATCAGGATCAAACTTGGACTATAGGTTGGAGGGTATGGGGTTTTCCAAGGAAATAAGCAAACATTTAAGTTATTCTGTATGTCCATATTTGCACTTACTCATGTGTTTTAATTAATATTAGATTAAATGGGTGACAAGTATGGGCTTTGAGTTTGTAGTTTACAAAATGTATGTCCCCTCAGCAACTTGATCAGGAGCAAACTTGGACTATAGGTTGGCGAGTATAGGGTTTCCCAAGGAAATAAGCAAACTTTTAAGTTATTCTTTATGTCCATATTTGCACTTACCCATGCTGTCATAATTTCAGTCGAATGCAATTTTACACAAACCCTTTCTAGAATATTATCCACCAAGTTCATAGGTTACGAGTTATATATCTGATCAACGATATGATCAAAATGTGAGCTAGTGCATACTTGTACACCATATCATTCTCAATATGCTTTCCAACTTTTTGTATTGAATTTGATTTTCCACCAGCATATGCTAAGTCTCCTATCTTAATTGATTCACATTCTTTGCAGTGAAATATTCAAACGAGTCTGTGTTGCTGGCGGTGACAGTGCACTCATAGAATCCCCAACTGAACCAAAATGGACCTCTAATGGTATGCTAAATAATTTTACTTTCCTCCTCAGTCAAGGCTCCTTGAATCTTTATGGAACATTGTGTGCACGACTTGATTTTTGTACAATGTTCTTTTGTGTACCTTTACTATTGTAATAAATTGATTTAAACAATGGATTTCTTCCACTTTATTTTGCAATATCAAATTATACTAATCTACGATAGAATTAGAAATTGTTGTATTTTTTACAAGTTAGAGGTAGCTTCAACAGTGGATAAGCCGAATGAAAATCTATTTTGGATAATTAGGATGTGTAACAGAGATAAATGACTGCTTAGGACCGAAAATGTCCAGAATTGTAGTTGAAGATATTATAGAACTAAAGCTAGGCCAAGCTGTTAAATGGTTAAAAGGGTTGTTTAGTTGATAGTTAAGAGAAGGTGGCCCTTAGCTTGACCAAATGGACAAAAAGGAATTATTTAGCTGACCACAAGAGTCTGTTATAAAGCCTTTTGTTTTTTGTACTTTAAAACATAAAAATAATGTGGTTTACGGTTTGTGGCTACAAGCTTGTGCCGTGGCTTATGAAAGGATGGACACCAAACATATACCTCTGTTTGTGCAAGGATCATACATGTTACGAGATAAAAAAGAGAAAACTAGTCATGTATACTGTTTTTGTTCAGGAGTGTTTTGATTTTTAAATTTCCCACATGTATATTTTAAGATTTGGTTCTTCGCTCTGTTAAGCATTTTTCCATATGGTTTGAGACAATCATATTTGTATTAACAAGAATATAGTCAACCTTTTTTGTATAGAAACCAAGAAATGATTGGTATTAAAAATTATAGTAATTTTCTTCATATGGGAGTCATAAATATGCACATATTACATATTTAACTTCTATAGGTTCATATATCGGTGTTTGCATATATATACATATTTAGGTTTATGTTTGTGTTGAGATGTAATATGTCTTGCGCGCTTCCTACAAATACTAGAGAAGGGGACAGTAGGCCTGTGACGTGTTTAAATCAAAAATAAAATATGTGAATTTTTTTCTCTTGATTTAAATTCACATACTGTTCATGAAACATCTCACACATGTTCTCTATACATGCTTCTTAACAAGTAACAAAATTGAAATCCAAAATTTATTACATCCCAGTCTGCATTTAAAATATCTCTGCATTTAAAATATCTCCAAAAATAGGAGTTCAATTATTACAGTCAAAATGATAAATATGAATTATAACAATAAGGTTCAATGTCATGCCTAAAATTTGGTCCATATATTATTAGAACCACTAAAAAGAAGAAAAGTGGCTAACGAAGTTTAAATCTTTGGGAACCCTCGATCCTCTATGATAACCTGCTCAAGAGGGCCAGTCTTAAAATACCCGTGCTCCGAATCTGACCAACATTTAACGAAAGGAATGTCATCAACGAGTTGAACCCAATAGGTTCCAAAAAACAAGCAATTTAAATATCTTCTTTAAAATATATAGAAGTAAGGATATAAGACAATAAGGTTGATCAATAAGGATGATTCATCTGTTCAGCAGAATGACAAATATGGTGATAAAATGGCTGCATCATAATCAACATCAAATAAGAAAATCAACTAATGTTACTAAACTAGTGTTAAGTATTATATGATGTCACTAACCTATGCTATCAACTATATCATGATGTCACTAATCTATAATATGAAGTATAGCATGGTGATCCTAGTCTAATCATGTAATTCATGTCTTAGCGTACAATGTACAATTTGGGTATTCTGTCCGTCCGCAACGACCAATATGGAACAATGACTTGCAGCGTGCGTATCTTGTTTACATTTGTTGGTCATAACCATTTCCATGATTTCTGGTCTGGACTACAAATCATGGGTCATACCTTTTTTCACAGTTGACATGTCACGCCCTGCTCTTCGGGACGCGCCTGTTTTTCACATGTAATGTAGGTCATGCTAGTTATCAGTGAAAACAATATAGACTGCAAGCAAAGATATACCAACATACCTATATTGAATTTCTCATTAAAATGTACATGAAACTGTAAATACTCATTAATTTTAGGATCAGGGTTTTACGGCTACTATGGCGAAATCTGTGTCCTCATACACTGGGGCCTCTTCTAAATCTGACTTTACACGCGGTGGTGCAACAAATCAAGACCCATCATGTAAATCACAATAATTCTAGAAATTTTGGAATTAAACATGTGAACAAGGTAAAACACTAACTAGGAAACAAGAACCGAGAACAGATAACGGATTAATTAACATTTTTTATATGGCATGCATTGAAATTTAAGAAAACATGCAACTCAGTTAAGAATTAAAAGTGATACTAGCATGGTCCTATCAATTTATTCCAAACCTAGGATGTGAATCATATTGGAGAGTACAATAAGCAACCAAGGAGTCCATCTCAGTAACCGGGGTGCTCACCCGGGCCGGACCCAAAGTAGAAACGGTAGGTGCCATGAGTCCAAAAGTATCGGTGTGGAACTCATTAATGAAGTTTGACGGTACACTATGGGTTATATCCTGATCATGACGTGACCCTGATCGGAACACCTGATGCGGTCAACGTTAATAGGAGCATGACTCCAGTCGTCTCTGCACTCTCACTAATATATGTTACCCCAAAACCCAGTCAGTCTGAAGTGGCAAGTGAATGTCAAGTGTAAACTCTCAGTGTCTCAGTGATACAGTTCAGGTGTTGTTCTAAATTAATATTTTAAAGGATGATTTATAAAGTAAAGCTTGAATTAAGTTTAAAACCACATTGAAACTAATCCATAGGATGGTGTGCTATGTCATCTCAAATCCAGTCATGTTTCAAGATTTATTCCTATCAAACTATTTTTAACAATGCGATTCAATAGAATAGTAACAACACATTCTAACGTGATTCCAATTCTATTTGTTTCCCATAGCATATCCAATTATATCAATTATTTTCAATGTTATGGACAATTGTGCAAGGTTATATTATGTTTAGTAACATTAGGAAACATGGAGCATATAGTGATGGAAATAATGAAACATTTAACATGCTATATACGATACATTAATTTTACACATGATATCATGAAGCACATGCACGGCAGGTAACAATTTAAAATATTCTAAGCACGCCTGAAAGTCTAAACCTGGGACATAAGACTAATCTGAGAGTCAAGCAGAGAACGGTTCTGCACTTAGAAATATGGGAGGATGGACAACGTGGGGAGGGACAATATGGTGACCTCAGATAATTTTCATTATCGATCGTTTTAAGGACTTAACCATGTATTCATGGTTTTATATGATATTTCAGGTAGTGATTTATGATCCCTCAGGTAGAAAACTAAGATCTTTTAGGCAATAACATGCTGTATGATCCAACAAGAGGTAATTTCCACAATTCCAACACTCCTTAGAGGCCAAAGCCCTCATTTACATTCATCGGGTAATTGCTAAGTCAACTCCGACATGTGGGGAAAAGCCTCCGGGTTCCCATGCTATCCCACGACCACTATCTAGCCTCGACATGAGCCAAAACACCACCAGAATAATTTCTATAGCCTCAGAAATTTCTCAAAACTATCTTTTTAATGCACGTGACACTAAATCAGTCATGGCCTAGGGCGTGGAACCTACGACAGTCATGGTGGAGGCAAGGGGAGGCCACGACAAGTAGCGGGGAAGCCAGACAGTCAATGTAGAAGGGGCAATTCCCCAAAACATCCTACAGACAAGGCGATAGAACCTTAACAGGTCATGGCCAAGAGGGAAGACCCTTGGACAGTTATGACGAAGGCAAAAGGGGCTGCAGCAGAGGTCACTGCCATGCCTGGAGCTCAGAATTCATCATCAATGAGAAGCAAAATCACAAATTTAAAAACCAAAATTTGAATAATTAAAGTGATTTTACCAGAAATCATGGACTGTCGGAGGATCCGAAGAGAAAATCCAAGTCCAATTGAGATCAGAACTCAGATCCAAGAAGAAAAGCCCAAAATTCTTTTGAAAAATAATTGTTTTGCACAAAACCGAAACCTTAAGGTTCAACTGAGTTTAAATAGATGGAAGAGGAAGACCTATGGTGCTCGAAAATGTGGTATAAAAATCGTGGAGTCGTCATGAAGCTGTAATCGTGTCGAAACCCTAGCTTTTAGGGCGTGGAAGAGAGAGGAGGAGAGGACGCGTGTCTCAGGAGTGAGGAAAGGGGCTTCGGTGACTACGTGCGAGGATTTCATTCTTGTCGAAGGAACGAGGAGAGAGCGATCGAGCAAGCTGAAAGAAAAAGAGAACTGACATCGTCACCGCCTTAGGGCTCGCGAGAGGGGAATGATCACATGAGAGAGGGAGAGATCTCTCTTTCTTTTTTAATAATCGGGTGGGCCTCGGGTTTGGGTAAAGAAAAAGAGAAGAAAGAAAATAACAAAAAAACAAAGAGAAAAAGAAATACAATTAGAAAAAATTTTGGGCTGAAAACTAGAATTCACATTCTGTCATCCTTAGAAAAAATTTCGTCCGCGGAATAATAAAATAAAACTAAGATCCAACAAACAAATGTGGATAACACTTACGTAGCTCATCCTCTCTTTTCCAGGTGGACTACCCAGGTGAATTTTTATGCCGCATCACTTTCACCAAGTTGATGACTCTGTTCCATAGTGTCTTCTACTGACGGTCGATGATCCGCACAAGTTGCTACTCATTTGTTAGATCAGGCCGCACTGTAATCTCAGAGTGGTCAACAACATGCATCGGGTCCCTTACAAACTTGCGTAACTGAGATACATGGAACACATTATGCACTCCTTCTATAGATGTAGGCAGTGCTAGTCTACATGCCAATTCTCACACGTGCTCCAAGATATCAAAAGGTCCAATATAGCGAGGGCAGAGCTTCACTCTCCGTCTAAATCGGATCATGCCTCTAGTAGAAGAAATCTTTAAGAAAACATGGTTACCAGGCTGGAATTCTAAATGTCAGTGCTTCTTATCTGCCTACTGCTTGTACCGATCATGTAACACTTGAAGTTTCTCTTTAATGGTGCGCACAACATCTACATCCTCAATAATCATCTTTGGTCCCATCAGCGCCCCGTCACCACATCACCCCAACTTAAGAATAAGCAGCACTTTCTTCCATTTAATGATGCAAAAGTGTCATACCAATAGTGGCCTAATAACTGTTGCATGCAAACTTCACGAGGTGAAGTTGACCTTTCCACAACCACTTGAAATCTAGCATGCATGCATTCACCATATCCTCTAAGATCTGAATAGTGCGCTCGGACTGGCCACCTGTCTGGGATGGTATGCTGAACTAAAACTCAAGTGGATTCCTCGATTATCCTGCGTGCTCTTCCACAAATGTAATGTGAATCGAATGTCTCTATCTGAAATAATACTCACAGAAACACCATGTAACCTCATAATTTCCTCCATATACTTCTTGGCAAGCAGTTCTGTTGACTGGTCAACTCTGAAGGAAATGAAGTGTGTCGACTTAGTCAATCGATCAACGATCACCCATCCATCATTGTTGTGCTTCATGCTTCTAGAGAGTCCAGTCATAAAATCCAGCGTAATATTCTGTCACTGTCATTCTGGACTGGGTAAAGGCTGTAATAAACCAGCAACACGATGATGCTTAGTCTTCACCTGCTGCACACCATACACTTCGCAACACTCCGTGTAACGTGTTGAAAGATGTGTGTCATTGCGGCAATTTATCTCTATGTATATGTACAAACATCTTGTTCGATATAAAAGTTTGTTTTGGTATCAATTATCTGAGTATATTTAATAATGTTGTCTTCATAAAAACTTAGCTTATTTCCTGAGATTCATAGCTAGGTCAAACATTATCGAAATGGAGATCTCGATCATGGAGTATTGTTTGACTGTTCGAAATTTGAGTCTAAAATCGTTTGTGGTCGTAGATGTTTCGGGAGTAGGATATCGATACGTCGGATATACCATTTTGTCTTTGTCTCCATCAAGTATTGGTGACGATGATCTTATGGTCGTTCGACTTGGTGAAGTCGGAGGCGAGACATATGTGTTCATTGGAGAATGAGTTCATTGAACGACCCAACGAGAGCTACTACATGGTTAGCATACACCAATCCGTCAATGGTGAGCTCTCAGTGATGATAGACAAGTTGGTCCTTGAACTTACGGTTATTGTACTAACCTGTGCGTGAACAATATCACTTTGATCTCTGATCTAGCTTCGGGGCAAACCCTGTTGAAAGATCCTTTTGGTTGGGTGACACTTGAAGCGTACGCGGAGAGTAGTGGGCAAGAAAGAATTCGTCTCTCCTGTTATGAGGAGTTATTGTCATAAGAGTCGGTACGGTCTTTAGCTGAAAAACCATAGCCATGGTATGTTGGATTGGATCCAACAAAGATTAGCTAAGACTGAACGATGCCGACTAGACGCAAAGCTATTAGGGATTGTCAGTTAACCATACCATTGGCTTCAGCGACATAGTTATAACGAATGGATTAAAACTGCGGCATTCATCACGGACACAGTTAGGGTGGTCCTGAAAATACTCATGTCAAGGAGCCAACCACATAATTATGATACCGAAACATGGACGACACCTGCTGCTCGTGGTCACTGTCGTCTGGGATATCAAGTCCACATGTAGTAGGGTCTCACACAGAGTGAGACCTTCAAGTAATAGGTAGTTAAGGGAATTAATGCATATGATGTATGTGCATTTATTATGTCATAAAAGGTTTGCGATATAGGCTTTAGAACCGTTGAAGATGTAAGAAATATGCATAGGAAAAACCCATTCATGTGTACGAGGGTTTGAGAATGTCTCGGACTCGACCCAAGCTCAGGCACGAGCTCAAATGGCTCGAAAAGAGCTCAAAAACAGCGAAAAGCACCGAAAACAACCTTTTTGGCGGGCCCGGCCCATTGGACAGAGCCTGTGCCAGCTGGTGTTTGTAAGGGCTCCAGCCGGTGACCGTTAAGCGTGCGCAGTATGTGCCCTTGGGAGGCGTGCACGGCACGCGCCTAGATGCTGGCGCGATGGGCCCCCTTTCTAGGTTTTTGTGAAAAATCGTTGGCGGTTGCGTTTTTTGGGAAAACCACATGAATGATCCAACTTTCTGTGTACGTTTGAAGGGTCAAATGGAATCGGAATCGTGCACCGTTTGTTTCTATGAGTTAACTGTTCAATGCTCTTCGAAATGATGTATGCCATTGCCTTTGGGGGCCAACGGTGAGTGGAACAATTGGCCAAAGATTGGACTGCGTGAAGAGCAATTTTGGCATTAGATTTTCCTTTAATTGTTTAGTCCCACATCGGATGTGTTGAGTGGAGGGATCAGCTCCTTATATAAATAGGGGCTAACTCTTCTCCTTGAAACATGTACCACATTTTGGATTCGGGTAGCTCCATCTAAACGTGAGCAAGCCCAAATCTAAAGCCAAAGTTAATCCACTCCTTCTCCCACCTTCTCTGCTCCTGATAGGGTCCTAGCAAGAATATGAAGGAGTTCGGATCAGATCCGAAATCTTGACGGGGGATCCACTCAAGGTGAAACTTTCTGGAGCACGTGGTTGGCTCGGCAACACGGGTGTTGCTCTCCTCGGGATGCGGGCCAGCTCAAGGGAAGCGGTTCAGCCCCTAACGTGGGCATTGATTCGAGGGAATCTGTGCTTTGTTAACGTGCAAGGCAGAGGTTAGTACTTTATATTCATGCATTTATTATATAATTGCAGTAGTTTATAGATCTATCTTTAGGGGTTGGTCAGACCCATTTCGTGATAATAGAGATTCTGGTTAGGTTTTTATTTTTAGCTCCGTCTTAAAATAGTTTTAAGATTTTTCCGTTGCATATTCGTTTTCCTCGTCCACCCGACTAAGACCAGATGTTGATTTTAAGTCACTAAGATCGAAGAATCAACATAACGATCCTCTTCATGTCATGCCACCAGTAATGTTGTCTCATGTCCTTGTACATTTTAGTTCCACCTGGGTGAATGGAATATGGAGAACTATGAGCTCCCTTTAGCAACTCTTCGCGAATATCTCTAGACGGCATACAAATCCAGTTGCCATATCACAAGGACCCATCTTCATGAATTCTGAACACTGGTCTCTGTTCTGCCAACACCACAATCCTAATTCTTTGCAGCCTCTCATCACTTACCTGAGCGGCTTTGATTTAATCTATCAGAGTTAATCGGATCTGCATATTCTTCAATGAGGCAGTTAGCCAGGTAAAATCACACATATCTTCATTTCCTTGATCTCATGCTGCAGTCTCCACATTCGTATGTGTCTCTACTGTTGGAAGACGACTCAGCGCATCAGGTACGACATTGATCTTCCTAGGATGATACTGAATGTCAATATCATAATCTGCTATCAGCTCTATTCATCGGCGTTGCCTCATGTTAAGCTCCTTCTAAGTGAAGATATACTTCAAACGCTTTTGATCTGTGTATACCTTCACATGCTCACCCAACAAAAAATGCATCCATATCTTTAATGCAAAAATAACCGCTGTCAATTCCAAGTCATGGGTGTGATAGTTCTTCTCATGGTTCTTCAGCTACCTGGAACTGCCTGGATGCATAAACTACCACTCTACCATGTTGATGTAATATACATCCAAGTCCTCTACATGATGCATCACAGAACACTTCAAATCCTCATGTCCGATCAGGAATAACATGATTGGTGTGGAAGTCACCCTCTTCTTCAGCTCTTGAAAGCTTCGTCCACATGTCTTGGACTAGATGAACACCACATCCTTTCTTGTTAATCGCGTCATCGGCTCTGCGGTCTTCGTGAAATCTTTAATGAACCTCCAATAATAACCAACCAATCCTAAGAAGCTGCAAGTCTCTGTCACTGGCTGCGGGACATGCCAGTTCTAAACAGCTGCTACCTTCTCAGGATCTACAGAGATTCCATTTTCCAACCCCACGTGGCCTAAATAAGCCACATTGTTCAGCCAGAATTCACATTTACTGAGTTTGACGAACAACTGTTGTTGTCTCAAAGTTTCCAGGACCCTCATCAAATGTCTAGCATGCCCATGAGCATCCTTTGAAAATATCAGGATATCATCGAGGTAGACTAACACTTGGTTCATGAGGCTCATGAATACTGTTGGGGCATTGGTTACGCCAAATGTCATCACCAAAAACTCATAGTGTCCATACTTTGTCCCGAATGCGGTCTTGTGGATGTCTTCTTTCTTCACTCTCACATGTAGTATCCCATCCGCAATCCAACTTTGAGTAAACACTTGATCCTCTGAGTTGGTCAAAAAATGTCATCGATACTGGGAATAAGATATTTGTTCTTCACTGTCATCTTGTCCAATTCCCATGTAATCGATGCACATGTGCCAAGATCCATCATTCTTTGGCCCCAATAATGTATGAGCACCCCAAGGGGATACGCTGGGTCATATCCATCTATTCTTCAGCAGTTCATTTTACCAGACACAGACTTCTTTTAGCTCTGGTGGTGCTATACAACATGGTTTCTTGGATAATTGACTGGGCACCTGGTACCAGATTAATGAAAAACTCAACGGTATGTTTCAGAGGCAATCATGTAAGATCATCTGAAAACATGTCCATGAATTCCCGCACTACCTCTGGCATCTCTGATTCTTTAACCTCCATGGTACTTAACGTCAGCTTCTGCTGGTTGGGCTCTAATTGCACTAGCCCCTCAGATCTACTTCTGCTTATAAACTCAAACTTTGGATTATCGACATATTGAATACTACACTCCTTTGACGACAGTCAATGGTAGCATGAAATGTCTCCAACCTATCCATTGCAAAGACAGCTCAAAGCTTGGCATCTCCATCACTATGAAATCCATGTATAGTTTCCTTCCAAAAATCACCTTAGGGCATTAAAGATACCCGCCGATGGTCCTTAGCATACCGGTGCTCATGTTGACATTTCAGCAAAAAGATAAGGGTTCGACAGTAATGCTGTGTCTGAATCGAGTGGTTATGAAGCAGTGGGAGGCTCCTGAGTTAAATAACGTTAGGGCAGGTCTACCAGCAACTAGTACTGCATCTAATGTTAAAGATACTAAAAGCAATGAGCCCATTTCAAAGTAAAGATTAAATCTATGAGAGATGCCTCTGATGGTTGTTGAGAAGGACATAGTCAAAGGAGGAACATGACGTTCTAATTGGAGGTCTAGGAGTTCAAAGTACAAGTAGTGGAAGGAGATTTTGCCTGTACGTTTTAAACAAGTGAAAGCGCGAGACATCTGGTATTCGTGAGATCAATATGAGTACATTATACAGTATATAATACTCTTTCCATACTGTTTACAAGGTGGTTAGCGCGGAGCCGCATGAGGTACCACAAAAACATGTCACGTCCCGCTTCTCGAGGCACGACTGTTTTTCTCATGTGATGCAGGTTCTGCTAATCACCAGTGAAAATAATATAGACTGCAAGCAGAGATATACCAACATACCTATATTGAATTTCTCATTAAAATGTACATGAAATTGTAAATACTCACAATTTTACAATCAGAGTTTTGTAGCTACTATGGCGAAATTTGTGTTCTCTTACATTGGGGTCTCTTCTAAATCTGACTTAACACCTGGTGGTGCAACAAAACGAAGACCCACCATGTAAATCACAGTAATTCTAGAAATTTTGGAATTAAACATGTGAATATAAGAAAACACTAAATATGAAACATGAACCGAGAACAGATACCAAATTAATTAGCATTTCTTACCAGGCATGCATTGAAATTTAAGACAAACATGCAACACTGGTAATAATTAAAAGTGAAACTAGCATGGTCCTATCAATTTATACCAAACCTAGGCTGTGAATCATATTCGAGAGTACAATAAGAAACCAAAAAGTCCATCTTAGTACCCGGGACGCTCACCTGAGACAGGCCCAAAGTAGAAAGATAAGTGCCATGAGTCCAAAAGTAACGGTGTGGAACTCATTAATTTAAGTTCGGCGGTATACTAAGGGTCATATCCTGATTCATGACGTGACCCTGGCTGGAACACCTGATTCGGTCAACGTCAATAGGAGCATGACTCCAGTCACTTCCGCACTCTCACTAATATGATTTACCTCAAAACCCAGTGAGTCTAAAGTGCCAAGTGTACACTCTCAATGTCTCAGTGATATAGTCCGTGTATTGTTCAAAATTACTATTTTAAATCATGATTTATAAAGTAAAGTTTGAATTAAATTTAAAGCCACATTGAAAATAATTCATATGTGTGCTATGTCATCTCAAATCCAGTCATGTTTCAAGATTCATTCCCATCAAACTATGTTTAACAATGTGATTCAATAGAATAGTAACATCACATTCTAACGGGATTTCAATTCTATTTGTTTCCCACAGCACATCCAATCATATCAATTATTTTCAATGTCATGGGCAACAATGAAACATTTAATATGCTAAACACATGATATCATGATGCACATGCACGGCAGGTAACAATTTAAAATATTCTAAGCATGCTGGAAAGTCTAAATCCAGGACACAAGGCTAAATTGAAAGTCAAGTAGCGAACGGTTCCACGCTTGGAAATATTGGAGGATGGACAATGGGGGAGGGGCAATCTAGTGACCTCAGATAATTTTCATCAACAATAGTTTTCGGGACTTAATTATGTATTCACGGTTTTATATGATCCTTCTGGCAGTGATTTATGATCCCTCAGGTAGAAAACCAAGATCCTTCAGGCAGTAACTTCCACAATTCCAACGGTCCTTAGATGCCAAAACCCTCATTTACATTCATTGGGTAATTCCTAAGCCAACTCCAACATATGCGGTAAAGCCCCAGGTTCCCATACTATCCCACGGCCACCACCTAGCCTCAGCAGGAGCCAAAACACCACCAGAAGAATATCTATAGCCTCAAAAATTTCTCAAAACTGTCTTTTTAATGCATGCGACATTAATTCAATCATGGCCTAGGGCGTGGAACCTATGATAGTCATGGTAGAAGCAAGAGGAGGCTACGTGAAGAAGCGGGAAAGCCGGACAGTCCTTGTAGAAGGGGTAATTACCCAAAACAGCCCGCAGGTAAAGCGATAGAGCCTCAACAGGTCACGGCCAAGAGATCATTGGACAGTTATAGTGAAGGCAAAAAGGACTGCAGCGGAGGTCGCCGCTATGTCCGGAGCTCAGAATTCATCATCGCAACAATGGAAAGCAAAATCACAAATTTAAAAACCAAAATTTGAAGAATTAAAGTGATTTTACCTAAAATCGTGGACTGTTGGAGAATCCGAAGAGAAAATCCAACTCCAATTGAGATCAGAAGTCAGATCCAAGAAGAAAACCCAAAATTCTTTTGAAAAATAATTGTTTTGCACAAAACGAAACCCTAAGGCTCAATCAAGCTTAAATAGATGGAAGAGGAAGACATGTGGTGATCGGGAATGTCGTATACAAATCGTGGAGTCACCACGAGGCTGTAATCGTGTCGAAACCCTAGCGTGGAAGAGAGAGGAGGAGAGGACGTGTGTCTCAGGAGAGAGGAGACGGGGCTTCGGTCGTTGCGTGCGAGGATTTCCTTCTTGTTGAAGTAACGAGGTGAGAGAGCGATCGAGCAACTCGAGAGAAAAAGAGAACCAATAGCGCCACCGCCTCTGGGCTCGCGAGAGGGGAACGATCATTTGAGATAGGGAGGGATCTCTCTTTCTTTCTTTAATAATCGGGTGGGCCTCAGGTTTGGTCCGGATAAAGAAAAGAGAAGAACGGAAAAAAATGAAAAGAAAAAGTAATGCAATGAGAAAAAAATTTTCGGTTGAAAACTGGGCTTCACATGACATCTAGGTTATAATTGGGAGTTATGAATCTACAATATCTATCAATTCCTTTCATATTCATAATCGGTATGGTCATCAGGAAACTCTCATCACTCCTGCACACGCTGTTACAATGAGTTTCTCCATACACCGCATATCATGTAGATATTCTATATTTTTATTTTGGTTCAGTAGGCAATATTTTATGAGTTTGTGTGATGTACTGGTTTCGGCTACGATAAAGGTCGTGGTGGAGGTTGCTGATACATAAGGCTCTTCTAGAGTAACCGCACGCTTCAGGAATCTTTTATTAATTATTAATAATAATTCACCAGAAGATTGTATATACCAAGAAACCTATTCTTGGTTTTCGTGATGGAAATAGCAATATGAACTTTACTAGGCGGTCCATAAAACAAAAGAAGTTTACAACTCTCTTTCCTGGAGGCCAGTCAACTCTTCTTGTCGGGCAATCAATCCATCCTTTGTCTCGGACAGGAAATAATCACTCTTGTACGGGAAAAGAGAAGGACACAATTAGGATATTCCCTTATATCTTCTATATGAAGTCAGTAAGTCAAGTCACGGCCATTGGAAAGGTCAGGTCGTGTTCACAATATGAGTTTTTTATCTTTAAGAGCATTTATTTATAGCGAGTGAGTTGTAGAACTCTTCGTCTGAGCCGTCTCTTCCACCTTTTGATTTACTTGCGGACTCCGAAACACATTCGATAGGCTGTCCCTTTGACACATTGTTCAGCAGCCTTTTCTGGAATACCAGCCGACTCAGAACTAACATCAGTAATTTGTTCGACAGGATGCTTTGATCAGCTCTTAGCGCTTTCCACAGGAACGAGCGGATAGCGAAATGTTGGCTCTGCGATCGACATGTGGACTTACGGACGGATCAGTGCCTTTTTTCTGTGCTTGAAGGGCACTTGGGCATACAACTGTTTCCAAAGAGTTACATAATACCAACTTAATCCATTCTTTTGTCGAGGGTCGGCACTTATTCCGTCCCTTTATTTACATATGAAGAAAGGCTCGTGCCCAAATGTGTGACTGCGGAGCCCTGGCACGATACTCTAAAGTGTTGGGTTGGGACAACAATAAGACTGAAACTAGAGAGACAAAGAATGGAGTTGAAGAAGGCATAGTCTAAGATAACAGAATACAAGACCAACCAACGAGTGAGTGAGGCCTTTGAGTGGCTCCGACGGTCGGTTCGATAAAGAGAACAGCGAATCCTAGGGTTGGATGGATAAAGATATGATACTATCGCTTATTCAAAGCAAGTAGATTAGGCGAGCGTTAGTGAGTGAAAGGAGGAGTAGTCGACCAGTTAACGCATTTCATCACATCTAAGGTGGTGAAGTGAGGAGTGAATCGACATGAGAGTGAATCCAATTGAAGCATATCCAAATGACCAGATAGGGTTGTCAGGTCTCATCTCGGAATTAGGGCATCTAAGTGGTGAGTTAGCCATGCGATAGGAGAGCAGCTCTGGTAGCTACCGAAAAGCAATGATTGTCTCAATTATCCCCTGAATGCTCTTGCTCTTGGTATGCCTAGGCGACTTTAAGCCGTTGGTGCTTGGTATGGTTCCTATCCCTGTGGCTTTAGTGCTCCAATGCGATGTCCGGGTAGGTGACTAAAGACGAATGTAGCATATGCTATCTTTAGAACTGGTGTTATTTATATCCATCACAGTGCTTCACAGTGCTTGAACAACACGTTATAATATCGAACAGTAAAATAAAATTATTTCACAGCATGAACTATTGCCAAGTAGTGAAATACAATGTATGTACATGATATAGGGTCCAATAGTGAAATAGAGTGTATATGTAACATGTTTCTATGTCAAACAATGAAATACATGGTATATATAGCAGGAATACATGGTATATTAGCAGAATACAGTGTATTTCCAGCATATACGGGGTAAACCACAGAAATACGGGTATATACAGTAGGAATACAGCATATATCAGTAGAATATGGTGTATTTCCAGACAATACAGGGTGAAACATGGAAATATGGGTTATATACAGCATGGATATAGCTTATATAAGCAGAATACGATGTATTTTCAGCAAATACATGGTAAAACAGAGAAATATGGTGTATATACAGTAGGAATACAATGGATATCAGCAGAATACTGTGTATTCCCAGCAAATACAGGGTAAAATGGGGGAAATATGGTGTATGTATGCCAATAATACAAGGTTAAATATCAAAAGACTGTTTTTCCATCAAAATATAAGATTACTAGTGAAATACACATGATACTTTCGTATTCAAAGCTGAAATGAATATTCTTTACATTCAATATAACATTCAAAAAACTCATTTTTAAATCAAAATAGATTAGAAACTTACGGTTATTGTACGAACCTGTCCGTGAACGGTGTCACTTTTATCTCTGATCTATCTTCGGGGCAAACCCTGTTGAAAGATCATTGGTTGGGTGACACTTGAAGCGTACGCGGAGAGTAGTGGCCAAGAAAGAATTCGTCTCTCCTGTTACGAGGGAACCTACAAAATAGATTAGAGGGAACCTACCTCTTTTCTTTAATATTCTGCTTTCTTCATTTATTTCCTTTTCTTCTTCTTTTCTTTTCTTCTGTTTCTGTTTCTTCTTTCTTTCTTTCTTTGGTTTTTAATTTTTTGAAGAGATTGCGAGAGATTTTTTTTGTTTTTCGAACCCTGTTGAAAGATCCTTGGTTGTGTGACACTTGAAGCGTACGCGGAGAGCAGTGGCCAAGAAAGAATTCGTCTCTCCTGTTATGAGGGAACCTACAAAATAGATTAGAGGGAACCTACCTCTTTTCTTTGATATTCTGCTTTCTTCATTTATTTCCTTTTCTTCTTCTTTTCTTTTCTTCTGTTTTTGTTTCTTCTTTCTTTCTTTGGTGTTTAATTTTTTGAAGAGATTGCGAGAGATTTTTTTTTGTTTTTCGGTTTTTTTTTGGGGGGGGGGGGCTCTGGTTTCCACTGAGAGAAGAGTAGAAGAGAGGAGTTGGGGATTGGAATTCATTAGTTTAGGGTTTGATATATGTATATAGATATTATATATTAATAGGGGTTGGGGTGTAAATGGGTAGGGGTCGATTTGATTTTAGATTAGGATTAGGATTTGATTTTAATTAGGAATCTAATTCTGAGTTAAAAGATAATTCTTTTTTATACTTCTAATTCACTAGTATCTTAACTTTTAAATTTAATTTTTTAAAATTAAAATTAGAAATGAATTTAAGATTTTATTAAATGGGTTTTGGTTAACGGGTTAACATGTCTTATTTATTAAAATAGAAATAAAATTTGAAAAATTTCATTAAAAAATAAAAAAATATTGATCCAAAAATACGTTGAAAATTTACAAAAATATTGTAAAAGATTTGGTACCGTTACATAATATATGTATATATTATGTTATAGTATTGTATGTAATAGGTTTTAAGTGGGTTTATACAAAACTACCAATATGCAAAACTACAAATACTACTTTAAATAATAGATCCTATGGAGAGGAGAAACCAATTAACCATCACTCACTTGATTAAATTTTCTAGTCCCGATTTATTCAAGGTATCAGAGTTCCTAACCTTAGATTGGATTAGCCACCCCTAATTATAGCCTACTCTTACTTTAAGAACTGCCTTCGCTGTCACGTACGGTTTCCCAAAATACCAAGAAAACAACAACACGATAAGCACGTGATATATATAAGCAGAATGATAATAATAGGAATGATTGAGCAAAAATTTGGACGAATGAAATGATAATCTAAGTGCATACAAACAAAATAAAAGATAGACTCATGCTGGGTCTACCTTTCAATGGAGTTCAGCTCAGTAATATCTAAGCTAAGCTGCAAATAATGTCACTTAAATATAGTTGACCACATGACCTAACAGATATTTCAAAAAAAAAAACAGAAATATTTGTCAATGAGGGGTCGCTTGGTAAGTTTCCCAGATTCAAATAACAAAACATGAAATATGATAAATACTGAAAACAGATCATCAAGCAAACACATTACAAATATCATGATTGATATATAAATAGTGCAATAAGTAGTCAGATACAATAATATAGGAACCGTGCAACAAATCAGGTATGTCAAATCTAATCACATGATTCACATCAATCAGTAGGATAATTTATGTTATGAATAAGTTTATTTGTACCGTAAAATGATATCAAATACTGTCAGATATGGTTGAATATGGTCTGATACAATCAATTACTTTTAAGTCATATCAGTATATGCGGCTTGGGCAAACAGTCTAAGTTGAACTGATAATTATAGGAGCTCCAAAACTGATTGTGTACAACAAAAGGTTGGTATTGAATATGTGAATTACTGCCAATATTGTATTAATGTTAAATGTCCAATCAGTTAATTCTGCCTAATACTAAGCTCATATCTAAGGTATAATATGCAACTTGGGTGTTCCAATTTGCCTCGAAACAATGATTAGTACGAGTAAAGTAAAGAGACCATTATTGCTCCTTCATCCTCTGTGGTATGAGCTACCAAATACCCACATCGTAAGTCATTAGTATGTGTCATCAATGGTTATCTAGTTTATTGTCAATGTTCAAAGTTTAAGGGCATAATATGCAACTTAAGCGTTCCATTTTCACCCTAGAACAAGGGAACCATACAGATATGATAAGGGTACTCTCATTGCTCCCGACCCCTTTGTCCCAATGTGTTCCCAAATCCCAATTATTGTGTATCAAACTTTCAATCGATGCCAAGCGCGATAATCAGATACGGTAGTTAGGAATGGTAATTCGGTATAGTAATCAGATACATTATCCGATAAGCATATCAATCCAAATCCATTTTCATTAGGTATTTCCAAATCCAAATCAATTCTGTAAATTAATCAATGTTCATTTAATAGTGGATTGGGTTTTGGGGTTATTTCGTTTTGGGTTCTACAACATGGGCAAGGAATTGGGGATTAAAGAAGTTTTTAAATATCAAAATGTCATTGTAATATAGAAGTAGAAAAAGAGGGGGAACGGAAACTGGATTATGGCTTCGATACCAGGTTGAAATAGGAATAAAAAATGTTACTCGTATCAAAGTATCAAAATAAGGGATTGGTGCTGTTTATATAGCCAAAAATGTATGACAAATACAATTAGAATTTAATTTACATTTGACTCTAACTCTAAAGCTAAAAAATAATCTCTATTTCTAAACTTGAAACTCTTTGATAGGAACTAAAAAGAATCCGAAATTTTATTGATTAAACTGAAAATAAAATAAGATAATGGGCTACAATCAAAGGGGTAACCTCTCTCCCAAGACACCAATTGATAAGGGACGTCCACACCTTTCCGAAGAACAAGGAGATCTCTCCTCTCAATCACAATTCTCAAATTTCGCATTACTAGGGCATGTTATCCCCTCATTTATAATTTTCTAATTAAATGTCTAATTACCCAAATACACATACTTTAATAAAATAACACAAAACACCCCTAAATAGGCCGGCCCCCTTTGGGCCAAATCTAACATTACCCCGCCCTCCAAAATCCACCTTGTTCTTATGGTGGTGCGTGAAGTCGCTGGCGGTCCTATTCCAAGTGCGAGTCGTCGTCCAACCCGAGCTTTTTATTCTCCACGACATCTTCCTCGTCATTCCCGGCTATCAGCACTTGCGGCTTGCATGCCCCACAAAGATGTCCTAGGGTGAACATCTCATTGCATCTGAAACACAGTCCTTTCTGCATCTTTTCACTCATTTCGGTGTCAGTCATCCTTCAAAATTGACCCCATGCTGGTGGTACACTACTCTTCTCCACATTCTTCTCAATACTTGCACGATCCGCCCCAGTAGCTGTCTTCTGTTCTCCTGTCGCAATCGGAACACTGCGAAGACCTGTCTACTCCAACCACCTCTCGCTCTC
The DNA here is from genome assembly GCA_030789695.1 of Scilla litardierei. Classification (NCBI taxonomy): domain Eukaryota; kingdom Viridiplantae; phylum Streptophyta; class Magnoliopsida; order Asparagales; family Asparagaceae; genus Scilla; species Scilla litardierei. Next base: position 11,311,424 of record CM061131.1, read on the forward strand.
TTATCCTCTAACTGGCTGTCCTCTGCCATCTGAGCATACTCCATGGCCTCCATCAGGCTCTGAGGCTTCTGCATACGGACCACTGCTCGAATAGTAACCTTCAGCCCCTCATGAAGTTGCTCTCCATCATCTCATCAGACACCCCACACACCTGTCCTGACAGTGCCTCGAACATCTCCAAATAGTCCCTCACGGTGCCCTCCTACCTGAGTGACAGCAACTGCTCCCTCACATTCTCCAGATGTGGATCGCTGAACCTCTCCACCATCTGGTCACTGATCTACTCATATGAACGAAAAGGACGCCTTTCATCCTTTCACTGGAACCAAACATGGGCCTTCCATCTAGACATATAGCAGCCGCCTCCAACTTCTGCTCCTCCGTTATGCGAGAGACCCTGAAAAATCTTTCTGCACTGTAACTCCACGACACCGGATCTTCTCCCTCGAACACAGTCACCTTCAGCTTCTGCAGTCTGTCCATAGTGAATGTCCACTGGTCTCCTCGTCCCCCGTCGTGTCTGGGCTGGTGGTAGTGCTGCCACCTCTCTTGGTGTCGCTTATAGCCCCACGTAGGCCTCCATCATGGAAACCCCATCGTGGGCCTCCTTCTCGGCCCACATGTCCTCCCCCGCCGTCGCCTCCCAACCTGCCATCGTGCTCCTCCTGGAAGTCTCTGTAACGTCCCCCAAACTCTCCAGGGCGTCCCTCATGCGGGGTGGAGGTCGCACTCTGTTATCACCATATCGATGGTCGGGAGGGTCCCGAAACCCTCCCACATCGTCGTCATACTCCTGAAAAACTCCCGGGTCGAAACTATCATCGTAACCATGCGCCAGGTCCTCCGAATAAAGCTGAAACTCTCTGCAATCCTTCCATCCTCTACGTGATGCGCCAAAACCCCCGCGAGGAGGTCGTCTGGAGTCGGCGGGGCATCGACGGCCCGGGGAAGGGCCGTCGAAGCCGGCCTTCATCGGGGCCCTAGCGTCACTGCCGCTGATCGATAGGGCCCGTCGGGGCCCTGTGGGTGTTCGTCGGGCCTCGGCGGCCCAGGGGAAGGTCCCCTGACCCCGCCAAGGTCCCAGGTGACCCACAGGGTCTTGGGATGGGCCCCGGGGCCCTCTGTCCTTTGCCGCAAGCCGTGGGGGTGCGGCTAGGCCCACCCCCGATCCACCTCGTCCTCTTCCGGGTCCGTGTCGTCAAGGTTTGTGAGCCTTCCGTCCTCTGTATCCATTGCTACATGCTTCTCCTTGTCCAAAGGTGGCACATTTGTCACTGTTTTAGGGTTCGCATCGCTTCCTTTCAATTGCGACGAAATCTCTCCAAGTTGGAAGATGATTTTTGCTAGGGCTTCGCCATGTTGCTTCAATTGTTTCCCATGATCCGTTAGGGTTTCCTTCACGCTTGTTACCTCGTCCTTAATGATCGCGATCTCTCCCGTAAATTTCTCCTCCAACACATTGATCCGATTTTTAGATCTCGTAGCCGTCGCCATGGATCGACGTGCTCCGATACTAAAATGATAGGAACTAAAGAGAATTTGAAATTTTATTGGTTAAACTGAAAATAAAATAAGGTAACAGACTACAATTAAAGGGGTAACCTCCCTTCCAAGACACCAATTGATAAGAGACGTCCGCATCTTCCACAAGAACTAGGAGATCTCTCCTCTCAATCATAATTCTCAAATTTCGCATAACTAGGGCCGGCCGGCTACACCCGATTTATAATTTTCTAATTAAATGTCTAATTACCCAAATACCACTACTTTAATAAAATAACACAGAACACCCCTAAATAGGCCCCCTTTGGGTCGGATATAACATTCTCCTAATTCTAATATGACTTTAATAAAAGTGTATGGAAATCATGGAAAGAGATTTCGGCCAAAACCCATTAGCTTCGGTTGTTTCAGATCTGTCTCGTAGGGGACCGATCCGAAGCTCCACCGAAAACTCGGTATCGGTTGGTTTTGACCGAAACTAGTTATGTTTCGTCTAGTTTGATCGAAACCAATCAAAACAAAGACACCAGGGTAACAACAACTTTAGGAGAAGAAAACAAGGAGACGAAATAGGTACAGAAAAAGCAACAAGCAAGCAAAAACTTAGCATTGGTCACCGAACCAAATTTACCTGGTCTCAATCTGGCTCGATCTTGTCTCAATCCCACATAAAAATGATCAGTGATTCTGCTCATATAAAAAAATAAAAAAAATAGATTTTGCTAACACTACCAAAAAATTGAAAAAGTAAAAAGATTAAATGAAGCGGGGAAAAAGAAACTTACATCGGCTTCTGCTTCCTTTTTTTCCGTCACTACTGTTAATATTTTTTTTTGGCAAGCAACTGACTCTGTGTTGCAAAAGGATCAGGAGGAGATAGCGGGAAAAGGCTAAGGGTTTGGCAAATGAGTTTGTTTTATTTATATTAAAGGGTTTGAGCTTCTGTTCAAATAAGATTTGTGTTTGGGTTTAAATAATCAAACCCATTTGAAATCCAAACATAAGTCCAATAAATTATATGCTTGAGTTTAACTACCTGAACCATTTACATAAACTTATTTATGAAATTCTAAAATTTTATTTTAATTATTAAAATTATATTATAAAAATTCTAAAAATTTATCAAAATTTTAGATATTATACTATGAATGCATTATTATAGAAATATATACGTAAAAAATACAGATAAATCGGAAAATGAAACAACAAATCAATCGAAACGGGTGAAACAATTTGAAATTAATTTTTTTTCCAACGGTCAATACTGAAACCGAAACCGAAACCGAGTTCTTGAATCTTGATAGAAACATTTCCTTTCTATTTGAGGAACTTCCCCTATATACTTTGACTAGTTCTTTGCTCAAATTGGTTTTTTGAATATCTAATTATGCATGGATCTTTTTTCTTTTTAAGGTTAGTTGCCCATAATGACCAAATGGAAGAAACATACGCAATCAAAAAGTTTCGTAGGTTAACTTCAAATTACAAATGCACATGGTAGAATCCTTTTTACGGATGGTGAGCTGAAATTGCATAAAATGTCTTGAAATTACAAGAACATAGTCCTCGGGCTTAGACTATATCTTTCTTTCATGTGACTATGTTTTAATTTCCCTTCTGGATGATGCTTTTTTCTCTTATCTTCCTTTTAATTAGTTCTTCTGTTATTTTGCCTCTTGATTATTGCTATATTGTGCGTGCGTGTGTACATGTGCGTGTGTGTACATATATATGTGTGTGTGATATTTCTGTCTGAAATTATAATAGTCGTATTCTATCATTTCAGGAGATCTATTTTTCATTACCGATAGAAATAGTGGGTTTTGGAATATCTACAAATGGGTAATGTCTTCTCAACAACTTGAGTACATTTTTTTTTGAAATGAGACGAGTCTATGTTATTATACATATGATTTCACTTCTAGTATCATCTATTTTTGCTATTTATGTTTCATCCATCAACTCCACTATTTAAACGGCAACAGTGGCTGCTGTCTGTGTGTTTGTGCGTCATGTCTAGAAAGGCAAAAATTTAAACCAATTGCGGGGCCCATGTCACCCAGAAAAATTAATCGTGGGGCCCACAGCCACTAACAAAATTAACCAAATGTAATGGTCATGTAGTTATTGAGTGTTCCTTTCAGATTGACCATGTAAATGGGAGTGTTCCTTTTGTAATACATCAATAGATCAGCAAATAAATGATGATTTGATTGGTTAGTTGGTATGTGGAAAATCCTAATTTCCAATTCAAATATCTTTCCGTATGAGGCATCTAGAGTTGGTGAGAGATTCATTAGAGTGCGAGGATTTAAGCTCTATCTTTTGATTTTGTTTATCAAACCATGTTTGCTCTCTCCAATATCACAACTTTCCACAAAACCTATACGCTTTTATGATCCCCATTAGCACTAGTTTTCACACATCACATCAGCTGACAGTTCGTTGCTCCTTCCATTCATTCCCTCATCAACAGGTCATCATGGTTCAAAAGATAACATGTCACATGTGAAATGACGACAACAAAACGGTCCAACCCTTGCCCACACCATCGACATGTTAACATTACCAGAGTCTATGACAACGTGTCCACATGTTTTTCACTAGGAATAGGATCGTATTGCAATCAACTTTATTGGAAAAGGGAATCACTATGGTACAACCCGTAGACTATTTTAGATTGATTCTTCTCAAGAAAGAAATACATGCTGTTGGAGAAAGGAAATATGATATCCATAAATTTCTGGGAAACTATGAGAGTAAGTCAAGCTAGGCATATACTTATCTATTGTAATTGATTTTACATTTTTAATCACAAAGTTTAATCTCATTGAATTCCAATCCTATTTCTATCCTAATTTATTTTATTTTTCTGATTTTATTGGTATTTTTATTTTATTCTCTTCTTATCTGCCTTCTGTATTCTTTGACCTTTAATTGTAATTCATTTATTATTTGATGTAATTTTTACTTTTTTCTTTGTTAGTTGTACTTATATTTTGCTTAAATTTTAGAAAATTTAATAATTTTAGATTTTCTTATCTTGGAAGTTGTACACATTGATGCTCAGAGTACTAAGCAATACGTGTCGACTTTATGAATCCTGTTTGCAAATTCTATTTAAGAGAAGCATTCGTAGCTTATAACAAAGCCTTTTCTGATCTTTTACTGTGACTTCCATGCATGTTAGTTTAGGTCTCACCATCCTTTACGTAACACTCCAAAACATTTCCGGGTTCCTATGCTGACTCTGATCTCCTAGCCCCTTCTTCAGTACAATTCTATATCACCTTGAAGGTCCTTTATCACTTGGTCTCACTTTGTGTCGCTCCTTTATATCCTCTATTGTACTCATTTCTTGCCTTAATATTCCTAATTATGTTATAATCCCATCTTTTTTAGTGCTTGCAACCTTTTTTGTTCTTTTGGACCTTTCTGTTGACTAAATTTTCTAGCCATGCTCCACACAGGTTTTGGGTCCTGTTGACATGTTTAGTCCCCCCACCTCCCACACAAAGATATGAAGGAATGCATCAATCACATATTGGAATTTGTTTTTTTTCACGGTATCTGTCCTCGTCTGTTCTACTTACTGTCTGACTTCCATCATCTATCACCACATCATCTCATATGAAAAACTATGTAATACTGATCAACTATATGTTCTGCCCTCTCTTCCCCTGACAGGCACGTACATCACACCCTATATTGAACCAACAGATACATGACAGTGTGTTGAAAATATCAGCACATTCTTTCAGGCTTCCATGCATTAGTATTTTCGGTAGTTAATAATATTATAGTATATACATTATTTCCTCACTTACATATAAGTTCATATTATAAATGTATTTAATTTGTTTTCCTGTATAACAGTGTCAAATAACATATCCGTTTCCTTGTGTGTAGATCACTAGATAGTTCTAGTTGGTCAATTCATTTGTGTTATATTGACTTTCCTTTTGCGACAGATTGAAGACAAGAATGAAGTGGTAGCTATTTATCCATTAAATGCGGAGTTTACTAGACCATTGTGGGTTTTTGGCATCAGTTCGTATGATTTTGTAGGGAATGATGGGGACAATCAAAAGATAATCTGCAGCTACAGGTTCTATAGCAAACTTATTTATATATCTTTGATCATGCAGATCAACATCAAGAGTATTTAATACAAATTATTATTTATGTTTTTAACTGTTTAGGTTTGGATTATATGCAGGCAAAATGGAAGGTCATACCTGGGGATATTGGATCATATCCGAGGCTCATTTTCTTTGCTTGAGACTCCATTTACTGACATTGGAAATATCGTATGTCCTTTTACTGGCATGGGTAAAATCAGTGTTTTCTGGTAGCCACGTAGTTGAATGATGTTTTCTTGAAAGTAAATTTCTATTTAGAGGGGCAGAGTATAATATGCGTAATCACTTAAGCTGATGTTGGAAGTTAAATCTCATGATTTAGGTTTCTGCATCATGCTGCTTGTACATTGAAGGCGCATCTGCAACTCATCCATTGTCTATTGCAAAGGTTGCTCAACAATTTCTACTGAATAATTTTGGTTTACATAGAGATCGAAGGATAATATTGGCTGTTATCCTTGTTTATATCTTAATTTCATGACACTCCCTTATTTATCAGGTTGTTTTGGATGAAAACCTAACAAAAGCGAAAGAATACGCTATAGTGTGGTCCATGTCCTCAGATATTACGAAATATCAAGAATACTTCAGTTTGCCAGAGCTCATTGAGTTTCCTACAGATTGTCCTGGTCAAACTGCTTATGCATACTTCTATCCTCCTTCAAATCCCAATTATCGAGCTAATTCTGATGAACATCCTCCCTTGTTATTGAAAAGTCATGGTAAACATTATTTGTTCTTTTGCATAAAATACTAGCTTATAGTTATATTCTGAGTACCGTTATTTCCAATTTTAACGGTGTATCGTCACTTGCCCAAATTTACATGTTTGATTGTTTAGCGCGGTGACATGATTTGAAGACAATTCTTTACGTTTTATGCTCATGCATATGGGCTCGAACACCTCTTTATTCATCCTATAATTAAGTCCATCAATGCCTGTGTGCCGTTACATTCATCAAGGGAGTTTGATACTTGATGTTCTGAAACACTATATACGTGCAACTGATCAGTGTTTTAAATGCAGTGAGAAGATGTGAGGCTCACACAGTGTGCATCTACCATCAATGCATGCGTGTGTCTCTAATCCTTATATTAACTTATGAGAATATTCTGGTCTTAATGCGATCAATAGTGAATAATCTTACGCGTTTGGCAATTTTGGCCCACCAAGGGTGTTTTCGTAATTTTCGGGTTTCTAGGGACTTTTTAGTTAGTTTCAGTTTTATGGTTCTTTTTGTAATTTTCGTATTTTCAGTTTAGTATTTATATGTGGCTAGGGGGATTAGGGATTCTCATGCTTGATTTTTGTGAGAGACTTCATAAAGGTTGATAATTTCATCTTCTCGTTGTAGAGCGCGGCCCCCTCTCGAATCGACTGCTTGGAATAGAGAGTTTCTCTCGAAAGAACTCAACCATCCTCTGTAGTTTCAGTTCTTTATAACTCAACCATCCTTTGTATTTTCAGTTATTTAATGATAAATAACTGAAAATACATAGGATGGTTGAGTTCTTTCGAGAGGGGCTCTCTCCCAAGCCGCCGATTCGAGAGGGAATACCTGAAAATACAAAGGATGGTTGAGTTTTTTTCGAGAGAAACTCTCTTCCAAGCCACCGTTTTTAGAGTGGGCTACATTCTCCAATGAAAAGAAGGAATTCTCAATCTTTATGAAGTCTCTCACAATAATCAAGTAAGTGTATCCATAATCCCCCTAGCACCATATAAATACTAAACTGAAAATAAGAAAATTACAAGAAGAAACCTGAAACTGAAAATTTATAAAAGCCACTAGAAAATCAAAAATTACGAAAATACCTATGGTGTGCCAAAATTACCGAAAGCATCATTACTCCGTACCCGAAAAGCTACATTGTCCTCAAGGTGGTGCATGAAATCCATGGACGACGTTGCTCCAAGTGGGTCATCGAGGTCCTCCTGTCGCTGTTGGGCTGCGAAAAATGGAGCCACTCCAAGCCTCTTTAGACATCCTCTATTCAAAAGGGCGATCCTCAATTAATTGCGTCAGGTCCATGGTCTCCATCAGGCCTTTGAATGCGGAGCTCGGTTGCGAATAGTCGGTTTGAGCAACTTCACGAAGCTTCCTTCCAAAGTCTCCTCTGATATGTCCCTTGCTTGCCTCGACGTTGCCTTGAATTTCTCTCGATATTTCCTAACAGACCCATCATGCATGCTTTAGTGTTAGTAGCTGTTCCTGTAAATTTCCTCACTGGGCATCTCGAAATCTCTCTACCAAGCAATCTTTGGGCTCCTTCCACGAGCATATAGGTCGCCTCTGTTTCCACCACTGGAACTCAGAGAGTGCATCCCCTTCGAAAGAGACGTCGCCTGCCTCCAGTTTCTGCTTCTCCGTCAGATGTGAGACCACAAAGAATCTCTCAGCTCGATAGATCCAGCCATAAGCATAATCTCTCTTGAACAAATGCATTTTCATTTTCTCACCCTGCCATCAAGCCGCTCCTGGTCCACTCGCACTCTTGCATGTCGATGGTAAGGGAAATGGTAATAATTGTCGTGGCGTACCTCTCTGCGTCGCCCATGGTCCCTCAAAGGGCTGCTGCCTCTGTCGCCATTGCATCTCTACTCTTGCTCATCCCAAGCATAGTCATCAACATTTTCCTCAAAACTCGGATACTCGTCATACTCGGCTTGAAATTCTTCGTAGGCATGAAGTGCTCGGCGTTGTCACCTCTCTGCCACATTCTGAGGGACACGAAGGCCCGAGAGCTCCTCCGTCATTCTCAGGCCCCGAAAAAAGTCCGAAGTCTCGACGGGCTCCCTGTAAGTTTCAAAATACCGGATCATCGTCCCAAGGTTCGATGGGTGTCTAGCGGCCTGCTAGGGTTCGGCAAGGCACTGACAGGAATGCCAGGGCACCACATGGCACTGGTGGCCCTGCGGTGGCCCTGCGGTGGCCCTGCGGGGGACTGCATGCCCTGTAGCAGGGCCACATGACCCGACCGGCCCTACAGGGGGTCGCGGAACCCCCATAGCATGTCTTGTGTTTTCTCGCTCGTTGTGGATCTTCTTTCGCTCCGTCGGATCCTTCCTCCGTATTAGATATAAAGCCTTCTTCGAATTCTTCTTCATTCTCTTTCTTTTTCGTCAAAGTTGTTGTCTTTTGTCCTAGATTTGAATTTTTGTCCAAATCTGATTTTTTTTGCCAAAGTTGTCGCCTTTAGATCCACGAATTGTTGCATCATGGTTTGCATGAAGGTTTCAAATTTTGCTTTCATCCGTGCCTCAACCCTTCAATCAACGCCTTGACCTCAGATAGATCTGAGATCCTCTATAGACTTCTTTAGGTCTTTAATTTCGTCATCGAGTCTTTATTCCAAAGCTTTAATTTTTTTTGGTTGTAGCAACCTCCATGGATGCCAAGATCGTTGCTCTGATATCAATTGATAGGATGTTTCTAGGTTTTGGACGTAGAAAGTTAGGGTTTTGGTAGAAATATGGGATTTTTAAGGTAAATGTGAGATTTTTAGGGCTAGAAAGAAAGGTTTTGAGGGAAAGTAGTTTTTATTGTAAATAACTGAAAATAAAAGTGGATATAAATGATGTTAAGTTTTTTCGAGAGGAACTCTCTCTGCCAAGCCGCCGATTCGAGAGTGGGTCGTGCTCTCCAACAAAAATAGGGAATTCTTAACATCTATGAAGTCTCTCACAATAATCAAGTATAATAATCCCTAATCCCCCTAGCCCCATATAAATACTAAACTGAAAATAAAAAAATTACTTAAAAAACCTTAAAACTTAAAATTACTAAAAAGTCACTAGAAAACCAAAAATTACGAAAACATTCTTGGTGGGTCAAAATTACCGAACACATCATAATCCTTGAGCGAGAGCCATCTAGATCACACTGACATATGCTTTCTCTTAGCTGTGTGCATTTTGGACTTGGCACACAACCTTCTTTATTTGTTTTAAATATATTAGGAAACTCGACACTGCTGCTTTAACCAATGTCTTGCTTAGGCATCATTGGCAGGCATGTGCTCTAGGCTTCCAAGAATCTAGACAAATGTGGATTGGGAAAGATAGGGCATCTCTTCCTTACTTCCCCTCGTCTCTTCCAGTCTTTCACCTTAATTTCTCCTGTAATCTCGTGACATGACTCGCTGAAATATGGATTGTTCCTTTGTTGTCACAATGTAACCACATTGGTGAAGGAACTATAAACTTGTGCATGTGCATGTAAATGGGTTGGGTTGGAGCGTTTTCAACACTTCCTAGATCCGTACCACTTTATTTGTTTTAAATATATTAGGGAACTCGACACTGCTGCTTTAACCAATGTCTTGCTTAGGCATCATTGGCAGGCATGGGTTCTAGGCTTCCAAGAATCCAGACAAATGTGGATTAGGAAAGATTGGGCATCTCTTCCTTACTTCTCGTCTCTTCCATTCTTTCACCCTAATTTCTCCTATAATCTCGGTGACATGACTCGCTGAAATGTGGATTGTTGCTTTGTTGTCACAATGTAAGCACATTGGTGAATGAACTATACACTTGTGCATGTGCATGTAAATGGGTCGGGTTTGGATTGTTTTCAACACTTTCTAGATCCATACCACTTAAATAATTTTATGTCCACTCCTACCTCGTATACCCACGGGTCTATAATCAATGGATCATTACCCACCCTATTTATGCAAGTAATCATACTCATTTATCCACCGTATCAGTTAATCCTTTTTTCCTTTTCTTTTCTACCTATTTTTATCATGGCCATGTTGTTAAACAAACATATAATCAAAATTATGACAAATGCAGTCATTAAAAATATAACTACACAATCCTTAAAATGATTAAAAAATTCTAGTAAAAAATTTAAATTCAAAAATAATAAGTTCTTAAGCATTTGAATCATTATATTCACAAGTAATAGTCAAGAAAATCCAAAAATTTAAGCATTCAAAAACATTATGCAAGCTTAGTAATGTAAATCATCTAATAGAATAAAAATGTAAATATAAAAAGATGGCTTTCAAAAAGTAACTTAAAAGTAATCTACCAAAAGGAATATAGATGTCTTAAGATCTTTGTAAGTATGATCTCATCTTAATGTGTAACACCCCGATTTCTGGGGTCTTTACCTTTTCAAAAATATGCAGGTTCTGCTGGTTACCAGTGACAACAGAATAGGTGAAATAGATGTATACCGAAAACATTCCTCAATGAAAGGGCCCAGCATAGCTCAAGAGAAGGTAAGAATTCTGAAACTCAATAGAAGATATGTGGAACACCTGAGAGATATAGGATTGGGTTAGACATTAGATTATATTTATATCCAAGCTTTCAGTTTATGTGCAAAATAAGGAAAAGTACAAGTATGCAAAGATGATCTATAGGGCAAAGTGTAACAAGTGTGTGAAAGTGTCAGTTCGTGAATAAAGTAAACATTTTAAAAAGATATAAATGTTGACATTTAAACAATGAGACAACAATGACATAGTGATAAATAAATGATAAGAAAAACAACTCACTAGCATGCATCCATAACGTCAATCATTAATATGTTTTAAACAAGCAAGACAACAAGACACTATATCAATAAGTCTAGCATGAGACAACCCTTCCTACAAGAATTACTGTACACTAAACTGTGATGACATATACTAGTGATGTGACTCATATTTGGAGAGCACGATATGCAAACCGAAGACCATCTTGGACCATAGGGAGCTACCCGGGCCGAGTCCAAAATAAGAAGATATGAAGGGACTCAGGATCCATTGACTATGAAACATGAAATGGAAATCCTCTCAGATACGGGCCGAAAGTAGGGCTCCAATCGCTCCCGCACTCTCTAATATCAGTTACCCCAAAACTCGTGAGTCAAGTGCAGTGCTAAGATATTGTGTCTAAAATATTGTGTCCGTTGTATATCTTGTCATGTCGAACAATATTGGAACTGGGACGGTTTCCATTATAAACCGTGGACGGGATTCTAGAGGTGACTCACATAGGTTCAAGAGGTGGCCCCTGGTGCACCAAGTCTGTGGGAAGAGTGTAATAAACAATTACAATGGCGGGAACATGCATCATGCATCAGTACAATATTCAAACAAACGAACATTTTATACCATCCATTAAGTATTTAATTCTTCATGGCTTTCAATTTTTGGTGGAACCATTTATTCTTCTTTAAAGATGCAGCACATGCTAATTATAGAACAAACAGTGTGCTAAAATGAATTCAAGCATAACCAAGAACTTGCTGAGTTTTCATGCACAAGACAAACAGCTACTACATAATTACATTAAGAGTGGAATCAAGAAATGCTGTAAGAGAAGTGCTGCCTACATTACTGCTAAAGGCAATGGCAATTGAATTGAATCAAAATCTGAAAATCTTTCTACAATATTTCATTGCTGAAACAATTACGCCAATGCAAATTAAATTAAATAGTATTCAGGAAGAGAATGGAATGTCATGCATTATTAGAATCCTGTCAACATGATTTTAAGAGGTATAAAACTGTAATGCTGATAAAAAAATGACAATATTAATTTGTAATGTTTTATGTTCATAAGCATCAAGCCTCTCCTGATACATCATGCATGCTAGTTGTAAAGATTATCACTCTCCTTTGCGCCTATTCCCATGTGACGTAATCCAGGATTGTTCAGCACTACATAATTCAACAATTACAGAAACCTACATGGAAGGTTTAAATGGCAGTCTAGATCTTCATCCTATTGAAATTAATGTGGAAAATTATTCATGTGACGAGGACTGGATTACTGACAATGCAAGGTCATACAAAAGTTCTAAGACACAAGTAAAGGTCAACTGAAACCCACGAACGAGCAAGGCTCCTTCTCTATTACTTCTGCATGACCCAAAACCCAAAGCCTTCTGTCCCAAATCCACGAAATCCCCAGCAAAATTTACAAATTCCAAACCTACATGTTTTTCAGTTAATTAATTCAAAAATAAAACATAAACCGGAAAACTTGGAAAAGAATAATCTACCATTCATCGTAGCGGCCAAAATCCCAAGAAATCCAAGCACGAAAGAGATCAAAAAATCCACAATCGAAGAGGACTGAAATCAGAAATTTAGAGGGGGAGAAAGAATTATTTCCGCATGAATCAACCCCTCAGAATAGTGGAGTTAAATAGAGAAGAAGAGGGAAAACCGTGTGAGAGGCTGATGCGATCATTACGTACGAGAGGAGGTCGAAGGAGTAATTGCTATGCACACCGACTGTTTGGACGAAGTTTCTTTATGCACAATAAGTTTTGCTAGTTTTGCTGTACGCACCACGCCTAAACATTATATAAGTGAGGGCGTGGGCTAGGGTTAGGTTATGCTTATTTGTGAAGAACAACTAGGTATCAATTGTGAAGGTGCTTAGGCTTTAGTCCGTTCATCCAAATCTAGGAGATATGGTTTCGTCTCGAAAGAGGCTCAATTTATCTTTTGTTCTTCGCTGAAATTTCTATAAAAATTCCTTTTTTTCATATTTTTCCACCTTTAAACGCTGATTTGATTGATCGATCTACCAGATTGTATCAAATTGGTAGCAGAGCATCTACGATCCATGGGTGATTTACTACAACAAGCACTGGCGCGGCGGCAAGGGAACAAGTTCTTTCGATATGGAAGATTTCATGATACAGCTAGCCAATATGAAATTGCTAAATCTTATTACGATTGCATTTCCGCAGCCAAGCGGAAAGCTCAACACTTGCAATGTCTAGCCAATTTGATGGGGTGTTACCTGATGATTGGACGCTATTGGAAATGCATAGATTTGGGGTCAAAAATCTTGGATTATGATCCGAGAAATTTTTGTCTTTTTTTACAGGGAGCAAGCTTATAGATTTGGGTCTTGATGAAGCTGCGGACTCCGATCTGATGAAGTCTCATGGGTACTTCTCTGAGGATGAGGTGGAGAAAGAGGAGAGCGGCGCCTCAGATCTTTCAGATCTAGATCTGAAAGTTTCAGATCCAGATCTTCAAGTCTCAGATCTAGATCTGAAATTTTCAGATCCAGATCTGAAAGTCTCAGATCTGAAAATTTCAGATTCAGATCCAGATCTGAAAGTCTCAGATCTGAAATTCTCAGATCCAGATCTGAAAGTCTCAGATCTGAAATTCTCAGATCCAGATCTTTCAGATCAAGATCTGAAAGTCTCAGATCAAGATCTGAAATTTTCAGATCCAGATCTGAAAGTCTCAGATCTGAAATTTTCAGATCCAGATCTGAAAGTCTCAGATCTGAACCTTTTAGATCTGGATTTCTTCAGAACGGCAGTGAAAACGGTGGAGATCATTTTCATCCTTTTGATCCGGGAGGAGGCTTGCGCGCACTTGGAGTAGGGCCTCCGCGGACTTCATGCACCACCTTGAGGACAAGGTGGCTCTTTTAGGGGCGGAGTAATGATGCGTTCATTACGTACGAGATGAGGTCGAAGGAGTAATTGCTATGCGCACCGACTGTTTGGGCGAAGTTTCTTTATGCACAATAAGTTTTGCTAGGTTTGTTGTACGCACCACGCCTAAACATTATATAAGTGAGGACGTGGGCTAGGGTTATGTTATGCTTATTTGTGAAGAACAACTAGGTATCAATTGTGAAGGTGCTTAGGCTTTGGTCCGTTCATCCAAAGCTAGGAGATATGGGTTCGTCTCGAAAGAGGCCCAATTTATCTTTTATTCTTCGCTGAAATTTCTATAAAAATTCCTCTTTTTCATATTTTCCCACCTTTAAACGCTGGTTTGATTGATCGATCTACCGGATCGTATCAGAGGCGTCTTGCGTCTGTTCGTACGAGCGTGAGGAGTGGATGCGGGAAGACACGTAGAGAGATCAGAGAGGAGATCGTGTGATGCAAATCGTGGCGAAATTGTACGCGTAAACAACGCGAGAGGAGCGGCAGCAGTTTATTTTTCTTTTCAAAAGCTAGGGCTTTCGCTCGACTGCAGAAGAGAAGGAATGAAACCCCTTTTCTTTTTGCTGGTGGTTTCTAAAGGGGTTAGTAGTAGAGAAATAAGTGGGGGTTTTAGTGGGTTTGTGGAGAGAAGTAAGTGGGTAGGGGTATTATAGGGGAAAATGTTTTAAATTGAATGTGGGCTTTGGGCTGAGAAAATAAATTGAAAAAAGAAAAGTTGTGCTTGGTTAACTGTGCCGGAAAATAGAAGAAATTAGGGGGAAATTTTTTTTGGATTCGAAAATACGGGTTATTGCATAATGGTCAAAGATACATATACATAATAAATGATAAGTAATATATAACGGGTCTTTATATTAAACGGGCTCATACAATTATAGCCATTTTGAACCATTTAATAGTAAGGTAAATGGATCTGAGCCATATGCTAGTTGGCACGTATAAAATCACGGGTTGATGAGAATCCACGTGTTGTTACCCAACGTCGTCAAATGCCCATCCAGTTTGAGTTATCAAGATCACATCTGGTGTGGTGTTCTATTGATGAATGTTGCACATATATTGTTAGATAGATCATGAATATACGACTTAGATATTTCATATTTTAAGAGATTCATGACATACATTCATTTTAAGGGAAAATATTATGTTGACTCATAGTTGACCTAAAAATGTGGTTGGAGATCAAAGTGGATTGGTTAATAATAAGTCAAAAGCAACATCACTTCACCTCGTGATACCAAATATATTAGAATTAGTCATTGATCATAAACCTATTGCATTTTCAAGCTTCAATAGGTTTGCATTCTGAGACTTGCAAAAGTCTTGCAATTAACCATAATATTTATAATTCAATAGAAATTTATAGAAACATGCAGTTAAAGATTATGGTATGATTAAAGTTTGTTTGGAGACATTTGTTAATAAATTCATAGAGAGGCTTTGCACATATATTACATGTTCTCAATGAGCTTTACAAAGAATTTATCCTGATGCGATTGAGTAAACTTTCTTATGGGAGCTTGATGACATCATTAATGGCATTAATTTCTCATTCATCACTAGTGTTGCCGTGGAGATAACTGCTTAGTTCTTCCTAGTTTTGTTCTTTTTGTCTTCATTCAACAGGAGATGAATGTTCAACGCTATGAAGAATTGATAGAATTTAGTTCGGTTCAATTTCATCTTTTTAAAGTTTGAGTCGATTTCAATTTTGTGATCTTTGAGTCCTTTTATTGTTCTTTTATTTGAGTCCCTTTGATGTGTTTTGTGCCTTTTTGGGTTTTCTTTTGAAGGAAAACTCTTTTGTTTATTTTATTTTATCTAAGAGTTTGATTCTTGATTGAAGTCCCGAGTATTAGTCTATGTAGGAGTTTGCTTCTTTTATATATGTCAGTCTGAAATTGAACTTTTCGATTATGAGTGACTAAACTAACTTGAAATTGAACTCTTCCAAATCTTTCACGTAAGAGGTGCGAGATTGGGTGAGGAATTGCCTGGGTGTGAGGGCCTAAAGGATATTTAATGTTCAAGGTATTAAAATAGTGATCGTCCAATCTTAAGGGGTAATAGGCCTAAAATCTAAGTTATTCTTAGGAGTAGAAAACCTTAATCCTCTTCGGTGCGATTATACTTGATCTTAATAGTGTCATCCATGCGATTATATTTGATCTGGAGTGAGATAGTGTCATGTTTCTTCATTTTGTAAGAATGATGAAATCATGAAGAAGCTTAAGCTAATTTTTGAATGACTGATTTCAGGGGTAGTATTGGTGAATGACTGATTTCAGGGGTAGTATTGGTTCTCTGGAGGTTATTGATGCGATCCGCTAGGGATTTGAAGATAAAAATGGGATTTTTATTGGAATTTCAGATCTCACAATTAAAAGGGAACCCTAATACAATAATCTACTTGCTAACTAATAACTAGAAGACGATTCTTAACCTAGGGGAAAAACCGAAATCCTAATACAATTAATCTAAGGGATAAAATAAAATACTCTCTCAATTTTCGCATAAGAATTAGGGCCGGCTCAACCCCCCTTAAATAGAAAAACACCCCTTAAATGTCATTTTACCCAAATGCCCCTCTTCCAATTTCCGGCCGCAACACTACTCCGCCCCGAAAAAACCACCTTGGCCTCAAGGTGGTGCGTGAAGGGTATGGTCCGCTACTCCACGTGCAGGTGCTCCTGATCATCGTCCACGCCAGCTTCCAACATTATCACACTCTCTTCTCCCTCTTCTTCGTCATTCACTATCAGGATCTGAAGAGTGCGATTCCCGCACCGGTGCCCAGGAGTAAACTTCTCGTCGCATTTGAAACACAGGCCCTTGGTCCGTTTGTCTCGAATCTCTGCCTCGGTCATTCTTCGTGTCTGTCCCCCTGGTCGTAGTTCCATCCCCTTCTCCTTGGTAACCACTGAGCCGTCAGTGGATGTTGCCCCTCCTGCGGCCCCCTTTTGTCCTCCTCCAGGATCCGGCCCTCGAAAGGTAGAGCCTCCCCACGTCCCGCGGGCTCTCCGCTCTGTCTCCTGGTGATCCTCCACCTTCCTGGCCAGCGTCATCATCACGCGCAGCCCAACGGGCTCAAACTGTCTCAGCCCCGACCGCACCGTGGGCTTCAGCCCCTTCATGAAACAGCCCTCCAGAGACTCCTCAGAGACTCCCCGAACTCGGTGGCAGAGCGACTCAAACTTCTTGATGTAATCTCCCACGCTCCCCTCCTGCTTCAGCGAGTACAGTCTCTCGAACACGCCGCCAGCCGGACCTCCTCCAAACCGCTCTGTCAAGAGCGTCGTAAACTCAGCCCAGGTCTGAAAAGGCCGCTGCTGATCAGTCCAACGGAATCTCGTCGCATTTGAAACACAGGCCCTTGGTCCGTTTGTCTCGAATCTCTGCCTCGGTCATTCTTCGTGTCTGTCCCCCTGGTCGTAGTTCCATCCCCTTCTCCTTGGTAACCACTGAGCCGTCAGTGGATGTTGCCCCTCCTGCGGCCCCCTTTTGTCCTCCTCCAGGATCCGGCCCTCGAAAGGTAGAGCCTCCCCACGTCCCGCGGGCTCTCCGCTCTGTCTCCTGGTGATCCTCCACCTTCCTGGCCAGCGTCATCATCACGCGCAGCCCAACGGGCTCAAACTGTCTCAGCCCCGACCGCACCGTGGGCTTCAGCCCCTTCATGAAACAGCCCTCCAGAGACTCCTCAGAGACTCCCCGAACTCGGTGGCAGAGCGACTCAAACTTCTTGATGTAATCTCCCACGCTCCCCTCCTGCTTCAGCGAGTACAGTCTCTCGAACACGCCGCCAGCCGGACCTCCTCCAAACCGCTCTGTCAAGAGCGTCGTAAACTCAGCCCAGGTCTGAAAAGGCCGCTGCTGATCAGTCCAACGGAACCAGCCCAAAGCCTCTTCCTCCAGACAGACCCCTATCGCCCATAGCCAATCCTCCCCTGGAACAACGGACACCTCCAAGTACCTCTCCACCCGGTACAGCCAGTCGTCTGGGTCGCCTCCCTCAAAAACAGGCACCTCCAGCTTCCTCAGACGCCTCTCGCCAGCAAATCCACCTCTCTCCTGCGGCTGGAATCCTCCCCTGTGCTGGTATCCCTGTCGCCTGTCTGGAACATACGCCTCATCCAGCTCACGGTAGCCTCCCTCTGCTCCGTGCCCCTGTCAGTCGCCCTGATGGTGTCCAAACTCCGCCTGGTGGCCTCCTGGAGGATCCTGGTACGCTCTCCAATCTCCCGTCACTCCCCCAAAGGGTGGGGGCTGAGTCGACGGGCCTCCTGTGATCTGGTGGGGCCCTCCACCCTGCTGCAATCCTCCGCCGGGTCCCCCAAAAGTCTGAAAACCCCCAAATTACGCTCCACGAACCTCGGGTGGGGCTCCAGGGGGTCGGGGACCCTGCGGAATCAACTGTCGAAAGTCCTGGGGGGCCAGTGGGCCCCCCAGGGGTCGGGCGGGCCTCGGATCCCCCCTCTGGGGTCGGCCGAGGCCCCCCAGGCCGCCGCCTGGGCCGGCCGGCCCTGGAAGTGGGCCGGCGGGCCCCAGGCGGCGGCGGCTGAGTCTGCCGAGGCCGCCTGGGGGGGCGGCAGGTGCGGCCGCCCCTCCCAAGGCCCTGGCGGCCTGTCGCCGCCCCCCAGGGGGTTCGCCGGCCCCCCAGATGCATCTGGGGGGCCGGCGGCCACCCTGGGGTGTTCCGGTTGGCCGGAACTCCCTCACAAGGGTTTGTGTCGTCGCGGCGCGGCGGCGCGTGGTCTTGGTGGATCCCCCACGCGTTGTCTCCTTGGTCAAACCCTCCATCGTCGTCTAGATCCGGTTCGTCTTCCAAAAAAAATTGTCTTTTTACCCTTGTCCTTCGCCAAAGGTGGCTCCTTTTTGCTCGGATCCGCTTTTGGGATAAGATGAGCGGTCAACGCCGCTATGGCCTCCGTCAATTCCGAGAGTTTTGCATCCGTTTTCCCTTGATTTGCTTTTATCTCCGCCATCTTGGCCTCCGTCTTCTCTTGATTTTCCTTCATCTCCTTCCGGATCTCCGCGGCCATCTCCGCATCTTCTTTCCTTAGATCGATGAAACCCTTACTGATTTGGGCTTCAATCCGCTCAACTTTCCCTACCAAGACTTCAATCCGCTCCGTTGCTCGCGTGTTCGCCATGGATCAACCGCTCTGATACCAATTGATGCGATCCGCTAGGGATTTGAAGATAAAAATGGGATTTTTATTGGAATTTCAGATCTCACAATTAAAAGGGAACCCTAATACAATAATCTACTTGCTAACTAATAACTAGAAGACGATTCTTAACCTAGGGGAAAAACCGAAATCCTAATACAATTAATCTAAGGGATAAAATAAAATACTCTCTCAATTTTCGCATAAGAATTAGGGCCGGCTCAACCCCCCTTAAATAGAAAAACACCCCTTAAATGTCATTTTACCCAAATGCCCCTCTTCCAATTTCCGGCCGCAACAGTTGGGTTCTAGTTGACATGGGTAAGTCTGTGCTACTTATGTACAGTTGTGAAGAGCAACAAGCCAAAGCATGACACACAAGCAAGAACACTGTCAAGATCTTATAGTGATTAGCATTAAGCAAGGAATTTCAGATCAGTAGTCAGCAGGTCTTACACTTCGTAAATGAGTAACATAGTCATCTTTCTAGAAGGAAGCAGCTCCCTTCCATTGGCATTGTTAAGAATTTGTTGCAGTTTCCATTAAAAGATTGCATGCTTAAGCGATTATTGTATTTTCTGAAAGTTATTTATGAGTAACTGTAAATTAACTTATTTGCTTAAGATCATATTAATATCACTCTATTTTGTACAATTGTATAGGAGGACCTACAGCTGAGACACGTGGAATACTGGATCTCAATATCCAATATTGGACTAGTCGAGGATGGGCTTTTGTCGATGTTAACTATGGGGGAAGCACAGGTTAGTTCTCAGTTATTCTCATGTGTTGCTAGTGACACCTGTTGCATATGTAGAAATTATTAAACCGTATTCTTCTAGTTCATTAATAGGCTAGATCGATGCTATTTCTCATTGTATCATGCTTGTATTTTTTATTTATAAAAAAGCTTGTTACCTAGGGGAAGCGTGATATTCAGCCTTTACATATATTCTGAAGGTTTTGGGAGAGAATACAGAGAACGACTTTTGGGCAAGTGGGGTATCGTTGACGTAAATGACTGTTGCAACTGTGCTAAATTCTTGGTATGACAGCCATCGTTCATTGTGACATGCATCTGAAATTCAATTGATATAATTATAATGAAGTTAATCCATTTCAAAGTAAATATGTTTCCCAGGCTGACAATGCAAAGGTGGATGGAAAGCGACTTTGTATAACTGGAAGGTCAGCTGGCGGGTACACCACGTTAGCTTGTCTTGCATTCCGAGATACATTCAAGGCGGGTGCCTCCTTATATGGGGTAAGTTATCACCTGATTGCTTAACAAATCCGACATTTTTAACTGCATTAAGTCTGTATCTTCCCGTGAAGCCATACTTTTCAAGGAAATGTAATTCTTTGTTTTATATTTCTGAGCACTTAGTGAAACCAAGTTCAAAAAAATATTTATAAGGGAGGATTGTTTGGGCCGTTGAGTGCAAAAAGGCATTAAAGTTTTACTCTCTATCATACGCCCGGACCCATCAAATACTGTGCAAATCGGAAAGGCAACCTATAAGAAGGGGGTTGTTGACTGTGTTTTTAAAAATATAACAATTATAAACTCAACTCCGGTTAGATTATGCAATGTATGGATGCATGAATAACAAGTAAAGGAAGAATAAATAAGCAATCGAAGTGCAGTGAGGAGGAGTAGTAGCAGTAGTAGTAGTAGTAGTTAATTTTTTTTGGTTGATGTTGGGAGGGGGGGGGGGGGGGGGGGGGGGGTTCCATTAAGTCATCAAATATTCTTATTCTTGTGCAGAAACTTATTTGACAATCCTAAATATCAGTGATATTTCTTTTAAATTCTGGTTGTCCACATGTTTGGATTATAGAAGTTGATATAAAGGTCATTTGTTGATGTCTAAAGGGGGCACAGTAAGGTATGCTATTACGGCATTCCTGATGTCCCTTTATGGTGTTTTCCTTTGGCTGCATGGAAAGGTAGTATACAATTTTCATAATTATGATTATAACACTTTCACCTTCTCCCAGCTACTTTAGAGAGGCATATCGTTTCATTATGCTTACAGAGAAGGTGAATAACTGTATTTTATTATTATTATTATTAGCCTTATTTTGTTGTGGTTTTAAATTGTAGTATATGTATTCTGTGCAAGGTTGTAAAAAACGCTAGGCGCTAGGCGTTCGGATTGCTAGCGCCTAGCGCCCACAGCATTAATCGGGAATTAATCGGGGATTAATCGGCCTAGGCGGATTTGCATTTTTTAATTATTTTATTTATTTTTATATAATATATTTATGTTTATATATATATATTATTTAAAATACATCAAATATTTAATACATACTAAATCAAATCCAGTTTACCTACTTTAGAGTATTTGTGTCAACAAAATAAAATTTAAAAGATACTCTTGTGCAATTAAGCCATTTACCAAATACGCTTAGACACCGCCCAGGAACCACCTAGGAACCGCCCAGAGCGTCCAGACACAGCCCAAAACGCTTAGGCAGCCGATTAATTCCAAAACCGCCCAGATTGACCGCCCAGGCCATACCTGGAGCGTTTACTGGCCGCCTAGCGCCTAGGCGGCCGCCCAGGCCGATTTTTAGAACACTGATTCTGTGGTATGTTCTTCCTCTTCAGTGGTTTGTTTTTGATATGGTACATATAGATCATCTATTTTCAAACTGTTAGAATTCAAGAATGTGCTTAATTAATATAGTTTCTAGAGACAATGTATCACATGACATGCATTAATTAATACCTTAATTAGTGGCATGCATGGTGGATCTAGATTTATAATACATATAATTCTTCTATTATAAATAATACACAATGAAAAGATGGCTGATAAAGCACTTCTCTTTCTTTTCTTTAATATTTTCTTTTTTTCTTACATGATATCAGAGTTTAGGGTTTTAGCATCGCAGTTGTCAGATCAGCCATGAGCCTGTATAGGGCCATACTCATATAGCGTGTGCCTAGCACTAGGCTAACATTTAGTTGTTGCTCATCACAACTCATATTTAGCTATCTGAAATGGTTCTGTATCTGTTGCTTATAGTATCTTTACTGCCAATGTTTTCTATATCTATCTTTTTGATTCTCTACTGCCAATGCGTGCTTTACTATCTACAGTTTCTGCCTTTGGATTCTCTACTGCTTTCAGATTCTATATCTGCTGATGCGTACTGGTTTATTACTGCCTATGAGCTTTTTACTACTGACAAGTTCTCTAATTCATTCAGGTTCTTTATTGCCTATAAGTTATTTTATCACTGCTGCCTACATGTTCTCTAACAATTGCCACGAGTTATGTCTGTTAAAGTGTTATTGTTTTGTGTGTGAGAAGCTGGACATAATATTTATGCTCCATCTTGAGGTGGTGTATTAAAATTCAAACGTGTGCTTAATTAATTGTGTCTGATACAATGTATCATATATCATACCTTAATTAGTGGCATGCCGAGTAGATCTAGATTTGTAATATATGTGTAACTCTTCTACTATAAATAGAGCAATATGGGTATCAGCTAGTCAAGGAGGAAATTTCCTCGGCTATGGCGCAACCCATACCCACCCCTTTTTTCCGACGATCAGTTCTGTTCATGTTGATCTTCATGTTCGAAATCTTAAACTATCAAAATTTTAAGGTGAACCCTAGGGGTTTTGATCGTTCATCGAACTGTTGTAAAAAGTTTTGTTACTGTAAAATTATTAAACTTGTGACGAGTGAATGAACGAGTAAAACTCATTGGATTCACTTGAAAATAGGGGTTTGAGATTTTAGAATATGAATATCAAAATGAGCGGGTTGGATCGAATGGAAAATAGGGGGTGGGGGTTTGACATTAGTCAAGGAGAAAAATTCCTCTCCTCATTGGCTAGCTGAAGCTCATTTTTCTCTTATAAATAAGACATGATGGAGAGAATACTGAAAACACTTATCTTTATTTTCATATTTAGTATTTTTCTCTTTTGTAACACAAACATATGACCACAATCCTAGATTCGATTCTCTTCTTTTTTCCTATAGGAAAGGAAACAATAATATTCACACATAGAATTATCATTTTTAAGAATAGTAGTCCATCATCGAATAAAATAGAAAAAATTGATATAAAATAGTTGTTGGACCTCAACCTACTAGTTTAAGCTTGAGGGTCAAAGATGATTACAATTACTGATCTGTGGCTTTATCTAATAAATAATCATGTGCACATATTACTATTTTTATTTTTGTAATTCTAACATGGTATTAGAGCTCACGCTCTTATCTAAATCTAACCGTCTAATTTGGCTTGTAAACTTAAAGGTGAATCCATATTGAGTTTGAGAGTGCGTGTTAAGAACAATAGTCACACATCGAATAAAATAGAAAAGGTGATGTCTATAAATCAATAGTTACTCTACCCATTAGCCAAAATAGAAAAAGATGTCAATTAATCAATAGTTGAGCCTCTACTCATTGGGCTAATGGGTAGAGTAACTATTGATTTATAGACATCATCTTTTCTATTTTATTCGATGTGTGACTATTGTTCTTAAACTTTTTAAACTCAAGGTGGAGTTAAGAATAATAGCCCTGTCAGTTCTTTCGTCTGTATCATTAGAATTAGAATAAGCCTTAATTTTCATATGCACATGACTCATGTAAAGTAATCCTTTATCTAGAGGATGCTTTAATATAATATATGATTCATAAAGCTACTCTCTAATAGACTTCTTTAAGCTGGTGAATAAATTGTGTAACTCGCCAAACACTATATCTAGTCTGGTAATTGTCAAATAAATGAGCTCACCAACCAATCTCCTATATGATGAGACAACATCTAACAGAGGACTAGAGTAATCCCATAATTTTGTAGCTACTTTCATAGGAGTACGAGCAAGTTTGTACCCGGTAGTTTGACATCATGTAGTAGGTCCATGGCATACTGCCTTTGAGATGGAATTACACCAATCTTATTATGTGAAATTTCTATCTCTAGAAAATATCATGACCATTCGTGACCATTTCTAATACGTTGTAATTCTAACATGATATCAGAGTGCATGCTCTTTTATAATCCTAATTGTCTAACCTGGCTTGCAAACACTAAAATTTGTCTACCTTGAGTTTTAAAGGAAGCGTAAGAATAATAGTCACACATCAAATAAAATAGAAAATGATGATGTCTATAAATTAGTAGTTGGGTCTCTACCCCCTAGTTTACACCTTTTGGGTCAGATATGGTTTGAGTTAATCACGGCTTCATTGATATAAATAATCATGGGCCATCGTAACCATTTCTTAATCTTAACGATCAATTTTTTCTTAGATCAGTTCTCATGAATTGATGTTAATCCCTTGTTATTAAGGTGTTTTTCCATCTGGGCGTCTGATAATGTTTCTTAGGCATCCCCTTATTCTTTAAGAATCTGTTATATACTGATGTGATTGGGGTGCGGCGGCCACAACATGGCAATTTTGTAATTTTTGGGGGTTAGGGGGGTAGTTTTGTAATTTCTGAAAATTCTAGAAAAACATCAATATAAGTAGGCGACGGCTAGGGTTAGGGAGGAGATGTCGAATAGTATGAGAGAAATCTTCTAAGAGTTTATAAAACCCTAGATTTGGGGGGTTTAGGTTTTTTCTTTGAAGTAAAAGTTAGGAGAGTGGCCTCCTCGAAAGAGGTCCGCTATCTTTTGTATTCTTCCTTTGAGATCTATAAAAATTCCATCTTTTTTCAATTCTTCTAAAACCCTATTTTTATTTTATTTTCTCTTGTGGATCAAATCAAATTGGTATCAGAGCTCCGATCTTGGCATTAATGGTGTCGGCAACAATGAAAAATATTGAAGCTTTAGAGGAGAAACTCGATGTGACACCATATCATTTCGGATCTTATCTCATCCGTTGATTTTTTACAATTCTCCCACTTTGGCGTCGAACGCGAAATAATCTGAAACTTAATGCGGAAGCGTACCTGAATCCATAACGTGTAGATCTGTAGATCTGCGTGGTAGATCCGCGTGGTAGGCCTTCCAGATCTACACGAATTTCCGAGAGAAATCCTTTATCTTTTTTCCGGTTCTAATCTATCGATGGGATGCAAAAAAGACAGCTCTACGTTTGTGTGATCTGGTGACCATGACCACCTATTTATAGGAAAAGAGTCCTAATGTCTATTGGGTTTCTGATTTAGCCCATCATTAAAACATAAAGTCAACAAGTCTCTACATATTATAGGCCCACACCATAATAGATACAGTAAAGCTCATTTAACCAAATAACTTATTAGATCACTTTATTGGGCTTAAATTAATATGACAGTCCGCATTACATAATTATTTTACATATAAGCCCAACATTGGATTAATGATCCAACGATCTCCCATTTGAACTATATGTCAAACCTTATCATTATGTTATGCATAAATAACCGAATGAGTACGCAATATGCTGTTATTACTGAAATATATCTATAACTAATTCAGTCTATCAATCATTTTAACATAGGATTAAAGCGGCTTTGTCACATTTATCGTAAATCGACCCAATTGTGTCACATATACTAAAATAATTAAATGACATGAATTATGATATGGATGCGCAACATGGAAATTTCATGTAATGTGATCTTAACATGCCTATTTTCAACTGGTCCTCTATTAAACTTTAGTAAGATCAAATCTTATCAGAATTGGAATATAAAATAAAACTGAATTTTATTTCTGTAGAAAATAAACCAAATATCCAAATACTGATAACTGAAAAGTGTCTGTATCAAACGAGCACTACAAATACAAACTCTCACTAGAATTGAATATCCTCTGATGAGTTGACACCCATACGAGCGATATGCCCCATAAAACACTTTGGGTGGAAGTGACTTAGTAAGCGGTTCTGCAACTATATTGTTTGTTCCTATGTGCTCTACAGACAACTCCTTTTTTCCAATTCTTTTCTTAACAATCAGAAACTTGATGTCAATATACCTTGACTTCATTGAGCTCCTGTTATTATTGGTATATGTAAACGTGGACATATTGTCACAAATAACTTGAGTGGTCTTTCAATACCATCTACCAAACACAGCCACGTGACAAAGTTTTGTAGCTATATTCCATGATTAGATGCATCAAGACATGCTATGAACTATACAGTTATGGTGGAAGACGTTGGAAGAGGCTATAAGAGACTGGTTAGCACTCATTCAGGAAATGGATCCTCCAGCTAGCACGAAGACATAGCCTTATGTAAATTTCATGCTATCTTGATATCCAACAAAATCGGAGTCAGTATATCCAATGATCTCAAGTTTTTCCGACCTCCGATACACGAGCATGTGGTTTTTAGTAAATACCGAAAGAATGGTTTACTCCTGGATTGCTTAAATATTTGTCCAACATCCCTGTAATATACGCAATATTTGGTCACGTGCAAACCTGAGCATACATCAGACTCCCTACTGCTAAAACATATGGAATCTTCTGTATTTCCTGCCTTTCAAAATCATTTTTAAAGCACTATTGAGACTGAACTTGTCTCTCTTAGATACATGGGTATCATCTGGTTTACAATTTTGCATGCCATATCTCTAAAGGATATTTTCGATGTAGGTCTTTTGTGATAATCCAATAATACACCGAGAACGATCCCGGTGTAACTGAATTCCTAATACAAAAGATGCATCAATAAGATCTTTCATATCTAAATTATTAGCTAGATATCTCTTGGTTTCATGCAATGAGCATATATCGTTGTTGGCAAGCAAGATGTCATCGACATATAAAAGCAGAAAGGAACACTTACTCTCATAGAACTTATGGTATATGCATTCGACCAAATTCATCTCAAAACCAAACGAGGTGATCGTTTGATGAAACTTAAAATAACATTGTCGAGACGCTTGTTTGAGTCCATAGATGGATTTCTTAAGTTTGCAAACTATATTCTTTGGGTTTTTCGAAACAAATGTTTTTTGGTTGCACCATATAAATCGTCTGATCAATGTCACCGTTAAGGAATGATGTTTTCACATCCATCTGATACAACCCATGGTCAAAATGTGTCACTAATGTCATTATAATTCTGAATAAGTCTTTCTTAGAAACCGGAGAGAAAGTCTCATTATAATCAATGCCTTCATTTTAAGTGAAACCCTTTGCGACAAGATAAGCTTTATATCTTTCCACATCGTCCTTTGAATCCTTTTTGGTTTTAAATATCCATTTAGAACCAATGTGTTTCACACCTTCTAACAATGAGACAAGATCCCAAACGTTATTGTCTTTCATGGATTTAATCTATTCATTCATGGCACCTATCCACTTTTGAGAATTAGAACTTTCAATGGCTTGACGGAAGTTGATAGGATCATCTTTCATCACTTCAATGTCAAACTCATGTTTTTGAAGAAATACAATATAATCGTCTGTCACTGCACTTTGTCTCTCTATAGTGGATTTCCTTAATGGCATAGATTCTGAAGGTGTGAGAGTTTGTTCTTTTTAAACAATTTTCTAAGTAGGAGGATTTCTGACATTGTCTTGATTTATTGTGTTTTGAACACGGTCAGGAGCGAGATCCTAATCAATGCCAATAACACATGTGTGAATATCAACATATTCAAAGACAATGTCCCTGACTGTATCTTCCCTGCAAACTCAGTATCCTCAAGGAACTGGGCATTTCTAGACTCGGAAATTACTTAATTGTGGGATTATAAAAATATACCATATGAATCCTTTTAAATTATTCAACAAAATAGCAAATCGTTGTCTTTGTGACCAATTTCCTTTCATTAGGCTTGTGATGCCTTGCCTTAGCTGGACATCTCAATCATACAAGTGTTATAGTTGCTATAGTTGAAACTCTGTTAACAATCTTAAATGCTTTTATGAATGAGATATTTGTAACCATATTTGAAAAATCATCTATGAGCTTTACAAAATATTGTTGATCATTCCAAGCAACCATATGAGATGGCCCACAAATATCCTCAATATATAAGTTCTACGATGACCAAAGTCTTATTGGCTTCATATCTTCTTTTATTGGTTTGTTTGTCATTTATGTGTTTAACACAAACTTCAAAGTCAAAATCTAAGTAATCGAGAATTTCATTTGACCCAAGTCTCTTTGTTTCTTCGTTCGGAGATATATTCTAACTTTTGTGTCATAATGTAACTGAATTCTCATTTGTTAATTTTCTCTCTATACTTTGTGTACTCAAATGCAGGTATTACTTACATGAAGTAATGAAAATATTGTAAACTGATAAAGAACTAGAGCCAACTAATTTTGAATTAGGAGACAAACCAAATTTCTCATTTTCAAATGATCAATGATAACCAAATTTGTCCAAAACAGAAATAGAAATCAAATTCCGTTAAAACGGTACAATAAATGACTCATCAAGATCCAAATACAATCTAGTCTTTATCAATAATCTAAATTTTCAATTGTTTCAGTTTGAACCATATTGTCTTCACCTACATGAATGTATCTTTCACCATCATTCGGCTTTTGGCATCTTAGGCAACAATGCATAGACACAATGATGCAAGTGGTTGTATCAAGATCTTTCCACTGTGTCTATAGGTATCGAAGTTAAATTAGCTTCAGAATCAAACCAAATTAAGAAGCATACATTTCTTAGCACGTATAGCGTGATAATGGGTGCAATGCTTCTTTATATGCCCTTCAGCTCCACAGAAGAAATAAGCATTACTTTTTGAACTATTCAGTTCAATTTGTTGTTTTTTGAGATGTATCTGCAGTTTCTTTATTCTTTATTCTTCTCTTATCTTTAGCGGTAGAGGTCATATGAGCACTTTCTATATTATCTTTGCTTCAGCCTTTTCTCTTCCTGAACACAATGCGGGATGAGCTTATTCAGAGACCAAATCTCTTTTTGCCAATTGTAGCTCACTTTGAACTGGCCAAACTGAGTTGGAAGAGATATTAGAATCAAATGAACTAGCAAGTCCTCAGAGAGTTCAAGCTTTAGTTCTTTCAACTTAGAAGCAAGGTGAGACATCTCCAAAATGTAATCCTTGATGTTTCCTGTACCCTTATCCCTCATTGAAATTAGATTTGTCAAGCATGTACCAATTTCAGCATTTTCTTTCTTGACAAATCTCTTTTCAATATCAGAAAGGAACTATTTTACAGCAGTGATTTTATCGGACATTGTGCCCATGAATGCTTTTGGAATTACCTTTATAATCATCATGCACATGCACATGCAGTTTGATTTCTCCTACCTTTCAAACTCACTCTTTTCATCAGAGATACTCTTTTCTGTAAAAGGTGGAGGAGAGTCAGTTCTCATCGCAAGGTCAATATCCATGACTCCAAGAACTATGAGTAAGTTCTCCTTCCACGAATTGAAGTTTGAGCCATTCAGAACTGGAATTGAATTGATGCTGACAATATAATTAGCAGGAGTTAAATTTGAAAAAGAGAACAACAAATATGCAACAAGCTCACATAAGTAGTTGAAAAGTAACAATAAAATTCAAATTAAATGCAATTCTCATCTGTCAAAATATCAGGCACTCCATTAATATTTATCTTTGGACAACATATTAATTTGTAAATGATATCTTGGTGTAGTAATCAAACACTAATAATAAATAACATGTCAAATAATAAATCTTTCTTTGGGCCGATTTATAATTTACATGGAAAATCAAATAATTATCATGTGTTTATTACCACAAAATGCACATATAATTATGTCAAACATTTAATCTTCCTTTGTACCGATAAATATTCACATAAAGTATATGCACAAAACCTTTTATATTTTGAAATGAAATTAATTTCCACAAGAGAAACCACTTTGATGGGTTATTATTTCAATTAACTTACTTCAAAACATATATTTATATTTGCATAATTTGAATTTTATGCATATCATGATACGAAATCTTCAAAACATATATTTACACCTTTTGGTTCATCTTTCATTTAAATCCAAATTTTAGTCAAAAATTTCATACTTTCACAACCTTTTATATTTCGAAATAAACTATTTTCACAATAAAGCCTACTTTGGTGGGTTGTTATAATTGATTTATTTCGAAATATATAATCAATCATGTCCAAAAATATGAATTTTAATTAAAACCAAATTTTAACACAAAAAGTATGCCTAATGGAAATATATATACTAGACCATTTATTTCCTTCTTTGATTTGTGTTAAAATACCCAAAACCAGGCCTAAAACCAAAAAGCCCAGCCACCTATTTTTTAAAAATATTCTAACGCGGGCTGAAGCCTGCTGCTGTGGCAGGATTTACCCTGCCGGTCGTAATTTTTTTTAAACTGAGCCGATGAGCCATCCCCATGGAAAATACCCTAGTTAGGGTTTGGGTTTGTGCTGCGACAGCCACACCCCGCGTTTCTGTGGGGGCCGACGGCCGCTACCCCTCTAACAATTTTTTTAAACAAGGGAAAAACCTAAAGGGGGTTGTGTAGCGGCTTTGGCCATCACCGCTCCTCGTGGCCTGCTGGGTCTCTGGGTCCGGCGGCCGACGGCCGCTGCCCCTCTCCTTAATTTTTAACGGAAAAAAAATAGAAAAGCCGAAGGGGGGTTGGCGGCAGCTGTGGCCGTCCCACTCCTCGATCGCCTGTTTTGCTGTGGGGATCGGCGGTCGGTGGTCGTTGGCCACCGCCCCTCTAGGGTGTTTAAATTTTTTTATTTCGAAAAAATAAATCCAAAAAAACGAAAAAAACTGATTTTTTCATGTGAAAAAGTACCCAAAATTTTGAAAATTAACGATATCATAGATTTAACATGATGGGGCTCTGATACCCACTTGATGAGACTGAATCTACTTATTCTACAAAAATCATCACTAATAATCTAGAGGTATCATGTCAAATCTACTAGATTCTAAAAATAATCTAAAACTTAATGCAAAAGCGTACCTGAATCCATAGCGCTTAGATCTGTAGATCCGTGTGGTTGGCCTTCCAGATCTGCACAAATCCCCATGAGAAACCCTTTAGTTTTTTTTCGGCTCTAATCTGTCGATGAGATACAGAAAAGACGGCTCTACGTTCATATAATCTAGGGACCATGACCACCTATTTATAGGCAAAGAGCCTTAATGCCTATTGGGTTTCTGATTTAGACCATCATTGAAACAGATAGCCCACAAGTCTCTACACATTAAAGGTCCACCTCCTAACAGATACATTAACGCTCATTTAACCGAATAACTTATTAGATCACTTCATTGTGCTTAACTTAATATGACAGCCAACATTACATAATTATTTTACATATAAGCCCAATGTTGGATTAATGATCCAACAATGTTATCTTGTTTGAGTTGGAAGAGAAGATTGTGGAGACTCGACATGTATATATGTGGATCAGCTAAGAGATTTGTTAACAAAACCGCTAGAGAATCAATAATTATTCTTATTTCTAACAAGCTGAATGTATGATATATATGCTTCAAGTTAAGGATTTGTTAACAAAACAGCTAGAGAATCAATAATTATTCTTATTTCTAACAAGCTGGATGTATGATATATATGCTTCAAGTTAAGGAGTGTGAGAATATAGAAGAGTATGATATATGTAATAGTGACTTTTGTTTAAATGCTACATTTGATGTATATAATAGATACAATAGATAGGTAGAGTTGATTTGGTCTCTCTAACCTTATCTTTTCCAAATTTTATTTCTTTCTTCTATCAAATCTGAACTTAATTATTATTTACTTCCCATAACATGCCTTTTAAATAATAAATTATAGTAAACTTCAGTTTTTCCCAACATATACCATGTTATAATTCAAAAGGCATTTGAATTTATTGTATTGCATAAATTTCATGTTTACAAAAGTCTATTCTACTTAAGTATAAGAAAATTACTTTTATTAGAAAGACAGAGATGAAATCAGAGTTTTCATACCCATAAAGAAGTTCTTATTGAAGATTGATATATGATATTTGTTTTGTTCGAATCAAAAACATTGATTCGATTTTTCACTACATGATGTATCTTCAACTAGTGGTATAAAATGTCGAGTAGCCCTCTTTCTTTTAGTTTGCTATATTACCCAGAAAAGTTAGGAATAATTTTGGTAAATTACAAACCGTCTTTTTCATGGGTGAACAGGTTGCTGACTTGTCTTTGCTGAGAAAAGAAACACATAAATTTGAGTCACACTACTTGGATAATCTTGTTGGTAAGTAATCGCAGCATGCCTATCTTTTCATACTAATCAAAATGTTAATAGCATAATAGCATTTAGTTTACCCTTTTCTCTCCATCACTACGATTGCCTCTTTTCGTTCTTATTCTTTCAGGGGATGAAAGTGCCTTCTTTGATAGGTCACCTATTAACTTTGTTGATAAATTCACATGTCCGGTGATTTTGTTCCAAGGATTAGATGACAAGGTATGCATATGGTGAACTTCAATCCTCTAAAATTTCTGTATTTTTCAATGTGTTAACCTAAAGTGTGCACGTCTCCAAAATTCTGACCACCAGTGTGAATATCAAATGTGTTTGCTTTTGGGTTGGGTTCGGTCAGGTTGGGTGCAATGATGGTGCAGTTCCAAATAGTCTAACATTATTCGCTATTTTGTCAGCTTATGTCTGATTGTCATTTTTTAATGCTCGATATGAATTACTCCCGTTTGGACAAACATAAGTGGTTCGATGAGCTCTCATGATGTTTACTGGAGAATTTAGTTTCTTGGTGTCTCAGGCATTCAAACTTGAGAGTACTTCATTAATTGACACCTGACCTCATTCTTAAATTGTGATGAGATAGCAATTTTACAACAGTATTGAAGCTTTATGAGCACAAGTCTACCCCAATGGCATAGTGGGTGAAAACATGGTAGTAACTTATTAAAGTATAGTTACATCGCGTGTATACAATTTTGGCTACCATCCTGTAATTGAATACGCAAGTTCAATTTGACGGTCTCAATCATTTGCAACTACTTAAACGTTCAAAAAATATATTTGGATGGGGGATTCCATACAAGTGGTGATGCAGGACAAATCTACATCAAAAGCTATATTGTCGGAGGAGCCGAAGAATATCACACTTTTGCCGAAGATCCAGCAAGAAAGTCATTGATTTGTGTGTGCTGGCAAGGAGACTAAGATGGTAGTGTAGCAACATTGGTTCTAATCCCACCATGTTTGCGTTGAAAAAGTGGATTAAGGGGGAAAAAAGTGTCACCACCCAAATCCTCAGGTCTCGGCTTATGAAGAAGGTGACCCAATTGCTTAGACATGTTTAAATATAAAAATATTCCTTCAACATTCGCTATAACTTTGGGACTTTTGCACAATGGCAAGGGACTTTAAGAACCTCTAACAAAAAAGATTTGGTTTTTGGACAAATTCGTCACTATCTGCCTTCTATGGTTCTAATTTTAGCTTCTTTTTATTTAACATATAAATTTAATATACCAAGAAAATGACCCTTAATGGAGCCGAATGTTGCATTTAAGCAACCCAAGCTTGCAAGAATGGCTACCTTGTCTTATATTAACTCAAATTTGTAGCATTCTGTAGTATACTTTCACATTCTGCGTAGTCTGCATAAGGCCTGACCACTTTAATCTAGTTTTCTTCAGTTTATTCTGATCTTATTCCTCTGCGCGCCTCACCATCATGAAAGGAAACACTTCCAAGTAGTGTAGTTGGACACGCATGCCAGAAACATAGCTGAAAAGGCATCAACAGAAAGAAAAACTAGGTTTTTGCTGATTAATGCAACCATTAATGTCTGTCCTGACCAGACGTGGGCGTTTGCATGTAATGCAGGTTGTGCCTCCCGATCAGGCACGCAAGATATATATGGCTTTAAAGAAGAAGGGGGTGCCTGTTGCTCTGGTAGAGTTTGAAGGAGAACAACACGGGTTCCGAAAGGTACTATCAAATATGGCATCATGGTGTCCTCGCGCCCTTGAGTTTAATTTGTATGTCGCAATGGTGCTGGCATCGATGGTGATTATAAACTTCTGATGCAGGCTGAGAACATCAAATTCGCTCTGGAGCAGCAGATGGTGTTTTTTGCTAGGTTAGTGGGAGAATTTCAAGTAGCAGATGATATTTCTCCCATCAAAATCGACAACCTGGATTGAGCTCTTGGCGTTGCGAAGGCTGCTTTTTGACCGCTATGCATTGCATTTTCTTGATCTAGTGAATGCAAGTTGCCACAAGCATGTTGAACCTGAAGGGAAAAAATTTGAGATTGCATGGGGGTTGTCTTGCTATGCTTCCTTGGTTTTGAGGGGGTTTCAACCGTGGCCCTTTTGCTCACATATGTCTCTGTTGCTGAGTTTTCATGTTTCCAAACAGAAAAGAGCATATCATTGCCTGATGATTAGTGAGTTTGAGTTACTTCTGGCTTTTTTTCGTTTATCTTGGTCTGTTCATGGTTTCTTTGCTCTATAACCAATCATTGCATCACTTGCAATTGAGGTATGTAACGAGTTTGCTGGTTTTGCTGTGGATGTCCTAATTGTTTGTATTTTTCCTCGTTTTAATCTCGATTGACGCTGCTTTTATTTCGTATATCAGATAGTCAGTCCTGCTTAAATCTCTCAGTATAGCCATTCATCACTAAAAATGCATTTACGTTTTGGGATTTTGGTGTTTGAACATTAAAATTAACGCAGCCGATCCCTTAAAAAGAAAGTTTTAGGTGCCATATGATCCTTATTTGATCTAAGAAGCTAACGAGGACTTAGCTAAAAGTGTTTGAGGAAGAGGAATTTTAGATAAATTGTGATTGATAATTTAAAATTATAAGTATTTATCAATAGATTTAAAAGCAGTTTTTTGGATTCTGCTTCTTTTTGTAAAAGCTTTTTAAAATGGTTACCAAACATCTGCTTTTCATAAAACGTATATATTTTTGATCTAAAATCCGTAAAATCACTTCATTTAGCAATGCCAAACAAAACTGCACTCCAAGGAAATATGAGTTACTTTTGTTTTGTTTTCGTTTTTGAGATACAAGTATTGATTCTTTAACATTAAATCTCAGCCGTCTTTTACCATTTTTTTGTCCTAATAAGCAAATCCATTTAAAAACATCGCTCATTCAGTTATTGTGTACTAGCCGTGTTGGTGAATTTTATAGTGGGGAGTTTGAGAAGAAAGTTGGGAGGATTACAAGGCCAACAGCTCCAACAATCAAGAGCAGGGGGGAAGTGCATAAATGCCTTTTTAAGTAAAAAAGCCCACTTTTGCTTATTTTGTGCCAAAACCAAGCCCAATCAGGTTGTTAAGTTGGAGTCATGAACAACTCCAACACGCTTAAAGTGTGAGCCCACATAAGTAAGGGCACATTAGAAGCCCCTTTGCCATTTCCTCGGTCTACGGGTATGGATCCCAAATGCTCGACCTTGACCCTGTGTGGAATTGATACCCTGATGCATTTCAAAAGTGCGGCTCTCTTGCCCAAAAATTCTTTCGTCTCTCACTCATTATTTCCTCCTCATCGGGGGATTGCAGTCGACTTTCGTCTTCTGTGTTCAGCTTAAATTCCAAGCAACGGCGTCTTCTCCTCTCAAACCCTAACCCTGCCCCAAAACCATCAAAGCCATAAGTCCCCAGAACCCTAACCTTTATCACCGCTTCTTTCTCCCGCTTTTCTCGCAATATAGGGTTTCTTCTTTCTCAACAGTTGAGATATGCATTATGCTTTTCCTTTTGGTACAACACTTGGTTAGTGCGTGAATTGGAGCGTACTGGGCTTTTTCATAAATGGGTAAGTTTCAAATTTTGATTTTTTTTAGTTACGTGAGCTCGATCAAATTTGGCCCCAATTTTCTTTTGTTTCTTCTGAAATTACTATTATAGGGCTGCATAAATGTATTTGCAAGTTAAATGTCTAGCTTATTATCTGTTTCAAGGGAAGAAAGAGGCAAAAGAGGAATCTTTGTGGTTAGTAAATCAATTTTTGAATGCCTCACATAGAACTCCAACTTAACTGTGGGATCATTGGGATTTTCTTTCATTATCATGGTTTTTTTTAAATCTACTATACAAGTAGCCATATGTCCTTTTTTGGCAACTGACGCGTCGCTTAGGCAGCTATTGATCATGAAGTAGTTGTTTGCGGTCTTACTGCATGTTATTTTTTCGATGCCAACCCATTATGCATATCTTTATACATCATATATATTCTTCTATCTGATACAATGTCAGATATGTTATCTTCATTGAGGCATGTTTGAGTACATGTGCTGTTTTTTTTATGTGTTGCATTTTTGTTGCATGATAAAGAAAGTTTAATCTTGAGTTTACTTTTTTTCATTTTAGAACTTGTTGCTTTTGTTTAAATTGACAGTTATTCGTGGTGAGTTGCAAAATGGTAGGAAACATCACCTTAATTGCTAATGTAAAGAAACTTTATATTTAATCTTTCTAAAGCCAAGTTTGTTATTCTACTATGAATCTATGTTCCAGTAGTTTATAGAATTTTATGTTCATTACCAATAACAGACTATAGACTATTTTATCGAATTGATTCAATTTCTCTTCCACATTGCAGAAACGGTTCCTTCTTCTGAAGACAAAATAGGACTTAAGGACGCAGATTCTGGATCCATTACCGCACCTGCCTTGCTCATTTGATGCCCTTGACTGCAAGGAGTCTTGTTTCCCAACTCTGTCTCCACTGTCTAGTTACTGCAATTTACCGACTTTTATTTCAATCCTGCTCCCTTTATATCTTGTGCTTTTCCCCCTTCACATTCCGATAGAGAAAAGGATAGTAATATCAGATGGATCCCTCGATGTTGCTTCTGCTCTCCAACCTTCTCCATCTTCACAACCACCATGATCCGATATCCTCCCTTCTTTCATCATCATCCTCCCCTTCCTCCCCCACTAACCCCAACCTCTCTTCCTCTGCCGCTCCTCTTCTCTTCTTTGCAATTGCATCAATTCTCTCATATGCTTCATCCACCTTAGCCCAATCCAGCTCATCCCCCTCTCCGTCCCCTCCCCCTCGCCCACCTCCTCGCTCATCCTCTTCCTTCTTTCTCTCTCTTTCCTCTGATCGTATCTGGTCTATGGACCCCTCTGCACGTGATGCCAAGTGGAGGTCCCAGTATGGTCTCTCTTATCCCGTTTTTGCCACTCTTCTTGACCACCTTCGTCCCCACCTTTCCCTATCCCATCTTCCAGTTCCAACTGATCATGCTCTCTCCATTGCCTTGTGTCGCCTCTCTCGTGGTGTTTCCTCGCGCTCTCTCGCTAAATCCATCTCTCTCCCTCCTTCTCTTATCTCCCGTGCCACCCATGCTGTTACTCGCCTCCTATCTACTCGACTCTACCCAGACTATGTTAAAACCCCCATTTCCCACCGGCTCCTTCAAACAATTAGTTCATTCAAAGACCTTACATCCCTTCCTAATTGTTGTGGTTTTATTACCTCGTCTCCAGTCCGTCTTCATCTGCCTTCATCCTCCGATGATGATTTTGATGTTTTACTTTCTCCAAACCGTTCCTTTCCATCCATCCTTCTTCAAGTGGTTTCCGACCATAGGAAAATTTTTTGGGATGCATGTGTAAAGGCGCCTGGCTCCTCTGACCCAGCCTCACATTTTCGTGATAGTAGCCTATATGATCGTCTCTCCACGTCAAAAATCCTACGCGACTCTGTCATCACTGTCCATGGCCAACATGTTCGCCCTTACATTGTTGGTGATGCATCATATCCCATCCTCCCTTTTCTTCTGACACCCTTTGGTGGCAGCCCCACCAATGTCACATCTATCACCCGTGTCCAGGAAGCATTTAATGCAGCAACATCTAAAGGTCGAGCAGCATCTGTGGAGGCAGCAATCGCACTCCTCAAGGGGCGTTGGAAGATACTAAGGAATTTGAACGTCGGGTTGGACCATGCGGCACAGACTGTTGTCGCATGTGTTGTTTTGCATAACATGTGTCAGATTGCAGGGGAGCCAGAAGATGATAGTAAGTATTTGTGGAGGGATTCTCCAGAGGCCTTGCAGCCTGCAAGATCAGTGGAGAGTGAACAATCACTCAACTATGCTGGAGAGGGCTTGAGGCAGGCACTGGCTGATGATTTATATGAGAGGCAACAGAGGCTATCAGGAGGTGGGCCTGTCTCTAGGTGACATACAATTGGGAAGGTGAGAGATCTCAAAATTTTATGTCAGTGATTATTCATCCAGCAGTGGTTAGTTTATTTCATTTTAAGGGCCCAAATTGGGAGAATTCACGTCTACTCTGACTGCATCCTTTACGGGGGTTTGATCCTCTGTTTTAAAGCTAAACTTTGATGCGTGATTTTTCCTGTCCACTGCATCTTTTTTCTATTAATTATTAGTGGTTACATATATATTCTCCATTTAAATAGCGAATGAATTAATAGGCTATTTTGTGCTTAATTTCCAAACTTCTATCTGTTTCTTGCTCACATGTTGTAGATATCATCTGTAGTGCTGTTTGATTGCTGGTTACTCTGAAGAACACAACTGTGAGTTCAGCATACTAATGGGAAAAGAGACATGTACAAAGATTTCTGTTGCAGATGTATGGCTGTTCTGGTTTAGCTGTCGATGAACGACAATTGTCGATGAACGACAATGGTCAGTGAACTTGAGTGATGTTCCTTCAATTAAAGTGCAAACTAATAGGCAGGAAGGTATACCTCAGATAGTCTAATGCCACTTATTTTCTAATCAGTTTATGCTAGTAGCCAATCCTTCCAGACTACATTCCTGATCCTTCAAAGTGGCTACATTTTTCATGTAAAAAAGGATATGAGAAGATGAAACCCTTGTATTTTAGCAGAGCCTGTTCACCTTTTTAAATCTTTTTTTTCCATATTTTATCCTTTTTCGTCACCTACACAAGCTCCACCTGATGGCCTAATTTCTTTGTTGTGTTCAATTTTGCTCAGTTCCCGTCAACACTGTCTGATTTTGGACAGGTTCTGTTTTCGGGTGATGATATCTGGAACCCGTTATAATATCACAACGGGGAAAATGTCACAGATTGATGTAAGTGAGAATAGTTCATGCCAGATTGATGTAGGACATTATGAGTGCGAAGGTCCTTTGGAATCAATTTTAAACCTGAAGGTATATTAGTGCTGTATATGTTGATACCATATACCTATCTTCCATATGTTATCTTACAAGTGAATTTTGTAGGTTGATGAGGGTGGGAAGAGTGAAATAAACTAGAGCCTAAAGACTCTATAAATTTGTTGTGCAAGAAATATTTGGAATAAGAAAGCATAAGACACGTAATTATGTGATCATGGGCATTACTGGAACTAGGCGGTTATCTAGAATAGTTGAATTAGAATAATATGAGTACCAAAAAGGGATTTGAAGGTAGCATTGGATGCAAGATGAGGTATCTAGATGCTATAATATGTGATAATTTGTAACGTAAATGTTCATAAATTCCTTGTCTCTGCAGTCATGTGATAATTTGTCACATAAATGTTCAGTTCATTACTTCCTTGTCACTGATCCAGGACACGACGAAATTAATGTGAGAGTTAAGTATATTAGTTTCATGCTCTTATGGTCCTCTGCAGGTTGAACCAAGTTTTTTGGTTTGGAAACTTGGACTTTGCGTGCATTGGTACTACCCTTTTTAAATCCTCTTAGATGTGCATCCATTTGAATATGAACATATGAAGCTTTGATACCATCTTAAAGCTCCTGGCTTCCTGCCACTGCACCAAAACTCCAACCTTGTGATGAGGGTTGAAAGACATAATTTTATTCTCTAACAAGGGTATTAGTTTTATGTGTCAAAGGTTTAACGAGGACATGGATGCTAAGGTGAGTTTCTGTCACATGGTAGAGGTCCAATTGGAAAAAAGAAATTATTTTAGTCTTTTAGATGCATGTAGGCTTGAATTGATTTGTTAACATGTGCCTAGAATATTTAGAAGTGTCATGTCAGTGTCGGGATGCGAAGAAAGGTGTGGATGGAGAAACTAAGCATCTGATAATCACAACAGGCATTAGTATGACAAGGCAGATTCACTTTAAGGGGTCATATAGTGTACCAGTTTGCACTTCGATTATCAGTTCATTTGTATAAAATTGAGAGTGCATTTTTTAAAGAAAATTGTAATAGTAAGGGTAATTTGGTAAGAAAAAGTGAGGGATCCAAAATGATATTTTGGGGATTAAAATTGACTAATCTAAAAGGGTATTCCAAAACTGTAAGTGTTGGAACCAAAATCTAAAGTTGCTCTTTTTGTAGCAGTGTGCACGCACTTAACTTCTACTCTAACGAGTTTCCAAATTAAGTAAGAATTTCTCAACACTACACAAATATTCTTACTTGTACAATTGGAATTTTAGGTAATGATTATAATGAATTAATTACTTGTAGTTAATTAATTAATCTTAGTCAAAATAAAATTATAAAGTAATAAAAAATTGCATTGTTTGATGTTTATGCTGGAAGAATTTTATAAAGCTAAAGCTTAACAACTGGTTTCCATTATCTAAGTTAAATTAATTAAATTATATATTATTGGCTTCCCCTTGAAGTGTAGGTTTCAATGCTGATTGTTTCCCTTAATCTGAGTTACTACATGTTGTACAGAAATTTCGAACAGTAGGGGTTTTTTTGTGTGTAAAACAAGTTGGTTTTGTACCATACGATATTTTGGAACATCATGACGAGACAAACTTCGAGACTCGCTCTTTTTATGATAGTAATGATAGAATAGATATTGTAGAGAGGGGAAACCGTGTTGTTTTTTGGATGTACTAGAAGTGCAAACAGATGCCTGTGGTGGAGTAGCTGCAAAGCAACCCATTTTCTAAATTAGCTAAAGGATAATTTATTGGAAAGATATACCCATTATGCAGATTCATAAGAAGTTTTTCTTTATAAATTCATTTTCTATTCTGATAAAAAATGACCAATAATTCTTAGTGTCTATTTAGCTTTCACATTTTATTCATGCTTGCATTTAGTTCCTGTAAAATTTTCCCCCTCTTACATAGGTGTCACCATTCAACCTATACGGCTTTTCAGTCAATGCCATATTTACTAATAAATAAATAAATATGTTGATACCCAGATCCATGTGCGCTGTAAATTGTTAGTCCTGAAGGAAATTCACCTGTAAATTTCTTTCGTTGCTGGCATAAAACCCTTCACCAATATCCCATGTTGAAAAGGGCCATGCTAATGGTACGAATTCGTTGCCTGGACATCTTAGCCCTGGACATCTTAGCATCGGTCTAAGCCAAACATACTCATATATTGGCTGTAGCATTGGATATAATCTTGATTAGAGTTGCATCTCAGGGTTGACTATACGTTTGCTCCACCTCTTTGCTTTCAGGTTGGTTTAGACTTTAGATCAGCCCCTGGCGAATTAGTCTGGGTCACAGTTTTACAATGTATCTTAAGAGTATCATTTTGTCAGACTACGTTTAGTTGTAGCAACAACAAATGAGATTGAAAGATTCCAGAGATCATAGATGGCCAGAAAGGAGGAAATGAAATCTCAGGTGGGAATGAGATCTCGAAAGAAAGAAATTCAGTCGCATGAAAATAATGCTATTTTGGATGCACCATTCAATCGCATGAAATCTCAGGTGGGGTGATCAGTTTAAAAAACGGTGAGTGGAAAAACCAATGAACCATTGAATCTCTTTTCCTATGCTATCAGCACCCTGCTATCGACGGTTTATAATGCCAATTCATTAATCGTGGAAATTTGATACGACTATCACTTATCGGCGTGTGGGAGCTTCAGGTGCAAACTTGTGATTTTAGGGGGGTTTATGCAATTTGGAGATTAGGAGTGTCTTTTTGCCAATCTGCAGTTTTGGGGGTTATTAGTTGTATCTGGCCCTAATTGTATGCTTCATGCTTATTTTGTGATAGAAACCCTAGACCAAGGTGTCTACTTTGGAGGATATGGCTTTCCCCACGAATAGAAAGCTAGGAGATCACCCCATCTCGAATTGGGGCATATCTTGTTTTGATTCAGATTTGAAAGTTATAAAAACTTCTCTTTTCCTCTCATTTTCCCCTCTCAAATCCCTATTTTCCCATAAACTAGCCCTAGAATCTACGAAAGTGGTATCAGATCGGTCGATTCATGGCGAACACGAGGTCGAAGGACAAGGTGGAAGCGTTGGAAGATAAGTTGGCAAAGTTCGAAGTCGAGATCCATGAAGTGATTAAGAAGAGCGCCAATGAGCAAAAGGGCGAGTTGGATCTGAGGTTTTCACAACTCATGGAGGCCTTATGGCAAACAAATCTGAAGATTGATGCCTTGTTGCAGTAGAGGGATCCAAAACAGATCGACACCCTAGATCTGGAGAAAAAGACGAGGGCTTTAGTGAATGGGAAGGAGATAATGGACCCTCTTCATGAAGGACTACTTTCAGACTGTGTCTGGTGATAGATGAGGACAAACAAGATTTCTGCGAGGGCGAATGGGCTAGGCATGGAACCTACGACATCCCCGGAGGTGATCCATTCATCGGAGCAGTGGCGTAGGATCTACAACGGCATCGGCCTGCCCTGGCTCGCCAGGGCCTCGTTGGACCCTGGCGAACCCGCCAGGGGTCGCAGGAGCACATGTTAATTTGTCTATTTGTATATTTTGTCTATTTGTATATTTAGTGAATGGGAAGGAGATAATGGACCCTCTTCGTGAAGGACTACTTTCAGACTGTGTCTGGTGATAGATGAGGACAAACAAGATTTCTGCGAGGGCGAATGGGCTCGGCATGGAACCTACGACATCCCCGGAGGTGATCCATTCATCGGAGCAGTGGCGTAGGATCTACAACGGCATCGGCCTGCCCTGGCTCGCTAAGGCCTCGTTGGACCCTGGCGAACCCGCCAGGGGTCGCAGGAGCACATGTTAATTTGTCTATTTGTATATTTTGTCTATTTGTCTATTTGTCTATTTGTCTATTTTGTTTTGGGACAATGACCAATAGATCATCACGATCCTATTTTGTTTACATGTGCATAGCACATGTTAATATCTAAATCTACGTGCCTCATCCATCGGCCATGGATAAACATAATAAAAAGCAAACCAGATCTAAAACAATTCTAATCGAAAACAAACTTCAAAGCAAACTTCAAAGCAATTTTTTCTATAAACATGAAGCGAAGCTCTGTCGAATCGACTGAGAGGTGCAGAACTGGAAATTTAGAAAAAAATGGTTAAAATCATGAAAAGAAAAAAAATATTTTTGCACATCTGAGAGGTGCAGCTCTGTCAAATTGAGATCTTTGTCGCTTTATAGAGGGGATGTGGCAGATGATTTGGACGGGAAAACGACGAGAGAAATTTTTTGGCAAGTCGATCGTAGTCGATTTTGGGGGAAATTTTTTTCGATGATTTTTGGGGGGAAACGAAGATAGACTCTGGAGTCTGGAAAGCTCTCTATGTAGATGTTGCTCCCGCTTAAAATTTGCCCCAAGTCTGTGCATGTATT
Organism: Scilla litardierei; assembly: GCA_030789695.1. Classification (NCBI taxonomy): domain Eukaryota; kingdom Viridiplantae; phylum Streptophyta; class Magnoliopsida; order Asparagales; family Asparagaceae; genus Scilla; species Scilla litardierei. The sequence continues at coordinate 11,355,122 of CM061131.1, forward strand.
TACAAGTTTGCCCCTACTAAAAACCAGTCACGAATTATTTACATACATTTACTTACCGTCTGTCCCAAGTTTTACCGCACCAATTAAATTACTCATGCATGCATGCATGCATATTTAATTTACTTTTCCACGTTGCACCACTTTTCCATGCATGTTGTCACGGTTCGTCTCTTCTCCAAGTCAATTTGTGAATGAATATCCAAAGGGAGGCTCAAGCCCAATTTATTCTACAAGACCCAAGAAAGATTCCAAGTCCATGGAAGTCCAATTTAAGGTATAGAGATGAGGAAGTTTCTAGAAATGGGTTTTTTTGTTGGATGAAGTTTTCATGGAAGGCCCAAAGTCCAGAGAGATGAAGGCCTTTTTAAGAGTTGGTTTGAAGATTCTAGAAAATGTAGGCAGCTTAATGGATAAGACTTAGTATCATTCTAGATAAGTCTTGTATTTAATGATGTAGTTGGAAAGTGTGTAGAAATTCTAGAACTCATTTGTAACAATTAGATTGAAACAATCTTGGTCATCCATTTAGGTAGTAGAGAACTATAAATATGGGTCATTGTATCATTTGCAATCCATCCAAAAATGGATCAATCATTTTAGTAGTAAAGAGAGTTCTCCAAGTTTCTCTTAAATATCCTTGTGTCTTGAGTTCTTCCAACTAGTTTTTCGGTGGTCTAAGCAATCTTTGGCTTAGACATCACTTTGATCTTCTAGTGTTGGAGAGTACGGCTAAACTAGCCTCATTTGGAGAGTACGGCTGAACTAGCCTCAAGGGGAGCGAGAGGCTAGTGCCGCACGGTCGTCGGTAGTGAAAAGTCCGAGCCCGTGACATGTACACTGACCCCTCACTGTCAAGCTGAAGCACCCACTTGCATAAAGAGAGTTACTTCGTTACATGTAAGGTACAAGTATTGGTAGTTATGGGCGAAACCAAAACCAAAACCAAAACCAAAACCACCTAAATGGACGAAACTTGACAAAAACCTCAGAAGTTCAGAACCAGAACCGAGACCGAGACTCAAACCTTTATCACAATGCATCTAAATTGAACATTTTAAGCATTTATTCTCTGAAAGAGTAAAAGTTGTGATTTCAATATAGTTTTAATTTCAATAAACTTCGGAGGGTGTTTGAAAGTAATGATGGTTGAGGACTGTATGTGATGAGCAGCTGATGCAGGCAAATTAAGGGAGATGCATTTGGTTCTTCTTTACAGAAATTAAGGTAGACAATCAAGTTAATCAGAAGCTAAAATAGTTGCTAGAATTTGCGCACAAATTTTACCGTGTTAAGAATGGATTAATGACCTAGTGCGGATGGGTTGGATTGCTAACACATTGCATTACAAACTAATTGGTCTTGGATTTGACTGCCACAATCCATACTGGGGACACCTTAAGGAGATTTTTCCTGATAAGTGATTGGCATATCATTGAGTGCGAGGCCGCGTGCCGAGGGTGTTAAGGAGTGCTCTAAGAGGCCTTGATACCATTGAAGGCAAGGAAATAAATAAACGATTAACAAGAAAAACATTGAGCTATTCTTTCCTGTTCATTGCACTTTGTACTATTAAATCTTCCCATAGCCAGTATATCACCTCATAGAGTACACATGAGATTTAGATTTACAGAGCATTAATGTCACCGAGTTCTATCAACCTATTAGCCTGAAATTGCGATCTTTAGTTCTTGACACCCTCATGTTTGATTGTAATACTTTTTTAGGTCTCCCTACTGTCTGGAGGTTTAATTCTATACATGTTTATGTGATTATTCAAACACCTTTATGGCCCCAGTAGGCACTGAATCTGATTGGCGGTGTTACATCCGCAGGTTGAAGAGGATCGCAGGACCGCTCATCGGAAGAGGGGATTGGGCCACTTGACACTTGTTACGATGAATCCGTTTTCGCTGTACACAGCTATGTGGCTGTTTAAGATGCTTGTCATTTTGTATTGCTTGGCGACGACTTTGAGCAACCTGTTTGTTAGCCTAATATCTCTAGCCCAATGTGTGAAGAGGAATGCTTCAGACTCCACATCACGGATTGAATTTTGGGAGAGGGGGGGAGTGCAAGAATCATCACCATGCTAATATTAAGTGGAAAGTGCAGAATAACTTAACACTGGCATGCTTGTTTGATCGCTTGCTGATGATTCTTTCGCCATCCATCGGTCTATCACATTTTCTCAAAGGTAGGGTATGTTTTATGGTCTCACTTTCTGAAAGATAACTCTTCAGAATGTACTGATGTGAATATCTGCCTACTGATAATCCATTGATAAGGTTCACATGTCTGAAGCTTTACTGTACTACTTATGGCCTTGTTGGCTGCTCATGAAAACATGAAAACATGTCATGTCATATTCATACTATCTTAAATTTAATGTCTTATTCTAAATACTGACTCTGATATTTGTGTTTACAATAGTAAGTTTCATCATTCTTTATAGGGAACAGCGATGTCTTGTTAATATTGTCTGCATTGATTCTGTGTAGATGGCAATTGTCATTGTTTTATTTTGCATGTAAATCATTAGAATCATTGTGTTTCCAAACTCTTTACCGAATATGAAAACTTACTTGAGAGTTAGTTTGCTTACATATATTTCTTTTTCAAATATCTGTTATCAATGGCACTTTCCTTAGGATACGCCATTTCCATAGTTTGAACCATGATGGTTGCGGTTCTAACCTTGGACTCTGCAATTCAACCCTAGATGCAACACCCGAACCTCCTGTTGCCGGAGGTCTTCCACCGCCACTTGTCTTTGAACTGTGTACTGTGGTATTTCTCAGCCCTCCCCGGGGCAATGCCATTGCCTAGCATCGGGCATTGATGTAGTTCAAAAAATCGAGGAGGAGTTCAATTTGAGGAGCCTTTTATTTGATAGAGTTGTAGTTCTTAGAGAATTCTAATCAGTTGAGTCTTTTTATTTTAAGAATTTTGTTATATGAGTCAATTTGTTATTTAAGGGTTTTAGTTGTTCTAGAAGTACCACTCATACTAGATTTTAAGGGTCAAAGATGTAAGCTTATGTAAAGGCCACAAATTTCTAAGTTTTTGTTACGAAGAATTTAATGAAGAATTGAATGAAAATAAGTTTTTAGTATAAATTTTTAGTTTTTCCATAAATTAAATCTTTTGCATTAGAGTGCGAGAGTGGGCTTGATTGCATGTGCGAGAGGTCCGAAGAATCTCCACATGCGAGACATGCGTGTCGGTGATCGAAAAATTTTCGTGGTTTGAGATTTGAAAATATACTAAATGTTGAATAATAATGAACTCAAGAGAGAGAGATATATATTATTTCATTGCTAAGAATGAGTAACCATGGCTAAGAGCCATGATGCTCTATTCATTTATCTCATAGTGGAGAGGCCAAAAGCCTCTAGTAGACCAAGGGTCCCCATTACCCTAAGTAATGGGGGACCTAATGAATGTGTAATGAAGGATGGGAGGCCAAAGGCCTCCCTCATTCATTACACTCCCCCTTACACATTCATCACTTCGGTCTCAACTACTGAGGCAAGGGGTGGATACTTCTGGATCCAGAGTAAGTGTGTTTGCCTCGTTAAAACCGTAGCTGTGGAAAACCCAGTGGGAAAACCCAACAGCTTAAGGAAAAAAAGTGCAACCCACAGGTTACTCCACCTGATCCGTACAAGCTTCAGGCTTGCAGGTCTTTCAACTGTCGCATACCAATGTTCTTTACAAGCTTTACAAAAGTACATTTAGGCAATGCCTTAGTAAAAAGATCAGCTAAGTTGTTGCATGACTGGATCTGTCGAACTTCAATCTGCTTGTCGTTCTTTTGCTCGTGCATCCAGAAAAACTTGGGAGAAATGTGCTTTGTCCTGTCGCCTTTGATGTAGCCCTTCTGAAGCTGAGCAATGCACGCGGCGTTGTCTTCGAATAGGGCAGTAGGCTCCAGATCACCGGTCTTCAGGCCAGTGGATTGGAGGATGTGTTGGACGACAGAGCGTAGCCAAAAACATTCTCTGCTCGCTTCATGGATCGCGATGAGCTCTGTATGGTTGGAAGATGTAGCAGTAGTGGTTTGTTTTATCGATCTCCAGGAGATAGCAGTTCCTCCGTAGGTAAAGACAAAACCAGTCTGTGATTTTGCCGTATGCGGATCTGAAAGATAGCCTGCATCGGCATAACCAAGTAACTGGGAGGAGGCACCTCTCTGGTAGTAAAGTCCAAGGTCTACGGAACCCTGGAGGTATCGCAGAAGATGCTTTACTCCATTCCAGTGGCGTTTTGTAGGCGTTGCACTGTGTCTGGCTAGGAGATTGACTGCAAACGCTATATCGGGACGCGTGCAGTTAGCCAGATAGAGAAGTGCACCAATGGCACTTAGGTAGGGTACTTCTGGACCCAGTATCTCCTCCCCCTCTTACAGAGGCCGGAAGGGGTCCTTTTGTACGTCTAATGATCTCACGACCATAGGGGTACATAAAGGATGACATTTATCCATTTGGAACTTATTTAAAAGCTTCCTGGTATAATTGGATTGATGTAGAAGGATTCCACCTCGTAAGTGTTCAATCTGCAAGCTAAGGCAATACTTCGTTCTGCCTAGGTCTTTCATTTCAAAAGTGTGCTTTAGCCTTGCAGATATCTCATTAACCTCTGCTGGAGAGCCTATGAGATTTAAGTCATCAACGTAAACTGCTATGATGACGAATCCTTTTCCCGTTCTTTTGATAAAGATGCACGAGCAGACTTCGTTATTAGTGAATCCTTGCTGTGCAAGGAAATCACTTAGTCTATTATACCACATTTTGCCTGACTGTTTTAGTCCATACAAGGATCTATGTAGTCTAACAGAGAATACGTCCCGAGGTATCTCTTTCATCTCTGTGGGTAAGTTAAACCCATCTGGTAGTTTCATATAGATCTTTTTATCTAAATCGCCATAAAGATATGCAGTCACAACGTCCATGAGCTGCATTTCTAGGCTTGCCAGAGATGATAGGCTTATTAAGAATCTGAATGCATTAGCGTCCATTACCGGGGAGTATGTATCTTCATAATCGATACCCGGTCTTTGGGAAAAACCCTTTGCTACAAGACGCGCCTTGTAGCGGACGATCAGATTTTCTTCATTTCTTTTTCTAATGAAAACCCACTTATATCCCACAGGTCTAACACCTACTGGTGTTTGGACTACAGGTCCAAAGACTTTGCGTTTTGAGAGTGAGTCCAGCTCTACTCTTATCGCCTCGTCCCACTTTGGCCAATCATCTCTGCGTTTACAATCCGCTAGAGAAAGTGGTTCGACGTCATCGTCGTATTCAGCGACGTGAACGACAATAGTGAACGCAAAATCGACGACGACGACGACTGTGCTATGTCGGTCCCGTACCTCCCCAGTACGTACAAAGTTTAATGATGTTTCTCCTAATGTTTCCTCTGCAGGGGAAATTAGGAGGGGAGAGATAGCTGTCCTGAGCTCAGTATCCTGTGGAGGGATAATCTTATTTTCACCAGGAATCTTCCTCTTTCGAGGAACTTTATCTTTTGAACCTGGTGGCCGTCCTCTTTTCAATTGAGGTACAGCCATTTCTGCTGCGGGTGGATTGCATCCATTTATAGGGATGTCAATCCTAGCTGGAGTGTTAGCAGCAGGGACGTGTGAACGGACAATCTTCTGGCTGTCCGTGAATTTATCCGGCAATTGGTGTACTGTATTCTGGATGTGAAGGATCTTCAGGATCTCATCTTCACACAGATTTGTACGCGGATCATAAAAGGACAAAGACTTATTTTCCCAATTAATGGTCTCCGAAGCTTCAGGCTTCTTGGAATGTTTGCCCAACTTTGGAAAAGTTTTCTCATCGAATTCACAATCAGCAAGACGTGCCTTAAATGCGTCCCCCGTTAGGGGTTCTAGGTATCTAATAATCGAGGGTGAATCAAATCCAATATAGATTCCTAGACGACGTTGAGGACCCATTTTGGTCCTCTGAGGTGGTGCTATTAGAACATAGACCGCACAACCAAATATTCTCAAATGAGACATATCTGGAGTTGAGCCGTATGCTAGTTGCATCGGGGATAATGTATTGCCTCCAGAGGGGCGTATCCTGATAAGAGATGCGGCATGCAGAATAGCATGCCCCCAAGCATCCACCGGCAATTGAGATTGCATAAGCAATGGACGTGCAATCCATTGGAGTCTCTTTATAAGAGACTCTGCTAATCCATTCTGGGTGTGAACATGAGCTACTGGATGTTCAACTTCTATACCCGTTGCCTGGCAATAGTCTTCGAAGACTTGAGATGTGAATTCGCCCGCATTATCAAGACGTAGTTTCTTGATATGGTTATCGGGGAAATGAGCACGTAACCTAATTATCTGTGCCAACAGCTTTGGAAAAGCTAGGTTACGGGTGGACAAGAGGCACACATAAGACCATTTTGTGGATGCATCTATTAGTACCATGAAGTACCGAAATGGACCACTTGCGGGGTGAATAGGCCCGCAAATGTCACCATGTATCCTCTCAAGGAAGCCAGGAGACTCTAAACCCACTTTTAGGGGCGATGGTCTCGTTATTAGTTTCCCATTGAAACAAGGGGGACAAGGAAATTCACCTTTCTGAAGAATCTTATGGTTCTTCAAATCATGTCCGCGGGGTTCAGATAAGATGCGTCGCATCAGAATGGATCCAGGGTGACCAAGTCTGTTATGCCATAGTTGAAATGGTGGCATTGGCTGGCACGTCTGGTGCTCAGTCATATTGGCTTCGACTGGTTGAATGTATGTTTGGTAGAGACCCGACGGGAGTCCCTTAAATATTTCGCAGATGGTCTTCTGGCCATCTTTACGAAGAGTGACATACAGGTATTCAACCTTATTTTCATCTCTAGTTTCTAAGTGATATCCGTTTAAACGGATGTCCTTGAAGCTTATGAGATTTCTATTTGATCTTGGAGAAAATAGTGCATTATTGATTTTTAGTCTTGTGTTATTTGGGAGCAATAATATTGCATCACCAGATCCTTCGATTATTTTGGACAGTCCTAAAATTGTAATGACAGGACCGTCATATTTACTTATGCTATTGAAATAGCATTCATCGCGAAGGATAGTGTGCGTTGAGGCACTGTCCACTAGGCACTCATACATCATCTATATAAGCAAAAACGATAATTTATTGATGGAAATGTAAAATGCATACATTCAAAATAAAAGATCGTATTTATTAAGCATACTAGAGATGAAGCTACAATTTATTCTTTGAAAAGCATAGATAAAGATAAGGCTCAATCGAGCAGGTCGTCATTTTCGAAATCCTTGGAAGTGAACTTCGTCGGATTTTCCACATTTGCCATGTTTGTTTCAGGCGGAGGCTTCTGGCTCGCCTGATACAGTTCCTGGAAGTGGCGAGGTGTGCGACAGTTTCTGGACCAATGTCCAGTCATGCCACAACGATGACATTTGTCATCCCATGTCTTCTTTGGATTTGACACTGTATCAGTGTTCTTACGCTTCCAAGTGAAGTTTTTCTTCCCTTTGTTATTCTTTCTTTGGGGAGGAGCATTGGCTGGTTTCATAGGGGCATTTCCTTTGTTCTTTCTGCCCCTCTTCTTGTTCTTCCACTTCGGGGGGTGAACACTGTGGGCTTCGGGAATAGGAGCTGAGCCTGCCGGGCGCTGGTTATGAGTGGCCAGTAAAAGGTCTCTATTCTGCTCTGCCATCAGGAGGCAAGAGAGCATGTCAGAGAACTTCGTGAAATTGCGTTCACGATACTGCTGCATGAGGATAGCATCTTTCTCGTGAAACGAGGTAAATGTCTTTTCCAACATGCGGTGCTCCGAGACTTCTTCACCACACAACTTCAGGCGTGAGGTGATGTTGTGAAGTGCTGAGTTGTACTCAGCAACGGACTTGTAGTCCTGAAGTCGGAGGTTCTCCCACTCATAGCTGGCACGCGGGAGTATGACATCAATTTGATGTCTGTAGCGTGCCTCTAACGCTGTCCATAACTCCAGAGGGTCCTCTACCGTCAAGTATTCGGCCTTCAGGGTCCGATCTATGTGTCGTCTGATATAGATAATGGCTTTCGCCTTATCCATGTCAGAGACAGTGGTAGAGGTACTGCCAGCTGAAAGGGCCGCTTCTGGGGCTTTGCTAGCAGATGCATCGGATGCTGCGGGAGCCGATGATTGGGCCACTGCGGGGGCCAGGATGGAGTGCAGGAGCGCCATGGAGAGCAAGTGGAACTTCAGGTCCACTCGCCAGCTCAAGTAATTCTTGCCAGCTGCATCGAGCACATCGAAATCGACGCTTGCCAATTTAGCCATTTTATCTATGCAATTTAAAGATAAGCATGAATTAAAATAAATTCAACAATCCATGCATAAAGAAATTAATAAGTAAAAATGCGGGGATCAGCCAGATACCCAAAATAATAAACAGTCCAAAGTCCGATTACAGTACAAAGAAAAGAGAATGAAAAATACAACTTTGGAAACCCCGGGTGGGTCCCTATTTCTGCATCCGTCTTCTTATGCTGTTGCACCGAGCCTTGGCTATTTATACAATTTCCTCACTTACAAATTCTCTCAAAAAAAAAGAAAAAGTGCTGGAAATGTAAATAGGTATGCAATGGCTGATCCCGAAAGACACATTTTTACTTATTTTAAACATCCACGCAGTTTATATGCTACAGGCATAAATTAAACAACCACGCATATATCTCAAACACAAAAAATATGGAAAAAGTAAACTAGAAAATATAATTATCTCGTAGACCACGTGGAAACGTCATACACCGTTAGTTTAGTTAACTAACGGCAGAGCGGTCTCAGGATCTCTGAGATGATTATATATATTTTTTTAAAAAAAAAATTCTAGTAAACCATACTTAATAATTTTCAAGAGAGATGTTTAAATAAATAGAGGAACATATAAATGTAATTATTGATTTTACAAAGTTTTTCTCATAAATTTCAATTTGCAAATTTAATTCTTCTTTAAAATTATGAAGAAGCCGAATTTGTGTAGAATTTTGTGGCTTCGGGCCAAAAATTATTTTTAGTATAAGCGCTTGTGGCCCGTTCCGCAGTTCTGCAAAGTTGTTTACCGCAATTATTATGGCTTCGGGCCAAAAATAAGCTATTAGCCTCGGCTTCGGGCATCGGGCTCGGCCTCGGCCTCGGGCCTCGGGCCGCCCCCCTGCAGCAGGGGGCGGCGGCGTGGAAGAACCCCCGCTGCAGGGGGGATCGGCCTCAGGCCGCCCCCCTGCAGCGGGGGGCGGCGGCGCGGAAGGCCCCCCCGCTGCAGGGGGGATCGGCCTCAGGCCGCCCCCCTGCAGCGGGGGGCGGCGGCGCGGAAGGCCCCCCTCTCCACTGCAGGGGGGGTGCATGGTCGGCGTTGTGGGAAGGCCCCCTCCTCCGTCAGGGGGAAGGGATGATTTCATTCCGGTTCTTCTTCCCACCGAAGAATTTTAATGGCAAAAGGAAAAAAATTTCATAGAAAAAAACTTTGTAATTGGGAATTTTTTTTTCTTTTATTAGACTAAATTTTTTTTTGCTTGTATATTAAAACAATGTAAAAATTATTTAGTCTAATTTTATCTACAGGATTATCGAGTTTTACCTCTAGATCAATGATCTAGGGAAGAACGCGACGATGATCCGTAGAAATAATAATCCAAGCTCCCGAACGCTTTGAGGATGCCGCAACGCTCCAACGAACCGCCGCAGCAACGTTAGATTCCTTGCGCGTAGGGATGAATTTAGATGAAGATTTTTGCTCAAGAATGGAGAACACGTGCTGATAACGTGTTGAATGATAATGAACTCAAGAGAGAGAGAGATATTATTTCATTGCTAAGAATGAGTAACCATGGCTAAGAGCCATGGTGCTCTATTTATTTATCTCATAGTGTGGAGGCCAAAAGCCTCTAGTAGACCAAGGGTCCCCATTACCCTAAGTAATGGGGGACCTAATGAATGTGTAATGAAGGATGGGAGGCCAAAGGCCTCCCTCATTCATAACACTAAATCCTTAATCTACTTTTTTTTCTAAATACCAACCGCACTCTTTCCGCTTCTTACGTCAAATTGGTTGCAAAACTGAACCTGATTTGTTTTCTTGCTTTTTCTCTCTTTTTCCTCCATCAAAAAAAAAATCTTTGGTAGGTTTTAAAACTAAAAAAAATAGATGAGAGAGAGAGAGATGGAAATCAAAGGAGAGAAAAGAAACAAACTTTAAAAAAGAGAGAAAATAACACAAAAGAAAAGGAATTTAAAAAAACATAGATGTAAAATCTCTATAAAAACAACAAAAATGAGGAAAACCCCAACGAACAAAAAAAAAATCAACTCCCCGCATCCCACGTCGTTGGCGTTGTTGATGTGCACCCCACGCAGCCAGCAGACCTCCACATCGCCGCCTTCAACGATGTCTCGCCCCGACCAGGAACTCCAGTTGCGCCACTGCGATAAAAGGACGATAAAAGGAAAATCACCAAAAACGTAACCATAATCCTAGCTTTCGTAACCCTAATCCTAGCTTTCATCACCACCGTCGCTGACATCGACAAAGTCCCATGCTACCCTCAATGTGACCTCCATAATCTCCAACACCCTCGTCGGCGTCTTCGGTGCCCTATAGTGTCGTTCCATTGACGAAACGCCCCAGAACCGGCTTCCAAAAACTTTGCCGGTCTCGTCGGCGCCGCCTCCAGTGACTGCCAGGCCAGCAACCCCTACCATTCAACCCGCCCCCCTTTGGTGAACCTACGGATCTAGATTGACGACAAACCGCCATCAAAATCGCCGAAAAAGTTCACCGGCGCCGTTGAGCCGTCACTGCTATAGTACTGGTTCGATCAAGCCACTGTGCCACCTAAGCCGTTGACCGAGCTGCTGATTGTTGATTGAGCTGAGTCGTCAGGTGCATAGTACGGTTTGCGAATTTTCGGGATTTTTCAGTTGTATTTCAACGTTCTTCAGCCATATTTTCAGCGTATTTTACCGATTTTTGATCTTTTCGCGTGAAATTTTCGGCCCTGATCATCTGGATTAACGCTCTACACGTTTTAGAGGCCTTGCATTAAACTACAAAGCTGATCTACGCTCCAGATGACATCTAATTTGATTAAATCCTTAATTGTTTTATTTCAAAAAAAAATTCATTTATTTGATTTTGTTTAGATTAGCCGATATCATTGGTATTGCATATTTTCCGGTCTCAATCTGAGTACCGCATCATCATATTTAGAATTGCATCTTGACACTTGGACCATATGATTTTATTTTTTTACATAATTAAAGCACACATTTAGTTGGTGTTTAGGGTCTTGCATCTGCATTTGTGTGATTGGTTGGCATTGCATGTTATTGCATATTGGCAAAACCCTATGATCAAACATGTATGATAATGTAACTCAGAGGCTATAGAAACAGCTCCAAAAGATATATCTAGAATTTAAAGCCAATATAAATTTAACAGGAGATCGCCTAGAAGCCATATTGCCTAGAAACCATAGAAAATAAACTGAGCAAAGAACAAACTTTTGAGGATGATGAACATAATGCATTTGATGATGAACCTAGGGGGATAAGAAATGAAAACAATTGAAATAATATGAGAGAAGATGAGATTAATATTGAGGATAACTTTGGGCGAGATAATATTGCACGATGAATTAAGATAGACGCTCCTAATTTTGATTGAACTTATAATCCTCAAACCTTTTCAGATTAATTAGCAGAAATGGAGCATTTGTTTGAGTGGTACCAGTTATCAAATGAACGAAAGGTCCAATTTTCTGAGATAAAACTGGTAGGGTCTGCTAAAATTTTCAGGACATCCATAGAGAGACAACAAGAGAGCATCAGAGAACTATACAAAATTGAAATGAGATGAAAATCAAGCTCAAAGAAAAATATTTCGCCTACTAAAGAAACTAAACGACTTACGTCAATGGAACATGACTGTTGAGGATACATGACTAAGTTCAATGACTTATTTGTTAGGACTATGCTACAAGAAGACATACGATATACCCTTACTAGGTTTCGTTCTGGATTAAGATCGAGCAGATATTAGGTACGAGATGCTTCCCCACAATGTAGACAATGTGCAACATGCATTTCATCTAGCCTTAAATTTTGAATGCATGAGAGCCCCCATATATAATAATCCTATTTTTAAAGCCTGTGAGCAATTTAAGCAGACTAGTGACAACATGATTAAATCAGAAATGAATGCAGCTAAAATAATAATTGGAAAGGCTAAGCTTGTAGAACTACCACAACAAAAATCAAAAGCGGTGCAATGTTTTAAATGTCATGACTTTAGTCATTTTGCTAGTTGGTGCCAATAACAATTTACTTGTGGGAGAGATTAATAATGATAATGAAATTGATGCAGAATATACTCACAAGGTTACTGATATTACAGATACCGATGAAGATGATTCTAGTGCACCATTACAAGTCATTATGTATTTAGTTGCTACACCTAGGAGTGCAGTTGATTAACGAAGGACTAGTGTTATCTTTACCTATGTCAAAATTGGGGATAAAATTTTCAAATGACAATTGACGAAGGTATTTGTATCAATGTAATTGCCAACTCAACTATTGAAAAGATGGTACTAAAAGCTGAACCTCATCCACATCCTTATAAAATTACATGGGTTAATGATCAATCACATTCTGTTACCCAACGTTGTTTAGTGCTTATCTAATTTTTGAGCTATCACGATGGTATTTGGTGTGATGTCATACTTATGGATGCTTCACAATTTTGCTAGGTAGGCCTTGGCTGTATGACTTAGATGTTACACATTCTGGGAGATCTAACGCATACTCATTCATATTCAAATGGAAGAAAATTGTATTAACTCCTTGTAAACACAAGAACATAATTGGAAATCAAAAGAATGTGTTAATCCTTAGAAATCCACCAACTCAAATATTTTCTCATAAGAGTTGCATCCTCTTAGTGTATAGCTTTGACCTTATTCCTACTGCATTCCATGAGCATCTTGCATATGATTTGAGTGCCTTTCATATCGGGACTTGTGAAATTTTTGCAATCACCAATGATACTCACAAGTCTACTGTAGAATCAAAGAGAAATTTTTAGGAATTTGCAATTATGGGTGACAAGAGTATTCAAGCTTGCATAGAGAGCATACTAGAACGAGCGAAGAGGCTTTGCATGCATTATACAGGTTCTCGACGAGCTTTATAGAGTGATAAATCCTAATGAGACTGAGCGGAGTCTTTCGCAAGAGCTTGAGGAGATTGAGCACATTGAGCTTGTCACATCGGATTCTTCACATCCTCCTTATAAGAAGATTCTAAATGCTTTCATCTCTTTTGCTATTTGGGAGAGTTTTACAGAAGATATTCGTCTGTCTGTAGATTCACATCCTATTGTACTTCAAAGTTCATGGACGCATCTTCTCCAGCTATAAGGGACTGATGATTTCTACGATGATTTCTACCTGGCTATGCTATTCCTATCGCCGCTCATCTGGTGGTGAAGTTCTTGAGCCGGAGAGAATGATAGAGATTGAATTCGAGGAGTTCAATTTGAGAAGGAGTTCAATTCGAGGAGTCTTTTATTTGATAGAGATGGAGTCCTTAGAGAATTCTAATTAGTTGAGTCTTTTGTTATTTGAGTCTTTTTGTTATTCAAGAGTTTTAGTTATTCTAGAAGTTCTAGTTCTTAGTTTTTGATGCGGAGAATTTAATGAAGAATTGAATCAAAATTAGTTTCTTCATAAATTAAATCTTTTGAATTAGTGTGTGATAGTGGGCTTGATGGCCTAGGCAAGAGGTCTGATGAATCTCCACGCACAAGACGTGCGAGTCGGTCCGAAAAGTTATCAAATCCCTAATCTACGTCTACAGTCCGCTGGCAACTACTAGTTCAATTCAAGGAACTTCAAAGAGGACCATGCACATGTTGCACGAAGGGCATTAAATACGGCACCAATTTGTTCAAAGGCATCAATGATGAATCTTCAAGGGAGGCGCTACTTGCCCTAATGGAGACGAGTCGCATATTCAATGCACGATTTGTTTTCCACATCGCCCTCTCTCCATCCTCGTGCTCCCAAACGCGACACGATCTCTTCCCCATCGCCATATGCCCTACCAACCAAAAGTTGCAAGTTGCCCCCGCGAGAGGTGGGGCCCACACCCCAATTTGGGACAGAGATTCACCACTCCCATGCAATATTGGAATCTCGAAGAATCTATCATGGTGAAGTTTAGTACAAGGTGTTTGCTCATTTAGTCATTTGGCCTTAAACTAATTTCGTCACATTTTCATGCGTGATGTTTTTGCCTGCATGTAACCATGGCTCATAATCAAACCTTCAAACAGTGTAAACACAACGCGAGCTAGCTTAACAAATCAGCTAGCGCTTAAAACCCATGAGTACTGAACGCGCGGAGATCGATCTCCTGGCTCCAAGCCCCCTTGTCCTGAACGTGAATCTGCCAGTAGGCCTGCGCCACCGCGTCTGGATCCATCGATCCGTCGGCGATCGCCCCGTCGATGACGACATGTGCAACGTGAACGCCGGCGGCCTGGAACTCCCTCGCCAGGCACTGCGACAGTCCTCTCAGAGCAAACTTCCCACAACCTGCACAATTAGGTTACAAGTTTTTATTTTACCACATAATTATAGTAATTTATTAGGGCCACTCACTCAATTCACAGTGACCGGCAAAGCCAGCGACGGAAGCAGAAGAGCCGGTAAAAACGATGGTGCCTCTGCCCCTCTCGACCATCGCCGGAACAACCAGCTGGGCACAGTGGAAGGCGCCGACGGCCGAGACGGCCATGGCCTTCTCGAAGGACTCGAGGCTGACGTCTGCGAAGCGAGTGGGGAGGCAGGGAGGAGTGATTGGCTCGCAGGCGTTGTACACAAGGACCTCAACGAACCCGAGGGACAGAACGCCCTCGAACGCCTCGCGCACCGATTTGGAGCTCGAGCAGTCGATCCTGATGGCGAACACCTGCGCCTTGGCCTCCCGCGCGATCTCGTCCGCAAATCGAGACAGTTTCTCTGCAGAACAAGTTAGAGGTCGAGAATTTAAGCATGCATGTATATATATGGCTAGCTAGTTACCGAGGTCGCGGGCGAGGATGGCGACGGTGTAGCCCTCGTGGGCGAACTTGCGGGCGATGGACCGGCCGAGGCCGGGGCCGACGCCGACGATGGCGGCGATGCCCTTGGAAGATGCTGGGCTTGGCATGGTGCGCATCATGGCTGTGGCTAGCTGGCTAGCTACTGTTGCATAAGGAGAGGGTGGATGGGATGGGTATGCCGGCTCAGAGTCCAAATGATATAAGTAACAAAGGATTAGTAGGGATGACAATGTGACAAGCTCAATTGAAAGTCCAATCAGACTTTGGGCATGGCCTTCCTAGTTGGAACAGCTTGCGTTTGTGCTGTGGATGGATGATGACGCATGGGAGACGGCATGACACGTTGGATATGTACAGGGAGAGTTAATTCATTTCCCTTTCAGCTTCCTCGTTTGGTTGATTGGTAGTTTGGGGGTGGTAATTGTTTTCCCTTGGATTTATTCTGTGAAAGTGTTAGGTGGAGCAAGACAATGAGCTTAAGGAGTCAAGACTGCATCAAACGGTCTCCATCCTAATAATTTATTTGATGTTTTTTCTTCATTCCTTATCTTAGAATTAAGGTATTGCTGGAAGCTCACACGTACATTTTGTAAATGTTTTCCTAAGTTTTTACAGTAAATACACGTGTATCTGTAAAGGAGTCGACTACTCTTTGAATAGGGAGTCGGCTACTTTCAATTGGGAATTATTGTGTATGCTCTGTCCCTAAAAGGAGTCGACTACAATAGGATTGGGTGTTGACTACAGTTGTACGGGGATCGTCGACTACTATATGTATTTGAGTCGACTACTTTTTAACCAACGAGCAGATTTGACGCAGCTCCGCAATTTAGGAAGAGCTATCGATTTATCCATTGGAGGGGTGTTTTGGAAACTGTTTTCAACGATTTTTTCATCCATATATACGCTGGGATTGTTGAGGGGTTTAGAATGAAATCTTTGAGTGAAAAAAATCCAAGTTTTCAAGTATTTCTAAGCTCTTTAAAAAAATCCCTCAAATTTCTTTTGCCCAAAGTTTCTCAATTGTTTTCAACATTTTCTTATCTCTAGATCTCTCCCAAAGCCATATTCTCTCGTCTAATAGGAGATTAACACTATATCCATCACACATCCACAAGCTTCAAAGCAAGTCTATAGGAAAAAGTGTACCAACTTCAAGTGTACGTGAAAACCCTCATTTGCGAAGTGGTATGTTTTCTCTTGGGAAGAGAAGAGTTGTAAGAAATTCCTCTTTGGAAGAGTTGCCATAACTATTCTGTGAAAATAGTGGATTTAGCCGAGTGGAACTAGGATAGCTGGATGTAGGATAAGCCAAGTGAGACGTGGGTATCCGAACCAGGTAAATATCATGTTTCCGTTTTACTCACAGTACACATCCAGAGATATTTACGGAATTTCGTTGAGTCGAGTATGCGGTGAGTAATTTCAGTGATAAACTTGTAAATAAATGACACGTGAACGGGAGTAATAGTAGACTTGTAAATAAGTGTGTGCGAGTAGGCGAAATCTATTGGGATGTTTGTCTTACGGACAACCCCACAGGGACAAGCCATTGACGCCGTTAATATGAAGGGGGATTCGGGTCGCTTCGTGCAAAAATTTCGTGATTCCATCTAAGAGCTTTCCGGCTGCGATCTGAACCCTGCTCACCGCCCGTAAATTTGCCCTAGATTCTCCCAATTGATCAAATCCAAGCTCTTTTTATTCTCGAATTTGGGGCACAATCCCCTTGTCAGAGGGAATTAGGGCGATAATTTGAGCAGAGGTTCCATATTCTTCTAAACATGACGGAGGTACTCTCTTCCTGGCTCTCTCAAAATTGTTTATGCAGTGTTTTGAATTAGGGTTTTATTAGTGTTTACTTAGGTTTCATGATGAGCCTAAAAAATATTAAGTTGTTTGTTGGTTCTTTCTGCTATTATCATTGGCATGGTGGTTGATATGTTTTAATTTAGTGATAGAATTAGGCAGTGTCTTTGGCCCCCACCCCTCCCTTAAAGTAAGGAGTTTTTTATTTTGATTTCTTTGTCAGTTTTACTCTTTAATATACATATGTGAAGAACAAAAGAAAAAGTGATAGATTTGAGTTCTTTTATCTTGCAATAACCCCATATGGTGCAAGTTTTTTAGAAGGGATAAGTACTCATAATGTAACACCGATGATGATTATTATATCTTCGTGTAGACCTATTTTGAAAATTCAAATGCATATGGTTCCTTGCTCATTATTTGCTCACTGTCTTTCCATGTACAATCACATAAACAAATGTGGTGGGAAGATAAGCGTAAATATATTCATAGTTATCATCTTGCAATGCATTATACCGGAGTCTTAAGAATCCTTGATACAATTAAGGAGCACTTAGTGAGAAGTGTATTAGACTTGCCCATAGCACATGGTGGACAATACTTGTTATCCAAAAAAATTCTAATAAGCACAATAGTTCATGTATAAACATTAATTTTTAGGATTAAGTTCAGGATAATAGGAAGGAGAGGATTGAACTATAAAAGAGAACCATATGTAAGGACTAGGAACTTGAATTTTTGTATGTTATGACTTGTGAGGTTGGTATCAAATGCTTGGCTTAGACTTGGGTCAGTTATAAAATTTTTGATTAGAAGTTGGAGAAGAGATATGATGTGGTTTTAAAATGAAAAATTGTGAAATACAAGGGAGTGAAGATGGTATATTTGGATGTCAAACAAAAGCCATTCATGTTTTGTAGACTTCACATAGAATAGCTAGCTCCCACCATAATTAAAAAAAAACAGAGAAGGATTGAAATACATTTAAATGGCTTGTCGCCAAGACAAGGCACAATCCTTCACTCAACTTGCATCTTGCAGGAAACATCCAAATGGAAAATTGCATGATACCACAAAAGAAAGAAACTTCTAAAATTTGAATCTTAAGTCACTCCATTTGGCAAAATGTCTAACAAGGAAGGTTCAAGAGAAAAGGATTAAGCTAGTTAATCCACTTGGAGTTAAAAATTGGATTAAATTTATTGGCCCTTCAAGTAAGATTGAAATAATCATCCTCCTCATGTTTGTGTTTAGAAAGAAGAAGGATATTTAATACTTTTATATAATGGAGGGGTTACCTTTTTGCTTGTATGAAGTGGTCAATCAATCAACCCTCATTTTGAGGGGTTAACACCACTTAACCTGTTTAGATGGGTTTTCTTAATCCTTTTGTTAATTTTTCTGTTTGGCATATTTTGACAGATTGGCTCCCTTTATTTTATGCATATTTCCTTCTGTTTGACTGGTTAAGGCTGCATTAACCTTCGTTCAGCCCTCAATTAATCCATTGCTCAACAAAGACTAGTCACTAGTCCTGAACTACCAGTTGCACCCATTAAGTTGCAGACTAAATGTTAGTTAAACATTGAATGTAGCCTAAAAACATAAGTCCGGGGCCAATCTTGTGCAACTATATTTTTTTCGTGAGTTCTGGTGTTTACCTAAATGTCCCTTACAGTTCTTAGACTGCTTTGTTTGTAGGAGTCAATGGTCAAGGAACTTTCACTTTTTCACATAATAAGAATAAGTTCATCCGAACTAGATTTTTGGGCATACTCAATGTACTCAAAATAAAACTTTTAAACTATATGAAATTGTAAATTTTCCATGCATTTTAATTTGTATATAATGCATAGATTTAAGAAGAAGATGAGTTTTATCATTTTCTAGTTAGTGAAGGCATAGTCAATGAAATTTGTCATTTGGGAATTGAAGATAGTCAATTATGAATCTAGTGGAAGATGTAAAATTGATTTTGACAAAATTTGTGGTCCCATCATTTTTTCCATTTTTTGAAAAATTAATTCAAACAAGAAGTTATGAGTTCATGACATCTCTTATTGAAATCCCAATCTCATTTGGAAGGTGGAAGGGAAGTTGTGGTTATAAAAGTGAAGATAAAAGAAATATAGAATGCATTTTTTATTTTTAACTTACCATTTCCTTATTTTTTGTCTTCTATATGATAGAACTCGAAGGACATCTAAAATTTTATTGAATAAACTAAAAATAAAATAAGATAACTTGGCTACAATCAAAGGGGTAACCTCCCTATCAAGACGCCGATTGATAAGCGACGTCCGCATATTGCCGTAGATCGAAGAACTATCTCTCTTCTTTCACAAAATTATCAAAATAAGCAGGGGAAAGCCGACCGGCCCTAGGAGGGTCAAATAATCTCAACAAATACAAAATTGCAACTAACATCCTTTCTAAAAATATAAAATTGTAATGAAACTCCAAAGTTTACGAATACGCCTCCGAGTCTCATGTAGGAGCCGGTCCATGCCTCTTGCGCCGCCTCGAGTACGTGATGAGCACATCAATACTCCTCCCAAAAAAGCCACCTTGTCCTCAAGGTGGAAATCAGGAAATTGCTGTGCTATGACGCCCGCCATCTTCCATGCGCTCTCATGCTCAGTTAGTCCTTTCCATCGCACCAACACCTCCCGCTCCTCGGCAGGTCCAAAGCGGACACCTGTCAACTTCTTAGGCTCTAATATCACCTCCATGGCTTTTGTCAACGTATCAGGAAGTAATAGTGATGGTATGTGATCTCCAACCGCCTGTCGTAGCTGAGACACATGAAAAACGGGGTGGATGATCGATCCTGGGGTAACTTCAGCCTATACGCCACCGGTCCCACATTGATCTCCACCTCGTAAGGCCCAAAGTATCGCGGAGATAGCTTCTCATTACTCCTGTGTGCTAAGGACTTCTGCCTGTAGGGTCGCAGCTTAAGATATACCATGTCGCCTACGTCAAACTGCACGGCCATGCGATGTAGATCCGCCCTAGCCTTTATGATTTGCTGAGCTCTGGCCAGATAGAGCTTCAACTCCTCTAACATCCGATCCTTCTTCGCTAAGTACTTCTCCACCTCTAAGACTGTGGTCGTCTCATGTCTATACTGTAACAAGTGTGGATGATCTCGATCATATAATATCCTAAAATGACTCGTCTAAATTGCTGTGTGATAAGACGTGTTGTACCAGTACTCTATCCAAGCTAGTCAACAGGTCCACTTCTTTGGCCTCTCTGAAATGAAAAACCGTAAGTAGGTCTCAATGCTCCTATTGACGACCTCATTGACGACCTCGGTCTAGTCGTCCGTCTATGGATGGTACACTGTGCTCCGCTTCAATACCGTACCCTGCAGCCTGAAAAGCTCCTGCCAGAATCTGCTCAGAATACCTTATCCCTATCGAAGACAACGAATTTAGGCGGCCAGTGTAAGTGAATGATCTCTCTTAAAAACACATCCGCCACTGAAACTGTAATATAAGGATGCCTAGGTGGTATGAAATGTGCATATACTTGCTGAAGCAGTCGACCACAACAACTATCATAGTGAACCCTCCAGACTTGGACAACCTATCAATGAAATCCATGGATAGATCCTTCCAGACCCGCTCGGTCTAAGATAATGGCTGCAGCAAACCTTCTGGGGCCATCACCATGTACTTGTGACGCTGACAAACGTCATATGTCACCACCATTTTTGATACATCCTTCTTCATCCACTTTCAATATACTTGCTGAAGCAGTCGACCACAACAACTATCATAGTGAACCCTCCAGACTTGGACAACCTATCAATGAAATCCATGGATAGATCCTTCCAGACCCGCTCGGTCTAAGATAATGGCTGCAGCAAACCTTCTGGGGCCATCACCATGTACTTGTGACGCTGGCAAACGTCATATGTCACCACCATTTTCGATACATCCTTCTTCATCCACTTTCAATAGACCTCCCTCGTCAATATCCTATAGGTCTTGAGGAAACCCGAATGTCCACCAACGGTACTTCTGTGAAACTCCTGGAGAATAGTTGGAATGTGTGAATGATTTAGGTAGCATCAGGTGCCCCCAATATAACAATCTTCCATCCTGCAAAGCATAGTCTGGATGATCCTCTAACCCATGCAATAGTGCTGTCCAGATGTCTGCCAACTCCTGGTCCTCCTCAACATCCTGTTGCAATGGCTCCCAGTCCTGTAGTATCGAAACCGACAAAGCTGCCAAATGTATATCCTCATCTTGTCGTGACAGTGCATCTGCAGCCTTGTTCTCTAGCCCTGGGCGATAGCCGCAATACTCTATCTCAAACATGTATCTCATAAGTTTTGCAGCAACTTCCGATGCTTCTCTGCTACCATGCGCTGCTCCAACAGGTATTTGAGACTCCTCTGGTCTGTACAAACCAAGAAGCTCCGCCGTAGCAAATATGGGCTCACTTCTGAATATGGCCTCACTTTTGAATGGATAGGACTATATCCATCAACTCTCTCTCGTAGACAGACTTCAATTTGGTTCTCGTGGTCAATACCTGGCTGTAGTATTCAATAGGCCGCTGATGCTATATCAGCACATTCCCAGTTCGTCTCGATGCATCTGTCTCCACGATAAATGGTCTGGAAAAATCTGGTAACACCAATACTGGTACGGTAGTCATGGCATTTTTCAAGGCATCAAATGTAAGTGTCGCCTCGTCACTCCAAACAAACCAGTCCTTTAGCAGATCAATGAGTGGCCAAGCGATCGTATCATAACCCTGCATAAACTTGCGGTAATAGCCTGTAAGACCCAGGTACCCCCTCAGCTCCCTGAGAGTGGTTGGGCACGGCCAGTCCAGCATCGTCGCTATCTTCGCTCTGTCAGCTGCTACTTCCTCTGAGGACACCACATGCCCCAAGTACTCACTGGTGGCTGTCCAAATAGACACTTCCCGTTTGCATACCGCTGATGGTACTGCAACTCCTGAAAGACTACCTGCAGATGGTCCAAGTGCTCTTCCAAGAAACAACTGTACACAATGATATCATCGAAAAACATTCGCACAAATCGTCGAAGGTAAGGACAGAATATCTTATTCATCAAGGCCTGGAAGGTGGTAGATGTGTTAGTCACGCCAAAGGGTATGACTAGGAACTCATAATGGTCTTCATGCGTCCCGAAGGCAGTCTTGGATATATTCTCCTCTCGCATCCTGATCTGATGGTAGCCTGATTTGAGGTCGATCTTTGTAAAAATGGTTGAACCATGTAACTCGTTTAGGAGCTCGTCAATCACAGGTATGTGGAACTTTTCATACACCATCTCCCTATTTAAGACCCTGTAGTCCACGCAGAAGCGCCAACTTCCATCCTTCTTTTACACCAGCTTCATAGGACTGATAAAAGAACTCACATTGGGCTGGATAACACTAGCATGCACCATCTTCATAACCATCCTCTCTATCTCATCCTTCTGCGCCTCCTGAGGGTAGCGATAGGGCCTAACGCTGATGTGAGACACACCCTCTCATAGAACTATGACGTGCTCATGGTCTCTAGGCGGGGGAAGACCTCGAGGCTCCTGAAAACCCTTCTCAAACTGCTCCAGTTACGCATGCACCTCCCCTGGGATAGGTTGCCCTCCTCCGGTCTCTGCACCACCCTCTGTCGCTAACTTGTGTAACTCCACCAGGAAACCACCCCCTCTGTCCGGATGGTCCTCACTATGGTCTTTAACGAGACTAATGCTCTGCATAGACTGGGGGCCCCCTGCAGTATCACTGCCCTCCTGTCCTCCTGGAACTTCATCCCAAGCAGCTTCCAGTTCACCTTCATATCTCCCAGTGTCTGTAGCCACCTTATGCCTAAGATCACATCTGTACTCCCCAAGTCTAAGGACAGGAAGTCCGCTAAACCTGTACCCCCTGCAGCGTCAGCACCACTCCGCGACACTCTTCGACTGCTCTCCTTCTTGCCAGTCCCCATCATGACACTGAAACTGTCACTGTCTATCAGCTTAAGTTCCCGCTACTCCACCACCCTCCTGGAGATGAAATTACGGGTAGCACCACAGTCAATCAATACCGTTACCTCCTGATCATAGATATGTCCATCAACTCCATGTTATGGTTCGGTGTGAACCCTACCACGGAGTTTAGGAAAATCTCCGCTACGTCCAGCTGATGATGCTCTGCATCCTCCTCGATGGCCACATGCTCAACATCAGCCTCATCTGCCTTGTCCTCAAGTATCAGCACCTGGAGCTTGCGCACCGTGTACCTGTGTCCTGTAGTGACACTCTCATCGCACGTGAAGCAGAGCCACTTCTGACGCTTCTCCCTCGTCTCCCGTGTGAGAACTTGCTCACCCTCCCGTGTGAGAACTTTCTGTACTGTCCTCTCGCACCTACTGCATATATATTTTTGACTTGAAACCTGTAATGGGTGTATGTTTAATCTACAACCCCTTATCAACAAGCCCCTCTGCAAGCATAACCATATTATTTTTACCCATCACCACCATACATTGCCTTCGTCATCATTGCCATAACCAATTATACATATTTGGCTGGATATGCAATTTAAATAATAGTTAAACATACATATAATTTCTGCTTGTTAGAATACATGCATAAATCTTTGGACATAAGTATTAGTATGTGAATGCACGAATTTTTTTTTCCTTTGTTTGTGCATTAGTGATTCTGATACGATTTGGATCGTATCAATGGAAAATCAGCGAACAAAAGGGATAAAAATTGGAAAAGATTGGATTTTTATTGGGTTTTTGAGAAGAAACAACTACTAATAGCAAGATAACTTGAGCCCTTTCGAGAGGAACTCGCTCTCCTAACTTTGATGAACGGATCAAAGTCTAAATCCCTCACAAAAGACACTTACAATGTTTCTCACACAATAAGCATAAAAACAAATAAAGACGGCTAGCCCTAATTTATAGAAAAGTGGGGAATTACTAATCTAGTCTAAAATGACTAGAATACCCCTAACGAACCCTCCTACGTGCTACCGCGCCTCCTACGGCGCACGTAAGTGACTAGAGGGGGGTGGGTCCCCCCTAGATAGCCGCTGGCCTCAAGTGGTGTGGGTGCGGGCTCGGATCCGCATCAATACCGCCCCCTAAAAGAGCCACCTTGTCCTCAAGGTGGAGATCTGGCTTTGAAGGCCCTCGAGGGGAAACAGAGGCTAGGGTCACCTGTCAGAACCACCGTACGACCCCCCTCCTGGAATTCCATCCTAAGCTGCTTCCAATTCATCTTCACCTCACCCAACCCCCCTCAGCCACTGCACGCCCAAAATCACATCGATATTGTCCAACTCTAGGGGCAAGAAGTCCTCCACGATCTGCACCCCTTGTAAGGTCAGACTCAGCCCCTTGCACATCCCACTGGTCTCCTCCCTCCTTCCTGTCCCGGAGAGGACCGTAAACGTCTCCAAGGTGCTCACCTGCAGCCTATGACGATCCACCAAATGTCGAGAGATGAAGTTGTGGGTAGCCCCACTGTCTATGAGTATCGTCACCGGCGCGTCGTCCAATTGCCCTGACAACTTCATGGTATGGTTTGTGGTTACCCCTACCAAGGAGTTTAGGGACACCTCCGCCACGTCCAGATGTGTGTGCTCAGCCTCGCTCTCTTCCGTCATCACTGGCTCTCTCTCCTCTGCATACTCCCCCTCGTCTGGCATTATCACGATCTGCATCAGCCTGCTCGCACACCGATGACCGGGGCTGAACTTCTCATCGCATCTGAAACAGAGGCCTGCGGCACGCCTTGCCCTCATATCAGCCTCAGTCATCCGCCTACCAGGGATCACTGGTCGGGTTTCCTCTTTCTTCATTTCCGCGTCCCCTGGTGCTACTGTAACCCCGGAGGTGGGACCGGTGCCGTCTGACTACGCTGGCTCTGGGCTCCCCAAGTTCCCCGAGTGCTCCTCTCCTCCGCATGCTTCTCCTCCGCCTTGTGGGCCAGGCGAAGGACATCCTCCAGTGTCCCCGGGCTCTGCATCCTCAGCTCTGCTCGTATGGAGGGCTTCAGTCCCCTCATGAAATTCCCGATCATCACCTCGTCGGTCACCCCCTTCACCCTACTATTCAGCATCTCGAACTTCTCTACATAATCCCGGACCGTTCCCTCCTGCCTCAGAGCAGATAACTGCTCGTAGAAATCTCCCCCTGGAGTATCCTGGAACCGGTCTAGTATCAGTGCGGACAGCTCCTCCCAAGTGCGAAAAGGTGTCCGTGCCGCCTTCCACCTGTACCATGCCAATGCCTTCCCCTCGAAGTAGATCCCTATGGCTCTCAGAACCTCCTCCTCTGTCAGTCTCATCACCTGGAAGTACCGCTCCGCCCGGTAGATCCAACCGTCCGGGTCTGTGCCGTAAAAAATCGGCATCTTCAGCTTCATGAGGCGGCGGTCTGCATTAATGTCCCCCTGTGGACCCCCATCTCTACCGCGGTCTCCCCCACGGCCGAATCCCCCGCCGACTGTCTCAACGGGCCCTCCTCCGTCAACCCCGTACAGCTCCTCGGGCCACCCGGGTCGCTCCCACGCCTCGGGCTGGTAATGGTACCCCGGAAACTCCTGCCGTCGCGCCCACACGGGCCCTCCTGCCCCTCTGTGTGGCTGTACCGGTGCTGTCCGTCCTCCAAAATAGCCTCCCGGGCCTTGTCCCCGCCCCGGAAAGCCATCAAAAACCTGCCTGGGATCAACCTGCGGCCTCGGTACATGTGGGTGAGCATCTGGTCCCCAACATTGGGCTACTGGAGCCCCAATCGTCGCGTCTCGGGCCCATCCACCTTCGTTTTGCCCCCACGGGGCTGTTTGTGCTGCTGCGGGCCCCCAGGGGGCTGTCGGCGTCGTCGCGGGCCCCCAGGGGGCTGTCTGAACTGCGGCGGGCCCCCATGGGCCTCCAACGGGCCTGTTTGGGCCTGCCGTGACTGTGGCAGGCCCGAACGGGCCCGCAAAGGCTGCGACAGGCTCGGCCGGGCCTGCAGTAGCTGCGACAGGCCCGCTGGGCCCTGCCGCAGTTGCGGCAGGCCCAGATGGGCCCTGCCGCAGGCCCTGAAGGGCCTGCAGGTACAGCCGCAGGCCCTGAGGGCCCTGCCGGGCCATCCGCAGGCCTAGGAGGGCCTGCCGGCCCAATTTCCTGCTGGCCGGCCCTCCTAGGGTTTTGGGGGGTTGTGTTTCGCTCCCAAATTGTTGCCGTAGCCGTCATTCCCTCCGGTTGCTCCCAAATTGCTGATTCAAGGGTAGAATCTCCTTGATTTTCTCCCCCTTGAATCCCCTTGCCCCGATCTCTTCCCCTCTCCATTGTGAGGGCTTGGAGCATAGCCTTTATCTCCGGAATTGACGATGTAGCCTCCCTCAAAATTTTCAGATCTGAAGTTGCCTCTTTCAGATCTAAAGTTGCCTCCTTTAGCCCTTGGATGTCGCGTCCCGCTTGCGCGGCATCCCTCCTCATCGCCCGAAGTTCGACTTGGATGTCCTCCTGTGAATGCGCATGGTCTTTGATGGAGTCCCCTAGGGTTTTCTTCAACCCCTCGATCTCCCGGTTGAATTCTTCCCGAAGCCCTTGTACCTTCTCATCCACGCCATCCGCCTTTGACCTCGTGCTCGTCGCCATTGGATCTCAACGCTTTGATACCAATTTGATACGATTTGGATCGTATCAATGGAAAATCAGCGAACAAAAGGGATAAAAATTGGAAAAGATTGGATTTTTATTGGGTTTTTGAGAAGAAACAACTACTAATAGCAAGATAACTTGAGCCCTTTCGAGAGGAACTCGCTCTCCTAACTTTGATGAACGGATCAAAGTCTAAATCCCTCACAAAAGACACTTACAATGTTTCTCACACAATAAGCATAAAAACAAATAAAGACGGCTAGCCCTAATTTATAGAAAAGTGGGGAATTACTAATCTAGTCTAAAATGACTAGAATACCCCTAACGAACCCTCCTACGTGCTACCGCGCCTCCTACGGCGCACGTAAGTGACTAGAGGGGGGTGGGTCCCCCCTAGATAGCCGCTGGCCTCAA
This sequence comes from Scilla litardierei, assembly GCA_030789695.1. Taxonomy (NCBI): domain Eukaryota; kingdom Viridiplantae; phylum Streptophyta; class Magnoliopsida; order Asparagales; family Asparagaceae; genus Scilla; species Scilla litardierei. The sequence goes on from CM061131.1 coordinate 11,382,129, forward strand.
GTGGTGTGGGTGCGGGCTCGGATCCGCATCAGATTCCTTTACATGTGTATATCTGAGAACTTGGTAATTTTCATATTGGTCTTGTTTTCTTGTAGGTAAGACATTTGTAGCTAATTTCCCTTCCCTTTTGATGTTTTTTCTCAGCTTGTAGTTATTCCTCAAATATATAATGCAGTTTTAACATTTTCTGCTTGATGTACGTTGACTTTCATATCTATGTTTTCTCTGAAAGTTTCCTAACTTCATTGACAGCATGCAAATTGTGCTACTATGCGCTATTACATGGATAGTCTTTGAACTTCTTGAAGGAGTATGATAATTGACATGATCTAGCTATCTCCTTACTGACCATTATTCCTCAATTATTCTTTTTTCCCCCTGCTTGCAGTATTGGGTCAGTCAGGGAAAGAAATGGTGTGATTTCTGCAAGATCTTTATAGCCAACAACCCCTTGAGCATCAGAACACATGATTTAGGTCAACGTCACAAGGATAATGTTGCCAAAAGGCTTGCTTCAATGCGAAAGGAAAGTGCTGCTAAGGATAAGGAACAGAAGGATGCAAGTCGCGCCCTAGAGCAAATAGAAGAGGTATATTTAGTTTGGTTTGTGGTTTATAATCTCTTTGTTTGGAACCCCGCATTTGTTCTTTTGTAATTATACATCTAGTTTACGAGAAAAAGAAGGAAAATTGCATTGTTAAGTTTCAACTGATTTTGAAAGTATTCCATGTAGTTCTTTCTTTAATTTTTAATGCCCTCTTTTCACTAATAGTGTTAATGGTTGAATAATGGAAATATCCATTTTATGTGTCTCAGTTCTCCAAATGAATATTTCCTGTTTTAATCATTATTGAACTATGGAAATGCCATTATTATAAGTTTTCCATTTGTCCATATTTATATTTCTTTTTTTAATCATTAGTGATCTAAACCGACCTTAGTAAGATTAAGGGGGTGTTGGTAATGGAGGAAAGTTTGTGAGGGATTCAGGTTTAGTGAATGGTGTGTTAATAACTATCAATCAACTTGGGGAGGAGCCAGTGGTCACTGGGAATGAGGTAGTGATACAGTGGATCGGGCAGGGAGGAGATAGTGGAGGAGGTGATTGGGGAGATGATGATGGCTGACGATTGTGGAGAGGGGGAAAGGGGGTTGTGACGGAAGAGAGTTCATGGAGATGAAGGTGATGTGGATGGCTAATTATAGTTGAGGAGGTTATTGGGGAGATGATGGCTGACGATTGTGGAGAGGGGGAAAGGGGGTTATGACGGAAGAGAGTTCATGGAGATGAAGGTGATATGGACTGCCAATTTTGTTGTGTGTGTGTGTGTGTGTGTGTGTGTTTTCGGGGGAGGATTGGTAAGCGGTGATGATGTTTGAGTGGGAGGATGATGGTGGTACAGTTGGTGGGGAAGCTGATGCTGATGGGAGCAAGGAGAAGAGGGTTTGGTGGTGGTGCTTGTGGTGGTGATGGACGGGGTTGATTTTGTGATGTGTTGATAACATCAAAGATAGTGAAATTGAGTGATGGTGATGGTAGAGGAGTTGGTGGCTAAGGAGTTGATAAGGGAAGAGCTGGTGATGATGGTGGAGATGGTGAGGGGAGATGGTATGGAGGTGATGGTGTTGGTGATTCGTGTGGCTGTGCGGAAGGGGGCTGGGGTGACGATTGGTTGTAGATGTGTGTGTGTGTGTGTGTGTGTGTGTGTGTGTTGCGGGGAGGGTGGATGTATGACAAATACAGAGCTTAATTTTCAGTTTACTTAAGACTTTGAATTTTCTTTTAAGATGGCAAGGTAAATTTACCTGGATGTATATGGCCTTCTAACAGTTTTCTAAAAAAGAAATTGTATAGGTGTTTAAGCGGTTATAGGTCACTGTCTGCTTTGCTTCGGCCCACTTAAGCTGTGGACTAGTCTCACTTTTATATTTTCTAATTCCTCTTTTTTTCCTCTTAAAGAAATATATATTCGAAGTATAACATAGATGGTGTTATTAAATTTTAGCCTTTATGCAGTTATTTATATATATGTACAACTTAATTCAGAATCTATGTTACATAGCCATGCCGGTGTGGACGTGTCAAGTCAACATGCAGCAAATTTTGAAAATACACATGATACATATGAAACAACTGCTGAGATGACATGACATGACATCACAATTCAAGTGCCCTACTACGTAACTTAAAATTATAAAGGGTGAAATTAAACTTTAACGAGGATTGCATAACTTAAAATTGGAAGGGTGAAATTAAACTTTAATGAGGATAAAATTTATCTTACAAAATCTTAATTGAACAAAGATGACATAGTAATTGTTGATTACTTTGTGAAACCCTTACTTTAATTCCAATCGAACTATCCCAATGGCTTCCTCCAGCTTTTTGTAGACATATTTTTTATCCTTTTGGTTCTTATGAACTTTTTTACGTACTCCTTTCTTCTTTTCTTTTTTATTTCTTTCTATTTTTCTATTTTTTTCTTTCTATTTAGTGTTTTAAGGGTTTTCCCCCTTTTCCTCTGGTGTTTTTTTTCGAGTTCTCATTTTGTTTTCCTTGTTTTTCTTCCCTTCTGCCGAATTCTTTTCTTATGTTTTTTTAATATAAACTTGAGTTAGCACAAACAATGCTGTTTAAACATAGCATTTGTTTTCTTTACTTATTGCTCTCTTGCACAAGCAGGCCATTTCGATTTAGATGTTTTCATCTTGAAAGGTTCTCATCAGTCACCCTGAAAGTGATGAAAGTGGGACAATAAGCAATATCATATGATTCTGCAGTTAGCCTGTTACCAACAATGACAATAACCATTAGATATTCCTGATAACTGTTTAGATAGTTGATTGGACTCCTATCTCTAGGTGACAGCCTAAGAACTTAAGCCATCAGCTAACCAAGATGCTTTGCGTTTTTGTTTTGTTTTTGATCCACTTTTAAACGACTGCCTGTCCACCGTGCAAAGAACATGGCTTGCTCTTTTTAATGGCATACTAACGAAGGTATCAGCTTGACATTGCTATCGCATTTTCAATGGTAATTTGAATGCCCTGCAAACTGGGAGTCTAGGATGAACTTTATGATAACATGTCCCCATAAAAGAACTTAAATAATAGGCACTTTTGATAGCTTCTAAAGTTGAAATGTGCTGAAAGCTGTGGCCTCATGGTAATAGGTTTGATTCTGGAATAGTTTGAAAAGTAGTATTATATCAAATGTTTTCTTTCCTGGCTTAATATTCACAACTTGTATTTATCTGTTCTGCAGAAAGCAAAACGTAGCTACCAGAAGGATTTAGCATCATTTGAAGCTGATAAATCCACCAGCCATACATCAGAATCACAAAAGAGAAGGCCAGATAATGTTAAATTTTCTGAAAGAGATGGTACCTACACACTGTTTTCTCTCGTACCGGCCCTAGCTGTCTGCCCCTCTATATGAAAAATCAATAGTTTTTTCTTTCTCCTTTTTGTTTTGAGTGTCCTCCCATGGCCAGGTCTGGGCAACCATGGGATTTGAATCAGTGAATGCCCAAGAATGAGGAAATGAGGTAATGCCTGAGCTTATGCTCATTTGGCTACTCTGACAACAAAACTATGGGACATGGACTTTATCTCGACCTATAATCTTACATTCATATATGTTGCTAGCTAGCTTTAGTCCGAGCTTGCTGCTTCTTGTTTATCAAGTAAAATTTTAGATCAGGAAGCGTTTTTGTAATTCTTGATACTATGAAATTTTGAAATAACTGCATAAAATTTTCTTTTTGCAGGTTGGGAGCATGATGCTGCTTCTGGATATTATTTCAACCTGGCTAAAGGATTTCACTATGACCCAAATTCAGGCCTATTTTATTCCAGTGATATAGGTGTAAATCCCGCACGTAAAATTGTTCAGAGTTCCTAAATATAAATTTCCGATTTCAACCTATATGTTCATTTGTTTATTTTTTCGATCCCTTTGTTCTTACAACATATTTCAAACGTTATGTAGGGAAATGGGTTACAGAAGAAGTGGCATTCAAATCTTCTCAGATTTCTAAGCCAGATGTGGGCTCGTCATCGAAATCCAAAGGCGAAGGACCTGCTTCAGCCAATGGTGGGAAGGCTCCAGGTTTGGTCGTCTCCGGTTTGCTGAATCCCACGAGACATGTTAAAGGCGCTCCATCATCACTAGCTGTTAACAAGAGAAAAAGGGAGAACGAGAAGACAAAGGTTGTATCAAAAGAGGAAGCTGATGCGCTCAAGGCTAGGGAAGCTGCGAAAAAAAGAGTGGAGGAGAGGGAGAAGCCATTGATGGGGCTTTACAGATCATATTGATTTTTTGTTCAGATGGGAGCCAAGGATGTCAAGTGTGAAACATAGAGGTATGCTCAACTCTATGCTTGTGTTCCCTTTGTTGGGCAATGAATAAGAGAATTAAGGTTATGATTTGAATTTCATATTGATTGAATATTTTGCCTGGCAGATTTGTACACCTTGACAAGCAAATTACACCCAGTGGTTAATATTGGATTTCTCTTCTTTCGTCCTTTTCCTTCTGTGCTTCTTATCTTATTCATTGGCTGGTTGCTCGTAAAATTACAGTATAAGTATAGTTGTATAGTTTCTTATCTAGATTATTTAGTTCATTTCTTTAGGCATTTCTCATACGCATTAGCTTTCTTCTTGAGTGTAATTCACCAATATTTTTCGGAGACAAATGTCACTCCTGTAAAATTTCTAATATTTTTGGGTGTGTTTCATGGATGGTTTCGGTCTCATCATTCAAGTTTCGCTCTTAGTGTTGTTTTCCATTACCTGGCAACGATTGCAATTTATGTATATGTTTATATTTCTCTTCTGTTCATCAGTGACTCTAATTTTGGAAAAAGTAGAAGAAGATTAGACAGCCTGATGTAAAGTATTTACTAACAAAAACTAGTAATATGTACCTCATTCCTGAGGTGCATAGAGCATTATCCAAATCTTATATGCATCTCATTTTTGAGGTGCATTTAGCAATACTCCATTGCTAAATGCTCCTAAAAAATGAGGTGCATATAAGATTTTGTGCAAAAATTTTCTAATTTTGGAAAAAGTAGAAGAAGATTAGACAGCCTGATGTAAAGTATTTACTATTTTTGACAAAAACTAGTACAATGCATAGAGCATTATCCTAATTCTAACAGTTCGCTCACAGTTTGCAGAGCGTGATTGATGTGAATGGCAGCAATTGAGCGAAGTTTTTACATTTTGGGTAACAAGCTATGTCCGTAACTACGTATCTGATGACCCTAAATGTTAATTTATTAAACCCACAGACACATTTAGTGAAACCAAAACCTCATTAACGCTAACCCCAAGCCCAATGATGCTGGTGATCGGCCCCGTCTGTATGAGGGATTCATACGAAACGGTTAAATTTGTACAATGCAGCATGGGTACATCATCATTGGTGAACAGAAAAAACCTTTTGGTTTATCAATATTTGGTTTATACATTTACATTATTCTCATATATTAGAAGAGATACTAACAAACATCCAAGGCAACCAAAGGGATGGCCGAAGTGGAAGCCCAGCTGCTGTTGCGGCTGCAGCAACCGGACTCAATGACGAGAAACGACCAAAACAGCAAATCTCCCCAAAGAGCACTCCTAGCACTGAACTTCGTCATGATGGTCGTCGGCACCGGCAGCGGCCCCCTCCTCCTCCGCCTGTATTTCCTCAAGGGCGGCCGGCGCAAATGGCTATCTGCCTGGCTACAGAGCGCCGGCTGGCCCATCATCCTCGTCCCCCTCGCCACCTCCTACCGTCTCCGCCGAAAAGCAAGCCACGGAGCCAAAACCAGGCCATGTCTCATGACCCCACGCGTCTTCCGCGCGTGCATGGCGCTGGGAACCCTCAACGGCCTCATCTGCTTCCTCTACTCCTTCGGGATCTCTTACCTCCCCGTCTCCACCTCATCCCTGCTCATCTCCACGCAGCTCGGGTTCACCTCCCTCTTCGCCTTCGCGCTGGTGAAGCACAGGTTTACCCCGTGCTCCATCAACGCGGTCGTGTTGCTGAGCCTCGGGGCGGTGCTGCTGGGGGCCGACTCGAGCGGCGACCGGCCTGAGGTGGAGGGGAGGGGCAAGTACTACGCCGGATTCGTCATGATTCTCGGGGCGGCCGTGCTTTACGGGCTGTCGAATCCGCTGGTGGAGGCGACGTACGCCAGGGCGGAGGCGGAGCGGGCGGTGACGTACACGTCGGTGATGGAGATGCAGATGGTGATGGGCATCTTTACAACCGCATTCAGCACTGTCGGGATGTTGGTGAACAAAGATTTCCAGGTATCCGTACATCTACCCGTCACAAATTTAACGGCTTCGAGATGTAGTTCTTAGGAACGCATATGAGGCTTAGCCTTGTATGTCATATGATACCCATTACATTTGATGCATACACAGGCCATTGCGAGAGAGGCCAACGGGTTCGAGCTTGGGGAAGCGAAGTATTACGTGCTGCTCATCTCCACTGCGATCATGATGCAAATGTCTTTTCTTGGGACACTCGGGGCCATCTTTTGTGCATCTGCGCTGCTCGCTGGGATCACCTCCGCAGCTCTCATGCCGGTCGTTGAGCTGCTGGCTGTCGTCTTCTTCCATGAATCGTTTACCAAGAACAAGGGCGTTGCTCTTGGCCTCTCGCTCTGGGGATTTGTTTCCTACTTTTATGGGGAGTTCAACCCCAGTTAACTTCTCTGCAATTTGCAGATTTAGATGTTTTTAGCAAGTTGTGTTTGGAGGGAAATGTGGAAGTTTTACACCAAATAAATTAAATTACAGTCATTTCGTCATTATGCTCATTATGCTCTCAACAACAGTCATTATAGGCCACCGGAGGTGTAGCTGCAACTGCGTTCGGACCCCCAACCATGCTCGTCTCCAGTGACTGATCGACAAGCGTGATGGCCTGCCGACCCATCTGCTTCGTGTCCTCTCCCATGCCGTCCGTTCTCTGTCCACGTGTCGTTCTGGCTTTTCCTCCTCCTCCCCTGTTCGTCTCTTGGCTTTGCTTCCAGCTATCATGCATCGTGCATCCCCATCCTTATCACATGATACTGGCTGTGTGCATGCAACCATGAATTATTCACTTGGTATCCGATTTCGCATCCATCGTCTGGAAGCAAACAGATTAGATTATAACTTACAGCATATGAATTTATTGTCTCAGAAACAAGATGCAAGATAATATATGGAAGTTGTACAACATGATAATGTGGATTCGACATGCATGTGTAGCTTTCGACATTGAATATATATTTGTGATATATATTCTGTTCAAAATCCAAGGGACGTAATGGGCTACGCCTTGAATTGGACATAGATTTATGACAAATGTATACATGGATGCAAACTTGCCTCCATTGCATGACACGAAAGACATGTTTGCATGAGTGCATGCTCATAAGACACATAGATATGTGCATGGTGCTTATGTTAAATTAGGGATACCATTCTCTCTCTCTCTCTCTCTCTCTCTCTCTCTCTCTCTCCCTGTGTGTGTGTGTGTAAAATGGGGGCAAATTAGGGCTAGGCTGCCCCTTTTTTGGGAGTTGATATTAGGACAATTGTTGAGTTCACAGTCCACTTATTTACAAGTTTGCGATTAAAAATCTTTTACTGAGTTTACAGAGCATGTATTTACAAGTTTGCCCTAATCCCCCCCCCCCCCTCGCGTCGCCGTCGCCGAGGACCCCCTCGCCGTCCCGCCTCCCTTTGCCAATGATAGCATTCGACTGATTTACTAATGCAGCTACAATGTGCCAAATTAGCACCCGATCCATGCCAATTTCAATTAGCATTGAAAAAGAAACACAAACCCATTTGGAATCAAATTCAGAATCAATACTTTATAAACCTAATATGATCAAAACAAATCTCAATTCTAAAAAAACCTTACAAAGATTGGCAGTCTGTAAGGGTATCCCCTCTCCATCTGGGTTCTCCGGTGGATCCTCTTCCTCAGGGCGCTTGCGAGTCCTTCCCATCGGTGCTTGGCACTGAAATTATCACAAGGAAAAACAAAAGAACGTAGCAAAGAAAGAAACAAGGAAAAGAAGGTAAAATCTCAAGTGAGAGTTGATTGATCTTTTGGCTGAATGAATAATACAATTACTCCCATTAGCTCTTTATACTACCTTAGCTCTCTGCCACCATTTCTAACAGAATTCTCTAACAAATTCTTGTTAGAATGCATTCGTCTCACCCAGTGGGTCCCCATTGTGCTGGAGGAGAGGAAAGAAGCCAGCTCATATTCCCTTAGGCTCAACCACCCGGGACCACCTTATCCGATATCCAATGGAGGTAAGCAATTCACTTAATTCTTCAACGCTCGCGATTATTCCCAGAACAGACGGCTCAGATCTCTTGGCCATTAGGATCAACGCTGCTGCCCACTCCAACGGCTAGCTCCCTTAATTCAAATTCAGCAGCATTCCTTCCCCTTCTTCCAGCAAGCGGTGGCGACGACTTAGCGGTATCCCCTGCTCTCATCTCCGATAGTTCTCTTACATTGCCTCTCCCATTTTTCGATCTTGCCTCAAGATCGAATGTTGGAAATCTTTTAACCAAGTCCCAATAACTCTCCCAAGTTGTATCATCCAAGCTCCTTTGTTTCCATTTGATCAAGACTTGGGAAACCAAAGCATTACGGAGTCTGATCGTTCTGCGATCCAGAATTAACTCAGGCTCATCAACCACTTCCTCCGTGTATCTGGGTTGATCAGTTTGCACCACCGATTGGGCTCCTAGCTTTTCCTTCAGTTGAGATACATGAAACACAGAATGGATCTTGGAAGTAATGGGCATGTCGAACTTGTAAGCGACCTGCCCGACCCTTTCAATGACTCTGTAAGGTCCATAAAACTTAGGGGACAATTTGTGTGGCTTTCTCATGGCGGCAGTCACCTGTCTGTAAGGCTGGAGGCGCAGGTAAACCCAATCATCCACCTTGAACACTCTCTCTGTTCTCCTCTGGTCTGAGTATTTCTTCATTCTATCTCTGGCCTTCTTCAAGTTGTCCTTAAGGAATTGGAGGGTCACCTCTCTTGAAAACAGCTCCTCCTCTACTAACTGGACATGAGAGGTATGGGGTACATAACTCAGCAGGGTGGGAGGCTTTCTTCCATAGATAGCTTCAAAGGGGGTCATGTTGGTGGGGGCCTTCCATGTGGTGTTGAACCAGTATTCGGCTAAGGGTATCCACTGTTGGATCTGGATCCTAGCCTAGAGGGGGGGTGAATAGGCTAATAAAAAATTCTCGTGCAACCCACGAGAAATCACACGCAGTTAAAAGCACAACCAGAGAAATGAAAAGCAGACACAGAGTACACAGCAGATTTACCCTGGTTCGGTCGTCCCAACGACCTACTCCAGCCCCCAAAGCTAATACTAGATTGAATAGTGCAATAGGTACAAAGTCACAAGTTAGAGCACGCTCAGAGCACCCTCTACGCCTCTACACTCGCCAGACTCTCAGTACCCCACACACAGTGTTTCCTCTCACTATCAATCCTAGCAAAGCTTTCTACCAGCTAGTCCCAAACTAGCTGGGTCCCACTTGTCTAGCCCCAACTAGACAAGTCCCAAAATAGTCCACAAAAATAGGTAAAGTTTCCCCTACAGAGAACGTTACACTAAAACACGAATAAAAGAGTTTAAGGGTTTAGAAATGCTCAGTTCGTGTCCGTGTAGGCGTCTCTGTCAATCTGCACGTCGTCAGCTCCAATCTGACGCAAACGGTGTCTCAATCCGACTCCTGGATGTCAAGATATGCACTGGTCTGTGCGTAAAGCAATTACAGTTCAATCCTTTAATAAATGGTCGGTCTGTGCGCTCAGCAATCCTTTTAAATGAGCTGGTCGGTGCGCGAAGCAGCTTTAGTTCAAAAGCTCTCAGTAACGGCCTGTGCGCAAAGCAATCCCCTTAATATTTCTCGCCACGTCAGCACGAGAAATAACCCCCGCTTCGTTCTATCGCAGTCTCCCAAATCAATCTCCTCTGTTGGTTTCGTTTTTGATCTCACGGGGCAGCCATCGCCACATCAGCATGTCGAAACTGCGCTTCGACTTTAGGGCATGCAGTAAACAGCAACGGCGGCGCTCTCGACAACGGCGAGCGATGTTCGGCAGCAGCGGCGATCAAATCTCTACGTCGACAATACCCCAGGCGACGGCAGCAACTCACGGGCTGTAGATAGCAACGCTTCGCACGGCAGTTTCAACTCGAGCGACGACGGCACTCTCCGTTCTCTCGTTTCTTCTCTCCGACGTCGTCTTCTTCGAGGAACGGTGGTAGCGTCAACGACGAGTGGATGTGCTTCCGACGGCAGCACAAGACCTAGATGCCGAGCTCCTTCGACAGTGAGGTCTTCAACAGGGAGCAGCGAAGCTTCACGGCGGCTGCTTCGACTTTGCTTCGACGACGATTGCAACAACTTCGACCCAGCAGCTCTCGACGATGACGTCTTCGACGAAGATGCGTGATGGCGAAGACGATGATGCAGCGGTGGGCTTCGTCTTCCACGGCGACGGCAATCTCCGTTCTGCAGCTGCGACACCAACGAACGCTCCTCCGACGATGGGTCAGCTTCGACAACAAGACACAGTGGACTCTGTTTCGAAACAGGGCAGCGGCGATCTCCGGTGATCAGCTCAAGGAGTCTCCTTCGTCTTCTCCTTCTCTTCGTATGCTCGACGACGACGGCGTGTTCCTCCGACAACGAGCAGTGGCCTTCGTCTCCTACTTCAGTGATTCAACTCCTCGGCGATTCGGCTCTCCGGCGTCTAGCTCTTTGATGGCGATGGCTCGGTCCTTCGACTTCGGCGAGGACTGAGGGCTCGTAGATGAGGCTCCGACGACTCTGGTGGCGGATAACGGCGGGTTTGAAGAAAAGGCCTAGTTATCGGTGGAGATAAAGGCTTGGAGAGGATGAGAATTAGGCTTGGGTTGCTCTCTTGATACTTGAGGCCTTCTCTTGATTTTATGATGCTTTCCTTTTTTTAATTGCCGTAGCCTTCAAGAAAAGTGTAGCCCTCTCAATTTTTTTGTTTGCTGCCGTAATCTCCTCTTTTTCCTTTTGAGTTGAGGCCTTATATAATAGATGGGCTAGGGTTTTAAACAAGTAGGTGGGTAAGATTAGGAGGGTTTGATTGGAAGTTTGAATAGGATTAGAAGTTTCAAAGTCTAGCTAAATATGAAATACGAATTCTGAATTGAAACTCCACAGCTTTTGACTTAATCAAATCAACCATAAGTATTTGATTTGCACCAATCACCAATTGATTTGATCCAATCATCTTTTGACCAAGTCAAACTTCTTCGTGTACACACTCCCTCTCTCTCCCAATATGCTATACGAATAGCAATTCCGCCAAATATCGAACGTATATTGTTTAGCCAAGCCTGAAACACACTAAGCACACACATTAGATATACCGACACGTTTGTCATCATCAAATGAAGATCCTAGATCGTTGCTTCCAACAATCTCCCCCTTTTGGTGATGACAAACCCATAAAAGATTTGATTAATAAGAATGGGTGTGTGAAGTGTGTTGAAGGGATGTAATGCAATATGAATCATGAGATGAATACTCAAGCACTACAACATGGCATGCACAAACAAATAACAAATACAATAGCATGCTCCCCCTTCTCTCAAGCTCCCCCTTCATCAAGTATTCAAGTATATTTCAAGCTCCCCCTTCAACAAAGCACAAAGCTCTCAAAATCTTTTCTTTACCAAAATCTTTTCTTTCTCCCCCTTTGTAATCACCAAAAGTGGATTAATGAAGTCACAAAAATATCCCACGCAAAAATAAATCATTATTAGAAGTAGCGTGCAATTTGCATGAGTATTCCAAATAATGGACAAGTCAAGTTCATAGAATTTCATACCAAGACTTCTCCACCTTTGTGTAAGTGAAAAGATATAGACAGTAGAGTGCAAGAGGAGATTCAATTTCAAATATTCAACCAAATCAACCCACATTTTCCAATTTTCATGAATATCACTAGGATTGATTTTTCCCACCTCATCAAAGATGAGTTCAAGATACCAAACCCCGAAACATAGCCTAAAAGGACTTTTAAATGTGGGGTGGCATTGCTTGACGAGTTATATACACCAACGCTAATGATTACCCATGTAGCACAAGTTGGATACTCGTGGGTTGTGTTTTAGCCATGAAGTGTATCCAATTTTCATACGGAGCAAATATCGTTTTTTTTCTAAAAAATTCTTCTGTGCTCAATTTTAATTCATGGCGAAACACATCATATCCCTTAGAAATTTCAGAAATTAACCATTCCTACATTCACTTTCCATTATTCTTCAAAAGACTCTCCAAAAGCACTAAAAAGTCAAATATCGTGAATAGTGCAAATGTAGGTGTAGAAGTCAAGTTTGAAACTTATGAGACATGTCATGGCTACTAAAAAGAATAACATCATGTTCATGTAGCTACAACAATAATGAATTGACTTCTACAAGGGATAGAATTGATCATTCATACAATATCACTTAAGAGATTCAAAAGAGGATTCAATAAGCACACATTTTTTTTTTGATTTTTGATTTTTCAATTTTTTTTTTTCAGAAATAAAAACATTAAAAATCATCCATGCAAGCACACAAACCAAAATAAATCAAGCACACAAAAAAAATCTATGAAGGTATGCAATGCAATGCAAAGAGGGATAGAAATTATACCTTCTCGTCGCTTTTTGACGAAGGAGCTAAAAGAATGAGACATTGAGTTTATTGCTCCTTGACAAAACTCCATCACACCTACATGAAAGGTGTTAAGTGTGACCTTGGAATCCAACAAGGTCCACTAGTGTTAGCCAATATTGTTTTAGGAACCCACACTTGTTTAAACTTGATTTTAGTGTTCCTAAATTTACAATAGTATGAAGTATGGCCTACACTATCACAAGTAAAGCACTTTGCATATAAGTTCTTCGCAATAGACGGTGCATTGTGGAATTTCTTGAATTTTTGCTTTTCAACGTTTTTGAGACCAAAACCAAGTCCTCTTCTATTATTGCCATATAATTGATTCTCTAAAATAGTGTCCAACGATTATTTTCCCGTAGAGAATTTCTTAATGGCCAATTCAAGATTAGAGACTTTGGTTTTCAACAATTTATTTTCTTCCACAAGCAATGTGCATTTACTTGTAAAAGCTCTCTTGTTTTCCTCTTCCTTCTTTTCAAATTCAACCATTTTTCTTTTAAAATCATTATCCAACATGCAGAATTTATCATTAAGCTCTCTAATAACATAGTCTTTTTCAGTTTCGAGCTTAATCAAATCAAGTTTAAGCATGCTAATATTATTCATCAAGGAAGGGCAAGAGAGACAAGGTGCTTCATCATTAAAACTGGATTTTTCTTTTTTCAAAATATCAATAGTAGAGTCACGTGCAACAATATCAATTTTGAGTTTTTCAATCTCTTTAGACATTTCATATTCAGATTGTTGCATTTCAAAGTTCTCATTTTGATAATCATCTATAGTGGATTCAAGCTCTACTATTTTATCTTGCATTTCTTTACAAAGAGTAATGAGTTCAGTTTTACTATCAGAAGTTACCTCATTGTGTATTCCCATCAATGCCATGCATGAATGGGCTTCGTTTTCCTCCTCCTCGCTCTCAGCTTCGCTATCCATGTCCCAAGTAAGCACCTTGGATTTTCCCTTTTCTTTAGCTACCTGAGCTGTCTCGTGTGGGCAATCCCTCATTCGATGTTCTCTTTTCTTGCATTTAAAACAAGTCATTCTATTAGTAGTATTCTGATCGTAATTTTGCTTAGAAGACTGAAAAAAGTTAGAGCGATTAAACCTGGGTGCCATTTCTGCTCTTCCTTGCTTGGTCTGGACAAATTTTCTGAAATTTCTGACCATTAGCGCTATGTCATCTTCTTCTTCTTCACTTTCGTCAGCTTTCAAAGCAAGTGGCTTGGTAGCTTTCTCTTTTTCCTCAGGTTTCTCCCTTTCATCAATATTTTGCAATTCAAGCTCGTGGGACATTAAATTACCTATTAAGTCCTCCACCCTCATCTGTGATAAATCTTTCGCTTCTTGGATGGCAGTGACTTTAGGCCTGAAAGAGCTTAGTAGAGCTCTTAATATCTTCCTCACCTGCTCAAGGCTAGAATATGGCTTACCGAGCGAACTAGACTTGTAGACAATGTTGGTGAACCTCGCAAACATTTCTGATATCGTCTCTGATGGTAGCATGCGAAATCCCTCGTACTCCGTGCTCAGAAGTGCAAGTCTAGACTCCTTCACCTGTGACGTTTCCTCATGCGTCACCTCCAAAGTATGCCATATTTCCTGCGCAGTTAGACAATGTGAGAAACGATTGAATTCAGATTTATCTAATGCACAAATAAGAGCATTCATAGCTTTAGCATTTAAAGAATAAAGCTTCCAATCATTATCATCCCACTTATCATCAGGTTTAGGCAACTCAGTATTTTCAATTTTGATAACAGGTGATTTATATCCTTTTTCAACAATTTGCCAAGCTTTATAATCAATAGAAATAAGATAGATTTTCATACGATTTTTCCAGTAAGCATAATCTCCTCCATTAAATCTAGGTGGTCGGGAAATAGACTGACCCTCAGCAAAAGCACTATCAATGTGGTCCATGGTCAAACTAGGCTAGATCAACTAAACTGGCTCGGATACCACTTGTTGGATCTGGATCCTAGCCTAGAGGGGGGTGAATAGGTTAATAAAAAATTCTCGTGCAACCCACGAGAAATCACACGCAGTTAAAAGCACAACCAGAGAAATGAAAAGCAGACACAGAGTACACAGCAAATTTACCCTGGTTCGGTCGTCCCAACGACCTACTCCAGCCCCCAAAGCTAATACTAGATTGAATAGTGCAATAGGTACAAAGTCACAAGTTAGAGCACGCTCAGAGCACCCTCTACGCCTCTACACTCGCCAGACTCTCAGTACCCCACACACAGTGTTTCCTCTCACTATCAATCCTAGCAAAGCTTTCTACCAGCTAGTCCCAAACTAGCTGGGTCCCACTTGTCTAGCCCCAACTAGACAAGTCCCAAAATAGTCCACAAAAATAGGTAAAGTTTCCCCTACAGAGAACGTTACACTAAAGCACGAATAAAAGAGTTTAAGGGTTTAGAAATGCTCAGTTCGTGTCCGTGTAGGCGTCTCTGTCAATCTGCACGTCGTCAGCTCCAATCTGACGCAAACGGTGTCTCAATCCGACTCCTGGATGTCAAGATATGCACTGGTCTGTGCGTAAAGCAATTGCAGTTCAATCCTTTAATAAATGGTCGGTCTGTGCGCTCAGCAATCCTTTTAAATGAGCTGGTCGGTGCGCGAAGCAGCTTTAGTTCAAAAGCTCTCAGTAACGGCCTGTGCGCAAAGCAATCCCCTTAATATTTCTCGCCACGTCAGCACGAGAAATAACCCCCGCTTCGTTCTATCGCAGTCTCCCAAATCAATCTCCTCTGTTGGTTTCGTTTTTGATCTCACGGGGCAGCCATCGCCACATCAGCATGTCGAAACTGCGCTTCGACTTTAGGGCATGCAGTAAACAGCAACGGCGGCGCTCTCGACAACGGCGATCGATGTTCGGCAGCAGCGGCGATCAAATCTCGACGTCGACAATACCCCAGGCGACGGCGGCAACTCACGGGCTGTAGATAGCAACGCTTCGCACGGCAGTTTCAACTCGAGCGACGACGGCACTCTCCATTCTCTCGTTTCTTCTCTCCGACGTCGTCTTCTTCGAGGAACGGTGGTAGCGTCAACGATGAGTGGATGTGCTTCCGACGGCAGCACGAGACCTAGATGCCGAGCTCCTTCGACAGTGAGGTCTTCAACAGGGAGCAGCGAAGCTTCACGGCGGCTGCTTCGACTTTGCTTTGACGACGATTGCAACAACTTCGACCCAGCAGCTCTCGACGATGACGTCTTCGACGAAGATGCGTGATGGCGAAGACGATGATGCAGCGGTGGGCTTCGTCTTCCACGGCGACGGCAATCTCCGTTCTGCAGCAGCGACACCAACGAACGCTCCTCCGACGATGGGTCAGCTTCGACAACAAGCCACGGTGGACTCTGTTTCGAAACAGGGCAGCGGCGATCTCCGGTGATCAGCTCAAGGAGTCTCCTTCGTCTTCTCCTTCTCTTCGTATGCTCGACGACGACGGCGTGTTCCTCCGACAACGAGCAGTGGCCTTCGTCTCCTACTTCAGTGATTCAACTCCTCGGCGATTCGGCTCTCCGGTGTCTAGCTCTTTGATGGCGATGGCTCGGTCCTTCGACTTCGGCGAGGACTGAGGGCTCGTAGATGAGGCTCCGACGACTCTGGTGGCGGATAACGGCGGGTTTGAAGAAAAGGCCTAGTTATCGGTGGAGATAAAGGCTTGGAGAGGATGAGAATTAGGCTTGGGTTGCTCTCTTGATACTTGAGGCCTTCTCTTGATTTTATGATGCTTTCCTTTTTTTAATTGCCGTAGCCTTCAAGAAAAGTGTAGCCCTCTCAATTTTTTTGTTTGCTGCCGTAATCTCCTCTTTTTCCTTTTGAGTTGAGGCCTTATATAATAGATGGGCTAGGGTTTTAAACAAGTAGGTGGGTAAGATTAGGAGGGTTTGATTGGAAGTTTGAATAGGATTAGAAGTTTCAAAGTCTAGCTAAATATGAAATACGAATTCTGAATTGAAACTCCACAGCTTTTGACTTAATCAAATCAACCATAAGTATTTGATTTGCACCAATCACCAATTGATTTGATCCAATCATCTTTTGACCAAGTCAAACTTCTTCGTGTACACACTCCCTCTCTCTCCCAATATGCTATACGAATAGCAATTCCGCCAAATATCGAACGTATATTGTTTAGCCAAGCCTGAAACACACTAAGCACACACATTAGATATACCGACACGTTTGTCATCATCAAATCAAGATCCTAGATCGTTGCTTCCAACATCCACTTGGGCCATTCCTTGGGCTTGTGACTGCAGAAACACCTCAGATAACACTCCAGCTGTTTGTTGGTGATTTCAGTCTGCCCATCAGTTTGAGGGTGGTATGAGGAGCTCATAGCCAGAGTGGTTCCCTGCAAGGTGAATAGCTCCTTCCAAAATAGGCTAGTGAAGATAGGGTCCCTATCACTAACTATGGACTTCGGAATGCCATGTAACTTGAAAACCCCATTGAAGTAAATCTGTGCAACTTGCTTTGCTGTAAATGGGTACTTGAGACTAAAGAAATGGGCTCCCTTGGATAGTCTGTCCTCCACCACATAAATGGCGCTCACCTCCCCACATGGTGGCAGTCCGATTATAAAGTCCATGGCTATATCTTCCCAAATCTGGGCTGGGGTAGGTAGGGGCTGTAGCAACCCAGGAGGAGATATGTTCTCAGATTTGTTGCGCTGGCAAACTTCACATTCTCATACAAACTTCTTCACATCAGACTTCATCCCCTTCCAAAAGAACACTCTCTTCAGCCGGTGTAAGGTTCTCACAGCATCTGAGTGCCCGGCCATTGGAGAACTGTGATATTCCTTTAGCAGGATGCCCACGACTTCCAGATTATTATGATTCACCAGGATTCTTCCCTTATAATAGAAAACTCCATCTATCTTTTTGATGTGTGCAGCACCCTCAGCATTAGCTTGCCAATTTCGCTCCATCTCTTGAAAGAATGGGTCTGAAATCACCATGTTTTTAATTCCTTGCATCCAATCAGCCTGAACAACCGATATCTGATAGGTTGAGTAATAATCCTCCTGTAATGCTTCTTCTCCCTCCATTTCCCTTGACAGTGCATCAGCTGCCAAATTCACTCTCCCAGGCTTATATTCTACCCTGTAATCCAGTTGTTGCAACTTGACTAACCATTTGCTCTGTATTCCGTGTTGCAGTCGCTGCCCCCAACAAATGACTTAAGCTGCGATGGTCAGTGCGTATGGTGAACTTCCTCCCCATCAAGAAGTGGCTCCATTTCTTTGTTGCAACAATGAGCGCCAGTAGCTCTTTCTCATAAGTAGATAATAGGAGATTCCTTCCCTTCAGTTTGGCGCTCAGATAGGCTAGTGGCCTGCCCCCTTGCATGAGCACAGCCCCGATGCCATAGCCCGATGCGTCGCATTCCAGGATGAAGTCCTTGCTGAAGTCTGGGAGGGCCAATACTGGGGATGACACCAAGGCCTCTTTTAGCTTCTGAAAAGCTGCTCGGGCTTCCTCGCTCCATGCAAATTCTCCTTTCTTCAACATATTGGTGAGTGGTGCTGCTATACTCCCAAAACCTTTAACAAATTTTCGGTAATAGCTGGCCAAGCCCAAAAATCCCCGTAAAGCCTTCACTATTTTGGGTTCCCCCATGCCACTAAAGCCTCGATTTTCTTAGGGTCTGCTGCTACCCCCTCTCCCGAGATTACATGGCCCAGATAATCAACCGAATTCTTGCAAAATTGACACTTCGACATTTTCACAAACAGTTGGTTCTCACTCAAGATGCTGAAGACCTTCTCCAAATGGATAATGTGGGAATGCAAGTTGGAGCTGTAGACTAAGATGTCATCAAAGAATACTAAGACAAATTGTCATAGGACTGACCTGAAGACGTGGTCCATCAAGGATTGGAACGTCGACGGTGCGTTGGTGAGGCCGAAGGGCATAACTACAAATTCATAGTGCCCTTCGTGGGTTCGGAACGCCGTTTTATAGATATCCTCCTTCCGAACGCGAATTTGGTGATAGCCCGATCGAAGGTCCAATTTGGAGAAGATTACTGCGCCATGGAGATCGTCCAAGAGCTCATCGATTATTGGAATAGGGAATTTGTCCTTCACCGTTTGTTGGTTGAGTGAGCGGTAGTCGACACACATCCTCCACGAGCCGTCCGATTTCTTGACCATTACCACTGGCGATCCGTATGGGCTGTTGCTGGCACGAATGACACCTGGGCTCATGTCACGACCCGCTTCCCTAAAATGGAGGCGAGACGTGAAAAGGTCCGCACGAGAGTGGAGCTGTGAAGCCCCAAACCCGATAAGCGTAAATAAAACATAAGCAGGTCCCTGTAACCACAACGGAACAACAATAATAATACAAGGAGAGACTGAAATAAAATCTCACATCTCAAATATTGTCCAACATGAAAATAAGTTCAACATCCAGAAAAGCCACCAGGCTAAAACAAAAGAGTCTAAAGGCCCAGAACAAGGCCAACAAAAGCAACGACATAACAAAGTATAGGTGCTACGCACCGATAACAAAACAATTGTCTAACAAAAGTAAAACACAACGAAGACACTAGGACTGGTCCCCAGTGTCCACGTACTCCCCGTCAAACACAAGCTCGGGCTCGGCGTCAGCAAACACCTCGTCCTCAACAAGGCACTCAGGCTCAGGATCTAACATGTGTCACCCAAAAGAGTAAAGGGGCACATGTCAGCAAGTCTAAAAGACTTGGGCAAGGAAACTGAAAGTAAGGCAACTAGCAACCTAGCATTTTAGTATGCATGACATGGCAGTTATAACATGAGTGCACAATTAAAACATGGCAAGACAATTTGTACAAGAGAGCAATCATCGGGACAAAACAAGACAAGACAAGAGTAGCCACGCTACTATCAATCTCAATCGATTCACATTGTTGTAGGTGTTTACGCCCTTCGCTGAATGGTACAACATTCAGACCGATCGGCACTAAACACAATTCACATTACACGGTTGTTTTGTAGATGTTTACGCCCTTCGCTGAATGGTACAACATTCAGACCGATCGGCACTAAACACTACCCCACCCCAAAGAGTTTACGCCTTACAACTGCAGTTGTTGATCAAACAGACCCCCAGTTGCCTGGCCGCTTAACCCTTACCCCATCCCGCACTAAACAAGCCAGGGTCCCTACACATGAGTCCAGCAAGTGAGCCAGGGTTGCCCCGCACGAGAGCTTGTTTCTTAGTTCACAATTCAATATATCGAGCGTTGGGGTTAGCAACTACAGGGCTTGCTTCTGGAACACGAGCCAGGAACACAACATTGTAGAGAAGCTACGCAATCACGGCAATACTTAAGGAATGCAATGACATGACAATTTATTCGCGTACCGTTAATGGAAAGTAAACATGACATGGTAATTGTGCAACATGCTAAATGTCGGAATTAGCTTCGTTGTCAAGCTAATTCCCCAATTTGCGCCTAGGCGAGTATCATTTCATCGCCTAGTCTCTTTTACGCCTACAACAAGCAAATGGCCTAAAACATGGCCTAAACCCTAAATGGCAAGTTTCACTTGCCTAGCACCGGGGACGACGACCACTTCGTCACACGGATGCCAATCTACGGGGAAATCGCTGTTATGGGGGAACAAACACCAAACAACATGAAATTTATTAGGGTTTCATAAAAATATAAATAAGTTATAAAAACAACGGTAGATCGATTTCTTACCGAGAGGAGGCGGAAGAAACACTCCGGGGAACCCTAGGATCAGATCTGGAAAAGATTGGAGAAGTTTGGGGAAACTAGGGTTTTGGGGGATTTGGGGATTTTGATGGATTTGGTGAGATTTTGGGGAAGACGAGAGGTAGATAGAGTGGATGGATGGTTTGGATGATGGATTTAGGGCTTGGAATGAAGGATTGAAGCTTGGAGGAAGATGGGGGCTGAAGGGGGAAGATTTTAGGGTTTTGGGTCGTGTTGGGGAAGAAGAAATCGTTTGGGTTGGGTTTAAATAGGTTGGGCTGGCGGCTGCCCAGAAATTAGGGTTTTAACACTGGTTAGTCGGTCAAAGAGCAACCACTGACCGACTAGTTTGGCAACTAGTCGGTCGGTCGACCAACGCAGACCGACTAAGTGTAAACAGTAACTCCTGAACGAAAATAGGATTTAGAGTTAGTCGGTCCATGAACAAGTACTGACCGACTAGTTTAGCATCTAGTCGGTCGATGAACGTTCTTAGACCGACTAAGGGTAAACAGTAACTGATACAAAAATAAGATGATGTGTTAGTCGGTTCAAGAAGCATTGCCGACCGACTAGTTTGCAACCTAGTCGGTCAACCAACGTTCTTAGACCGACTAACGATAAACAGTAACTCCTGAGAAATTTAGAAAGCTAACTAGTCGGTCCAAGAAGGATTGCCGACCGACTGGATCGTCATCTAGTCGGTCGGTGCCCCTTCTTATACCGGCTAATAAGCACAGAAAGTTCCGATACGGAGCGCGGGGCCCCGGGATCGATTCCTAAGACTCCTAGGCTTGATCTAACAATAAGATACGACCGTTATGAAGTCCGTCACGAATGACATACTTCGAAATCGACGATCCTAAGGAAGAAACGAGAAAATACGACGAATCGATCGAAAATGAAAGCTACGGAGACGAAAACCACACACATGAGGAGAAAATCCACCAAAACATATATTATAATATAATAAATCCAGATACATGAAAAGCAGTCGTTACAGCTCAACATTTCCGACACCTGCTTTTCAATCTCTCCCTTCAGAAAATGCGCGTGTCTATAAGGACGAATACACACAGGCTTGGCTCCTTCTACTAAGGGTATATGATGGTCACAGTAACGTGGCGGAGGTAACTCGCGTGGTTCTTCAAAGATGGAGGAGTACCTTTCGATCAGCCACTGAAGTTCTTGAGGTTGTCCGTGGAGCTCCTGCGACACACATCGCATGTCTCCTGTCGCCAGGGACAAGGATTTGAGTTGAATGATGAACCCAGTTCCTTCCCGCCTCAGAGTCCTTTGCATCTGCTTCTCATTTATTAGTTGAGAGTCCCCTTTATAGCCTTGCCACACGCATTCCTTTCCCTGGAATTGAAATTTCATTTGTAGTTTCTTAAAGTTCATGACAATGTCATCCAGTTTCCTCAACCACTGAGCCCCCAACACTATCTGATTCCCACCCATAGGCAGTAACAAGAGATCAAGAGGCACAGTAACACCCTGGCAATTGAGTAATACCTCCTTACACCAACCTGAGCCTTCTAATTTGTCCCCATTGGCCACCAACACTTTAAAGGTCTTTGAGTCCTCCACCTTCAACCCTAGTGACCTAGCTAGCTTTGGGTGTATGAAGCTGTGGGTCGAGCCAGAGTCCACCAACACATGCACGGATTGTCCTTTGATACTCCCCTCCAGACGTAATGTATGTGCTGCGGGCATCCCACACATTGCCTGTAACGAGATGGCAGCTGAGTCATCTTCTTTTTCTGCTACAGCCTCCCCTTCTGAGTCCTGCTCCCTCATCATAACTCCCTTGTCCGTCGTTGCTTCCATTGCTTCTTCGTCTTCCCAAATGCCTTCCAAAATGAATAGCTTCTTGCACTTGTAATCCCTGCTCCATTTTTCATCACACCCGAAGCAATCACACCCGAAGCACAGATGATTCCTCCTTTTATACTGAATCTCATCCTGTGTCAGCTTTCGAGAAATGGGAGTTGAGATGGTATTCTTATTTGGAGTCACGGCCGTAGTCACATGGAAAGGGGTCTTGGATTGAGAACCCCCCCACTGCAGGAGGTCTAGCTGCTCTTCTGGACAGTAAAACCTTTTCTTCGAAATTCTTCGCCAGTCTGATAGCATCCCTCAGGTCCTGCGGTTCGCTAGCTGCTACTTCATACATGATCTCCTCTTTAAGCCCCCCACGAACTTATCAAGTATGTACTCCTTTGGTAATTTATCTAGGAATCCCATAACCTTCTCTAGTTTCTTAAGATAGTCCCGAACAGACCCCTCTTGCTTCAACTTGGAGAATACTCTGAAGGGTTTATCCATCTCCGGCGGGCCAAAACGGGCTAGAATCTCCATCTTGAAGGTATCCCACTTCATGAAGCCATCAACATTAATTTTCGCCCAATCAAACCACTGGAGAGCCTCCTCCTTTAAGTAAAATCCACAAATATTCACCCATGAATCCTTAGCTGTTTGGTAATACTCAAAAATTTGGAGTACTTGGTTCAGCAATGGTATGACCTCTTCCCCCCCTTTAAACAAGGGAAACTCAGGTCTCAGGCCTTTGGGGTACCCCTCCCGAGGCCCAGTACTGCCCTCCCCTTCATGTGAGGAATGAGCCGCATCTCTTGGGTTGGTTCTAGCATGATTATCATGGTAAGATAGTATCGGCATGTGAACCTTAGAGAGGTTATCGAGCTTACTTGCGATGTCCTGAAATTGAGCAGTGTTGAAGATTAGCTGCTGTTGGATCTGCTGCTGCACTAAACTCCATTGCTGCTCAATACGGAGGTTAGTTGATCTATGATCCTTCTCCATACGCTCCCATTGTTGCCGAATCTAGTTCTGGATCTCCTTCTGTTCGTCTTCAAGCTTTTGAAATCGCTCCGTCCAGGAATCCTCAGAAATGGCGTTACCTTCAGCATTAAATCCATCCCCATGGCTCGTAGTTGGCTGCTCTGATACCAAATGTAAGGGTATCCCCTCTCCATCTGGGTTCTCCGGTGGATCCTCTTCCTCAGGGCGCTTGCGAGTCCTTCCCATCGGTGCTTGGCACTGAAATTATCACAAGGAAAAACAAAAGAACGTAGCAAAGAAAGAAACAAGGAAAAGAAGGTAAAATCTCAAGTGAGAGTTGATTGATCTTTTGGCTGAATGAATAATACAATTACTCCCATTAGCTCTTTATACTACCTTAGCTCTCTGCCACCATTTCTAACAGAATTCTCTAACAAATTCTTGTTAGAATGCATTCGTCTCACCCAGTGGGTCCCCATTGTGCTGGAGGAGAGGAAAGAAGCCAGCTCATATTCCCTTAGGCTCAACCACCCGGGACCACCTTATCCGATATCCAATGGAGGTAAGCAATTCACTTAATTCTTCAACGCTCGCGATTATTCCCAGAACAGACGGCTCAGATCTCTTGGTCATTAGGATCAACGTTGCTGCCCACTCCAACGGCTAGCTCCCTTAATTCAAATTCAGCAGCATTCCTTCCCCTTCTTCCAGCAAGCGGTGGCGACGACTTAGCGGTATCCCCTGCTCTCATCTCCGATAGTTCTCTTACACAGTCTCATCGTAACCCAACTTCAGATTCATCGATTCCAATGCAAACCTATGTAGGTCAAAATTCAAAAAAAAAGGCAAAAATAGCCGAAAGCAATTGAAATTTGATAGCCTGAGAGGAAATATCACCGGACAGTTCACGGAGCTGACAAAATATCCAAAGCCCAGAAGAGGAGATCAGGGGCAGCGAGGGGGTCGCGGCGGCGGTGGAGAAGGGGGCAGCGGCACGAGGGGAGAGGGTTAGGGCAAAATTGTAAATAAGCAGTATGTAAACTAGGCAAAGATTTTTATTGGCAAACTTGTAAACAAATGGTCTGTGAACTCAACAATCAGATCTTTGCTAATAGCAACTCCCTCTTTTTTTTCCTACGTTAGGTTGCCGTTCAAGGATGTTCCATTGGTGGTAAATACATGGGTGTAAGTCCACTTACATTCATATTTACATCCATAAAGTTTTGCCCATAAAAAATCTA
This sequence comes from Scilla litardierei, assembly GCA_030789695.1. NCBI lineage: Eukaryota > Viridiplantae > Streptophyta > Magnoliopsida > Asparagales > Asparagaceae > Scilla > Scilla litardierei. The sequence continues at coordinate 11,406,672 of CM061131.1, forward strand.
CGGGGGGAAGCTCTCCAAATTTTTTTTGCTTTATAATGCTCACGGAATTTTGGTGGAGATGCACGTTTTTAGGCGAAAGTTCTGTTCATAGAAAAATCAATGGGAAGATGCTAAAATCCGTGTAAATTTATTTCCATGAGCAGTTCTTCTTTGTCCACTGATGGAAAGTCGACATCCGCACAAACTTATGTCCGCTAAAATCCGTGTCTCTAAATTTCTTTAACACTGATGGATTTTTTATTCCTGGGGCATAAATCCACGGAGAAAATTGGCTAAATACCATAGGTCAACCATCACTTTTAATTTCTACCACCCTATTTAAAAATTTTGCTAGAATACCACACCCCCTTAAAAAAGACTAAAATACCCCCCGTTCGTTCTCAAAAATTAAAACCCGTCCGCAGTGAGCGTATATTGGCGCATATCTACGTCGATGCCGAACTCCGACCAACCCGCTTCAAAGCCCGTCCGCAGCTGTCCTCCAACGTCCACGGAGAAGCCAGACGCCGCTGCAAGGCGGGGTGCGGCATGTTGTCGTCAACGTCGGCGCGTTGCAGCGGCGTCTGGCTTCTCCGTGGACGTCGGAGGGCAGCTGCGGACGGGCTTTGAAGCGGGGTGGTTGGAGTTCGGCATCGCCGTAGATGTGCGCCAATATGCGACAATATACGCCAATATACGCTCACTGCGGACGGGTTTTAATTTTTGGGAACGAACGGGGGTATTTTAGTCTTTTTAAGAAGATGTGGTATTCTAGCAAAGTTTTTAAATAGGATGGTAGAAATTAAAAGTGATGGTTGAACCAGGTTATTTAGCTTTTTTTCTCTAAATCCATGCCTAAATCAGCTTTGCACTAGTACCTTTTACATGGGCATCTGGCTGCGAGATTTTGGCCTCTGTATATTCAAACATGTTTTTTGGGAGGCAAATTTTTGTGCTGATGCACTTTCAAACTTGGGATGTCAACTTGATGAAGAATTACTGATTTGGGATTTGGGATGGTCCGCCCGCTCCCTTATCTCAACTACTTATCATGGATGTGAAGGGATGCGGGCTTCCCAGAGGGTTCACCCCTCTAATTTGTGTATCTTTCTTTCCAGATGTATCAAAATATATATATACTAAAATCACTTAAGTTTTTGTTTGTAAATAATAATCCCGAGCATCACATGGCTCAATGCCGAGGCTAATGTGAAATGAGATCAGCAACGAAAATGAGAGGTTGGCCTTATACGGTTGCATTTCAATAATGATTCCAGGAATGAAATCAGCAAAGAAAACGAGGGGCTTACAAAGTCACGCTTGTGTTGGATTATTGTAGTGAATATTGTTGGGTTGATGGTTGTTGAGGGCAGAGATGCATATGGAATTATGAATAGGAACACATTAAGTCATGCCGCATGTGGAGGTTTGAAGACACATTTGTCTCATCTTGTGAAGATGTTTTATATTTGGTTGGGTTATTTATTTATCAGCTTGCAATTGACTTTTAGCCAGCACCATCATGGCAGCTTAATTTCCAGTATAATTTACAGGAGAATGATCTTTAATTATTTGGGAATCACAGTCTTTATGTCATTTGTAGGGAGCTGGAATTGGATTAGCCTAAACATTTCGTTAAGAGAGAGATCAAGAGAGAGAGGATGTCCAACGATTAGTTTATGGAAATCATATATATATATTAAACTTTATACAATCTGGTATTACTGGTCATGCGTGTCCGCGGGCACGGTTCATTTAAGATTTTCCCTCGCGAAATCTTTGTTACCCAAAAAATTATTTCCACGGCCAAAATTTAATAGAACAACAAATTAGCGTGAAAATACTTAGCGACACAGACGCCTTTGGCGCGGAACAACAAATTCGTCGCATGTACCTTCGACACAGAACAACAAATTTGGCACGGAACAACAAATTAGTGTAGAACAACAAATTCGGGGCGCGCGGCTTTGGCGCGGAACAACAAATTAGTGTAAAAGCGTGCGTCTTCTGCGCGGAAAATTATTCTCATCTTCTTGCCACATGCGTCAAAGAGACGGTGGGCCCCGTGTTAAGGGAGAGATCATTCCATCTGCAGTATTAAGTGCAAGTTAAAGTTTTTTTTCCAAATGCATTAATTGCACTCTGTTATTCCCCATAAAATTTCATTCACCAAAAATTTTCATTTCCCCATTAAACTTTCATTTCCCAAGAAATGTTTTTCCCTCCGGAACTTTTCACAAATTTTCATCTCAACCCATCATTCCTCTAAATTAAATCTCAGCCGGTCTTCTATCAACCCTTTTGTCCTAGTCAGCATGCTAGTCAGCCCTAGAATTCAAAAACAGTCATCAAATGTAATATAGATTACTATGGGGGATTACTGTTTGTAAGACCCCGCTCAAACCAATTCAAATTTGTGAATCCGGATAATATCACTGGTTCTTGCTCGGCATCCTGACCCAAACCTAGATATCTCTAACCTGGGGTAATCATTTATCATCTCCTCCTGCATCTCCAGCACCATTACCTCCACCATTCTCCTCATCTCCTCCGCCTTGATCGCCATCATCATCATCTCTGGCATTACCTCCTTAACACCGGCAGCGAAGAAAATAAACGCAACAATAACGACACAGCCATCAACAGAGCTAGGAGAAGAAGAATACGGTGATGAGGAAAGAGAAGCAGCATTAGCAGGCCGTGACGACTAGCTAGACTAGTCCAGCGAGTGTTGATATGAGCAGCAATGACATGCAAGTAGCATGCAACAGCGACGACAACAAGCGATGGTGACAACGACGACGATAAAAGACATGGCACGACATGAGATGCAGGATGTAAGAAATTTACACGTAAGTGACTCTTCAATCCTATTTAATTGTAGCATGAAATATATTTATATATATGTATATAAGTGTGAGCAAATATTAATATGTTATGTGACATACTATAATAATATAAAGGTTACTATAATTATTATAACTACACAAATGTTAATATAGTTATCATAATTAGATCGAATGGCTAGACAAAGAGGGTGCTTGTCTACACATGAATGAAGAAGAAGGGAGAATTTGTTAAAATTTTGAATTAATGCCCATTTTCTGATTAATAATTCTTTCCATCTAGAAAGCCATAAAGTAAGTATTGTATGCAAGAATAATAATGAAATTGAGGAGTTTTTTTAATATATATTGTTGCGTGTCAGATCCGCCTAACAATGAGATTTGTTTAGTATAGAGTCAAGGATATGGTGATTACAGATTAAATGGGGTTTTCTTAGAGGCTAAAACGCATTGGGACTCCATCAGTGGCCGAATGATCCAAGGTCGCCTAAAGGTCGCCAACTGCTTGGGAGTAGCGTCGATCTTCCTGCACAAGAAACAGCTCGTCAGAAAGGCTGGGTTGGCTGTCATCCCGTAGCCTCTCCGATGGTTAAGTCAGTAGATGACTTAATAGAAGAAGGCCGAACATGCTAGCCGATCTTAGTGTAGAGCGACCTAACGTGACGAGCTTATGTGGAAGGGACAGATATATAGACGATATCAGACCTTGTGTATGGATGAGAATTTAAGATTTCTACCAACCAACCCCTTTATTGATGGTTGTAGGGGTGTATTTATAGTAGGGAGAGTCGGTTGAGCGACATCTAATCAGCTGTCGCTTCCGCTTAGCTGGAGCTCGGCTGTAGCATTAATAGGGATGTGATTGGTCGACGAATGTCAGAGATATCCTCGCACTGCCTCAACCTAGCATTAAATTGAATGTCAGAGAATGTCAAAAATATTTGTGTATTAATGGAGACGCGATGGGCGGCCGTCGATTCTCGTCTTTAACCGATGGCAGTAATTGAAGGCGTAGGTGGCCTTACGTCAACATGTCAGAGATATTTGTGCCTGCAGGGTTGCCGAGGGTCACCATTGGAGAGAGCCGAGCTTGGCATCTGAGCTCGGCATCCCAAGCTTCCTCCGTCCGTCCTTCTTGTTCGATCAGTAGGCGAGCTTCGCCGTTTGCCGGATGATCTCTAAGTTTGACGGCGAGCTCCTCGCTCGACTAGTTCGGCGAGCCTATCTCTCGATTTGTCGGACCAGCCCCACGTTCTGCTGGGCGAGCTTCTTGTCAGGGGGTCGGGCTCCTACTATGAGCTTGCTCTTATCCAGGCTGGTCGGCGAGCTTATTTACTTGGGCTTCGGCTATTTGGGCCTTTATTTTTTGGGCCGGCCATCAGGCCGTAGCACATATCATCAAATGAAGTTATGTTCATGTTTACTCTCTTGTTTGACATGTACATGAGCCGTATTTGTGCAATGTTGATCATGCCATATAGTTATAGGATTAATCAATCGATTCCCACGGGAGATTCAAAGGTCGATACATTGGGGGCAATAAGGTTCATTGATGACGAAGGATGGAGTCAGGAATTTGAACTTGTCCGGCCTTGAAGAGTTACCAAAAAGCAATTCGGGCTATGAGAATCGGATTAGGGACGGAGCAAGGACCGCATTGACAACCGGAGCAAGGGTGAATCTAAAAGTAACCCGGGCCAAAGCCCGGGTTAAACCACACATAGATCCACCCCTGCTGATGACGATGAGGTGCGACGACGAGCCACGTATACGGCGAAGAAAAAATTGAAATCTTGGACATACTAGCAGGCCTTTAAACGGGTCGGGTAAAACTTGACCCGATCCAACCCTACACTTTTGCCACCTCAGAAATGATGTCTATGATGGGCTTAAGTTTTGGAAATAACCCAAAGATTTTGAAAGTGGTATACCAAACTATGAAAGATTTCATGATAGTAACTTGCGCCTACGAATAATCCTGTGCAAATACACTAGAGAAGCCTCAGCTCTAAAAACGGAATTCCTTTCACATTACATTACGTCCTGTTTTGCCAACGAAAAAACTTACATGACACCGTTTTTTCTCAAGACACCGTTTTTTTCTCAAGACAGAAGCAACGATTTGATGTGGACAAATCATGTATTTAACTTAAAAAGATAATCATTAATCTGTTTTTGATAATCATGTATTTACAAGCTAATCCTTCTAATAATCAAATAACCCCCTTCTCAAGTAGTTAAGGACACCTGTTATCTTTTCCAACCCTTGTCTCTCACGTCTCTATCTCCACCACGCAATGCACGGGGAATGACTCGCACCCACGCTTTCCTCCATCCCCGTCTAATCACGTGTTAATTTGGAACATTCAGCAAATTATTTAATTAATTAATTTTTTTTTTAAAAGGCGGCTATCCTCCGCCCTCCCCGCCTTAAATTTCTATATTTGTCAATTCCCGTTATTTTACATTTATTTATTTTTTTCTGTCAACTACCCTCTCTATTTCCTCTCGCCTTCCTTCTTCAATCTCAAAACCCCCATATAAAAAAACTTTCCCCTCTCTTTTTTGATCATCACCATCGTCATTGGAGATTTCGATCATGGAGGTTGTGGTGCCTGGCAGTGGTGTGAACGACTTTCACTTCGACAGCACCGCCTCTACGCCCTACGTCAGCGCTCCGTCGAGCCCGAGGCGCTTCGGGGATCCCTTCGACTACTACTACCACTACACCAGCGCTCCGGCGAGCCCGTCCCGTGTCGCGGCGATCTTTGCTTCTTCGGCCGTTCCTTTCGGCTGGGAGGACGCCCCTGGCACCCCCAGGCCGCCTAAATCCGACGCTGGCGGCGGCGGCGGACGAGGAGATGATGAAGTTGACGATTTCGCTTTCGATTTCAGCGGGCGGCTCGAAAGGGGCGTGCCGCCGCCAGATCTGACCGCTGCCGACGAGCTGTTCGAGGAAGGGAAGATTAGACCATTAAAGCCCCCGCCGCGGTTATACAGTTTGAGCTCTTCCTCTCCGAGATCGCCGAAATCGCCGAAATCGCCCAACAAGGGGAGAGGCAGAGCAGCAAGCAGCGGCAGCGGAGAAGGGATCGATCCGTTCACCGCCGCCATGATGGAAGCCACCAGGGAGAGGGGGAGGGAGCGGGCTCCCTCCTCCAATTCTAATCCAGCGGCGGCCGCCTCGATCTCTTCCTCAAGAAGCAGAAAGGGATCGAGGTCCCTCTCCCCAATGAGGGGCGGAGTTGCAGGATTCTTCCAGAAATCCCCAAACTCCACCGCCTCCCCTAAACCCTCCACTTCCGCCGCCTCCAACACGATCGGTTCAGAGTGTCTGAAGACGGCCGGCGGCGGAAGCGGCAGGAAGTGGAGGCTCAGGGACCTGCTCCTGTTTCGCAGCGCGTCCGAGGGGCGCGTCACCGGAAACAAGAGCAAGGACCCTCTCCGCAAGTACACCATCATGTCGTCATCGCCGACCAGTTCGCCGTCGTCCGCCTCCCTGTTCTCACCGTCTCCCATCAAAAGAGGAGGGGACGATTCGAGAAACTCGAGCTTCAGGTCCACGGACAGTGGCGGATCGATACGGAGGTCGAGCGACGGCGGATCGATACGGAGGTCGAGCGACGGCGGGTCGATGAGGAGGGGTGGCGCCTCGCCCCATGAGAAGCACTACATGTCGAACCGAGCGGCGTCGGAGGAGATGAAGAAGAAGACCGCCCTGCCGTTTGGCCGGCAGGGCCTCTTCGGCTGCCTCCGGTTCAACCCGGCGGTTCATAGCATTGCCAGAGGCTTCCAATGATGGGAGTACTAAATTCCAAAGTTTCATGTTTGCTGTTGAGAGATTACTTGTTCATCGTCAATTTGTACAATGTGCTGTTCTTGCTGGTCAGTTTGTATCTAATTCTTTTGTTTCGATTTTCCGTTTTTTTTTTTTGTAATAAGTTTCAGAGATCAGCAGAATTGGTTTGGTCTGCTGTACAATTATTTGGGTTAGATAAATACAAGATTTCGTTTTCGGTGATGTTCGCTCTCAGTCGGCTAGTTGGCTGTTTTGAAATATTAGTGTTAAGAGTTCCGTAACAAATTCTCCTTCCTCAGTTGTGTGCAATGCTCGATTCCTTTGTCTAAGGATATACTTATGGCTGTCTTTTAGATTTTGTGTGACACAACGTATAATATATATTGCATTTGAGCAGCGGAGGGATGCTGGTTGAGTTTGTCTCCGTCACAAGCTCGAACAAAACCAGCCCAGTCAGTAGCTCGAACAAAACCAGCCCAATCAAGCCACTTGTTAATGTGTTTAACTTTTGCACCATTTACCCGTCAACAATGCCGACACGTTCATTTATGTTCGCGTTTCTTTTCGCTATTTTTTGGTTGCATGCGTGCACCACGTCCTGTTGGTGTGGGTTTTTTTGTGCGTCGTACACAGCATGGACGGATTATTTGTAGTATGTATACATTTATTAGTATGTATACATCTATTGGCAGTAGACTTTTGGGCCAGTCTCTACCGTTGGCAAATAAGTTAATGTGGGCACCATTCTTTGTGCCGTTTCGTTCAAGCCGATTTCTCTTACGAGGGGATTCTAGAGGGCAGCCTGCAGGATGGAGCCGTGACAACGGCTGGTCATCAGTCAAAACTGTCGGCATTCAAACCTCATTAGTATGCCTTGAAGGGTCCAAGGAGTCGACATTTGCCTGCTGGCTGTGTGTGAGGCTAAAGTGGGGACAAGCATGCAAGGGCTTTCGATTACAGCGGTCATGACTCATGAGAGGGGCAGCAGGGAGACAAGTCGGCCTGATGACTTCACATGTTCCAATCATCATGCAAACCAACCACCAACTGCCAACTGCATCATCTTTGTGTTAATACAAGGGATGTGCTATGTACACCCCCAGAGTAGGGGGGTGTACTGCTGGCCAAAAATTGAAAATATGTATATTTGACAATGGACGGTACATACACCCCTACTTTAGCGGTGTATATAGCACACCTCTAGGATAATTTCAGGAACCGGAGAAGGGGCATCGGATGGTAGTCGGAGGGTCCGTCCCTCGATCCTCTGACGTCTTTCTCTCTCTATTTCAGGAACCAGAGAGGGGGCCCGGCCCGGCAAAACCATGTACTGGCTCTTTCTTGCGTGAATCCTCGCCCCAGCGTCAGATCCCGGCTCCGCAAGATTCTAGGCACCAACACCACGCTAAATCCCTTGGAAAGTGTAGAAGCTCATGCAATTACAAAAAGTTATTTGTGTCCCTTTTCCAATTGTTTTAAAAATTCATCAAACGTATGCAAATTTATTATTTTCTTGAAAAATCAAAATGAAAAAAAAATGAGAATGTTTATGACTACACTCAAGTGGGTGCAGGTAGCAACCCCCATTTCTCTCTCTCATTAGGGATGTCATGCAAGCATTCAGGACTCTGGACCCTTGGAAGCTCGTTGATGAAAAGTCAAGAAGGGTGAGCACAAAATGGGCCTGCATAATTTTATGATTTGGAAAGCCACAAGCATTTGGCCTTTTCCTTCTGAGGCTTTCGTTTGGTTCATCCTTCGGAACTTTTTGTTACTTGTTCTTGTATTACTCATCCAGTAACCTATCCTTATTAAACTAACACTCAAACAAAGTTTCTTGATTGCACTTCAAAAAATCTGTTTGACATATACAAATCATGTATGTTTCAATAGGAATGGCAATATTGCAGGGCGGGGCGGGTATTTAACTACCCAAGCTTGCCCCGACCCATTTACAGGCCGGGGCGGGGCGGGGCGCGGGCCGGGGCGGGGCGGGTTCTTTCTTACCAAAATCGGGTCGGGCCGGGTCGGGCCGGTCGGGTCAAGTCATTAGTGCCATCTATATGCATCCCAAATAAAAATTTTATTTGTGAATTGGGAGAATTTTGATATATTTGGTAATTTGGAATTGGGAATTTAACCCAATTAGGAGAATCGTGGAATAGAGTATGCGTTATGGGTTATTCGCTGACTGCATGGTCCGCATCAAAATAGTAAACCTATATAGTTTACCGGGGCGGGCCGGGGCGCAGACAAAGCCCAAGCTTGCCCCGACCCGGCTGCGGGCCGGGTCAAAACCGGGTCGGGCCGGACGGGTCGGGCCATTATTGCCATCCCTATGTTTCAATGGATTCTCTTCTACGATGAAATACAGCCCAAACAATTTAGGAGGCCCAAATAATGGCGGTGCTCATCATGCCCATTTTGCCGAATGCAGAAGGCCCAAATAATCAAGCCTTCTCAAAAAATTTAGGAGGCCCGCCAACTCTTGCTTTTGCACCAAGTTAAAACTAAAAGCCCGCTAAAATCCAAGGGGATAAGACTAGCCTCAGAAAGAAATTACCACAATCAGATGATATACACAACTAAATTTATAGATGACAACTCCTCCCCAACGCAGCTGCCACCTCAAGGGATAGTAACCCAACTGTGTTAGCTACTCGACAAGCTGTTGCAATGCATGTAGAGTGTGTTGATGGTTCCTTTGATTATTATAGTTAGCACCGTAGACACTAGTCAATGTGGTCAAAAAGCCCGTGGGCCCGAGGTCAGGCCCGCTAGGCCCGAAACAGTTGACCCGACCCAAAGCCTGGCCCGGCCTGCAGCCGAGGCCGGGCTTCCGGCTAGGGCGGCGGCTCGGAGCCAGGGTGCAGCGGGCCGGGCCGGCCCGCAGCCACAGGTTGCAGCCTGCATTGCCTTGCAGGCAACAGTCATATGGATGTTGCCTACTTTAATTTTTTTTTCCTCACATGTTTTGGCTGCATGGGTGCTTTTTGGTAATTTTGGGCTTTTGACCAAAAAACCCCTCCTAACGGTCATAAACGGCCATTTGGGAGGGGTATTTTGGACATTTTACACCCAAAAACCGCTATAAATTTCAGCCAGCCCCTCTCATGTTTTCACGATTATCAAACTGCCAAACTTTCTCATACTCTCTCATATAAGCAAGCAGGCTCAAGGCGCCACGCGTCAACTTCGCACTAAATCTCGTCGTCAAGCTTACTGCTCAAATCGTTATCGCTCTCAACTTCTTCCGCTATCAAGATCATCTCAACTCCTTCCGATATTACGATTATCTGCTCTCTACACCACTCGGCAAATCAGGTTCTTATATTTTTAGCATGATGTCTACACCAAACCGTAGGTCTTGTACCTTCCACATTGACAACACTGAGAAGCAAGATAACTTTAATATGATGCGGGATAACCCGATAGAAACACCATCTTATGATATTGATTATTCACAAACAGAAACGTGTGACTACCCGAATGCTGTAACTGCACATACTACTTCTGCACAAACATATTCTGTTCACGCTTCTACACCTGCACAACCTATTATTCCTGATATTCCAGCTACACAACAATCCCAACCCAGATCAACAAAATCTGCGGTTTGGAAGAACTTTACAGTTGAACTGTCGCTGGCAAAGGCCCGCGAGCAGTTTGCAAAATATGTAGATCTGATTTTACTTGCAAACTTTCTGATGGCACAACACACCTAAAGAGACACATAGCATCTCACTTTTAAAAAGACCTTAAACAGACAACATTAAATTTATCTGGAACTTCTTCCTCTTTATCTATTTCTCATACTCTACTGAGACTATGAGCAAAAAAATGGCAAGATTGGTTGTTGTAACGGCCTGTATTTTTCAAACACTTCAAATACGTATTTAACGTATTTTTATTCTAAATCTTCTTTATAATGGTTAGTTAGGAGTTGTATATCAAAACTGATTTCAAAAAAAAATTCTTTTAAAAATATTTTAGAGCACTAGACTTATTATATTGAATTTCAGCAATTTCAGATTTCCGCAAATGCCCAAAACATTCCTGTTAAAATTCATCTTCCAAAATTACCGTTTTGATTCGACGAATTTATTTTCTATTCAAACGTATTCAAAACGTTTTCAAACTTCTACAGTAACATCCTATTATCATTTAGGGCTTCCCAAATTAATTTCGTAATTTTCAGACATAATTTCAGCATAGAACCCGCAAACCCGCTTTCTAAATGTTTTGGCCAAAAACTAGTATTTCCGTAGCTCAAATCCCAGAACGGATCTTGTATTCGCGATCCTCGCGATGATACGATCCCGTGGGTATGTTTTCGTAATTTTTCGGAGTCGTTTGTGAAAACGTGTCTGTATTTCACCGCCTTGCTAATTACATTCACTAACGACTATTCACCTTTACTAATCACTTATAACTGAGTTACTTTTACCCCTCTTAAATTAGATCTACCTCTAATTAAACCCCTAACCCCACCCCATTAACCCACCCCCTTAGTTGGTCAGATCCAACATCCTACCCCCGAAATTCATTACCCTATTAACTATTAAATATTATTTTTATTTTTATTTTTATTTTTATTTACTGCTTCCTAACCCTATAATAAGCCCACAGGCTTTCTTCACCCACACACTCACAGCTTCTCTCCCTCATTTTCATTGTTACGTTTTGAAACCCGTTTTGAAACCCATCACCCAAACCCAAGGCTCTCCCTCGTTCTCTCTCTCTCTCTCCCGCTCTCATCCTCACTCCTGCCCCCGACGCTCCGTTCGCCGTCGTCACCACCGTGAACCCCCGCCGATGTCCCACCGTCTGACCGCCACCCTCGACATGGCCTCGACGCCGCCGTGCACAGCGGCATCCTCCGCCGTGAAGCCGACCGCCCGACCCGCCTCTGTGCAGCACCGGGCCCCGCCGTCGACCACCCCGCCAGCGCCCCGCTCTCCGAGGGCCTCGACAGCCGCGCACCGCCTCCCTGAGCTCCCCCTCTCTCCGGCGAACTCCCCCGAGCTCCGAGCCATCGCCGCCAACCTCCCCTGTTCTGCCACCGAACTCCACCGGAGCAACCGCCCCGCCCTCTTCACTCCGCCCAGATCCGGCAGCGCTGCCGCCGCAGCGATCGAGTCGCCGCCCCCTCTCACCGTGCACCCCGCCTCCGGAGCGACCACCGGCGCCGCTGAGCCCCCACACTCCCCGAGCAGACCCCCGCTTCGACGCACGCCGCCGCATCCGCCGTAACGCCGCCACCGGTGCCACTCCGCCGTTGCCACATCGACGCCCAACGCCCCGGGCGCCGCCTTCGCCGACGAGGCCAACGGCAAAACCCCCCGGGTGATCGGAAAACGGTGGGTGCAAGAAGAACTCGCAGTGGCAAACTCGTAAATACGAGGAAATCTCGTATTTTCGTATTATTAAAATAATTATAATAGTATTTAATGGTTTAAAATCCATAACTAATTATAGAGGGGCCAGAAAAATGTGGGGATAGCCCTGGAAAATCCGAAACGATATTTCGGACCCAATGGCGCTAGTCTCACTGCGAGCAGACGCCTACTTTTCCCAGAATCGTTTTTTGAACCTAAAATTTAAATACGTATAAATCTTTCTAAAAATCGTAACTCACTGTTTTCACTCACAATAATATGTGATAAAATTATATGTGAAAGTAAACCTCGAGACGGTCATTTTGACTGTTCATTCGAGTAATTCCGACTAGGATTGCTCCCGGAACAAATTACGAAAGATACGCGTCACTTAAATAATTTGGGTTTTTAAGCTAGTTTTGAGTTTCTAAAAATTATAAAAATTACTATAAACTTCAGAAAAATATTCCCTCTTGCAGTAAAACTATTTTTATCATATATAGTCTATATAAAAATTTAGGACCCTTTTCATCGCCGTTTTAACCAGTTTTAAAATCAGACACTCAACTTAAATAAATAAGAAAATAGGGTATTCTCTAACTAGTTATCTCTTGTGTTTACAGGTAGCAAATCTCGTGCATCGACACTAGATCCAGTCCCGGATCACTACCACCACCTCGAAGATTGTAAGTCACAGTAAATTCTACCCTTAGAAATATAGATAGTGTACTCGTATGAACATAGGACTTGACACCTAGTCTCGGAACAGTTATTGACCTGAACAGATTATTGACATTGCTTGACAGAAAGATTGTAACTGGAAATGTGAGAATGGTAAATGACTGGTAAAATTGCAAAGTACGGTAACCTGCACAGACACTGGGTTTTGGGGTAACTTATAATAGCGAGGGTGCGGGAGCGACTAGTCCAGCCTTTGTTGTCACCGTGCGGGTTCTAGCAACCCATCATAGTAGCCGGTGACAACCATCACAGATCACAGATTATTGCATAGTATTCATAGTATTCATAGCATAGTTCGCCCGGGTAGCACCCGTGGTAAGAGGTGGCCTCTTGGTTGCTCATTGCACCCCGCATTATAAGTCACAAACTAGGCTAGGCACAATTACTCTCCCTATTGCTATTGTCATTGCAATCGTCATGGTTATTGCTATTGTCATTGATATCGTCATGGTTATTGCTATTATCATTGCTCGGTCACCTTTACTTTACTTGACACCCTTGCATGCTTGACAGATGTACTTTACTTATCGCACTTGCATGCTTGTCTGTCCCTGCTTTACTTTCCGCACTTGTTTACTATAGACTGCTCCATATTTGTGCACTCCTCTTTTTCTATCGCTAGAATTGTTGTGACTTACCTTCGGTTCCATTTATGGCACCGGCAGACGAAGACCTGATCGAGGAGATTGCCCCAGAGTTCCAGGAGCCTACATTGACCCAGAGGCTGCAGAGTTTCAGTTACTATTCTGTTGGTGTGTGTGTTGTACAGTGTATTTCCTTTTCCGCATTCCCTTTCAGTACTTCCTCTATGTATTTGTGAGAGAGTGTGCTGGTTGTTGTTGTACTTTAAATTGGACTGTAATAACGTCTTGTACGCTGGTTTGAGTATTGTGGTTCATCTCTGAGTTGTGGCTATGCTGATTTCACTGGTAAACTGCGGAACCTGCGAATAAACCAAATAAGTAACGGGCCCCCGAGAGCGGGTCGTTACAGGTTTGGCGGCCCATGCAGGTCCGTGCAAAATACCTCGTGAACAGTATAGTGAAACCAGGATGTATCGTATACGGTACTCGACTGAGCTGACATTTTTTCTTTGAATGCAGGTTTGACACTCGAAAGATGGACGGGAACATCTCGGAGAGCCCCAATGGAGCTGACCTGTCTGGCCTTAATAAAAGTCATTAACAAAACCTAAATTTTGATTGGATTAATTAGTTATTAATAAAAATCTTTTGTATCGGTGGCCCTCGTATGAATGATAATCTTCCTTCAATGGACCATGATACCGGTCAATGTGCTTGGCTAAAGTCTGTGGATCGACCTGGCTAGACTGGGCATAAGTGATCCTAGCTTAGTCACTTCCCTGACCGTGTCCGCTGGACCGCAAGGACGTGAATCATGATTATGTAACGCCATCGATCTTCATCACTATCACCCTTCTTTTAGCTTGATGACCTTTCGATTGACTTTCTTAGAATCTTTCTACGCTTGAAATCTGGATACAGAGAGTAGCGTTCGAATTTTTGACCACCAGAAGTTCGAGTTCCACAATGGAAGCGACCACCTTCATCTGCTCAGCAACGTCAACTACTCCCTCCTCAGCAGCAAGTGTACCAGCAGACTCCACGACAGGCGCCTCAGAGACGCCAAGCTTATACCATGATAGTGGAAGAAGCCGAAGCTACGAGCCAAGTAATCACAGGTATGAGATTTTTCACTAAGCTACATACTCTAATATTTAGAAATCGTAAGCTTAGACTTGATTCTCATCACGGTAGGTACCGTCTTAATAGCCGGTAAACCTGCCCTCACACTGTTCGACTCGGGAGCTACACATTGCTTCTTGGCGAGTCGTTTCGTTCAAACACATGCCATCACTATTGAACCTCTGACTCCCGTTGGAAGGTCGAGACCGCTAGCGGTTCACTACCGGTAGCTAGCGGATGCCTCCAATGATCTGTTGTGATTTGTAGACGAGATCTCTTTGTCGACTTCTTCGGGATGTATTGGTTATGGACATTTCATGCCACCATTGACTGTCGTCAAAGGAGGGTAGAATTCGAAATACCCAACCATCCAAAGTTCGAGTTCCTCAGCGAAAGCCGATCAGATGGACCAGTGGAGTAACGAGCCAGACCCAACGTGTAGGCTGTTGCGTTTTAGCATCCTTCTTGAGCTCGTGTTTCTTTTCTAACCCCACTTTCGTCTTGTACCCAAATTTCCATGTGTTTGTATCCTTTTCCCACCTACCACCTCCTCCGCAATGACGGGCCTACATGATGATCGCACAAAATGTCGAAGCTATCGACCAGGTGATTGGAGGTATGAATTATTGCTTTTGATAGTATACTCGTTCATTTGCAATCAGTATATCATCGTAGCTATTATAATAGCTATTGTGATGTCAATAGTAAGTATTCATGAATTCATCTCTTGTTTTCTTAATGATGTGATATCACGTTTTATTTCATGCTATTAACAACTTATTTTCCTATGTCGTGGTCGTTCGTCAAACCTTCCGGTCGATGGTTTGAATTGCTTAGGCGATTACCGATCTTCTGAATTCCGAGGACGGAATTATTTTAAGGAGGGTAGAATGTAACGGCCCGTATTTTTCAAACACTTCAAATACGTATTTAACGTATTTTTATTCTAAATCTTCTTTATAATGGTTAGTTAGGAGTTGTATATCAAAACTGATTTCAAAAAAAAATTCTTTTAAAAATATTTTAGAGCACTAGACTTATTATATTGTATTTCAGCAATTTCAGATTTCCGCAAATGCCCAAAACATTCCTGTTAAAATTCATCTTCCAAAATTACCGTTTTGATTCGACGAATTTATTTTCTATTCAAACGTATTCAAAACGTTTTCAAACTTCTACAGTAACATCCTATTATCATTTAGGGCTTCCCAAATTAATTTCGTAATTTTCAGACATCATTTCAGCATAGAACCCGCAAACCCGTTTTCTAAATGTTTTGGCCAAAAACTAGTATTTCCGTAGCTCAAATCCCAGAACGGATCTCGTATTCGCGATCCTCGCGATGATACGATCCTGTGGGTATGTTTTCGTAATTTTTCGGAGTCGTTTGTGAAAACGTGTCTGTATTTCACCGCCTTGCTAATTACATTCACTAACGACTATTCACCTTTACTAATCACTTATAACTGAGTTACTTTTACCCCTCTTAAATTAGATCTACCTCTAATTAAACCCCTAACCCCACCCCATTAACCCACCCCCTTAGTTGGTCAGATCCAACATCCTACCCCCGAAATTCATTACCCTATTAACTATTAAATATTATTATTATTATTATTATTATTTTTATTTACTGCTTCCTAACCCTATAATAAGCCCACAGGCTTTCTTCACCCACACACTCACAGCTTCTCTCCCTCATTTTTTTGAAACCCGTTTTGAAACCCATCACCCAAACCCAAGGCTCTCCCTCGTTCTCTCTCTCTCTCCCGCTCTCATCCTCACTCCCGCCCCCGACGCTCCGTTCGCCGTCGTCACGACCGTGAACCCCCGCCGCTGTCCCACCGTCTGACCGCCACCCTCGACATGGCCTCGACGCCGCCGTGCACAGCGGCATCCTCCGCCGTGAAGCCGACCGCCCGACCCGCCTCTGTGCAGCACCGGGCCCCGCCGTCGACCACCCCGCCAGCGCCCCGCTCTCCGAGGGCCTCGACAGCCGCGCACCGCCTCCCTGAGCTCCCCCTCTCTCCGGCGAACTCCCCCGAGCTCCGAGCCATCGCCGCCAACCTCCCCTGTTCTGCCACCGAACTCCACCGGAGCAACCGCCCCGCCCTCTTCACTCCGCCCAGATCCGGCAGCGCTGCCGCCGCAGCGATCGAGTCGCCGCCCCCTCTCACCGTGCACCCCGCCTCCGGAGCGACCACCGGCGCGGCTGAGCCCCCACACTCCCCGAGCAGACCCCCGCTTCGACGCACGCCGCCGCATCCGCCGTAACGCCGCCACCGGTGCCACTCCGCCGTTGCCACATCGACGCCCAACGCCCCGGGCGCCGCCTCCGCCGACGAGGCCAACGGCAAAACCCCCCGGGTGATCGGAAAACGGTGGGTGTGAGAAGAACTCGCAGTGGCAAACTCGTAAATACGAGGAAAGCTAGTATTTTCGTATTATTAAAATAATTATAATAGTATTTAATGGTTTAAAATCCATAACTAATTATAGAGGGGCCAGAAAAATGTGGGGATAGCCCTGGAAAATCCGAAACGATATTTCGGACCCAATGGAGCTAGTCTCACTGCGAGCAGACGCCTACTTTTCCCAGAATCGTTTTTTGAACCTAAAATTTAAATACGTATAAATCTTTCTAAAAATCGTAACTCACTGTTTTCACTCACAATAATATGTGTTAAAATTATATGTGAAAGTAAACCTCGAGACGGTCATTTTGACTGTTCATTCGAGTAATTCCGACTAGGATTGCTCCCGGAACAAATTACGAAAGATACGTGTCACTTAAATAATTTGGGTTTTTAAGCTAGTTTTGAGTTTCTAAAAATTATAAAAATTACTATAAACTTCAGAAAAATATTCCCTCTTGCAGTAAAACTATTTTTATCATATATAGTCTATATAAAAATTTAGGACCCTTTTCATCGCCGTTTTAACCAGTTTTAAAATCAGACACTCAACTTAAATAAATAAGAAAATAGGGTATTCTCTAACTAGTTATCTCTTGTGTTTACAGGTAGCAAATCTCGTGCATCGACACTAGATCCAGTCCCGGATCACTACCACCACCTCGAAGATTGTAAGTCACAGTAAATTCTACCCTCAGAAATATAGATAGTGTACTCGTATGAACATAGGACTTGACACCTAGTCTCGGAACAGTTATTGACCTGAACAGATTATTGACATTGCTTGACACAAAGATTGTAATTGGAAATGTAAGAACAGTAAATGACTGGTAAAATTGCAAAGTACGGTAACCTGCAGAGACACTGGGTTTTGGGGTAACTTATAATATCGAGGGTGCGGGAGCGACTAGTCCAGCCTTTGTTGTCACCGTACGGGTTCTAGCAACCCATCATAGTAGCCGGTGACAACCATCACAGATCACAGATTATTGCATAGTATTCATAGTATTCATAGCATAGTTCGCCCGGGTAGCACCTGTGGTAAGAGGTGGCCTCTTGGTTGCTCATTGCACCCCGCATTATAAGTCACGGACTGGGCTAGTGTAACGACCCGCTCTCGGGGGCCCGTTACCTATTTGGTTTATTCGCAGGTTCCGCAGTTTACCAGTGAAATCAGCATAGCCACAACTCAGAGATGTATCACAATACTCAGACCAGCGTACAGACGTTATTACAGTCCAAATTAAAGTACAACAACAACCAGCACTCTCTCTCACAAATACATGAAGGAAGTACTGAAAGGAAATGCGAAAAAGGAAATACACTGAACAACACACACGCCAACGGAAAAGTAACTAAAACTCTGTCGTCTCTGGGTCAATGTAGGCTCCTCGAACTCTGGGGCAATCTCTTCGATCAGGTCTTCGTCTGCCGGTGCCATAAATGGAACCGAAGGTAAGTCACAACAATTCTAGCGATAGAAAAAGAGGAGTGCACAAATATGGAGCGGTCTATAGTAAACAAGTACGGGGAGTAAAGTAGGGACAGACAAGCATGCAAGTGCGATAAGTAAAGTACATCTGTCAAGCATACAAGGGTGACAAGTAAAGTAAAGGTGACCGGGCAATGACAATAGCAATAATGAGAGTAACTGTGCCTATTCTAGTTTGTGACTTATAACGGGAAGTACAATGAGCAACCAAGAGGCCAACTCTTGCCGCGGGTGCTACCCGGGCGAACCAATCTCTGAGAACTATGCAATAATCTGTGAACTGTGATCTGTGATCTGTGATGGTTGTCACCGGCACTGTTATGGGTTGCTAGAACCCGCACGGTGACAACAAAGTCTGGACTAGTCGCTCCCGCACTTCCGCAATTATAAGTTACCCCAAAACCCGGTGCAGAGCTAACTACTTTTAATCATTCAATTTCAATATGACATTCCAGCAGTATGATGTCAGTGCAGTATATCACTCAGTCACTGTGTTGCAATACGGTATGTCAATCTGTTGTTCCAAAAGTAAAGCTGTTCACATGCATTAACAACACTTCAAAGATCTTCGCTTGTTGAAAAGTCAAGGCAGAAACCTCAAGAGAGAATGTCAGTCTTGAGCAATGATTTGAAGTCCAACAACTAAGTCACCGATCCATGCTTCGAGCATGCGGTATTCCCACTATTACACTATTTTCCATTACGTACACTATCTAAATTTCTAAGGGTAGAATTTACTGTGACTTACATATCGAGGTCGTCGTAGTAAGATAATGTTGGAGCTCGGGCTTCCAAGGGGGCTGGTGCACTAGAATCGACACCTGCAAACACAAGAAATCATTAGTTAAAGGCTACACTATTTTCTATCTATTTTTCTTAACGTGTTCGTATTTTTATGATAGTTCAAAACTCGTCAAAATACGTACCGAATATTTTTAGATAGGCTACATGGGAGCAAAATAATTTTATGTATGAAGAAAATATTTTTCTAAGGCTCCTAAGTATTTTTAGTAATTTTTGAAGGCTTAAAATCAATAAAAACTAATTAAAAATAAGAAAACGGGTTTTCATTATATTTTTCAAAGATTTCTGTAGGGCAAACCATACGTCGGAATTCTTCCAATAAGGGGTTAACACGACCATATCGATGAGTACTACACCATATAATTTATTGTACGTCAGTGTAAGTGGAAAACACAAGTTATTATTTTATAAGTGAAAACGTGAGATAAAGCATTAGCTTTTAGAAAAATACTGAGGAAATTATACTAGTCCGATTGCGATGAAATCAGTTTTGATATACAACTCCTAACCAACCATTATAAAGAAGATTTAGAATAAAAATACTCTAATTACGTATTTGAAGTGTTGAAAATTTCCGGTCGTTACATTCTACCCTCCTTAAAATAATTCCGTCCTCGGAATTTAGAGGATCGGTAATCGCCTAAGCAATTCAAACGATCGACCGGAAGGTTTGACGAACGACCACGACATAGGAAAATAAGTTGTTAATAGCATGAAATAAAACGTGATATCACATCATTAAGAAAACAAGAGATGAATACGTGAATACTTACTATTGACATCACAATAGCTATTATAATAGCTACGATGATATACTGATTGCAAATGAACGAGTATAATATCAAAAGCAATAATTCATACCTCCAATCACCTGGTCGATAGCTTCGACATTTTCTGCGATCATCGTGTAGGCCCGTCATTGCGGAGGAGGTGGTAGGTGGGAAAAGGATACAAACACATGGAAATTTGGGTACAAGATGAAAGTGGGGTTTGAAAAGAAACACGAGCTCAAGAAGGATGCAAAAACGCAACAGCCTACACGTTGGGTCTGGCTCGATACTCCACTGGTCCTTCTGATCGGCTTTTGCTGAGGAACACGAACTTTGGATGATTGGGTATATCGATTTCTACCCTCCTTTGACGACAGTCAATGGTGGCATGAAATGATCTCAACCAGTCCATCCCAAGAAGTCGGCAAAGAGATCTCGTCTACAAATCACCACAGATCTTTGGAGGCATCCGCTAGCTACCGGTAGTGAACTGCCAGCGGTCTCGACCTTCCAACGGGAGTCAGAGGTTCAACAGTGATGGCACGTGTTTGGGACCTTCCAACGAGAAGTCAGAGGTTCAGCAGTGATAGCATGTGTTTGAACGAAACGACTGACCAAGAAGCAATGTGTAGCTCCTGAGTCGAACAGTGTGAGGGCAGGTTTACCGGCTATTAAGACGGTACCTACCGTGATGAGAATCAGGTATAAGATTACGATTTCTAAACAGTAGATTGTATATCTTAGGGGGATATCTCGCACCTGTGATTACTTGGTTCGTAGCCTCGGCTTCTTCTAATGTCATTTGTATAAGCTCGGCGTCTCTGGGGCGCCTGTCGTGGAGTCTGTTGGCACACTTGCTGCTAAGGAGGGAGTAGTTGACGTTGCTGAGCAGATGATGGTGGTCGCTTCCGTTGTGGAACTCGAACTTCTGGTGGTCGAAAATTCGAACGCTACTCTCCGTAGCCAGAGTTCAAGCGTAGAAAGATTCTAAGAAGGTCAATCGGAAGGTCATCAAGCTAAAAGAAGGGTGATAGTGATGAAGATCGATGGCGTTACATAATCATGATTCACGTCCTTGCGGTCCAGCGGACACGGTCAGGGAAGTGACTAAGCTAGGATCACTTATGCCCAGTCTAGCCAGGTCGATCCACAGACTTTAGCCAAGCACATTGACCGGTATCATGGTCCATTGAAGGAAGATTATCATTCATACGAGTGCCACCGATACAAAAGATTTATTAATAACTAATTAATCCTATCAAAATTTAGGTTTTGTTAATGGCTTTTTATTAAGGCCAGACAGGTCAACTCCATTGGGGCTCTTCGAAGTGTTCCCGTCCATCTTTCGAGTGTCAAACCTGCAATCATAGAGAAATGTCAGCTTAGTCGAGTATCGTATACGATACATCCTGGTTTCACTATACTGTTCACGAGGTATTTTGCACGGACCTGCGTGGGCCGCCAAACCTGTAACGACCCGCTCTCGGGGGCCCGTTACCTATTTGGTTTATTCGCAGGTTCCGCAGTTTACCAGTGAAATCAGCATAGCCACAACTCAGAGATGTATCACAATACTCAGACCAGCGTACAGACGTTATTACAGTCCAAATTAAAGTACAACAACAACCAGCACTCTCTCTCACAAATACATGAAGGAAGTACTGAAAGGAAATGCGAAAAAGGAAATACACTGAACAACACACACGCCAACGGAAAAGTAACTAAAACTCTGTCGTCTCTGGGTCAATGTAGGCTCCTCGAACTCTGGGGCAATCTCTTCGATCAGGTCTTCGTCTGCCGGTGCCATAAATGGAACCGAAGGTAAGTCACAACAATTCTAGCGATAGAAAAAGAGGAGTGCACAAATATGGAGCGGTCTATAGTAAACAAGTACGGGGAGTAAAGTAGGGACAGACAAGCATGCAAGTGCGATAAGTAAAGTACATCTGTCAAGCATACAAGGGTGACAAGTAAAGTAAAGGTGACCGGGCAATGACAATAGCAATAATGAGAGTAACTGTGCCTATTCTAGTTTGTGACTTATAACGGGAAGTACAATGAGCAACCAAGAGGCCAACTCTTGCCGCGGGTGCTACCCGGGCGAACCAATCTCTGAGAACTATGCAATAATCTGTGAACTGTGAACTGTGATCTGTGATGGTTGTCACCGGCACTGTTATGGGTTGCTAGAACCCGCACGGTGACAACAAAGTCTGGACTAGTCGCTCCCGCACTTCCGCAATTATAAGTTACCCCAAAACCCGGTGCAGAGCTAACTACTTTTAATCATTCAATTTCAATATGACATTCCAGCAGTATGATGTCAGTGCAGTATATCACTCAGTCACTGTGTTGCAATACGGTATGTCAATCTGTTGTTCCAAAAGTAAAGCTGTTCACATGCATTAACAACACTTCAAAGATCTTCGCTTGTTGAAAAGTCAAGGCAGAAACCTCAAGAGAGAATGTCAGTCTTGAGCAATGATTTGAAGTCCAACAACTAAGTCACCGATCCATGCTTCGAGCATGCGGTATTCCCACTATTACACTATTTTCCATTACGTACACTATCTAAATTTCTAAGGGTAGAATTTACTGTGACTTACATATCGAGGTCGTCGTAGTAAGATAATGTTGGAGCTCGGGCTTCCAAGGGGGCTGGTGCACTAGAATCGACACCTGCAAACACAAGAAATCATTAGTTAAAGGCTACACTATTTTCTATCTATTTTTCTTAACGTGTTCGTATTTTTATGATAGTTCAAAACTCGTCAAAATACGTACCGAATATTTTTAGATAGGCTACATGGGAGCAAAATAATTTTATGTATGAAGAAAATATTTTTCTAAGGCTCCTAAGTATTTTTAGTAATTTTTGAAGGCTTAAAATCAATAAAAACTAATTAAAAATAAGAAAACGGGTTTTCATTATATTTTTCAAAGATTTCTGTAGGGCAAACCATACGTCGGAATTCTTCCAATAAGGGGTTAACACGACCATATCGATGAGTACTACACCATATAATTTATTGTACGTCAGTGTAAGTGGAAAACACAAGTTATTATTTTATAAGTGAAAACGTGAGATAAAGCATTAGCTTTTAGAAAAATACTGAGGAAATTATACTAGTCCGATTGCGATGAAATCAGTGCCAAAGTGTCCAGAACGTCACGACCGATTTTCTGGACCTAGTCTGGTATTTTTTCTGGTGCCTATAGGATTAATTATGAATTTAAGATCAGAAAAACCCATATACGATAATTATACATGTACATACTTAAATACGAATATGTATATACGTATTCCTAAAATAAATTGAAACCATTAACGTAACCTTTGAAAAATCGTAACTTAAAACCTAGGCATCGGATTGTGACGAAACTGGCGTCTACACACTCGTGACGAAGCATGTGACCCTCTGGTGGTCTCCCTTGATTATTCTGATACCTATAACAAAAAGTCACTCTTCATATCAACTTATATAACCTCACTCTTATTAACTTAATTAAACTTAATAGAAATAATAATATATATTATATAAAAGCTTATATAAAAGGCCACTCAACAATCTAATAACTTAAACTGAAAATAACTTAACAAGTTATAACAGATTTAAATAATATAACTTATACTATAAAACTTATCTTATTTATTAAATAACATAATATATATTAATTACCTCACCTCCTCTCACTCTGTCTCTTCTCTCGTTCTCTCTCTGTTTTTTTTTGTTTCTTTTTTTTTTTGTTCACTTCGCAGGGGAGATCGACAAGAGCGGCGGAGGATCGGAGCTCGGGGCACGGCTGCGGGATCGGAGGCGGGCACGGCGTCCAGGCGGCGGGGCGACATCGGATCCGGGGCGCTTGGCGGCTCTGATCGGCGGTGCGCGGCAGATCCAAGCGGTGGCGGCGGGATCTGGGGTCGGGCGGCGTGATCGGTGGCGGGCACGGCGGATCGGCGGCGGCGGTTTTCCCGAGGCGCGATTGACGGCGGACGGCGCTCGGCGGAGCGGGGGGCTGACGGCGAGTGGCGGGCGGAGATCGGGGGTGCTCCGGCGTTGTGGGGGGCGGAGCGGGCTTCGGGGGTGGCCGTCGGTGGCGAGGGAGGATGGCGAAGGCGGCGGTCGGTGTTGGTGGACGGCGGACGACGGGGAGCAGCAGCGGGGAGCGAGTGGCGCACGGCGGCGTGGTCGGCGACGTGGCAGAGGTGGCGGGAGGCGGGGCTGGGAGCTCGGCGTCGACGAGGGAGCGGTGGCGGGCGGCAGTCGGGGCCGGCGGATGGCCGGAGCGAGGGGGAGAGAGAGAGTGAGAGAACGAGGGAGAGGGTGAGGGAGGCTATGAGAGAGATGGAGGGAGAAACATCGGCCTGGATTTCTCGAACGTGAAATTGAGTGTGGGGAGTGTTACTGTGTGTTTATTTGTGAAGCTTAGGGGGGTTTTTATAGTGATTAACTATGGCACTATTGTAATTAGAGGAGAGGGGACAAGGGATTAAAAGAGGGAGATGGGGATGTTGGATCTGAATCATTTCAGATCCAACCAACATTTCGGTGGGTTGATTAGGGGTAGAAGTGATTAAGTAAAAAGTAAAGTTAGTTTAGTAATTGTAAAAACGTCATTAGCGATTGTAATTAGCAGGGCGGTGAAATACAGACACGTTTTCACAAACGATTCCGAAAAATTACGAAAACATACCCACAGGATCGTATCGACGCGAGGATCGCGAATACAAGATCCGTTTTGGGATTTGAGCTACGGAAATACAAGTTTTAGGCTAAAACATTTAGAAAGCGGGTCTACGGGTTCTAGGCTGAAATGATATCCGAAAATTACGAAATTAATGTGGGGAGCCCTAAATGATCATAGGATGCTACTGTAGAAGTTTGAAAACGTTTCGAATACGTTTGAATAGAAAATAAATTCATCGAATCAAAACGGTAATTTTGGAAGATGAATTTTAACAGGAATGTTTTGGGCATTTGTGGAAATCTGAAATTGCTGAAACACAATATGATAAGTCTAGTGCTCTAAAATATTTTTAAAAGAATTTTTGAAATCAGTTTTGATATACAACTCCTAACCAACCATTATAAAGAAGATTTAGAATAAAAATACTCTAATTACGTATTTGAAGTGTTGAAAATTTCCGGTCGTTACAGCTAGACACAATTACTCTCCCTATTGCTATTGTCATTGCAATTGTCATGGTTATTGCTATTGTCACTGATATCGTCATGGTTATTGCTATTATCATTGCTCGGTCACCTTTACTTTACTTGTCACCCTTGCATGCTTGACAGATGTACTTTACTTATCGCACTTGCATGCTTGTCTGTCCCTGCTTTACTTTCCGCACTTGTTTACTATAGACTGCTCCATATTTGTGCACTCCTCTTTTTCTATCGCTAGAATTGTTGTGACTTACCTTCGGTTCCATTTATGGCACCGGCAGACGAAGACCTGATCGAGGAGATTGCCCCAGAGATCCAGGAGCCTACATTGACCCAGATGCTGCAGAGTTTCAGTTACTATTCTGTTGGTGTGTGTGTTGTACAGTGTATTTCCTTTTCCGCATTCCCTTTCAGTACTTCCTCTATGTATTTGTGAGAGAGTGTGCTGGTTGTTGTTGTACTTTAAATTGGACTGTAATAATGCTTGTAAGCTGGTTTGAGTATTGTGGTACATCTCTGAGTTGTGGCTATGCTGATTTCACTGGTAAACTGCGGAACCTGCAAATAAACCAAATAAGTAACGGGCCCCCTAGAGCGGGTCGTTACAGTTGTATGCCGATAGTAGCCATTTACTTATGGGGAAAGCCCCGAATTAGAAAGATTTAATCAAGTGGCCCTTAACTCTGCCTTTAGAAGGGTGCCTAGAAACGCTCTTCGAAGAAATGCTATGTTGGCTTTTGAAGCTGGGAAAGCAAAATTGATTGAAACTTTCGTTAGTGTAAAATCTAGAATAGCTTTGACATCTGATATTTGGACAAAAAAATGGGGTGCTTCATATTTATGTGTTACATCACATTTTGTAAATAATGCTTACATGCTAAATAAGATGATTATTGGATTTAGAATGTTAGAGCTTGCTCATTCTGGGGGTGTAATTTCTAATGTAATAATGTCTGTAATTCATGATTTTAATATTGCAGAAAAGATTTTTTCAGTTACGTTTAATAATGCATCCAATAACACTAGTGCAATTAGCTGCTTAAACAGAAATTTGACCCCCGATATGGAGGGTTGTTGTTCCATCAAAGATGTGTATGTCACATCTTGAACTTGATAGTTCGCGATGGACTTTCGACTTGTTCAGCTTATTTAGATAAAATTAGAAATCTCATGTTGTACATACATACTTCTAGCACTAGGCAACTTCAGTACAAACAACTGTGTCGTACTAAACGGAGACCATACCTTACATTTAAATTAGATGTTGCTTCAAGGTGGAATTCAACCTACTTAATGTTGCGGTATACACTTAAGAATAAAGAGCAGCTTACAGATTATGCACTTACACATCTTTCACATGACCCTGTTTTTGACATTACTGAAATAGAATGGTTAACTATAGAGCATCTGCATGATTTTTTAGAAGTTTTTTTTACTGCTACAAACAAACTATCTGGGGTTTACTATCCAACATCTATTTTAGGATTAGAACAATTAGTTTTTATTTCTGATCAGATATCTAAGTATAGAGACAGTACACACCATAACACTGTCATAATGCTTATGATACAAGACATGTTTGTAAAACTAGCTAAGTATTGGAATCATGTTCCTCTTCTTTACTCATTAGCTAAAGTTTTTTATCCTCGTTATAAGAAGGATGTTGCACTAGGTTTATTAGAAATGTATTCCGAAAACATGGGATTTCCCCATGTTGAACAAGTATCTGTTGTTAAACATAGCTTAAGAACCATGTTTGCTTCTTATGAGTCTAGATTTGGTAAAGTTACACATACTTCATCTGTGCCTGCTTCTTCTTCTTCTTCTAGTAGGATCAGACAAATGTTAGGAAAGAAGAAACAAAAAACAGTAGAGTCTGATTGTTCTGCTAGTAAACTATCCAAATATTTTGCAAATCCATTTTCCTTTTCAGAGGAAGTAATGGATGATGATCATTTTGATTCTCTTGCCTGGTGGAAAGGATATGAATCAGTTTATCCCATTCTTTCCATCATGGCACGAGATTTGTTATCTGTATTTATATCTACAATTGCTTCGGAGTCATGTGTTCACTTTTTTATTTATCTACTTACAATTTATTATAATTTTTATCTAATTATAATTTACAAAATACTATCTATTAATAAAGGACTATGTTTTTATAAAATTATGTCACGCCCCGCTTCCCATTATACTTGGGGGCGAGGACGTGAACGGGTCCGCTTGTGCTTAAAGCAAAGAAGAAGTACTTTTTTTTCTTCCTTCTTTGACTTAAACACAATAAGCGTCTGTGTATGACTACTTGGCCGGTTCTTGCTTTGCGAACAATCGGAACAACAAATAATGACATCATTACATTCGACATCCAGATTACATGTACACAAGGGAATTAAGGCCTAGCATGGCCATTACAACAGTTACATGGAATTTAAAATGCACCTGAAAGAATACAACAACAAGTATTAACTTTTAAGGCAGCGCTGCGAAAGAATGCCGTCCTCAGTAGTGGGTCTTTTGCTCCTGGTTCTCTTGGTCCTCCTGCTCAATCTCCCAAAGAACTCTTCGGTGAACTCTGCCCAAGACCTAACGTATATTTCACAAACAAGGAAATATACGTCAGCGAGGGTCGCTCGGCAAGATTTAAAACGTTAGTGATAAAATGACCCTCGGCAAGATAATAATAATAAAGTTTGCAAATGATTTTAAGGGCGAGGAAAACACCACAGTGCACAACCAAGAAAGTAAGGTAGCGTAATAAAACATGCAAGTGTAGCAAGGTGTGGTGTACAGAGTAGTGAGCATGTAATGTGTAGTGTGGAAAGTAGACATGGCAAGGTGTAGTGCTAACATGGCAAGGTGAAGTGCGTACAGTAAACATGGCAATATGTGGTCTGCAAGTGGTGAACATAGCAAGTGTAGTGTATAAAGTAGTGAGCAGGCAAAGTGCAGTGCGCAAAGTAACGATCAAGACAAGGTGTAGTGCGTAAAGTAACCGGCATGGCAAGTGTAGTGTGTACAGCAATAAGTATGGCAAACATAGTGTACATCAATAAGCAGGACAATAAGTTTAGCAGGTTACACCATAGTACCAGCAGAGGTAAAAGAGTGCATCAATCAATCTCCTATCTAGTGACAAGCCCAGTGTCTGAGGGGGAAGTGACAAGCATTACACCCAAGTCAACGGGAGCTACCCGTGACTCTCTACTCACCGACCCGGCCAGGTGTCGGTCAAGTTCATCACGAGAGTGCAATCTAGCATTCCAACCTCTACTACATTGAACTACCCCACCCAAGTGTTCTGCTGGAACACGAGCCAGCCTAATTCATATTACAAGCACGAACTTTTCAACTCACATAACATCACGATTTCACGACTTCGCCTCTTGGGCGCACAAATTCACAAGTTCACGATTTCAAGTATTCCATCAATATGTTCCGTCAATATGTTCCATCAATATATACTCCATTAATAACCATGCAAACAAGAGTGTGCGAGCGTGATGTGCAACATGACATGAAGCAAACTAGCAATTCTTGATTTTATCATTCAAATGTAATGGCATTTAAAAGTTGTAAAAAAAAGCACACTGGCATATCAGAATAACTCAGGTCACAGCAATTAAAATCAACGGTTTCAAAATGCGTAAAAAGTGCACTTGCCTGATAAACGTTATTTCGGGTGCCCAGGTGGTCGTAACGTTGAGCGCGTTTTATCTGCGTCAAGGGATTTAATTATCAAGCTAAAGTATTCTATACTAACTCATATTATAGGCTTTACACTGATTTAATATATATATTTATGTACTGAAGTTATGTAAGCCAAACTGCACTGCCGACTAAACACATATAAGGACTGCATGTATCCCAAAACTAACAGCTATGTATTAACTGTGATGCTAACCTACTGAGTTAAAAATAGCAGTACACTATATTAACATCTTAACATCATTAAAGCTTTGTTAATATAAAAAACACCTACCAACTTTTAACCTAGTCTCTGTCAGAATAGGTCCATCAAATAAACAACTTGATAATAATATATTAATAAAATTAACCCACTTACTCCCCTCTCTCTCCCATCTGGCGTCTTCTCCCCGTTCTTCTCATGTCTTCATTTCATTTCCCCCTTTTTTAAATGTACAAAGCTTGCAGGCAACCATCTCGCGCACAAGGAAAAAGAGAGGGGCTACTCACCTACGCACGGGAGGAAGAGGAGGAGGCAGGCGCACGGGGCGGGCTCTCGGCGCAGCGCGGCACGGCCTCCGGCAGAGCGACGGCGGACCTGGGAACGGCGGCGCGCGATAGGCGGATCCGGGCGGCGGCGGGAGATGGCGGGGGTGCGGCGAGATCGGGCGGCGGGCAGTTCAATGACGGACGGCGAGGCGACCTGAGGCGGTGGCGGCGTGGATCGGCGGCGACGGGTGGCGATTTCGAGGTGGGAACGGTGGCGGCGGCTCAGATCGGAGCTCGGGGCGGCGTCGGCGGCTTCCAGGCGGCGGATCGGGCGACGGGGGTGCAGATCCGGCACGGGACTATGGGCTCGGGGATCGGAGCGACGGCGGCAGCTTCCCGGGGTGCGAGGCAGCTTCGGGAGGCGATCCGGAGCGGCGGTAGGGCAGATCCGAGGCTTGGGCGGCTGATCGGAGCGGTCGCGCGGCGGTTCCGGAGCTTGGGGGTACGGATCGAGGGGGTGGCGGCCTCTGGGCTTGGCGGCGGTGCACAGCGTACGGGCGACTGCGGATCGGGGGTCACGGCGGTCCACGCACGACTTCAAATCTGAAATTGGGTTCCGATTGGTTGATTTTGGGATGATTCTGATTTGGATCCTGATTTGTTGAGTTTGGATTCTTGGTGTCGATTTGTTTTGATTCTGGTTTGTAATGGGGTGTTTGTTTGTTGCTTGACTGGTGGAGGAGGTTGGGGATGACTGATCTGTGGTTGGGTTGTTGTGGTGGCTGATTGTGGAGGATTGTGCTTGTGCGTTACTGTATGGAGGAGGTGGTGGGATGTTGGCGTATGTGGGTGGCTGATGGAGATGTGACGACGACGATGATGCTTGTGTGTTATTGTTGATGCTGGTTTGCTTGTTCCAATATGTTGGTTTAAGAAGAGGAGGGGACGAGACAGGTTGATGGGAGTGGTTGTGAGGTGGGGGGCTTGAATATTGTTGTTGGATCTCACCAACATTTCTGTTGGATTTTAATTAGGTAGGGTGGGTTAGGTTAAGGTAAATAGGTAAGATAGTTTAGGAAAAGTAATAGTTAAAAGTAACAATTTAATTGGTAGTCAACTTCTTAGCTAAAAGTAATTAGTGATTAAAATTTACTTAGTAGCAATTAGTTAGTGTAATAAGATTTAAAGCAGATTATTATATACAAGATATGATTTGACGAGATTAAATTAGGATAATTAATATTCCCACGGATATTATTGATTTAATCGTCTAGGGTTCTAATTAAGGTTTATAGAGTTCCTAGGTTAAGATAGTAGATGTGGTTAGGATACTTGGATTTGGTTTAGGAAATCGATTTGGGATAAATAAATCCAATTTCATAATGTTTTATTCGGTCAAGATGTCCTGATCAGGAACATCGACTCGGTTAAGATTCGATTCGGAGGATCGGCCTAATCGGGAATTGATTAGGAGAGTTCGATTTAATTAAGACATATGATTTATTACGATCACGGCTTGATTTAGAAAATTGATGTAGTTAAGATTAGCTATGACTGGGATGGTCAGACAAGATGTTTGGATTAGGATCGGATTGGACAATCGATTTGGTCAAGGTATTCTTGATTGGTAAGATCGGTTTGGTGAAGATCTGATTTGATTAATATGACTCAGACCTTGCATCCAACGTCAATTACAGGTTAGAGGAGATTAAAACGCGATAGATAAATCGCGTGCTCGAGTTACGACAATAATAAAATCATACCCTAATAAATCATTATACTAATCGAATACGTACGAGATACGTATATACAGAAACAGGCTGTTACATCCTACTCACCTTAGAATAATTCCGTCCTCGGAATTTCCTAAGTTAGGTATGATCGAGGAAAATCCTGATAGACGAAGGATCAGAGTATCAAGGAAGGAAGAGACATAGAGGGAAGGAAACTTCTGAATTGAAAAAGTCTAAGATTGAAACAATTACAATCAAAACAACACCTAGAAAAGAACAATCATGATAGACGAAATGGTAACTGTAGAAGTGAAAGATACATCTAAGAAGTGACAAGAAGGGATAAGCGCATGATATGAATCATTAAGTGCGATGATAGGTCACGGTTCAAACGACGTCGTTCATCACTGGCTCATCGTCACTAACTTCCTCGGCGACCATAGAGTAATTTTGGTGCTGGCTATGTTCGGGATTGGCCTGTTGAGGAACTTGTCATTTAGGGGCTAGAGGCGGTCTCTGTTGGGTCGATCCTGATGCTACCATAGATTGGGTCGCAGAATTGCCAGTGCGACGAGGGCAGTTCCTTGCAATATGATCAGGTGCCCCGCACGCCAAACACTGGTTTAACAGTACGCGAAAATCCTTCTTGACGTGTCCATTCCGGTTACAATGATGGCATACCACTGTAAATCTGGGGTCGACTGGAGTTGCAGGCCTTTTGAAGTTGGCGGTCTGAGTTTGTCGGAGATCATCCCTTGGCATCTCCAGTGGACGCTTGCCTGCCTGACGTTCCTTCTTCTGATTCGCGATCTGCTCGTGCCTCTTCGCAGCTACCAGGACCTGCTCATGAGTAGTAAAGGTGTGCCCGGGCAACACACCCTGTATGTCCAGATCTAAGCCCTGTAGAAAGCGGTGTGCACAGTCCTCCTCTTCTGCTACCAGTGTAGGGGCGAATCGACTCAGCATGGTAAATTCAGCCTCATACTCATCGACTGTCCTGGTGCCCTGCTCCAGGTTGATGAAGCGCTGCTGCATTTCCCTCTTTGCAGCCTTCGGGAAATATTAGGCGTCAAACCTCTGACGGAAAGTGGCCCAAAGAATCGGCTTGATCAGCCTAGCCTCTTCAGCATCCCACCAGTGACGGGCATTATCTGTCAGCTGCTTCTTGGCGAGGTCCACCCAATCGTTCGGATTGACTCGGGCAAGACCCAAGTTATCCGCAGTGTTGCGAAGCCATTCCTCGGCCGCTAGTGGACCCTCTCGTCCAGAGAAGTTCGTCGGATGCATCTCTCGGAACTGCTTGGCTCCAGGCTCATGGCGAGGTGGTGCAGCAGCTTGTGTGGCCTGACGTCCTTGCTGGACAAGATGGTGCTGAACTTCCAGCATCTCTCTCATAACTCCAAGCATCTGGCGGATGTCGTCCTCCCCGCATCCAGTATCTCCAGATCCTTGTCGTGTGTTACATCTTCCTGCCATGCTGCAAACAAACAAAATAAACATTTGTGTACAAGATTTATCTAGACAGTCAAGTTAATAATGGCATCCATATTGTTCCGAGCATTTCGCAGAAAGCAAGACCTGCATGTGCCGCCACTAAAACCTGTCACGCCCCGCTTCCCATTATACTTGGGGGCGAGGACGCGAACGGGCCCGCTTGTGCTTAAAGCAAAGAAGAAGTACTTTTTTTTCTTCCTTCTTTGACTTAAGCACAATAAGCGTCTGTGTATGACTACTTGATAGGTTCTTGCTTTGCGAACAATCGGAACAACAAATGATGCCATCATTACATTCGACATCCAGATTACATGTACACAAGGGAATTAAGGCCTAGCATGGCCATTACAACAACTACATGGAGTTTAAAATACACCTGAAAGAATACAACAACAAGTATTAACTTTTAAGGCAGCGCTGCGAAAGAATGCCGTCCTCAGTAGTGGGTCTTTTGCTCCTGGTTCTCTTGGTCCTCCTGCTCAATCTCCCAAAGAACTCTTCGGTGAACTCTGCCCAAGACCTAACGTATATTTCACAGAAAAGGAAATATACGTCAGCGAGGGTCGCTCGGCAAGATTTAAAACGTTAGTGATAAAATGACCCTCGGCAAGATAATAATAAAGTTTGCAAATGATTTTAAGGGTGAGGAAAACACCACGGTGCACAACCAAGAAAGTAAGGTAGCGTAATAAAACATGCAAGTGTAGCAAGGTGTGGTGTACAGAGTAGTGAGCATGCAATGTGTAGTGTGGAAAGTAGACATGGCAAGGTGTAGTGTTAACATGGCAAGGTGAAGTGCGTACAGTAAACATGGCAATATGTGGTCTGCAAGTGGTGAACATAGCAAGTGTAGTGTATAAAGTAGTGAGCAGGCAAGGTGCAGTGCGCAAAGTAACGATCAAGACAAGGTGTAGTGCGTAAAGTAACCGGCATGGCAAGTGTAGTGTGTACAGCAATAAGTATGGCAAACATAGTGTACATCAATAAGCAGGACAATAAGTTTAGCAGGTTACACCATAGTACCAGCAGAGGTAAAAGAGTGCATCAATCAATCTCCTATCTAGTGACAAGCCCAGTGTCTGAGGGGGAAGTGACAAGCATTACACCCAAGTCAACGGGAGCTACCCGTGACTCTCTACTCACCGACCCGGCCAGGTGTCGGTCAAGTTCATCACGAGAGTGCAATCTAGCATTCCAACCTCTACTACATTGAACTACCCCACCCAAGTGTTCTGCTGGAACACGAGCCAGCCTAATTCATATTACAAGCACGAACTTTTCAACTCACATAACATCACGATTTCACGACTTCGCCTCTTGGGCGCACAAATTCACAAGTTCACGATTTCAAGTATTCCATCAATATGTTCCGTCAATATGTTCCATCAATATATACTCCATTAATAACCATGCAAACAAGAGTGTGCGAGCGTGATGTGCAACATGACATGAAGCAAACTAGCAATTCTTGATTTTATCATTCAAATGTAATGGCATTTAAAAGTTGTAAAAAAAAGCACACTGGCATATCAGAATAACTCAGGTCACAGCAATTAAAATCAACGGTTTCAAAATGCGTAAAAAGTGCACTTGCCTGATAAACGTTATTTCGGGTGCCCAGGTGGTCGTAACGTTGAGCGCGTTTTATCTGCGTCAAGGGATTTAATTATCAAGCTAAAGTATTCTATACTAACTCATATTATAGGCTTTACACTGATTTAATATATATATTTATGTACTGAAGTTATGTAAGCCAAACTGCACTGCCGACTAAACACATATAAGGACTGCATGTATCCCAAAACTAACAGCTATGTATTAACTGTGATGCTAACCTACTGAGTTAAAAATAGCAGTACACTATATTAACATCTTAACATCATTAAAGCTTTGTTAATATAAAAAACACCTACCAACTTTTAACCTAGTCTCTGTCAGAATAGGTCCATCAAATAAACAACTTGATAATAATATATTAATAAAATTAACCCACTTATTCCCCTCTCTCTCCCATCTGGCGTCTTCTCCCCGTTCTTCTCATGTCTTCATTTCATTTCCCCCTTTTTTAAATGTACAAAGCTTGCAGGCAACCATCTCGCGCACAAGGAAAAAGAGAGGGGCTACTCACCTACGCACGGGAGGAAGAGGAGGAGGCAGGCGCACGGGGCGGGCTCTCGGCGCAGCGCGGCACGGCCTCCGGCAGAGCGACGGCGGACCTGGGAACGGCGGCGCGCGATAGGCGGATCCGGGCGGCGGCGGGAGATGGCGGGGGTGCGGCGAGATCGGGCGGCGGGCAGTTCAATGACGGACGGCGAGGCGACCTGAGGCGGTGGCGGCGTGGATCGGCGGCGACGGGTGGCGATTTCGAGGTGGGAACGGTGGCGGCGGCTCAGATCGGAGCTCGGGGCGGCGTCGGCGGCTTCCAGGCGGCGGATCGGGCGACGGGGGTGCAGATCCGGCACGGGACTATGGGCTCGGGGATCGGAGCGACGGCGGCAGCTTCCCGGGGTGCGAGGCAGCTTCGGGAGGCGATCCGGAGCGGCGGTAGGGCAGATCCGAGGCTTGGGCGGCTGATCGGAGCGGTCGCGCGGCGGTTCCGGAGCTTGGGGGTACGGATCGAGGGGGGTGGCGGCCTCTGGGCTTGGCGGCGGTGCACAGCGTACGGGCGACTGCGGATCGGGGGTCACGGCGGTCCACGCACGACTTCAAATCTGAAATTGGGTTCCGATTGGTTGATTTTGGGATGATTCTGATTTGGATCCTGATTTGTTGAGTTTGGATTCTTGGTGTCGATTTGTTTTGATTCTGGTTTGTAATGGGGTGTTTGTTTGTTGCTTGACTGGTGGAGGAGGTTGGGGATGACTGATCTGTGGTTGGGTTGTTGTGGTGGCTGATTGTGGAGGATTGTGCTTGTGCGTTACTGTATGGAGGAGGTGGTGGGATGTTGGCGTATGTGGGTGGCTGATGGAGATGTGACGACGATGATGATGCTTGTGTGTTATTGTTGATGCTGGTTTGTTTTTCCAATATGTTGTTTTAAGAAGAGGAGGGGAGGAGACAGGTTGATGGGAGTGGTTGTGAGGTGGGGGGCTTGAATATTGTTGTTGGATCTCACCAACATTTCTGTTGGATTTTAATTAGGTAGGGTGGGTTAGGTTAAGGTAAATAGGTAAGATAGTTTAGGAAAAGTAATAGTTAAAAGTAACAATTTAATTGGTAGTCAACTTCTTAGCTAAAAGTAATTAGTGATTAAAATTTACTTAGTAGCAATTAGTTAGTGTATTAAGATTTAAAGCAGATTATTATATACAAGATATGATTTGACGAGATTAAATTAGGATAATTAATATTCCCGCGGATATTATTGATTTAATCGTCTAGGGTTCTAATTAAGGTTTATAGAGTTCCTAGGTTAAGATAGTAGATGTGGTTAGGATACCTGGATTTGGTTTAGGAAATCGATTTGGGATAAATAAATCCAATTTCATAATGTTTTATTCGGTCAAGATGTCCTGATCAGGAACATCGACTCGGTTAAGATTCGATTCGGAGGATCGGCCTAATCGGGAATTGATTAGGAGAGTTCGATTTAATTAAGACATATGATTTATTACGATCACGGCTTGATTTAGAAAATTGATGTAGTTAAGATTAGCTATGACTGGGATGGTCAGACAAGATGTTTGGATCAGGATCGGATTGGACAATCGATTTGGTCAAGGTATTCTTGATTGGTAAGATCGGTTTGGTGAAGATCTGATTTGATTAATATGACTCAGACCTTGCATCCAACGTCAATTACAGGTTAGAGGAGATTAAAACGCGATAGATAAATCGCGTGCTCGAGTTACGACAATAATAAAATCATACCCTAATAAATCATTATACTAATCGAATACGTACGAGATACGTATATACAGAAACAGGCAGTTACAAATTATCTATCTGTAAAAATTCTATAGTAATCCTAGAAATATATTAAGTGTGTTGAGATAAATTGAAAGAAGTGTAAACCATCTCCTATTAGGAGTAGCCATGGCATAAGCCATGGCTCTCAATATATTGACTTCATAATAGGATTTGGAGTCCAAGGGACTCCCCACTAAGTTAGTGGGGAGTAATTGTGAGATGATGAGGGGAGGGACACCAAAAGCCTCCCTCAACTCACAACACTCCCCCTAATCTCTCCATTACCTTGGATTAAGCATATGAATACTTCAGGATTCAGTATGCTAATGGGGTGGATACTTCTGGATCCAGAGCCACTGTGGTTGCCTCGTTAAAACCTTAGCTGTGAAAAACCCAGTGGGAAAAACCAGCAGCTTAAGGGAAAAGAGTACAACTATTGAGGGACTCCCCCTGATCTGTACAAGCTTCAGGCTTGCAGATCCCCTATGTATCTATACAAGCATCTCCTATTCGTCTATACATCCATCATATTCTGAAAGAAAATACAATCATCGCTCATCTATACAAGTTTCACTCATCTAGCGGCTATTGGAAAATAGAGGCGCTCTGGAGTGGAATGCTCTTCAAAGTCGGTAGATGACTCCACTAAAGTATTCTTTGAATCAGTCTTCAGTGTGTCTGTAAGGTACTGCTGGACCTGGCTGAGCGTTTTCAATACTTGCTTCTTGGATGATGAACTTCTAAGAAGATGTAGACATTGGAGGATGATGTGTAGATATTTGGGAGGTGGCAGACCTTTTGTGTTTTAGTCATCGCGATGATCTTTAAACCTGCATATGCAATATATATTCCTTGACCCTTGGAAGTTGTGCAGAAGCAGCTTATCCTTGGTCTAGTGGTACTCTCCAGGGCAACACTGTATCTGGTTAACAACTTTACTGCAGACGTTCTATCAAAAACACGTGCAGTAGGCCAGATAAAGAAGTGTAACAAGTAAACTAGAGATAGGCTCTTCGGGACCTAGGATGTCCTCCCCCTCTTCCAGTGACTGGAAGGTGTCATAAATAAGCATCTATTTTTAATAGGTTGCAAATGGACATCATTCTTCATAAACTCCAGGTGTATGAAGGATATTAAAGGGTTCCACCACGAAGATGTTAAATATATAAGCCGAGACAATAACTTGTTATACCTAGGTTTTTCATTTTCAAGGTATGCTTAAAGCTATCTGATATCTCAATGGTCTCTGCAGGAGATCTTATTAGCTTTAAGTTGATCACATGTACGGCGAATATCACAAGTCCTGTCAACGATCTTTAGAAAAAGATACACGGGCAGAATATTGCTTAAGATCAACTAATGATCTTTGTAGCCTTTATAGAGAAGACGTTTCTACGTCTCTCTTTCATCTCTGGGGGGTAGGGTATACCCTTATGGAAGTTTTATATAGATCTCTATATCTATATTGCTGTATATCTATGCAGTCACAACGTCCATGAGCTGCATTTATTGGTTTTTTCAGAGAGGTTTAGGCTTTAGCAGGAAAATGATCATATTTCCTTCATTTCAATTTCTTATGAAATCCAACTTATATTCCACAGGTTTTACACATTCAGGTGTATGGACTACTGGTCCAAAGACTTTGCTTTTCAAGAGTGAGTCCAGCTCTACTCTTATTGCCTCGTCCCACTTTGGCCAATCTATGTGTTAATGCTATAGAAAAGTGGGTTGACGTCATCGTCGTATTCAGCGACGTGAACGGCAATAGCGAAAGCAAAACCGTCGTCGACGACTGTGCTATATCTGTCCAGTACCTCTCCAGTACGTACGTAATATAATGATTTTTCTCCTGTTGTTTCCTCTGCAGGGGAAATTAGGAGTGGAGAGGTTACTGGTCTGTTATTCGGGATATAAATTGCATATTTTCCCCCCTAACTACTCCCATTTTGTGCCAAAGATTAGGCTTAATTGTGCTCTTTTTGGGTATATTTTCACTTTAGGTCATTTTCGGGGCTTATTCTCATTCTTGGCACAAAATACGGTTTTTATCGTCTTTATTGGCTTCCTATTATTTTTCCTATGCTCCTGCCATTATTTTGATCATATCCCCATTTTTGGAAATTATTTGAGCATTGGAATATTTTATATAGATTATTGGGCGTCAATATTGTTTTGTTAAGAGTCTTTATATTAATTTTCTTATCAAATGGACTAACTTTTGCTTCTCGTATTTTTCAGGTACTTCTGGGATTTTTCTGGATTTTCTGAAATTTTTCCAGAATTTTTGGGAATTTCCAGATATTTTTAATGATTTATTGGAGCAAAGGAGCAATATCTGGGATTTTAGAAATAAGAAAATAATAAAAAAAGATATTAAAAAAATTTTATTAAAAGCCCCGTGGGCCGGCCCGCTGGCCGGCCCACAGCAGCCGCACGCAATTGTTTAAAAAAAATATTTTCTTTTTGCGGGCCGGCCCGTTGGCCGGCCCGCTCTCTGCGAATACGCTGCAGGCGCGCACATATTTTGAAAAAAATAATAATATTTTTTTTTAAACTGAGCGGGCCGCTGGCCCGCTCGAAATTCTCGAGCGGGCGGCCCGCTCGATTATTTCGAGCGGGCCCAGCGCCCGCTCAAACTGAGCGGGCGGCGGGCGCCTGGGGCCGGATCCGACCCGATCCGGCCCCGCTTCCCTTCAGCCAAGCGCGCGCGCGGGTCGGGCGGCCAGCGCCCGACCCGCAAGCCCAATTCTGGGTGTTTTGGGGGGCTGGCTGCTGTTTTTTTTGGTTTTTTCTTGCGTTTTTTTAGGGTTCTTGATGGGGGTTTTCTTCCCCAAAGGCTAGGGGGAAGCTTGGAGGCCATTAGAGCTTGGGGAAAGCTTAGAGGAGGTGCTAAAGTGGAAGGGAGGCTCATTTGGGGAGAGCTTGGGTGATATCTTTCTTCCCCACTTTTGTAAATTGATATCTCACTTTTGTATGAAACTTTGATGAATCTTTTGAATGAAATTTACATCTTGTTTGCTATGATTGTGTAGTGTTAGTGTGCTTGGGTGGTGATTCATTGGGTTGGATGTTAATGTTTGCCCTAATTCCCTCTTGCCCAATTTTCATTGTTGATGTTGGAAGTATAATTAGGGCACAATTTTATTGGCCAAGTCCCGAGAGGGCAATTTAAGAAAATGTCATGCTCGTAATTTGATTAGTGTTCGATTATACGTCCATCCCTATTGCTAATTGTGATGTCCTTTATTGTTAAATTCTCCGATTGGGCTTCCTTAGCCGGATGACCAATTGAAGTATATGAGGGTAATTTGTGCTTAATTAACACCAACATTAGTGAATTCACAACCCATGCTCCTCGCCTTGCTACCCTAATTTCTCCTTTTGGCTCTCTAACCCTAGCCACTTAGTTTAGGATTTTTAGTTTCGTCACACTCTTTCCTACTCATCCATCGTTGCGAGGTGGTTGTAAAACACTATTATCTTTCTTTATCGATCAATTTTGTGAAAATAGAACGACTTGTCCCTGTGATCCGACCCGGTACTCACCGGTTATTTTTATTGCATTGACGCTCCTACGCTTGGGAGCGGAAGGCGTGCGCTTGCGCGTTTTCCGAGTCAACCAATTGGCGCCGTTGCCGGGGACAACGGTTTCTAGTAGTAGCATTTTTTGATTGATTTTGAAACTTTTAGTGTGATACTTCTATCTCTTAGTGTGTGTCTTTCATTTTCTTTATTTTCCACTTATTGAGTCTTTTTGCTTGTTTATTTTCATTTTTCTTGGAATTTTTTTTATGAACAACATGGCATCACCTTCACATTTTTCGGACGTTGATTTGGAGGATATCCCACTTCCGCCATACTTTCATGGCACGGAGTGGGAGAACCCTCACTTACATATTAAAAATTTTGAAGATTGGATGCATTCATGTCTTGGTGGGAATATCGATGATGATTGCATATATTTTAGATTCTTTCCCAATTCTTTACAGGTTGATGCTAGACTTTGGTTTGATTCATTGTCTCTGGACTCACATTTTACTTGGTTGTCATTTCAGGCTGAATTTCTCCGAGTGTTTTTGCCTATCTTTTTGGAGCAGGTACATGGGCGGAAGGCCATGGAGCATATAGCGAGCTTTACCCAGGCTGAGTGGGAGGCCTACCATCAGACTTGGCAGAGGTTCACTGATTTGGTGCTTGCATGCCCACACCAGAGCTTTCACGAGGATCATCTTCTGCAGATCTTCTACACAGGGTTATCGCCATCTGGGCGAGATTTGGTGCAGATGAGCTGCGGTGGAGAGTTCTTTGATTATTCGACCGAGGATTCCTGGTGTTACCTGAGGGACCTTGCAGAGTGGGAGCGGACTGAGCCATCTGGAGAGCAGTCACTTGGATATGAGGGTGATGGCCAGTCCCAGTTTCCATTTCAGGATGCAGAGATGCAGGCCCAGTGTCAGCTTGAGGAGCCACCTTTGGGCTCTTTTTCTTGCGACCCCATGGGATACAGAGCAGAGCAGGAGGATGGGTTGCATGAGAGCCAGGTAGATGATATTGACAGATTATATTTTGAGGAGTCGGAGGAGACAGATGATGGAGTGCGTGTCGACCACGACGGTGACACGATGCATTTTCATTTTGAGGTTGATGATGAAGTGGATGTGCATGATGGCCGAGAGCAGATCGAGTACACCATGGAGCCTGAGCCACAGGCCACTTCAGAGTTAGCTTCACAGGTCGAGGCGGTTGAGTATTTTGGGAGGACGACTGAGATGAGCTATTTCTGGGATGGCGAGGAAGATGTGTGCTTGGGTTTGCCCGAGACGAGTCTACCTCCAGTCCTGTCACATATGTCACTTCCCTCGCCTCAGGATGCGCACTTGCCAGTCATCGAGGAGGTTTGTCAGGAGCAGTTATCAGTTGTGGGGAGTGCCGCAGAGATCGTTGATGTTGATATTGATGTCGAGGAAGAGGATAGAGACGGGGATTGCGAGATGGTATATATTGAGCCCGAGCTCACTCTTACTCCAGATTTCTCTCTGCAGCCACTTCCACCTCCTCCTGAGGCCGTGCATCATGCCACATCTAGCACCGTATTTCAGGGAAGTTTCCACCATCTCATGCCTTGCAGTTCTGAAGCCCAATTTGCACTTCCACATATTTTTGCTTCAGATTGTCGTCCATTACATTT
Organism: Scilla litardierei; assembly: GCA_030789695.1. Classification (NCBI taxonomy): domain Eukaryota; kingdom Viridiplantae; phylum Streptophyta; class Magnoliopsida; order Asparagales; family Asparagaceae; genus Scilla; species Scilla litardierei. Next base: position 11,448,269 of record CM061131.1, read on the forward strand.
ACATTCTTTTATTTGTTTTGACGACCCGTTTTGGAATGCTTTTGCAGGGCATGAGGACATGGCTTGGATTGATGCAGCTCGTCTCCCACATACCACATCTTATCAAAAGGAGATACTTGGAGTTGCATTGCTAGAATCCAAGGAGGCCGGTGGTGGCCTAGCTCCAAAGCAGCTGGCGTAGGAGCGTAAGGATATGATCGAGCAGTTGCCACCACCGTTATACATTCGAGATCCGCCATTTGCCACGGTGTGTTCTTTCCATGTAGTGTAAATAAATAAAATTAAAAGTTAGTTTGCTTTTGCATGTTTGCTTTCGTTTTTTCTTTTCTTTTCTAGGATCTTTTGCCGAGATCTAGTACTCTCCCAACATTGAGGACAATGCTTATTTTAAGTTGGGGGGAGAGTGTTAGAATCTTTAGGTTTGTTAGGTGTTAGGATTTTGGCCTAAATTTTTTTTTTTTGAGATCCCTCCATCTTGCTCTCATCCATTGATTTTCATTTCATATTATATTTTGGCCTCTTTGTTCCTACGCCATTAGCTTTGCTTAGTCCCTATATGCTTAATGCCATGCAATTTTTCGGATTATCATTTTGGTATCAACTTCTCGATGTTGGATTGGCATGTTTCATTTCTTTTCCAAATTGGATTCATATGTTAATATACCATGTATGAAGCTATTTCATATGTTGTGATACTTTCTTTGAGATAATTTGGGAAAAGTTTGGTGTAAGTGGTCGCATGAATTGGATGAACGGTGTGGTTTTTAATTGGATTGGATTTGGCCAATTGTGCATGCTTTGTTTTCCTCTTAGGAACGGGTGGATGAGTTGCTAATTTGTGTTGGAATGAAAAAGAAAGTTAGAATAAGTGAATGTTTCTTTCTAATCGAATTGAGTAGCCGGTGCCCCACGAAACATTGGGGAGGAAGCCAAAAATGAGATTTAGGAGATCATTCCATCCATTTGCATATATAGCGTCATCACGTGTATGCAAATGTGTCGGTGTTTGCATTTATGGCGTTATCGCGTGAATGCAAAACATAAACATCAAAAACAAAAAAAAGAAAAGAAAAGAAAAATGAATGAACAATGAAAGAATAAGCAACATGAGTGATGCAATCTCATCTCCCACAACTTAGATGAAATATTTTCTTTTTTTTTGGCCACTTTCATGAAATTTGAAAATTTGACATCGTGATATTTTTCCGATACGTGTGATACGGTGCTTATTTCCTTAATTTTCTTTGAATTGGATCGAAGGGAGTGTCATTTGTTATTTACTTTCATATATTTGGTATATTGGCTTTGGAATCAAGTGGAAATACTATTTTGGGGTGTGCCATGAAGATATCGTGAGTTGGTGCATGTTTTTCCAATTTAATCCGAATTTATCGCATATTTTGCTAGGGGCTAGCAAAAAGCTAGTTGGGGGGTGTGATTCGGGATATAAATTGCATATTTTACCCCCTAACTATCCCCATTTTGTGCCAAAGATTAGGCTTAATTGTGCTCTTTTTGGGTATATTTTCATTTCATATCAATTTTAGGGCTTATTCTCATTCTTGGTACAAAATACGGTTTTTATCGTCGCTATTGGCTTCCTATTATTTTTCCTATGCTCCTGCCATTATTTCGATCTTATCTCCATTTTTTGGGATTTATTTGAGCGTTGGAATATTTTATATAGCTTATTGGAGGTCAATATTGTATTTATATAAGTCATTATATTAATTTTCACATCAAATGGACTAACTTTTGCTTCTCGTATTTTTCAGGTACTTCTGGGATTTTTCTGGATTTTCTGAAATTTTTCTAGAATTTTTGGGAATTTCCAGATATTTTTAATGATTTATTGGAGCAAAGGAGCAATATATGGGATTTTAGAAATAAGAAAATAATAAAAAAAAGATATTAAAAAAATTTTATTAAAAGCCCCGTGGGCCGGCCCGCTGGTCGGCCCACAGCAGCCGCACGTAATTGTTTAAAAAATATATTTTCTTTTTGCGGGCCGGCCCGTTGGCCGGCCCGCTCTCTGCGAATACGCTGCAGGCGCGCGCATATTTTGAAAAAAAAAAAATTTTTTTTTTAAACTGAGCGGGCCGCTGGCGCGCTCGAAATTCTCGAGCGGGCGGCCCGCTCGATTATTTCGAGCGGGCCCAGCGCCCGCTCAAACTGAGCGGGCGGCGGGCGCCTGGGGCCGGATCCGACCCGATCCGGCCCCGCTTCCCTTCAGCCAAGCGCGCGCGCGGGTCGGGCGGCCAGCGCCCGACCCGCAAGCCCAATTCTGGGTGTTTTGGGGGGGCTGGCTGCTGTTTTTTTTTTTTGGTTTTTCTTGCGTTTTTTAGGGTTCTTGATGGGGGTTTTCTTCCCCAAAGGCTAGGGGGAAGCTTGGAGGCCATTGGAGCTTGGGGAAAGCTTGGAGGAGGTGCTAAAGTGGAAGGGAGGCTCATTTGGGGAGAGCTTGGGTGATATCTTTCTTCCCCACTTTTGTAAATTGATATCTCACTTTTGTATGAAACTTTGATGAATCTTTTGAATGAAATTTACATCTTGTTTGCTATGATTGTGTAGTGTTAGTGTGCTTGGGTGGTGATTCATTGGTTTGGATGTTAATGTTTGGCCTAATTCCCTCTTGCCCAATTTTCATTGTTGATGTTGGAAGAATAATTAGGGCACAATTTTATTGGCCAAGTCCCGAGAGGGCAATTTGAGAAAATGTCATGCTCGTAATTTGATTAGTGTTCGATTATACGTCCATCCCTATTGCTAATTGTGATGTCCTTTATTGTTAAATTCTCCGATTGGGCTTCCTTAGCCGGATGACCAATTGAAGTATATGAGGGTAATTTGTGCTTAATTAACACCAACATTAGTGAATTCACAACCCATGCTCCTCGCCTTGCTACCCTAATTTCTCCCTTTGGCTCTCTAACCCTACCAATATAGGTTAGGATTTTTAGTTTCACTTCACGTTTTTCACCACGTTTCCGACATTTCCGCCGTAATTTAGGTAGTTGTAAAACACTTTAATTTTCTTTATCAATCAAAATTTGTGAATATAGAACGACTTGTCCCTGTGATCCGACCCGGTACTCACCGGTTATTTTTATATTGCATTGACGCTCCTACGCTTGGGAGCGGAAGGCGTGCATCCGTGCGCGTTTTCCGAGTCAACCAGTCTGAGCTCAGCATCCTGTGGTTGGATCAATTTAATATATACAGGAATCTTCCTCTTTTGAGGAACTTTATTTTTGAACCTGACAGCCGTCCTTTTTTCAATTGAGGTACAACCAATTCTGCTACCGGTGGATTGCATCCATCTTTGGGAAGTCAATCCTAGCTGGCGTGTTGGCAGCAGGGACGTGTGAACGAACAATCTTCTGGTTGTCCGTAAATTTATCCGGCAATTGATGTACTTTAGTCTGAATGTAAAGGATCTTCTGGATCTCATATTCACAGAGAAAAAGTTTGCGGATCATAACGAGATTAGGACTTTTGTGTCCCATGATATGGTCTCAAAAGTTTCAGGCTTCTTTTAGACTGAGTGCCTATTTCAATGAGACTTTGCTCATCAAATTCACATTTATCAAGACTTGGTGGTAAACCATAAGCAAGCGGCATCAGTAATAAGATATGACCACTAGTGGGCCGTATCGTGATAAACGATGCGGAATGCAGTGTGTTGGTCCCTGAACATCAACAGGGAACTAGGATTTAACAATGGACGTGAAATCCATTGGAGTCTCTTTACCAGAGACTCTAATAACCCATTATGAATATGAACATGCTACAGGATGTTCAATATCAATGCCAAGTCTTCAAAGATATGTGTAGTGAATTCACCCACATAATAAGCTTTTGAGAAAGCGAAGTTGCTAGTGAATATAAAGGCACACATAAGACCATATAGTAGATGCATCTATCAGTACAATGAAGTACCAAAAATGGGCCACTTGTGGGGTGAATAGGCCCGCAAAGGTCACCATATATTCTCTCAATCAAGCCAGAAGACTCTAATCCCACTTTCAGGAGGGAAGGTCTTACTATAAGTTTTCCCTTACGACAAAGGGGGACAAGGAAAATCAATCTTTTGAAGAGTCTTCAGGTTCTCCAATGGATTCATTTGATGACGCGTCCATCATCGATGATCCAGGATGACCAAGTCCATTGTGCCAAAGTTAAAAACTATGGCAATGAAAGGCACTTCTGGTGCTCAGTCGAGTTGGCTTTCTATAGGATGAATATCAGTAATTATAGGGGCCCGATGGGGGTCCAATGAAATCGTAAGTAGATGGGCTTCTGGCCATCATCTTGACGAGTTACATATTGATATTTATTATCCACATTTTTCAAGTTATGTTCGTTAAACGAAATATCCTTGAAACTTGGAAAATTCCTATATGTTTAAGTGGAGAAAATTGCATCTTATAGTCTCGTTGTATGTGGGAGCAATATTAATGCTACACCAGTGCAAAGAGGCACTGTCCACAATATTACATACTTCATCTATAAGTAAAACGAAATTTTATTTAAGTCAATGAAAAAGACATTTAAAATAAAAGTTCGTACTTAAGCAAATTAAAGATGAAGCAACATTGAATTTTAAAAGCATAGATAAAAGATGAAGCTTAATCGAGCAGGTCGTCGTTTTCGAAGTCATTTGTAGTGAACATCATTGGTGGCTGAACAGCCACCAAATTTGTTTCAGGCAGAGACTTCTGGCTCACCTGATATAGTTCCTGGAGGTGGCGAGGAGTGCGGCAGATTCTGGACCAATGGCCAGTCATACCGCATCTATGGCATTTATCCTCCCAGTTCTTCTTAGGAAGTGACACTTGGTTAGTGTTCTTTTGCTTCCATATGAAGTTACTCTTTCCTGTATTGTTGTTGGTGGATGGAGGTGCTGCTCCTCGTCCATTCTTCATCACACCTTTCCCTTTGTTATTATTAGCCTTCTTCTTGTTTCTCCACTTCTGGGGAGAAACGTGGTGGGCTTCAGGGATAGGCACAGTGCCAGCTGGACGTAAATTATGAGGGGCTAGCAGTAAATCTCGATTCTGCTCTGGCCTAAGTAGGCATGAGATCAGATCAGAGAATTTTGTGAAGTTGCGTTCACGATACTGCTGCATGAGGATTGCATCTTTCTCGTGAAACGAGGTAAATGTCTTTTCCAACATGCGTTGTTCTGTCACTTCTTCACCGCACAACTTCAGGCGTGAGGTGATATTATGAAGTGCAGAATTATACTCAGCGTGGGACTTATAGTCCTGAAGTCTGAGGTTTTTCCCACTCATAACTGGCATGCGGTAATATTACATCAATTTGATGTTTATACCGTGCCTCCAACGCTGTCCACAGCTCCATTGGATCCTCTACCGTTTGGTATTCGGCCTTTAAGGTCCGATCTATATGTTTCCTAATGTAGATTATGCCTTTCGCCTTATCCACGTCGGAGACAGTGGTAGGAGTGCTACTGCTAGATGTAGCAGAAGCAACGGTCGCTGCTGGGGCCGAAGGAGGAGCCAAAATGGAGCCAAGGAGGGCCATCGAACGCAAGTGGAACTTCAGGTCCACTCGCCAACTCAGGTAATTTTTTCCTGCAGAATCGAGGACCTCGAAATCGACGCTTGCCAATTTTGCCATTTTATCTATGCAATTTAAAACATGCATGAATTAATTAAAATTGAAATTCACACATAAAAATAAAATAAGTAAAATGTGGGGATCGGCCAGATACCCAAAAGAATACAAAGTCCAAAGTCCGAATATACAGTCCATAAAGAAGAGAAAAGTACAATTTGGAAACCCAGAATGAGTCCCTATATTTTCCAATTTTCGTCTCCGTCTTCATTTGTCGGTACACCAGTCTTTGACATTAATACATTTATTCCTCACTTACAAATTCTCTCAAAAAGAAAATAAAATTGCAAGGAATTTAAAAAGGGTATCAAATTGGCCGATCCCAAAAATCACATTTTAGCTTATATAAACATCCACGCAGTTTATAAATGCTACAGGCACAAAATAAACAACCACGCATGTATATAACACATGCATATATTAAATGGAAAAATAGGCTAGAAAATATAATAATCTCTCGGACCACGGGGAGACGTCATACATCGTTAGGTTAGTTAACTAACGGCAGAGCGGTCGCAGGATCCTTAAGATAATTATATTTTGAAAAAAATCCTAATATTCCATAAATTAATAATAATGCAAGAGTGTTATAATTTTAGCAATATGGCGTGACAGGCTCATAACAAAGAATTAAAATAAATTAATATTTTGAATGAGGCTGCAAGCCCATAAGTCAAATATTAATCATTTAAATAAGCAATTTTATTAACTCGGCTTCTAGCCCAATAAGCCAAATTAAATTAATATTTGGGCTTCAGGCCCATTTGCAAAATTTTAATTAACATATTAAGTTTGCAATTGGATTAACTGGGCTGCTGGCCCAATTGAGAAATCAAAATTAATTAATAATCTGAATGGGGCTGCTGGCCCATAAAAACTTATATGCATTGTTGTAAACTGGGCTTCAGGCCCGAATTAGAACACAAAATTAATTATTATTCTAATATGGGATGTAGGCCTATAAGCAAAATGAAAATCATGTTAATTAACAATTTGATTAACTGGGCTTCTGGACGTTTAATCTTCTTCATGGCTATTTGCCATGGTTAATCAACCATAGCTACTACATGTTAATAATAATAGTCCAAAGGGGCCGGCCCCCCTGAAATGGTAATACACAGGCAATTATTACTAAGAGTGTTATGTATCATTAGGATAACATAGCCATAATTAGTATGTAGTCAATCATTTATTGCCATTACCTATTTTTATTTTTATAATTCTGATAATAACAGAGGAATTTAAAAGGTCACAACAGAAACACAAAACAGAGAAGATACATGACTTGTTATATCAGCTTTAAGGACATGATTGAAACTGAAAGTTGATGTTCTTTAAACATGCATGCGCATGTTTCTAAGCAGACCGAATTCCACCAGCAAAGTACCTATGGTTTTGCGTCTCTCTAACATTTCTCGTACCAGGAATGCCATGATGTTGATGCCACATGGAAATGAATGTTGTCAATGCAGCTATCACTTGTATGTTGCCCATATCTACATTATTGTGATTTTTTTTAAAAAAAATAATTAATCTATTAAAAACATTGTTTTAACAGTAAATTTGTGCTTAATATATTAAACTTGATCAATTTAGCACAAAAAAAAAAACAGTCACATACACAAGTCCCTGATGCGTCATGTCTGAAGGCATGCATGATGCATTCCCACAATCTTATATATATATATTATATATATATATATAAGAATCAAGTCAGGATTCATATTGATTTAGTCTCGGATTAGGCCATTTATGATGGACATCATTATAGATGGACATGATTAGAAAACGAAAGTGGTGATAAATTAATCAAGTTTTAGCACAGAATCAGTTTTTCATCAGTTTCCTAAAACAGCAACGAAAAGCATGTAAGCATGAAAACCAAAGTTGCTTTCTCTCATGGTAGCAAAAAATGGCAACATGATGCTTTATTTGAATAACCAGTTTACATGGATCATCAATGATGGATGCAAAGAAAAGCATGTCAAACTTCCACAGTCAGAGGCTTGCTTGCATGAATTCAGAGAGAGCCGAAAGGTTTTTTTTTTAATTATTATAATTTTTTTATTAAATTTTGATATTGTACAGACATATGGCAGATTTAAACAAGCCCAAAATAGACTATGTATAATCGTCGCTAATTTATGTAACTATCTACGGGATCGAAAAATATTACCTCTAGATTAAAAATCTAGGGACGATCGTAAAAATATAAGATCCGTAGAAAGCAAAATCCACGCTCCTAATACGCCAAAGATGATCGCCGCAACGGATCGCCGCAACGGTACGCTGCAACAATAGATTCCTTCGCGCGTTTAGGGGTTTGATTTTCGAGACGGGATGAAAAGCTCAAAAAATTTAGAGCAAACGAGCTGATAACGTGTTTAGATAGATTGAAAGAAGTGTAAACCATCTCCTATTAGGAGTAGCCATGGCATAAGCCATGGCTCTCAATATATTGACTTCATAATAGGATTTGGAGTCCAAGGGACTCCCCACTAAGTTAGTGGGGAGTAATTGTGAGATGATGAGGGGAGGGACACCAAAAGCCTCCCTCAACTCACAACAAAGTGTATAATTTTGTATATTTTGTTAGAATTTTATTTGATTTTTTATTTGATTTTTTAAGGCTATTTAGAATTTTTTTTTATTTTTAATTTTTCGGCCAGCCCGGGCTTGGTCGGGCCATAGGACGGGCTTCCGGCCCCCGGCGCCGGTCCGGCCCGGGTCAAATAGTCAACCGGGCCGGGCCGGACGGATGGACAACCCGAGACACTAGCCACAAGACTATCTGCATCCACTCATCATGAATGGCTCTTATAACTTTAGCAATGTTCGAAAAATGCCAAAAGCCAAGTTGGATACATGTAAGAAAGCGACTTAGCCTCCCTTGGACACATCAAGATGAATCACGGGAATGCACTGGAGAGTAACTCATTGGTTTTGACTGCAAGGGGACCGTTTCTTAGAGAAAATTGGCTAAATAGCATCGGTCAACGAGTGGTTTTAATTTTTACCACCAAGTTTAAAAACTTTGCTAGAATACCACCCCCCCTTAAAAAAGAGACTAAAATACCCACGTTCGTTCCCAAACACTAAAATACCCTCTACGTCGACGCCGAACTCCGACCACCCCGCTTCTCCGTACTCCAACCACCTCGCATCTACGGCAACGCCTCGCCGTACTCCGACAAAGCCCTACGAGCCAATTTGCGCCAATTTGCACCAATATGCGCCAATATACGCCACGTATCGTGGAGTATATTGGCGCAAATTGGCGCATATTGGTGCAAATTGGCGCAAATTGGCTCATAGGGCTTTGTCGGAGTACGGCGAGGCGTTGCCGTAGGTGTGGGGTGGTCGGAGTACGGCGAAGCGGGGGTGGTCGGAGTTCGGCGTCGACGTAGAGGGTATTTTCGGCGTTGGGTTCCGACCACCCCGCTTCTCCGTACTCCGACCACTCCGCATCTACGGCAACGCCTCGCCGTACTCCGACAAAGCCCTATGAGCCAATTTGCGCCAATTTTCACCAATATACGCCAATATACGTCACGTATCGTGGCGTATATTGGCGTATATTGGCGCAAATTAGCGCAAATTGGCGCAAATTGGCTCATAGGGCTTTGTCGGAGTACGGCGAGGCGTTGCCATAGATGCGGGGTGGTTGGAGTACGGAAAAGCGGGGTGGTCGGAGTTCGGCGTCGACGTAGAGGGTATTTTAGTGTTTGGGAACGAAAAGGGTATTTTAGTCTCTTTTTTAAGGGGGTGGTATTCTAGCAAAGTTTTTAAACTTGGTGGTAAAAATTAAAACCACTCGTTGACTGGTGCTATTTAGCCAATTTTCTCCGTTTCTTAAACGAGTGACCTATAGCATGGTTGAGTCACAAATCATAAAATTACAATTTGATGTGAAATAATCTTTAAACTACAAATTCAATGACGCAAAAGAGTAAATCCTTCCTATGCTCTTCTCTCCGGAACTTTTTTCGGAAGATTAAAATCTTCTATTTTGATCTTCATGTTCCAAAAACCTCAATGGATCATTCAAAGCATTTTACTCGTTGGTCTCGGGTGTTGCAGATTTAACGATTTTGCAGTAATAGAATCTTCTGCAACAACTAGATCAACTAGCTAAACAGTTTACCAAATAGTCCCCTGATGGTAAGGCCAAATTCGAGCTGGCGTACGTGGTCACTGCATGTACTAGCTGCATCATGTTTCAAGCAAAGTATTCAAGCAACTTTAAACAAGAGAAGTGCTGCATGCACCCCTATGAGTAGGGGTGCATGTACGGATTGTTTTCCAAAAATGGGAAACTATTAAGTATTAATTCAAATCATTTGTTTTTTTTCTATTTTAAGTTATTTATTGCACAAAAAGCTATATGCACCCCTATTCATAGGGGTGCCAATAGCAATTCTCTTAAACAAAGCCTCGACTTTTTTCATGCAAAAAGCAAAAGCTATTATTTAAGGCTTTGGATACAGGGGACCCTTTGTTCGCTACTGCTATAGCTGCCAACTGTTGTGGCTAGTCTCCATTGAATTTCTTATGCTTCTTTTGTTGTATTTTGTTCGTGTCCTGAATTCATTACTTTTGGTTGGTGTACAAAAATTTGGATCGCAGTTCATCAATGTAACCTTTCAGGTGAGATTTTTCTGTTGAGAACCATACATTAATAGAGAAATACTACGTGAATTTAATTTGATAACTGATCAATTCATCAATCCATGTTCTTATGGTACTCAACAAACCGAACCCATTGATTTGAAAAATGGTAGCAAAATGTTTAGAAAGACAACGATACACATGGAACTTGTAAGGCCAAGTCCAAGCGGTCGCATCACCAAAAAAGTTAATAAGTCTCATCATCAATTCCAATCACACACTCTTTCTTCCCAAAATAGTCTAAATTGCACTGAATATAATATGCACCGCAAGTAATGAAGTGTATTTAGCCATTGAGCCCACAATAACTTCTTCTTACCTTAAAAACAATGGCACTTTCTTCGATGCATCGCCGTAAACATGCAAGTGAGATGAATATGGACCACCTCTGCACCATAGAGCCTCTTTAATGGTACAATGTTGACCCACGTTTCAAAGAGTTTGGTGTTTCAAAGAGTTTGGTGTCACTCGAACCCAAGCTCCTTCTCTAACACGTGAGAGAAGACAATGCATGAGAAATGTGATGTGATGTAATTGATAAGTAGGTAAGTTATGGCCTAACTAAGGGCATGTTCTTTTGCCAAGAATGGGGACGCGAATGGAAATACGGACACTATTCATGCACTATTCACCCTATTCCAAGCGGTTGTTCTTTTGGGCGTGGAATAGAATCCTACATGGCTATTTCAATTTGGTAATGATGAGCACTTTTGTATTCCAAGCTTTTTGCTTGGAATACAATGGAATCCTTGGAATGGTGGGCACCACTCTCTCATTTCTCTCTCTCTCCCTCCCTCCAACTCATCCCCTTTCCACTTTTTCATTCCAACTCTCCAATCCCAAAAGAACACAAGGATAGAATGTGGACTCCACTTTCTATTCCAAACCCCACTTTTTATACTCTATTCCACCCAAAAGAACACAAAACTCCGTTTTCTCTCTCCTTGGAATACAAACTTTCTCATGTTTCATTTTTTCCTATTCCAGCAAAAGAACAGGCCCTAAGTGAGCGCGTTTGAGTAGTATATCTGCTGCTGATGAAGCTGTCCTGCCGTTTATATAGAACTGTAGGGCGTAACGGGATAACTGACTCCCGCCAATTAGGCCTTTACTCTCCTACCATACATGGTAGAGACAATACCCCGCGTAATTGACTCCCCCATATTAGTCCTTTACTTTCCCGGCATAAGTGGGAGAGTGGCTATTGAATGCGGAGTTATGATGACCGACCTCGCCAGACGAACAAACCTTCGGTGAGGAGACTGTTACTAAGGAACCGACCTCTTTATCACCAAGGGTTACATTAACGAATGCAGGTTTGTCTTGTAGAGCTGGAGCTTAGACAGGCCGACCTCCCAAGCTGTCCTCAGGTCGTGCCTGAGGACACTTGCAGCTTTCGGCTAGTGCATTGGTACTTGCTAAGTCTCATTTACAACATGTACTAAATTTTCCCGTTCTAGATTTAACAAGGAATGCGCCGGGGTTAGATCATGCATGGAAGCTTTTGGCAGGTGACCTGCCACCTCAGATTTCCATGGAAAACACCCCCTCCTCCATCTCCGCCAGAGCCTCCGAGGATGTGGACTGTGCGGTGGCCATCCGTTTTCATCCCACTTCATTTTGACAACAGGCCAGCAAACAAGATTATGGACCGTTTGTTGGGGTCCTACAGCCTTGTGGTCAGCCCCCGTGAGATCTTGTTGTCATTAAATTGTTCGATCCACTTGTGTTACTTTGGCACCCAGTCATAGATTTGTATGCGTCCCCGTTTTCAGTGTAGCTTGCATTGTCCTCATGGTCCCGTATTCTTCGTGTTCCTTTGTTGTTCCTCACTCAACAGAGTGGAAGAGGACCACGAAGACGAAGAATAGTAGAAAACATAGTTTTGCTTGTTCATCCACGCATAGAATCTTGCTTTGCCTGTCTAAACCCCTTTGGCTTCAGTGCAAACTAAATTCCTGCCTCTATCCATACTCAACATAATCAGAAAAGGCTAGCAGATAGCAGTACACAAATCAAATCCTGATTCAGAAAAAATAATACTGGCAATGTCCATCCAACTTTCCATGGTTCAGATGCAGCAAAAAATATTTAAGATAACTACATAATGCTAATTATTGAGGAAGGCCTCAACAGAGAGATGGAGAGAGCTGCTAACATCTCACCAGGCTGTAGCACTGTCATGTGGCTGTCCCCAACACCCTGTTAACCATGTATAAGAGCTCAAAGGTGGCAAAAGATAAAGCTCCCACCATTATCATTAATTATTCAATAATTCCACATCACACTTTTGATGCAGATACGCAACATGTCAGCTATGGTGGCTTTGGCTTCCAATATTGAATTAATATACATCCACATCCTCACCACTGCATCCCAGCTAACATCCATCATGCCTTCAATAATGCAACTAAAAAGAAAGGGACACTGTTTCTACCCCTTGTATAGCTACATGTCTTGGTAGCCACAGAAAAATTGGCATATGAACCCCTTTTTAGCCCCTTGTGCTGTCTTTACTTGAAAAACATTTTTCAATAAAGATTTCGGTCAACCCTCATCGCAACTTTGGAGTTTTGATATAGCATTAGGAAAATATTACCCTTACCATGAATATAGATTTTTATCACAGCAGCAGCAGAGATTCGTCTGAAGGATAATTCATGAGGCACAATGTACTAAGTACTCAACCAGTAAGGCTAATACTTAATAGCTGTGCACAAGAATGATAGCAACAGGTTTGGTGAACAAATAATCAATTCCCAGATGTGATCTAGATTAGTTTGAAATGAACCTTGCAAATGACATTGAACGCTCAGCATCATTCACAAAATTGTGCATTGAATGGATCAAGATTTGATTCAGATTTGGTTCATTGGTGGCTTCCTTTGTGTAGTATAGATAATCATTTACAAAGAAATGTTGTATCAGTTAAGAAACATATATATAATAGAAGTTCCAACATCATGCTATTATTATACTGATCATAAATGTATAATTATGTAAAGCATAAGAATGTAATGGAAAGAATTTGCTCCCTTTGAGAATCAAATATTTTCCGTCTATTTCAAATGGTTTTCATAGAACCACAACAATCTCTTCCACCCAAATCGGTTTTAAAAAAAAAACAAAAAACAAAGCAAGATTGGATAGATCACACAACCCCAATCAATGACTTCTTATATAAAAATTTTCACAATGCTTTATTCTCAAGATGTGTACAAAAACCTCAATGCCTTGGGGGGGTTTGAGGGTTACAATGTACCAAGTGAAGGGCAAGCGGAGAAGGGGAATGCTTCTATGTGGCCAAAATGTACCTGAATCTGAACTCGTAGGGAAGGACTTGAATTGTTTGTGGAACCTCGCTTCTCCTCCCCATCTCAAGGCATTCAACTGCATCGTTCCTTAATCGATCCGGTAGCTGCAAGCAAATCCAATCCATTAGTGACCCGACATCCTTTGCAAAATCCAACATATACCAATCTAGCAGCTTCGGGATCCCAAGTTTGTTCTGCGTTGAGATGCCAACGCCCGCCTGCAAGTACTCTCTCTTGGCAGTTTCCAATTGCTTGTCAACTTGAGATGCAGTGTAAACTCTCACCTAAATTAAAACGATTTTCGAAAGTGTCACTTGAGTTCAACTATAACCCAATGTCAATTGTTTGCGAAAAACTAGTAGAATCAGGATAGCTTCAAGATACTTACAGCGGGCGAAGACCAGCTTCCACAAGAAAGTGCAAATGTAACTAAGGGTTCAGGCCAATCCAACCCGAAAATCCCTCTTGCCGTAATCTCATCGCCCTTCATTCCTTTTGGGTATGTCTGTTGAGTGAAATTGTAATTTGGTTGTTAATGTGATGTAATAGAACGAAGGGTTATCTTGTAAATGAGGAGAGTACAGTAAATACGTTTTTTGAGGGATATGGCAACCTCAGTATGAAATGCTCAATGGTCATCGCGCTAAGGAAGTGGCCACCCACATTAACCATTGCCTGAAAGTAAATCGATTTTTATATATGTGTTCTTATTGATATGCTATATCTTACAGAAGAGAGGAAAGATGAAATCGTTAAACAAAATACCTTTGGCATCAGTGCGACAACCATTTGAGGAGTTGCAGGAATACCGTGCTCAAGGAAGGCCTAATGTAGAACAGAGAAGAAAATGATTTAGATTTCTATTCTTTAAATTGACAATACAATTGTCAAGTGATTACAATATCAGATACATGCATTTAGTATTTGGAGAGCTCTACATTGAGACTTCGATCAGAATTAATACCATGTGCATCGAAGAAATTAGTTCGATTCACAAATAAATTGTTCATAGAACCTATTCGATAATTCAACAAATTATGAAGACGAAAAGGCTTGTGGTTACATTCATCATGCATGAGTTGTAGATGTTAATCCAGAATGCAAGCTTCTGCTGATGGGTAAGCCCTAATAGCTCGACCAAGGCAAGCTTCCGGAATAAAAGCCTGAATTCCACCAAAATAACAAGAGTTTAGTACTTGTTATAACCCTGCATGCACACATTCTCGAAAACGAAGTAACACATTCCGAAACTCACTTCAGTCGTCGTGTGAGCAGAGAAGAACCGGTCATCAAATTTGGATCAATCATGTTTGGCTCAATGGAAAGAAAACGATTGTAAGGACCAATATCTCTTCTTCCAAATTCTGAATAAACACCATAAGGATCTCGAAATCGTTGCTCTTCGACTCCCTCACAAGACCCTGAAACTGAAGGCAATGTCTCAGGCTCCACTTCAGTGTTGCTTGATGAAGTGCTCATCTGTGAGAAAATGCTCATAAGGCATTTCAATATATCTTCGGATAACTTATTCGGGCCACTAGCTTCTTCCAATGCTGCTTCATCTGAAATACTTTGAAAGCTCTTCAATCAAACAAAAACCTAACAATCAGTACGAGTACTAAAAAATCCACATGAAACATCCCAAGAAAACTCTAATTACCAACCCACCTCTGCATTTTGAATTCTTGTTGGCGGAACCTTTTTCACCGGCGATTGCTTGCTATTCTTTGTAGAATTGGTGTTCACTTGGTTCTCCTTCCCTCGATGATCTTCGAAGTTGATTTTCTTAACGGGCTTCTTCGCGTTGGCAGATCGATTCGGGGAAGGCTCATGTTGGTCTCCATCCGGCGACATTCTCAAGGATGGGGAAGTGTTTACAACAGCCGAAGGAGTCAGATTCGGTGAATCGGGTGGGTTCTCTTTGGATTTCTTGGAAGATGAAATGTGCACAGCCTCTTGATACAGGCCTTGCCTGAAATTCACAACTTGTTCTTCCAGCCTAACAACCTCCTCCTCCAAGACCGCGACTTCGGCTAGAAGTTCTAGTGTCTTGAGAGAAATGTGTGCATCATCAATCCAAAATGTGATTCATTTATACTAAATTTAGACTCGGATGGAGAAAGGGAGTATATTTACATGAGAGGGAAGATAAGGAGGAAGCCGAGGAAGAGCACCCAGAGGCCTAGTGAAAGCTCTCTCCAATGCTCTGTGCACATTCTCTTCGTGCCTTAGCTTCCTCTTTAGCTTGTCAACCTGTGATTGTGAGACTGAGAGTGAGAGAGATCAACAGACTTTAATTGAATTACTAAAGATTAGAATTAGGATGATGACAAAACAACCAAACATAAAAATAAAAATTATACATCTTGTTGAAGAGCAATCTTTTTCTCTCTTCTAGATTGGATTCTGTTAAGTGCTTTCCCCTGCATCTCAGTGTTCGTCTCCTTCTCCGTCTCCTTCATCAAATAATAATAATAACAACAACAACAATAGTAAATTATTGATTCAAAATTGATGCTAAATTAAACAACAAAGACGTAAAAGACAATTTAGTCGCCTTATTCTAGAAAAAAAAACAAGAACACAAATAAAATACCAATGGGGAATTGTTATACGGAGTAATCGTTGGGAGTGAATTGCTCAAAGGATTGAAGTTTTCAAGAGAAATCAAGGAACCCATTTCGAATTTGGATCAAAACCGCTAACTTTTGAAACCACCCTCCCAAAATAGTACAAGTGCAAAAAAAGAAGAAACTTGAATTCATGGAGAAAAGAGAACGATGATAATGAAACTCAAAAGACTCAAACAATTCGAAATTCCTTTTGGGATTAAAACTGCTTACTTTCCAATAAAAACCTCATTAAAAAATGAAACCAAACTCAAATTTTGAGGAGGGAGCGCTCTTGATTTCAACAAAAAGAGGCAAAACCCAGATGGGGGAAGGCCTGGAGAAGGCTCGCTTACTTTCTCGTGCTTCGAGATTGAGGGAGCTTTCATGGTTTGCAGAGCTGTTCTCACTCTTGTGTTCATCTCTCTCTCCCCTCTCCCTCTCTCTAGCGTCTTCTCTTCTTGTTAAAAGGAGGCCTCACTGTGTATAAAGAATCATGGCGTGAAAAGGCTGCAACACTAATAACAACCGAACCCAAATGTCCCACACTCCCAAAAAAAAACTACGCCTATATACAAAGGCGTAGATTTGGTTTGCAAATTAGCCCCTGGAGGCTCAATTTGATGCATTTGCATATTAGTACCAGTAAACTTAATTTGTTCATCTTGCCCCATTGTGGAAATTGTTAAAAAAAACATTTCTTCCTTCGTGGGCAACGTTCACTCCTATTAAAGTGTGAAGATCATGGCATCATAAGGTCAAGTCCACCTGTCGATTTTTGGAGGGGGATTTTGAGGGGTTTTTTGCAAAAAAACCCTCTCCAAAATGCCCCCCCTCCAAAGCATTTCAACGAGAAGCCCCTGTAAAATGCGGGATTTTGGGTATAAATTAATTTTTTATTGATGTATTCGTTGGAATTTTGGCCAAATTTGAAGCGGATATTTTTTATTGAAGTAGAGCCGGTTTGGAATATAGCCGTTGGAAATAGAGCACAATATAGCCGTTGTAGAATATAGCCGTTGTGAAATATATTTTGTAATGTATTCTACAATGAATGAAGAGGTGTAGTGATCAATTATTGAAACAATGGTTTTTTTTCCTCCACAAATTTGTATTTTTTTGGGAAATTCGTCAAAATCACCACCCCAGCATTTTGGGAAAAGCCCACCGCTGGGTATGAAGCGCATTTTGAGGACAACAAAAACTTTGGCAAAAGCCTCCTATGGACTTGTCCTAATGGGTGACAGTTATCTTTCCAATGTTAATGAAAAGACACAGGAAATTCTAAAAAGGAAATTCTAGTTGCATATATAAATAACACATTTGCATCAAGCACGGCAGACGTAAAAGGAAAGTTTTGCATGGACTGGCATGCAAACGTTTCATCCCCTCCGAGTCCCATGTCACGGTAATAATACAAAGAGACAAAAGTGACAACCAGAGGCAAATAAATACTAAACCCCTGCAGGGATGAGCAACTCGTGTCCAGTCCAGCCTCTCTCCCCTTTCCTGAAAGCGGGAAAAATTGAATGCAAAATGCCACCACTGGCTCATACCCCCGTTCGGCCAACAAGACTCAATCCTCGGCCTCTTGCAAGTGAGAGAGGACGAATACCACTAAACCAATTGGCTGTCAATCGGCTGATTAAAGAAATTGGAAGTCGGTGCGATGGCAAAAGAAACGAGTCGAGTCATAAAAGGCTTCATGTTTCTTCTGACGTCAGGATCTAGTATTTAGGAAAATTTGGCTGGAAAAGGTTACCGACTTCTTCTTCGTTTTTTTTTGGCTAATTTTTGCTTTTGGACCCGTACCCGGATTATCGCATGTACATCCGAAATTTACAAAGCGGTTCGCATACGACGACGTTAACACCTGAATAGGTGCCGCCGCTCTTAAATTTGGACTTGGGGGGGGGGGGGGGGGCATTTTGGTAAATCGATAAAGTCGATGGGCTTACGATGGGAAACCGAGGTACGGTGTTGAATATATTTGAAAATATAGTTAAGAAAGTATACAGATTACGAGTGTTGTTATTCGCATCACAGAAATTTATGAATACACCATACTACTTGGTTCACCACACCTATATTTTTAACATAGAATGTTTGGATTTGGAGATCCGAATGGCTCTGATACTTTTATTCTTCCGTTCGGAATTGCAAAGCCGAACAGTATAATAAAATGTGTATTGTGTTCGGATTTACACATGTATTGTATTAGAGCCGTTCGGATCTCCAAATCCGAACATCGGATGTTAAAAATATAGGTGTGATGAATCAAGTTGTGTGGTGTATTCATAAATTTATATGATGCGAATAACAACACTCATAGATTAGTATCTTTTTGGTTTCATTTCGGGAACAAAAAACGTCCTGAAATATTTCCCAATCTATTCACATTTCTCTCTTTCTGTAGTGCTAGGGTAGAAAGAGAGAGAGAGGAGCTCACACAGTGCGTGTCCGGCGCACACGCTATGAATCATTCGCTTGCTTTACAGCCCAGTAAAGTTGAACCAAGACACTTTGATCCTTATTATAAATTGCAAATGGATCTCGCGGGTTAGTAACTATGTGCTAGGGTTTACATTCACATCCTTTTCGATACGCAAGCAGACGGCCCTAGAGCAGGCCAGGCGACACATATACCCTAAAACATATCGTTTGCATATTTACCGGATAATTAGCAAAAAACCGGTTCCGGATTCGGATTTGGATCAATTTAGGGAACGAAAAACGTCCTAAAATATTTCCCAATCTATTCACATTTCTCTCTTTCTGTAGTGCTAGGGTAGAGAGAGAGAGAGGAGCTCACACTCACACAAAGTGAAGAAGGGACAAGTGCGTGTCCGGCGCAGCACGCTATGAATCATTCATTCTCATGACAACCCCCCTTGCTTGCTTTACAGCCCATCCAAGTAAAGTTGAACCAAGACAACATGTGCCTGTGGATGGCCACTGTTCATGACACATTAGCACTTTGATCCTTATTAGTTTGGGTAAATTGCAAATGGATCGCCCGAATCGCGGGTTAGTAACTAGGTCGTGTCAGGTCGGGTCAGGTTCGGCAGGGTGTGCTAGGGTTTACATCTCACATCCTTTTCGATACGACCATTCTGAGATGGGCCAAGATCGAACGGCCCAAGCCCACATCGCAAGCAGACGGCCCTAAAGGAGAGCAGGCCAGGCGACGACGCCCCCGCGAAGACTGGGATCTCGTTGGCCTCGACCGACGCGAATGTCTCCCCCGGCCCACGTCAACAGGAGCTAACCGCTCTCCTTAAAGCACATATACCCTAAAACACTTATAATGTTCCGTATCGTTTGCATATTTACCGCGTATCGTTTGCATATTTACCGGATAATTAGGGGTGTGCAAAAAACCGGTTCCGCTTTCGAACCCATTATCAATTTAAAATCGGCAATTTAAAGTCAGATTCGGATTTGGATCAAAATTTACCAACCTATTGGATTAATTTGAAATCGGGAAACCGGATCTCACCCTTAGAATCCATGTCTGATTCCGGTCATTTATCTCTTTTCATGAAACCCAAATAACTAATTTAAACAGCGTGGTTTTCTAAACTCCCACCGATGCGGGACTAAACACAAGGAAGAACAAGGGTCGGCGCTTGCAGGAGAGAGCAAGCGCTGCTTGGGCACGGACTAATTAGTCCCACATCGGGCAAATTAGCGAGACATGTGTACTACAAGTTAGGAGGAGGGTGCAATGCTCTGTTGCAATTGGAACCATCAGAAAAGTTACGTGTGCATCATCATCAAGCTGTTCTCTTCTGCAAAAATTACGCTGCAGTAGAGATCAGGTTCGTTATATGTAGAGCGATGGGGAGACAGTTTGGAGCTTCATGGGTTTTGGATCTTTCACCCTCAGGGAGAAAACGGACATAGCTGAAGCCAAGTCCTTTTTTTGGCCTTGATTCAACTTGAATGGAGACAGGATGAAGGACCACAACACACTTGCAAGCCCTATGAATCTGAAGACCTCGTCAAATTAATGTCACGTCGTAGTCTCCTCCAGTTTTTTTTTTCTCTTGCATGCTCGTGATCAATGCGTGCCCACTTCCATGCAAGTCTAAAATCGCCTTCTGTTCTCTTCGTGTTTTTTAGCTCATATATGCAGCAGTGGGTGGGTTTGTCTCCTTCCGTCTGGTGTCCAAAAGCGTGAATTTGCCTGTTACTAGGTTCTCAATCAAGAAGATGTAACTGATGCGTGTTAGACACTGTCCTTAAAAAACAGATAAACAGATTTCTTTGTCATTGCACCAAATCTCTGGAGTACTGATGGGTGTTAAAGGAAATATTTTTATAATATAACAGAATATTGGGTAATCCTCCGGGTTTAATACCGTATTTGAGTATATGAGGGGTTTTGAAACTAATTGGGTGTAAAATTAAATTGTGATAAAATTTTGGTCATGTGATTATTTTTCCCTATATACTAAACTTTCAGAAGATAATAGGTGTGCTACATGCAAAAAAAAGGTGGTTAAAAATTCTATGTTAAAAAATAAAGAGGCAATGTAACAATTTTCTCAGAATAAAATTTGATATCATGAAATCCAAAATGCAGTCAACCCTTCCATTGGACTAAAAACAAGCAAATAAAATGTCCAACAACAAATCATTCATTTGAACATGCATCATTTTCAAATTATAGGGTCTATTCACTTGCCCACATAGATTAGGAGAAGATTCCTCTGATGGATTTATCAGTGTTTTGTCTCCTTTGGCTTCTAAATTTCAATTGGGCAAATATTGATTCTTAAACAACCAACAAAACATTAGTTATATAATATCTGCTACACATCCCAGGCTTATATTGGTTTTAAACCAGCTTGAAAACAAAGTTTAAGCTTATTTGAACTGAGGAGTGCTTAGTTCAAACATTGCACAATGAACTGTTCTTTGTCACATCCTATATTGTTAAGAACATACACATGCTTATTTTATGTAGGACTAGAGGTTCAAAATTGTTGGTGGAGGCTTTGGCATGTGCCTCAACTGAGGTGCATGGAACTAGTTTATAACCATTGTCTGTTATCTGCAGGCATTGACCAATCATATCTTAGCTATATATGTGGTATAATTATACTCTTCTCAATCCAAGCAACAAATATAATAAGGTATAGCTAGCTAATTATGTCCCAATGTGCATGCTTACAGTCTGGCTTAATTATCATATTTGGGACCACTGCATTCGATATTTTTACTTGATCAATCTCAAGGACAGCGAAACACATGCAAATACTCAAGCACATAGGATTCTCTATAGCTGCTATGCTGATTTTCAAGTTCTTGGGTGACACCTGCAAGAATCCCAAATGATTAAGATCAGAATGAACCAAACTGTAGTTAAAACTAGGACTCTTGATTCTCCATATAATGCGTAAGTATATGTTACAGAGTTCACGGGAGCTGTCGGCTTTACTGGGCTCTTTGTCAGTTCGAATAAATGATTGGGTTACCAATAGGCCGGCCCGATGCTGTAACAGACTGTCAAAGCCTGGCTCTGCTCTCCCATGCGCATCCCAGGGAAAGGGAAGAAGAGATCGATGGAGGCACGTGCAAGCCAACAAGGTGACGTCCCTTCATCGTTCCCTTTGAGCTTGCAGCAACTTTACATTCATTTGAGCATGTGAAACTGTGACTGGGAGCAAGCCCCACCACACTGAAATGATCACCGGCACGTCCGTCGTCGATCCCGAGTGACTCCTGTTTCATGCATGGGTTTTTGTTCTTGGATCCAAATGTGGTGCAAACTTTGGCAATTTGATCGTCAAGTGATGCATGTGAAGCGAGGGATGTGCTGCTCGGCAAAATTGTGGAAGGCATTTTGGTAAATCTCGGATATGTGTACCTGTGCGATGTCTTGGCTCGTTCTGATAACTAGTCGATGGAATGCTGCTGCTCATGTGCTCTCATATCTTCCCACAAGATCAAAGAATAAAGTGCATGCCTTTTTTTAAGTAGCGCCTTTTGCTAATTGAGGATCCAATGATGTTTTAAGCTCCGCCGACGGCAAAAGCTATGGGGCTATCTTGCCCAACAAGAGGAAGATGGAGAGCCGGGGCTTAAAAGTGCACATGGCTAGTGAGAAATGGCTCACTTGAGCTTTTTGTAAAGTGTGGCAGTGCTCCTAAAGAGGAAGCACTTGGTGCCCCCCAACAACCCCAACTTTGTTTTGTCACTTGGGCCTAGATGTAGGTTCTTAGAAACCCCAATTTGCTTATTACTTCTTTGTTGTGTGTCGATCTTGTTTTCCATGCAGGGATAAAAATTGATGTCGTGGTACGCAACTAGATCCAAACTACACTCCCTCCACGTATCTAGGGATAACCACGAGGCCTACACACCCCGCAATAGCCAAAAACGTTAGCATGTTGTGTTGTACGTCAGCGGAAGACTAGGACCGTCGTACGATCAGAGGCGAGGATAAGCAACAGCCAAATAAAGCGCTATGAAGACTGTACCTTTAGACCGTCGGCCGGCCAAGAGAACGCCAATGCACTTTATTACGAAGGGATAGAACAACTACAAATCTTCTATCTTCACAACGAAGAAGAAGCACTCAATATCTCTCCAAAAATTCTCAACACAATCTTTCAAAGTTGTCTCTCAACAAAGGCGGATCAAAGTTTTCTCAATGTGTTCCTCTTATGAAACCCTCACCTAAACACCCTATATATAGCCCTAGTGTACAACAGGTGTTCTGATAGAAGATGGATTATCATTTGATGAGAACTCGGACTCCTCTCAATGTGTTCCTCTCCTGAAACATCGACTAAACCCCTTATATATAGCCCTAAGATACAACAGGTATTCTAATAGAAGAGTGATTCCCGTTTGATAAGAACTCAGACTCCTCTCAATGTGTTCATCTCCCGAAATCTCGCCTAAACACCTTATATATAGCCCTAGGGTACAACAAGTGTTCTAATAGAAGAGTGGTTCCCGTTTTGATAAGAACTCAAGACTCCTCTCAATGTGTTCCTCTTCCGAAATCTCGCCTAAACACCTTATATATAGCCCTAGGGTACAACAGGTGTTCTAATAGAAGAGGGATCCCCGTTTGATAAGAACTCAGGCTCCTCTCAATGTGTTCCTCTCCTAAAACCTCGCCTAAACACCCTATATATATCCATCTGATACAACAGGTGTTCTATTCTAAAGAAGATGAATTCTCATTTAATAAGAACTCCAACTCTAACAGAATTCTAATCCAATCACAACTGTACATCAGATAGGACATCGCGTCCTATAGTTGTCCCCTCCGTGCTGTCGAACTTCCTACTGAAGGCCGAGCTGACGAAGCGCCACGCCGAGCTGTCCGAGCTTCGAACTGTAGAGTTGCCGATCCATGAGCCGCCGATCCTCCGAATTGAGAATCCGTGCATTGTAGAAGTCCAGTAGCTCGACATATCCTCGTATCTGGCTTGTGCAAAGTCAGGTAGACGGGATCCAAGCACAGGCAAGCTGGCTCTACATAAAATAGCTCGGCTGCACATCTCCAATACTTCTGCAGCGCCTCAATCGAACCGACTTTCACATGTTGGACTCAAATGAAAACAAGAATGAGAGATAATAAAATATATAGTATAGAAGGGGAGAAAGTATTGAGATTGAAATTGCAAGTTACGTGACTACCTCTAGACTACCTCTACATAGGTATAGAAAGAATAGTTCTACCCCTAGACTACCTCTACACCGGTATAGAAAGAATAGTTCGGATCCAATCACGCAACACATCAGCGATGATAATGGGTTTTCATAAAAATTATTAGGGTTTCTTTTCAACTAAATAACAGTAATTAGAAAATTCAAATCATTTGGATCAAGGACTACCAATTGAAAGAAGTAATTCAAAAGTAATAGCAAAACAAAAGGCTAGCTAGGGAGGCTAGCTAGGGATTAAAATTCTAGAGAGAAATATTCAGGGCAAGTATTCTCATCTGATGACAGTAACTCCAGGTAAAACTTTGACACTTACAGCTGTAAATGTCTCCAGCATGACCTCAGCTTCCTTCTCTCAAATAAAACACTAAGCTCTCTCAAAATTTAATTCTTCTTTTTGATAAGATATGTTACTGCATGGCAATAAAGGTCAATTTTTTCATTATTTCAACAACAAAATTTTTTATAAAAGGACAATTGAATCACATCATAGTCCTGGCTCATAATGGGGTTGAACACTTAATTACAACCATCAATCCAAATGCAAAAAATATGGCAATATGATAGCATGCACATAAAGGGAGAACCACAAGATGATTATCTCTATTCCAAAAACCCACAACTGAATTTAACACCTGAAGCATACAATCAGAAAATTGATCACACTTCTGAATCAAATACAAAGCACAAACATCACCATTTTCTGCCTCCTCTTCTATTCCAAGAGAGATATCTCTCTCTTCTGTGCAGAAAAACTTAAAGAGTAAACTAAGAAAACTAAATTTTGCACCATGCACAAGTAAAAATGAATTGTCGGAGGTTAAATAAAAATTAATCAATGTAAAAGAGGATGCAATTCTACAAACATCCACCAGCGCTTACTACCTTGGTACTTTGTATGTGGATGCATGCACTTGGGATAAACTACAATTTTGGTTTGTGTCCCAGAGAAAGCTAAAAGATGTAAATGTGTGCACAAGAAAAAAAAATAACAAATAGCTAAATAGATTGTAAATTCATCATCATCGTTGCTAGAAGATCTCATATTGACAGTAATGGTGTCGAGATCACCACTCACAACCTTGACGATGTGCTCAAAACGTTTTTGAATAGCTTGTTATACTTTTCATTCCAATTCATCCATGCCTAGAGATCTCTTCATGTGAAGGGGCATTGCTAATCAATTGCACAGGCCATCGCCTCTCATCTCAGAGGCCAAGTATCCACATGTCTATGTGCCAACCAATATTCATTGGCCAATAGAACTCTCTCTTTAGCAAGGAAGGCTGAACTTTGTGAGATCATTACCTGAGCTCAAGTCAGATTAAGAGACCGAGTTACTGTTGTGTGTCAGCAGACTGCGGACCGTCGGAGATGAAGAATAAGCAACAACCAAATAGAGCGCAATGGAGATTGTGACTTTAGGCTATCGGCCGGTCAAGGGAACACCACTGAGCTTTATTATGAAAGGGGGGAACAAAATACAAATCTTCAACTTCACAATGATGAAGCACTCAAGATCTCTCCAAAAACTCTCTATAATCTCTCAAAGTTGACTTTCAACAACGGCGGCTCAAAGCTCTCAATATGTAATCCTTACTAGAAACCCTCGACTAAACACACATTACATAACTTGGGGCACAATAGGTGTTTAAATAGAAGCGGGATTCATATTTGACTAGAACTCCGACTCAAACAGAATTCTAATCCAATCACAACTCTGGTTCGGATAGAATATTGTATCCTATGATCGGCCCTTCATGCTGTCAAATTCCATGCTGAAGAACCGAGCTGACGAAGTGCCGAGCCGAGCCGACTGAAGCTCGAACTGTAATATTGCCGAACTACGAGCCGTTGATCCTCCGTCCTGAAAATCCATGCACTGTAGAAAGTCCATTAGCTCGGCATCACTTTATCTGACTTGTGCAGAGTCTGATAGACGGAATCCGAGCACAAGCAAGTTAGCTCTGCATAAGATAGCTCATCTGCACATCTATAATACTTCTTCAGCACCTCAATCGAGCCAACTTTCGCAAATTTTTACATTGGCGAGATTTAGGCCTCTATCACACTGTCGGTATTCAATGCACCGCCTCTGTAGAGGCACTTGGTGTTCCCTTCAATTTGCTCTGAAAAGCTCAATGCCCCAATTGGGGCTCACCTGGCTCCGCCGAGCGTCAATGCTCCCAACTGGGGCTGCCATTGACATCATCTCGAAATAACATTGAGCAAGTCCAAGCAGTGTTAAACTTAACTCCAGATACAAATTTAGTCAACATGCCCCAGGGTTGTCATCTATTTCGATCTTCAACAAATTGTTGTCATCGTCTTCTTCTCCGACGTAGTCTCGGACAAAGTGGTACCGCACATCGATATGATTGGTACGTGCATGGAAGACTTGATTCTTAGCTAAGTGCATCACACATTGGCTATCACAATGAAGATCATACCTCTCTTGGTAGACTCCCAGACCATTCATCAAGCCCATCAGCCATATCGTCTCTTTCACCACTTCAGTCAATACCATATATTCTGCTTCCATAGTAGACAATGCCACCGTAGATTGAAGTATACTCAACCAACAGATCGAAGCTCCTGACAGGGTGAAGATGTGGCTTGTCATAGATCTTCGTCCATCCAAGTCACCTACAAAATCGGAGTCGACATAGCCTAAACTTGCAGACCTTCATTACATCAGCTATATGTCAATCCGACGTCAATGGTGACATTGATATATCTAAGTATCCATTGAATAACTTGCTAGTGTACCTTCTCCGAATTGTGCATATATCTACTCACCATGTTAACTGCATGTGATAGATTGGGTCAGGTACATACCATAGCGTACATCAAGGCTCCTACCACATTGGCATACGATATGCTCTCCATGAGCTTCTTCTCATCATTGTTCTTCGGTCAATACTTAGCACAGAGTTTGAAGTTGAGGTACAATTGGAATAGCAACGGACTTCATACTTTCACAGCCAAATCTCTATACAATAGTTTTCAAATAGTGACTTTGTGAAAGATGAACTATACATCCACTTCGATCTCGATAGATCTCCATCCTGAAAATCCTCTGTGCTTCACCTAAAGTCCATCCCCAATACACAACTCAGCTCTGTCTTCAGTCCTTGTATCTCCACTTTATTTGATGAAGCGATGAACATATCATTAACATAAAGTAAGAAATAGACGAACGACCCATCATCCAGCCTCCGAAAGAACACGCAATGATCATATGGTCTAGGAACATACCCTTGATCATTTGTCATGAAGCGTTCGAAACGCTTATACCATTATTTATGCGATTTCTTCAACCTATAGAGCGACTTTTTCAATCTACATGCAAGCACATCGCCGCTCTCATATCCATTGGGCTGGGCCATATAGATCTCTTCGAGCTCTCATGCAAGAACGACGTCTTGACATCTAGTTGCAACAGATCAAGGTCGAGTTGTGCCATTAATGCTAATAGGATCCGAATTGAGCAATACTTCACCACCAAAAAAAAGACTTCATTGTTGTCGATGCCTTCTCCATGTGCGTAACCCTTCGCCATAAGACGAGCTTTGTAGCGAACTTCTCCAACTTTGGCTCCATCCTTGTTGGTGTAGACACATTTACGCCCTATCACCTTCTTGCCCTTAAGAAGCTCCATCAGTATCCATGTTTTAACTTTCATCAATGATTCCATCTCTTCGTCCATCGCTTTCCTCCACCTATCTGGGTTTTAGAGTGATATACATCTCTAAAAGAAATTGGTATGTCAATACTTATAGCGAGGAAAACAAATGAGACCATCTCGGTGTATCATGCAGGTCTTCCTATCTCACACCTTGGTGTCGTAGCTGCAATGAAATCCATCTGTTGTGCAATTTGTGGAGACGAGCTATCTCCACCATCTGAGGATGAACCACCAACATCACCAGCATGTGTCTGGAGTATGCCGTCTGTAGTCTCTAGTGTAGGTAGGCTAGAGTCAGCTGCCAAGCTGACTGGAATCTTAGACACCTCCATGTAGAACTGCTTCGTCTGTGTATCCTTGGACTTCATCGTTGGTTCATGCTCTTTTCTCATTAGTGCTAACTCATCAAAAGTTATGTCTCTGCTTACAATTGCTTCCATTTGTCTCAGACACCACGGCTTGTATCCTTTGACACCATCGCTAAAGCCCAAGAAGATGGCTTTATTGGCTCTAGCGTCGAGCTTGTCCTCCTATACATCGTAGTATCTCGGACAGACCCATTTACACAGACTCATAATCGGAAACTGGCTTTCCCAACCAGATCTCCAAAGGAGGTCATCCATCAAGTGCAGCAGAAGGTAACTGATTGACCAAGTCGCATAAGCCAGGACCACTGCCAAAACTTCTTCGATAGGTCGTCAGTAGATACCATACATCAGACATTCTTCAGCAAAGTCCGATTCATCCTTTCGGCTACTGTATTCTGATGGGGCGTACCACTAACTGTGAAGCATCTCTGAAGCTCGTCCTTTTTGCAGAACTCCTGGAAAGGGTCTGATCTATACTCCACACTGTTGTCACTCGGTATCGTCTGACTTTTCGAACTGTTTAAGTCTCGACCAACTTCTTCCATTCTATGAACTTAGTCAGAACTTGGTCCTTAGACTTCAGAGGAAACACACAAACCATATGTGAGATATCATCAATGAAAGATACGACGTAGTGTTTACCTCCCAGCGAGCCCGACCTAGTTGACCAACATACGTCGGTGTGAACATAGTCAAGTGCTTTCTTCGTATTATGGATGACCGTCCTAAAAGAAGCTCGTATCTGTTTACCGAAGACAAGTGCTCACAGAACTCCTCCTCTTAGACGATCTCCTTCAATAAGGTTTTGCAAAGCTTTCTCTCCAACATGACTTAGACAAATGTGCCAAAATAACGAGTCATCTCCGTTGGCCTCACGGGTCAGTGATGTTGTGCCAATCACTACCGAATCATCCAAATAGTAGAGATTGCCTTTACGTTTTCCCTTCATCACGATCATAACTGATCGGGTCATCCTCAGAGCACCGTTCTCCATTATCACTCGGTAACCCTTGGCTTCGAGTGAACCCAGCTATATGATGTTACGCTTAAGGTCGAAAACATAGCATACCTCATCGATGTCTCGTGTATGTTGACCGAAGTTAGCTCATTAATGTAATGACTCATATTTTCGAAACATTTTTTTCTTTAATTTTCTCTTTCTATTTTTTCCTTTAATTTCTGTTTAATAATAAAGCCCAACTCTAACTTCTTTTATTTATTTTCCCATTGTTCACTTGGGCCGGTCCAGCCCCTATTTAATTCTTTTGTTTTTGGAGAGACCCAGCCCAATTAACTTAATTTCATTGTTGAAGCCCAGTCAACTTACCCTTTCCTCTTTCTTTTCTTTATATTCTTTCTTTCTTAAATTCACCATTAAGTTGGCTCGTTCCCTTAAAACAAGCCCAGGCCCATCCTTTCATTTTATTTACTCTATTTTATACCTCATTTGCTGAAAGAGGAGGCCGCACCCTGCTACTCCTTCGACAACAAACAGCATGCCGCCGATCGCCTATTCCTGAGTACGAAAACACTAGCCCGCCATCTCATCTCGTGGACGAGATCGAATCCAAACCGACCCTTTGCAATCGAAGCCGCCATCCCTCTCTTGCTTCGAATTGAAACCCTAAACCCTACGCAGGTCTTCCAAAAATGCCACCGCCCTTCCTCTCGTCCAAGTCAAACCCTAGTCGCCCCAATCAATTTCGCTCCGAAGAATTCGGGATTTAGATTTGATTTGAACTCTTTTTGCGCGTCCTCTTCTCTATTTATATTCGATTGCTTCTAGGGTTTACGCATACGAAAACAGTCTCTTTCTCAAAAATTCTTGTTTCGATTTGGGGTTTCTGATTTCTTTTGCGGTTGGATTTTGGAGCTGTCAGATCCTTCGATTTCTTTGCTTGAGGTAGATTTCATCTTCCCTAACTTTCAGCATATATTTCGTTGGGATATGATGGTGTAAATTGTGTTGAGGGGATTAATCTCCGGTGATACACTAACACTCGCAACCAAGTGGACTTTGCAACGATTCTTGCCGCTGCTCTCATGTTTTCTGTTGGTTGGTTTTCGTGTTTGGCTTCTCAGTCGGCCGCCAGGGGTGGGTTCCGATTTCGGTTGTCGTGGTTGTGTTTCCGCGGCGATGCTCTCACTGATGGTTGTTGTGCAGTTCGATCTTATTCATGGCCTGGTCCTGTTGTTAATTCCTTCTCTGTGTAGCCTTGCGGAACTTCTCACTAGGGCTTGCAGGCCACCATGTTGATTTTTCATGTACTTTGAACATGATGCCTTGTTATGTTGCTGTTTGGGGCTTCGCGACTGTTACTGTTCATATACTTAAATCAAAACCCCATTGGGCTGGTAGGCGGTTGACAGACATCTGGGTTGCCAATAGTAAACCTGATCCCAAACAACTTTATATGTTTATTGTTACTTTTCAATCCTTTGCTTATAATTATGAAGTCTTTGTTTATGAGTGTAAATCATCGTTTTAGGTTCCCTTTCGGCTTCAATTGAACTAATATGCAAATAGAAATCCTTAAACCCTGGATTTGATTGTTTAATCTGTTTGCTAATTTGGAATCAGTGGACGACATCATTAACTTGTGTACTTAGGAACTGTGTATAATGACACTTTAGTGATTGGTTATAATATTGACACCATCATGGGAATATTGACTGGTGCACAGGATCACTAATTTCATAATGTTAACCATGGACATTTTTAGAGAACTACAAAGAAACACTAGTTATTGTCATACAATTAGCTCACTGTCTATGGGGCGTGAATGTGATTACGTCGGTTTACCACTCTCCTGATGGAAGTAAGGCATGTTACAGAAGTTATCAATTTTCCTCCTCCTTTTGTGGAACGATGGTTCAAAATGCAATTTTCCTCTTTCTTCTGAAATGAGGGTTTCAATATTCAATTGTCCGCTTTTCATACTAATAGCGGGGTTATAGAACAAGTTAATGCATATCACTCCCTTGGACATGAGTCACGGCCTAGAATGGTTAGTCTAACTTTAACCAACACTTAAAGACATTCATAACTCGTTACTTTTTCAGTTGAGTAGGTTACTCATCGTGTTTCGTGATACTGATAATGTTTTCGTTTGGTATAAACTATTAAGCTTGGTTTAGGTGTAATCTACTTTCTAATTCTGTTGTGTATCTTCTTCTCAGGTTTAGTAGGAGATTTTACCGCCTTTGCTCGTGCACCAAGTTTCTAAAACTGATCTTACAGGTATGACTTTAAATTCGGTATTAATTTCTGTTTAGTCATATTCTGCTTTTACTGGTACCCAGTAGGATCAGCAAAATAATTGTAAATTGTGATGGCACCCGGAAACGGGTCGTTACAATTAACTAAGGTCAAACATAATTTTGATGATGACAAACAAGTCACATGGCTACTAATATTTTTGTGGAGTGAATTTCAGATCATAACAAAACTACATTGACCAAAAGGCAATTTGGAAATTTTGCCTTGGTCAAACTATTCTAGAAAGTCAAAGGATGAAGGAGGAAAAACTAATGAAATATTGCATATTGGGTTGACTACTAGAGTCTTAGTATAAGTGGGATTCAAAGAGTTCTTATGTATCAAAAACTCTAGTTGGCAACTAGAATTGACGTGCAACACAAAGTTTGAGTTCTACTATGATTCATGTGCACATTAAACAACTCAGGAGTTATTATAGTCAAACTAGGACTTGGGTTTTCTCCTATTTAAAACCCTCATGCACAAGTCCAAATTCCCCAATGAGAGAACTAAATACAAGCTCAAACCCTAAAGGACGCTGGCCCCATCCTCAAAGTCTTCATCTTGGCCGGCCCTAGCTTCTCTCTCCACTAATCAAGCTAGCAATGGAAATTAGCTAGCATCATCTCCAAGTCACGCAAGCTCCTAGCCATAGGTTTATTGCCGCAAGCATCCAAGCCATCAAAGGAAGGAAGCATCTCCTTGCCGCAGCATCTCCTTCCAGCCCCTTGCCACAACATCTCCTTCAAGCAAACCCTGGCAAGCAAAGGAACCAAGCAAGTCACACAAGCATCTTCAAGAGGTAGCCATCATCATCCAAGCATCATCCAACTCACGCAAAGGGGCTAGCAAGCAAGAGGTGCGGGTTCTAAGTCACGGAAGCTAGGAGCAAGGCAAAGGAGCAAGCCAGGCCAAGCATCAAAGGCATGGCCAAAGAGCAACTTATGCACGAGTGCAGCCACAAAAAAGCAACAACCGCGCCAAGAAATCCATTGGACCGTAACTCATACAAAGCCAATGACCCAGCACTTGCTTGGGCTGCAACAATTTTCGCTCGGGCGCAACCGCAAAAGCCCAAGGCCGTGCCCGACAAAATATTGGGTCAGAACTCATGCCCGCCTGCCCGCTGAAGCCCAATTTCTTTATGCATGGACCGTAACTCACGCAAGGGCCAGACTGCCAATTCCAACCGAGCTGAAGCAGTGATTTTCATGAGCCAGGCTCGTGATTCCACAGAACCAGATCCGATTGCTTTGCTTTACGCGCAGGCAATTGTAGACTAAATTGAGCACTTCAGAGGCTTATATCTTAAGCTCCAGGACTCCAATTGACGAACCTTTTTTACCGACACGATCATGATCTCGCAACCTACGCTACGGTGATATCTTTCTGATTTATTGCTTCAGTTTTAGATCAGTTATTATTATTTTGTTGCGAGATTGTATTATTGTATAGTCGCATACAAAGGCTATCAATGAGCGTTATTTCCCGAACTGGTTTTTGTAAACGGTTCGATCATCAACCGTAAGTGTGATCAAGTTTTTTTGATTATAAAAGGGATAAATCCTCAAGGAGAGGTTGGAGCAGAGACAAGGAGTCACTCCATTAAAAATCTGCGATTGTGTGCACTTTACATTATTCTATGTGTGCTTTAATTTTTAATTTGTGCCATACACCCTAGTCACCCCCTTTAGAGTGTTTTTCAGTGTAACACCGATGTGTCAGTTTTAAATATAAATGCAAGCGCACGGTGTAGTTGTAGAACTTACGGGTCGATCCACAAGGTGGTTGTTTGTTTGAATACTAGCCCCTCCTAGGTTATAGTTAGCTACATGAGATAATTATAAGAAAGGGAGATGAGACGAGAGAAAAAGTTCTAGGGCTAGGTATCCCATCTACTGTGGGTTGAACATGGAAGTAAACTCTTTATTTAGCTATCGAATTAATCCTAGGGTGAGGTTGTCACACCTAATATTAACACCAACCCCCACTGTCGTGATAATATGATAGGACTATCCATCGTGTGGCAAAGCCAACTGTCGTTGGTCATTATCACACGACAAGTGCATGACTATCAATAATGTTTCCCAACCTACCTTCACGCCGCTGTAGTTGATAAAAGCTAGGTCGTTGCCTGGAGGCTTTAATTTACATCACTGTCGTTGGTGACACAGATAGTATTTATTGCTAATAAAATATCCAAGGCAAAACCCTGATTCGGCATTCAACGGATAAACAAAATAGTTCAATACACATTCAATCCCCCAATAGGGTTCAACCTGTAGGGATTTTCAAGGTCCCTTAGAGCTAATTATATAAATTATTCGTCCTAAGTCGGATGAACAAAATAAAACAAACAGCGGAAAAATAATTTATTAAACTATTTAATAAATATAGCCCCAAGGAAACAATTCCCTAAGCCAGGAAATCTACTGACTCGAGTTGGGTCTGACCAACTTAAGAAAGTTCTAACTACTAATTAAGACAAAATGCATATTAATTGACTCACCCGGAATCTTGTCCTGGAGCAGGCAAGATGTTCCGCACCGTCTTGAGCTCCTTCATCTGAGCCGCCTCCCGAACCGCGTTGCGTCGCTCCTCGCGTGAACTGGATCAGCTCCCGAAGCGCACCTTGCCTCCAAGCCCATCACTAGCCGTAGAAAGTTTCACTTGAGTAAACCCGCGTCGTAGACTTCCGAATCAGATTCGACCTCCCCGTTGTCTTGCTAGGACTCGGTAGGAGAACAGGAAAATTTATAGAGGTAGAGAATAAATTTAAGTCTCGATTAAGTTTGCTCGAATATTCCAGAGCTCCTTAATCGGTGACTTGGTGCAAGAAACAAAGAAGGGAGTGCCCACCTATTTATATAGGAGGCCGGCTCCGCTTCTTTTGTCATGAGCAATGTGGGACAAAAAACCATAAAGAGGTTTTAGGATTTAATTCAATTAAGTTAGAATGGCTTTCACAAAGTCCCAACTTTAATCAATTAATCCTCACTCACCATTGAGCTTTAGAGATGATACAAGTTATCATTTCGAAGGGCTAGTGATGGTGAACGCGTAGGAAACAAACGGCGACGAAAACCGAGTTCGTTTGACCCCTCAAACAATTGCTCAAAGTTGAGCAAAACCCATGTTTCGTAGCCGTCAAGGGTTTCAATTAAACCCTAATGAAACGACTTAAGTTGCGGGCGGCCCGCTAAGCTTAGCGGGCGCGCCCCAGCCTTAGGCAAAACTGGGCGCGCCCGTGCGGGCGCGCAGCCCGCTATTTCTAGCGGGCTGCGCCCGCTGCTCCCAGCGGGCGGGCCGCACCCGTTTAACCCAAGTGTGTTTATCCCACTTCCCTTTGCCCCTTTCTTTCGTTTCTGAGCTCATACAAGCTCCGATTCCTACACGGTTTGAACCTCTGGATTCCTTACGAAATCCCCTCCATTCCCGAACGCTCCCAAATTCACGACCAACTTGTGAATTTCTTATTCTCATTACATCTTATGATGTTCCTCTATACAATCTATCTTGTTACTACGACGAGAATGTTACTCGGTGTGAGACCCTACAGCCTGACCCTTACTACAGGTCGAAACTCGAAGTCTCAAGACGACAGTGACCACTAGCAGTAGGTGTCGTCCCTGTTCAGGATTATCGATTACGTGATTGGCTCGTTGGCAAGAATGCCGACGAGATCACTCTGACTGTGACTGTGATAATTTCCGCAATTTTAGTCCCTTCGTCATTACTATGTCACTTGACTAGCCTAGGGGTATGGTACACTATCAACCCTATTAGCTAGCAATGGCTAGTATACGTCGGTCTCTGTTACATACATGTTGTACATGTTACAACATACCTTGGCCAAGGTTTTTACCGAGAGCCGTACTAACCTGTGACACTAACTTCCCATTTACGGAAGAGACGAATCCTCCGTTGATCACTACTTAGCTCATATGCTTCGAGTGTCACCCAGCCTAAGATCTTTCAGCAGGCCTAGCCTCGAAGCTAGATCTTTAGACCTAAGTGACACTGTTCACACATAGCCTCATACAATGATCTCAAGTCCTAAGGACCAACTTGCCTATTATCACTTAGCGTTATTAATGATAGATTAGTGAATGTTGAACCATTTAATAACTCTTTGTTTGGGTCGTTCAGTGGACTCATTCTCTAGTGAGCACCTGCGTCCTATCTCCGACTTCGCCAAGTTGTATGGTTATGAGACCAACCGGACTAAGACGCAATGGTCTGTCCGATGTGCCGATATCCCTTATCTCGACACATCTATGACCACGAACGCATTTAAGATTTAAGCTACTATCGGTCGGACACATTTCTCATAATCGCAATCTACATTGTGAAACATGTGTGACCTAACTTTGAATCCAAAGGAATAATCCAAGTAATAAATAGACTCAGACGATACTTTTTACCAGAAAGAATACTTTCATTTATTTGAACAAGATGTTTATTAAGATAAATAGCCACGAGGGCATACATTTCTCTACATCTCCCACTTGCACTCAGCCTATTTATTTTGGTATCTCATACCATATTTACACGCTAGTTTCTCTAAAACGATCACGTGCCAACACCTTCGTGAATGGATCTGCCAAGTTGTCTTCTGAAGAGACTCTAAGGAGTTCTATATCTTTCCTCTTGCTATATCTCCCGTATCAGGTGATACTTGCGAAGAATATGTCTGGATCTCTTGTGGAATCTAGGTTCTTGAACCAGGCTGATGGCTGCATTGTTGTCGCAATACAACGGTATTGGACTTTCAACGGTAGAAACCATCCCGAGCTGGTTGATGAACTTCCTCATCCAGACTGCTTCCTTTGCTTGCATCGTTGCCGCTATGTATTCGCGTTCCATCGTGAAGTCTGCAATAGTGACTTGTTTAGAACTCCTCCAACTGACTGCTCCTCCGTTGAGAGTGAAAATATATACTGAGATCGATTTGCTATCATCCATATCACTCTGAAAGCTGGCATCTGTGAACCCTTCAACTTTTAGGTGTTCACTTCCATAAACCCAAGATCAAGTCTTTAGTCCTTCTCAAGTACTTAAGAATTGTCTTGACCGCTTTCCAGTGCTCTTCTCCAGGGTTAAACTGATATCGACTTACTACACCTAGTGCATAAGCGACATCAGGTCTGGTACAAATCATGGAGTACATGATAGATCCCACAGCAGAAGCATATGGGATCTTGGTCATCTGTACCCTTTCCAAGTCAGTTTGTGGAGACATCTTCTTGGTGAGGGTTATTCCATGATTGGCTGGTAATGAACCACATTTACTGTGTTCCATGTTAAACGTTTTACACACGGTTTCAATGTACCTGGTTTGGGAGAGTCCTAGCATCCGTTAGATCTATATCTATGGATCTTCACACCCGGTATGTAGGATGCTTCTCCCAAGTCTTTCGTGGAGAAAATTGTTGATAGCCATTTTTTAACAGACTTCAACATCTGTATGCCGTTGCCTATTATCAGAATGTCATCTTACGTATAGAACGAGGATGACTAAAGAATTGTTATTACTGGTCCTTTTGTAGATGCATGGATCATCCTCGTTTCTGACAAAACCAAACTCTTTGACTGTTTTGTCAAAGCGGATGTTCCAACTTCTTGAAGCTTGCTTAGAGCCCATGAAGGATCTATGCAGCTTACATGCTTTTCCTTCGCTCCACTGACTTCGAAGCCTTCTGGCTGAGTCATGTAAATCCGCTCCTCTAAATCACCGTTAGGAAGCAGTCTTCACATCCATTTGCCAAATTTCGTAGTCGTAGTATGCAGCAATGGCGAGTACTATCCGAATAGACTTGTGCATGGCTACTGGTGAAAAGGTTTCGTCATAATCTATTCCTAGAATTTGACGATATCCTTTTGCAACTAGTCTAGCCTTGTACGTTTCTATTTTTCCATCCGCACCAATCTTCTTCTTGAAGATCCATTTGCAGCCTATGGGAACATTTCCCTTGGGCACGTTTTCTAAGGTCCATACCTTATTCACGTGCATGGAATCTATTTCGGATTCATTGCATCTAGCCATTTGTTAGAGTCTATACTCTTTAATGGCTTCCTGGAAGTTAACAGGGTCATCATCTACTATGATGCTATCCTCAATTCCCCTGTCTACGAGAAAACCGTAGTACCTTTTGGGGACTCGAGGAACCCTATTTGACTTCCTGCTGACTGGTTTGGAGATGTCAAGTTCTGAATCTCCCACTGGTTCCGACGCTTGTTCTTGTGTAAGTACCATCCTCCGGGCATTCATCCAGATTAATTACCTCGCCAGTGGATTCCTTCACAAGGAATTCCTTTTCCAGAAAAGTGGCATGTCTAGAGACAACAATCTTTTGTTGTTCTGGATGGTAAAAGACAACCTAATGAATGTCTCGGGTACCCTACGAATTTACACAGTATAGATCTGTCTTCCAGTTTGTCCTGGATTTTGCCTTTTGACATATGCAGGACAACCCCATACCTTAAAGTGATTAAGGCTGGGTTCTTCCCGGTCCATATCTGATATGGTGTCAAATGCACGGATCTTGACGGAACTTTATTTAGCATGTATATAGCAGTTTCTAGGCATAGCCCCGAGAGAAGTAGTTAACTCAGCTTCACTTAACATAGACCGCACCATGTCTAACAAGGTCCGGTTTCTCCTTTCTGATACACCGTTATGTTGAGGTGTGTAAGGGAGGAGTGACCTGAGAGAGAATCCCATTCTCTTTTAAGTAAGTAAGGAATTCATGGCCTAAGTATTCTCCTCCTCGATCTGATCGAAGAATCTTAATACTTTTCCCGATCTGGTTTTCGACTTCGACACAGCGTACTCTTTGAATCGCTCAAAAGTTTCGAACTTATGTTTCATCAAGAACACATGTCCAAACCTTGAGTGATCGTCCAGTAAACGTGACGAAATATGAAAATCCACCTTTGGCTAATGTAGACATGGGTCCACATACATCGGAATGTACTAGACCCAAGAGTTCGATAACTCTCTCCCCCTTGACTCGTAAACGGAGTTTGCCATCTTACCTTGAGGCAGACGCGCAAGTGTCGAATGACTCATAATTCGAAAGGCCCAAGAGCCCCTCTTATGTAACTTGCTGAGTTTCTTCTCTCCGATATGGCCTAGTCTACAATGCCAAAGATAGTTTCATTAAAACTAGATTCCTTACGTTTTCTTGCATTAACGTTTAACACAACCTCGTGCTCAAAGTGTATACTCCATTACTGAGTATCCCAAAACCCAGCAACTTTCCATCAAGGGCAATGTTCATGACATTTCTGCTGATAGTAAAATTATAACCATCTTTAGCCAAAGCTGAGACAGATATAATATTGCATAGGAAATTTGGGATATAGTAACATTGCTTCAAAAGCAAGTTAGCTCCACCAGCTAATGTGTGTTTAAGATCTCCTACGGCTACAACATCAACTTTTGCTGCGTTTCCAACTTGGAGAATTATCTCATTTCTTTCAAGTTTTCTAATGATTCTCATTCCTTGTAACTGGTTACAGATGTGAGAACCTGCACCGGTGTCTAACACCCATGCATTAGAATTAACTGAAAGAACTACACTTTGCATTGTAGAAAGTTAAGGCATAAACTTGCACCTTCCTTCATTTGTTCCCTTTCTGCTATAGATTTCTGTAGACCAATCACTGATTAATATTATAACCAGTTAATAAGTTCTTATCTCGGATATAATTTATCTTACTCGTCATGCTGCAAAGATTAGAACTCCTAAGTAGCATGTGTTCAAAAATATTTTAAAATATAATTAGAATGGTTTTTATCTAATTATACTCTCCCCATTAATATACAGATCGTTTAAGCCAAACATTATTAAATGGGAGCAGGAATCCAACAGCCTTGAGTCGCCCGCACCTTGAATGTAGCTCAACAAGTCGTTCGACTCGGCTGTAGGTAGACGAACTCTTTGTCGATCATATCGAATATGACTCCCTATTCGATTTTACCCCTAGTCATTTGTGATCATGAGTGTGCTCATCCGGATCACAATGGCTAGCCTAGTCGGACCCTTGTTTTCATGTCTAACCTGACTTGCCCCGTCGCTCGGTGTATGCATGACACGTCGGTTTGGGTCAGGACTTAGACTACATTCTTGATTAGACTTATGCCGATGCTCGGAGGATGAGACAACGGTTTCAGTCAGGTCAAGATGTTTATCAAGAAATCGGTTTCTATAAGATTGACATGTCACGGCCTTGAGTGTAGCTCAACAACCGTAACATGTTTCTTACAGTTGCCCAACTCCTAAAACAATTAGGGCTACCGATTTATCTTGAATAAGATTTATGATCGTATTGACTTAGGGTATAGTCGATGGTCTTACACAGTCATGAATCGACACCTTGCGGTCCAGCGGCACGCGGCCAGGGAATTGACTAAGCCAGGACCACTTGTTACCCAGACTAGCTAGGTTGGTCCAGCAAACTTAGCCAAGCACATTGACCGACATCATGATCCATTGAAGGTGTTTTCATCAATTCTATGTTCATCCAAACAACTAAATGGCTTTTAATTAAAACTAGTTAATCCCTATCAACTAGTGGATCCCTAAAATTCAAAAATTTGGGTTTGTTAGACGATTTTTATTAAGTCCTTATCAACTATAAGGATCGGGAAAAAAAATATGCGCTGCTACCCTAATCGTCCAATAGGCATACTTAAACAATTAAGTCATAGCAGAGTAATCAAAAGTTTATCACATAAAATTTGAGAAAGTCTTTTAATGGCTATCCTAATAGTCCATAAGGCAATGTTTTAAACAATTTAAAAAAATTGCATGGTGTCAAAATTTATCTTACAAAGTTTGAGATTTAATATTAATGGCTACCTAGCAAGTCTTTCTTGTGTCATCAAAATAAAACAAGAATAGCCAGTAATCCTAATTATCACATAATTAAAACATGCATTTTTAAAAGTAGTATAAGAACAGAGTAGATCTGGCTCTGATACCACTGTAGGGATTTTCAAGGTCCCTTAGAGCTAATTATATAAATTATTCGTCCTAAGTCGGACGAACAAAATAAAACAAACAGCGGAAAAATAATTTATTAAACTATTTAATAAATATAGCCCTACAGGAAAATTCCCTAAGCCAGGAAATCTTACTGACTCGAGTTGGGTCTGACCAACTCGAGAAAGTTCTAACTACTAATTAAGACAAAATGCTTATAATGACTCACCCGGAATCTTGCCCTGGAGCAGGCAAGATGTTCCGCACCGTCTTGAGCTCCCTTCATCTGAGCCGCCTCCCGAACCGCGTTGTGTCGCTCCTCGCCGTGAACTGGATCAGCTCCGAAGCGCACCTTGCCTCCAAGCCATCTCTAGCCGTAAAAAGTTTCACTTGAGTAAACCGCGTCGTAGATCCTTCCGAATCAGATTCGGACCTCCCTGTTGTCTTGCTAGGACTCGGTAGGAGAACAGGAAAATTTATAGAGGTAGAGAATAAATTTAAGTCTCGATTAAGTTTGCTCGAATATTCCGGAGCTCCTTAATCGATGACTTGGTGCAAGGAACAAGAAGGGAGTGCCCACCTATTTATATAGGAGGCCGGCTCCGCTTCTTTTGTCATGAGCAATGTGGGACAAAAAACCATAAAGAGGTTTTAGGATTTAATTCAATTAAGTAGAATGGCTTTCACAAAGTCCAACTTTAATCAATTAATCCTCACTCACCATTGAGCTTTAGAGATGATACAAGTTATCATTTCGAATGGCTAGTGATGGTGAACGCGTAGGAACAAACGACGACGAAAACCGAGTTCGTTTGACCCCTCAAACAATTGCTCAAAGTTGAGCAAAAACCCATGTTTCGTAGCCGTCAAGGGTTTCAATTAAACCCTAATGAAACGACTTAAGTTGCGGGCGGCCCGCTAAGCTTAGCGGGCGCGGCCCGCCTTAGGCAAAACTGGGCGCGCCAGTTAGGGGCCACCCGTGCGAGCGCGCAGCCCGCCTGTTTCTAGCAGGCCGCGCCCGGTTTAACCCAAGTGGGTTATCCCACTTCCCTTTGCCCTTTCTTTCGTTTCTGAGCTCATACGAGCTCCGATTCCTACACGGTTTGACCTCTGGATTCCTTACGAAATCCCCTCCATTCCCGAATGCTCCAAATTCACAACCAACTTGTGAATTTCTTATTCTCATTACATCTTATGATTTCCTCTATACAATCAATCTATCTTGTTACTACGACGAGAATGTTACTCGGTGTGAGACCCTACAGCCTGACCCTTACTACAGGTCGAGACTCGAAGTCTCAAGACGACAGTGACCACTAGCAGTAGGTGTCGTCCCTGTTTCAGGATCATCGATTACGTGATTGGCTTGTTGGCAAGAATGCCGGACGATCACTCTGACTGTGACTGTGATAATTTCCGCAATTTTAGTCCCTTCGTCATTACTATGTCACTTGACTAGCCTAGGTATGGTACACTATCAACCCTATTAGCTAGCAATGGCTAGTATACGTCGGTCTCTGTTACATACATGTTGTACATGTTACAACATACCTTGGCCAAGGTTTTACCGAGAGCCGTACTAACCTGTGACACTAACTTCCCATTTACGGAAGAGACGAATCCTCTGTTGATCACTACTTAGCTCATATGCTTCGAGTGTCACCCAGCCTAAGATCTTTCAGCAGGCCTAGCCTCGAAGCTAGATCTTTAGACCTAAGTGACACTGTTCACACATAGCCTCATACAATGATCTCAAGTCCTAAGGACCAACTTGCCTATTATCACTTAGCGTTATTAATGATAGATTAGTGGAAGTTTGAACCATTTAATAACTCTTTGTTTGGGTCGTTCAGTGGACTCATTCTCTAGTGAGCACCTTCGTCCTATCTCCGACTTCGCCAAGTTGTAGTTCAATACACATTCAATCCCCCAATAGGGTTCAACCCATGCCCTAGATAAAATCTATGCAATGTACATCAAAAGAGTCATCACAAAGAAAGCATAAGAATAAATGGAAAACACAATATAGAAAAAGATACTTAGCTCCAAAAAGTGTGCAATCTAAAGATCCAATTGATACAAATTGCTTCATACAAAGAGAAAACAAATAGTGACCTAATCTACTCCTAAAACTAACCATAATCTACTTGTTTGTGAAAGAACATTGAAAAAGACCTGCCTCCCCACAAGTCGGCGCACACCCCAACTTAAATACACAACCCTAAAACCATATTGGGTTCGGGTAAAACTCGACTCAACACGACCGTGTCGAGTAATTGACACGATCGTGTTGATTCTGCTCGGAAGATGGCCCTTCGTTGGCTTTAGAAAAATAGGGCTCGACACGATCGTGTAGAAGATCTACATGACCATGTAAATGTAGATGCATAAACAACCTTCTGTAGTCTTCTGTCTTCTGCCCTGACACGGCCGTGCGTGATGTACACAACCGTGTACTTCTCGCTTCACCCCCTTCATACAATGGCTCACACAACTGTGTGAGAGGCCGTGTGGTGGTATTTCAACGAGTAGTCTCGCACGGTCATGTATGATAGCACACACGACCGTGTACTTCATTCTTTTCTTCAGCTGTTGCCGCTCTCTTGCACGCGACTATGTGCATTATTACACATGGTCGTATAGCCTTATTTTTTCCATTCTTCTTCTTTTGAGTCCATCGCTTCCTCTCGCTTCTTTTCTTTGTTTCTTGACTTTAATTAGCTCTTAATAGCTTGTATTCAACCTGAAATACACATGAACACCCAGAGAGTGAAAGTGAACCAAAAATAAAGTGAAATGATATAGAAAGTGGTAATTTACATAATGTAATGCGTGAATAACTTACACTAAGAACATATAAAATATCCACTCAACAAACACCGTCGCCATCTTCATTCGAACTGTCCCGATGCCTGTTGTGCTGCAAGCTCGATCATCACCTAGTAGGATTGTACTCTTACCACCTTTATGGAAGGTCATAAAATACTCTCGGTGTGAGGTCATATAAAAGGAACATCCTGAGTCGAGCACCCAACTATCTGACGTCACACCCTCCACAGCACCGACTAGTACTCACTCTTCGACCTCAATGCCTTTGAAGACGTTGTGTGTAGCATCGTGCTTCTTCTTCGCCTTCGAACGATCTATGATTCAATGTCCTCTATCTTTGCAGACAGTATACTGGTCTTTCGCTAAGTCCTGGCGAAGAGGGCCTTTACTCTTGTCCCTGGATTTAGATCGGAAATACCCCTTCCGAGCTCCACCCCTCTCGTTGCTCCGACATCTTACCACAGTAAGAGCGTCACTAGCTTGGCTTCTCGTGTCATCATCGTTCTTTCTGAACTTATTACTCAAAAGAGCATTGGACACCTCTTCAAACATGGAGTCCTTACCGTAAGTAAGAACTG
Source organism: Scilla litardierei (assembly GCA_030789695.1). Taxonomy (NCBI): domain Eukaryota; kingdom Viridiplantae; phylum Streptophyta; class Magnoliopsida; order Asparagales; family Asparagaceae; genus Scilla; species Scilla litardierei. The sequence continues at coordinate 11,491,901 of CM061131.1, forward strand.
ACATCACGTACTCGTAATTCATGAATAGAAAATTGAGTAGAATCATCACTTTATCTTAATCATCGACCTTCATATCGACATTCCTTATATCAGTTAGAAGCTTGTTGTAGTAGTCGAGATGTTCCTCAATAGAAACACAATCCTCAAGCTTCAAACCGAAAAGCTTCTTCTTCAAATGCAGACTGTTTTGGATGTTCTTCTTCATATACTTGTCGCCAAGCTCCTTCCAAAACTTTCTAGCATTTGTCTCCTCCATGAAAGGGTATTTCTTCTCATTCATCAAATACAGTCGGATCGGCCCACATGCATTTTGATTCAAAGTTCTCCACTCCAAATCCGACATGCTTGTCGGCTTCTCGTCCAATGAGATATCTTGACCAAGTTGGTTCAAAACATCCAAGACCTCGCATCTCCACATAACGAAGTTAATCTTCCCATCAAACTTCACAATCTCGAATTTCGTGTTAGACACGATAGTCCAAGATGATGAAGCATGCTCTCTAAAAGTCGACACATTTGAAGAATCGTCATCGCCACCGTTGCTCAATTTCGCCCCTACATTGATCTCCAAACCGTAGGCTTTGATACCAGTTTGTTGTGCATCAGCGGACAGCGGAACGTCGGAGGATCCGACGGTGAAGAATAAGCAATAACCAAATAGAACGCAATGAAGATTGTAACTTTAGGCCATCACCTGCTAAGAAAATACCAATGAGCTTTATTACGAAAGGAGAGAACAAAATACAAATCTTCAACTTCACAACAAAGAAGAAGCACTTAAGATCTCTCCAAAAACTCTCTGCACAATCTCTCAATGTTGGCTCTCAACAAATGCAGCTCAAGCTCTCAATATGTGTTCCTTACTAGAAACACTTGCCTAAACACCACGTATATAGCCTAGGGCACAATATATGTTCTAAAAGACGATGAATTTCTATTTGACTAGAACTCCAACTCAAACGAAATTCTAATCTAATCACAACTTTACTTCGGATAGGATACTGTATCCTATGATCGGCCCTTCCAGCCTGTCAAACTCCATATTAAAGACTGAGCTGACGAAGTGCCGAGCCAAGCTGTCCGAAACTCGGATTATAGAGTTGTCGAACTATGAGCCGCTGATCATCCGTCCTGAGAATCCATGCACTGTAGAAGTCCATTAACTCAGTATACTTGTATCTGACTTATACAAAGTCAGATAGGCGGGATCCGAGCACAAGCGAGCTAGCTCTACACAAGATAGATCATCTACACATCTCCAATACATCTTCAACCCCTCAATCGAGCTAACTTTCACAGTTAGAGCCATAAATAATGGTAGTCCCATGCAGAAGCTAAATCGACACCTCAAGTACAGTTTGTGTTTGAGCTACAATACAAGCAACTTGTTGACTTTAGGCCAGAGTACAATTTGTTATTCTAGATGATCCATCATTTACTAACCAACATGTGTTGCATCTTCTCATGTACTCGTCTTTGTTGTTATTGGATCGTATTCTTGATATGGTTGTCTGACCTTCATACTGTACTTCAAAACTCGACGATAGTTTTCTTCGACTAGAAAAGAGATTGATGTGGAATGAACCACAAACACGTAAAAACACGTGCACCAATATTTTGAAAATCAAAACGACTTTGTTTCAATAAGGAATTACAAATATGATTACATTATACTTAAAGTTCTTACAACTACACCAACACTCAAATATGATAGATATTAGTGTTTAGGATCCTTTCAAGCAATTAAAAGTGGTCATACTACAAAAAATTAGAGTGTGGGTTTAATCCCACGTCGAGTAAGTAATATATTCATAGATAAATTAGAAAAGCACTCTCAAACTATTAAACGTCCAAAAATTTATATCAATGAACTATCATTTTCTACAAATAGCCCCTTTAAAGGGAATGGTGTCAATTTTTCTTAGATCGGGCCATATGTGATCCCACATGATTTTAATTACAATTAAACTTTTTAATAAGATTTAAATATAACTAAAAGCTATTCACACTCTCATCCTTCTGGGCAGACCTTCAGACAAAATTGCCAATCACTGTAGCTTCTTTTCGGGCTTCGCAAAGGGCGGTGGAGACCTTGCGTGACCCAACGACAACGAGAAAGACCCACAAGGCTTCGGTGGGGTCAAAGAAGACCCACGAGAGGCGGCGCCCCTTTCAAGAGCAGCGACGATGGCAGTGGAGGCATTCGTGGATTTGGCCTAGGAAGAGACGAGCACCCTCATCCAAAGTAACGTGTCCACTGATTTCATGACATCACCTTGAGTACAAGTGGTTCTTTAGGGACAGAGTACTGTTAGGATTAGGGGGTGACGGCCAACTAATGACAAATCTGTAATTCCTGAGCGTTATGGACAAAATTGTAATTTTGAGTGACTAAGGGTAGGTCTGTAAATTTGGAATTAAAACTCTAGGCATGGGTATTTTAATAATTTTGGGGTGATGGCTTATTAGTAGGGTTTATTAAATATAAGAGGGGAGAGTTCTTAATAGCATGGTTTAAGGTATCAGCCGAAATCTGTAGGTAGGTTTCGACCGTTTCGTATCAGTTTCGGTGGGAACCGATACGAACCCGAGAATTTAAACTCGGTATCGAACAATTTCGGACGAAATTGTCGAGTTCCGGTCAGCCCAAAACTGTCGAAGGAGGTGGTGCTCGTGATCTACAAATTTTAAGAAGCTGAAGAAAATTAAATCTTACTTCTCTTAACCAATGAGAATTTGAGAAGAAAAAATGAAAATTTGAGAAGAATTCAAATCTTGTAACTAGATTTTAACATCTCAAAGGATTGAGAACTAACTGATTTTTTTTATTTTTACTCAGCTCTACTATCGATCTCGCATCTCCACCATCGATTTCCTACATAGAGATGAGAATGGAAGCGACGTCGCGACTCAAGGAGAGAAACCGCACAGAAACGCACGTAGCTCCGCCATCGTGCGATTCGCTCGGTGAAATTCGGGTTTTGCACGATCATTTAGCGATCGCAACCCTATAATAGAGGACGACACTATTCACCTCACGCATTTTGCTAGGCAAGTTACATTTATTTACAAGTTTGTCATCTTGTTTACGGAGAGAATGGCAAACCTGTAAATAAAAGGATGCAATTGCAAAATGTGTAAGGTGAATAGCTCACCCTTGTGAGTGGGGCGGTGGGGGTGTAGGATTTTTTGTCATTTATGTTATTTACAAGTTTGCTGATCTCTATCTCAATTCAAAATTTTGCAATTATGTTAACCAGTTTGAATTATTAGCAAATAAGATAAGTTCAACTTGGTTATTCGTGCTTCTACATTCATACTAAGATGTTGTAAGATCATCGGAATCGCGTATTCCACGACTTCCATAATGGTGCATGCAGAAATTTTGTTTCACGGTTAACTTCTGATTTACCTTCTGATGATGTGGATGTTTTTGTAGGCTATATCCGAACACCACTTTTTGTTACATCTTTTCAAACATGTTTTACTTTTGAAGAATAACTGTGATCACTTAAGTTGGGAGTCAGAGAGCAACCGGATATATTCTTTCCCCATTTTGGCAGGTGTCCTTCTGCATGCCTATTAATATTTCTTTTGTTATATACTTGCACAGATATCCTATCTACATTATAGTATTCTATATAATATTTTCACATGCTATCGTGTATAATGAAACTACCGATACAGACGAAACAAAACTTACATCCAAAATGACCGAAACGGACGAAACCTAAACCGAAACCTAAATTTCCGAAAGACGAAACCGAGACCGGAAAAGAGACCTCAAACCTTGCTTGAGAGGGATATGATGAATATGCTGAATTTGAGAAAAGAATTGAGAGATAGAAGAGAATTGGAGTAGTAAACTTAGATCTTGGAAGAGTTAAGCCTTTTCTCTTGAATTAAAGGTTAGGTTGGCAGTCTTCCTCTCGAAAGATGCTATCTATAATTGTATCCCATATAGAAAATAAATACAAATATCATCTTTTTTCCCCAAATCCACCTTCTCGCCCTAAAAATCCCGACTCCCCCCCCCCCCCCCAATTCACCAAAAATCCAATTTTTATTCCTCAAAACCCTAGAAAATCCTATTAGGATCATGTTAATATCATTCTATAAAGTTGTAAACATCGGCTTTATGGACCTCTAGACATTAGTTTCTACCTATTAATGGTTCAGTATGTGGATATGAAGTGACTGTCCTTTAGCTCAAACTGATGAGATAATTGTACATCCTGGAGCAACCATGATCAATGCAATAATATCAAAAAGTTCCAGACCAACCATGATCAATGCAATAAAATCAATCTTATCATATTTTTATAGCCTAAATGTGCAATAATATCAAAAAGTTCCAGAGCAACCATGCTCAATGCAATAAAATCAATCAGTCTGGTTCTATCTTTAGTTCATTAATTATCATACTTTTATAGCCTAAAGGTTCATCGATTACCATACATTCATGAAAGTTTAAAGAAGTTTCACATTGGCGTATTACAAGAGAAAATTCATAGCATAATACGTTAACTATAAAAGCGTTTGGAAAACATAGGAAGACTAAAACAGAATTAACAAGAAGATTAAATAATGAAATGATAATGTGAGCAGGCTTGTGTTGAATTTTAGTTCGTTAATTTTCTTTAGTCAGCAAAAATTAAAACATTCAACCAGGCTGGTGCTGCAATTTAGTGTAGTTTAATCCAAGAAACTGTGGATATTATGAAATTCGAAAAAACCATATACTTTAGAAAAATCAAAAATGGAACTTTGAAAGCAGAAAAAGATCTTAAGGAAAACAAAAACAAATAAAAAGAATAGCTGCATCAGAAAAGCACCAGTAAGTGGAAACTGAACTACTTTATTTGATGAAAGTAACCTACATCACTAGGGGTCAAATTATGACCTGAAGTTTCAGAATGTGCCGATGACATCATCATGAGGGACTGAGGATCTCTGGTGAAAAAACTTTGAGAGTCACCTTCCGAAGCATCAAACACCTTTGATGTGATGTCCTTTGACTTGCCCATCACACTGGCACAAAAATGATTACCCCATATATCATACGTGTATTGCTTACCATATGCCTCATCTTCCTCGGTTTTCAGTCCTTTCTCCTTGCTAAGTTTGGATCCGGGAGCCCTAGCACATGGGGCAAGAGGAGAAGAAGAGGCCAATAATTTTGTAGCACCGCCTGATGCTCGACAACTAGTACCTGGGAAAGTGGCAGAGGGTTGTAGAACAGGCCTTTCAACACTCCTTTGAGGTTCTGGTGCTGTTGGTTTAATTGAAAAACTAAATTCTTGTTTCTTCTCATGATTATGTTCTTCTAATCGTGCACCAAATGAACTGAAAGAAGAGTTTGGAGTGAAGCTATCAGGAGACATGGGAGAAGATGGTGTTGAATTTCCACTCTGGCTACTTGAAACTTCAAATTTTGATGCTAATCCTCCGCCAGTCCTTCGCTTTCTCCTCCTTCCCCTTTCTTTAACAACCTTTACTGTAAGGTTACCGCTTTGTGGTAGTTCTGGTTCCCCAGAGCTGTCAAGAGATCCAGTGGGTATTTTGGTAGGTGGTGGTGATTGAACTGCTGGTTTCTTTTTATGTTCAGAATCCTTCCACTCCTTCACCGTCTGGGTATTTTCTACAGCACTGTTTTCACAGCGAGAGTATTTATCAATGGCCAGACCTTCATCAAGTTTGTCAGTTTTCTTAATGGACCTGTAGATTAACAACCACCACATTCATCACCATCTAAAAATGAAAATTGGACAAGGAACAACAAACAGAATACTAAGAGAACTAACCTGGAATTTCTTGCACTGCGGTGAGCGCGAGATTTCTCAGCCATGCTTATCGCAATGGTGTTCTCACTCTTGGTGGAATAATCTTTTCTGTCTGATGCAATAGCATGCAGAACGAAGAAAAGTAAACAAACGATCGCAACAACGGTGAAGATAAATGCTGGAAGTTTCCATACCAATGTCCAGAAGAGCGAATTCTTGCACTGATCCATCAAATTAACAGGAAGACTTGCTTCCAATGGTGTGACAAGAAAACCAGTATCAGTGATCAGTTTGAGGTGCCGCAGAACAGATGCAGCAGAAAAGTCCACCTGATATGAAATCAGAATCCTTACTGATTCTCCCGGGGCTAAAGAGAAACCTTTACAATTGTGTATTATAAACCCGTCTGAACCACACTCAATTCCTGAAACTTCCAACTGTAAAACCTTGACAGGAAGTTCACCTGCATTTTTGACATATATCTCTTTATACAACTGATGAACACACGATTTTCTTCCAGATTCCAAATGAAGTGTTGAACCTGATGAGGAAGTGTTAAGAACCGATAGCAAGTTGAGGTTGAATTCTATCTTCTCAACAGCTTCAGACCCCTCAAGTAGAAGCAGCAAATGTGACCCACCAAAAGCTTGAAGTGACAACCATTCCACTCCTGAAAGATTGTTCCTTATCAAAGCTGAGCTTCTCCATGTGCATCGCTTCGAGGGGCGGAACAGTATCGGCCCAATTTGAGCACTTCCTAAAGGATGTACTATAGCTTGAGTGGTGGTTGTCTCCGGCATTGAGAACCCGTCCTGAGATTCTACGGACATGATTTTGAAAGAATGCTTGCATGAGTCATCAGGAAATTTGCAGTGATCAATAATTGCCCCTGAGTTCAAAACAAGCTGCATTACAACAGGTTTTTGACTTGGATTGTGCACAGTGATCCATTTAGAATATCGGGTGCCAATTTGAACAACTGGAAACAGCAACTCCTGATCTTTAAGCACAGATAGCTTGGTCATGGTGCCTTGTGATCTCCAATTCCCTAGAATTCGTCGGTCTGCCTCCAGTAGTTCTAGAAACTTTGACTGCAAAAGTTTCCCAAATATACATGAAATGGCTGCTGAAGTGCCAAAAAGAGATTACTTAAACAGAATGCAAGAATATGACAGAAAAAAATGCATCATGTTTGACCAGAGCCTCGTAGATGGTGCAGTTTGGAATAGCCTCATGAATACAGTGCAGCGGATACTTCTAAAGACATCATGAATAGAACTCTACAGTAACCGATGTGTTTTTTATTTACATAAATTTAATGAGTATTGTTTCAGGGTGTTTTCTCACCGCTGGTTGGTAGTTTGGAGGTCCGGGGGTTGTCGTTGTCACGTGAGCCGCGTGCGGCCTCCGGGGTCGGTAAACCGAGCGTCCGTGTTGATACAACCCTCCCAAGATGGGCCAAAACCGAACGGTGCAAGCCCGTGTCGCAAGTCCACGGCCCCAGGGAGAACGGGCCGAGCAACAAGGCCCCCCACGAAGACTTGGAGTCAGGCCGGTCTCGGACCGAAGCGGGTGCTACCCCGGCCTACGTCAGCGGGAGCTAACCGCTCCCCTTAAAGCGCCCCCCTTAATCACCATTAAGAGGCTTCATTACGTCTACCATCATGACTCATGAAGGCGACATCAAAGTGACGGATCATCAGGGCGGAAGGGAGGGGGACGTTGCGGAGGCGTGATTGTGAAAGACTCTTATAAAGAGACCGAGGTACAACGTACAAATGGATCACTTCCTGGATACCCAAAACACTGAGGTATTCCTCTCACACAATCTTGTCTTCCACCTTATATTTCTCCTCCATAGCTCGACCCAAGAACTCGCGTATCGGCCTCTCCGTGAGCCATACCGATCCCACCAAGTATCCATAGCTCGGCCCGAGAACACTGATGTTGCAACACATGCTGCAACATGCTCTCCTGCTGAACCGGCTGCTTCTATTGGGCCCCCTCCTATTGTCTAGCCTGCCGCGGCTGAGGTCACTCCCTCTATTCGTAAACAAAGGACCTCCCCCAAGAAAAGATCTGCTCCTTCCGGTTCTGCCTCTCCATCTCCTTCCAAGAGAGCTAAAGTTTCTGCTGACACAGGTTCTGCATCTCCATCCTTATTTTCAGTCTCAGATGCTATGAGTAGACTGTTTTTCGATCAGGCATGCAAGAAGAGATTGTCCCTTTACTCTGACAGGGCCATCCTAGCTAAGAAGCAACTGTCTCTTGCTTCTTTTTCAAAAATAAAGTTCACATCTATTTTGAAGGAGATCAATTTATACCATTCTGCCACCTATCTCAAGTCTTATAACCCTGTGCTGGTCAGAGAATTTTATTGCAATCTGACTAAGTCTATAGGAGACTCTTCATCCAGATGGGCTTTTCAATCTTTTGTCAGGGGGAAAACTGTCTCATTTTCCCCGTATGTTATTAACAAGCTTCTTAGATGGACTTGTCCTGCCTCCATATCCTCCTTGGTAAATTCTGTTGGTGCTGATTATGACACATCCATTCAGATTGTCACAGCCAATAGGTTGTCTTGCTGGCCTAAGACCGCATTCTTCCCTTCCTCTGCATTGACAGCAAAGTATTTCTTACTCTACCGTATTGCCACCAGGAACTGGCTTCCAACCTCAAATGTATTTGTTGTCACCAAGGACATGTGCTGGCTATTGTTTTGTGCTGGGTCCAAGGGGCCATTCAACCTATGAAGACTTATTTTTGATTCCATCTTATCTCAGGCTGAGTCCTCTATTGCTTCAGTCTCCTTGCCTCATCCTTGTCTCCTCTCCTTGCTGTTGCAATCCCAGAAGGTTCCCTCCTCTGCAAATGAACTGACTATTCCCTCTGAGAGCATTGGATTTACAGTTAGGTGGATTACTGGGAAGATAGATGGAATCTCCATTGTGCCTTCATCATCCCCTGATATTGGAGCTGTCTCTTCAACTCCAGTGTCTCCAACTGGTCAACCTTCTATTGTCCCCGCTCCATTTGTCCCTGAGAGCTCTGCTGGTCCATACTCCCTTATTCATGAAGATATTTCCATTTATGAGTCTGCCTTAAAGGATGTGAACACACATATTGGACTTCTTCAGGATCAAAAGACTATGTTTGAGTCCAGGATTCTCTTTTTGAAGAGCAGGTTGTCATCCTCCTCTACTATGGAATCTGATGATGCTGCTGCTGCTGCTGTTGCTGGAGGATCTTCTTGAGGTACCCTTTTGGATTTGGTGGCACAAAGGGGGAGAATCTGGTTGGTGATGTTATCTTGTTTGGTGGTGATGTTGTGTTGAAGTTCTCTGGAGTTTCAAATTTTATGGGTTGTGTTGAAGTTCTCTGGAGTTTCAAATTCTATGGGCTGTGTTGAAGTTCTCTGGAGGTTCAAATTGTCCAGTTCTGTACGTAATCTTTCTTGTTAATATTACTGTTATGATGTGTTGTGTTGTGAGATTCAGTATTGTTAGTTCTCTCGGACAGATTTGAAAATGGACTTACTTTTAGTATTTCCTAATTCTTTTTCTTCATGACTAGTCTTATGATGATTGTGCCACTAAATGCCAAAGGGCGAGTTTGTTAGGTCACACGTGGTGTGAGTGTATTGTCATTAGTGGCACTTGGGTATTTCAGTGGGTCTTAATTATCTTTAACATGGAAGATCGTTTTAATAGTCATGATATTATGTCATGTTGCAACATGAGTTGCAACATGTTTAACAAATAGAAAGTCAGACTTCATAGGTTTGAAGATTTATTATTCCAAATCTTATAGCATCACAACCAAAGATATTCAGTTGTAAGCTGCTTCGTGTGAGATCTGTTAAAGATGAAACAGGAAGTTGTTAAACCCGCAAATATTGTTGCAAGATCTACCGAAGATATATTTGGCAATATGTTACCTACAAATGGTGCCTACGAGATATGCAGAAGATATTGCGAGATCACTTGCCCTAAGTGATTCCTTGATTTGCGGATTATCAATCTGGATGGGATTCTATTGAACAGCCATCCATATCTACTCTGAGATTGTAGGGAGTGGGCTTATATAAAAGACGTGCGGATTGTCTCTAGGGTTTTATAGCTTTTACCAAAGTTGATTGGAAACTCCAGGAAGGAGGCTGACGGCTATCTAAGGTAGGGATCAATGGAGTTGATTCGAATCAGTTTTTGCAAGAGGATCTTGCATGCAAGGGGAGCTTGCATAGATTACTCCATGTGTTTGGTTGAGACTGTTAATAATAATATCCAAACAGCTTTAACAGCTTTGAATTAGTCTTCCACTAACTCAGTCATGTATCCCTATTCTTTACACCTACTATGGTTTGTATTGAGGGGTGAGCATGTTCTTCCTAATAGAAATCGGATATTAGTGATTGTATTCATTTATATTTTAGTGGAGTAATCTGATTTTCTGGGCGTGGCCGCGCAGATGTAGGTGTGTGCACCGAACTGCGTTATCAAGTTTTGTGTGTCTTCTCTTGGATTTGTTCTTGTTGTTCTATGTTCATTTGATTATCTCCTTAATATTGAATCACAGTTTGCAATAACCTTACTAAGTTCAATACTTCAGCAAAAAATACACTGAATTTAACTTCTAATTATCAGGGCATAAGAAAATTAATGACATATTGAAACATAATATTGTTACATTTTATAATAAAGGAACATAGGAACAAAAGTCTAGTACCTCTGGAGGAAAAGAAAAGGAACATAGGAACAAAAGCCAATTACCTCTGGAGGAAAAGATTCTTCAAGAATGCTTCCCAACGATCCAGTTCTTGCATCGATTAACCTATCCTCTTGGGATTTCCTACCAAGAAAGGAACTTTCATGCATTATAAAACTGGACTCAACCCCATGCCTGCAACAGGATTGGACTAAGGCCTCACAAGGAACCTCGATTTGGGGACTGCTGGTATCATTGGTCAAAAAAGAAAGCTTACAGCCAGGACTCGACCAAGGAAATTTTGTAGGAATATGCTCTGAAACTTCAGGAACCTTATAGCTAATCAAAGCTACCTGTGTTATTGTATCAGGGTAAAGAAGCAAACCCTCCATGTATTTGACATCGAAAACTTTAAAATTTTCTTTAATGCTTACTATGGTTAATAAATGTGATGCACTATTCCTTACAGATATAGTGCACACAAAGCCCTTTCCATCCCATGGTACAAGGGACTCGAAGAATATAGAGATCGCACCAGTTAGGGAGTTGTAGTTTGCCTTACTATCCACTTCGACCTCAAGGGGGAGCACGATAGTTTTGAACTTATCATTTGTAAAGTTCTGTAACTTCAAGCAAATAACTCCAGAAATATTGCCTTTAACCGGAGGCCACAAGTTCACTTTCATGACAACTTCAGTATCATGTGGTGGCACTTCCCAATGCTTGTGAGGCCTAATATCCATCCATGGAACTTCTCTCTCACCACTCTTGCAAAAAGAGCTAAAGCGGTCTATGTAATTTTGAGACGGTTTGATGCAACAAATAAGATGGTGAGCATGGCTTGTGTCATCTGAGTAGATCAACATTCTTGCAGTCACTTCCTCGACATAAAGTGCATCATCAAAAGCATTGTTCAAAGACAAGTTCCAACTCAATCTTCCATCAGACAAGCGCTCAAACCCTCGAAACGGCTCAAGTCCATAAGGTGACTCAACAGCTATTCCTCTAGCATGGATGACAAAGCCTCCAAAGCTCGTCTGCATGACAACATGAGCCAAAACCGAACCCAACCTTTTTGGCAGGAAAACAAAGGCAATTGAACCAGCTTCCCCAGGAGCCAATGACAGCTTCTCAAAACCATAAGCATAGAATTGGCCATCTGAACTAAATGGTTCATAGACATGCAGTATGCTACTATTATGTGTGTTGCCCACAGTCAAGTGAACTAAAGAAGGGGAAAACAAACTATTGGTCCCCCAATCCAGCAAACGAGGGCTTATCTCCACATAAGGCGATGATAACGCTTCAGAAGAAAATACAACTGAATTCAAATTCAACGAAGATGGCTGTTTACATGAACCAAAATCATCCATGTCCAAATGCATATCATCTTTAGGCAATACATCAACATTTGTTCCTAACCCAATCAAAGTGGAAGGGAAGAACAAAGAAGTGGATTGAAAACACAGATTCTCAAGCTCAAAGTAGCCCAGCAAACTAGCTTTATTTTCAACTGTTCCATCAAAATGTCCGAAATTCTCGCATCCATCATATAGTAAATGATTCTCAACACCATCACTAAGTTCAATTCCATCACAATGCAAGAACAGCATCAAATAGAGCATCACATACACAGATAGAAGACATGTGCCTCCATCCAGCCACCACGAACCTCCCCTGAAATTACAAGGAAAGCTCGCATCAGAAGATCGCTTCATTTCCACCTCCAATTTCAGTTCCACTAGGCGGGGAAATTCAAGAAATATAATAAGATAAGATAAGATAAAACTTTTTAATCCCTTAGTTTAATCTTTATAAATGAAAAGACTTAGCAAAGAATCCCCTTAAAATAACAAGAAGAAATGGGTCATCAGAATACATATACTGGATCGTTTAATCGCTTAAAAAATGAGTCTTGTTTAAAGACCTTGATGTATTTGCTAAACAATAGGAAAAAAGAAAGGACCCATTTAAACACTTGTATATTTTGGATATCCAAAAAGACAAACAACTATCAAAAAATCCCCGAAAGATAAATAGAGAAGGGCCATCAAAATACCATCAATAGCCTAACGTCCTGATCATCAAAATACCCATTTGCTTACTATTTCGATCCTTCCAGTAACTAACTAAAATGGGCAAGCTTGAGCACAACAAAAAGAGCATCAAACTACATCAAAAATAGAAACCCATGTACCAACTTCACATATTTAGGCAATAGAGACACCGGAAAAAAAATCTATCCCAAAAAAAAAACTCCACAATAAAGAAGATAACTTCGAGATGAACTAAAGATAATTTATTTTGGGAAGTAAGCTCACCGCGAGGAGGAGGAGGAGACGCAGCAGAAGCCCCTCTTCGCCATGGTTGGTTCATCCAAGCTCTCTTGTCTCTCATCAGCAGCAGCAGAAAAGATGCTGGGTAGAATTTTAATACAGACGGTGAAATGTCCTGTTTGCCCCCAGCTTTGCGGTCCTCAAAATTGGGACCGCTGTCCATGTAACGGGTAAGATGGATGGTAGAATTGGAATTATGATATTGTTGGGATATTATGTCAACAAGCGTAGTTTAATTTAATCGGGTTCTTATCAAGCAAAGTTTAATTTTTTTTTAAATTTATATATTAAATTAATTGATTTGGGAATCATCAAAAAAATAAAGGTGAAGAAAAGGGCAGTGGTTGTATTTTGGGGGTGGCTGTCACAGACTCACGGCATACTGTCATTTTTAATGCTTGAGTCATCCAAGTACTCCGAGATTATGTGCTTACCAAGTTACCCTGTCTTTTGAGAGGGACTCAAAATGAGGTTTATGGACGTGACTTTTTGCCAAAAATAAAAAAAAAAATCGTATTATAGGTCACATCCTCTCCTCTCTTTTCCCATTTCTTTCTATTTTTGACTAAAAGTCGCCTCCATAGGCCTCGAGGTGTATATAGTCTCTCTTTCCTTTTCAGGACTTCTTTAGATTGAGTAAAGTATCGTTGTTGGACCAACGGACTGTGGTACAGCGGCATTTCACTCTCCTCCCAGCTAGGATGTCCAGGGCTCGATTCCAGCTGGACGCGGTCCCCGCACACACTTAAACAAGTTTTCCGATGAATCAAAAAACAATTATCGTTTTGTTGGGATTATAAATAGACTCAAAAAGGAAAATTTCCTGGATTTATCTAATTAAAAAGACGCGTGAGCAATGCACGCAATAAAGTTCATACTAAATTGGAAATCTTTATAAAGTCCAAACGATAAAAGCGAAAGTAAAAATAGTTTTTTTTTAGAAGACTTCAAATCCAACCATATTGAGGTAAAAGAATATGTTTTAAAATCTCCTCTCCTTGTGTGTGTGTGTGTGATAGGGGAATTAATCGCGACACATTTGTGTGAAATCAAAGCAAAACAAACTATAGGTTGAAGAAATCATCACAAGCTAATTGGAAAGTGATGGAAAATAAAGAAGACCATGACAGAAAACTCCACGGATCTCATTCGTTGAATATGAAAAAAGACGCGACTTTTTTTATCTAACGTAGCGTAAGATTTTAAAGCGAGAGGGGAAAAAAAAGAAGCAGAGGCCTTTATTGAACCGCATTAAAGGAACCATATTCGATACGCTCAATGCGGCCACGTCATCGCCAATCCAAATTTTTTAATAGCATTATATTTGATGTTCTTAAGATAAACACACGCTGCTTTATCAGCACATGCGGCAACTACACGCCGTACTTACGCGTACTCGAATGACCATGATAGAATTGGGGATGTATACTTATCAGCGAGTGCTGTCTAAGGGACGTGACGGGAATCTAGGCACGGCGGTCTGACGGCGGTGTCGCCATCTCTCGGATTCCCGCCTCATCGGGGACGCCGTCGACCGCCGTTTGGGACATAACGGCTATGACGGCACGGGAAAGCCCGTCGCGTTGGTTGACGGCATTGGCAGCGAGCGGTTGCGTGACGCGGGAAGGGCCTCGCTGTCGACCTGAAGGATTCACTGGGATGCGGTGGGGCCCGCCGAATATTCAAAGCAAAGATACAGCACCGAAAACTTGATACACGCACATGCACCCTCTATTGTTGATGGAGATGCAGAGTGGACCCCGGCGCTGGTCCGAACGTTGGCGGTTTTGGTGGTTGGAGTAGTTGGCTTGGTGCATGGGTCCAACTAAATTGTGATGGTAGCATATTGTGGGGTCAAAGGAGTCACGTAAGGTAACTTATTATTTCGGAGGTGTCACACTAGTGGTTAAGTTGACAAATTTTCTATATGTATATTTTTTAAAGAGAACCGTGTAGATCAATCTAATAGATCAGGTGCAAAGCATAAAAAGGTGTGCCACATGGAATGTACAAGCTCATATGGAACTTGTACTTTCCAACTTTATGTGTCTTGGCACCTGATCTATTAGATCAGTTGCCACATTTTCTGCATTATTCTCTTTTTTACAAAGGTTCTAAAAACGGTTAATTTCAAAAATCTATTGTGCGTTTGAGAGATAATTTTGATGACGGGTACAAACTTAGTTGGCAGGGTTTGCCCCGTGTGACATATGGAGGCAGTGGCAGATCTACCAATTTAATTGTGGGGGCACGATCCCCCACCAAATTTGCAAAAAAAAGAATGTATGAATGTATTTATGTGTATATATGCGTGTATGTATATACGTATGTATAAGTATTAATTAAACCCCGCTAAAAATATATATGGTATTGGGACCCCACCAAACCAAAGGCATGGTAACGACATTGTGTGGAGGGGCATGCCACCTTAGCATGGTGGGCCCCACTTTGTAGAGAGTGTGAGATTGGGGTTGGGGTGATGTTGTGTAGAACCAAACAAAAGCCCCCCGCATTCCTATTAACTGCAAGCCTGCCATTGATTTTTCATAAACCCAAATGCATCTCCTTTTTTTCTATATACTTATATGGGTATGCCATCGGGCTTTTTGCACTTTAACCACTGATTTCCCCCCTTTACACCCGTTTGGCTATGGTATGATTTATGCACGTTGCCCCCTGTTAAGGCCAAAAATGTCCAACACAATTGAGATGCTGACGTGGATCCTTTCCTGCTGAGTCGGAGCCTCGTCAGCTGGATTGGTGGGACCCTATGTTGGGAGAACCAGGGTCGTTGGTGGTAGGTGGTTGGCTTGTGATGCTCGATCGACTCTCGAATGGATCGTGTGTCGGTCGATCGTGGTTGAGAAGCTCAGGAGCGACCCTCGCGTATGATAGAGACTCGATGATCTGCACCACAAGGAAGTGTCGGGTGGTCGGATATGGGTCCCGATCCAAATCCCATTCGACGCTTAAGTTAGAACGGAACTTACGTGAGGGAGAGAGCTTGAAGCAGCCGAGATCAAGTCGTGGAGGCTCATCTCAGATCTAACGTCACAAGCTCTTTTGTTGAAGAAATATAAGTTGGAGTATGTAAAGTCCGAGTATCCGATCTCGTACCTTGGGAGTTGGAACATCCTGTATTATAGTCCTCTCAGGTCTGTTCAGTGACGTTAGGAGGATAACGGTCACCAATTATGCTGCCATGATCTCCCCCCTTTAATAGGAGTAACTGTAGCCCACATCTCCGCTATTTATGAGCTCACCTTCAATCCCACGTTCAGTTGGGGCCCTTGACTGAGTCGATATTAGACTTCTCTCGTGGGCTCTGTGGGCCTTAGTCATCCGTCGGACGAATCATCTCGAGTACCGGCCCGATAACTCAACAGTGGCCCCATTGCACGATCGCATAGAGTCGGTCTGTTGGGGTCAAGCGACGTTACATCGCATTAATAGGGCACGGCGGTCGAGGAATTAACACTCAAGTTTTTAGGCGCCAAAGCGCCTACTTTACTGATTTGGACGATCCGCCGGTTCAAAATCCATGATGCTAAGAACCTCGGATCTTCGACACGTGTCTCATCACGTCGCGGTCGTCCAGTCGATATAAGACGGTTCCAAATTGGAAATTTGAAGCTATCGTCTTCATCGTTCTTGATTCAGATTTCATTCTTTTGAAAAATGGCTGCATCATCTGTCCCTGCTTATAGAAGGAGTTTGGTTCCCGTCGTGCAGAAGAACAAAGAGTGTGCCATTGAGCCTGGTCTGATCACCAATCTGAGATTCAAAGCTGGATCCGATCAGATCCCCGAACTTGAGAGAAAATATGTCCAGCTTGACTATGAGATCCGATTGCTGTGGAGGGATGAAAGGGTTCATCGTCCCGGTGATTGGGAAGTTGAGGTTTACGTCATAGCCTTCCAACGAGTGCTTCTACTCCCCATGCATCCTTTCATGTGTTACTTTCTGAGCACATTGAACATTTCTCTTTGCCATCTGATGCCAAACGCCATACGTGCAGTAGATGGTTACATTGCTTTGTCCATGATAAAGAAAGTTGAACTGTCGCTGGGATTGTTCGATTACTTCTTCTCGATTCCTCCTCTCAAGAGTCCGAGCTGGTACATGGTAACGGCCCGCCGAGGCAGGAAGCTATTTGATAATATCCACTCCTTGAATTCCAACTGGAAAGAGGAGTTCGTGTTTGTGGTTGTCACGCCCCGCTTCCCAAAAATATGGAGGCGAGACGTGAGTAGGTCCGCTCAGACTTGAAGTTGCAAAGATGCAAGTCCGACAAGCGTCAATAAACATTAAATGGCAGGTCCTTGCAATTACGATACGAAACAAAGATAATAATAAAGAAAATGAGACAAAAAGCAATCTCAGAATATCCATAAAATAAGTTTCAACATCACAGAAAAAGCCACCAGGCTAAAAGAAAAGAATCTAAAAGGCCCCAGCATGGCCAACAAGAGTACAACGAACAAAGTAAAGGTGCTACGCACCGACAACTAACAGCAATCCTAAAACAAAAGAAGCTCAGCAAGGTCACTCAGACTGGTCACGGTGTCCACAAAACTCCTCCCGGACAGACTTGGGCTCAGGCTCAGCGTCAGCAATTACCACGTACTCAGCAACGGTCTCTGGCTCAGGATCTAACATGTGACACCCAAAAGAGCAAGGGGCACATGTCAGCAAGTCTACAAGAGACTTGTGCAAGGAAACTGAAAGGAGAAGTAGCAACCTAGATGACATGGCAGTTATAGCATGAGTGCAACAAGTAAAGTAGAGTAAAGTACGAGCATGGCATTTAAATCATGGCATGGATGTCAAGTTTTACAAGAACAAACACAAGTACAAGGACAAGTCTAGTAAGCACGGCGTGCACAGCGATTACGTCTTTTGGCTAGAGTGGCTGATCGGGCCAACTCCTAAGCTTAAGTGATCGTTTATCCCTACCCCTCCACGTATATCGGGCATTGGCTTTTGACCAACACATGAGGCCCGCTTCTAGACCACGAGCCACGAAGTGTTTTTCATGATGGCATAGGGGTGCACCTAGCCTGAACAAGAAAGAACAAGTATTGTAGCGTGTTCTACGAATCCAACATTCAACTTGGATGACATGTAAGATGCAATGCATGGCAGATAACAGTTTAAGTGCGTACAGATAAGGAATTTAAACATTACAGATAACAATGCATGAATGACATGGCATGGTGACAGATCTAGCTTCGTTGTCAAGCTAGATCTTAAAGTTGCGTCTAGACAGCTATCATTTCATTGTCTAGTCTCTTTTACGCTAAAAGCAAGGAAGTGGCCTAAAACATGGCCCTAAGCAAAAGTTAGCAAGTTTCACTTGCCTGCAAGTCAAACGTCTGAAAAACACCGTCCAAGGAGTCCAAAGTCACAAATAACCTATGTGCACAAGTCCACCGGCCTACAGTCCCATTTTATTAATCTTGATTAGTGAATTTAAAACACTTTAAAAACATCAATTTTAGTCTTGATTAACAGGCTGTGGTTTGGGGTCCTAAGAGTGCAAAGCGTTACCTCAACACGACGCGAAAGCTACACTGGCGTCGGGTAGCGACGCCAGGGGTTGGAATAAAAGAACGCGCTCTTAGTCCAGATTCCAAAATAGATTCCTCGCTCGAATGGCCTGAACAGCAACCTGATCAACGAACCAAGATTCCAAAGCTAGAACGTGCGACGACGGGCTACGACGTATCGCAACGTCGTAAACGGAAAATCCACGAAGAGGATGCACCTAGGTGGGACCCACAGTAGTGCTAGGGGCTAATGGGGGACCCACAACACCTATGGAGAACTTGGGGGGCCCACGGTGGCAAGCGTTGCGAAAGTTGCAACGTTGCGACGAACGTCGCTCGGTCAGACACAGGCCGCTGCGAGGAAATCCGTCGGTCAGACACAGCGCACGGGCTGTGCAGCGCTGCGGAGATCGTTGCAAGGCGGGGGCTCTCGGTCACAGCAGGCCGGTGCAGAAGAATCCTTCGGTCGGTCACTTGGGCGGGGGTTGCAACGAACGGGGGCTGCAACGAAGCGGCTGTGCGGGCGCTTGGGTCGGTCAGGCACAGCGGAAGCATCGGTCGGGCGCTTGGGCTGCAGCGGATGCGGGGAGCGATGCGGAGCGGGCGGTTCTCTCAGTCAGACACAGCGGAAGCGTCGGTCGGGCGCTTGGGCTGCAGCGGATGCGGGGAGCGATGCGGAGCAGGCGGTTCTCTCGGTCAGACCGATGGGATCTATCGGTCGGGCAGGGCGATGCGGAGCGGGCGGCTGAGCGGAGCGGCTGCGGGGGTTGGCCTCGGTCAGACCGAGGGAAAGAGGGGGAAAACGTCGGTCGGACACGGCGGCTGCGGAGCTGAGTTGCTACGATCGTCGCAAGCGAGATTTTGAGTTGTGGGGCGGCTAGGGTTTATTTGCTTGCGAAAATGGGTTATCCTAGGGGTTTTTTATATAGTATAGGGGGGTTGACTTGGTCTAGGGCTAATTCTAATAGGATTAGGATTTAAATTCATTTAAAAACTCAATCTCTCTCTCTTACCCACGCATGGCTAGGGTGCGGCCAAGATAGGAGCTAGGATTTGGGTCAAAAATACTTTGAAGTGTTTTAATGTAGTAAAAATTATATTTGGCTACAAATACTTGAAAACTTAGTATTTAAAAATATTTAAAGCTTGGCTAAAAATATAAAATAAGTCAAATGAACTCCGAAAATTGTGAAATAAATATTGGGGTGATCGGGACGACGAGAGAAAGAAAACTAAGAAGACGGATCTCAATTTTGACGTCGAGCGACGAAACTAAAAATAAAAACGTCTCACGTCAAAAGTGAATATCACAACGTCTCTTCGAATAAGATCAAATCGTGGGAGAACGACCCGAGAAATGTCGTTCCAAATTAGTGCCACAATTTAATACTCTCAGAGACTTTCACAACGACATATCACACCAAAGTGTTCAAAAACAAACAAGATCTAAAACAAATACGTGCACGGTCAACAGCACGTGCACGAAGAAGATACGATCGGAAAGCGACCGTTACAGTGGTGTTCCAATGCGAGGTGAGCTTTTGCATCGGATGGGGTGTCCCTGACTTAGGTCTCGCCGAGTACAAGCCTTGTCTGGGGCGGAGAATGAAGTCGATGATGCATTGTTGAGCCTGCCAGAGAATGTAAGGAAGACGAAGTGGTTGTGGTCCGACTAGGTGCTGCGTCAGACCGTATGGACGAAAGGTCGATTCAATCATGTCCATCAAATGTTCGATCTTCATTCTCTGTCTTAACATGTTTTTCTTCTGTAGGCATGGTCGGTCTGGAGTACCAGGTGGACCCTGCATTGAAGGAAGGGATCGATACTTCTATCAGAGAAGCTGAGGATAGCATGTTATCTCCTCGAGTGCCTTCTATGGAAGAAGGAATGGCTCGATCATTCGAGTGATTGCCCATTGTCCCTGATGTGGCTATTCAACTGGCTCATCTCCAGCAGAATAAAAAGGAGAAGCCCCCCAACCGAATTTAAGGTGGTGGTTGTTGAGTGAAATAAGAAAAGGCGGCGACTTCGCCTTAGTGACGCAGAGCCATCTGGGTCGATTGGAGCCGTGGAGCGGCCTGGGCCTTCAGACGCGGGTCAATTGCATGGCGAGACCCACATTCCTAAGCAGGAGCATGGATCTCTTCTAGAGGGAGATTCATGTGAGGCACGGGCCCCTCTAGAGCTTCTTCTGCATGAGGACTCCTAGCCTTTGGGGGCCTGTTCCGTCCACTGTCTCTGGCTGAGGATATTCCCGATGAATTCAGACCAATTTTGCTGGAGTGTCGATCGCCTCAGGCTCCATTTGATTGTGTCATGCGGAGGAATTCGTTCAAATAGAGTTTCCAATGAAGAGAGACGATTCTGCTCTTTTGGAGAGCGGGACCGCCTCTTGGATTGCCGAAAATGCGACCCTTTCGCTGGATAAGGCCGTTCTGGAGAGGGTCGATTATGATAGGCTTGCGTCGATAGCCGTCCATGCGAATATCCAAGTAATTACTGTGCTAGTCTTCATTGATGATGTAGGCGTGGATGTTAACCATCGTGTCTTGTATGCAGGCTCTCGTGGCCAGTGCTGTGCTGCGTCGACGCGCATCGGTGGTGGCTAATCATGAAGTCGCCCTGGAGGCTGTTAAGATGGCCATGAGAAGTCGCAGGCGGAGCTGGATGGAGTGGCGCTTCTATGCAAACTGAGACAAAACCGGCTATTCGAGCTTGAGCCCGAGTTAAGCGAGTCTCATAAGAAGGAAGATGCCCAAGCCGTCTCGAGGGAGCGAGCGGAAAAGGCTCTACTGGAAGAGAAACCAAGTGGGAAATCTGGGAGAATGAGCTCATTTCCAGACTTGCCGACAGTTTTTGGGTGGTTGGTGCAGAGGCCATAGCGGAGAGGGCGGTCCAGGAATACAAGGATTCATTGCCCGATTTCGACAAGCTTTACACCTAATGCTATGAACAATGTCGAACGGAAGTGAATGACCGATTTCCTGGGATCGCTGTTGAGGTCGACCAGATCCATGTGTTATTTTCGGATATCGATGATGATGATCTGAGCCAGGGCACGGGGGAGGCCGCTCCTACCGTCGTCATTACGACGGGTGACGATGCAGGCGCAGGTGCTTTGGGAGATCAAGAGCATGTTACTGCACTTGAGGGAGATCAAGGGCCTAGCGACTCGTTGCAAAATCTTGATGCTCTTCTTACCCCGACAGAAATTTCAAATGTATAGGGGGTAATTGAGGCATAAACGAGGACAATTTGTAATATAAGTGCCAGAAAAATTGGCTTGTATCTCTTTGTTTGTCGTCGCTCATAGCGTGTGGTCGTAATGCCTGATGGCCCCTTTCGACGGGTTAAACCATTGCTCAAGATGGTCAGGGTTAAGCCGTTGAACCATGTCAGAAATAGACCACTTCGTTCAGTGGTGAGGGAGTGGTCCCCTTCGACTTACAGCTGATGACACGAGAGGGTCGTTCAGTGGCGAAGGGGTGGCCCCTTCGACTTAAGGCTGACGACACGGTGGGGGCATTCAGTGGCGAAGGGGTAGCCACTTTGAATTACGGTTGATGACACGGTAAGGTCGTGCAGTGGCGAAGGGATGACTCCTTCGACTTACGGCTGACGACACGGTAAGGTCGTGCAGTGGCGAAGGGATGACCCCCTTTCAACTTACAGCTGACGACACGATAAGGTCGTTCAGTGGCGAATGGGTGGCCCTTCGACTTACGGCTGACGATACGGTAAGATCGTTCAATGGAGAAGGGATGACCCCATCGACTTATGGCTGAGGACACTGTAAGGTCGTTCAGTGGCAAATGGGTGGCCCGTTTGACTTACGGCTGACGACACGATAAGGTCGTTCAGTGGCGAAGGGACGACCCCGTCGACTTACGGCTGACGACACGGTAAAGTCGATCAGTGGCGTAAGGGTGACCCCTTTGACTTACGACTGACGACACGATAAGGTCATTCAGTCACGAAGGAATGACCCCATTGACTTATGGCTGACGACACGGTAAGGTCATTCAGTGGCTAAGGATGGCCCCGTCGACTTACAACTAAGGACACGATAGAGTCGTTCAGTGATGAAGGGATGGCCCCTTCGACTTACGGCTTACGACATGGTAAGGTCGTTCAGTGGCGAAGGGGTGTCCCCTTCGACTTACGGTTGAAGACACGGTAAGGTCATTCAGTAGCGAATGGATTACCCTGTCGACTTACGGCTGACGACATGGTAATGTCGTTCAGTGGCGAATGGGTGGCCCCTTCGACTTACGGCTGACGACACGGTAAGGCCGTTCAGAGGCAAATAGGTGACCCCTTCAACTTACAGCTGACAACATGGTAAGGTCGTTCAGCGGTGAAGGGGTGACCCCTTTGACTTACGGTTGACAACACGATAAGGTCGTTCAGTGGCAAAGGGGTGGACCCTTCGACTTACAGCTGACGACACGGTAAGGTCGTTCAGTGACGAAGGGGTGGCCCCTTCCACTTACGGCTGACGACACGGTATGGTCGTTCAGTGGCGAAGGGGGGGGCTTCGACTTACGGCTGACAACATGGTAAGGTCGTTCAGTGACGAAGGGGTTGCCCCTTTGACTTATGGCCGACGACACGGTAAGGTCGTTCAGTGGCGAATGGGTGGCCCATTTGACTTACGGCTGACGCCACGGTAAGGTCGTTCAGTGGCCAAGGGGTGACCCCTTTGACTTACAGCTGATAATACGATAAGGTTGTTCAGTGGTGAAGGGATGACCCCGTCGACTTATGGCTGATGACACGATAAGGTCGTTCAGTGGCGAAGGGGTGGCACTTTCGACTTACGACTTATGACTGATGACACGATAAGGTTGTTCAATGGCGAGGGTCGTTTAGTGGCGAAGGGGTTGCCCATTAGACTTACGGCTGGCGACCAAAAGGGTGTACATGTGATTCATCAAGATGAATTCGACCCATCTAGATTTTCCTAAGGATTTGATCCTTTTAGTGAGGAGTTTGATGGGTTAATTCATAAATTCTATATGGAAGAAAGTTGTTTCGAAAAGAAAGCAGAATTTTATTTGATGAAAAACATGTTTTATTGAAGAAAGAAAAAAGCGTACATGCATTTTCGAATCTCGTCGGGGGTTGCTTTCGTCCCACGCTTTTTATTTGACCTTGAGCTTAGAAGTTCGCTAGTCGACCACCTTAGTGACTGTTGACCCCGTCATCTTGTCCTTTTGCTTCGAGGTCTCCTCCTTACTTGTTTGATTGCTGACTAGGTTCTTGGGGTGCCCGCGTTTGACCAGTGCGTCGATCTATTTCTCGAGCGTCCAGCGATTGCTGGTATCATGCCCATAGTCATTGTGGTATTTACAGGACTTGAGGTCGTCCATTTTCTCATATTTGCTTTTCTTGGCAGATTCTTGGACCAATTCTTCTCGTTGGCATAAGCTAGGACTTCGGTATTAGGCACGCCTGGTCTTGCATAAGTTGGGTGCTTCTTACTCCGAGGGCTCCTCTCTCTCGGTCGCTTGTCCCGAGATTCCTGGCGAGGTGTTCCATGTGTTGGCATTTCACGCCTGGTGTCTCCATGACGGGCAGGTGGTGCCGTTCCCAGTAGCTTCGATTTGTTCCTTCGCTTCTTCAGAGATGGTGAACCGTTCTGTTATATTGAACAGCTTCACGAAGTTGTTAGGTGGAAACTGGTGGAGTGCCCTCCGCAAGTGTTTGTCCCGTACTGCCTGAGTGAGCCGCAGTGACAGTTATATCTGGTGTGTCCTCTACTTCGAGCCTTTCATCGTTGAATCGCTGGACGAGGGATCAGATTGGTTCCTTATCCTTCTGCTTGAATGTAAAGAGGTGGGATGACTTTTTCTTGGGACGATGATCTGCGACAAATTGCCTGCAAAACAAATCAGCCAATTTGTCGAATGACTCGATACAGCCATCGGGTAATCCGTCGTACCAGCCCTCAGCCGTTTTGACTAAGGTGGTGTGAAATGCTCGGCAGCGGTATGGCTCATCAGCCCCATGAAGCAGCATCACGTTTAGGTACTTGTGGATGTGGGACCATGGGTCGCCTCTGACATCATATGCCGATAAGGCGGGGAATTTGAACTTCGGAAGAAAAGGAGCAGACGTGATATTCTCTTTCAATGGGGTCTGCCGAAGTGTGGAATGGATAAGCTGAAATCACCCATCCCCACCTTGCACGTATGTAGTGTAGATGAATATGCCCTCGGATCATTTGTATTTGATGCAAATGATAATTTAAGCCAAGATAGGGACTATTTTGCATATGATGCAAAAGAGATTAAATGTGTCTTAAATTGTTTCAGACTATATTTAATTAAATAAACGCGTTGAAAAGGTTACCTAGATGACGGGATCGTCCCGCTCTAAACGCATGTTCAAACCGCGTCAAAACGGAGTCCAAATGCACAAGTATAGCCAAAACAAGTCAGCCCAAACTGTTGGGCTGAAACCAGCGAAAATGGAGGCCCACCAAGCCCGAATTTTCTGGTTAGGGTTTTTTGAAACCCTGGGATTTTCTTGACGGCTACGTTTCTAAGAGAAGCATGACTTTTGGCTAACTTTGGACAATTGTTTGAAGGGTCAAACGGACTCGGATTGACGAACCGTTTTTTCCTACGCATTCACCGTTGAACCATCTTAGATTTGGTAGGTTGTACCAACATTGAAGCTCAACGGTGAGAGAGTTAAAATTCACGGACGTTTGCACTTTGTGAAGTGCAAACTAACTTGATTTTAATTAACTCAAATTAATAGTCCCACATCGGATTTGAGAAAAGGGGAGAGTCCGCCGCTTATATAAATAGGGGTCTGCTCTCCTCCTCAAAACTCGTCCCAAGCTCTAGATCTGAGCGGCTCTCGTAAATGTTGGAGCACGCTCGGATCTAAGCTAAATTAATATTTCTCCTCTCCCTATAAATTTCTGCCTTGCTCCTGAGGGCTCTAGCAAAGCCGCAAAGGAGTTCGGATTCAGATCCGAAATCTAGGCGGAGGTTTCACTCGCGTGAAACTTTCTTCGGCGCGTGGTTGGCTCGGCGACATGGGATTGATTGCCTCGGGATGCGGAGCGGTTCGAGGAGCAGTTCGGGGAGCGGTTCAAGGAGCGGCTCGGCGTGGGACGGGAGCAGCTCGGAAGACGGTGTGGAACATCTCGCCTGCCCCAGGGCTGAGATTCCAGGTATGTGTTTAAGTTTTTCATTTAATTATTCGCAGTAGTTAGATCCCTCTTGGGGTGGTCAGATCCACCCCAAGTTGGCAGAGATCCTGGCTAATAGGGTCTGGTTCCTTAGGGTTGCATGTTAATTAGATTAACATAAAATTTTTCTGCTGCATTTCTGTCTATGTTCCGTCCGACTTAGGACGTGACTAGAGTTTTTGTGCCCTAAGGGTCCCAGAAAACCCTGCATTGGTATCAGAGCCATCTCTGTATGCTGATCTAGGACTGCGAATTTATTATTTGAATGCTTTACGAAAAATGTTTTCTTTAAATTTATGCGATAAATTTAAATTTTTTTGTTTAAAAATTTTATATGATAAATTTTAAACATGAAAGTTTTAAAATGGAATTTTTTAATTATGTGATAAATTTTAAAATTGTTTTAAAGCTTTAAAACTTATGCGATAAGTTTAAAATGTTGTTTAAAATTTTATGTGATAAATTTTAAACATGAATTTTTAAAATGATGTTTTAAATTTATAAGATATTTTTAAAAACTGATTTTAAAAGTTTAAAATTTTTATGCGATAAATATTTTAAAGTGGCATGCAAATGTTATGATTTTTAAACAAGCTTTTACTTTATGAGATAAAATAAAATGTTTTTAAAATCGTATTTTTAAATTTAAATGTTAAATTTAAGTATGCATGCTAAAATTGTTTATGCGATAAACTTTAGTCTATTTAATTGTTAAATAGTTGTACATTTTTTTATGCGATAAATTAGTGTAAATTTTTTAATGGATATGTCTTCGTGTCCCTTATTTGATAACACAAGACAACCCTTTAGGTTAGCCGTTAAGTAATGATTAAAATTTATAATTGAATTTTAATGACATGCTATGTTTTAATAAAACATTAACAATGCTTCAAGACCTAATTCATGATTAGGGTAGTCCTTTTAATGAATTTTTATTTTTAATTGTTATTATTAAATCATTAAAGGACTTCGCTTTTAGCGTTGGTTAATAATTTATTAAAATCCTAATAACGATTAGGATATCACGTGAACCTTATAGTTGATAAGGACTTAATAAAAGTTATTAAACAAATCCTAAAATTTTGAATTTAAGGATGCAACTAGTTGATAGGATTAATTAGTTGTTAATAAAAGCTGTTTAGTCTATAGCACACATACAAAAATGACAAGCTTCATTTAATGGACCATGATCCAGTCAATGTGCTTGGCTAAGAGTTCTGGATCAACCCTTACTAGTCTAAGGGGTAGTGATCCTGCTTAGTCAATTCCCTGGCTGTGTTCTGCTGGACCGCAATGTCGCGAATCATGATTGTATGACACCCTGGACTATATCTAGTCAATGCGTTATAAATCTTATTAAAGATTAATCCGTATCCCTCCTTGATTTTGGAGCTTGGGTAACTCAAAGAAGACAATTATAGTTGTCGAGTCTCCTCAAGCCATGACTTGTTTATCTTTAAGGAACAAACTCTAACATACATGTGATGTAGTCTAGACTTGACCCAAATCGATACGTCGGGTCTCCTCGAGCATCGATCTAGTCAATTCTGGACACAAAATCAAGGGTCTGAGTAGACCAGTCATTATGATTTATTGAGTCTCCTCAAGATCATAAGTGACTGTGGGTAAAAAACGATAGGGAGTCACATGTGATGTGGTTGACTAAGAGTTAGTCTACCAATCATGGAACCAATCAACTTGTTGTGTCTCCTCAAGGTTGTGAGGTTCGGGATGATTGGATCCCTCTTTCACTAAATTTTAAATATTTTAATTCGATTAAATCGTTCATTATTAAGCTTTGAAACGATCGTAAAAATAGTGGGAGGATATAGATAGATAAAGCCATTCTACCTATATTTAATATTGAACATATGCTAAACTAGGGCAAGACTATGTTTACCGAAGGAATCAAAATATAATTTTTTAATGGAATTAGTTAATTGGTCAAATAGGTTGATTAATTGAATATCTAGTTAAATTCTAATTGATAAGATTAAACTATACTCTCGTTGACATTAAAATGACCTTCTAAAGAACAGACTTAAGAAATATGATTTCATTAAGTTCTGGGTCCAACAAATAAATTCACGCAATATGTCACTCGTCTCTATATGAGGCAGCTTGAACATATAGGATATTCGAAGTATGTTTCTCCCTACAACTTGTCGAGCTACCCTCAAGGTTGTATGGACAAACAATTCTGATCCGCAAATTTCGAGAATTCGATCAAACCGTTTGAGTCGAATACGAGTGCATGAGTGGTGCAAGACTATGTATCCCAACCGGATCTTGAGACAAGCAACTTCTTGAGGCTACACTCAAGATTGCAACTCTCAAGCGTTTGGATACATGAGTCGCTTGCATAGCTATTCATTTATGTTGGGCCATGTAAATATCTAAATGTGATTTAGAAAAGGAAGAAGGCACATCGGAAAGTCAATCGAGTTAAATAGTTTAATTTATCATTAGTAAAGGCATAAGTAGGAGGAAATAAAAATGTGACATACTCTGATGTCACGATTTCATGATTATTGTTATACAGAAGTTTAACACATTTTGACGAATGTCGTCACATTGCTTTTGAAGCAATGAGTAAACTGTATAATGATAATATATGTATTAAATGTTAATATATATATATACACACAAGATAGTAGCAAACTTACATGGCAAAATAGACTAGGCGTATCGAGAGACTAAGCTTCACAAGTCACATAAAGAAGGGTCTGACCTCTCATATTATGAAGTCTACGGACACTTGTGAGTCTTATCCTCTTAGATATAATGCCGAAACCCATCTGTGAGACAGTGGGAGAATGAGTTGTCGAACTCAGTCTGGTACATACTGATGTACCCGAGTCTAGATTAACCAAATTAAGTTATTCGTATATTTTATTAAGACACGTGTTCTTGATGAAACACAAGTCTGAAAAATTAAAGAACGAAAGACAAAAGTATTTAAAATGATTTGATTAGATCGAATGGTTAAATACTTAGCTACATAAAATCTTGCGTAATTAAAAGAAAATGTGATTTTCTCTCAGGTCAAGTCTGTTAACACATCAGTGTGTTAAAAGGTATGAATCACACTTAGTTAGACTCGGTGCGATCCATAACAAGTGACTCTGAGTTAAGTCCTCCCTCTGGGTTAAGTCCCAGATAGTAATGCCTAGGTTTTGATAATGTTCTGTGAGGACATTATCAATAAGATATTCATCAAATCAATCATTAGGAAGTTGTATAATTACTCGAATTTTGTGAGACAAAGAGTCGAGTTAAAATCATAACTGATGATGACTTAGTCAACTTCCGGGATGAAATTCGGAGAAGTAACTCCGATTTAAAAACTTGATGCAATCAGAATAGGTCCGTGTGCGTAAATAAATTTTGGAATTTAGTTTACGTGCACAAGGAAAATGTTTCCTCACTTTCTGCAAGTAAATCTTTAAGTTGAAAGATTGGTGCAGAAAGGAAAATAGTGAAGTGCAATCATGTTGGTCGAGAACGGTTTTTCCATACTAATTCCTATAAAACGGATTATAATGAAACTGTTTTCCACCAGCAGATGTGTACAGAACTACTCGGACCAAACTCGATGTAAACGCTTAAGTTGACCATGAAAATTGGAGCATTCACTTACAAGTTCGTTTTTCTAATATGATTTAGACGGACCAACTTATATGAATTAGCCAGATAGTTTTCAAGGTCAGTGGGAGCGTGTAAATTTCATGTGAGGCATCACAGGGATGGAACATATATTTTGACAAAGTGATCAAAAGAGTTTGATACTTTATTAGAAATAAATATGAAACCATTTAAAATGACCAGTAACTAATTTAAATGATTATCGTAAGGTACGATGAATTGGATAAGATCCAAGTAAATTAAAATATTATGGATTCCGAAAGACCAAATGAATTATTGAAAGAGATTCAAATGGTTGGTCTAAACATAGAAACCCTTAAGTCTATAGTGTAGACGGTTTTAGCAGATCCACTCATGAAGGCTCTACCACATGAAGTCGGGAAAACTTATGTGTAAAAAACGGTATGAGATACCGATATAAATGGGCCTGAGTGCAAGTGGGAGATGTTGAGAGATGATACCCCCTCGAGGCTATCTATCTTCATGTGTGAATAGCACAAACATCTTGTTCGAAATAACAGTGAGCTGTTGGTAATAATCTATCTAAGTTATTTTATAATGTTGTTAACATTAGACATTAACTTAGGTAAAGTCCTAAGACTTTATGCAAGGTCAAACAGGTATCGAGATGAGTATCTCGATCATGGAGAATGTTTGACCGTCTGTAGCATAAGTCTAAAAGGGTTTGTGGTCGTAGATGTTTCGAGACAAGGATATCGAAACATCGGATAGACTATTGTGTCTTAGTCTTCACCGTATAGCGGTGGGCAATGATCTCATGATCGCTTGACTTGGCGAAGTCATTGACAAGACACAAGTGCTCATTAGAGAATGAGTTCACTGAACGATCCACAAGAGTTATCATATGGTTATATTGACCAATCTATCAATGATGACTCTGAGTGATGATAGGCTAGTTGGTCTTTTGACTTGAGGTCATTTTGACGAACCTGTGCGTGAACGGTGCCACTTAGATCAAATAACCTAGCTTCGAGGCAAGCCATGTCGAAAGGTCTTTGATTGGGTGACACTTGAAGCGTATGAGGAGAGTAATGACCAAGAGAGGATTCGTCTCTCCGGTCAATGTGAGTTAGTGTCGTAGGGTTAGTTCGGTCTTTAGTAAAAACTCTGGCCAGAGTATGTTGGAAGAAGTCCAACATTTTTAACTAAAAGATCGATAGAAACTAACCGGAGTCAAGTTATTGGGGTTGACAGTTTGACCGTACCCTAGACTTGACTTACATGACATAGTTTAGATGAAAAGACTATAACTGCGGAATTCATCACGGAAACAGTCAGGGTGGTCCCGACAATACTCATGTCGATGAGTCAACCACATAATGATGATTCCTGAAGCAGGGACGGCAACCACTGCTCGTGGTCACTGCCATATAGGGCTTCGAGCCCAACCTGTTGTAAGGGTCAGGCTGTAGGGTCTCACACAGAGTGCGACCTTCGTCCCGCTCTAAACGCATGTTCAAACCGCGTCAAAAACGGAGTCCAAATGCACAAGTTATAGCCAAAACAAGTCAGCCCAAACTGTTGGGCTGAAACCAGCGAAAATGGAGGCCCACCAAGCCCGAATTTTCTGGTTAGGGTTTTTTGAAACCTGGGATTTTCTTGACGGCTACGTTTCTAAGAGAAGCATGACTTTTGGCTAACTTTGGACAATTGTTTGAAGGGTCAAACGGACTCGGATTGACGAACCGTTTTTTCCTACGCATTCACCGTTGAACCATCTTAGATTTGGTAGGTTGTACCAACATTGAAGCTCAACGGTGAGAGAGTTTAAAATTCACGGACGTTTGCACTTTGTGAAGTGCAAACTAACTTGATTTTAATTAACTCAAATTAATAGTCCCACATCGGATTTTGAGAAAAGGGGAGAGTCCGCCGCTTATATAAATAGGGGTCTGCTCTCCTCCTCAAAACTCGTCCCAAGCTCTAGATCTGAGCGGCTCTCGTAAATGTTGGAGCACGCTCGGATCTAAGCTAAATTAATATTTCTCCTCTCCCTATAAATTTCTGCCTTGCTCCTGAGGGCTCTAGCAAAGCCGCAAAGGAGTTCGGATTCAGATCCGAAATCTAGGCGGAGGTTTCACTCGCGTGAAACTTTCTTCGGCGCGTGGTTGGCTCGGCGACATGGGATTGATTGCCTCGGGATGCGGAGCGGTTCGAGGAGCAGTTCGGGGAGCGGTTCAAGGAGCGGCTCGGCGTGGGACGGGAGCAGCTCGGAAGACGGTGTGGAACATCTCGCCTGCCCCAGGGCTGAGATTCCAGGTATGTGTTTAAGTTTTTCATTTAATTATTCGCAGTAGTTAGATCCCTCTTGGGGTGGTCAGATCCACCCCAAGTTGGCAGAGATCCTGGCTAATAGGGTCTGGTTCCTTAGGGTTGCATGTTAATTAGATTAACATAAAATTTTTCTGCTGCATTTCTGTCTATGTTCCGTCCGACTTAGGACGTGACTAGAGTTTTTGTGCCCTAAGGGTCCCAGAAAACCCTGCATTGGTATCAGAGCCATCTCTGTATGCTGATCTAGGACTGCGAATTTATTATTTGAATGCTTTTACGAAAAATGTTTTCTTTAAATTTATGCGATAAATTTAAATTTTTTTGTTTAAAAATTTTATATGATAAATTTTAAACATGAAAGTTTTAAAATGGAATTTTTTAATTTATGTGATAAATTTTAAAATTGTTTTAAAGCTTTAAAACTTTATGCGATAAGTTTAAAATGTTGTTTAAAATTTTATGTGATAAATTTTAAACATGGAATTTTTAAAATGATGTTTTAAATTTATAAGATATTTTTAAAAACTGATTTTAAAAGTTTAAAATTTTTATGCGATAAATATTTTAAAGTGGCATGCAAATGTTATGATTTTTAAACAAGCTTTTACTTTATGAGATAAAATAAAATGTTTTTAAAATCGTATTTTTAAATTTAAATGTTAAATTTAAGTATGCATGCTAAAATTGTTTATGCGATAAACTTTAGTCTATTTAATTGTTAAATAGTTGTACATTTTTTTATGCGATAAAATTAGTGTAAATTTTTTAATGGATATGTCTTCGTGTCCCTTATTTGATAACACAAGACAACCCTTTAGGTTAGCCGTTAAGTAATGATTAAAATTTATTAATTGAATTTTAATGACATGCTATGTTTTAATAAAACATTAACAATGCTTCAAGACCTAATTCATGATTAGGGTAGTCCTTTTAATGAATTTTTATTTTTAATTGTTATTATTAAATCATTAAAGGACTTCGCTTTTAGCGTTGGTTAATAATTTATTAAAATCCTAATAACGATTAGGATATCACGTGAACCTTATAGTTGATAAGGACTTAATAAAAGTTATTAAACAAATCCTAAAATTTTGAATTTAAGGATGCAACTAGTTGATAGGATTAATTAGTTGTTAATAAAAGCTGTTTAGTCTATAGCACACATACAAAAATGACAAGCTTCATTTAATGGACCATGATCCAGTCAATGTGCTTGGCTAAGAGTTCTGGATCAACCCTTACTAGTCTAAGGGGTAGTGATCCTGGCTTAGTCAATTCCCTGGCTGTGTTCTGCTGGACCGCAATGTCGCGAATCATGATTGTATGACACCCTGGACTATATCTAGTCAATGCGTTATAAATCTTATTAAAGATTAATCCGTATCCCTCCTTGATTTTGGAGCTTGGTAACTCAAAGAAGACAATTATAGTTGTCGAGTCTCCTCAAGCCATGACTTGTTTATCTTTAAGGAACAAACTCTAACATACATGTGATGTAGTCTAGACTTGACCCAAATCGATACGTCGGGTCTCCTCGAGCATCGATCTAAGTCAAATCTGGACACAAAATCAAGGGTCTGAGTAGACCAGTCATTATGATTTATTGAGTCTCCTCAAGATCATAAGTGACTGTGGGTAAAAAACGATAGGGAGTCACATGTGATGTGGTTGACTAAGAGTTAGTCTACCAATCATGGAACCAATCAACTTGTTGTGTCTCCTCAAGGTTGTGAGGTTCGGGATGATTGGATCCCTCTTTCACTAAATTTTAAATATTTTAATTCGATTAAATCGTTCATTATTAAGCTTTGAAACGATCGTAAAAATAGTGGGAGGATATAGATAGATAAAAGCCATTCTACCTATATTTAATATTGAACATATGCTAAACTAGGGCAAGACTATGTTTACCGAAGGAATCAAAATATAATTTTTTAATGGAATTAGTTAATTGGTCAAATAGGTTGATTAATTGAATATCTAGTTAAATTCTAATTGATAAGATTAAACTATACTCTCGTTGACATTAAAATGACCTTCTAAAGAACAGACTTAAGAAATATGATTTCATTAAGTTCTGGGTCCAACAAATAAATTCACGCAATATGTCACTCGTC
Source organism: Scilla litardierei (assembly GCA_030789695.1). Classification (NCBI taxonomy): domain Eukaryota; kingdom Viridiplantae; phylum Streptophyta; class Magnoliopsida; order Asparagales; family Asparagaceae; genus Scilla; species Scilla litardierei. The sequence goes on from CM061131.1 coordinate 11,525,538, forward strand.
TCTATATGAGGCAGCTTGAACATATAGGATATTCGAAGTATGTTTCTCCCTACAACTTGTCGAGCTACCCTCAAGGTTGTATGGACAAACAATTCTGATCCGCAAATTTCGAGAATTCGATCAAACCGTTTGAGTCGAATACGAGTGCATGAGTGGTGCAAGACTATGTATCCCAACCGGATCTTGAGACAAGCAACTTCTTGAGCTACACTCAAGATTGCAACTCTCAAGCGTTTGGATACATGAGTCGCTTGCATAGCTATTCATTTATGTTGGGCCATGTAAATATCTAAATGTGATTTAGAAAAGGAAGAAGGCACATCGGAAAGTCAATCGAGTTAAATAGTTTAATTTATCATTAGTAAAGGCATAAGTAGGAGGAAATAAAAATGTGACATACTCTGATGTCACGATTTCATGATTATTGTTATACAGAAGTTTAACACATTTTGACGAATGTCGTCACATTGCTTTTGAAGCAATGAGTAAACTGTATAATGATAATATATGTATTAAATGTTAATATATATATATACACACAAGATAGTAGCAAACTTACATGGCAAAATAGACTAGGCCGTATCGAGAGACTAAGCTTCACAAGTCACATAAAGAAGGGTCTGACCTCTCATATTATGAAGTCTACGGACACTTGTGAGTCTTATCCTCTTAGATATAATGGCCGAAACCCATCTGTGAGACAGTGGGAGAATGAGTTGTCGAACTCAGTCTGGTACATACTGATGTACCCGAGTCTAGATTAACCAAATTAAGTTATTCGTATATTTTATTAAGACACGTGTTCTTGATGAAACACAAGTCTGAAAAATAAAGAACGAAAGGACAAAAGTATTTAAAATGATTTGATTAGATCGAATGGTTAAATACTTAGCTACATAAAATCTTGCGTAATTAAAAGAAAATGTGATTTTCTCTCAGGTCAAGTCTGTTAACACATCAGTGTGTTAAAAGGTATGAATCACACTTAGTTAGACTCGGTGCGATCCATAACAAGTGACTCTGAGTTAAGTCCTCCCTCTGGGTTAAGTCCCAGATAGTAATGCCTAGGTTTTGATAATGTTCTGTGAGGACATTATCAATAAGATATTCATCAAATCAATCATTAGGAAGTTGTATAATTACTCGAATTTTGTGAGACAAAGAGTCGAGTTAAACATCATAACTGATGATGACTTAGTCAACTTCCGGGATGAAATTCGGAGAAGTAACTCCGATTTAAAAACTTGATGCAATCAGAATAGGTCCGTGTGCGTAAATAAATTTTGGAATTTAGTTTACGTGCACAAGGAAAATGTTTCCTCACTTTCTGCAAGTAAATCTTTAAGTTGAAAGATTGGTGCAGAAAGGAAAATAGTGAAGTGCAATCATGTTGGTCGAGAACGGTTTTTCCATACTAATTCCTATAAAACGGATTATAATGAAACTGTTTTCCACCAGCAGATGTGTACAGAACTACTCGGACCAAACTCGATGTAAACGCTTAAGTTGACCATGAAAATTGGAGCATTCACTTACAAGTTCGTTTTTCTAAATATGATTTAGACGGACCAACTTATATGAATTAGCCAGATAGTTTTCAAGGTCAGTGGGAGCGTGTAAATTTCATGTGAGGCATCACAGGGATGGAACATATATTTTGACAAAGTGATCAAAAGAGTTTGATACTTTATTAGAAATAAATATGAACCATTTAAAATGACCAGTAACTAATTTAAATGATTATCGTAAGGTACGATGAATTGGATAAGATCCAAGTAAATTAAAATATTATGGATTCCGAAAGACCAAATGAATTATTTGAAAGAGATTCAAATGGTTGGTCTAAACATAGAAACCCTTAAGTCTATAGTGTAGACGGTTTTAGCAGATCCACTCATGAAGGCTCTACCACATGAAGTCGGGAAAACTTATGTGTAAAAACGGTATGAGATACCGATATAAATGGGCCTGAGTGCAAGTGGGAGATGTTGAGAGATGATACCCCTCGAGGCTATCTATCTTCATGTGTGAATAGCACAAACATCTTGTTCGAAATAACAGTGAGCTGTTTGGTAATAATCTATCTAAGTTATTTTATAATGTTGTTAACATTAGACATTAACTTAGGTAAAGTCCTAAGACTTTATGCAAGGTCAAACAGGTATCGAGATGAGTATCTCGATCATGGAGAAATGTTTGACCGTCTGTAGCATAAGTCTAAAAGGGTTTGTGGTCGTAGATGTTTCGAGACAAGGATATCGAAACATCGGATAGACTATTGTGTCTTAGTCTTCACCGTATAGCGGTGGCAATGATCTCATGATCGCTTGACTTGGCGAAGTCATTGACAAGACACAAGTGCTCATTAGAGAATGAGTTCACTGAACGATCCACAAGAGTTATCATATGGTTATATTGACCAATCTATCAATGATGACTCTGAGTGATGATAGGCTAGTTGGTCTTTTGACTTGAGGTCATTTTGACGAACCTGTGCGTGAACGGTGCCACTTAGATCAAATAACCTAGCTTCGAGGCAAGCCATGTCGAAAGGTCTTTGATTGGGTGACACTTGAAGCGTATGAGGAGAGTAATGACCAAGAGAGGATTCGTCTCTCCCGGTCAATGTGAGTTAGTGTCGTAGGGTTAGTTCGGTCTTTAGTAAAAACTCTGGCCAGAGTATGTTGGAAGAAGTCCAACATTTTTAACTAAAAGATCGATAGAAACTAACCGGAGTCAAGTTATTGGGGTTGACAGTTTGACCGTACCCTAGACTTGACTTACATGACATAGTTTAGATGAAAAGACTATAACTGCGGAATTCATCACGGAAACAGTCAGGGTGGTCCCGACAATACTCATGTCGATGAGTCAACCACATAATGATGATTCCTGAAGCAGGGACGGCAACCACTGCTCGTGGTCACTGCCATATAGGGCTTCGAGCCCAACCTGTTGTAAGGGTCAGGCTGTAGGGTCTCACACAGAGTGCGACCTTCGTCTAGTAATAGGTAGAAATTAGTTAGGGAGAACAATTTGCATTTGATGCAAGGGATAAAATATTACAAAAGATGTTTGCAATCATCTCATGCATTCGGGATAAATGATCATGAGTGCAAGTGGGAGATGTAGAGGAATATGCCCTCGGATCATTTGTATTTGATGCAAATGATAATTTAAGCCAAGATAGGGACTACGGCTACGTTTCTAAGAGAAGCATGACTTTTGGCTAACTTTGGACAATTGTTTGAAGGGTCAAACGGACTCGGATTGACGAACCGTTTTTTCCTACGCGTTCACCGTTGAACCATCTTCGATTTGGTAGGTTGTACCAACATTGAAGCTCAACGGTGAGGGAGTTAAAATTCACGGACGTTTGCACTTTGTGAAGTGCAAACTAACTTGATTTTAATTAACTCAAATTAATAGTCCCACATCGGATTTTGAGAAAAGGGGAGAGTCCGCCGCCTATATAAATAGGGGTCTGCTCTCCTCCTCAAAACTCGTCCCAAGCTCTAGATCTGAGCGGCTCTCGTAAATGTTGGAGCACGCTCGGATCTAAGCTAAATTAATATTTCTCCTCTCCCTATAAATTTCTGCCTTGCTCCTGAGGGCTCTAGCAAAGCCGCAAAGGAGTTCGGATTCAGATCCGAAATCTAGGCGGAGGTTTCACTCGCGTGAAACTTTCTTCGGCGCGTGGTTGGCTCGGCGACATGGGATTGATCGCCTCGGGATGCGGAGCGGTTCGAGGAGCAGTTCGGGGAGCGGTTCAAGGAGCGGCTCGGCGTGGGACGGGAGCAGCTCGGAAGACGGTGTGGAACATCTCGCCTGCCCCAGGGCTGAGATTCCAGGTATGTGTTTAAGTTTTTCATTTAATTATTCGCAGTAGTTAGATCCCTCTTGGGGTGGTCAGCATCCACCCCAAGTTGGCAGAGATCCTGGCTAATAGGGTCTGGTTCCTTAGGGTTGCATGTTAGATTAGATTAACAATAAAATTTTTCTGCTGCATTTCTGTCTATGTTCCGTCCGACTTAGGACGTGACTAGAGTTTTTGTGCCCTAAGGGTCCCAGAAAACCCTGCATTGGTATCAGAGCCATCTCTGTATGCTGATCTAGGACTGCGAATTTATTATTTGAATGCTTTTACGACAAAATGTTTTCTTTAAATTTATGCGATAAATTTAAATTTTTTTGTTTAAAAATTTATATGATAAATTTTAAACATGACAGTTTTAAAATGGAATTTTTTAATTATGTGATAATTTTAAAATTGTTTTAAAGCTTTAAAACTTTATGCGATAAGTTTAAAATGTTGTTTAAATTTTATGTGATAAATTTTAAACATGGAATTTTTAAAATGATGTTTTAAATTTATAAGATATTTTAAAAACTGATTTTAAAAGTTTAAAATTTTTAATGCGATAAATATTTTAAAGTGGCATGCAAATGTTATGATTTTTAAACAAGCTTTTACTTTATGAGATAAAATAAAATGTTTTTAAAATCGTATTTTTAAATTTAAATGTTAAATTTAAGTATGCATGCTAAAATTGTTTATGCGATAAACTTTAGTCTATTTATTGTTAAATAGTTGTACATTTTTTTATGCGATAAAATTAGTGTAAATTTTTAATGGATATGTCTTCGTGTCCCTTATTTGATAACACAAGACAACCCTTTAGGTTAGCCGTTAAGTAATGATTAAAATTTATTAATTGAATTTTAATGACATGCTATGTTTTAATAAAACATTAACAATGCTTCAAGACCTAATTCATGATTAGGGTAGTCCTTTTAATGAATTTTTATTTTTAATTGTTATTATTAAATCATTAAAGGACTTCGCTTTTAGCGTTGGTTAATAATTTATTAAAATCCTAATAACGATTAGGATATCACGTGAACCTTATAGTTGATAAGGACTTAATAAAAGTTATTAAACAAATCCTAAAATTTGAATTAAGGATGCAACTAGTTGATAGGATTAATTAGTTGTTAATAAAAGCTGTTTAGTCTATAGCACACATACAAAAATGACAAGCTTCATTTAATGGACCATGATCAGTCAATGTGCTTGGCTAAGAGTTCTGGGATCAACCCCTTACTAGATCTAAGGGGTAGTGATCCTGGCTTAGTCAATTCCCTGGCTGTGTTTGCTGGACCGCAATGTCGCGAATCATGATTGTATGACACCCCTGGACTATATCTAGTCAATGCGTTATAATCTTATTAAAGATTAATCCGTATCCCTCCTTGATTTTGGAGCTTGGTAACTCAAAGAAGACAATTATAGTTGTCGAGTCTCCTCAAGCCATGACTTGTTTATCTTTAAGGAACAAACTCTAACATACATGTGATGTAGTCTAGACTTGACCCAAATCGATACGTCGGGTCTCCTCGAGCATCGATCTAAGTCAAATCTGGACACAAAATCAAGGGTCTGAGTAGACCAGTCATTATGATTTATTGAGTCTCCTCAAGATCATAAGTGACTGTGGGTAAAAAACGATAGGGAGTCACATGTGATGTGGTTGACTAAGAGTTAGTCTACCAATCATGGAACCAATCAACTTGTTGTGTCTCCTCAAGGTTGTGAGGTCGGGATGATTGGATCCCTCTTTCACTAAATTTTAAATATTTTAATTCGATTAAATCGTTCATTATTAAGCTTTGAAACGATCGTAAAAATAGTGGGAGGATATAGATAGATAAAAGCCATTCTACCTATATTTAATATTGAACATATGCTAAACTAGGGCAAGACTATGTTTACCGAAGGAATCAAAATATAATTTTTTAATGGAATTAGTTAATTGGTCAAATAGGTTGATTAATTGAATATCTAGTTAAATTCTAATTGATAAGATTAAACTATACTCTCGTTGACATTAAAATGACCTTCTAAAGAACAGACTTAAGAAATATGATTTCATTAAGTTCTGGGTCCAACAAATAAATTCACGCAATATGTCACTCGTCTCTATATGAGCAGCTTGAACATATAGGATATTCGAAGTATGTTTCTCCCTACAACTTGTCGAGCTACCCTCAAGGTTGTATGGACAAACAATTCTGATCCGCAAATTTCGAGAATTCGATCAAACCGTTTGAGTCGAATACGAGTGCATGAGTGGTGCAGAGACTATGTATCCCAACCGGATCTTGAGACAAGCAACTTCTTGAGCTACACTCAAGATTGCAACTCTCAAGCGTTTGGATACATGAGTCGCTTGCATAGCTATTCATTTATGTTGGGCCATGTAAATATCTAAAGTGATTTAGAAAAGGAAGAAGGCACATCGAAAGTCAATCGAGTTAAATAGTTTAATTTATCATTAGTAAAGGCATAAGTAGGAGGAAATAAAAATGTGACATACTCTGATGTCACGATTTCATGATTATTGTTATACAGAAGTTTAACACATTTTGACGAATGTCGTCACATTGCTTTTGAAGCAATGAGTAAACTGTATAATGATAATATATGTATTAAATGTTAATATATATATATACACACAAGATAGTAGCAAACTTACATGGCAAAATAGACTAGGCCGTATCGAGAGACTAAGCTTCACAAGTCACATAAAGAAGGGTCTGACCTCTCATATTATGAAGTCTACGGACACTTGTGAGTCTTATCCTCTTAGATATAATGGCCGAAACCCATCTGTGAGACAGTGGGAGAATGAGTTGTCGAACTCAGTCTGGTACATACTGATGTACCCGAGTCTAGATTAACCAAATTAAGTATTCGTATATTTTATTAAGACACGTGTTCTTGATGAAACACAAGTCTGAAAAATAAAGAACGAAAGGACAAAAGTATTTAAAATGATTTGATTAGATCGAATGGTTAAATACTTAGCTACATAAAATCTTGCGTAATTAAAAGAAAATGTGATTTTCTCTCAGGTCAAGTCTGTTAACACATCAGTGTGTTAAAAGGTATGAATCACACTTAGTTAGACTCGGTGCGATCCATAACAAGTGACTCTGAGTTAAGTCCTCCCTCTGGGTTAAGTCCCAGATAGTAATGCCTAGGTTTTGATAATGTTCTGTGAGGACATTATCAATAAGATATTCATCAAATCAATCATTAGGAAGTTGTATAATTACTCGAATTTTGTGAGACAAAGAGTCGAGTTAAACATCATAACTGATGATGACTTAGTCAACTTCCGGATGAAATTCGGAGAAGTAACTCCGATTTAAAAACTTGATGCAATCAGAATAGGTCCGTGTGCGTAAATAAATTTTGGAATTTAGTTTACGTGCACAAGGAAAATGTTTCCTCACTTTCTGCAAGTAAATCTTAAGTTGAAAGATTGGTGCAGAAAGGAAAATAGTGAAGTGCAATCCTGTTGGTCGAGAACGGTTTTTCCATACTAATTCCTATAAAACGGATTATAATGAAACTGTTTTCCACCAGCAGATGTGTACAGAACTACTCGACCAAACTCGATGTAAACGCTTAAGTTGACCATGAAAATTGGAGCATTCACTTACAAGTTCGTTTTTCTAAATATGATTTAGACGGACCAACTTATATGAATTAGCCAGATAGTTTTCAAGGTCAGTGGGAGCGTGTAAATTTCATGTGAGGCATCACAGGGGATGGAACATATATTTTGACAAAGTGATCAAAAGAGTTTGATACTTTATTAGAAATAAATATGAACCATTTAAAATGACCAGTAACTAATTTAAATGATTATCGTAAGGTACGATGAATTGGATAAGATCCAAGTAAAATTAAAATATTATGGATTCCGAAAGACCAAATGAATTATTTGAAAGAGATTCAAATGGTTGGTCTAAACATAGAAACCCTTAAGTCTATAGTGTAGACGGTTTTAGCAGATCCACTCATGAAGGCTCTACCACATGAAGTCGGGAAAACTTATGTGTAAAAACCGGTATGAGATACCGATATAAATGGGCTGAGTGCAAGTGGGAGATGTTGAGAGATGATACCCCTCGAGGCTATCTATCTTCATGTGTGAATAGCACAAACATCTTGTTCGAAATAACAGTGAGCTGTTTGGTAATAATCTATCTAAGTTATTTTATAATGTTGTTAACATTAGACATTAACTTAGGTAAAGTCCTAAGACTTTATGCAAGGTCAAACAGTATCGAGATGAGTATCTCGATCATGGAGAAATGTTTGACCGTCTGTAGCTAAGTCTAAAAGGGTTTGTGGTCGTAGATGTTTCGAGACAAGGATATCGAAACATCGGATAGACTATTGTGTCTTAGTCTTCACCGTATAGCGGTGGCAATGATCTCATGATCGCTTGACTTGGCGAAGTCATTGACAAGACACAAGTGCTCATTAGAGAATGAGTTCACTGAACGATCCACAAGAGTTATCATATGGTTATATTGACCAATCTATCAATGATGACTCTGAGTGATGATAGGCTAGTTGGTCTTTTGACTTGAGGTCATTTTGACGAACCTGTGCGTGAACGGTGCCACTTAGATCAAATAACCTAGCTTCGAGGCAAGCCATGTCGAAAGGTCTTTGATTGGGTGACACTTGAAGCGTATGAGGAGAGTAATGACCAAGAGAGGATTCGTCTCTCCCCGGTCAATGTGAGTTAGTGTCGTAGGGTTAGTTCGGTCTTTAGTAAAACTCTGGCCAGAGTATGTTGGAAGAAGTCCAACATTTTTAACTAAAAGATCGATAGAAACTAACCGGAGTCAAGTTATTGGGGTTGACAGTTTGACCGTACCCTAGACTTGACTTACATGACATAGTTTAGATGAAAAGACTATAACTGCGGAATTCATCACGGAAACAGTCAGGGTGGTCCCGACAATACTCATGTCGATGAGTCAACCACATAATGATGATTCCTGAAGCAGGCGACGGCAACCACTGCTCGTGGTCACTGCCATATAGGGCTTCGAGCCCAACCTGTTGTAAGGGTCAGGCTGTAGGGTCTCACACAGAGTGCGACCTTCGTCTAGTAATAGGTAGAAATTAGTTAGGGAGAACAATTTGCATTTGATGCAAGGGATAAAATATTACAAAAGATGTTTGCAATCATCTCATGCATTCGGGATAAATGATCATGAGTGCAAGTGGGGAGATGTAGAGGAATATGCCCTCGATCATTTGTATTTGATGCAAATGATAATTTAAGCCAAGATAGGGACTATTTTGCATATGATGCAAAAGAGATTAAATGTGTCTTAAATTGTTTCAGACTATATTTAATTAAATAAACGCGTTGAAAAGGTTACCTAGATGACGGGATCGTCCCGCTCTAAAACGCAGGATCAAACCGCGTCAAAAACGGAGTCCAAATGCACAAGTTATAGCCAAAAACAAGTCAGCCCAAACTGTTGGGCTGAAACCAGCGAAAATGGAGGCCTACCAAGCCCAAATTTTCTGGTTAGGGTTTTTTGAAACCTGGGATTTTCTTGACGGCTACGTTTCTAAGAGAAGCATGACTTTTGGCTAACTTTGGACAATTGTTTGAAGGTCAAACGAACTCGGATTGACGAGCCGTTTTTTCCTACGCGTTCACCGTTGAACCATCTTCGATTTGGTAGGTTGTACCAACATTGAAGCTCAACGGTGAGGGAGTTAAAATTCACGGACGTTTGCACTTTGTGAAGTGCAAACTAACTTGATTTTAATTAACCTCAAATTATAGTCCCACATCGGATTTTGAGAAAAGGGGAGAGTCCGCCGCCTATAAATAGGGGTCTGCTCTCCTCCTCAAAACTCGTCCCAAGCTCTAGATCTGAGCGGCTCTCGTAAATGTTCGAGCACGCTCGGATCTAAGCTAAATTAATATTTTCTCCTCTCCCTATAAATTTCTGCCTTGCTCCTGAGGGCTCTAGCAAAGCCGCAAAGGAGTTCGGATTTAATTATTCGCAGTAGTTAGATCCCTCTTGGGGTGGTCAGATCCACCCCAAGTTGGCAGAGATCCTGGCTAATAGGGTCTGGTTCCTTAGGGTTGCATGTTAATTAGATTAACATAAAATTTTTCCGCTGCATTTCTGTCTATGTTCCGTCCGACTTAGGACAGGACTAGAGTTTTTGTGCCCTAAGGGTCCCAGAAAACCCTGCATGTAGCTCCCGAGGATCGATTTGGGACTTCCTCTCTCCTCCCATATCCACCTGCAAAAATGAGAGGGTTGTAACCTGTGGAGACCCCATGTATTACCTGATCCAGGATGTTGCGAGTCGCCTCCTTATAGTTGGAGGGACTGGGTCCTTCATGGAAAATGAAGGTATGATTATCATTCACCCATTCTCCATATTGGTGAGATGTGGGGGTTGTATTGTGTGGGGCGATTTCTTGTCGATCCACTCTCGGTTCTCTTGGATCCATAAGTATGGATGCGCCTCTCGTCGGTGTCAGAGTTGGATTTAGAGGCGGTAGTTGCCCATTAATGAGTGGTGGATCTCCCATGCTTTAACGCACCAGAGTCACCAATACGATGAGACTCTTGTCGACCCGATCTGCAAATTGGTCGAATTGCTCTTAGGACACCTTAGGTACTTTGGTGGCCCTCCTGGGTCGTTTGGATAAGGATGTAGAATATGAGGCATCCTCTACCTGGACGTTGTTTGCCTTTTGTTTCTCGCTCGGACTTGGGTTCGGTCCGATGTTGCTGGGTCCAGTCGACATAGCTTATTGATTGCGCTGGGATGTCGAGCTGGTGAACTTTTTCTACAGACTGCGCCAAACTGTTAAGGCCAAAAATGACCAAAACAATCGAGATGCTGACGTGGATCCTTTCATGCTAAGTCAGAGCTTCGTCAGCCGGATTGGTGGGACCCTGGGTTGGGAGAACCAGGGTCGTTGGTGGTAGGTGGTTGGCTTACAGTGCTCGATTGACTCTCGAATGGATCGTGTGTTGGTCGATCATGGTTGAGAAGCTATTAAAATCTTTAGATTGTAAGGATTTCGAGGTTAGCTAAAAATTTTTTTGGAGTTCCCTCCATGTTTCCATCACCCAATGAACTTCATTGCATATCATATTTGGCCTTCTCGTTTCTACACCGATTGCTTTGTGCTTAGTCCCTACATGCTTTAATACCATGCAATTTTTCGGATTGTCATTTTGGTATCAATTTCATGGATATTTGATTGGCGTATTTTCATTTCTTTTCCAATTTGGATTCAAATGCTAATATGCCATGTATGAGACTATTTCATATGTCTTGATGCTCTCTATGAGATAATTTGGGAATAGTTTGGTATAAGTGATTGCATGACTTGGGATGCATAGTGTAGTTTTTGGTTGGATTGGGTTTGGCCAATTGAGTATGCTTTGTTTTCTTTTAAAGAATGGGTGGATGAGTTGCTAATTTGTGTTGGAATGAGAAAAGGAGAGCTAATATAAGTGAATGTTTCTTTCTAATCAAATTGAGTAGCCGGTGCCCCACGAAACATTGGAGAGGACGTCAAAAATGAAATTTAGTGGATCATTCCATCCCTTTGCCTATATAGCGTTATCGCTTATATGCAAAGGTGGCGTGTTTGCATTTCATAGCGTTATCGCGTGAATGCAAAACATAAACATCAAAAACAAAAAAAACAAAAAAGAGAGAAAAAGAAAAGAAAAAGAAACAAATGAAAGAATAAATGAAAGAATAAGCAACATGAGTGATGCAATCTCATCTCCCACTACTTAGAGAAGATTTCTTTTGTTTTGGCTATTTTCATGAAATTGGAAACTTTCCCATTTGTGATATATCCCGATGAATGTGATACGGTGCTTATTACTTCACTTTTCTTTGAATTGGATTGAAGAGTGTGTCATTTGTTATTTACTTTCATACATTGGGTATACTGGCTTTGGAATCAAGTGGGAATACTATTTTGTGTATGCCATGATGATATCGTGAGTGTTGGTGCATGCTTTCAATTTAATCCAAATTTTTCGCATATTTTACTAGGAACTAGCAAAACGCTAGTTGGGGGGTGTGATTCGGGATATAAATTGCATATCCCCCCCTATTTCTGGACATTTTATGTGTATATCATGTTATTTTGGCTTTGATACGGGCGTATTTGTGATATTGTGTATTATTAAAGCCTATTCTTATTTTAAAAATAAAATGTGGTTTTTATGGACTAATTTTTGCTCTTTCTATTTTTCAGGTACTCCTAGGAGTCTAGGGGATTTTTCAGGATTTTCTGGGATTTTTCTGGGATTTTTAGGTATTTTTGGGGAATTATTGGAGCAAGAGAAGCACAAAAAGAGTTTCTAGAATTTTGAAAAAAAAACAAAAAAAATAAAACTAAAAGCCCATGCGGGCCGGCCCGCTGGCCGGCCCGCTTTCCTTTTTCAGCCGCGCTGTGAATTAAAAAAAAAGTTTTTTTAATTAGGCCGTCCCGCTCTTCGTTTTTGCGGAAAGGAGTGGCCCGCTCCCAGCGAAGCAGGCGAGGGAAATGCGGTCCGGGTCTCTGACCCGACCCGTTGCTGCTGCGAGCGCACAGTTTGTAGCGGGGGCGGGCAGCAGGCGAACGCCCCCTAAAACCCGACCCACATCACTTAGAGATGGCCTAGTTGCGATTTTGAAAGGGGTATCTCGGTTGTTTGTGTTTTTTGGGCGATTTTTAGGGTTCTTGGGGGCTTTCTTCTTCCCTAAAGCCAAGGATTAGGGTTGGAGGCCATGGATGAAACTTGAAAGCTTAGAGGAGGAGCAAGAAGGTGGAAGCATGGGTTAACTTGGGGAGAGCTTGGGTGATACCTTTCTTTTCCTCTTGTAATTTTGATATCTCTCATTTGTATTGAACTAGAGATTGTTATTTTTGTATGAGAATTTCATATCTTTTTCATGATGATTGAGTAGTGTTGAATGCTTGGGTTGTGATTCATGAAGTTGGTTGTTAATTTTAGCCATAATTCCCTCTTGCCCAGTTTCATGTTAATGTTGAATGTATAATTAGGGCACAATTTGAGAAAATACCATGCTCATATTTGATTAGTGCTACGATGATACATCCATATATATTGCAAATTACTGTGCTCTTGAATGCTAAATTTTCCGATTGAGTGTCCTTAGCCGGATAATCAATTGAGTTATATGCGGGTAATTTGAGCTTGATTAACACCAACAATAGTGAACCCACAACCCATTCTCCTCGCATAGCTATCATATACCTCTCCTTTGGCTCTCTAACCCTACCCAACAATTGCTTGAACCGGAAGGACGCGCACGGGGCATGCCTTCCACTGACAAGAGTAGGAGTGTCAATGCAATAAAAATAACCGATTAGTACCGGGTCGGATCACAGGGACAAGTCGTTCTACTTTCACAAATTTTTATCGATAACGAAAAATAAAGTGTGATTCAACAATCTCAACTACGGTGGAGAAGTGTGGGAGAAAAGTGTGGTGAAATTACAATTCTAACCTAAGTGGGTAGGGTTAGAGAGCCAAATGAGAGGTAGGATAGCTAGGCGAGGAGAATGGGTTGTGGGTTCACTGTTGTTGGTGTTAATCAAGCTCAAATTACCCGCATATAACTCAATTGATTATCCGGCTAAGGACACTCAATCAGAAAATTTAGCATTCAAGAGCACAATAATTTGTAATATATATGAATGTATCATCGTAGCACTAATCAAATATGAGCATGGTATTTTCTCAAATTGTGCCCTCTCGGGGCTTAACCAATCAAATTGTGCCTTAATTATACATCCAATATTAACATGAAATTGGGCAAGAGGGAATTAGGGCTAAAATTAACAACCAACTTCATGAATCACAAACCAAGCATTCAACACTACTCAATCATCATGAAAAAGATATGAAATTCTCATACAAAAATAACAATATATAGTTCAATGCAAATGAGAGATATCAAAATTACAAGAGGAAAAGAAAGGTATCACCCAAGCTCTCCCCAAGTTAACACATGCTTCCACCCTCTTGCTCCTCCTCCAAGCATTCAAGCTTCATCCATGGCCTCCAACCCTAATCCTTGGCTTTGGGGAAGAAGAAAGCCCCCAAGAACCCTAAAAAGCGCCCAAAAAACACAAACAGCCGAGATACCTCTTTCAAAATCGTAACCAGGCCATCTCTAAGTGATGCGGATCGGGTTTTGGGGGGCGGGCGCCCGCTGCCCGCCCCCGCTTCAAACTGTGCGCGCGCAGCAGCAACGGGACGGGTTAGAGACCTGGCCCGCATTTCCCCCGCCCGCTCCGCTGGGAGCGGGCCACTCATTTCCGCAAAAACGAAGAGCGGGCCGGCGCTGGGCCGGCCCGCTCGGTAATTAAAAAAACTTTTTTTTAATTCACGGCGCGACTGAAAAAGGAAAGCAGGCCTGCTCGGATGGGCTTTTAGTTTTATTTATTTTTTCTTTTTTTTGTTTTCAAAATTCCAGAAACTCTTTTTGTGCTTCTCTTGCTTCAATAATTCCTCAAAAATACCCAGAAATCCCAGAAAAATCCCAGAAAATTCTGGAAAATCCCCAAGACTCCTAGGAGTACCTGAAAAATAGAAAGAGCAAAAATTAGTGCATAAATACCACATTTTATGTTTAAAATAGGAATTGGCTTTAATAATACACAATATCACAAATACGCCCGTATCAAAGCCAAAATAACATGATATACACATAAAATGTCCAGAAATAAGGGGGAATATGCAATTTATTTCCTGAATCACACCCCCAACTAGCTTTTTGCTAGTCCCTAGCAAAATATGCGAAAAATTCGGATTAAATTGAAAGCATGCACCAACACTCATGATATCATCATGGCATACACAAAATAGTATTCCCACTTGATTCCAAAGCCAATATACCCAATGTATGAAAGTAAATAACAAATGACGCACTCTTCAATCCAATTCAAAGAAAAGTAAAGTAATAAGCACCGTATCACATTCATCGGGATATCTCACAGATGGGAAAGTTTCCAATTTTCATGAAAATGGCCAAAACAAAAGAAATTTCCTCTAAGTAGTGGGAGATGAGATTGCATCACTCATGTTGCTTATTCTTTCATTTATTCTTTCATTTGTTTCTTTTTCTTTTATTTTTCTCTATTTTTTGTTTTTTTTGTTTTTTTTTTTGTTTTTGATGTTTATGTTTTGCATTCACGCGATAACACTATGAAATGCAAACACGCCACCTTTGCATACAAGCGATAACGCTATATATGCAAAGGGATGGAATGATCCCCTAAATCTCATTTTTGACATCCTCCCCAATGTTTCGTGGGGCACCGGCTACTCAATTTGATTAGAAAGAAACATTCACTTATATTAGCTCTCCGTTTCTCGTTCCAACACAAATTAGCAACTCATCCACCCATTCCTTAGAAGAAAACAAAGCATACTCAATTGGCTAAACCTAATCCAACCAAAAACTACACCATGCATCCCAAGTCATGCAATCACTTACACCAAACTATTCCCAAATTATCTCAAAGAGAGCATCAAGACATATGAAATAGTCTCATACATGGTATATTAGCATTTGAATCCAAATTGGAAAAGAAATGAAAACACGCCAATCAAATATCCATGAAATTGATACCAAAATGATAATCCGAAAAATTGCATGGTATTAAAGCATGTAGGGACTAAGCACAAAGCAAGCGGCGTAGAAACGAGAAGGCCAAATATGATATGCAATGAAGTTCATTGGGTGATGGAAACATGGAGGGATCTAAAAAATTTTTTTAGCTAACCTCAACATTCTTACAATCTAAAGACTCTAACACTCTCCCTCCAACTTAAAATAAACCTTGTCCGCAATGTTGGGAGAGTATTAGATCTCACAAAAGATCCTAGAAAAGAAAAAAAGCATACGAAAGCAAACATGCAAAAGTAAACCGACTAACTTTTTATTTATTTACACTACGTAAAGGAAAGAATACACCTTAGCAAAAGGCGGATCTCAGATGTATTACGGCGGTGGCAACTGCTCGATCATATCCTTTCGCTCCTCCACGAGCGTCGCCACGTCCAATGCCCTACCTCCATTGCGGGCATTAATGGCAAGCGACACAACCCCAAACATCTTCTTGTGATGGGTTCCTGCCAAATAGAGGAGATAGGTCATGTCAAAAATAATTGGGCGAGAGCGCCCATCCAAGTGAAAAGCTTGCCAAAATGGGTTGTCGAAATGAATAAAAGAATTTACAATCAAACGACGACAATCCGAATCATTATGATATGGAATTAAATAATTTGACTCGGGTGTGGAGGAAAAAGAAAGATGGGAACTTCCCTGAAATGTGATGCTAGGCTCGGGATGATGCATGGCCTTAGGAGGAGGTGGAAGTGGCTGCAGAGAGAAAACTTGAGTAAGAGGGAGCTCGGGCTCAATATATACCGTCTCGCAATCCTCGTCACTATCATCTTCCTCGACATCAACATCAACAATCTCTGCGGCACTCCACACAACTGGTAACTGCTCCTGACAAACCTCCTCGATGACTGGCAAGTGCGCATCCTGAGGCGAGGGAAGTGACATCTGTGATAGGACTGAAGGTAGACTCGTCTCGGGCAAATCCAAGCACGCATCATCCTCGTCATCCCGGAAATAGTTCATCTCAGTCGTCCTCCCTAAGTACTCAATCGCCTTAACCTGTGAAGCTAACTCTGAAGTGGATTGTGGCTCAGGCCCCATGGTGTCCTCGATCTGCTCTCGGCCATCATGCACATCCGCTTCATCCTCAACCTCAAATTGAAAAAACATCGTGTCACCGTCGTGGTCGACACGCACTCCATCATCCGTCTCCTCCGACTCCTCAAAATGTATATGCTCAAATTCCTCTACTTGGCCCCAATGCACCCTCTTCACAGGTTTTTCTGGGTATTCCACAGGGTCGCATTGGAATGAGCCCTTAGCTGGCTCCTCAGGTTGGTCCTGGACCTGCTGCTCTGCATCCTGAAGTGGAAACTGGGACTGACCATCATCCTCATATCCAAGTGACGGCTCTCCAGATGGCATAGTCTGCTCCCACTCTGCAAGGTCCCTCAGGTAACACCATGAATCCTTGGTCGAATAATCAAAGAACTCCCCACCGCAACTCATCTGCACAAAATCCCGCCCAGATGGTGATAATCCAGTATAAAATATCTACTGGAGATGATCCTCGTGGAAACTCTGGTGTGGGTACACAAGCACCAAATCAGTGAACCTCTACCAAGCCTGATGGTAGGCCTCCCATTCAGCTTGGGCAAAGCTCGCTATTTGCTGCTCCACGGCTTGCCGCCCATGTACCTGCTCCAAAAAGATAGGCAAAAACACTCAGAGAAATTCAGCCTGAAATGACAACTAAGTAAAATGTGAGTCGAGAGATAATGAATCAAACCACAATCTAGCATCATCTTGTAAAGAAGAGGGAAAAAATCTAAAATATATGCAATCATCATCAATATTCCCACCAAGACATGAAAACATCCACTCTTCAAATTTTTTTTATATGTAAATGAGGGGTTTCCCACTCCGAGCCAGAAAGTATGGCGGAAGTGGGATATCCTCCAAATCAACGTCTGAAAAATCTGAAGATGATGCCATTTTTGTTGTAAAAAATTTCTCAAGAAAATGAGAATAAACAACCAAAAGACTCAATAGGTGGAAAATAAATAAAATGTAAAGATACAACACTAAGAAATAGAAGTATCACACTAAAGCTTTTAAAAGCAATCAAAAATTGCTAATAATAGAAACCGTTCGATCCCCGACAACGGCGCCAATTGCTTCAACCGGAAGGACGCGCACGGGGCATGCCTTCCACTCCCAAGAGTAGGAGTGTCAATGCAATAAAAATAACCGGTGAGTACCTGGTCGGATCACATGGACAAGTCGTTCTACTTTCATAAATTTTTATGGATAACGAAAAATAAAGTGTGATTCAACAATCTCAACTACGGTAGATGAGTGTGGGAGAAAAGTGTGGTGAAATTACAATTCTAGCCCAAGTGGGTAGGGTTAGAGAGCCAAAGGAGATGTAGGATAGCTAGGCGAGGAGAATGGGTTGCGGGTTCACAATTGTTGGTGTTAATCAAGCTCAAATTACCCGCATATAACTCAATTGATTATCTGGCTAAGGACACTCAATCGAAAAATTTAGCATTCAAGAGCACAATAATTTGCAATATAGATGGATGTATCATCGTAGCACTAATCAAATATGAGCATGGTATTTTCTCAAATTGTGCCCTCTCGGGTCTTAACCAATCAAATTGTGCCCTAATTATACATCCAACGTTAACATGAAATTGGGCAAGAGGGAATTAGGGCTAAAATTAACAACCAACTTCATGAATCACAACCCAAGCATTCAACACTACTCAATCATCATGAAAAAGATATGAAATTCTCGTACAAAAATAACAATCTCTAGTTCAATACAAATGAGAGATATCAAAATTACAAGAGGAAAAGAAAGGTATCACCCAAGCTCTCCCCAAGTTAACCCATGCTTCCACCCTCGTGCTTCTCCTCCAAGCATTCAAGCTTCATCCATGGCCTCCAACCCTAATCCTTGGCTTTGGGGAAGAAGAAAGCCCCTAAGAACCCTAAAAATCGCCCAAAAACACCAACAGCCGAGATACCCCTTTCAAAATTGCAACCAGGCCATCTCTAAGTGATGCGGGTCGGGTTTTGGGGGGCGGGCGCCCGCTGCCTGCCCTCGCTTCAAACTGTGCGCGCGCAACAGCAACGGGACGGGTCAGAGACCCGGCCGCATTTCTCCCGCCCGCTCCGTTGGGAGTGGGCCACTCCTTTTCGCAAAAACGAACGGGCCGGCGTAGCGCCGGCCCGCTCGATAATTAAAAAAAAACTTTTTTTTAAATTCACAGCGCGGCTGAAAAAGGAAAGCGGGCCGGCCCACATGGGCTTTTAGTTTTATTTTTTTGTTTTTTTTTCAAAATTCCAGAAACTCTTTTTTTGCTTCTCTTGCTCCAATAATTCCCAAAAAAATACCCCAAAATCCCAGAAAATTCTGGAAAATCACCAAGAGTACTCTTAGGAGTACCTGAAAAATAGAAAGAGCAATAATTAGTCCATAAAAACCACATTTTATGTATAAAATAGGAATAGGCTTTAATAATACACAATATCACAAATACGAACGTATCAAAGCCAAAATAACATGATATACACATAAAATGTCCAGAAATAGGGGAAATATGCAATTTATATCCCGAATCAGAAGCTTAGGAGCGATCCTCACGTATAATAAAGACTCGATGATCTGCACCACAATGAAGCATGGGGGGGTTGGATCTGAGTCCCGATCCAAATCCCATTCGATGCTTAAGTTAAAACGAAACTTACGTGAGGGAGAGAGCTTGGAGCAGCTGAGATCAAGTCGTGGATGCTCGTCTCAGATCTAGCGTCACAGTCTCTTTTGTGGACGAAATATAAGTTGGATCATGTAAAGTCCGAGTATCAGATCTTGTACATTGGGAGTTGGAACCTCCTGTATCTATAGTCCTCTCAGATCTGTTCAGTGACGTTAGGAGGATAACGATCACCAATTACGGTGCCAGGATTTCCCCCCTTAATAGGGGTAATAGTAGCCAACGTCTCCTTTATTTATGAGCTCATCTTCAATCCCACGTTCAATTGGTGGGAGCGCAATGGGTGACTGATAGGTGGGCCTTGACTGAGTCGGTATCGGGCTTCTCTCGTGGGCTCTGTGGGCCTTAGTCACCAGTCGGACAAATCATCTCGAGTGCCGGCCCGATGACTCAACACCCCCAAGTTTTTTTTTTGCAATTTAGCCCTGTTTACTCCATGACGATACCCACACACGCCTGCACTTCTCTCTATTATTTGTTGCGCGCGGTTCCCGCCTCAGCCCGATGAACACATCCACACCCACTCTTCTTGCTCTTTTGTCGGTTGAGGGCGTTCACCACATCCCGTGTGTAGATTTTTTCTTGTGTCTCCGTGCACTATGTGCACGGGTTATTTCTAGTTTATTATGCAAATAATAGGGTTTCGCCACGATTTTGTCCCACAAGGACAAAAGTGAGCACCCATTTGTCCCATATGGCAATGTGGGAGGTGTGCCACACGGGAATGGTTGGGCCCACTTGGTGTGTGGCGGTGTGGTTTGGGGTGAGGAAGTGGAGAACCCAAACAAAATCATCCTCACATTATTTGCAAAATTGCCATTATTTTTTCATGCAACCAAAAAGCCACACTCCTTCCCATTATTTGCAAGATTGCCATTTTTTTTCATGCAACCAAGATGCCCCATCATATTCCACGTAATTACGAGGTTGCCATCAGCTTTTTTTTCACTTTGACCCCTTCGTTTTTGCACGTTAACGCATGCTCTTCTCTCATTTACCTCGACGATACACGCACACACACCCACATTACTGTCACTTTTTTGTTTGTGTTCTTCCCCACCTCCGCTCAACGATACACCCACCCACCCCCCACTCTTATCACTCCTGTTCGGTTGTGTGCATTCGTCACTTCCTTTTCTTTGGGGGTTTTTTTGGGATGTGCACTCTGTGCACGGGTTATTTCTAGTCTATATAACATAGGTGAGTATTTCCACACGTGTGTGTTCCACTAGAACAAAATGTGGGTCCCACCTTTGTCCAGTTAGGACAAATGATTGGCTTTGGTTGTGCCACACGGGCAAGATCGGCCTCGCTTAGTAGAGGGTGGGTGATTGGGTTTGGGGGGTTGGGTCGATGTGGTGGAGAACACAAACAATGACATTCATCATTTCCATTAATTGCAAGTTTGTCATTACTTTTTCATAAAAACCAAATACCCATCTCATTTCCACTTTAATTGGGAGTTGCAATTTGAACAATTTTAATGCTCCCAAGATGACCTACTTGTAAAACTTCCGGGCGTGAAAAATCTGATGTATGACATATATAAATACTAGAAATAACCCGTGCACATAGTGCACGATGACCCAAGATAAAGCACATGATGCATTGCACGCGCACAACCAACAAAAGAGCGAGAATAGTGGGGGGTGGGTAACGTCGGGAGGATGTGAGACCCGCACGCAGCCGAAAAAAAGTGAGAAGTGTGGGTGTTGGGTGT
Organism: Scilla litardierei; assembly: GCA_030789695.1. Lineage (NCBI taxonomy): Eukaryota > Viridiplantae > Streptophyta > Magnoliopsida > Asparagales > Asparagaceae > Scilla > Scilla litardierei. The sequence goes on from CM061131.1 coordinate 11,546,563, forward strand.
GCATTGTCCGGGGATGTTAAAATGCACAATAACTTGATGGGGGGGCAAAGTGCATAAATCACAACCCAAACCAGTGGGTAAAGTGCAAAAAAAAAAAACAAGCGCTAAAGTGAAAAAACACATGTTTTGGTAACACGGGCCAACTTGAATTTGATAAAAATGACTAGGGGTGACAACCTTTGCTAGTATGGAAAATTTCAATAAGATTGCTTACAATATTTAAATATTAGTGTTAGCGCCTACATTCTACCTCAATTGTCTACGTTCCCATCCAATGATCACATGTCTAATTTATATTCATCTCAAAGGAAAAACGGCGTTATACCATCCAATACACCATCTCTTCCCTAGCGAACGGTACAAATTCAAAGTGAGAGGTCAGCCAGCGGACCTTGAAGGATCCGACCCGGGATCCGACCCGTTCTCAGGCTATCCACTAGCGTTCTGAAGATGAGGGGAAAAACGTGGCCTTTTTTGGAGCCTGAACCATCACTGCGACAAAAGCGAGAGCTGAGGGGAGACCATCACAAAGCGCGCGCGCTCTATCCGGTGCCAAATCCATGGCGTTGGCGAGGCAAGTAATAGTCGGAGGAGGACCCTCGCCAATGAAGCGGCCCAGACCAAAGATTCGACCCAATCCAGGTACCAACCTCCAAAATTCTATTATCAAATCTCCGTTCAATTTTGTTATACTTCATTCTATTAATCAGCTATACATACTTTGCAATTTTGGGGGAAATGATGTGGCTATAAAACTGCATCGATGCTATCCTTGAACGTAACAAAAATACATTTTCTCCGTTGAAGAAAGAACACACCGCTGGTCATATAAGAGCTTCAAATGATCTTTTGAGGTTCTTCTCGGTTTCAAGAATCCCAATCAAATGTTATTGTGTTTCATCATGAACGTATCTTTTCAAAACACTCATCTTTTCTATCTGGGTTTTATCCCAATCGGAGCTTGGGGACATGTGAGCGTAGTTTTTTAAATAGAAATTAAATCTTCTCATGTAGTGATTAAATATGAAGTTCATGACCATTAAACTTGACATACCATGAATCAAATAGAATATCGAAGGAGTGGAGGAGTAACATTTTGATACCATTGTTCAAAAATAAATGTGACATACAAAGTTGCTCTAATTACCATGAAATCAAGTTAATGTGTGAGATGGTGACCAAGTTCGGATTGGGAAAGAATGTCACTATAAAATCAATTTGGTTTCATGCTGAGACATTCAACAACAAATGTCATCTATATTTTCAAGCAAATTATGGAGCAATATAGAACAAGACAGGAAGATTTGTGGAAAAAAGTAATTCATAATCTTAATGATATGATAAAATGATTACCTAAATATCATGGGTATACCAAACATGATGTAAATTTTGGATCAAAGATAACAATACCTTTTATCCATGAATCCAAAAATAAAGACTCTTATCTTTTTCTTTTGCCTACTCCTAACCTTAAGCGATTTCTTGATGGAAGAAATTCATCACACCACAAAGTGTAGGTAAGGACAATCCTTTTACAACCCCTTCCAAGGTGGTTATAGGAATTAGTTATTATAACCAAATATGTTGGTTATAAGAATTAATTATTATAACTAAATAACTAAATCTATGTAATAACATTATTTCATAGAATTAAGTCATAATATACTATCTGTTGAGTCACATTATGTAATTTCTATCAAGATTTGCATATGATTTTTATTGACCCGGAAAAAGAATACGATGACATCCTTAAAGAGGTTCTAGAAGAATGCTACTTTAAAATATGTTACTTTTAATTCAAGACATGTATCAATAGATGGTCACTAATATGAAAACTCAGAGAAATAATAGATAACTTTCTGATCATCATTGACTTATATCAAGGTCTGGCTTTGAAACCCATCCTATTTGCTATAGTGATTAATCACTTACTAGGCATATTCTATATGGGGTAGTTTGATGCACGTTATTTACAGATAACATTGTTTTGATAGATTAGACTAAACATGGTGTACATATAAAGTTAGAACTTTAAATGTAGATATTAAAGATTCGAGGTTTCAGATATAGCAAGAACATGACCAAGTATATAAAATGTAAATTTAGTAGAGTAAGGCATAACGATATATCATGATGAATTTGGATGAAAAAAGTATATCAGTAAGTAAGTATTTTAGGCATCTCACGTCGTTTATCCAGAAAGATTAAGAGATTAAGAAAGATATTGATCATAGAATCAAAATAAGTTGGTTGAAGTAAATAACTGTAACAAGAGTGTTGTGTGATTGGAGTGTATCATTGCAGCTAAAAGCTAAATTTTATTGGATGGTAATTAAACCACGTTGTTGATTGATGGGACGCGGGTCTATTCCCGCCGAAGGATCCGCGCCCAAGCCCAAGCCGCCGGCCCACCTAGCCCGCGCACGCCCTAGCCCTAGAAACCCTATTTTCTGTTATTTATATGGGGGCTTGCCGTCACTTTGAGTCTTATGCTATTATTTTGATATTGGAGTGATCTCATAGTTTAGACGAGTGCGGACGTCCTCTATTGGCGTCTTGGGAGGAGAATACACCTTTTTGTATTCAATTATCTTACTTTTGATACTATATTTCTATTTTGGTTATCAAATCGTTGGATTCCTCTTTTCGGATCTATCAATTTGGTATCAGAGCACGTGACGATCCATGGCGGCGCCGACAACGAGATTGAAGGATAAAGTCGACACTTTGGAGGAAAAATTCACGGGGGAAATTGAAGGGGTGAAGAAATCACACGAAGAGACGATGAAGGCGATGAAGTCATTGGTGGATTCCATCAATTTATTGGCGGCTAATCAATCCAAGCAAGTGGAACAATTGACGAAGCTTCTCTCCCAAGGGTCGACGAGTCACCCCGATGGAGGAAACCCTAAATCGATATCAAAGGCGACACCTTTGAAAAAGGGGAAGGAGAAAGAAGAGATTTTTGATCCGGATCGTCCTTTTGAGGAGGAGGAATTTGAAGAAAATGAAGGCAAAGAGTCGGAAAGGGTTGATTATCGCGAGGAGGTGTGGTAAAAGGTGGAAGAGGCAAGGAAGGGGGCCGTCCAACCTAGCCGCCACCCCCAAGGGTGGCGCAAGACAGAGGGGCTTCCCATGGAGCCCCTGGACGACAGCCAGGCGGGCGGTAGCCCCCCTCAGTACCGCCAGGGGCCGGCGTACCCACGCCGGCCCCCGACGGCCCCCGTGGGGCTTTCCCCAGGCCGCGGGGGCCCGGACCTGCATCGCCAGGCCCCGACGTGCCTGGGCGACACCCGCCAGGCTGCTGTGGGCCTGGGCGGCTACCGCCAGGCCGTCGCGGGCCCGGTACAGGGCCGCGGGGGCCCTGGGCAGCAGCGCCTAGGTCCCGCAGGCCCTCAGGCCTTCCGAGGACCTTTTCCCAGGCCATTGCGGGCCCCCGACGCACCCGACGATCAGCGCGGGCGACAACAACAGTTTGAGAGGGGATTTCAGCCCTATTTGGAGGACCCGACGCGTGATTTTGGCGGGGGATTTGACCCCGGAGAGGGACATGGGTACTACGAGGACGTGTGAGGTTATGTGGATGAATTTGGTGATGACGCAGGATGGGACGACTTTGAGGGTAGGCGTGGAGGTCCTCGGGGAGACTATGGGGGTCGCGGAGGAGTGTCACCTAGACAGTACGAGACCCAGGATGAGGGCGGATGAGGGCGGCAGCACTACCGCCCGCATCATCGGACTGAGGGAAGGGCTGATCAGGGGAACTTTGGGGGAGACTGTAGTGTGCGAAAGCTGAAGATGCCACTGTTCGCAGGGGAGGATCCGCATATCTGGTTGTTCACCGCAGAGAGATACTTCGCAGTGCACCACATGACCGATGCACAGAAGCTGGAGACGGCAGCCATTTGCATGGAGGGGAGAGCCTTAGGGTGGTACTAGTGGAAGGAGAGGAGACAACAGATTCGCTGATGGGAGGAGTTAAAGGACCTCGTGTTGGAGAAGTTCAGAGACCCCCGCTTGAGAAATCTTCATGAGCAGTTATATGCCCTCCGGCAGGAGGGACCAGTGCGAGAGTACATTGAGAGGTTTGAGATCTTGGCGGGGAGAGTACATGGCCTCTCAGACGAGTCACTAGAGGGCACCTTCCTGAAAGGGCTGAGACCCAGCCTTCGAGCTGCAGTGAGACCTTACAAGCTCAGGGGGCTTTCCGAGGTCATAGAGATGGCGTCGATGATAGAAGACTCCTAAACTGAGGAGCGGAGAGTCAGGAGCGGCTACAGTGGCCAGATACAGAGGGGCACCCCGTTTAGAGCTGGAGGAGCCGGGACCACCACGGGGGCGGGCCAGACGAGCAGGGAAAAGACGGGGGAGAGGAGTAGCGCTACCCCAGCAGGAGGATAGTTCAGGATGATGATGGATGCTGAGATGAGGGAGAAGCGTCAGAAGGGCTTATGCTTAGGTGTGACGAGAGGTTCACGCCAGGCTACAGATGCGCGGGGCACAAGTTACAGGTTCTGCTGTTAGAGGATGACGACGTAGACGAGGACGTCGAGGACGAGAGCGATGAGCAGGAGGATGATGAGCTCGATGGCCATCAGCTAAACGTGGCAGAGTTGTCCCTTAACTCCGTGGTAGGGTTCACTCTGAACCACACCAGGACGTTGAGGGGGGAGATCGGCGAGCAGGAGGTGACCGTGCTGATTGACAGTGGGACGACCCACAGTGGTGGACCAGCAGGGACTGCAGTTGACTGACTGTGGGAGCTTAAGTGTGATGATGGGGACGGGAAAGAAGGAGAGTAGTCGGGGAAGTCTGCATGGGGTTGGTGCTGACCCTACATGGGATGCAGGTGATGGCGGACTTTTAACCTCTAGACTTGGAGAGCACAGATGTCATCTTGGGCATGACATGGCTGCATACGCTGGGGGAGATGACGGTGAACTGGAAGCTTCTGCGGATGGAGTTCCAGAATGAGGGGAGAGCGGTCACTCTACAGGGGGGTCCCAGCCTTTGCAGAGTGGTAGTGTCATTGAAGACCATGCTGAGGACCTTACAGGCGGAGGGAGGAGGGTACTTGGTTGAGCTGTATACCATGACATAGTGAGGAGGCGTAGAGACCAGTGGAGAGCACACCGTACCAGGGGAGGTGCAGCAGATGTCGGTGCAGTTTGATGAGATTTTTCAGGAGTCTCGGGGTCTGCCACTACCGAGGGACTATGAGCATGCCATAGTACTGCGGGAGGGTGCTTTTCCCATCAGTGTCAGGCCTTGCCGGTACCCCTATCACCAGAAGGATGAGATTGAGAGGATGATAGCCGAGATGGTGGAGGTGGGAGTGATTCAGCCTAGTGTGAGCCCGTTCTCCAGTCATGTGCTCCTGGTGAAGAAGAAGGATGGGAGCTGACGTTTCTGTGTGGACTACCACACATTGAATAAAGAGACAGTGCCAGATAAGTTTTCCGTACCGGTGATAGACGAGCTGCTGGACGAGTTACATGGGGCCTGGTTCAGCAAGATAGATCTCAAATCAGGCTACCACCAGACCAGGATGCGGCGGGAGGTTGTGGCCAAGACGACGTTTAGGACGCATGCGGGCCACTACGAGTTCCTCGTCATGCCCTTTGGCTTGACGAACGCACAATCGACCTCCAGGCACTCATGAATAAGGTCCGTACCTGAGGCAATTTGTACTTGTTTTCTTTGACGATATACTAGTGTACAGTCGCACCTTGGAGGAGCACCTGGACCATCTGCAAGTGGTGTTTACAGAGTTGCAATACCATCAGCTGGTGGCGAACATGAAGAAGTGTCTTTTTGGACAGCCACATGTGGAGTACTTAGGGCATGTGATGTCAGCAGAGGGGGTTGTAGCGGACATGGAGAAGATCGCGGCGATGCTGGACTGGCCGCACCCCACCACTCTCAGGTGGCTGTGGGGTTTCTAGAGTTGACAGGTTACTACCGCAGGTTTGTGGAGGGGTATGGGACAATCGCCTGGCCGTTGATCGAGCTACTGAAGAAGGATCAGTTCCACTGGGGGAAGGAGGTGACGACAGCTTTTGAGGCTCTGAAGAAAGGCATGACTACAGTACCGGTCTTGGCACTACCAGACTTTTCCAGGCCTTTTGTGGTGGAGGCGGATGCGTCAGGGCACTGGCTAGGGGCGGTACTGATGCAGGAGCAGCGCCCTATTGCATAGGTGTTGACAGCTAGAGCCCACTGAGGTCGGTTTACGAGAGAAAGCTGATAGCCATAGTTTTGGCTATTTAGAAGTGGAGGCCGTACTTGTTGAGAGCGGAGTTTCCTTGTATGCACCGATCAGCAGAGCCTAAAGTACTTATTAGAGTATCGGATGGTAGCAGAGGAGCATCAGAAGTGGCTGCGGACGCTGATGGGGTACAGATTTGAGATCGAGTATCGGCCGGGGTTGGAGAACAAGGCGGCTGATGCCTTATCACGGCGAGAGGAGGAGGCGGAGCTGGCCGCACTAGCAGTGTCCGTACTTCAGGACTGGGGGCCGTTACAGCCGGAGGTGGAGCAGGACCTGGAGTTAGCAGGCATACGAGAGACTCTTCTGCAGGGGTCGACTGAGTTTCTAGGATATTCTCTTCAGGATGGACGACTACTCTATTGGGGGAGATTGGTGCTACCGAGGACATCCGCATATCTACCGGCCATACTCCATGAGTTTCACAGCAGTGCCGTCGGATGACATTCTGAGGTCCTCAAGACCTACCAGAGACTGGCGAGGGAGGTCTACTGGAAGGGGATGAAGAAGGAGGTGGCAAGGATGGTAGCAGAGTGTGACGTGTGCCAGCGTCACAAGTACCAGTCGATGTCCCCAGGAGGATTACTACAGCCCATGTTCTTGCCAGATCGAGTATGAGAGGACCTCTCCATGGACTTCGTAGATGGCTTGCCGAAGTCGGTGGATATACAGTCATATTTGTTGTGGTCGACCGCCTCAGCAATTATGTGCACTTTGTTCCTCTTCGGCATCCTTACAGCGCAGTATCGGTGGCAGATATATTTTTGAGGGAGATCATTCGTCTGCATGGACCTCCAAAGTCCATAGTCTCGGACCGAGACAAGGTATTACAGACTAGATTCTGGCAGGAGCTTTTCAGGCTGCATGAAACAGTGTTGAAACGAATCACGGCCTACCACCCTCAGACCGATGGACAGATGGAGGTGGTAAACAGGAGCGTGGAGACCTACCTGCGGTGCTTCATTTCGGATAATCCCAAGGAGTGTGCTCATTGGCTGGCGTGGACGGAATACCGGTATAACACATCATATCACACCACAGCCCAGACGACACCCTTCAGGATTTTTTATGGCAGGGACCCCCTCACTTACTACATTATGGGCATGAGACGACGCCGGTGTCGGATGTGGAGCAGTACTTGGCAGATATGGATCAGATTTTGGAGGAGCTGAAGCTCCATTTGGCGAGGGCGCAGCAGGTCATGAAGGCGAGAGCAGACTTACACCGTCGTGACATGCAGTTCGCTGTGGGGGACATGGTGTACCTGAAGCTGAGGCCCTACATGCAGAGATCCGTGGCTCACAGGGGGAATGAGAAGCTGGCACCGCGTTATTTTGGACCTTTCGAGGTTGAGGCGAGAGTGGGACCGGTGGCCTACAGGTTGAGATTGCCCCAGGATCGGTTATTCACACAGTGTTCCATGTTTCGCAGTTGCGCAAGGCTATTGGCGACCACACACCTTTCCATTCCTTACCAGAGACCCTTATTGCTGATGTGGAGGTGAGGCTGGAGCCCGAGGTGTTGAAAGGAGTTCGGCGAGGAGACACAGGAGAGCACCAGGTGTTGCTGCAGTGGAAAAATTTGCCAGAGCATGAAAGCACGTGGGAGGCTATGGACGAGATGGCGACACGATTTCCAGACTTCCACCTTGAGGACAAGGTGGCTCTTTGGGGGGGAGTATTGATGGGACGCAGATCTATTCCTGCCAAAGGACCCGCGACCAAGCCCAAGCCGCCGGCACTCCTAGCCCGCACGTGCGCCCCTAGCCCTAGAAACCCTATTTTCTGTTATTTATATGGGGGCTAGCTGTCACTTTGTCTCTTATGTTATTATTTTGGTATTGGAGTGATCTCATAGTTTAGACGAGTGCGGACGTCCTCTATCGGCGTCTTGGGAGGAGAATACACCTTTTTTATTCAATTATCTTACTTTTGCTACTATATTTCTATTTTGGTTATCAAATCGTTGGATTCCTCTTTTCGGATCTATTATTGAGCTATCATGGAAAAATATGGACAGGGCCTGCATGTGGTAGAGATACGAATGTTATAGTGGACATACCAAAATATTAGAAAAGATAATGTATGAAATGAGGATATTCGGGTGAAGATAGGCATGATCCATATCGAGGATAAGATGAAATATCACTTGAGATGGTTTGGCCATATATGTCGAAGACCCGTTGATGCACTTGTTAGAAAGTCAGAGTATATGAATATTGAGAACAATAGAAAGAGAGGTAGATGGAAGAAAACATGAAAGAAAGTGATAACGCGATATGAAAGATATTGACTTGACGGGAGACGACGTTTTAGGTTGTAATGCGTCAAAAACAAGTATTTGACATCGTGACCCAACATGATCACGATCCAATGTGATTTCTTAACTTGTTTATGCTTATTTATTATTATTTTATTGTTATTATTATATCTATTATTACCACTATTATTGTTGTTATTATTTTATTTTATTATTTTGATTATTTTATCCTTTTCCATTAAGTCCGTGAAGCCGACCATAATTTTAGGGATGAAGACTATGACGATGATAATAATTAAACTTGTGTTGGTATACACCCAGAAAGTAGTTGATTCTAATTGACCATTAATGTTACCGACTAAGGGTTTCTCGCGAGGCTTGGATAGACATACCAAATTCAAGGTACAAAGATATCCCCTCCATATTTCTGGTTTGCATCATAAGAACAATGTCAAGGACTATGGTTTGAGAACTTTAAGTTTATACACCAGGACATGACCGGCTACACTATTATTTGTGAATATTGTTTATTTGACATTCCTTTATTTGCGTTTGCTCCATGCTTTGTATATGGAATAACTTAAACATAAAACATTGTCAAAGCAATTGATTCACTTTAAAATTCTAGTTCTAGCAATTACGGCTTAATGCCTCATATTATGCATATCCGTTATGAACATACGATAGCCAGGTAGATTATGAGCAAATATGTGTGGATGTCTATGGATCCTTATTTGTTTATTTGGGAGAACATTCCTACATATCATCATAGGTTGAGATCTATTTTGCCAATAGAAAGTTTGAACATGTGATAACCATGCATAATCGCCTAATTGTGTAGTCCTTATCAAAAAGTTAACCCATAGTAATAGAAGAAGGGGAAGATCCATGAAAGAATCAATGCCTTTTTTCATATTTATCGACCTGAATCCTGATATCAATTCTGAATACATTGTCAGTGAGTTCTGAGTAAAGCAATTAAAGGAAAATGGTGTTTGCCATCAAACGTCAAGGACCAGTTGACATAACCTTATCCTTGTTATTATTATTATTTTGGTCACACAGTTTATGCTTATACAACTGAAGAGCAGTCACTCAGTATCAAACAATTTAAAGTTGCTCTTGCTAGCAAAGCACACAGATCAAAGAGGGAAGATAACAAGTTTTATTATAGTGAATTTCATACTGCAGGGCACACTTTAAGTGGAAGATTATGTTCCAAAGTGAAAATAGAACGTCTTTGATGCTATACAGTTTATTGCGGCATTTACGTTGGTCCAAATGACATTCAATGGAACTACAAATTTTAAGCAATATACTGATGTTGCAGCGTTTCTTAAATTATGCACTCAAGATGAATTTAAGATGCTTTTGAGCTGTCAAGCGAACCATAATTTGAAAGATCACCCAATAGTACACAGCTATATCTTGTATGATTTCAAGCAGTTCGATACAATACGGCTGATATCATCCGATATTAACTAATAATTACTAATACAAGGGGAGGTCGGCGGTTTGAAGTACTGAAAGTAGAAATTCCTAATTTATACGATGGTTAAAAGAATCTCATTTATACTTGATATTAATGTTTTGATCAAGGTTCGAAAAAGCGGGTAATACTGATGCCTATCGAGCCTTTTGGGTTGGATTTGTTTGGATGATACAGATATAAATGCCTCTCTATTGGTATTTGGTGAAACTATTCAAGTTCTGCCAGGACACATACTGTTGGGCCATTTCAATGATAAAGGTCATGACAACAAACTATGCAAGGAAGCAAATTGATGCTAAGCTTATTGATTAAACTATATTTGGCTGTTGCAATCTGTTTGATTGAGTTGGATAGGTAAGTTAAGAATATTGTGCTGGATGATAGGGATAATTCATGGAACAATGAAGCACTTGTTAAAGATAATCTCGAATGGGAATAAGCACTTAGGATAATAAGTTCGCTACTACCAATACACACCTTACTTCTGAGAAGCCGATGCTAATACTGCAAAGCACCAGCTGATATGAAGTCTGAAATCTGCTTGAAGTGAACAAAGCTTAGTCTAATTTGGTAAATATTACACCTTCATTATCACAGAAGTTTACAAATCTATACAATGTTATTAGTTTTGGTGCTATCATTTGCTTTGTGATTTGAGCCCTTAAAATAACACCAGATTCTTTGATCCACAATACCTAAAGGGTTTCCACTGATCTGTTTGTCACTTGTAATCAATTATGCTGTTTGACAATATTGATATGTTGTCGGAGTTTTAATAGCAGCTGGCGTGAAATTAACTGAATTAAAGTAGATGAACACCTTGATAGCACCATGATGAACTAGGGGTTAACATGTTATTTATGACAGGGAATGATTTAAAATACTGTATACTGATGCATTTGTGCCTGCACATTTTTTTAAAATATAGCTATTGACTTTGGATGCTTACATTGGAAGTGGAGTCAGCTTACAATAATAATGTTCATCAAGGGTTTTTAGGACTTGGATCCCTCACAAATAATATCTTTTGGATATAAGTCCCCCACAAATTCATATGTAGGCACATGCCCCTAACAATATAGAGATCATTAAAAAAAGTTCTCTTGTTATTATGGGCGTCCAAATCCCCAACTGAACTCTAGTTAAACCTTAATCATTTATGTCAAATGATCTCTAAAAGCTTAATTTGTCCTTTCCACTTCACTCATTCTAATAATAAATTCACCAACCCATCTCTACATTTAGATTTTATTAAATCTTTAAGGACCCACCTGTTCTTCCTAGGTTTACCTTTTTTCTTCTTTGTCAGCTCAACTTTTGAATAAACCTTCCAATTTGCCAAGAAAAGAGCAAAGACAAAATTAAGAGTGAGTTATGTCTTTTCTAAACTTTGAAAACTAATTTTAAGTTTTTCTATCACTAAAACGAGTTGGATATTCATTAGTTAGATGAGCAATTGAGGAGGCTGAGATGATTATATGGATTTAGATGTAGTAGAAGAAAGAGAAGAAAGAGAGGTCGTAGGAGATTATGGTGGGGTTGAGTTTATTGGAAGAAAATTGAAGATAAGAAAATGACAGTAAGCATGACATTTTTCTCCTTTTATGTCATCAATTAACTGGGTGTTTTTTATGTTGAATGACAATTGACTCATGAGACTCTTATCTAATGGGTTCTATATTGTTAGAGACTTCCATCCAACCTTGATTTTGTGAGCAACTAATGTCCACGTATGATTTGCCAGGGGCTTGAATCCTAAATACCCATTCATCAGTTAGTTTACCAAATGGACAACTTCTAAATTTTTTGATAACTTCTAAGATTTTTGATATTGCATCATTCTGATAAACCATAATGTTTTTGATTTTCTCTCTCTCTATTTGTATCCTGGCCATGTGATAGATCTATGACAGTTTGAAAGTGGCCCACCACTGTTTGGCAAACAATTTATATTGTGTAAAACTAGGAAATGAATGTGATAGCAATCATCATCATGCCTTGTTAACATACTATTAGTGCTTGAATCTTCACAGCATGCACCCGTCGTTTGTGCAATATTATCACGATGTCATTCGCTTAGTTAAGTTTTGTTACTTGTTTATCTTTTAATTGCATTTAGATTTGGCTTGCTATCATGCACTGCATAAATTCAAAATTGTTATGTTGAATTTGTTTCTTTTGATTAACTTATTTATTTTCAACTTGGGAAAGATAGAGTAGGTGATGCCTCAATATTTATTACTATCTCAGCTGTCTGAATTTCTGATTAGATTGTAGAAAAACACCATGTTTTGGCATATCGTTTCTCATCAGCAAATTCAAGGTCACTAGGGAAGCACTACTTATGTGGTTTCATTCAAACGTGCAGGCAAAATACCAGTCTTCACCAGATCTCTTGGAATCTTTTACGGTGTTTCATTCAGCAGAATGGCTGTGAAAAGATTTGTTGCCCAAGCATCAGGAGGAAACATAGAACTGCCATCATTCACTTGGCCAGATAAACAGGTCAAGCCTTGTTTGTTTATAATAAATTGTCTTTAGAGATAATTGGCATCCACATCCAGGAGTAATTGTTCGTTACACTTCCAGCGATCATGCGAGATGTGACTTCTTTATATATGATTCTTAATTCTACTTTTCAGTATGAAGATTTCCTTTTACTATTAGTTATCTTTAATATTTAATTGTTTACGTTACTCACTTTTAATTTTTATATGACAATAGTGAATGATACACACTTAGCCTGATGACTTAATTTGGAATCTTGCCTCTAGTTTGGGCTTTTGCTTCATAGTAATAAAATTTGAGGAGATCATCATACCACATTATTCACTCAATTCTAAACTTGATATACTATAATCCAGAATAAATGGATTATGAGCATTCCTGAATATGCATCAAGTAGCCCGCAAAATGGATAAGCCAAAGTAGAAAGTTGATAGATCTATGTTGCAAGGCATGCAAATTGAGAATGCTGACCCTTGATCACGACCTAAGCATTTGTAGTACTCTTCCACACAAATCTTTACTGGGGTTGAAATATCCTAGCCACTTAGCCCTTAGGGCATACGATATGTAAATATGATTCTGTCATTGTCAGGAACTCGCTTTACCCAAAAGCTTAAGCTGTTGGGTGACTGCCGAGCAAAATATATCGAGCCAACTAAAAACATATCACTCTCCCTCACCTGTGCCTTTTAGCCTTTGTAGTCACATCACATGGCCCTTCCGGCCAATTGGAAAGGTCTCCTGTTGAACTCACTAAGAAAGGTACAGTAAATGGATAAGCAGCTACGTTTTTAAATTGATAATTACGAGAATTTAACTTGCAACCTCTTGAACGAAAAACCTGGTGGTCTAGTGCTTTGATACCCTATCAAAAGTCAAAAACCACTATGTCCAAAAGCTTCCTTTAGGGTAAACTGGGTACGTGAAAATCATTAACTCTTGAACACCAACTTTCATTGGGATTGAAACATCCCAGTTCATAGTTGTTGCTGTCCATTTTGTGCCTTTCTTTCCTCACCCCTTTTATAAGTTCACCAACACTATGACTAAAAAGCTACTGCCGTTGGTACCACTGATTTTGTTTCCACCATTACCGTTGGGATATCATTAGGAAATCTAAGGGCTGTGAAGAAGAAAAATTTGATTTTTATATATGAGAAAGAGGAATACACGGCTAAATGATTTCGTTCGAAGGGAAACTGTTCTCCAAGCTTTAGATCTAAGAGACAAAGCTTAACTCCCACTTATTTATGGTTCTAGGGTAGTTTTAGGGGTTTTTATTGATTTTCAACATGAAGACACTAACCTCACCCCAAATACATATATAAGACAGATCTGTCCACAGTTACAAAAAGCCCATTAGAAACCTTACCATTCACAAAAACAACCAAAACATGACAAAAATGCCCACGTTTAGTAATCATCTCTAGGAATTGCTTTGCGCCACTGCCTCTGATATGTTAGGATCGCATCATTACATTTCCAAAAGAACCACATTGTGCTTAAGGTGGAAATCAGGGAACCGCTGCGTAATAACTCTGAAAGGCTCCTAAGTGGTCTCGTGATCCGGTTGGCCCTTCCACTAAATCAACACTTCCCGTGTCACCGCTGCCCCACTGGAACCATCTTCAGCTCTGTCGGCTCCAAAATCACCTTTATGTCCTCGGTTAGCGTCAGTGGTAGTGAAGAGGAAGGTGCGTGGTCCCCAATGGCAATGCGAAGCCATGATACATAGGAAAAAGGGTGTATGGCGGTCTCCAGTGATAGCTTCACCTTATATGCAACCTGGCCGATCTTAGTCTCAATCTCTTAAGGCCCATAGTAGCGAGGTGGCAGCTTATCGTTCTTCCGGTGCACCAAAGAGTGCTGTCGGCAGGGTCACAACTTCAAATATAAATGCACTCTGCGCCTGTGTCCATCGTCATGAGTCTTCATAATATGCTGGGCTCTCGTCAGGTGACGCTTCATCTCCTCCAGCACTCTGTCTCTCTCCTCCAAATACTGCTCCACTTGTGAAATGAATGTAGCAATGTGGTCATAGTGAAGTAGATGCAGAGGATCACGCCCATATAAGACTCAAAAGACGTGGTCTGAGTAGCTGTGTGAAAAGAGATGTTGTACCAATACTCTACCGTATCAATACTCTGCCTAGGCTAGCTACTTCGCCCACTGCTTTGGAGCCTTAGAAACAAAACATGGCAAATAAGTCTCGATGCTCCTGTTGATGACCTCAGTTTGGCCGTCTATCTGGGGATGATATACGGTGCTCTCTTCAAAACCGTTCACTGCATCTTGAACAACTCTCTCCAGAAATTGCTAAGGAAAACTTGATCTCGATCGGATATAATGGACTCCGAAACCCCGTGCAACCTTACCACCTTTCAGATAATATCGTCGTCACTGTCACTGCAGTGTAATGATAACTGAGTGCCACACAGTGTGCATGCTTGTTGAGCCAATCCACTACCACCAAGATGACAAACTACCTATCAGATCTTGGTAGTCCATCAATAAAATTCATCGTCACCTCCTCCCAGACCTGATCTGGTAAGGATAGGGGCTGTAGCATCCACCATAGTCCATCACCATGAACTTGTGACGTTGGAAAATGTCACACTTTGCCACCATCTCTGCAATACCCTTCATCATCCCCTCCCAAAACAACTCCCATGACAAGCGCTGATAAGCCTTGAGGACTTCCGAATGGCTCCCGACTGCACTCTAATGGAAATCTTGTAGTATGCTCGAGATGTGTGTAGAGGTCCTAGGCAAGACCAATTGACCCTGGTACAAGAGACGTCGCCCTTCTAATGAATACCCAAGATATTCTGTCGAGCCATGTAGAAGTGCAGACCGAATTTTCGCACGCCCTCATCCTCCTCAATCTTCCGCATCATGGGCTCCCAATCAAGAATCACCAGTACCGACAGAGCGCCCAACTATGAATCTACATCTCGTCGTGATAGTGCATCCGTCGTCTTGTTCTCAAGTCTCGGCCTGTACTAGATCTCAAAACTCTACCCCAACAGCTTGGTCAACCACCTCTGATGCTCTTCAGTCACTATCCACTGCTCCAAGAGGTAGTTAAGGCTTCTCTGATCGGTATAGACGATGAAGCATCGACCAAGCAAATATGGCATCTACTTTGTACTGGCAAGACTATGGCCATTAACTCGTGCTCATAAACAGACTTGAGCTGAGCTCTCGCTGTAAGCACCTAGCTGGTCTTGCATCAGTACTGCTCCCAGTCTATAGCCAGATACGTCTGTTTCCACCACACAAGGCCGTCTAAAATTTGGAAGGGCTAGCACACAGTGGTATAAAAGACAGTTTCATTATGTGCGCGGTCTAGGAGCGCATAACGCATAAACGAATTATGCGGCTGTTATGCGGATTATACGGATTATGCGAAAATGAATATTTTAGTAAATAAATAAGAAATAAGTTCATATGTGTGTGTTTGTGTATATTAAATTAAAAAAACTTAAAAGATATGAACAAGCAAAAATCATATCAACTTTTAAAAAATATGGATTAATTCATACTAAAACATCAGCACCATCAAGACGATCAATACATAAAATAACTAAAATCTAACGTCTAAAGTAATCTACACACAAAACATAAATATTTAGTTTCATGTCCAAATCAAAAGCATGTCAAACACAATTGCTTTGAAATTAAAAAACCGATTTTTATGCGTAACGTGCTGGGTTTCTTAACGGGTTGGGATTTTTTAGTTGCCGATTATGCGTTCGCATATGCAAATATGCATGCACGTAACATTAATGCGGCCGATTACGCATCTGACCGCATAATTCGACCGCATATCTAATTTTTCATGCGGCCAAAGGCCGCCTCCTTATATGCGGCCGCATATAACTTGTTTTAGAACACTGCTAGCACTTGTATGCTCGTCATGGCCCTTTTAGGACCTCAAAGGCTCGAGTGGCTCCCTCGCCTTACTATAAATTGTCCTTCTTTAGCTGCTTCGTCGGTGTCCAGACGATAGTACTATACCCTATGACGAATTTCCTTTTGTAGCTTGTCAGTCCCAAAGACGTCTCAACCTCTGCAGGGTGGTAGGACGTGGCCAATCAATCATGGCTGCTATCTTCGATTTATCCGCAGACACCCCTTCCGTAGACACCACGTGACCCATATATTCCACCCTCGGCTGGGCAAACATGCACTTTTTTGACTGGCATAAAACTGATGGTTCTGCAGCTCCTGTAGCACGGTCGTCAAGTGTTTCACATGTGCCTCCTTAGACCGGCTGTATACCAAGATATCTGATAGGAACCAAATACAAATCTGGAATTTTATTAATAAAACTGAAAATAAAAGGATAGTTGATTACAATTTTAGGGGTATTCGCCCTCCCAAGACGCCGATTGATAATGGACATCCGCACCCTCCCGTAGCACGAGGAACTATCTCTCTGATTTATTAAACAATCAATTTTCACATGACTAGGGCCGGCCGGCCTCCCCTGTTTATAATAATCTAACTTAATAGTCTACTTACCAAAATTCCCCTACGATAATAAAATAACACAAAAACACCTAAAATATACCCCAAGTGGGCCGGATCTAACATTACTCCGCCCCCAAAAAAACCATCTTGTTCTCAAGGTGGTGCATGAAGTGCGTGTGGCTTCCGTTTCAAGTAGATTGCATGCCTCCTCTCGGGTCAAAAGGATGAGATGGGTCTCTACTGCCTTCAACGTCGTCATGAAAAATATTGTCGGGCCAAGGCGGGGCCCAAATGGCGTCGTCGGGCTCACACAGGTACTTTGGAGGGTCGTTGTCATCATCGCGCTGCTGGAAGAGCTCCGTCGCACGCTATTTTGGGCCAAAAAAGACGAAACCTCGTTGTTCGGTGCATCGGAGGGCTCGTTGTAAAGGCCCGCCCCCCCGTTTCTCTTTCTCTCTCTTTCTTAACATCCACCTCCCCGCGGGCGGCGCTACGATTGAAACACGAGTGTGCAGGTCCCGCAGGTGCCAGTGAAGTCAATGTGGAGCAGTGCAGAAAGTAAGGAGACACTCTAGATCTAACAAGCTAACAGTTCTAAATAAGAAAAAGACAGTAACAAGTAAGTAAAGGTAGTAAAACTACACTACTGCTGAAAGTAAATGGAACACGTACCTCCGCTATGTCACTGAAGCTCCAACTCCTTGTGCTCAGACGCATCTGGATGATCGTGTGCTTCGTACCTGGTGGACAACAAAGGGCGCACCACGCTCAATAGAGTAGACGATATCTAAACAAGAGACAAGGAAAGTAAGGGTGCACAAAAGGAAGCAAGACAACCACAGATATGACAACACTAACCAGAAGTAACCTGACCTAGTAATCCATAAACCCACGCCACTGAAGAGTAAGGAAGTATAAAAGACGATGTGACAACAACAGAAAGGGTACAGAAAAAAGAGATGTCCTGCCGGTTAAAATGAGTACAACTACTGTAAAGAGGGTACTAACTAAAGTGAACCAATCCTAGGCCGTGACTTATGAGGGGGAGTACAATAAGCATCTGGGAGCTACCTTGACCGCGAGGGTGCGACACCGGGCAGAGTCAAAAAGTGTAAAGTACTGTACTGTAAGCTGCAAAACCTGTAAGAACTGTGGCGATGTGGCCTGTGGTGGGGCTCCAGGACCCATCAAGATGGCCGTCCCTGTCTGCCCCCAGGACTCAAGACCAATCAGCATGATGGAGTCCCCCTAACTCGGGAAAAATAACAATCAAAACGATTGGTTGCTAAAGATCAGGTCCCAATCGCCCACGTACTCCCTAGTCATAAGTTTTTCCAAACCCGGTGAGTCAAGCAGAAAGTAATCATGTTATTAGTTATCAGTGTCGTGAGGTTCAATATTGATTAAACTACGTAGCCAAGGAGAATCTATTACCGTACCGGTAATAGTAACCTGTCAAGTCAAGAACCAACCTTAGTATAGTCCACTAGTCATCCAGGAATCTGCCAAGTCAAGAACCAGTCTCAGGATAGTCCACTAGTCATCCAGTACCAACATAGTAACGTGCCATCATAAGAACATCCCAAGGCTACGCAATTTAATAATATTAAACTAACATGGTACTAATAAGCTTATGAAGAACAAGAGCAAGAAACTAGCAAGTAACAAGTAGCATGGATGTTCCTCATGGCAAAATATTCCAAACTGAGCAGCAAAGAAGCATCACCAACCCAAGAACAAGGAAACCCAAGGCAGCAATCAAAGGAAGCTATCAAACCCAACAATGCAAAAAGCCCAGACAACAAGCAAAATGAGCCACCCAACTCAATTACCAACAAGGAAAGCTTAAACCACAAGCAAGGGAAACCCAAACCCCAACACAAGCAAAGGAATCTAAATTGTATAGGGGATAAAGTCTACCTGAAACCGAAGCCGAAGAACCAAGATAATTAAGAACCGAAGCCCAGCATTTGCAGAAAGACTATGCCGCAACTATCAGCAACAAGAAGCCCAAAACCTGCAAGCTATAGAGAAAGGACGAAAGAAACCTGCAAGCAAGTAAGAAAGAACGTGCTGATATATAAAAGAAAAAATACTACTGAATCTTGCAACGAACTAAGAAATAAGAAAACATAACAATCACTTTAATAAGGAAAGACCAAAAGTCAACTCAAGATGGCGCTAGAGAGTCTAGGCCAGAGGGATCAGATTGGAGGTCTTCTCATCACATAGTGGGGGGTACCCGTACATACGACAAGATCCACGGGGTTTCTAGAAAGGAACCCATAACCTAAGTAATACCACACAGAAACCCAAACAGCGAGCAAGGGACCCAGCTGAACCAAACCAGCAGGTAGAAGGGACCAGCCGAGCACAAACAGCAACCCACGAAGCCAAGTCAGCAAGCAAGAACCAAGCCGCAAGCAAGGAGAAGCCCAAACAGTAAGTAGAGGAGCCCCGACAGCAAGCAAAGCCCCAACGACAACCAAAACAGCGAGGGAGGAGCCACCGAATCCCCTAAACAGCCCCAACGACAACCCCGGGACCCCACGCAAGTAGGCGAGGGCGTCCGACCCCACGAAATAGCAATATGGACAATAAAACCCTAACCCTACCCCCAATTCATCCTCTTCCAAAAAGAAACCGAAACCAAGAAGGGGCCGCAGTACTTCAGTCGCAAATCACAGCACGAAAATCCCGAATCCACCACGAATCAGCAGCAATGTTGAAGAAAATCAGAAAAATACTCTTATCGAAAATCCACCGAGAGGAGGAAGAGAGGAGAGGGGGTTAAATAGAGAGGCAAACCGCCTCAATCAAGCTCAGGGCGAGGTGACAGGGGCGGCGAGACATGTCGGGGGGGTCCCACATGACGTGCGGGGAACGAGGGTTGCAATTGAGGGGTCCCGCGAGGGCTTCGCTGGCATCGAAGAAGAGAGAGAGATCGCATTCATCGCGCGTGTGAGATGCGATCGAAGAAGCCCTAGGGCTTCGCTGGCATCGAAAAGAGGGGTCGCAGTCGTCGAGCGTGCGAGAGGGGTCGAAAAACCCTTGTGGGCTTCAGGATCACATGCAAGAAATAAAGAGAGGGGTGATGGGAAATAAAAAGGGGGAAGGCTTGGGCTTGGGCTTGGAGTGGCCCACAAAAGAAAAAGAAAGAGAGAGAGAGAGAAAGAGAAACGGGGGGGGGGGGGGGGGGGTACACCCGTCGTCGCTGTTGAAGGGCTATCAGCCCCATGGAGGACCTTGGAGCGGCTGGCGCCCCTGCAGGAGGCGCGGCAGTCCCCCGGGGGCTCCAGGAGGGGTTGGCGCCCTTTCTGGAGGGGCGGCAGCCCCCTGGGGGCCCCAGCAGGGGCTGTCGCTCATGCAGTAGGGTCAACAGCCCCTCGGGGATGCCTTGGAGTAGCAGGCCCCTCAGTTTCGCTGCCGGAAAGCCCCTCTCTCGTTGTTTTGGCCTTCAAAGGTTTGTGGGGTTGATTTCCTCCATCATGGGCTCCTCCTCTTCCTCCTTAACGTAGTGGTCGGCGTCGAAAAGTAGCCCTTTGTCGTCTGGATGCAGATCCGCAACAAAGCTGTCGACTTGTTCCTCTTTCTCGTCCAAAGTCGACGCCTTTTGCCCCAAATTAGGGTTTTCGCCGTCGTTGCCCCCTTTCGCCGTGAGGAGTGCAAGTTGCTTGATTTCTTGACTCAATTGTCTGGACTATTGGACTAATTGCATGATAGCCTCCAATTCTTCCGTCATGGATCTCATCTCTTTCCTCGAGATCGAACCGCTCTAATACCAAAATGATCGGAACCAACCACAAATCTGGAATTTTATTAATAAAACTGAAAATAAAAGGATACTTGATTACAATTTTAGAGGTAATCGCCCTCCCAAGACGCCGATTGATAGTGGACGTCCGCACCCTCCCATAGCACGAGGAACTATATCTCCGATTTATCAAACAATCAATTTTCACATGCCTAGGGCCGGTCGGCATCGCCTCTTATTTATAATAATCTAACTTAGTAGTCTAATTACCCAAATACACCTACAATAATAAAATAACACAAAAACACCTAAAATATGCCCCCAAGTGGGCCGGATCTAACAATATCATCAAAGAAAACCTACACGACCCTCTTCAAATAGGGACAGAACATCTTGTTCATCAGGGCATGAAGAGTGGCAGGTGCATTGCTCAAGCCAAAAGACATGACCAGAAACTCGTAGTGGCTATCGTGCATCCTAAAGGCAGTCTTTGTCACATCATCATCCATCATTTGGATCTAGTGATACCCAGACTTCAAGTCAATTTTCAAGAAGACAGCTGTCCCATGTAGCTCATTCAGGAGCTCGTCGATCACGGAGATAAGAAATTTGTCTGGCACCGTCTCTCTGTTCAAGGCCATGCAATTGACACAAACCCTCCAACTCCCATCCTTCTTTATCAGCAGGACCGAGCCCGAGAAAGGACTCGTGCTAGGGTATATCACACCCACCTGGATCATCTCTGCTACCATCCTCTCGATCTCCTCCTACACCTCGGGATAGCGGTACGATCTCATGCTGATTGGCGAGACATCCTTATATAGTACTAGTATGCTCGTGGTCCCATGGAGGAGGGAGTCCATGAGGTGTCTGAAACACCCCCTCACACTGAACCAAGATCCGTTGCACCTCTGGAGGAATGTCCTGTCCATGGTCTGCATCTGTCTCTGTCATCCCCTGCAACTCCACCAGGAATCCCCTGCCCTTAGTCTGGATTGTTCTAGCCATGATCTTTAAGAAAAACCTGGTTCGACACAAGCTAGGATCTCTGTGTAGCGTCACTATTCTCTCTTCATCCTGAAACTCCATTCTCAGTAGCTTCTAGTTGATTCTTGTATCACCCAAGGACTGCAGCCATCTCATCCCAAGATGACATCTGTGCTATCCAGGTTGAGCGGCAAAAAATCCTCTACGATTTGTATACACTGGAGAGTCAAAATTACGTCACGACATACTTCTCTGTTATGCTCCATCTGTCATGTCCCCTTCATCACTCTGAAGCCTCCGTTGTACACCAGCTGCAACCCCTGTTGTTTCACCACACGGTTGGATATGAAATTGTGGGTAGCCCCAACTTCGATCAGTACTGTGACCTGCTCAGAAATCCTTCCAGTTAACTTCATGTTGTGGTTCGGCGTGAACCCCATCACGAAGTTGAGTGATATCTCTACGGCGCTTAAGTATGAGTGCTCTGGCTAACCTTTCACATATTCTTCCACCTCCACAACCTCATCCTCATCATCATCCACACGTAGTATCTGGAGGGTACGATCTCTGCAGCGATGTCCTGGGTTAACTTCTTGTCGCACCAGAAACACAACCTCATTACCTTCTTATTCTGCAATCTTTGTCTCAGTCATGCGCCTAAACTGCCCACGTGGCTGTGCACCACCACTCTTCTCATTGCTCGACTGTGCTCCCTCTGCAGGGGCACTCTGCCCTCCTGGAGGCACCTTGCTGCGAAAAGTGGATCCGCTCCAAGCTCTCTTGACCCGTCGCTCCGTCGTGAGTTTGTTCTCTACCATCTGAGCTAGCCTCATCATCTCCAGCAACCCCCTCAGCCTCTGTAGGCAAAGCTTAGCTCGGATGTCTGGATTGAGCCCCTTCGTGAAGCTCTCCATCAATGTCGCCTCTGGTATCCACTCACACGGCCTGAGAGTGCATTGAACCTCCCCCCTAGTTCCTAACCACGTTATCATGCCAAAGAGTAATGAGCTGCTCGTGCAAATCCCCTCCATGAGTGTCTTTAAATCGATCCAGTAAGCGGTCTTTAAACTCCTCTTACGACCTCATTGGTTGTCACTGTTGCCTCAACTGAAACCAAGACAACACATCTTCTATGCAAACGACCATCGCATGCCTCTTCTACAACTTCGTCATATGGTTCACCTCAAAATATGTCTCTGTAGTAGACCCATCCATAAGGATCCTCTCATTCGAAGACCAATATCTTCAGCTTCCGGACACTACTCTTAGGCCCAAACATCTCATGGCATGCTCTTCCCCGTGGTTGCTCTCCTCCATGGCTGAACAAAATGAAATGTTGATAGGCATTCTGCTATGAATCCACTCTTCCAAAATGGACTCCTCTGGTCGAACGCTCTCTTTCCAATCCCCTTCAAAGCCTTCTGGATCTCTGCCGCACCCCTCGAATACCTGATGGGGGCCCTATCCATTGCCATGCCCCGTCAGAGGGTCATCGTAACCCGAAATCCTCCACAAAGCACTTCACACCCTCATCGGCAAAATCCACCCCACGGAAAGGCCCGAAGTCTCTCCGCCGATCGGAACAGCCCTGAGGGGAGCCTAGCAGCTCGCGGGGTGTTTGCTGGGCCGTTGGCTGGTCGCTGGGCCACCAGCGGCCTGCCCAACCGAGCCCAGCGGCCTGCCTGACCCTCGGTTGGGCTTGGGCAGCCCCTCGATGACTGAAGGGGGGCCTGTGACTTCGCATGGGGTCACCCGCCCCTGGCGCCCCCTTCCAGGGTCCTCGCACCCCCAGGCAATGCTGCTGGGGTTTGAGGAAACCATGGGGCCCCTCAGCTGTCGTGCCCCTCTGGGTCGTGCGGAAAGGAACCACCGCCCCCTAAATCTAGGGTTGGGGGGCTCTTCCTCCAGTGTCACCGAAGCCTCCCACCCCTCATGGGTTTGGGGGACTCTTGCTCCCATGCCTGAGATGCGTCATTTATCGGGAGTGGATTGCATCCAAAGATGATGACTTTTTCCTTCCATTTGTCCAAAGCTTGCTCCTTTCGTCCTAGATCCAAGGTATCTCCTTCCAAGTTGTAGTCTTTTGGTGCTTCCTTCTCGCACTGTGGATGTCGAACAAGTTCCAAGATCTCATTCATCATAGAATCCAATGAAGAAACCTTTCCTTTGAGAGACTCTACAACACTCTCCAACTTTTGTTTTTGCTCTTCTAGGGGTTTCATCCCCTCCAATTTTTCCTCCAAAGCATCAATCTTGTTTCCGCCTTGAGAATATTCACTCTGATACCAATTTGTTAGGGACTCTAGGGGTTGAGAGAAGAAAATCTGATTTTTATACATGAGAAAGAGGAATACAAAGATAAATGGGTTTTTCGTAGGGTAACTGTGCACCATACTTTAGATTTAAGAGACATCTTAACTCTCATTTATCTAGGGTTCCTGGGTACTTCTAGGGTTTACTATCTTGATTTTCAACATGAAGACAATAACTCCACCCCAAATACATATAAATGACATATCTGTCCACAATTACAAAAAGCCCCCTAGAAACACCAACATTCACAAAAACGCCTAAAAACTTTACGAAGATGCCCATAGCTTGTTATCCTTTCTAGGAATTGCTTTGCGCCACCCCATCTGATATGTTAATATCTCATCAGATATGCCATGGCCACTCCTGCTTTTCCACCTCGTATGTCCTGATTGTCACACCACGACCATTGCGACTGAGTACCACTTGTCACTATCACTATGGTCATATCCATTATAACAACACACTTGCCATTTTGGACGCTGCCATTGCCTTCTTATTCACTACACTCGGCCACCACCACCAACACTGGTGCCTTCGCCGCAACTTGCATTCCGCCCTACCACCATTGGTGTTACTCATGCTAGTATCAAGTACTCCACAAGCAATCATTGGCAATATTACCACGAAAGGTCAGAATTTAAAATTTTGACATGCTGGACACTTAAATCCTTTATACAAATGAGGGATGTTGATGACATTTATCCTATGTGGCAATGTCACATCAAAACCCCTCCAAAGTTTCCCCCCTTTGTCCCCCTCTATTTACTAGGTTGCCATTGACATTTCCCTCCTTTGATTTCCTTATTTACATGCTTGTCATTGAGATTTTTCCCCCTTTTACCCCCGACGATACCGACACACACACACATCTCACCGCAAGTGATGCGCGCGTGCGTGTGACGCACGCACGCTGGCCGCAAGCATGGGTCGCTGAGTGGGCTCCACTATTCATGAACGAACGTGTTGTCAATTTTGCTGAAAATTACGAAAAAATAAGACTGGGCTTAGGCTTTATTGTTCATTGGCATGGTCTGGCACTGTTCCAACATTTGGGCCATCAAAAATCAGGGTTTTGAGCTTCAAAAAATCTTCAAAATATCCTGATAAATTCTAGGTTAATTTTGGGATATTTTGGGTGTTTTGTATCACATTTTCAACTTCTATATTTTATCAAGCATCACCGGTATATATTATTTTAGGTGCTAGTACAAATGATTTAACAAATGCTTTGTTTATGTAACCAATATGTACAATGTTTCTTTGTTCTTTGATTGCAGAAACCACGGGTGTGTATATTAGGTGGGGGGTTTGGGGGCCTATATACTGCTCTAAGGCTTGATTCTCTTGTATGGCCAGAGGATAAGAAGCCTCAGGTAAAAATGCTTCTGGTGCTATGTCACATGCATATTGCTGGGTAACCATTTGTGATCTGTCATGAAGCATTTTTGTGACTGTTGGACCACTTTATAATGCGTCCCTTTGTTTACAGTTTAATCTTATGGTCAAGTTTGGAATTCTGTATTGTTTTATCCTAAAAGTTGAACTTATTTGGTTGCGGTATTGAAAGCTTCTTTTCATGTTATGTTCATATCATTTTTCCTCAACTCTGTTATTGTGAAATATAATGGAATCACACTTGGGAAACATCAATTTCAAACTTTCTCTCTCTTTCCTTTCTTTGTTCTTGTAACTCCCATGATTTTATTTATTGGCCATATAATATCATATTTCTAACATGTGGATCCAATCACATGCTAAACCAGCTGATTTCATCAAATACTGGTTGATAGCGACCGATTTAGGACACGTAACTGGTTTGAAGCACCGACGTTTAATTTTATGGTGTTTTGGAAGGAAATTAAAAAAAAGAAAAAAAAAGGTAAAAAGATAGGAAAAAAAGAAATGGCATAATTTATTAAGAAACCTGTGATAAATTTCGATATATTCGACACAACAATCGAAAAAAATGTTTTTAGCAATCAACCAATATAAGAAGAATCTTCATTAACAATCATAAAACTAAAATATTCAGTAGGTTAAAATAATAATTTGAATATTTTATCTATATAGGATTCACCATCGAGTTACTATTGAAGATTACAAGTTCTGTTGATCCGTAATCTAAGATCTTCTTTAGTTATTCATAAACACGATAGACATTGCCAATGGATACGCTGACAGCTCATTTAGCCTTGACGAGCTTGTGAGGGGAATGGTGAAGCCCGCCTACTTTCCCCCTTCGATTTGACCAGTAGCGTTAGGCTTGCTAATTTTACCTTACATAAGCTTATTTATCTAGATTGAGATGTTATCTCGCATACACGATACATCATTCCCTATAATAATATAGGCACATGCATACATGTGTATCTTTGAGTCTCTGATGCCAACAATTCATAATTCTGATCGGAAAATGATGGAACATCTGAAACTCCCAATATGGTACAAATAAGTGCATACAAAGATCTTTTCCGAGATTTCAAATAGTGGTCACAACTATGCTCAAATGTGTTTTGATTTATCCTGGAGATATGTGGGTTTTCTCTTTTTATTAAGCTTCTTATACGTTGTGGTTCTGATGGTTGGGTTTCTGCTAGAACATATTTTATGATGACAAAGGACAGTGCTTAGTACCCTAATACATGTATAATGATAAATGAAGGTATTTTGTGTCAGTATCTTACAGTTATCTATCTATATTTGATATTCTTTTAAGTTGACTTTTTTCTTGGAAAAAAATCCAGGTGCTGCTTGTAGATCAGTCCCATCGATTTGTTTTTAAGCCACTGTTATACGAGCTTCTCTCAGGAGGTATGGAGTTCTGATGATCAGATAATTATGTTCCTATATTTTAATACATCTTATGATTATAGTCTTCCATGCTCATTGTGAATATCCTATTAAAGCTCTGTTGCTTTCACTCCTCTTTGTGGAAGGTTTTGCTATGCTTCCCGATTTTGAAAATTTTGATATCGTATGATTCTTCTTAAAATGCAGACTATTGCATATCAATTTATAACTCAATAGAGTAATCATCAAAATAATATTTGTAGAATTTTCCCTTCAACTATTACATTGTTCATATAAATTTTATAACTTAATAGTATTAATCATCAAAATATTATTTATAGACTTTTCATTCATTTCTTGCCTTGTTTTTTTCCCTTCAATTGCTCTTTTGTTATGATTTTCTTCCGTTACTTTTTAAAAAATCACTTGGCGTTTTTTGTTGCTTAAGTCCTACTAAAAGCCCTAAAAGCCTGACGATGCCTTGTCGCTTTGTCCTATTTCATAATGTATCTTTAGCAGATCCTCCTCAATTCTTCTCCTTTTGCAATTTTGTCCATCTTATAAGGACGCCAATAGTGTTAGGAGGTATGAAGTCTTGATGACCAGTTAATTTCTTTGCTATACTTAATCAATTAGATGATATGCTTCTCTCATGGTTATGCAGAACAACACAAAGTGCGCATCCATGTACAAAGAAGGGTTGGTATGTGTGCACCCTAAAATTTAAAAAAAAAAACAGTTACTAAAAAGCATGGGCATGGGCACAACACTGACACAAGTATGCGACATGTCAACCTGTTAAAATTCAGGACACGGCCACATGACACTAAAATATTTCGGGTAAATTGCACCCAATCCTCATGTTCTATGGGATATGTGACCAATAGCCCTTAATATATGAAATTAGCATTGAGACCTATCGAATTAACTTACTAATCATAAGATAAGTTGCATTACCCTTGGAACTAGCATTTTGGACTTTGGAGATTAACTTAGAGGGTAACCATGCTAGTTTTCTACATTAAGAGTTACTAGTCACATATTTCTTATAGAATAGGAGGTCTAAGTAAAATTTAACTAAATATTTATAACCATGAAAGGATGAGCATATATATGTTCATAGATATACATGTCCATGCATCCAAAATGACAACACATTTCTAATCAGAAAATACATGTAATGATCATAACTCATGACATGATTTGATGATTTTGGAAAAGAAATGGAACTTGCGACGCGGAACAAATAGTGGAGCACATGCAAATTCTGTTGAAAATTAAAGCAAATCCTACTCCAAAGACTCATAATTGAAGACGAATAAACATTATAATTTGACTAGGATCTTCCTTAGAGGTTCGAGTCAACTTTGTCTTTTAGTTGAGTCCTAATATATTTTTTATTGAGTCCTTTTAATGGTTCTACTTAAGGCCTTTAAGTTTCCACTTAAGGAACAACCTTTTATTTTATTTTGTTTTAGAGTTGAGTCCTATTAGCAGTATATGAGCCTAGATAGGATGTTATATCTTTTGTTATAAATACGAGTCTATAATTGAACTTTTATGATGGAATATTGAATTGATTTGTAAACTATAATTTACAAAATCGTTGAATCTCTTTTGCATGTGAGGTATGAGAGCGGACGGTCAAATCACCTGGGTGTGAGATTGATATGATCCGGGAGATCGTATAAGCAAATCGATAAATTTAAAAGTGGAAAATGTAAAAAGAGGATTTTTAATAAGATAGAGATGCGAAGAACTACAAATAAATGGGTTTCCTTCGAGACGAAACCCTATCTCATAGCTTTGAATGTCGGATCAAAGCCTAAGAACCTTCTCTACGATGCCTAACAAGTTCTTCACAAATCAAGCATGCGAACAAAAGAAGACGGCTAGCCCTAATTTATAGAAAAGAGGATATTTACTAATCTAGTCTTGAAAAGACTAGAATACCCCTAGAGACACTAAACCCACTACGCGATGACCCCGCGCCTCCTACGCCTCACGTAAGTCACGATAGGCGGTCCCGCATCCTCGGTAGACGGTGGGGTGGGTGCGTCCGCATCAATACCCCCCTAAAAGAGCCACCTTGTCCTCAAGGTGGAAATCTGGAAACTGCTCCCGGATCACGTCATATGCCTCTCACGTGGCGTCACAGTCGGGTAGGCCCCTACTTTCGCCGCCCCGGTCTCTGACGAACTGCCCGCACATCCAGAGGCTCCAACAGTATGTCTATGTCCTCATTAAGCATAGGTGGCAGAGTATACGTGGCTGACTGGTCCCCAATCGCCCTCCGAAGCTGTGACACATGAAACACCGGATGTATCGTAGAAGAAGGTGGCAGGCGCAACCGGTATGCCACATTCCCAATCTTGGCCGTAATCTGGTATGTGCCGTAGTAGCGAGCTGCCAGCTTCTCATTCTGCCTCCGAGCTAACGTCTTCTGTCTGTAGGGTCGCAGCTTGAGATATACCATATCTCCCTCCTGAAAGTGGACGTCCCGCCGATGGCCATCTGCCCGGGCCTTCATCACCTGCCGAGCCCTTAAAAGATGTCTCTGCAGCTCCAACATAGCATCCCTCTCTCCCATATAAGCCTCCACCTGCGATACCGGCGTCTGTCTGTCGTCGAAGCGAAGCAAGGACGATGGATCTCGCACGTAGAGGATCCTGAATGGGGTCGTCCCCGCTGCAGAGTGGTACGATATGTTGTACCAATACTCCGCCCACGCCAACCACCTATGCCACTGTCGAGGCGTCTCCGACGCGAAGCACCGCATATAAGTCTCTATAGAGCGGTTCACCACCTCTGTCTGGCCGTCCGTCTGTGGGTGGTACGTCGTACTCCTTTTAAGGACTGTACCATGTACCATGAAGAGTTCCCGCCAGAACCTGCTCATGAAGATTTGGTCCCTGTCGGACACTATGGAAGCCGGTATCCCGTGCAGGCGTATCACCTCCCGAATGAACCTGTGGCCACCGAGACTGCGGTGTAAGGATGCCTCAGTGGTATGAAATGGGCATACTTACTCAATCGGTCTACCACGACGAAGATCACCGTATATCCCTCTGAACGGGGCAGCCCGTCAATGAATTCCATCGTGACCTCCTCCTAGACCCTCTCTGGCAACTCTAACGGCTGTAACAACCCTGCTGGTGCCATGCCCATATACTTGTGACGCTGGCAGACGTCACAAGCTGCTACTAACTGGGCAACACTCCTCCGCATCCCGTGCCAATACACCTCTCTAGCTATCCTCTGGTACGTCTACTGTATCCCCGAATGACCTCCAGTCGCTGAGCCATAGAACTCCTGAAACAAGACCGGTATAAATACTGAAGCCCGCGGTAATACCAACCTCCACTGGTAAAGCAATCTGCGCCCCTGCAAGGAATACCCTGTCGGCCCCTCCTTTCCTTTCCGCAGCAACTCGCGGATCCGCCCCAACTCATCGTCACTCTCCGCCTCCTGCAAAATGGGCTCCCAGTCCAGCCACATCAGTCGCGACAGAGCCCTCAGGTCCACGCTCTCCTCCCGACGAGACAAGGCATCAGCAACCTTGTTCTCCAAACCCAGCCTGTATTCGATGTCGAATCGGTATCACACCAGCTTGGACAACCAACGCTGGTGCTACTCAGTAACCAACCGCTGCTCCAAAAGGTACTTGAGGCTCTGCTGATCCGTCCTAACCACGAACTCCCTGCCCAACAAGTAGGGCCGCTACTTCGTCACTGCGAAGATAATGGCCATCAACTCCCGCTCATATATCGACTTCAGCCGTGCTCTAGCAGACAACACCTGATTGAAATAGGCTATGGGCCGTTCCTCCTGCATAAGCACTGCCCCCAGTCATATCCCGATGCGTCAGTCTCCACCACAAAGGATATGCTGAAGTCTGGCAAAGCAAGAACTGGCGCCGTCGTCATCGCCACCTTCAAGGCCTCAAAAGCATTGGTGGCCTCCTCCCCCAATGGAATCCGTCCTTCTTGAGCTGTTCGGTAAGGGGCCAGGCTATGGTGTTGTACCCCTTATCGAACTTCCGATAGTAGCCTGTCAGACCCAAGAATCCACAAAGAGCCCACAGTGTAGTAGGCCCCGGCCAATCCAGCATAGCCGCTATCTTCGATCTGTCGGCCTCCACCCCCTCCGCCGAAACAACATGCCCCAGGTACTCGATCCGTGCCTGGCCGAAGCTACACTTCTTCCGGTTGGCGAACAACTGCTGCGCCATCAACTCCCGGAAGACCATCCCTAAGTGGTCCAAATGCTCCACCATGCTCCTGCTGTAGACGAGAATATCGTCAAAGAAAACGAGAATGAACCTCCGCAGAAAGGGCTGGAAGACCTTGTTCATCAAGGCCTGGAAAGTCGAAGGAGCGTTTGTCAAGCCAAACGGCATGACTCGGAACTCGTAGTGCCCCTCGTGCGTGCGGAAGGCAGTCTTCGGCACATCCTCTGGCCGCATCAGGATCTGGTGGTATCATGCCCTCAAGTCGATCTTCGAAAAGATCGCCGCTCCATGTAACTCGTCTAGCAACTCATCGATTACCGGAATGAAAAACTTGTCAGCGACAGTTTTCTTGTTCAGCGCTCGGTAATCGACGCAGAATCTCCAACTCACGACCTTTTTCTTAACCAGCAAAACTGGGCTCGAAAAAGGACTCACACTTGGCTGGATTACCCCAGCCTGCAGCATCTCCCGCACCATCCGCTCAATCTCGTCCTTCTGCACATGTGGGTACCGGTACGGTCGCACACTCACCTGTGCTGCTCCCTCACGCAATACAATTGCGTGCTCGTGCCCTCTGGATGGTGGTAGCCCCTGCGGGTCCTGAAAGACCTCTTGGTACTGCTCTAGCAGCTGCTCAACCTCCACTGCGGTCTCATCCCGTTGCTCCTCCCCCTCAGCTGTCATCCCCTGATACTCCACCAGGAACCCCTCTCCTTTGTCCCGCAGCGCCCGAGTGATGGTCTTGAAGGCCACTAATGAAAAACAAAGGGTCGGGTCCCCTGTCAACACGACGGTCCGCTCTCCATCCTGGAACTCCATCCTCAGAAACTTCCAGTTCACCTTCATCTTCCCCAGCTTCTTCAGCCACTGCACCCCCAATATGATGTCCACGTTGCCCAGCTCCAAGGGCAAGAAGTCCTCCATGATCTGTACTCCCTGCAAGGTCAGGCACAGACCCTTGCAGAGCACCTTGCTCTCCTCCATCTTCCCTGTCCCCAGCAGTACGGTAAACTTCTCCAGCGTGCGCAATTGCAGACCATGCCGCTTCACTACTCGGCTGGAGATGAAATTGTGGGTGGCCCCACTGTCTATTAGCACCGTCACCGCCGTGTCCCCTAGTTGCCCTGATAACTTCATGGTGTGGTTCGGAGTGAACCCCACCACAGAGTTCAAGGAAACCTCCGCGAAGTCTAGATGAGACTTCTCCTCCTCCACTGGTGGCTCCTCCTCGGTCTCCTCCTCATCACCCATGTACCCCTCCTCGTCGGGTACCATGATGATCTGTAGCAGGCGACTCGCACATCTATTTACAGGGATGAACTTCTCGTTGCAATGGAAGCACAACCCCTTGGCTCGCTTCTCCCTCACCTCTGCCTCCGTCATCCTCCGCCCGAGAGCAGCTGGACGGCCCTCTCCTCGAGTCTCAGCTGCAGCTGTAGGTGCCCTCTGTGCCGCTGCTGCAGGGGTGGGACGAGCACTCTGGGTTCCCCAAGCCCCTCGTATCCTTCTCTCCTCTGCATGCTTCTCCTCCGCCTTATGTGCCAAACGAAGGACATCCTCCAAGGTCGTCGGGCTTTGCATCTGCAACTCCGCCCGTATAGAGGGCTTCAGCCCCCTCATGAAGTTTCTGATCATCACCTCATCTGTCAACCCCTTCACCTATCTATTAAGCATCTCAAATCTCTCCACGTAGTCCCTTACTGTCCCCTCCTGCCTCAGGGCTGACAACTGCTCGTAGAAATCTCCCCCCACTGTCTCCTGGAACCGATCCATGATCAGTGCTGACAGCTCCTCCCATGTACGAAAAGGGGCCCATGCTATCTTCCACCGGTACCATGCTAGTGCCTTTCCCTCAAAATAAATTCCGATGGCCTTCAGGACCTCCTGCTACGTCAACCCCATCACCTGAAAATATCGCTCCGCCCGATATATCCATCCGTCTGGATCGGTGCCATCAAAGGTCGGCATCTTCAGCTTCATCAATCGCTGGTCCGCGTTGATGTCACCCTGCTGCCCCCTATCCCACCACAGTCACCTCCCCAGCCCAAACCGCCACCCCGGGTCTCCGTTGGGCCTCCCCCGTCAACCCCGTACAACTCCTCAGGCCACCCAGGCCTCTCCCATGCCTCGGGCTGATAGTGGTGTCCTGGAAACTCAGGTGGTCGTGTAAACACGGGCCTCGGCCCAAGATGGATAGTCTCCGTTCTCCAAAATTGGCCTGCCGTCCCAATAGCTGCTCCCGATGCCCATCCGCCTCCAACCGTCCCCGAGGTTCCCCCAGAGTGGGGTACGAACCCGCCACACCTCCAAAGGGTCGGGAAGGAGTCGCCGGGCCCCCAGGAGGGGCGACCCAGTCCGTCGGCCCCCCCGCAAGGGCCGGCCCAGCTCGTCGGGCCCCCAGAATTGGCGGGCGGCCAATCCGCACCCCCGGCCGGGGGTGCCGCCTCTCCTGCACCCCCGAATGGGGGTGCCGCCATCTCTGCGCCCCCGCAGGGGGCCGTGGAGGCCACGGGAAGGCCCAGCGGCTTGGGCGCACCCCCGGATGGGGGTGCCGTCTGCTTCGCGCCCCTCGTAGGGAGCCGCCGATGCCCCTGGGAGGCCCAGCGGCCTCGCCCATGCATGGGAAGGCCTGGGATGGGCCGTCGCCCCCTGACAGGCCATATCGGGCCTGTCGCATGTCGGACAAACCCGCGGGGGTCTGTCGCGTGTAACCCAAACCCGCGCGGGTCTAGGTCAGGCCGCTCCGTCCTCCTGGCCTCCCCGAGCTGTCGCCTTGAGGTGGAAACCCCGTCGTCGTCCGTGCTTGCCTAGGAAGGCTATTTCGAGGGTAGAATCGCCCTCCTCTTGGATTCCCTTGTCCCGATCTCCTTCTTTCGCCACCGTTAGGGCTTGCATCATTGTCATCATCGTCGATATTGCCTCCTTCAGATCTGAATTCGATCCCTTCAATTCTTGGAGATCACGGCCTTGTTCCGCGGCGTCCTTCCTCATCCCCGGAGTTTTATCTGGATGTCCTCTTGTGAATGGGCGTGATCCTTGATGGAATCCTCCACCGTTTTCTTCAATCCTTCGAACCGTTCTTCGATCTCACGATTGAGATCCTCCCATAGCCCTTGAATCTTCTCATTGATCAAATCCGCCTTCGATCTAGTGCTTGTCGCCATCGGATCTCACCGCTCTGATACCAATTTGATACGATCCGGGAGATCGTATAAGCAAATCGATAAATTTAAAAGTGGAAAATGTAAAAAGAGGATTTTTAATAAGAGAGATGCGAAGAACTACAAATAAATGGGTTTCCTTCGAGACGAAACCCTATCTCCTAGCTTTGAATATCGGATCAAAGCCTAATAACCTTCTCTACGATGCCTAACAAGTTTTTCACAAATCAAGCATGAGAACAAAAGAAGACGGCTAGGCCTAATTTATAGAAAAGAGGGGATTTACTAATCTAGTCTTGAAAAAACTAGAATACCCCTAGAGCCACTAAACCCACTACGCGATGACCACGCACCTCCTACGCCTCACGTAAGTCACGATAGGCGGTCCCGCATCCTCGGTAGACGGTGAGGTGGGTGCGTCCGCATCAGAGATCCAAAGGAATATTCAATACACGAGATGTTGAAGTCTATGATCAATACGATTTACAGAGTGATGGCCCAAAATCTTATCATCCGTATCCTTTAGATTGGAACATCTTAAATTAGTTCTTCCCCAAATCTTACCACAAACCCTAGCTGAAAATCATTTTTGCATTTATGTCTACACATGAGAATTAATAAGAATTCATAGTAGAGCTAAATTCCTATTTTTAACTTTACCGTCATCTTTTTCTACTCACCCATGTTCATTTATATAGGTTTTAATTTTCTTTAATTTAAAAAAAGTTTCTTGGATTTCAGTTTGGCAAAAACAGAAAAAACTGAAAAAACTGGAAAAACTGGAAAAAAAAAGACAAAAATTTAAAAAAAAACCGTTGCCATTACCTCTAGTAGTTGATATTGTCATCGCTGTTTATATATAGATAAGATGCCATTAACCATGTCCAATAGTCTTCTTCCTCGTCGTTGGCACTTGTCATCTTCTTGGTCAGAGTCGTCGAGGTCCGCTTCGTCGTCAGCCATTGCTATTGACATCATCTATCCTCAATGTCATTATCATCGCTTGTCCTTACCGATCCACCTTTTCCTTCTGTTACGGTTGCTACTGTCGTGTACTAATTTTGGATCTAAATAACCCATTTCACTTTACTTCAAGGCATCCAACTTGACTCGGGTTCAGAAGAGCAGACTCAAATTCTGAACCGACCAGTATGCATGACAACAATAACACGCACTTGAGACAAATCTCTTGCATGTGCCAAGTCTGCTGTGCACTTTAATAACAATAGTAAAGCAATAATATAACAAGATAAAATCTTTGCTAATGCAAGAGCATATTCTACTAAAAGACTATTTACAAGTCAAACTATACTTACAATTACAATTTCAAAAATCGATAAACCTTATGCACCATTAACATTTGTCTCCTCTCAGACAAATATTCTCCGCTCCGAAAATCCTCGAGCTTTCTATTTCAAATCTAATACATATATGCAAGGGTGAAAAATAATAGGATAAGGTATGAGCTCATAGTAAGAGATTTCCTTACCGATGTACCAAACACGTAATATAATAATATGGCAATAAGATTTATGTTTGAACTTAACAAAATATATTAATACTAAAGATAGATTAAGTAGTCAAGTGAACTAAGCTCATAATATTGAATCTATATGTATATATAAGAAAACAAGTTTATAATATACGAATAGTTAATATACGAATAGTAGAAATGTATTTTAAATCTTGCATAATATAAAAACAACTTTAGCATCTTTATGCGAGGTTTCATGTCCCATATTAAACTACCTGTTACAATACCTAAGATAGATAGGCCGAAGCCATTAAGGATCTTATTCATTAAAAATTATCATTATAGCCTCAAGATAAATGGTGTCAACTTGAACCAAACAATCCTAATAGGTAAAACTAAATCAAAACAAGCCAACAAAAACTGAATCAGGGTGTTGCAACTCCTGCAGAGGGTCAGTCCAAACCAAACAGACCAACAACGCGCAAATAAAATCAACAAAGAGCAGTAAGGAGCAACAAAGAGCAAAAACAAAGGGTAACAACTAACAATAAGCTGATGAACCAACATGTGATAGCAATAGCGGCATGGGGGTAAAACAGAGGATAAAACAACCCAAAAACATAACGATCACCATAACAAGGAGCAACAACAGGGGATTAACATCCCAAAGGCTAAACCGATGCCCAAACAGAAGCATCGGTAGCGATAGAGGGTGACAACCCTTCAATTGATAAAGCCAAAACCCCATCAGCCTTAAACTTATAGCAATCATCACACGGGTACGACTACCATAAGAACAAGAACCTGAAGCCTAAATAATAACAAAATCACCCATGCGAGTTCATTGATGAAGCACGAACAAACCCCAAATAAAATTAAGCACCATATCGAGTAACTCAACTATCGATCGAGTTAATTAAAACCAAAAAATTAAGATGGGAACATACCTGAACACTAGAAAGAGAGAAATAAGAAAGAAGATGATTGACTGGAGCCGTACAATCTCGTTATGCTCGTGGTTGTCGTTGTCTATATCGTTCGAAAAAAGAGGAAAGATAGAGCAAGAGATCGGAGAGAACCCAAACGTTAGTCTAGGTTTAGGTTAAATAAAGAGAGACATGGGGCACAATTAGAGAGCTGGGGTTTCGCCGAGGAGAGGAGAGAGGTCAGGTCGTGGCTGAAGGGAGAAGAGAGTGAGGTGAGCAAAATAAAGAGAAGTGGGTTAGGGTTTTGGGTAATTTATTGAGGGAAAAAGATAACGGATTTGGGTTAAAATGAAGCGGGTCAAGTTAACGGGTTTAGAGCTTAAATATAAAAAATTAAACCCAGAAAAATGTGTAATGTAGTGGAGAAATTTTAAAAATTATTTTACAAGTGTTGATATATAAAAAATATCTATTTCAATTCCAAAAATCATGGTCATTATTTGTTTGTAATTATTTGAATTGAACATTTCTAGGATGTTTTTGAAACGTAGTTGGCATTTGATATCCTAACAACGAATATCATGCAGATTGCTTATTTTACATTGTACCATGAGTTTCTTGATGATTTAAAACTTTCTTTGTCCTCTTTCACATACTACTATTCTCATTTATCAGATGCAAGTGCAACATTATGTATAAGTTTCAACTATTATTTCCTTTTCAGTTGATTTTTTAATTTTTTTTGTCTATTTTGATTGTGGCACAAGAAATATAATTGTTATCTTCTGTAATTATGCCAGTAGACTATAGCCGAGAAATGTAAATGCTCGAATAATTTTGAGTTGCATTTCTTAAGGGACACATTTTCAAAAGGAGACAAAAAATAGAAATAATTTTTAAAACCGACTAAAATTAAATTTAATTACAAAAACCGACTAATTTTTTTGCCACATCGGATTTTGCTCGCACAATGACGTTGAAAAACGATGGGGGTTGACAACCCCGGTCAATTTAAACGATCGAGGTTGGCAACTTCGGTCAAATTGTGCACTCTCAAAATGGCCGGGGTTGCAAACCCCGTATTTCATTGTAGTATGTATTGAGAAAACATCCAAAACTGCCGGGGTGGGAACCCCAATCATTTTGATCTCAAAATGGTCAGGGTTGGCAATGACCGCTTAGCTGCCATGGCGAAAAGGTGATCAATTTTTGTTATAAATTTAAATTTGATCGATTTTTAAAATTAGTTTTAATTTTTGGCTGAATCTAAAAATTTGTCCTTTGTTAAATGCACGCACTAGATAAAATTTCTGGCTTGACAATAACAACAAAGAATGCAATCATAAAAAAAACATAGCAACAACAATGACGATAACAGTTCCTTCCACAAGTTTTGTGTTTGAGATACGGATATCTTCCGTCTCATTTCAGTTCTATCAGGGCTCACTATGTTAAGAGTAGGAATTGCCATATCCTTTTTCATTGCCTTTGTTTCGATCCATCTTGGTCTACTCCTACTCCTATAGCTTTGTCAAAACACTGTGGCGTCTGTCCAAACAGTTGTTTCTCTCTCAGCTATAATTGATGCTACATCCATTTCTTACTAATGCACGCATGTCAAATGTTAGTAGGTTGCTGCTCATACATCCTAAATTCTTATTTCGATTGCATTATTTCTTGGGCATACCATTTTCTAGTTGTCGTCAGTGTAACAACCATTGGTGATCATTTATCATTTACCGTCATTCTCATATATGGTCACAATTGTACTCTTGAAGCCCTTATATGCCTCAACCATCCTGCTTTAATTCTGAGGACATCTTTATTGGTTTAATGCCACCCACGGATATAATGAAAACAACCAGTCGTAGGTATTTTGTGCCATGAACCAAAACTAATTTGTCATCATTCTCTAAGTTTTTACGGTGACATCACATATTTTCCATTTTGTCTTATTAATACTGAATCTATTGGAATGTAAACCAGTCTCTCCATAATTCTACCTGAAAATTTCCCCTTTTTCATCCTCACCAGCGGAGAAATGTATTTTAAAATCACATAACCATGGAAACTCACATGAGATATTGCCGTGTGTGTTCATCCATATCACATAAAGCTGACACTTCATTATCATATATCATAATATGCTATGAATTTGTTTGTTGTGTCATTGATCTTACATTATTTTTAATCCGCCATCTAATCTCTGTGGGGACCGTTGCAGATTATATTAGGAAACAAATACACGTTAGAATAAGGGTGTCTCCTGTACTGTCATATTCTTCATCTTTTTAAACTGTGTAGCACCTTACTTGGGTGGATGCCTTTTTTTAATTTTATTTTAAATATACGACCCTCTCATGCTATTTCTCTAAGCCCATGGAATACTATAGCTAGTGTTTGGATTCTGATACCGGTTCTGCAGACTCAATATCCAAACATTTCCTAAACCAAACACAACCTTGGCTTGGACTCCCACTTGACTTTGTGAGAAGGAATATGAAACTCATGCATGTGCCATATTTAGATTCCATACAAAGAAGGCACTGTTATGCACCCAAGTTGTGTTAGAAAGAGCAAACTAAAGAGGAAATGGTGAAAGTGGAAATCTTAATTCAATTGCTTGTATAAATTATAGAGTGAAAAACCTTCACATAAGGACCAATTGTTCTCTCCTCCTCCTGTGGTCTTCTTCTTTCACGTGCAAAAAACCTAGAGTTTCTTGTAGGCCTTGTAGATATGGGATTTTTCGATTCTGCAAATGGTGAGTCATCGGCCTATATTGTCCCCATCTGTAATAGTGAAACGACGACTTGTTGTTTGTGGACGTATGCCCTCTTGCTGGACCATGTGAAAATGTGCGTCGTCCATGGTAGTTGTGATTCTATTTTTTTGTCTACTACTGCGTGCTTCAGTGTTATTGTTTATTATGCTGTCCTTAACCATTACATCTCTTGTCTTTTCTATAGACTATCTATCAATTATCATCGTGACAAAGTAACTTCTGTGATAATCTTTTCCCATGCATAAAATTAAATTAGTTTTGAAATGACTGTTTGACTACCCTCAAGTGTATTACTTGTTAGTTTGT
Organism: Scilla litardierei; assembly: GCA_030789695.1. Lineage (NCBI taxonomy): Eukaryota > Viridiplantae > Streptophyta > Magnoliopsida > Asparagales > Asparagaceae > Scilla > Scilla litardierei. The sequence continues at coordinate 11,586,293 of CM061131.1, forward strand.
TGCCATGGTAAGTCCCCCCTCCAAAATAAAAATAAAAAAATAAAAATAAAATAAATAAAATAAAAATAAAAATAAAAATAAAAATAAAAATAACCATCTTTCTCTATTCTGTAAGTGGGTGTTAAACTGCTTATCCTCCATTCACTAGCCATTTCGTTAATATATGATTTTATCGAGTAACTTAGCTACCCATACTGTTCCCTATCAACCAAACAATTCCATAGCTTCATAAGATCATTAAGCGCCAGTTTTACTTCTCCACAGCGTACAGTTCCTAGTATAGATCAGGTCCTTTGATTCAAATCTTAAGCTTCCATGTCAACCAAACACTTCTATTAAACAAATTATTGAAATGACTCCAACTTTCTTTAGTTTCTTCCTTCTTACCTTATATACAAATTAGTATATGTTATTAATATATGATTTTAACCATATTTTGGCTTCTTTTTCACTAACTTATATTTTGCAATCATTTGCTATTCTGCTGAACTTGTCTGGCTTACCTAATTTTTCTCCGTTTTATTGCTGAATGACAGAAGTGGATGCCTGGGAAATAGCACCCTTCTTCACAGATTTGCTGAAAAACACGGGCGTGCAATTTGTCAAAGACAGAGTAAAGTTTTTACACCCTTCTGATCACCTGAATCACCTACACACGAAGGAACCTGGAAGACCATGCTCCGGGGGCACAGTTCATCTTGAAAGTGGCATAATCATAGAATACGACTGGTAGTAGTTTGTTTCACAAATGGACATTTTTTCCCATATACCGCATTCTCTTTTGTTACATCAATTAAAGTTGGTTTTGGCCAGCTCTTCATTTACGTGTCAAATAAACACTCTGTTTGTTATATCTTATAACTTTGTTACCGACACGTTGAAAGATATCCATTACATGGATGTCACCACCCATTTATTGGTGTAAATGTAACGTCCCGCCTTCCGGCGGGCGCCGCTACGATTGAAACACGAGTGTGCAGGTCCCGCAGGTGTCAGTGAAGTCAATGTGGAGCAATGCAGAAAGTAAGGGGACACTCTAGACATGACCAGCTACACAGTTCTAAATAAGGAAAAGACAGTAACAGGTAAAGATAGTAAAACTACACTACTGCTGAAAGTAAATGGAACATGTACCTCCGCTATGTCAAGGCTCGAACTGTTCTGCTCTGGAAGTTCTGACTTCTCTCAAGTCCTGTACTGAAGCTCCAACTCCTCATGCTCAGACGTCTCTGGATGATCGTGTGCTTCGTACCTGGTGGGCAACAAAGGGCGCACCGCGCTCAATAGAGTAGACAATATCTAAACAAGAGACAAGGAAGGTAAGTGTGCACAAAAGGAAGCAAGACGACCACAGATATGATAGTACTACCCAAAGAAGTAATCTGATCTGGCAATCCACAAACCCACGCCACTGAAGAGTAAGGAAGCACAAAGGAGGATGTGACAGTAGCAGAAAGGGTACAGAAGAGAGACATGTCGAAAACGAGCACAAGTACTGTAAAGAGGGTACTAACTAAAGTGAACCAATCCTAAGCCGTGACTTATGAGGGGGAGTACAATAAGCATCTGAGAGCTACCTTGACCGCGAGGGTGCGACCCCAGGCAGAGTCCAAAAGTGTAAAGGACTGTACTGTAAGCTGCAAAATCTGTAAGAACTGTGGCGCTGTGGCCTGTGGTGGGGCTGCAGGACCCATCAAGATGGCCTTCCCTGTCTGCCCCCAGGACTCAGGACCCATCAGCTGATGGAGTCCCCCTAACTCGGGAAAAATAACAACCAAAACGATTGGTTGCTAAAGATCAGGTCCCAGTCGCCCACGTACTCCCCAATCATAAGTTTTCCCAAATCCGGTGAGTCAAGCAGAAAGTAATCATGTTATTAGTTATTAGTGTCGTGAGGTTCAATATTGATTAAACTACGTAGCCAGGGGGAATCTATTACCGTACCTGTAATAGCAACCTGTCAAGTCAAGAGCCAACCTCAGGATAGTCCGCTAGTCATCCAGTACCAATATAGTAACGCGCCATCATAAGAACATCCCAATGCTACACAATTTAATAATAATAAACTAGCAAGGTACTAATAAGCTTATGAAACAACAAGATCAAGAAACTAGCAAGTGACAAGTAGCATGGGTGTTCCTCATGGCAAGATATTCCAAACTGAGCTGAAAAGATACAACACCAACCTAAGAACAATAAGGAAACCCAAGGCAGCAATCAAGGGAAACTATCAAACCCAACAGCGATCCAAAGGAGCCATCCAACTCAATTACCAATAAGGGAAGCTTGAAACACAAGCAAGGGAAACCCACACCCCAACACAAGCAAAGGAATCTAAATTGGAGTATAGGGGATAAAGTCTACCTGAAACCGAAGCCGAAGAACCAAGATAATTAAGAACCGAAGCCCAGCATCTGCAGAAAGCCTACGCCGCAACTATCAGCAACAAGAAGCCCAAAACCTGCAAGCAATAGAGAAAGGACGAAAGAAACCTGCAAGCAAGTGAGAAAGAACGTGCTGATATATAAAAGAAACAATACTAACTGAATCTTGCAACGAACCAAGAGATAAGGAAACATAACAATCGCTTTAACAAAGAAAGACCAAAAAGTCAACTCAAGATGGCGTTAGAGAGTCTAGGCCAGAGGGATCAGATTGGGGGTCTTCTTATCACACAGTGGGGGATACCCGAACCTACGGCAAAGTCCACGGGGTTCTTAGTAAGGAACTAGGGGCTAACAACCAAATCCGTCGGGGAACGGGGCTCACAACCCAAGTAGTACCACATAGAAACCCAAACAGTGAGCAAGGGACCCAACTGAACCAAACCAGCAAGTAGAAGGAACCAGCTGAGCACAAACAGCTGCCCACGAAGCCCGTCAGCAAGCAAGAACCAAGCCGCAGCAAGGGGAAAAGCCTAAACAGCAAGTAGAGGAACCCCGACCAACGAGCAGTGCCCACGAAACCAAAACAGCAAGCCACCGAAGCCCTAAACTGTTGGATATGGAAGACGTTTGTACACCCTTGTGGGGATGTACGAGGGAATACGGACCTCGAACGTCGCGCACACGAAGTCATGTGCAAAGGGAATCTGTTCCCTTGCGGAAAGGATCTCTGTATGAGCGGGAAAGTCGCATTATATATGCATAAGTGCATGCGACATATGGCTAATAAAGGGGGAATATCTTAAGCTTATGTTGTACCATGCATATGGTACAACTTAAGCTTATAATGTGCCATGTATCATGGTACACCTTAATTAAGTTGTTCCAAAGGAACAACTTACCCTAAAATAACTACCTTGGGGGCTATAAATAAGACCCAAGGGTAGCCATTTTCCTTACACATTTTGCATGAAATTCATGCATGCATCTTCTTCATAGCGAAGCTCTGCAGAAATATTTCCTCTCCCTCCATCCAAGTTCTTAATCTAAAATAGAGATTTAGATTGTGGGATTAGTAGCCTTACTCCGTTCGTGAGTAGACTCGATCCGTCGTGGCGAATCCGAAGGCGAAGTTCGTAGACTACCGTGCCGCGTACGCAAACGTAAGTCTAAACTTCATGTTATCGATCCTAACTCTGTTTTGTACAGGATCCTTCATTGGTATCAGAGCCATATGGGTTCGCCCCGGTCAAACCATCGCCCCGTCGAAACTACGAACGAGTCGTTGTCTTTTTCACGAATGGGTCTCCTACTATTACGGATATAGTAGGAACGTTTCGTGACGGAGAGAACGCAGCGGTTGTTCTTTTCACGTTAGGGTCTCCTATCATTATGGATATGGTAGGAACTCTCCGTGACGGGAAGAACCGACCGTTCATGTAGTAAGTTATTCATTTTTGGCACACGGCCATTAGAAAATAACTAAATTCTCGACGAACGGGTGCTTCATCGAGGAAGATGATGGAAGTTATTTCCATCGGGTAAGAGGAAAATTTGGTGCATGTGCACCATGGCCAAATGGGCCATGAAGGCCATGCATCCCCTCTCCTCATGCGGAGGGGGTTGGCTACGGCCAATAACCACCGGCGACCACCCCATCAAGGGGGAGGAGAAAGTACGGCAACCCCATTCAAAGGGGGTGGCCGGCCATGGCCAAAGGGGCCATGGCCGGCCAACGCCGAAAGGCCTTGACCATGGCCGGCCATGGCCAAGCCATGACCAGCCATGGCCAGGCCGGCAGTGGCCGGCCAAGGCCGGGCCGGCAGTGGCCGGCCTTGGCCAAGGGCCGGCCGGCCAGGCCGGCCCTGGCAGAGGCCAGGGCCGGAGCCCTGGCCACTGCCAGGGCCAGGCCGGCCCTGGCAGAGGCCAGGGCCGGCGCCCTGGCCTCAGGCCAGGGCCTGGCCGAGGCCAGGGCAGGAGCCCTGGCCCCGGCCAGTGGCCTGGCCGGCCGGCCCTGGCAGAGGCCAGGGCCTGGCCGGCCCTGGCCGAGGGGGGCAGGCCCCCTGGCCGGCCAAGGCAGAGGCCCTGGCCGGCCATTGGCCAAGCCCCGGCCAGGGCAGAGGCCCTGGCCGGGAGAAGTTGCAGTTCGAATATTGGTCGACCAATTTTGTGTTTTTGGTCGACCAATCTGGCAGAAGGTCTGGGTCGACTGCAAATTTGTCAACTAACCCATACGGGGTGACAAAGGGCATTGGTCAAACTCGAATGTGTCGATTAGCCCATACGGGGCTAACCACAGTGCCGACTAGTTCATACGGGACTAACGTTTTAATGAAGTTTTTCATTGGGCTCTACTCCTTGAAGATTAGCCATAGTGCTCTACTTCATGCGAGATTAGCCAAGTCATTGTGCTCTACTCTTCGGAGATTAGCCAATGTACTTATGAAATTGTGCTCTACTCCTTGAAGATTAGCCGTAATGCTCTACTTCATGCGAGATTAGCCATGTCATTGTGCTCTACTCTACGGAGATTAGCCAATGAACTTATGACGTTGTGCTCTACTCTACGGAGATTAGCCAATGTATTTTTTTTGAAAAATACGTTTTCAAAAACGCTTTTCCGCTGCTAAGTACTATAAGAGTACTAACATTTGATAAAGTGAGGGAGAAATATTGAAAGTTACTCTAGATGGTGATTGGAAACATAGTGACCTTTCCAATTCTAGAGTAACATCTTCAATATTTTTCGAAAGTAACTTATCTAATACTCATTTTCCGCTGCTAGTACTATAAGAGTACTATTGTTTGATAAGTGATGGGGGAATATTGAAAGTTGTTCTAGATGGTGATTGGAATCATAGAGACCTTTTCGATTCTAGAACAACACCTTCAATATTTTTCGAAAGTAACTTATCAAATATAATATAATTCCAAGTGGGATTTGAATTTTTAGAACTATCCAAATGGGATACTCTATAAATTCAAATCAAGTGGGAGTTATATTTTAAGAATTTTTTATGCAATGTTTTTGATCGAACCTTCGGTTTTGTGTCTTTTGCAGCATTTTAAAAGTAAAATGTCTTCCGCTTCAAAGAATATCGTCGCTGAGTTAAACAAAGGTGAAAAACTCAACGGCGATAATTACAAACTTTGGTCCATTAAGATACAATACGTTTTAGAGGAGCAAGAAGTGCTCGAAACTCTAAAGAACGTAATGATTGAACCCGAGTTGGGCACTACGGCCCAACACCGAAGAGACAAGGAAGCTTTTGATGCTTGGTCTCGGAAGAATAAGATAGCGCGCATTACGTTATTAAGCAGTATGGCTGATGACATAATGCGCATCTTCCGAGAACATGACCTAGCCATGGACATATGGTCCAAGCTAGAGGAGAAGTTCGGTGGCACATCGGTGTCCAAACTTCGCGCCTTAACTATAAAGTTCGATACATATAAGAAACGTCCAGATCATTCCATGGGGAAACATCTGCGACATATGGCGAACCTTATCTCGGAGTTAAAGGACGCATGTCATGTGCTCACTGATGAGCAACAAATCCAAGCAGTCATACGTTCCCTACCAAATGGGTGGGATCAAATGAAGATGCATCTCACTCACAATGAGAGCATCAAGACCTTCAACGACGTTTCCAAGCACCTCGAATTAGAGGAAGAGCGGCTTGCGGCTGCCAAGCCAAGTGCAGAAGTGCACATGGTTGCTAGTTCCTCACATGGGGAAAGAAACGTAAAGATCGTTCGAAGTCTTCTAATGAACGTAATAAGCAACCTGAGTCTACCAAGGAACCCAAACATAAGGGTGGGCACAAGAAATGGCACAAGAAGAAAGACTTGAAAAGGATCAAGTGCTTCAAGTGCAACAAGCTCGGTCACTATGCTCGTTCGTGTACGAGTGGAAGTGACGAGGTAACTTGTAATACTAGTTACATATGTGTTTCTAGTTCACTATTTCTTGTGGAATCTAATCCATTTTGGGATAATTGATTCAGGTGCCACCGACCACATAGCAAAGGACAGACGGTCCTTCGTGGAGTATCACCGGATACTCAAGGAATGAAGTGGATCAATGTAGGAAACAACACACGTGTTGAAGTGAAAGGCGTTGGGACTCGCAAGCTTGTCTTGGACAACGGCCGCACTATCCTACTTCATGAAGTTCTCTTCATTCAATATATTCAAAGGAATATTAAAATTGTGGTCAATTTATTGGGTCTTGGTTAATGGTTGGTTCCTTCATGTTTGTAATATGGACCTATTTTTGTAATAATTCCTTTATTGGTTCTGGGTTATGTATTTAAAGGATTCATTGTAATAAGTACAATGTATGATTTCTCATTTCCTTATGACAAATTCTTTGACTAATGAGTCTAATATAATTTGTTGGCACTCAAGGCTTGGTCATATTGGACCAACGCGTATGGATAGACTTGCCAAACGTGGCCTTCTATCCAATGTTTCAAAGGTTGAAATGTCGACCTGCGAACATTGCCTTGAAAGGAAATCTTGTCGTAAGCCGTTTGGAACCGGCACAAGGGCCAAGGTTCCATTACCGCTTACCCATTCGGACATATGTGGTCCGATGAATGTCAAGACAAGACGCGGGAAGTCCTATTTCATCACTTTTAATTGATGATTTCACCCGATTCGGTCATATCTATTTGATATCCCACAAAAGTGAAAGCACTAAACCTGCTTTAAAAACTATATGAGTTTAGTGGAGAATCAATTAGATCGCAAGATTAAGGTCATGCGAACCGATAGGGGCGGTGAATATCAATCAACAAGTTTAAAGGAACTTTGTGATGAAAAAGGCATAGTACATCAGGTAACTATGCCTTATACTCCTCAACAAATTGGTGTTGCAGAAAGGAGGTATAGGACTTTAATGAAAAATGGTCCGTTCAATGATGGCGCAAGCTATCTTGCCAATCACCTTCTGGGATGATGCATTATTGACAACCGTTTTCATTTTAAACCGCGTATCCTCGAAATCAGTTAGCTCCACTCCTTATGAGTTGTGGAACCAAAGGTCTCCTGACTTAAACATTTTACCTTGAGTTTGTGCATTCAACGCACATATTTCCTCCCATAAGTATGGCAAACTTGGGCCATGGGGAAGGAAATGTATCTTTAAACGATACACATTAAACTCCAAAGGTTATGTTTTTGTTAGTCAGGAAGACAATGGTGTGCTAATTGAGTTTGAGTCGATGGATGTCACTTTCTTGGAAAACGAGTTTCCAAGACAGGGCGAGATAAGTCAGGACTTATCTCTATTTGAGATTTGTGATCAAGAAGGATTACCTCATTCGAGTGGGAGAATTCTTGGTGAAAACGAAAATACTTTTCAACCTTCACCAATGGATTATACGAATGACGATTATCCTATTCCATACGGGAATAATGATCCAAGTGGGAGCAATTCTAAACAACATTTCAAGTGGGAGTGATATTAGAATTGATCTAAATTCGAGTCAACAAGGACTTGAAGAATCTCAAATATGCCACATCATGCCCTGCAAAAGACAAATGGATGGAAGCGATGAAGGAGGAATTGAAATCCATGAAAGTTAACCAAGTCTGGGACTTAGTTAACTCACCCAGAGGAATTTCGTTCGAAGAAACCAAAAGACTGTGATAAAACCAAGAAGGTAGACATAAGGTACATATCTACGCATGAGATGATAGAGGATCAGCTTACGAAAGCGATCCCCAGAAATGTGTTTTATAAACACTTATCATCTCAAGGATTGCGTATGGGCTGAGTTGTACCAAATATATATTCCCATGTCTAAGAAATGATCAAAATTAATAAAAGAATAAGTTCTTTTTCCAACATTGCATATGAATTTCTTAAGAAATGTTTGTGTACATTTTTGAAATCTCAGCTGAATTGTGTGTATGTCGGACAGATTAAGGTTGGCTCTCTCACATGAGCAACCGCCTTATCTTATCAGATGGATAAGATAGAGATGAGACTAGTTTAAAGTCAAAATCATTAGACGAATGATTTAGAGTCATGACTTTAACAAGATAGTCGAATGAAAGATCTGCATCATATGGATGCTTACAAAAGATCTGAGATCTATATCACAAGGATATAAAGATCTCATTGGATTTTTTAAATCCTGTGAGTAGACTCGATCCGTCGTGGCGAATCCGAAGGCGAAGTTCGTAGACTACCGTGCCGCGTACGCAAACGTAAGTCTAAACTTCAGGATCCTTCATAAACAGCCCCAACGGCAACCCCGGGACCCCACGCAAGTAGGCGAGGGCGTTCAACCCCACGAAATAGCAACCCCACGAAATAGCAATATGGACAATAAAACCCTAATTATACCCCCAAATCATCCTCTCCCAAAAGGAAACCGAAATCAGAATTGAATACAATAGATAGGGTCTACCGGAATCAAGAGGAAACCAACACGGGGTAGAGGAATCGAAAGCCGCATCAGTTCGTTCCCAATTTCAGAGCAAAAATACCGAGCCCATAAGAAATCAGCAACAATTCCAAAGAAAATCGTAGAGAGGCTTACCAAAGGGCAACCGAGAGGAAGATGGGAGAGAGAGGGAGAGAGATCGCAGTCGTCGCGCGTGCGAGATGCGATCGAAGAAGCCCTAGGGCTTCGCTGCTGTCGCGTCGTCGAAGGGGCCCCGAGGGCTTGCGGCCTCGAAGAAGAGAGGGGATCGTAGGCGACGCGAGCGTGAGAGGGGCTGAAGGAGAGGCGTCGAAGCCCACGAGGCGCCGAATCGAGAGGGAGAAGGAAAGGAGCGAACGGAAACAAAGCCCTAAGGGGCTCGGGGCTTCTGCGGGAAAGAGAGAGACAGAGCGCGGGGGATAAAGGGGGAGGCCCGTGTGGGCTTGGGCCTGGAGCGGTTGCTAAAGAAACGAAAAAAGAAGAAAAAAGCGAGAGTTAAAGAGGGGAGAGAGAGAAGAAACGGGTCGGGAGCGGGCCGGGCCATTACATTCTACCCACCTTAGAAAAATTCCGTCCTCGGAATTCTAGAACAAGATAATATATATATAATACAAAAGATATCTAACAACGGGCTACAACAAAATAAAGACCAGTTCAACAACTGATAATACAAGCTAAAAGTCGGGAGCGTCTGTCTCCATCGCCTCCATGGTGAAAGTCTGGCGCCTCTGAGGTGATGGTGGTCGTCTGGGAGGGACCACTGCTTGCCCTCGTCGCACTCACTCCCGCTGCAAGTACTCGTACTCTCGAGCTGTGGAGAGCATCTCAGCATGCGTTGTCAACCCGAGTTCTACCAACTTGTCGCGGATGTCGATGTCCAGGCCCTGCCGAAACCTCTTGGCCCGAGCCTGAGGGGTAGACACTGCGTCCTTAGCAAACCTGAAACACTAATTGTTAGCAAACACAGACACAAAGTATGGTTAGCGATCTTGCAACAAGTTACCTACTTACTGAGTTTAGAAAACTCAGCGTCGTACTCCTCTACAGTCATGGAGCCCTGCTCCAGGTCCATAAACCGTGCCTCCAACTCCATCTGCACCTCCGATGAGAAGCACTGGCCGTTAAACTCCTCCTCGAACGTAGCCCAAGAGATCGGCTGGGGTAATCGGTCCTCTGCAGCAGCCCACCAGTCTCTGGCATCTCTAGTCAACTGTAGCTTCGCCATGCAAATCCACAACGCTGGAGGTACCTCTGCAGCCTTCAGCCTGACGGTGATCAAACGCATCCACCCTTCTGCATCCAAAGCATCTCCTTGTCCATCGAAAACCAGCGGCCGAAGAGATCGAAACTGCTGCACTCCTCCATCCGGCCTGGGCGCTTCACATATAGCCTGAACCAACTCTCGCAAGGCCTGATCTGAAATCTGATACATCGTGTTGGGTTTGGCGCCACCAGACCTAGATCTTGATCCCGAAGCCATGAGCGCTCTCCTGTATGGTCCAAGTCTCACGTATACACTTCTGCATCCACAAGCAAGATTGAGTCAATCGAGCATCACACTTCCTACCTGCTCTACACTGTTCACGAGGCGATTGCATGGACCTGCATGGGCCACCACTTTGTAACGCCTCGCCTCCCGACGGGTGCCGCTACGATTGAAAGACGAGTGTGCAGGTCCCGCAGGTGCCAGTGAAGTCAATGTGGAGCAGTGCAGAAAGTAAGGGGACACTCTAGACATGACCAGCTACACAGTTCTAAATAAGGAAAAGACAGTAACAGGTAAAGATAGTAAAACTACACTACTGCTGAAAGTAAATGGAACATGTACCTCCGCTATGTCAAGGCTCGAACTGTTCTGCTCTGGAAGTTCTGACTTCTCTCAAGTCCTGTACTGAAGCTCCAACTCCTCGTGCTCAGACGTCTCTGGATGATCGTGTGCTTCGTACCTGGTGGGCAACAAAGGGCGCACCACGCTCAATAGAGTAGACAATATCTAAACAAGAGACAAGGAAGGTAAGTGTGCACAAAAGGAAGCAAGACGACCACAGATATGATAGCACTACCCAAAGAAGTAACCTGACCTGGTAATCCACAAACCCACGCCACTGAAGAGTAAGGAAGCACAAAGGACGATGTGCCAGTAGCAGAAAGGATACAGAAGAGAGGCATGTCGAAAACGAGCACAAGTACCGTAAAGAGGGTACTAACTAAAGTGAACCAATCCTAAGCCGTGACTTATGAGGGGGAGTACAATAAGCATCTGAGAGCTACCTTAACCGCGAGGGTGCGACCCCGGGCAGAGTCCAAAAGTGTAAAGGACTGTACTGTAAGCTGTAAAATCTGTAAGAACTGTGGCGCTGTGGCCTGTGGTGGGGCTCCAGGACCCATCAAGATGGTCGTCCCTGTCTGCCCCCAGGACTCAGGACCCATCGGCTGATGGAGTCCCCCCTAATTCGGGGAAAATAACAACCAAAACGATTGGTTGCTAAAGATCAGGTCCCAGTCGCCCACGTACTCCCCAATCATAAGTTTTCCCAAACCCGGTGAGTCAAGCAGAAAGTAATCATGTTATTAGTTATTAGTGTCGTGAGGTTCAATATTGATTAAACTACGTAGCCAGGGGGAATCTATTACCGTACAGCAACCTGTCAAGTCAAGAGCCAACCTCAGGATAGTCCGCTAGTCATCCAGTACCAACATAGTAACGCGCCATCATAAGAACATCCCAAGGCTACGCAATTTAATAATATTAAACTAGCAAGGTACTAATAAGCTTATGAAACAACAAGATCAAGAATCTAGCAAGTGACAAGTAGCATGGATGTTCCTCATGGCAAGATATTCCAAACTGAGCTGAAAAGATACAACACCAACCCAAGAACAAGGAAACCCAAGGCAGCAATCAAGGGAAACTATCAAACCCAACAGCGAGCCGAAGGAGCCACCCAACTCAATTACCAACAAGGGAAGCTTGAAGCACAAGCAACGGAAACCCACACCCCAACACAAGCAAAGGAATCTAAATTGGAGTATAGGGGATAAAGTCTACCTGAAACCGAAGCCGAAGAACCAAGATAATTAAGAACCGAAGCCCAGCATCTGCAGAAAGCCTACGCCGCAACTATCAGCAACAAGAAGCCCAAAACATGCAAGCAATAGAGAAAGGACGAAAGAAATCTGCAAGCAAGTGAGAAAGAACGTGCTGATATATAAAAGAAACAATACTAATTGAATTTTGCAACGAACCAAGAGATAAGGAAACATAACAATCGCTTTAACAAAGAAAGACCAAAAAGTCAACTCAAGATGGCGCTAGAGAGTCTAGGCCAGAGGGATCAGATTGTGGGTCTTCTCATCACACAGTGGGGGGTACCCGAATCTACGACAAAGTCCACGGGGTTCTTAGTAAGGAACTAGGGGCTAACAACCAAATCCGTCGGGGAACGGGGCTCACAACCCAAGTAGTACCACATAGAAACCCAAACAACGAGCAAGGGACCCAACTGAACCAAACCAGCAAGTAGAAGGAACCAGCTGAGCACAAACAGCAGCCCACGAAGCCAGTCAGCAAGCAAGAACCAAGCCGCAGCAAGGGGAAGCCCAAACAGCAAGTAGAGGAACCCCGACCAGCGAGCAGTGCCCACGAAACCAAAACAGCAAGCCACCGAAGCCCTAAACAGCCCCAACGGCAACCCCGGGACCCCACGCAAGTAGGCGAGGGCGTCCAACCCCACGAAATAGCAATAGGGACAATAAAACCCTAATTATACCCCCAAATCATCCTCTCCCTAAAGGAAACCGAAATCAGAATTGAATACAATAGATATGGTCTACCGGAATCAAGAGGAAACCAACACGGGGTAGAGGAATCGAAAGCCGCATCAGTTCGTTACCAATTTCAGAGCAAAAATACCGAGCCCATAAGAAATCAGCAATAATTCCAAAGAAAATCGGAGAGAGGCTTACCAAAGGGCAACCGAGAGGAAGATGGGAGAGAGAGGGAGAGAGATCGCAGTCGTCGCGCGTGCGAGATGCGATCGAAGAAGCCCTAGGGCTTCGCTGCTGTCGCGTCGTCGAAGGGGCCCCGAGGGCTTGCGGCCTCGAAGAAGAGAGAGGGGATCGCAGGCGACGCGAGCGTGAGAGGGGCTGAAGGAGAGGCGTCGAAGCCCACGAGGCGCCGAATCGAGAGGGAGAAGGAAAGGAGCGAACGGAAACAAAGCCCTAAGGGGCTCGGGGCTTCTGCGGGAGAGAGAGAGAGAGAGAGAGAGAGAGAGAGAGAGAGAGAGAGAGAGAGGGGGAGGCCCGTGTGGGCTTGGGCCTGGAGCGGCTGCAAAAGAAACAAAAAAAAGAAGAAAAAAAGCGAGAGTTAAAGAGGGGAGAGAGAGAAGAAACGGGTCGGGAGCGGGCCGGGCCATTACAGTAAATGCAGGCAATAAAACATCCATGGCCAGTACTATCAAAAAGTCCATTCTGACATAAGTACAAAGCTTGTTAAGCATATACACTTGGGGTTGTGCACTTTAGACACTTAATGAAAGTGGGACTGGAGATCTTATATGGAAAGAGAGTTCATCTAAAATTTGAACTATCGTCACTTATGACCAGTAGTTTTCTTTCTGTTCCAAGGAAGATACAGGTTATGACCAATGTCAATTCTATGAGATAGTGAAGCAGTCATAATATTGTCTTCCTGGTTTCATTGCCGATTGACTTTGTTGTACTACACACATGAACATATTATCATTGGGTTTCCATATGAAATTATGTTATCCTGTGCATCGGAGACGTGCCGTCAAGTCATCCACTTTGCAGAATCTGGACATGTATGATTCGTAGACACCTACACAGGTGTCGTAATCCGTTATGGATATGGAGTGTTGGACATGGCAGTCTTCCAAATATTAGACACGAGGACACGGTTTTATTGCGTGTTTTTGCTACATAGATGTATATTTAACTCATTTTAGTGTGCATTTGGTCATTTGTGACTTTTTGCTACATAGATGTATATTTAACTCATTTTAGTTTGCATTTGGTCATTTGTGAAAGCACCTATTCGTAAAACAATCTATAAACCTAACAACCTATATACCGTTTGTTTTAGTTAAAAAGGGAGCATAACGATAAATGTTGATTTAAATAAAAGTTATGCACTTCTAGTGATGTCCGACATTGATAGATATATGTGGCTTGTCCAAAAGTGTTGGATTCGCAAAATTGTACGGGAGATGCATCCTACATATCACAGCTAATGACATTCCATTAGCTCTAAATTCGAAGTTTCAAAGGCTTTGCCTTCCTACCATACTAGCACTCCGATACAAAAGTTTCTGAGAGGAGAGTTTTGTCCCTTTTGTAATTTAAAACAGTGTGCCAAGGACATTGTAAAGTCCATCTATTGTTCTTTGAATTTTGAACCATAACTTCATATGTTGTATTCCCCATTATTTGTGAAGGTGGCAGAAAATTAAAAATTCAGAGGGGTGTCATGAATTCCATATCAAAACAAAGCTCTTCACTGAATTGGAAACTTGGAATCATCATCATCGTCATCCGAATCTTTTCACACTGAAGTTCGGCCAGGGAATGGCTGACTTGAAGTTATGAAAATTTAAGACCACATATCTACCTGGTATACTTCCTGCCGAATTCATAACCAAGACGAGGCCATGTCAATAATGCCTTTCCTGAAACCTCGGATGCTAGTTTGTGATTGGATAGAACTAACTTGTTGGTTTGGCAGTTTGGGACATCTGAACAGGGACCAAGTCGAGAAGAAGAGGATTTGTTGATGTGATTTTCTGTAGGTTATTGCATTCCTGCCCCGAGTACAAAGTAGGCTGAAGGGCAATATGGAGTTGTTTTCCCTAATTTATTGAGGATGTTCAACTAATATAAAATAACAAAGAGAAAAGAGATTAGTAGCAAGGACACCGCAGTGACTGCATAATCTCTTGCAAGAATTCGGTGCCATTGTCCTCCTCCTTATTAGCTTATTGTGGTTCATCTATAAAATTGTGATCTTGACTTCATATTATATAGTTATTCCTATTATATTGTCAAACGTGATCTTCTTTCATGATTCTTTTTGTAAATTAAAGTAGTAAAATGGAAAAAGAATGAGCTCTTTTAGTCTGTCATGTGTTGACAATATTGTGTTGTTTTTTTCAATCATATGATCGAAATCATAATGTTTCCTGCAGACACTTTTTCCATGCAATTTTAACGTATGAACTTAAAAGTTGAAAATCATGGTTTATAAGCTCTAAGATACCTGCCTCTTTTGTCTTTATGCTATCTCTGTTGTTGCATCCTCATTCTCTTCAAATGGGCAGCCAGGTTAGTTTTGGCTGTGGGGGCTGAAGCTAAAGTTGATGCGGTACCAGGCTCTGCTGAATATTCCATTCCTTTCACAACCCTGGAAGATGCACGTGTAAGAGATTATGTTTTTACTAGTACTTTCTAGTGTTATAAGCTCCTCAGATATGTTGATGGCATTGCAAATATCTGCAGTATTTACATCTCTTCCTATGTTGCTTTCTTCTTGGTGCACCTCCTTGGTGTAGAGTGTTGAACAGCTGTTAAGCTCATGCGCATGTTTCAAATAGTTTTTGTTTCATTGCTAATGATCACCACACAACATTTTCTTCTGTTCTATGGATGTTATCTGTTTGGTGTGACTCAAAGTTCACCAAACCCAAATTAATACAGACATAAACCTTAAAAGCTACCTAACCCAATTAAAATTGCTTCCTTAGCTTTGTCATGCATTTACTAGCATGAAGAGTTTTTCCTTTGTCTCCTTGTCTACTGTTATCACTTTTCTTGTGACACATGCAGTGATGACATCTTGTGAGAAAAACTTGTTATAAACGGGGTTGTAGCTGAGTATCATTGGTGTGGTAGCAGAGGTAACGGGGTTGAGAAGTAGAAGCCAAAGAGTTAGAGAAGTAGAGGTGATATGGCATTATTCAATTATCTTCTCATGTCTAAAAAACTGGAGTGTTTCTCCTATAACTTCTCATGTATAAGAAACTTGAGGGTTTCTTTTGTAGGCTTCTTGTTGTAAGTTTTGACGCATGAGAGAATATCAACAAATCATTCTGTTTGTTGCATTCTTCATTTTTGTTATAATAAACACCGATTGCCATTGCCCGTTGACATAAGCCATAGTATCGAACCATGTAAATCTTTATGTCGCTTGTGATGTTATTTTTTTCTATTTTTTCTTGTGTAATTGTGACTTGCTTCAGTGTTCGGTCGGATCGCTTCTGCTGTCACTAACATTATTACCTGTCTCAGTAATATGGCAGAATATCTTATATTCTCCATATGTTAACAGCTCTAGGAGCTTATTGATTAGGACACGAAGCGGAAGGGTTCGACATCTAAGATTTGTGGTGGGATTTAGAGAAGGAATAAAATCATGATTTTTCTAAATTAAGAATTAACGATAGGATTTTTGGTCACTCACCTTGTAGATCGGACGACCATCAACTTCAGTACCTTACACATTGAATATTCTTTTAGACCTTATGCCCAGTTGATTCCTTATCCACGGTCGAACCTCACTTGCAAAAGATTTCTATATTGTACGTTTACAAACGCAAATTTTTATTCAATCTTCCATTATCTATTTACATTGAAATGCATAAAAGTTTTTGTATAGAAAATAAAACTTGATTCCTAAGAAAGTTAGTCTTACTCAAATTAGAATTCTAAAAACACACCTTACCTTTTATGGCTACAAAAAGGCTTAAATTAAAATCCTAAATTGACTGAACCTCTAATAAAAGAAACCGAATAAAAAGAAATTCTAAACAATATTTTTAAGAATAAAATAAAAGACTCTTCCTCAAAAGGAAATCCAAAAGAACCTAAAAGAGAAATACTAAAAGATTCAAATAAAAGAGATTTAAAGGGCTCAAAAACAAAAAGACTAAAACAATTCAAATTCCTAGAAAAATACGAATGAAACTTTAATTTTTTGTTCTTCTGTCATGAGTCCTCCTTGGTGTAGGATTTGCACCAATTCTCAAAGGAGCTTGCATATAATTCAAGTTTGTTTCTTATCAAATCTTCACTGGTTGGAGAAAACTCGACCTCGAGTTTTGAAGAAGGTTAAATCAAAACTCTTGACTGAACACGCTGAGAAGAGCATTTCAAACGCATGAAAAAAAGGAAAATAAACGCGAAACAGGCTGACTAGGAGGTTGAAGAGGATCTAAAATCACAAACTCAATATGACATATATCAAAATTAACAGGTTGCTTCATCTTAGGCTCAAACTTGTGTTCTAGATCAATTTTTGATTCAATCTCGGTGTCAATCTTAGGTTCAGACCTGGGCTCAGGCTCGATCTCAAACTCAAGTATGGGCTCAAGCTTGAATTTATTCTCTGGCTTCTTGCATAATTTCCTTAGGTAATGCCTAAATACCCAACTTTAATTCTTGCAAGAATTTGTTGAACTTCTTGTCCATTCTATGATTGATTTTGGCTCTTTTATCTGATATCTTATGATGCTTGGGGAGATTTTGATCCTAATAGAAAACCATTGTACTATATGCAAAAAGATTGAAATTGGCTCCAAATTCATCAATATAGACTCCAATGAACAATATGTGACAGTGTCAATGAACAATATATGAACAGTGTCGATGAAGAGTGCATGTGCAATATTGATGAACGGTAATTCTTTTCATTTTCAATACTTTTTTCAATTTTGGACTTTGGTCCTTGTCTCTCTTTTTTTAGATTTTTGGATTTTTCTCTTTTTTTTTGAAACAGAGTACTAAACCTTAAATCTTAAAAAGTAAAATAAAAAGATGGTGGAAAAAAGTTTAGGTATGATACCAATTAACGCAGAATAGCAAGGGTTTGACATCTAACATTTATGGTGGTTTAGTGAAATAACTAAATTCGGGTTTCTAAACCAAAGAGTTTAATATACGGTTTTAGGTCTCACTTCAGAGATTGGACTACCACCGACTTCAATACCTTGCGTATTGAAAATTCCTTCAGACCACACACTCAAGCAATTCCTCACCTACACTCACACCTTGCATGCAAAAGATTTCAATATTGCAAATTATACACACTCAAATTTTTATTCAATCTTCTATAATCTGTTTATAATGAAACGTACATAGGTCTTTATATATAAAATAAAACATGACTCCTAAGAAAATTAGTTCTATAAAAAATATTAATTTATCTTTTATAATTCTGGCTGCAAAAAAGACTCAAATTAAAAATTTAAATTATCTTAAAGTTTAATAAAATAAACCAAATAAAAAAGAAACTTTTAATAAACTCAAAACTCAAGAATAATTAAAATATTTTTCATCAAAAGAAAACCTAAAAGGGCCTAAAAGAGAAATCGTAAAAGACCCAAATAAAAGAGATATAAAAGGACCCAAAAACCAAACGACTAAAATGAATCAAACTCTTACGGTAAATTCTAATAAAAATTTAATTTCGTTTTCTTTGTTCATGAGTCCTCCTTGGACTGGATTTGATCAACTCCCAAAAGCACTTGCATGTGCTCCATGTTCGTTCATAATCACTTACGACATCCTTGGTTTATTTTTTTATTGCCATTACTCGTCATAGCACTGATTTGTTGGCAAGTTCTGGCGTTCATTATGAGAATTTGGCCGTTTCTCATGATCTTACTAAAAAGTCTTTCAAGTTGCTGATTATGTAATGTGATGACCATAAGAAACAATTCTGATTTTTTGGAGCTGAAGATGCTGACTTTAAAGAGCCCCATATGGCTTCTGTGATGACTGCTTTAGAACTTCTGAAATCATCCATCGCCTATTTTAAAAAGCAGCTTGAGAGAACTTCTATGGATAAGGAAAGGACCAGATAAATGCTTTAAAAGAAATTTTTGTTTTTTTCGATTCGTTGTTTGATTTTAGCACTCTCAAACACCCTTCCTTTGAGTTGTCGATGATTTATATGCATGTTTAATTATTCTTTGATCTGTTTCAACACAAATTAGGTATCTACAATTTGCACCTTTGTTATCATAATTTAGTTAATACAAGTTCTTTTTGGCACTGTCATCCTTACTAGGGATGAGAATGGGCATGCCCAAAGCCCGATTGGGCTTCCAATGGGCATGCCACATCATCATCCCTACCATTCCTTCTGTAACGCCCCAACTCCCGGGGGTTACTAGTGTTAGAGATGCATGTGCAGGTCCCGCATGTGTCAGTGAAACAAAGAGAGCAGACAAGAAAGTAAAGGGATACTCACATAGATGCATGTAAAGCAGGAAAGGAACGGGAAACAAAAGTACAACTCTCAGGCCCGCTCCAACCTACAACCAAAAGTACAAAAGGTGAGCCTCCGAGGTACTCACGAGCAGACCGCGCTCAACGCCTGACGTCCTGGGTCGGAAACTGCTGGCCTGACGTCTCCGGATAGCCCTGTGTATCACCTAAGTGGACAACAAAAGTTGTACCACACTCAGAGGAGTAGATGACATCTAAAGCGTGCAGATAGTTCTACGAAAGGTAAAAACAACAGCATGCTGATAGTACTACGAAAAGTAAAGACCACTGCAATTGAAATAAGATGGTACTGAAAGAAAGCATGTGATAAGCATTTTAATGACTCGACTACTGTGAGACGGTGTCAGCTACAGTAAACCAATCCTAGGTCGTGACTCATGAGGGGGAGTACAGTAAGCATCTGGGAGCTACCTTGACCGCGAGGGTGCGACCCCGGGCAGAGTCCAAAAGTGTAAAGTACTGTACTGTAAGCTGCAAAACCTGTAGGAACTGTGGCGCTGTGACCTGTGGTGGGGCTACATGACCCATCAAGATGGCCGTCCCTGTCTGCCCCTAGGACTCAGGACCCATCGGAAGGATGGACGTCCCCCCCTTAACTAGGGGCTATAGATCAGGTCCCAGTCGCTCCCGTACTCCCCTATCATGAGTTTCCCAAATCCGGTGAGTCAAGCAGAAATTAACCATGTTATTAGTTTTATTAGTGTCGTGAGGTGCAATTAGGTGCAATATGGGACGACTGTGTCGTCCAGTCATGAGACAACCTGTTCTGTCAAGAATCCTGCTCAAGATATTCCACAATGTCGGGTACAACCCAGAGACCAACATAAATGAATCGCAATAACGAACCTCAGAGTACTAGTAGCTCAAGAGACAACACAATAAGGATACTGACAAGTAATAAATAGCATGGATGTTTCTCATGGCATGACATGTCAAAACTGAATTGTAAATAAATCAGCAAGTATTTATGAGCCAACCCAACCAAACAAAGAAACCAACGTCTGAAATAACAATAAAAGCCCGAAAGTCTAACTCATCATGGCATTAGAGGTTCTAGGCCATTTGGGATCAGAACGGGGGTTTCTCATCAGATAGCGGGGGCATCCATGTCCGCGGCAAAGTCCACGGTATTCCTAACCAGGGGCTAGGGTTATGGGTCAAAAACATCGGGGCTCCTATTCAAGTGAATCTCAGCAATAATCCAGAATCAACGAGGAAACTCTCAGTCGGGTCTAATGGCAGCAGGAAAACAGTAACCCGCAGGTTCAGTCAACACAGGTCGCAAGGGAAAAAGAAGCAGCAGAAAGAAATCAGCCAGCAAAGTGAACAATAGCAACCAAAGAGCCACCGATGCTAGGGTCAGCAAGTAAAAGGGGCAGACCACAAACCAACGCAACCCCTAGGGCACCTCGGGACTCCACAACGAGCGGGCAAGGGAACCTACCCACTTAAACTATCGTAGGGACTCGAACCCTACGTCAATCCCCCCTGAATCATCCTTTCCAGTATCAAAAGTCCAACTTTATCCCGGAAAAATCCCAAAACATCACCACAGAGCAACCTGCAAACCGACTGAAGGAAGCGAAAACGGAGAAAAGAGTTGAAGTCTACCGTAACCAAGAAGAATCAGCGTGGGGGTGGAAGAAGGAAGCCACAGAAAATCCGCCACAGTTCTTAGTGCGAAAATCCCCAAATCAGCAGCGATTTTGAAGGAAAAATCAGAGCGCACTTACCAGCAAGCAACCGAGAGGAGGAGGGGGAAGAGGGGATGAAATAGAGAGCCAACCGCCTCAGTCGAGCTCAGTGCGAGGTGACAAGGGCGGCGAGATCCAATCGGGGGCCCCACGGCGACGTGCGGGAGAGCGAGAGATGACGTCGAAGCCCCTAGGGCCCACGCTGCAGTGCGATGACGAAGGAGAGCGGGCAAGAAGACGAAGAAGCCCCCCTGGGGGCCTCGCTGCAGTGAGTCGAGGGGGAGGGACCCCCTTGTCGAAGCCTTCGAGGCTTCTCCGTCGCCGCGAGAGGCGATGACAAAAAGCCCTACGGGCTCGTCGCGAGAGAGAGAGAGAGAGAGAGAGAGAGAGAGAGAGAGAGAGAGAGAGAGAGAGAGAGAGAGATAGAAAGCCTGCGAACGGAAAGGGACGAGAAAATAAAAAAAAAGGGGGAGGGGCTGGGGTTATTTAAAGGCCCAATGGGCCGGGCCTTCACACCTTCGCTAGTTCTTTCCTAGAATTAGTGAAGGAATGGTAGGGATGATGATGTGGCACGCCCAATTGGAAGCCCAATCGGGCTTTGGGCATGTTCTCATCCCTAATCCTTTCCCCACTAGCTTGACGTTGGCTATGTAGAATTTCTAAAATACGAGAAAGCTCTGTGGAAATTTTGTTCAAATGTTGCTTTTTATCAACATACTTTCCGAAATGTAGTTTTTGTCTAGTCCTGGCCTGGGCACCTATAGATCAGAGAGGGAATTCAACGAAGAATACCTCCCATATTAATGTAAAGTTTAAGCTCATGCAACCAAGATGACAGTCCTCCAGAAGTCCTCTGGACCATAATTTGGAAAATCAACCAATACCAAAATGTATTGCTGGTATCGTATTAGATTTGAAGCATGCTAATATTATGTTTCCAATATTTGGTGATACCATCGGTGTTAAACTATACCAACTATTAGCACATTCAGAGATTTGCAGTTTGAACTTTGAAGTATGAAAAGTTGAAATTTTGGCTCAGTATCATGTAATGCTTGAAAGAATATTGTTTAATAGAAACAAAGGTTCAAAGAATTTTGGAACGTGCAACGCTCTTACTGTTTCACCAAGACACAGAATCAGATCCTTTTGGTTCATATACGAGGCTAAGACATTGACCTTTGAAATAGATGAAAACTGAAACTGAGGGGATTGAGATACTATTTTCATGGAGATGATCGGTTAATAGAATGGGTTATATAAAGAAAGGGTAGTGTGCTAGATGATAGATATAATTTATGGACAAATGAAGCACTTGTTGAAGATGAATATGTAACTTCAACCATCACCTAGTTTACAATAAGACAACCATATAAAGCTCGATGCTTCCAATATGTATTATCCAATACTTTCAATACATGTGATACCAATACTACATACTACTAGCCGATACCAAGACCATAAGCGATATTTCAAACTTTGCTCTAGATATGATGGTGCAAGCCAAATTGATAAAATGCCAAAAATTTGCTGCATGACTATAATTTAAAATTATCAGTGGTTTAATTCTTGATGTTGAGAAATGATGATGTCATGATATAACAAATATTGGTCTGTTTTGCATGTTGGAGACCAGCATTTTATGCGTGCAACCTATTTGTTCTGGTTGCACTTTCTGATACATCTTCATGAGAAGCTGAAAGGCATCATGTATATATATGTGTGTATATATATAGAGAATAATGGGTATCATACGCCATATGAGAGGGTCTCTCATATTCCCTCTCACATAAAGGGGGCAAGTACCCTTTATGTGAGAGGGAATATGAGAGACCCTCTCATATGGCGTATGATACCCATTATTCTCATATGTGTGTGTGTATATATATGTGTATGTATGTGTGTGTGTGTGTGTGTGTGTGTGTGTATATATATATATACCCACAAAATCCTGATCATTTTTGTAAATATATAAATGGAAGTCTGTAAAAGGTGCTTTGTTGTATGATGAGTTGGTCAAATAAACTGTAGTTTCTTAGATATTTGCATTTTTATCTTTCATGTTGTAAAATATCTTGTTTTTTCCTTTATTTTTTCAAACCAATGTTCAGAGAGTTGATAACAACTTGCGGATATTGGAACGGGAGCATTTTAATGATGATGCATCCCCTATACGTGTTGCCATTGTCGGGTGTGGTTATTCTGGAGTTGAACTAGCTGCCACTATATCCGAAAGATTGCAGGGTAAAGGGATAGTTCAAGCAATCAATGTTGAAAATACTGTATGTCCTAGTGCTCCTCCGGGAAACAGAGAAGCTGCATTAAAAGTGAGACTTCTTACCTAGTCTAATTTACTATTGAACAGCACATGATAATTCCCATTATAGATTTGCTTGTTTCTATGTGATACATTACTTTTTGATTAATTATTCACTATAAATAGAATTTCATATTGATATTGTTTTTGGTTAAAAAAGCACTGATCATGTGATAATAACGCATTGGTGTATGATTAACAGGCTTGATGGTATATTTTAGTCGCGGATTTTAAGAGGAGTTCTAGTTTGGAAGTTCTCCAAGTGGGCTGTATTACATTCCCGGCAGATAATGTGAAGTTGTCTAGTTGTCACACTCCATTTCCCGGGATCACGATTGTTGTTTCACATGTAATGCATATCTTACTGTTAACTAGTGAAAACAATATAACAAATAGTAGACGTATACCGACATACTCGTACAAAATTCTCCTTCAAGTATAAAATCTGAATACAATGTGAAAGGTGTAATGCCTCAAGAAATACATAAGTAAGATACATAAATTGAAATCCACTCTTGGCCTATCACCCAGTGATCTGCGTTTTGCGCAGAAAACTCAGACTCCTCGAAGACGGGAGTCTCACCGTGTTCGTGATCAGCACTTAATGTTGCAACAAAATAAAGAGCCGCTATCAATTATAGTAAATCATAATAATTCTAGAATTTTGAATTAAAACAATGTACATGAACATGGCCGAAAAGATAGCATGAACTGGAAATAAGTGACTAAAGACAGACAAGCAAAACAGTTTACAGTTTAGAGTCATGCTATCAATATTCTAACATTAATACCAATCCTAGGTCGTGACTCGTATCGAAGTGTGATATGCTACCGGAACTCACCTTGTACCACGGACGAGCTCACTCGGGCCGAGTCCATTCTACATAACAGGTCTCGATCACGAACGACTAGGTCGGAACAAGAATGAGAAATGGACTCGGGATCCCTCCAACGAAAGCAGATGCATGAATGGGACCCGTCAGGTAACAGATTCATGATAGGATCCTAATCAAAAGCATAGGTTCCGGTCATTATCGAACTTGCCAAATACGAGTTACCCTAAAAACCATGCGAGTCTATGGTTTCAGAAAAGTTATACAGTTTTCAGTGTGGTGTTGTTCAAGAAATGTTACTAATGTCGTGTGCTTTCAGAGATTTCATGCCAGTAATTATTTGGTCAAGCATGTATCACGAGACAGTCTCTAAACAAGTCCAGGGGTCACATCAAACTAGTTAATACGATTGATGTGCTATGTGAGTTATATTCATTCATGTTTTATGATTCTAGCAAATATCAATAGGCCCAATTTTAATAATATGTCACTTATAAGGTGACATCAATAACTAACAAGTCTAACATGTCATGCATGGAAATAGTAACAGTTCATTCCAAGATCATATTTCATCATATCCCATCCAATCATATCACTATGTTTGATGTCATAAGATAGTATAATTAATAGCATGCATTAAGTGATACTATAGCAATTTTAAAAAATGGGGGAGGGACAACTATATTGATCTTAGAGTCATTTCATCATCGATCAAGTAATGGTCCAATCCGTATACATGCTTTCTCATGTTACTAGCCAACAATGTCATCAAGGATGATTTTTAGTATAATATAAGCATGTAGTAATACCAAGCACGAATCAATGTCCAACCAGCAATAGGGCAAAAGATCGTAATCTGGCCTCGCAAAACTAGGCAAAAGACCACGTGTCCAACAAGCCAAAGGGCAAAGCCCAAGTCCAACACAAGAAGGCAAAGACGAAGTCCAACTCCAAGTCCATCACCAATGTCCAACACCAAAGCCCATCACCAAGTTCATGACCAATGTCCAACACCAATGGCAAACACCAAGACTAACACCAAGTCCATGACCAATGTCCAACACCAAGGGCAAACACCAAGACTAACACCAAGTCCATGACCAATGTCCAACGCCAAGGGCAAACACCAAGCTAACACCAAGGGCAAAGCTCGTAGCCAAGCACAACCAAACAACAACCCATGCAAGGGGCAAAAGCCTAGCCAATACCAGCGGGCAAGAAGCCCAATCCAACAACAATGCCAAGGAAATAGAGCCATATGGACCAACAGCACGGGGCAAATGCCAGGCATCCAACCACCAGCCATATGCATGTAACCACCAACATGAAACCAACAGGAAAAAACCTAAGGAAGCACAACCACTTAGCAGCGACGATGGACAGTGGCGAGGATCGCTGCCAAGCCCCGATGAAACCCAAGACCATGCTCAGATCCCATCATCGCAAGGAAGAGAAGAAAAATACAATTTAAAAGCCAAAACTAGAATTAAAGTAATTACCGAACGTCGGAGAGACACCGACAGTCACTGAGCCCTGCTGTCGGTCGTCGAGCGGCTGCGGTTGCCCGACGAGGGAGTGGCAAAAACATGAGAGAGCCAAAATCCCAACAGTGAAATCCAAACCCAACTCTATCGAAAAGCCAAATTGGAGAACTTGAAAGAGGAAAGATGAGATTTTCCACCTGAAAAACTCAACGGGAAAAGGGGGGTTTAAATAGAATGCGAGAGAGGAGAGAGGAAAACTTCGCATTCATGGCGAGCAGTTGAGATCGGAGAAGAAATTGCCGATTGAAATTAAGGACACCAAAACTTGGTCGAGAGGAGAGAGACAGAGAGACATGTGAGATTTGATGGCAGTGGGGGCTCGTGGTGTAGTGGAAACGGATGGGAGCAGTGTGGGGGCAGTGAGCTACAACGCTAGGCGGGATTCTCATCGAGAAAATGAATCTGATCAGGCAACGGGGAGAGAGAATTGAGAGCTTTCACCGATTGGGGGTGAGTAGGGGTCACGTGAGGGTGAGGGGATTAAGTGGAGAGAGGGGAGTGGGTAGCTTACGGGATTTGGGGTGAGGGGAGTTGGGCCGAGGGATTGCGGGCTTTTAATCAAAAGAGAAGAAGAAAGAAAGAACGTGGAATGGGAGTAAAGGGGATGCGTGCTGGGCTAGCGGGCCAAGGAAAGAAAGGAAAGAAAGAAAAGATAAAAAATAAACGAATGAAAAATAAGAGAAAAGAAGAAGTGAAGGGGATTAAATAAAGAAAATATGCAGGGAAAAATCCCAAAAATCGTATTTGCATCATAGGAAAAATTTGGGATATTACACTAGCATATTACATATAACCAAAATAATGGAAGTGGTTGTCAAACGTCCCTCAGAGAACAACTCACATTACAAAATAGACTGCAAGCGGTCCTTGTCCTACAAGTTGGCTTAGTGATCTGAATTTGTAACATGTTAATAGTGTTAAAACAGTTAAGTAGCCGTGGAGTTATGCTTATGTTGACTTAAAAAAATAGTGCATCAACACCAGCACTAGTGGCGTAAGGCGTAACCAGGAATTTTGTTGGACATGGGGCAAAATTAAAGATGATGCAAATTTTTTTTAAAAAATACCAAACTAAAATAAAAAATTAAACGCTAACAGTGCTTTGATTATATATTGAAAAATGTCGACAAAATAGTATTAGACATATATTTAAAATATGATATATAATATATACAAAAGTGTTTATTTATGTAACGCCCCGCTGTCCGGGTATCGTCACAATTATGCAAGTGTGGTGCAGGTCCCGCATGTACCAGCGAAAACAAGAAGAACCGACAGAAAGATAAAAAGATACTCATATAAACTACAAATATCATGACTGAATTTAAATGCAGGGAAACAAATGTACAACTCACGAGCCCACTCCAAGTCTAAAACCAAAACTACAAGAGGAGGGCTACGAGGGCCTATGCAGTTAAGTCGGTGAGTCGGCAACGAGTCGGCCAAGTACCGACTCATGACTAGTCGAACGAGTCGGAGACTAGTCGGCGACTAGTCGCACCCAGATGTTACATATTTTATTTCATGTAACATATGTTGCTTCTTTTTTAGGTTTGTACTGGGCATATAATTTTCCAGCTTAGATAAATTCTTTGAAAATTCACAATTTTTTTAATCTTTTTCCTGCATATTATTGCAGATACTGTCATATTAGAGTTCAATCAGTATACACCTGGTTCGCGATGGAGGCGAACAACCATCATTCGAAAGGATTATAGGGAAGCAGGCAATGAGACAATTGAATTCATGGCAGAATCAGGAAACTATACGCCAAGAATGAGATCTCTACATGGAAACGGATGTGGCCAGTCGTAGTTTTAGAGTGAACATTTTCTAGAGTTCATTACTGATGGTCATCAGCTGAAAATCTCTTGGTGGGGAGAGTTTCAAGGCATTCTTGGCTTCCTCTTGAAATTCAACTCGATCCACTGTGAATGTTTTAATTACCACGAAGTTAGAACGGGAGACAAACAATTTTTCCTCTTGTATTTTGATTGTAGAAGTATGCTGAAAAAGTCGGCCTAAGTCGGATCAAGTATTTTGATTCTAGAAGTATGCTGAAAAAGTCGGCCTAAGTCGGACCAAAAGTCGGACCAAATCGGTCAAAAAGTCGGACCAAGTCGACGCCTAGTCGGTGTCCGACTCACCTCCCGACTTTTGAAAAATTTCAAGTCGGTCATCCACTGACTCTTGACTAGTCGGCGACTAGTCGACGCCTCGATAGCATAGACGAGGGCACTCACGAGCAGACAGAACTCAAGGCTTGGCGTCCCGAATCGAAAACTCCGACTCCAATGCCTCATGGTAATCCTGTACGTCACCTAAGTGAACAACAGAAGTTGTACCACAGCTCAGAGGAGTAGACAATATCTAGCCAAACTACAACATGATAATAATAGTGCAAAAAAGAAAACACGAGCATACAGTTATAATGACATGATACTGAAATGAAGCATGTGATACGCATTTAATATTTCAACTACTGTAAGGGGTAACTGCTAAGTAAACCAATTCTAGGTCGTGACTTATGAAGGGGAGCACGGTCTGCAACGAGGAGTTTTCTGGACCGCGAGGGTGCGGCACCGGATCGAGTCCAAAAGAAGAAAGTAATATACTGTAAGAGCTGTAACACTGTGACAGGGGCTCCATGACCCATCATGATGGACATCACTGTCTGTTCCCCGGACTCAAGGACCCATTGAAAGATGTGCGTCCCCCCTAACCAAGGGGCTATAAAACAGGTCTCAGTCACTTTCACACTCACACGATCATAAGTTTTCCAAAATCCGGTGAGTCAAGCACACATAACCATTTATTAATTATTGTGTCGTAATGTGTCTCAACTCTCAAGTTTAATCTTAGTTAAACAGCGTAGTCAAGAAAGATCACTGCATACAGGTAATAGTAACCTGTCATGTCATGAGCCAACCTCAAGATAGTCCATTGTCGTACATGTAATAACCCAGGGACTACGCAATTTAATTTCATGGTACTAGCAATCTTAAGAGATAACATGATAATAAAACTGGCATGTGATAAAGTAAAGGCATGTATGTTTCTCATAGCATGATATTCCAAACCGAACTGATAATAAATCATCCAACCGTTTCATGCAATGAACCAATAAAGAAGGAAACACCACATCTGTTTGATAAAGAAAAACTCAAAAGTCAACTCATAATGGTGCTAGAGACTCTAGGCCATTGGGATTAGATTCAGGGTCTTTTTCATCATGTGGTAGGGGGACCTGTGCCCACAGCAAAATCCACAGGGTTTCTAGCAAGGGAGGAGCTAACGATCAAGATAGCAGGGGAACACGGCTTATATCCCAAGTAAACATCAACGATAACCCAAAACATCGAACAAAACCCTCAACCGAACCCAAACAACAACAGAAACAGTCAGCCGCCACCACAGTCAGCAATGGACCACAAACTGCAAGCAAAAGGGGGACGCATCACCCCAAATCAGCAAGCAAAGGGACAACCTGCAAGGAGCCATCAAACCCCAAATCAGCAAGCAAAGGGACAGACCGCAAGCCAATGCAGCCCCAACGAGGACCTCGGGACCCCACGACAAGTAGGCGAGGGAACCAACCCTACTAAATTACCGTATGGACTCAAACCCTACGCTACTCACCCTAATCATCCTCTCCCTTTAATAAAAATCCCATTTTTCTCGCAGAATCCCAACATTTCCATCTCACAGAAAGCATGCTAGAAAATTGAAGAAAGCTCGACGAAAAAGGGAGATAAAGTCTACCGATTAGAAGCCGAAGAACCAAAGAGACCGAATAATCAAAGCCCTCAACAGATTGATCGAGAAATCAGCGCAAGATCGAACCCCGAATAGCCGTAAACAAACAATTCTCAGCTTCAAAAGTGTGAGTGGATACTTACAGACTATGTAACCAAGAGGGGGAGAAGATGGTTAAGTAGCAACCGAAGCAATCCCTGGGGACTGGCGTCCTCGCAGCGAGAGTGACAGCCTCCGAGAGGACCCGATGAGACCTCACGACGTCGCAGAGAAGGACAGAGAGCTCCGAAGTCGTCGTCGAGGACAGAAGAATGAGAGGGATCGCGTCGAAGCCCCATCGAGGGTCCCACGGTGATGCAAGGGTGAGGAAAAGGACAGAGAGGGTCTCGAGCCCTAACGGGCTGTCGTATCGAGAGAGAGAACGAGCGGAAGCCCTAACGGGCTTGCCGAGCGAAGCGAGGGGCATCGAGGGATCGCGAACGAAGAAAGCAAAGCCCGCGTGGGCTTCGTATCGAGATGGGCCGGAAAAAATAAATCGGGGGGGGGGGGGGGATAATAATGGGCCCTAACAATCTACGTTGAACTATACGAGTATCTCATGAATCAAACTCATTGGCTCGGACTCATCTAAGATCCCAACCCAAACCGGAGAAGATATTCGAACTTAGAATTGGGTACGGGTTTAAATCTCTTATTTCTTGTTGGGTTTGGGTCATATTCGCGTTTGAACTAAGATTTTACAATGTTGATTTTGTTTTATAGCGATAGTTTCATTTTATTATGTGATAATTGATAGGATTTATACCGTTTTCATTAATATAAAGCTTTGTTTTTTAAAAATAATTTTATCAACTAAGTATAGTGAAATTTATCATAATGAGCTTCATTTTCGTTTGCATCATACTATTTTGGTTTGCTATTGGGGTTGTTTTTGGATTTTTGGGTTTGGAAAGGTCACCCAACTTCAACCAGATGAGGAACCAGGTTCAAAATTCTAGTTCCCAACTCGTGAAATTCTGAAATGGTTTGATCTAGGTTTTGGTTTCTTGAGTACTGTTTGACGAATTCATCTGGCAACAGTTGGACCATTTGAAGTCATATTTTAGAGGCTCCTTGTATCTTTATAGGACATTATTTTTCTCTTCCTTCATTGTTGTTGCAGTAGGACACCCCTAAACATGATATTGATAAATCATAACATCGGATTGATCTTATCCAACTCGAATTTCAGAACTGTAACTAAATGTATACTCGCTCCCTTTGTTTTTCTTCCTTTACTTTTAGCAACCGTTGATTCTCTAATTTAAAGCAAAGGAAGAAAGTCTTCTTTGTCAGGACAATGAAAGTGACAGCAGTGTCCCCTAATTTAGCAACTTTTTCGATTTTCTTACTATAAAGGCAACAAAAAGTTGGGATTGGATTGAAAGATGGTGGGGGCAGAAAGATCACCATAGAGGCCAGCCTAGAAATATAAAATATGGATCATGCCATGCACAATATCCTCATATTAAAAAAAATGTTTTTCTCGTGCCCTGGGCAGCTGCCTACGGCAAGGCATACATGCGTATGTCCCTGATCAGCATGTTTACTGCCCTCACTTTGTAATACAAATAGATGCATTTGGTATTTATTCTTCAGTCTTAAACATATAAGCAACTTTCATCCCACATGTTGAATGCTGTTATCTGTCTCAGGTGAAAAATAAACTACATTTCTACCGCCACATTTCTGTTTTTAGTTCTTAACAAGATATTGATGCATTTAGTTATGCATCTGATGGGATCACATATTTTCAGATTTACAATTTTGGCCCGTTAGGGTCATTTTTAGTAATTTTCGGATTTTGGGGGCTCTTTTCTTAATTTTTTAGTCTTTTTAGGGTTTTCTGCAATTTTGTATTTTTTTGATTAGTATTTATCGGCGGTAGGAGGGGATGGATTTCTTATGCATAGTTTGAAAGAACTATTGAGAGGTTGAGAATTTCCTATACTTTTAGGAGAGTGTGGTCGTCATCTAAAATTGGCGACTTGGGAGAGCGATTCACCTCTATAATGTGGCCAACTATCTTTTTTATTTCAATTTTTCTTAATAAAAATGTGAACTATTCTCTGAGTTCTATCAATTTGGTATTAGAGTTTTCCAAGATCCTTGACAGTGACGAGATTCAAAGACAAGATCGACTCTTTGGATGAAAAGTACGATGGCGAGATCAATGATTTGAGGAAGATCATGGAGAAAATTAGGGCAATGGCCTATCAAGATAGGGCGGCGGCAGATAAAGATAGGGCTTTTATGGGGCAAAAGATTGATGGCTTGACACAAGCCCTAGCACAACCATCACAACAACTTTCGGGGTTCACGACGGCTACACACTCCAATGAGGGAGGAAACCTTAATTTAGGGCGAAAGGTGACGACTTTAGAGAAGGAAAGGGAAAATTGATAGAATACGAACAAGTGATGCTTTCCGACATTGATGAGTACTATGCGGAAGACGAGGACGAGCCCCCAGGGCAAGGAAACCCTAGTTGTCGCTTCTGGAATTTTCGCGACGACCGACCCCTGCAGACCCTCTGCAGGGGCGGGCGGCCACCCTGTAGGGGGTGGGCAGCCCCTGCAGGCACCCATACCCTGTTGACTTCCAGAGAGACCATCGGAGGCCCCGTGGCCCCCGATGACCTACAGAGAACCAGCGACAACTGTCAGCTTTCCATGTGGCCGGACAACGATGGAGATGATTTTGTGGGGCCCCATGGACCTCGCTATGCTATAGAGAGGTGACGAGGTCGAGTACCTCCAGCTTAAGATGAGTTTTGGAAGGATTATGACGAGGACCATGGTTTCGAGGAGGGTTTCGAAGAGGATGTTGGCAACCGTGCTTGGGAGGAGGATGTTTGGGACGGCCATGGAGACAGAGGCGAAGGCCCACTGAGGGGCTATGAGCGTCACCGGGAGGTACGCCGTGATCCTTACCATCCTCCTTGCTATAGACATGTAGGAGGAAGAGCGGATCAGGGACAATTTGGGGTGGACAGTTGAGTGAGGAGGCTGAAGAGGCCCATATTCGAAGGGGATGACCACGTGGTTGAATTTATAGAGTGAAGAGGTTCTTCTCTGCGACACACATGACAGAGGTGCAGAAATTGGAGGCGGCTACCGTGTGCTTCGAAGGAGAGGCGCGCTTTCTTGGTTTCCATGGAGGGAACCGATGGAGCCTATCCGATCATATGATGAGCTCAAGGACCGTCTAGTGGACATGTTCTAGGATACCCGGTGGGAGAACCTACAAGAATGGCACTTAAGCATGATGGCTTCATCAGGGAGTATATGAAGAAGTTCGTGGCACTTTTAGGACGAGCCAGAAACATACTTGAGATGACTTTGAGAGGTTGCTCAAGCCCAATATACGAGCAGAGCTCTGCCCCATCAGTCTCGGGGACTGATACGGAGATGGATTTGGCACAGAAGGTGAAGGATTGTCTTACAGAGGAGTGAAGATCTAGACAGACTGGGGCGGCTCCTTTTTATACAGCCAGCCGGCGATAGTAGGACATCATGCAACATCAGGGGGTAGATCAGGCCAGCAAGGAGAAGCACATTGAGTCACAACCAGGAGGACAGTTTAGGAAGATGACTGATGCAGAGATGCAGGAAAAGAGACAGAAGGGGTTATGTTTTCGATGTAATGAGAGATTTACACCGGGGCACTGATGTGGCGTACACAAGCTTCAGTTATTGTTATTGTGCGAGGATGAGGGAGACGATGTGGAGGAGGGAGAAGAGCCAGGAGAAATTAGCATCTCCACTTGGAGTAAGGCCGCCAGAGACTTCATGAACCACATTGAGGATAAAGTGGATTTTCGGGGGCGGAGTAATAATAACAGATTTTAAGATTTACAGTTCTGGCCCGTTAGGGTCATTTATTTCGTAATTTTCGGATTTTTAGGGGTCTTTATGTAATTTTTTAGTCTTTTTGGATTTTTCTATAATTTTGTATTTTTCTGATTAGTATTTATAGGCAGTAGGAGGGGATGGATTTCTTATGCATATTTTGAGAGAAAAACCATTGAGAGAGGTTGAGAATTCACTCTTTTTTTGGGAGAGTGTGGTCGCCCTCTAAAATTGACGACTTGTGAGAGCGGTCCACCTCTATACCGTGGCCAACTATCTTTTTATTTTCAGTTCCTTCGAATCCTATCATTGTCCTTAATATTATGACATTATGCCTGATAGAGTTAGGATCCTTCAGCATACTTATACATAAATCAATAAAGTTAAGGAGGCGTCGAGACATGGTGCTGCTGCTTCAGAAGCAGCAACTGTTGCTACCCTGTTACTGTTATTGTTCTGGTTTTAGTGCTTAATATAACGTTGGTGCATTGGTTTTGGTTCTTATATTATGCCACTATTCCTGAACGAATTAGGATTTTTTTACTGGAAAAAAAGGTTCAGAAGAATCCAATATAAGTTGTAACCGTAAGTAGTTGTTGATACATGACCTTTGTCCAAGCGGAATAAATTCGTCACTCATGACGTAAGTTATGGGAGCATCGACAACGTATTGCTTTCACTGTGTAACAGGTCCATCAATAAACTATGCTTCAGATTTGTACATTTCTTCTAAATTATTAATCTTTTGGTTTTATCTTTTAAAGTATGATTGATTTATAATATCTGCTATATAACACTTGTTATATTTTCTCATGATTTAAACTCTTAACAAAAGATGATAACTGACACGTAATACTGTGGTTACCCAGGTACTCCAATCTCGGAACATTCAGCTTTACTTGGGTTATTATGTGAGCTGTATAAAAGAAGCATCCATCTCAGAAGATTCAGTCACAATAACTGCTAATAGGGAAGATGTGGATTCTGATAGTCAGGCACCACATCGTAAATTTATCTTGGAACTTCAACCTGCCGAGAGAGGTCTCGAGGGTAAGACCATCGAAGCCGATTTAGTGTTATGGACTGTGGGATCTAAACCCTTAGTTCATGAGCTGGAACCTTTTGATCAGCCCCGTGTAATACAATTAAATGCACGAGGGCAAGCAGAGACAGACGAAACCCTCCGTGTAAAAGGACATCCTCGCATATTTGCAATTGGTGACTCTGCAGCTTTAAGAGACTCATCTGGAAGACTTCTCCCTGCAACAGCACAAGTACGTTCATGCATAGTTTTGTTCAGACATACTTTCTTGATTACTAAGGTTGGGGGAGTTGTGTGTGCGTGTGTGCGTGTGTGCGTGTGTTGTTGTTTGGGGGGGGGGGGGGTGTAATGCGTATCGGCTAGACAAGGAGGAAATTTCCTCCTTATTTAGCGTTGAACCCCGATTAGTTCATTTTGATATTCATGTTCTCAAATTTCAAACCATTAATTTTCAAGTAAATTCAAGGGAATTTCCTAGTTTATCCACTCATTTCAAGTTTAATGGTTTCACAGTAATAGAATTTTTTGCAATCGTTAGTTGAACGAGTAAAACCCCTGTGGTTTACTATTAGTAGTTTTGGGTTCTAGAACATGAAGATCAACATGAACGAAACCGATTGCTGAAAAAAGAGAGGTGTGGGGTTCCGTGAGCTAGCTGATGCGGGTGCACCTAGCCCCTCGGTGGATGTAGCACGTGGCGGTGGAGGCGTCATCACTTACGCACGTCGCAGGAGACGCGGGAGCGCGGTTTAGGCCATTTTCTTAGTGGGAGGGTATTTTGGTCTTTCACCAAAATACCTCCTCTTTCTTTATATTAGGTCTAGCCGTCATTTGGTTGCTTTATGCTTGTATTGTGAGAAAACTCTCAAGCGTCATTTGACGGTGCTTAAGCTTTGGTCCGTTCATCCAAAGCGAGGAGATCGATCTTGTCTCTAATTAAGATCATTATCTTGTTCCTTTTATTCTTCAATCAAGCAAATCCAAATATTTTCCTCTCTTTTAATTTTTCCACGTTAAAGGTGTGAATCGATCTACGACGATTCACATCAATTGGTATTAAAGCACTACGATTCCATGGCAACGGGAACAAGGGCTTCCGTGGATGAGAAGATCCAAGGTCTACGCGACGATCTCAATCACGAGATCGAGGGTTTGAGGAAGGCGATGGAAGCTTCGATCAAGGATCACGCACACACCCAAGAGGACATTCAAACAGAGCTTCGAATCATGAGAGGAAACCACGGAGACGGGAAGGGATCTTAAAAGTTTGAAGGATGCCACGGCGGCGATTCCGGCGATAATGGAGTTGTTGCAAGGTTTGACCAAGGAGAAGGCGGCGGATCGCGACAAGGGGAGAGCAACGGAAGAGATCCAAGGTGATTCCGGCATCGATTCAACAAATCAAGAACCCCCGAGCCACGGAGAATCACATGCGGCGGCGGCGGCTCCAACCCTAGCCGGCGGGCTAGGGTTTGGCGCGACAGGGCCCGGATCCACCTCCACGGGCCCTGTCGGGCCTATTTGGGGGTCGACCGACACGCCCGGCCCAGCCACGGCCTGGGCGGGTCAGGCCGGCCACCCCCGGCCCTCGGCGCCCCAAACTGGGGCCGCCGAAGGGCCGGCACCCCCTTCCGGGGGTGCCCAGGGCCCGTCGACCCCCTTTGGGGGTCGGACGAGCCGCGCGACCCCCGCCTGGGGGTCGGCAGCCCCAGGCGGCGGCGGCACAGGAGGCTCGGCCCCTGTTTGGGGCCGGGCGGGTCCGCTGGACCCAGGGCTGGGGTCAGCGGGCCTGGGCGACTTCTCCGGAGACGCGGCGAGCACGGGGGGGGGGGGGGTGTTTGGCGGTGTTGCGGGGTTCGTACCCCAATCTGGAGGAACTTTGGGGGCAACGAGAGGCGGATGGGCCTCAGGAGCAGCTATTGGGGCCCCAGCGGGCCAGTTTTGGAGAACGGAGACCGCCCCACCCGGGCCGAGGCCCATGTTTGCATGACCACCAGAGTTTCCCTGGCATCACTATCAGCCCGAGGCTTGGGAGAGACCTGCATGGCCGGAGGAGTTGTACGGGGTTGATGGGGGAGGTCCGATGGAGCCCCGGGGTGGCATTTTGGTGCGAGGCGGTGACCGCGGGGGTGATAGGGGACAGCAGGGAGACATCAACGCCGACAGGCGGTTGATGAAGCTGAAGATGCCTACCTTCGATGGCACCGATCCGGACGGATGGATATATCGAGCGGAGAGGTATTTCCAGGTGATGGGGCTGATGGAGCAGGAGGTTCTGAAGGCCATCGGGATTTACTTTGAGGGGAAGGCCCTGGCCTGGTACCGGTGGAAGATCGCACGGTCCCCTTTTCGCACCTGGGAGGAGCTATCAGCGCTTATCGTAGACCGATTTCAGGAGACAGTAGGGGGATTTTTACGAGCAGCTGTCGGCCCTGAGGCAGGAGGGGACAGTGCGAGATTATGTGGAGAGATTCGAGATGCTGAACAGTAGGGTGAAGGGGGTGACCGACGAGGTGATGATCGGAAACTTCATGAGGAGACTGAAGCCCTCTATACGAGCGGAGCTGAGGATGCAGAGCCCTCAATGTTTGGAGGATGTCCTTCGCCTAGCCCACAAGGCGGAGGAGAAGCAGTCGGAGGAGAGACGCATTAGGGGGGCTTGGGGGGCGCAGGGCCAGCGCAACCCGGTGGCACCAACACCACCTAGACCAGCTATTGGACCACCAGCACCAGTACCACCTAGACCAGCGGCAGGGGAGGTCCGCACCACCATACCTGGTAGGCGCATGACGGAGGTTGATATGCGGGCACGGCGAGCGGCGGGCCTATGTTTCAGGTGTGACGAGAGGTTTACCCCCGGTCATCGATGTGCGAGCAAGTTGCTGCAGATCGTGATTGTGCCCGACGAGGAGTACCCGGAGGAGGAGGAGCCAGTGATAGTGGAGGAGCCTGAGGAGGAGCATGTGCACATGGACTTTGCGGAGGTGTTGCTGAACTCCGTGGTAGGGTTCACTCCGAACCATACTATGAAGTTGGCAGGGACATTGGGAGACCAGACGGTGACAATATTGATTGACAGTGGGGCTACCCACAACTTCCTCTCGAGGCGGCTGGTAGAGCGTCACAGATTAAAGTTGAGCACGATGGAGAAGTTCACTGTGTTGCTGGGCACATGGAAGATAGAGGAGAGTAAGGGGCTCTGCAAGGGGGTGTTTCTCACGCTGCAGGGGCTTCAGATAGTGGAAGACTTCTTGCCGCTGGAGTTGGGCAACGTGGATGTCATATTAGGGGTGCAGTGGCTGAAGAAGCTCGGGGAGATGAAGGTGAATTGGAAGCTTCTTCGGATGGAGTTCCAGGAAGGGGGAAGACGGTGGTACTGACAGGGGACCCGACCCTCTGCTTCTCGGTAGTGGCTTTCAAGGCCATTACACGAGCGTTGCGGGATGAGGGGGAGGGGTTTTTGGTGGAGTGCCAGGGATTGTCAGCGGAGGAGGAGCAGCAGGAGGAGACTCCAGAGGAGGTGGATTCGTTACTGGAGCAGTACCAGGAGGTCTTCCAGAGCCCGCAAGGGCTACCTCCGGCGAGGGGGCATGAGCACGTGATAGTACTGCGTGATGGGGTAGCACCGGTGAGCGTGCGTCCCTACAGGTACCCGCATGTACAGAAGGATGAGATAGAGAGGATGGTGCGGGAGATGCTGCAAGCGGGCGTGATCCAGCCCAGTGTGAGTCCTTTTTCTTCTCCAGTATTACTGGTAAAGAAAAAGGACGGTAGTTGGAGATTCTGCGTCGATTACCGGACGCTGAATAAGGAGACTGTCGCCGACAAGTTTCCCATTCCGGTAATCGACGAGTTGCTTGACGAGCTGCATGGGGCGGCGATCTTCTCGAAGATCGACCTGAAGGCGGGGTACCACCAGATTTTGATGCGGCCAGAGGACGTGCCGAAGACCGCCTTCCGCACTCATGAGGGACATTACGAGTTCTTGGTCATGCCTTTCGGCTTGACCAACGCTCCTTCGACATTCCAGGCCTTGATGAACAAGGTTTTCCAGCCTTACTTGCGGCGGTTCATCCTAGTCTTCTTCGACGACATCCTCATCTACAGTCGGAGCATGCGTGAGCACATTGACCACTTAGAGGTGGTGTTCAGGGAGTTGATTGCACACCAGCTCTACGCCAACCGAAAGAAGTGCAGCTTCGGTCAGGCGAGGGTGGAGTACCTGGGGCACGTGGTGGCGGCCAAGGGGGTGGCGGCCGACAGGGCAAAGATAGCAGCCATGCTGGATTGGCCGGTGCCTACTACCTTACGGGCACTGCGATGCTTCTTGGGGCTGACGGGCTACTACAGGAAGTTCGTCAAGGGGTACAGCATTATAGCGTGGCCCCTCACAGAGCAGCTGAAGAAGGATGGGTTCCACTGGGGAGAGGAGGCCACCAAGGCCTTTGAGGCCTTGAAGGTGGCTATGACGACGTCGCCAATGCTTGCCTTGCCAGACTTTAGCAAGGCTTTTGTGGTGGAGACAGACGCATCCGGGTATGGTTTGGGGGCAGTACTCATGCAGGAAGGGAGGCCCATAGCCTACTTCAGCCAGGTGCTATCAGCTAGGGCACGGCTGAAGTCGGTCTATGAGCGGGAATTGATGGCCATTGTGTTGGCAGTGCTGAAGTGGAGGCCCTACCTGTTAGGTAGGGAGTTCGTGGTCAGGACGGACCAGAGGAGCCTCAAATACCTCCTCGAGCAGCGGTTAGTCACAGAGGAGCACCAGCGTTGGTTATCCAAGCTGGTAGGATACCGCTTCGAGATAGAGTACCGGCCTGGGTTGGAGAACAAGGCTACGGATGCCCTGTCGCGACGGGAGGAGTGTGTGGACTTGAGGGCATTATCGAGGCCCATGTGGCTGGACTGGGAGCCCATGTTGCAGGAGGCAGAGGGAGATGCGGAGTTGCAGCAGATCCGCGGGCTGTTACAGAGTGGGGCGGACGGGCCGGCATGATATTCATTGGAGGGTCGCCGACTACTGTACCAGAGGAGATTAGTGTTGCCGAGGACCTCTGCCTTCATACCCGTGTTGTTCCAGGAGTTCCATAGCTCCGTGACGGGGGTCACTCGGGGGTGCAGCAGACTTACCAGAGGATGTCCAGAGAGGTGTACTGGCCAGGGATGCAGAAGGGGATTGCACGCGTAGTTGCAGCTTGTGACGTTTGTCAGCGTCACAAGTACATGGCGATGGCTCCAGCGGGGCTGCTTTAGCCGTTGGCACTACCAGAGAGGGTGTGGGAAGATATTACCATGGATTTCATCGACGGGCTACCACGTTCAGAGGGGTACACGGTGATCATGGTGGTGGTGGATAGGCTGAGTAAGTATGCCCACTTCATTCTCCTGAAGCATCCTTACACAGCCGTATCAGTAGCAGCGGCGTTTATGAAGGAGGTGATACGGCTACATGGGATACCGGCGTCCATCGTGTCCGACAGAGACAAGGTATTCATGAGTATCTTTTGGAGGGAGCTGTTTAGGGTACAGGGTACGGTCCTGAAGAGGAGTACCGCTTACCACCCACAGACTGACGGACAGACGGAGGTTGTCAACCGCAGCCTAGAGACGTACTTGCGGTGCTTTGCTTCAGACACACCTAGGCAGTGGTACAGGTGGTTGGCGTGGGCGGAATATTGGTACAACACATCGTACCATTCGAGAGCAGGGACGACGCCTTTCAGGGTGCTGTACGGACGTGATCCTCCACCATTGGTGCGCTTTGGGAACAGTCAGACTCCCGTGTCACGAGTAGAGACGTACATGGAGGAGAGGGATGGGCTGTTGGAGGAGCTGCGGAAGCACCTATTGCGGGCCCAGCAGGTGATGAAGGCTCAGGCGGACGGGCACCGACGGGACGTTAGCTTCCAGGTGGGAGATATGGTTTATCTCAAGCTACGCCCCTACATGCAGAGGTCGATGTCGAGGAGGCCGAACGAGAAGCTGGCGGCTCGCTACTTCGGTCCATATCAGGTGGAGGCTACGGTCGGACAGGTGGCATACCGCTTGAGGCTACCAGCCACGTCGACGATTCACCATGTGTTCCACGTGTCACAGCTGAGGCGGGCGATTGGAGACCATGCTGTCTCCTCCACTCTTCCCCTACACTTACGGAGGACATGGAGGTGT
Organism: Scilla litardierei; assembly: GCA_030789695.1. NCBI lineage: Eukaryota > Viridiplantae > Streptophyta > Magnoliopsida > Asparagales > Asparagaceae > Scilla > Scilla litardierei. The sequence continues at coordinate 11,626,660 of CM061131.1, forward strand.
TGTTGGAGCCTTTGGAGGTGCGGGCGGTCCGCCAGGGATCGGGACGGCGGATAGAGGTGCTGATCTACTGGGCAGGGCTACCAGATTGCGATGCTACTTGGGAGGATTACGATATGGTCCAGACGCAGCATCCAGATTTCCACCTTGAGGACAAGGTGGCTCTTTTAGGGGGGTATTGATGTGGGTGCACCTAGCCCCTCGGTGGATGTAGCATGTGGCGGTGGAGGCGTCATCACTTACGCACGTCGCAGGAGACGCGGGAGCGCGGTTTAGGCCATTTTCTTAGTGGGAGGGTATTTTGGTCTTTCACCAAAATACCTCCTCTTTCTTTATATTAGGTCTAGCCGTCATTTGGTTGCTTTATGCTTGTATTGTGAGAAAACTCTCAAGCGTCATTTGACGGTGCTTAAGCTTTGGTCCGTTCATCCAAAGCGGGGAGATCGATCTTGTCTCTAATTAAGATCATTATCTTGTTCCTTTTATTCTTCAATCAAGCAAATCCAAATATTTTCCTCTCTTCTAATTTTTCCACGTTAAAGGTGTGAATCGATCTACGACGATTCACATCACTAGCCAAGGAAGAAATTTTAATTTCTTCATTGGCTAGCTGATACCCATATTGCTAGATATATATGAATATTGTATGTGATGTCAATGTGAAAAATTTTCCCGCACTTGCGCACATTTACACTTTTTATTTTTATATTTTAATTTGTTTTGGATGTATTCTACTCATCATGAATGATCAAATACCAAAAATCAAGTGAATCCAATGTTATTTTACACTCAATTTGATTGTCACTCAATCTAATTGTTACAAATTCAACTGTTTCATAACAACAATTTTTTGTAACGAGTCGATCAAGGATGAAATCCTTTTAGGGTTCACTCTATATTTTGGGTTTTGGGGGTTTAAAATGTGTAAAATAATCTCAAGGATTTTTTTAAAAAGGGAAAAATGCTTTTGTGTGTTAGTACAAAATTTTTTCAGTGTTGACAGCACATACAATATCATGTGTGTGTATATATACCCACACACGTTATGCCTGGTCGCACCAAATGATCAGTGTGACTGGCCTCAAAAAACCTTTATTTTATTTTATTTTTCTTATATGGGGATGTGATTTATATGTTTTAAAACATGAAAATACAAAATTTGAGGTGATTCTAATGTTATTTGATACTCGATCAATCCATTACTATATATATATATATGAGGTTAATGGGGGTCACGTGGCCAAGGGGGGATTTCCTCCGTGGCCACATTCCAGGCCGCCATCATCGTGTGGGCCTCACACCCCCACATGGAGGTGTGGGCGGCCTGGATTGTGACCAAGGAGAAAATCCACTCCTTGGCCACCTGATACTCATATATATATGCAAAAAATGTACCTAAGAACGTGCGCAGGTATTGTTACCTGCGCACACCCCCGCTCCGGAGGGTTTCAAGTATTTTTTTAAATTTTTTTACAGTAGCTAGTTCTACATGTTAGGTAGCTCACACACAAAATTTCAAGTCAAACAAACATCATTTGGGTATCGAAACATCCATCACAAAAACGTTGCGCAAAACAGTCCAAAATTCTGGAATTTTTTTGCAACTTTTTTGTGATGGATGTTTCGATGCCCACATGGTGTTTGTTTGACTTGAAATTTTTTGGGGGGCTACCTAACATGTAGAACTAGCTACTGCAAAAAAAATTCAAAAAAATTCTTTAAAACCCTCGGAGAGGTGGGTTTAAGGTATGTTACCCGCACACGTTCTCAGGCACATTTGCCTATATATATATGAGAATAATGAGCATCATATGACATTGGAAGTATCTATTATACATTTGACAACGTTTTTTGAATTCTAGGGCTGACTAGGACAAGATAAAGAGTGGCTGAGATTTGATCTTGTGAAATTAACGGTTGAGATTGCATTTTGTGAAAATTTTAGTGGAAAAACTTAAATTTTGGTGAGAAAAGTGTCTTAGAAACCAAAACTTTGAAATTTGAAGTGTCTTGGGAAAGATTATGGAGATTAAATTTTGGGGAAAAGTGCTTTGGGAACCGACACTTTGAAATTACAAGTGTCATGGGAAAGATTTAGCGGAACAACAAATTAGCGTAAAAATACCCTGAGGTTTGTTGTTCCGCGTCCGCGCCAATTTTTTACGCTAATTTGTTGTTCCGCGCCGAAGGCGCGGCGCCAAATTTGTTGTTCGACGCTGAATTTGTTGTTCCGCGCCGAAGGTGTCCGTACCGCTAAATATTTTTACGCTAATTTATTGTTCTGTTAAATTGTGGCTATGGAAATAATTTTTCGGGGGACAGATTTCGCGGGGGAAATCTCTATTATAAATTTGACAACGTTTTTTGAATTCTAGGGCTGACTAGGACAAGATAAAGAGTCGCTGGGATTTGATCTTGTGAAATCAACGGTTGAGATTGCATTTTGTGAAAATTTTAGTGGAAAAACTTAAATTTTGGTGGGAAAAGTGTCTTGGAAACCAAAACTTTGAAATTTGAAGTGTCTTGGGAAAGATTATTGAGATTAAATTTTGGGGAAAAGTGCGTTGGGAACCTACACTTTGAAATTACAAGTGCCTTGGGAAAGATTTAGCGGAACAACAAATTAGCGTAAAAATACCCTGAGGTTTGTTGTTCTGCGCTCGCGCCGATTTTTTTACGCTAATTTGTTGTTCCGCACCGAAGGCGCGACGCCAAATTTGTTGTTCGACGCTGAATTTGTTGTTCCACGTCGAAGGTGTCCGTACCGCTAAATATTTTTACGCTAATTTATTGTTCTGTTAAATTGTGGCTATGGAAATAATTTTTCGGGGGACAGATTTCGCGGGGGAAATCTTAAATGAACCGTGCCCGCGGGGACGGGTTATGACTAGTCTACTCATATAAAAGACACAAAAAGTGGGGTTGTACAAGCCCACATGTGCTTGTAATTGTTGTATCACCCCACTTTTTGTGTCTTGAATATGAGGAGATGCCTTCCATGTCATATAATACCCATTATTCTATATATATATATATATATATATATGTGTGAGATCAAATGACCCCCAAAATGACCCCCAAAAATGACCCCCTATCAAAAATCATATGCCCCCCATTTTTTCGGAAGATCCGAACCGTTCATCTTGATCTCTATCCTCTAAATACCTGACCCGCCAATTTTCAACCCGATCCCATGTGTTTTGCCCATTCATCAACCATTCGCAAAAGTTCTGTTCATGCGAAACCATTAAATTTGGGTCGGATGGATGAATAGGCAAAACACATGTGATCGGGTTGAAAATTGGTGGGTCAGGTATTTAGAGGGTGGAGATCAAGATGAACGGTTCGGATCTTCTGAAAAAATGGGGGGCATATGATTTTTGATAGTGGGTCATTTTTGGGGGTCATTTGATCCCTCCTCATATATGTATATATATATATATAGTCCCATGTGACGATGTGACATTGCCACATTGGACAAAGATTCAAAAACCTCCCTCTTTTGTAATATAGATAGATATATATATAGAGTGATCTTCGGTTGCGAAAAATCCCGTGCGAAAGCCCGTGCGAAAACTTTTTTTTATTTTTTTGAAATTTTTTTTTCAAAAATTCTTTTTTTGATGTTTAATCCATACAATTATATACCCCAGGAAAAATAATGGGTGAACCCGTTGGGCATTAGAGCACCCATCCACCCGTTACAAATTTAACGGTCTCAAAACGTGCGAATTTGATGAAATGGCTCGATCGAAGGCCAAATGACATTATTTCTCAACCATTATTTTTTGAGGGGGGTATAACAACATATAATGAGGGTGGAAAAAAGAATTTTTGAAAAAAAAATTTCAAAAAAAAGATAAAAACATTTTTGCACGGTGCGAAATGTTCTCATTTGAAAATTTTCCTATATATATATATATATAAACTTTTGTAGAGGCTTGATTGAGCGTCAAATACTCTATGGTCCATCATAAATCTGTATTTTAAGGTTTAAGAATGTGTGCAACAAATTCAATAGAATGGATTTCTTTAAAAATAAAATAAAATATGTGGTTTTCAACCAGCCGCGCTAAGCATTTGGTGAGGTCGGACCACATCAGAAAATTGCTATACATATATAGGAAAATGTTATTATGCAGAAATTCTCCTATGCAAACAATTGTGAGAAAAGAATTTTTTGATGTTTTTAAAGATCTAAACCATTAGATGTGATCTACACGTATTAATACACTCACATATCAACAATCAAGTGAATTCATCCTTATTTGACCCTTGATCGGATCTTTACAAAAGCTGTATTGTTATGAAACCGTTACGTTTTAATGGCCTGATTGAGGGTTAAATCCCCAGTGTTCACTTTAATTTTAAGATTATGAGGCATACATATGTTTAAATCAAACCCCCCCCCCCCCCCCCCCCAACCCCCCCCCCCCCAAAAAAAAAAAAAAAAAAAAAAACAAGCTGTGCTGAAATTTTTGCACCAAAGTTTGGTACAAATTTTTTGCATAGTAGCATGTCCGTGAGTGAGTGAGTGAGTGAGTGAGTGTAGAATAGTCAGTAGTAGCCTGGTGAAAGAGGGATTTGTATGCCAGACATTGGCCTACTGCAAGGAGGCTTTACCACCATGCTATATCGGCACTTGCCTACGAGGCTTTGCCACTGTGTGATGGTGGCACTTACCTAAGCTTGGATTTTATAATAAATTATTCATATCGTCCTCTCCAATCTTTCTCAGGTTGCTTTTCAGCAAGCAGACTTTGCTGGTTGGAATCTTTGGGCAGCAATTAATGACCGACCTCTCTTACCTTTCAGGTTTGCCTTGCAACTCATATTCTCTTGTAAACTCAAATCTGGATACTAATATGTGTCACTGTTGGCAAGGTAAAATGCCGAACAGATCAATAATTTCACCAATAATTTCACCGAATAGACAAATTATGTAATCTTTTGTCTAGTTTTCCATGTAGGCAGATCAATTGAGCTCTTGAACCTCCTGGCCAGTTGCTAGTTTCTTATAGTTTTATCTATGTTTGCCCCTAAATCCTTCCGTTTGATTCTTTACCATTGGCAGTTGTCTAATTCAATGTTACCAAGAACACAGATTGCTTCGGTATGTGAGGCGAAAATTGATGCGTAAAATGATACTGGTCTAAAACATGGTATGTTGGGGGTAGCTTTTGTTGAATGTTTAATCCACATGAAATACCTTTATGGTTTTGTTAGATGCTTAATACAAATGAATACATTCATTAGGAACGAGAAATATATTTTTATAAAATTGTTAAACAGTTCTTGTACGTTAGATTAGAATATGTAGTGGTTTGGTTGTATTAGGCCTTTGGCCCAAACCCGTTGAACTACTGTAACGTATAATATAGATTGGGAGATCTCATATTCTCCTGAACTTATTCTGTCAATAATTTTATGCTCTAATTTTATCATGAAATCAGAGCAATATTGATGGAGACATTAGAGTTTACACACGTAGAAGGTGTGAGAACTAACCTATGCCACTGTCATTGTGTTCGAGCCTGAGTTGAACCACTTGATGGGCCTTAACTTTGCTAGCTTTTATTTACTTAGTATTTGTTCAATTAATTTTTTATTTTGGTGGTTGTCTCATATTGGTTGGGAGATGTTGCGCCCTTGGGCCAGCGCCAGAGGGATTCGTACTTATAGGCGATAAAAGCCCACGAAGCCCATAGAAGAAGCCCGAAGGTGACTCAGTCAAAGCCCACATGTCATTTGCCCGTTGGATTTCCTTCGCCCCGAACATGCGATCGATAATGAGCTCATAAATAGCCGAGACATGGACAAGGGTTACCCCTATTAAGGGGGACATCGTGGCGCCATAATTGGTGACCGTTATCTTCCCAACGTCACTGAAAAGACCTCCGAGGTCTATAAATACACTGGAGATGAACTGAATGGGGGAGCCCCAAGGTACGAGAAATATATTACTATTATATTCTGCTTCCCACATCATAATTCTTCCTCTAAATAGCTTGCGCGGACTGACTCGAGGCGAACCTCCGTGGGTCGATCTTGACGGCCCCAAGCTTTCAACTTAAGTTCACCTTCTAACTTAAGCATCAGAGTTGATTTGGGTTGGAACACAGATCCAACCCCCTTGATGTTTCTTTATGGTACATGTGATCCAAGTTTGACCCAACAGGCGGGTCGTACAACCATTTCTCACCAGTGATCGTTCGAGGCTCGATCGACTCAAAGGGTCGAACGAACGTCCTACATTTATCTCAACTACCAACGAACCAGGTTCTACCAACACATGGTCTCATTCTAATAGCTGACGAGGCTCCACCTTGATAGAGAAGTCCACGTCAGTCCAAGTACAGTTATCGCCATTTTTGGCCTTAACAGTTGGCGCCGTCTGTGGGAAATACACCAGTCAACATCATAAAGCAATCAAAGCATAATGTCGACTGGACCCGAATACAACGGATCACTATACGCTCTACTTCAAGAAACATTGAGCGATGGTGTTTCGAACGTGACTCCTGGAGACCATGGAGCTACATCCAATGCTCAAGTGGTGACTCAGGAACAATTTAACCAGTTCGATGAGAAGATGGAAAAGAGCCTGGCCGTGCTGGCTGCCGGTGTTCAACGGGACATCGACCGTCCACAACCAGGAGGATGTCGATCTACCCAAGGAAACAGGGGTTTAGACGAGCAAGTACTTGAGCAACAACAAAGCTTGCAGCCGAATACTATTCCTCCATCTCGACAGAACGAAGAGATGTGGAATGACCACCTCATTGCTGGGCACAATGGAGGTTCATGACCCTCCAAAAATGGGCAGACCACCTACAACAACTTAGACCTGATAGAGAATCTCATCTAAGGTCGTAGTCCACCCAACCTTGCAGCTGGCAACAAGAGGAAGGAGGGGGAAGCTAGCTCTAACCACTCTTCAAGTGCCACTCACCAGCGACAGGAGGAGCGTACTTTAATCACTCTTCCTGCTAATCGGCAGACTCCCCTAAAGGAGAGCATCATGTCCGCCCCACTGCTCCCCAAGTTCAAGATCCCAGCCTTGTAGACGTATGATGGTACCGGAGACCAGTGGGGATACGTCTGAAGATACCAGAACGTGATAGAGCTCCACGGGGCTGATGGGCCATACCTCTATCGAGCCTTCCATACCACGCTTACAAAAGCAACAGACGACTAGTACCACGGGTTGCCCGATAATAGCATCGGGTCATTTGACGAATTGTCTGACCTTTTGTAGGCAGTTTGTTACTGGGAGACGCCCGAAGCGAAAATCATCTAACATCTTCACCCTTAAACAAGGTGAAGAGAATCAATTCAGGATTTCGTCAAACGCTTCAACGAAGAGAGACTGGAGGTCGTGGACGTTTCAGACTCTACCATCATCGGAGCCCTCACCCAAGCAGTCAGGAGCAAACTTCTGCTAAGGTCATTGCATGAATTCCCGTCGAGCACTCTTGTAGAGCTGTTCAGTACGACAGATCGATTTATGACCTCGGAGGAAGCACTCGCCAATGCGAAGGGCGAAACTCCCAATCATCGGGAGGAAACAAAACGAGACGCACGACCCCGAAGAAACTCTCGACCAGAACCGCGAGATCAACGGCAAAGAGATAAGAGCCCCCAGAGCAAGGAGCATCCTGCCAAAGATACATACATTAGGCCGAATGCCCCTAAAGTAGAAGTCCTAGCGTACGCCCAACGAGAAGGACTCATCAACGAGCATGTCAAGAAGGGCGGGTACGAGAAAAAGGATGATCTCAAATTCTGTAAGTACCACAACATTGACGATTGTTGGACACTTAAGAAAGAGATCGACACACTTGTCAAACGTGGTCATCCCAAGAAGCCAGGTGACGACCGACAAAAAAAGAGGGTACCTCTAAGCAGAAAGGCAAAGGGCTAATGACCGAGTCACCGTCAACAAGGTGGTCGACTAGCAAGCTTCTAGGATCAAATAAAGGCCAGGCGAAAACAGCCCCGAGCAAGATCAAAATGCTTGTACGCTTTTTTCTTCTATGTCAGAGCCTTTTCGCATTAATAAAGTCTGTTTTTCCTTCGAAACACATTTTCTCAACATAGCACTTATGAATTTTGTGGGAATCACTCCGTCTAATACTCGATTAAATTTTTGACAAGCGTACTACTCACAAGTATCCAATCCTTAGTAGAAATTTAGATGCACCATGCTCATTTCAATTCATATTATCTTGATGAAACATACTTGGAATCTACTCGGTCGTCAGCCGTCAGCCGAACGGGCCATCCCTTCGCAACTGAACGACCCTACCATGTCGTCGGCCGTAAGCCGAAGGGACCACGTCCCTCGCTACTGAACGATCCCATTCGGTTGTCAGCCGTAAGCCGAAGGGGCCACCCCCTTGCGACTGAACGAACCTACTAAGTCGTCGGTCGTAAGACGATGGGACCACACCCTTCGTTACCGAGCGATCACATTCAGTCGTCAGCCGTAAGCCGAAGGGGCTACCCTCTCGCGACTGAACGACCTTATCACATCGTTGGCCAAGCGATCCCATTCGCTCGTCAGCTGTAAGACGAAGGAGCCACGTCCCTCGCTATCGAGCGATCCCATTCGGTCGTCAGCCGTAAGCCAAAGGGGCCACCTCTCGCGACTAAACGGCGGCCACGCCCCTCGCTACCGAGCGATCCCATTCGGTCGTCGGCCGTAAGACGAAGGGGCCACGCCCCTCGCTACCGAGCGATTCCATTCGGTCGTTAGCCGTAAGCCGACGGGGCCACCCCCTCGCGATTGAACGACCCTACCACGTCGTCGGCCGTAAGACGAAGGCACCACACCCTCGCGATTGACTGACCCTACCACATCGTCAGCCGTAAGACGAAAGGGCCACCACCTCGCTACCGAGCGATCCCATTTGGTCATTAGCCGTAAGTCAAAAGGGCCAACCACTCGCGACTGAACGACCCTACCACGTCGTCGGCCGTAAGACGAAGGGACTATGTTCCTCGCTACTGAGCGATCCCATTTGACCATTCGGTCGTCAGCCGTAAGCCGAAGGGGCCATCTACTCGCGACTGAACGACCCTACCACGTCGTCGGCCGTAAGACGAAAGGGGCCACGCTCCTCGCTAACGAGCGACCTATTCGGTCGTTAGCCGTAAGCCGAAGGGGCTACTCCCTCGCGATTGAACGATCCTACCGCGTCGTCGGCCGTAAGACGAAGGGGTCACACACCCCTCACGACTGGACGACTTTACTGCGTCGTCGGCCGTAAGCCGAAGGGGCCACCCCCTCACGACTGAACGACTTTACTACGTCATCGGTCGTAAGACGAAGGGGCCATGCCCCTCGCTACCGAACGATCCCATTCGATCGTTAGCCTTAAGCCGAAGGGGGCCACCCCCTCGCAACTGAACGATCCTACCACTTCGTCGACCGTAAGATGAAGGGGACACGTCTCTCGCTACGGAACGACGCGACTTGGTAGTCGGTCATAAGCTGAAAAATCATCCCTCACACAACTTCAAGGACTGCACCTAACTACGAGGGCTAATGCGGGTATGATTCAACGATTCAACCCCTACCACCTTGAGCAGTTGCTTAACTCGTTGAAAGGTGTCAAATGGCGACATAGTCGTACATACACGCTCCTTAAAATAATTGTCAATTTGTAACAAAAAAGAGGTATGTCATCTTTTGACAATATCTTGTATTACAAAATTGTCATTTTCCTACAATATACACCCCATACATATTCAAAAAACTTAGAGGGGGTAAGAAACTCTTTAAGATCCCTCAGCCGGATCAGTATGCCCTTGGTCTCCTTTGATCGAAGTAGCATGCTCTTGATCCCTTGGAGCACCAACATTTGCTGCCTCACCTGTCTCGGTGACAGCTTCGTCAACGGGAATAGCCCCATTCATAGATTGGCCCTGATCATCGCCATCATCGATCGGAAAAATCACAGGGATTGGTCAATCTCAGTTGCAAAATCGGGGAATCGATCTTTTACCTCCGATCGACACCGTTCATACCCTTGTGTATACAGCTCACCGAAGTTGGGCAAATTGTGCATACATTCTTGTGCTGCTTTCTCCGCGATTTCCCTCGCGTCGACTTCCCGAGAGCTGTCAAGGAGTCGGGCTTGGAGTTCATTCCCTCTGGCCTCCCACTTGGCCATTTACTCTAGCAACGTCTTCTCCGCTTGCTCCCTCAAAGCAATTTGACCAGCCTCCCTCTTACGAGACTCACCTAACTCATGTTCGAGTCGGAGCACCCGGGACTGGCTCAATTTATCTAGAAGCTGCCATCTGTCCAGCTTCGTCTCGGCCTTCTCAACGGCTATTTTGGCCACCGCCAATGTGGCTTCATGATTAGCCACCAGCACTGAGCGTCGACGCAATACATCATTAGCTACGGGAGCCTGCAGACAAGCGGAAATTGCCAATCTCAACACTTGTTTAATTCATAATGAAAACAAATATGGTACTCACCTGAACGTTCGCGTGAACGGCGATTGAAGACAGCCTCTCGTGATCGACCCTATCCAAAATGATCCGGTACCTGGGAAGGGTCGAATTCTCAGCAATTCGTGAGGCGGTCCCACAATCCAAAAGGGCCGACTCATCCCTCATAATTGGGAAGTCCGACTGAAGGAGCTCCACCTCAAGACAATCAAGTGGGGCCTGAGGCGATCAATTTTTCAGTAGAAACGATCTAAAGTCCTGAGGAATATCCTCGGTCAGAGACACCGGAGGAAACGAAGCTCAGCAAGGCCAAGAATCCTGATGCAGAACAGGCTCCGGAGGAGGAGGGGTTTCCCCTGAATCCCTTTCTGAAAGAGGACCCTGTTCTTGTTCAAGGGGTTGAGCCTTATCACGTGACTGATTCACGTCCAGATAAGCAGACGGGTCCACGGCTTCATCCGACCCAAACAAATCTGAGTCGCTAATGCGAAGCTGCCGCCTCGATCTCTTCACTCTCTCAACTGCGACCACCTCAAATTCGGTGAGAATCTTCTTCTTTTTCCTCTGTTGAGGGCGAATTGACCGTTCGGCTTCATGAACGACTGTGTAAAGTCTCAGAGGTCCCTATCATTTCTTCCTCCAGAAGATGCACTTGAGGAGATGACACATTCTCCTCAGCTTCTCTAATGGAGGCCTCGACCTCTTCCCTCAACTCGGGGTCCACCTGGTATTCCAGACCTACCATGCCTGTAAGGAGAAGGCAAAATTCAAGAAAACGAAGATCAAATCAGTAATGAGCAAGGTCGAATCAACCTTTCGTCCATACTGTACTGAGCAACATTGGGTCAGTCAACAACCACTTCGTCTTCCTGGTCTCCTTTGGCAACTTCATCAATGAACGTGCAATTTTCTCCTCATCGAAAAGAGGCTTGTCTTCAGTTGTGTCCAAATCAGGCATCCCCCACAGAGTGCAGAAACTCGCATCGCCGTGAAATACCACAAATACGAATTGGTCTTTCTATTTCGGATTCGAGGGGAGATCGTCAAATAATTTCCTACCTCAGCGAGTGGTTATCATATACCAACTCGGGGTCTTGAGGAAAAGAATTATGAAAAAGTAATTGAATAACTCCATGCTTGGTTCAATCCCGTTCATCACACAATGCGATGAAGCTGACCAAGACACCAACGGCGTTTGACATCAGTTGGCAAAGGGAAAGACCCAATGTGTTCAGCAAGAAGAATATGAAAGAGTGCATGGGGAATTGAAGTCCTCAATGAAAAGCCTTGACGTAAACTTTGACTTCTCGATCGCCAGAGCGATGAACCCTTTCATCCCTCTGGGGCAAGCGGATCTGATAGTCGCGTCGGACATATTTCTCTTGGAGACCAGGAATATGATCCCCTCCCACTTGATAAATTTGATTGGCGATCAGACTGGGCACGTCGACCTCCTCTTTGTCTTTCTGAGCGATGGAGGCTGATGTCATACCGGCGGCATGAGCAGATGAAGCAACCATCAACGAAGAAGGAAGCCTGGATCAAGGACGCCAAAGACGATGATTTCGATTTCCCTCCAAAACCGTCTTGTTTTTGCGAGGTGATCTCATCATGTTAGGACACGTGTTGGTGATCCGAGCATCCTAGTAGTTTGAAATTCGAACCGACGCATCGTCTAAATCAAAAAAGCAGGCGTTTTGGTGCTTAAACTCGAGTTCCTTTTTTCTTGACTGTCGTGCCTTATTAATAAGATGTCACGTTACTTGACCTCAACAGACGAACTGTCTGAGCTCGAGTGACGGGGGCCATTATTGCGCCCTTGGTCCGGCGCTAGAGGGATTTGTACTGATAGGCGATAAAAGCCTACGAAGCCCATGGAAGAAGCCTGAAGCTGACACAGTCAAAGCCCACAAGTCGTATGTCCGTTGGATTTCCTTCGCCCCGAACGTGCGATCGATAATGGCTCATGAATATCTGAGGCGTAGACGACGGTTACACCTATTAGTGGGGAGATCGTGGCGCTATAATTGGTGACTGTTATCTTTCCAATGTCACTGAAAAGACTTCCGAAGTCTATAAATACACTGGAGATGAACAGAATGGGAGGAGCCCCAAGGTATGAGAAATCTATTACTATTATATTCTAATTCTCACATCATAATTCTCCCTCCAAATAGTTTACACGGACTGACTCGAGGCGAACCTCTGTGGGTCAATCTCGACGACCCCAAGCTTTCAACTTAAGTTTCGATTCTAACTTAAGTATCGGATGGGATTTGGGTTGGAACCCAGATCCAACCCCTCTGACGTTTCTTTGTGGTGCATGTGATCCAAGTTCAACACATCATGAGGGTCGTACAACCATTTCTCACCAGTGATCGTTCGAGGCTCGATCCACTCAGAGGGTCGAACGAACATCGTACATTCATCTCAACTACAAAAGACCCAGGTTCTACCAACCTAGGGTCTCATTCCAATAGCAGACGAGGCTCCACCTCTACAGAGAAGTCCACATCAGCCCCAGTACACTTATCACCATTTTTGGCCTTAACAGGAGATGAGGTGTTTTTAGTTGTAAGCCTATAAATGTGCTCCGAACTTATTCTATTCTAATGAAGAATATCGAGTGAGTTAAATCTATTTCCCAGAGAAACGTCTTATTTGACAAGTTAAATTTCTTGTTGAGAAGCCTTGAAGTCTTAATTTCTAATTATTCTTTCCCAAATCTTCCTTAATTTTCCTAATTCTATCAAAATGTTCTTTGTTCTACATCAAATCTGATCCAAATCCTAACACTAATCTTCTTAAAAACTAGCCAAAAAATGGTGTACATGTATGCTGTATCCCTCTTTCGCAGCCTCTCTTTCCCCTCCGTTTCCACTCGCTTACTCTCTAGCATTCCTCGTTGCAGCAGTAGCTGTCGCCGCCTACAACTACCATCGTCACCAACCACACCCACCATCGCTACCTCTTCATGATGCTGCTATACCCTTTTACAGCTTCCTTCGTCGTCATCATCATCATCCACAACTCTTTTTTTCTTTTCTTCCCTCAAATAATATTTGATCATTCATCTTCTTTTCTCTTTTTCTCTTTTCTCCTTTCTTCCTTCAAATATTTTAGATATGATTTTATTATTCTCAGATAAACACTGATTTTCCTATAAAAAATAAAACCGTTCATGTTCCAGGTCTAAAACAGAAACAATATTAAAAAACTTTTTTCTCCGTACAGGATGATTGTTCTATCGGTTGATGGTTACTTCCGATGCTACTTGGTTATTAATGCTGATTGATTGGATGTGTTCTTATTGCTTGTTGCTGTCTGGTTAAAAATTGACACGATTGCTTGTTATGGTCTGTTGCTAACTTTGGTTGTTTTGTTCTGCTTATCTAATTAGCTGCTAATCATGTCTTTCCAGTCAAAAGTAGTGTAACCATTGTCGGAGACCAGGCATACTACTACAAAGAGTTTACATTCTAGGACTATTGGTCACCACGGTTAAGCTAAATGGTACTGTAATGATCCATTTTTTAAAATTTACTTTAATTTTTCCTCTCCCTCACATTCTTTTCCTGGCCCAAGCTGCTGGCCCAAGCCCGATTCTCCTCCCATTTTATAAATCCTTTTCTTTCTCTTTTTTCAAAGCCCAAGCACCGACATTATTTCTCTCTCAGCCCCGATGGAGAAATTCGAGTTCTCTCTCTCTCTCTCTCTCTCTCTCTGTGTGTGTGTGTGTGTGTGTGTGTGTGTGTGTGTGATTAAATCGAACGCATGTCTCCCTCTATTTCTTTGAGTGGAACTCCCCACTCTATGCCATTGAGGCCGGACACTATAACGGGGACCCCGGAGATCGAAGGGAAGGAAACTACCACCCCCTTGGGGCGCCAATAGGACAGAGACCCTCTTACAACAGACAAGGTGCAATCAGAGGTGTGGAGCAGGTGAGAGACCGAGAGCCTCAAGCCTACAGTTTCACTTCCACATGACCACCACCAGACTACATCACGGGAGGAACCCCTTGCACCGGAGTTCTCCTTATCTTCTGAGAGGAAGCCCTGCCAGATCCTCCAGTGCCTCGGCGTACCGACGGGTCCACCGTTCGGAGGTGGAGCAACCACCAATCACCTCAGCTCCAAGCAGGAAGACTCATCTGAAGCAGAGTATCACTTCTACTCCCCGACTGACGAAATTCAAAATCCCGTCCTTAAGGTTGTACGACAGCATGGGAGATCCAGGAGAGCACATCCGGTGATATCAGAGTGTGATGGAGCTATATGGAACCAACGAGCCATGCTTATTTTGGGCTTTCCAAACAACTTTGACCAAGGCCGTCGATGAGTGGTATAATGGGCTCCCCGACGGATGTATCAGTTCTTTTGATGAGTTGTCTCAATTATTTTGTAGGCAAGTCATAGCAGGGAAATGTCAGAAGAAAAAGTCGGCTCACTTATTCTCCTTAAAGCAAGGGGAGAGAGAGCCGCTACGTGACTACCTTAGGCGTTTCAACGAGTGACTGCAAGTCGAGGGTTCCATTGATGACACAGTCATCGCTGCCCTCACTCGAGGTCTCCGTAATGAAGACCTACTGAAATCCCTCCATCAGTTCCCTCCAAGTAACTGGAACACCTACTTGTAAGGGCGGAGCACTTCATGACTACCGAAGAAGTGCTCGCCGCCAAAAAGAAAAGCTCCCTCAAACACCCTAGTGAAGTAAAGAAAGAGGCCCGGCCTCGAGATAACCCACACTGGGACCCCAGGGATCAGAGGTAGCGGGACATGAGCCCACATGACCGCATATCCCCGAGGGATAAAGCTTTCACTAAGCCAAATGCACCCATGGCCAAGTCCTCGCCTATGCAAAGAGCAAGGATTTTTCTGGCCTTCCCAAAAAACAAGGGCAGGTACGAGAAGAGAGATGCCCTGAAGTTTTGCAGGTACCATAACGAGAGCGGACAAAAGAAACCCTAGCTCTTGTGCACGAACCGCTGGCACCCTGTGTTTTCTTCGGTTATGTGTGGATCTTCCGTCACGAGCTCATGTATTAACATCCACGATCTTTTCAACATCTCTCCTCTCTCTATAACTTTTCTGTGCAAGCTTTCATGGTTTTACACTTGTGAAAATTTTTATTTTCCTCCAAAACTTCTAGATTTTGGTTTTTTGATTTTGGGTGTTGATTGATGAGATTTTGAGGCCGGATCTCTTCAAAGATTTCGAATTTTTCCTAATCACGCAAATTGCAGCCGTGGATCGGCAAGATGACAGGGCTTGATCATTGATTTCAGTGGTTTTCGGTTTTGATTCATTGCAGTTTATTTCAACCCAAGTTTTGGCATATTTTTTTGTTTGAATTCCGAAATTAATTACTCGGAATATTGGAAATTCTTTGTTTGGGGTTCTGTTATGGACATGATGATTGTGGATTTGTTTGTGGAGAGTGATCTACCCTGTTTGTTGGCTTGGTGTTGCGGTTTCTTTTGGTTGCCGTTTGGCTGTGTTAGGGATTCTCGGGTTTTGTTTGTTGATTGCAGGGCTGTTATGTTCCTATTTTTCTCCCTATTTGGCCGTTCGGTTCTTGGTTGGTTGTTCGGTGGCGGTCTGGTTCCTATTTGGCTGTTTGGGGCTGATCGGTTCATGTTTGGCTGTTCGGGGGACGTATGGTTCCTGCTTGGCTGTTCGGGGGACGTTTGGTTCCTGCTTGGCTGATCGGGGATGTCCGGTTCCTATATGGGTGTTTTGGTTACTTTTTGGATCCTTGGGAGCTGTTCGGTTACTGTTTGGATGCTTGGATGCTTGGGGGCTTTGGTCTTTTGTTTCAATCTGATTGGGGATCAGATCCATCTGTTTCTCCTTGCAGTGGGCTCGGATTCATTCCTTGACCCTGCAGCGGCCTTCGGCCCAGACCCACACCCTTGTAGATCTTCGGTTGTTCCTTCCTTGCAGCCACAATGTGATGAAAAAACCCCAAATCTGATCCAAAACTGTTACATTTATTTTTGTTTGTTTCTTTAAACAAAATTACTTTAAAAAATATGTTTTAAATAAAGTTTTCAGATTTTGGTGTGAAATGTTCATGTCGCATCAGTTAGTCTTGTTAGACTGAAATCTATAGAGTATCAAACTTGCGACCAATTACATATTATGACACTGTTTTGAATGCAATCCTGAGATACTTATCATGTCTGCAATAATTTAGAATTGTTGTTATATATATTTAAATTGCATAGTTTAGGGGTTATGCGTGCAACAAAGTGATTATTCTCTTGATACTAGAGTAGACTCATTATACGAATATTCTTGTTGAAAATATGAACTAGAATTGTTATCAGAAACCCATAAACTGCGTAATTTAAGATAATATGTAACATAAACATTTTCGAGAACCATGTAACTAACTGTGTTTGACATTGATGACATACAACCTAGAAATAAATATGCAACTAGAAAATGGTACATTAGCTCGACATCACACTTGACATACACGCAAAACTTAACCAACTTCACACATTGACACACTGGGGCTTGAAAAACTTATAATGGAGAGAGTGCAGGAGCGATTGTAGCCATACTTTCGGCCCATATCTGGGAGGATCCCTGTCCTTTTCTAAGGATCCGGAGTCCTTTCATGTTTCCTGTTTTTGGACTCGGCTCGGGGTAGCTTCTCGTGGTCCAAGATGGTCTTCGGATTGCATATCATGCTCTCCATTATAAGTCACAGCTTAGAATTGGTTAATAATCAGAGTTTGAGTTTGATTAATCAGATACAAATATTGATTATTTCGGCCCAGCTATGCTACTTTTGCCTACCTTCACCAGGAGGTGAAGTTCTCAACCAGGGGAGAATGATAGTGATACGATCGGGATTATATTTGTATTTTAGTCTTTAGTTCATTTTGAGTTTTTAGGAGTCTAGGTCTTTTGGGTGAGTTTAGTTCAACATTGGATGTGTTATGAGAAGTGTTGGGTTGTAAGCGTATATAAAGGCCATAACTTGTTTTATTTTCAATCAATAAATGAATGAAAAATGAGAAATTTCTTCAAAACCTATGAAAGGTTTCCACACATGTGAAAGGTCTACTCTCCCTTGGTGCAAAGTCTTGGAATCCTTGGTGCGAAGCCAAGAACCCTAAGTTATTCCGTTCTTCTCCAAATCATCCACCGAAATCCTAAACTCTTCACCAAATCTCTAAATCCCACCACGTCCTACACCAATTGGTATTAGAGCCGAAAATCACATCTTATATCTTCGCCCCCGATTTTCAGATCCACACAAAAATCCAACAAACCCTACCCTAGCCAACTGCCACTCCAAGGCCAAAAAAATCAAAACCAAAACACAAACTTTAGCCTTCCCGTAGCCTCCTCAGCCAGTCCTTGGTGGCTCTCGCTGTCGCCTTAGAAGTCACCAACAGCTGTTGTGATCTCTTCCACACCCCGTAACACCCTTGTCGACGCTCAACAAACGCATATCCGTCGGTGCCAGCAAGCCATAGGGCTCATCGCCGCCTCATACAAACCACGTCGCCCTCGTCACCATCCCCAAAAGCCTCATACGTCGTCGTCATCAACTGCATCACGCCCTCCAGCTGCCTTCGTTGATCCAAATTACTTCTAGCCGCAAGTCAGAAGTTCGCCGGCGCCGCCATCGGTGCCGGCTGAGGGGGCCGACCCTACTAAACTCTTCTACTCCTCATGGAGAACTCACAGACCCAAGTAGTGCGACAAATGGCCACGGGGGCTATCGAAAAAATATGTCGGCACTATCATAGCTAGCATTGCTACAGTGTCGACTTGGACGAGCCGAACCTGTGCCCGAGCCGAGCCGACATTGTTCATCGGCTCGGGCGAGCTGATCCAAGTTGATCGAGAGTCGGCTCGAGTCGACTGAGCCGGCGAGCCGACACCGTGCCGTCTTAGCCAAGCCGGTTGACCCGGTCAATGGCTCGACCAAGCAGTTAACCCGGTCAACGGCTCAACAGTGAGCTGTCTAAATTTCAGTGGTTTTTCGACTGAATTTTCTGGGAATTTTTGCGCAGCTTTCGTATTTGACGATTCTGGACCCGTTTGGAGTCCAAATCCAGTGCCGTTTGCATCGGTGGATAACTGACTCAGCCAATTATGCATCGATATCATCCGTACAAGAAGATCAGCTCTAAATTATGGTCTACCACACTGATTACTATGATGAAAACTAAAATGGCTATTCTCCTAAGGCAATGTATGATTGGGTCCCATATTTTTTTGGCTTCGAAGACATGTACAGATATGATGATTGTGAATCACATATAGAATATTTCTTCTCTAACTTTTATTTTTTTGAAGAGCAGAAGTATACATATGCGTATCATTCATTCGAAGGAGAAGCATGATCTGGTATATGCATCTTCCACGTCATAGTCGTCAATGATCAATATACAAATTTCGTCTTTAAGATCGCTATTCTTCCAAGCATCTATACATTCCACATGCATCCCATAAATTTCAAGCCCGAAAGAAAAGGAGTATCATATAGGACTGATAAGTGAGATGCGCAACATTGTTCTTCAAGCATACAAACTTAAATCACATCCCACGACAGAGGTTGATCCAAATCTTGAGGCAAAGGGTGAGATTGAACAAGAGCTGAAGCCTAATCCCGATCTAGTGATTGAGACACAGTTAGATCCTGAGCCTGACTTAGAGCCTGATGCAGTATTGGAGTCCCCACAAGAGCTTGAACCTGAACTAGAGTCTGAGCCTGAACCAGAATTTGATCCAGTGCATTCTGAGCCAGAGATATAACTTGATCCAGTCCTGCAACCTAAGATAAATCCTCATCTAAAGCCATCTGTGGAGTGTGCGCTATGTTGAACATTGGACTTCTCCCTACCTGGTTTTGATAATGAGCAAACATAAATACTTGTGACTAATCCCCTCTATGCAGTTAATCCAGTGCCTACTCTTATCATGACGATCAAATAGCAATGTATGACCATGCAGATCAATCAAAGCTCAAAGTTGAAGATTGGATGATCAAAGTTAAAGAATGGAGCTTCAAAGGCTTCAAGAAGATTTCAAGATCATTCAAGAGAAAGAAGAGAAGCTAAATCAAATGTAATCATTTTATTCTCTTTTCTATCTTATAAATATAGTCTTGAAGTAGATTATTGTTGGAGCTCACACACTTCATTCATTCTAGCCTAGGAAGTCATTAGAAATCAATTCCTAGGTTTCCAACTTCTTTTATTCTAAGTTGTGCAATTTAGACTTCCAATAGACGACTGAAATACAATTTACAGGCGTCTGTCTCAAAACAGTCGATGTGAATTGTTCAACAATCGTATGTTATGCACTCTTTTTACTTGATTTTTGGGCTTTTAGTTCTTAACTTTCATCAGGCGACTGCTGTACAAAGTACATGCGCCTGTCTAGTGTTAGGCGTCTGTGACTTGTTAGTCAGTCGTCTGTCTCATCTTGCCCAAACTTCTTAAGTTTTGTCAACTTTCGCACTAGCCCCTGCAGACGATGTAAAACGGATTTCTAGGCGCTTGTCCATGGCACAAGCGCCTGTATTTGCTTCTACAATCGTCTGTCCAACACTTGCCCAAAACTTTGATTTTGGTAAGTTACGCATTTGTGCAACAGACGACTGATGTTGGTTTTCCAGTCGCCTGCCCATGGCACAAGCGCCTATGGATTCCACATCAGTCGCATGTCCTATCATACCCAGAATTCTTTAATTTTCTCAACTTACGCACTTAGGGTATCAATCGCCTGTAGAAGGTTTCGCATGCGCCTGATGGTTTTTAGGCGTCTGTCCAACCTTCATCAATCGATTGTCCTACACGGTAAGTTACCGTTTGAATTCACATCTACCCTCTGACACAGTGCAGTAGTCGACTGTAGTTTTTCACTAGTCGACTGTCTGTAGCGTAAATTCTATCCGTTGACTTTTTCTATATTGACTTCAAAGGGGGTTTTGGGTATTTTGTTTAAGGGTTTTGGAGAACCTATAAGAGGGAATTCTACTGTTCCATTGGAGCCTCTTAGTTATTCTCTTAGCAACTCAAGAATTGATCTTCAAGCTCTCAAGCTCTCATTCTCTCCAAGCCTTAGAATCTCATTCTTTCTTTTTCTCCAACCTAGAATCAAAGTTGTTATCCTATAGGCATTTGGTGGTGACAAAAGAAAGGGCTTCACTTTCTTCTTGGAAGAGATCAACACTCATTTCACTTTGCTCCTTCAAGTTCTACTTTACGACATATGTGAATTGTAAGTGTATTTTATAATTTAGTGTTTTCCTCATAGCCATGGTCCTTACATGCCAGAGTTGCTTTTAGAAGCACCGTTGGATCCCATTGAGCACATTGAGTTCGTGAGTGGGGAGAAATTTTTAGAAGACGTCCATATGTAAGTTTGTATTCTGCTGTACTTTAGAATTTGTGGATATGTCTTTTCCAACTGTAGAGGACTACTGAATTCGGCCCAGCTGTGCTACTTTTTCCTATCTTCACCAAGAGGTGAAGTTCTCAACCAGGGGAGAATGATATGGATACGATCAGGATTGTATTTGTATTTTAGTCTTTAGTTTATTATGAGTCTTTTAGAAGTCTAAGTCTTTTGGATGAGTTTAGTACCATATCGGATGTGTTAGGAGAAGTGTTGGGTTGTAAGCCTATATAAAGGCTTTAGAGTTGTATCTTTGAATGCAATTAAGGAATGAATGAAAAATAAGAAATTTCTCCAAGACATGTGAAAGGTCCTCCTCTTCCTTGGTGCGACGCCTTGGAATCCTTGGTGCGAAGCCAAAAAACCATAGTTATCCAATTTCTTCCCCAAATCATCTACCGAAACCCTAAAATCCTCCTCCAAATTCCTAGATACCACTGCATCACAGCTAAACTAGCTATAAATATGAATAATAGCGGTTATGAGATCTCATATGCTCCTAAACATATTGTTTCTCAAGTTCCTTCTCTAATTTCATTAGTGTGTTTCAATCTGCATTTTTATGGGTATGTATGCATGCATAATAGTCTGTATTATATAATTGAGTAAAGGGATGCCTCATCTTGGTAGTGACGGATTTTTATTTAGTTTAAGAAATTAACAATCCAGGCTGTTGATTTTACCTTTTCAAGTTACAAATATATCATAATAAGGAACATGTGTTCTTGATAGCAGACCGTGAGGGGTTTAGTGTTTTCAGGTAATACTGGTCTAATTAAAGTTTTTAACTTCGCACATTAGCATGTCTTCGCTCTCAACAAGACTGATTTTGTCTTGTTAAGTTACTTCATTAGAATGCAATTCATTTATGTCTGGATTCTGGAAATCTTATCCATGATAAGGGGGTTTTGTTTTCAGCACCTTGTATAAAAGTTTTTTGTTTACCATTACTCAAGTAGTTGCATATTTGTTTTAAAAAACATATTCTGTTATGTGACCTAAATTAGTGTTGACGCTGACAAGATTTCACGCCGATATTCAGAAAGTTTGCCATTGTTTTCGACTTGTAGCAGTTTTCAATTTGTGTGACAACATTTTTCTCGATCAAGCATTGATGACATATGTTTGACTCTGGATTGGGATTTCCTTTTGGCATATTTTTCATTAGATGGTATCAATGTCAATCAATAGAATGATTTCAGTTGGTACTGTCTTATATGCGCAAAACTGAAACCACTACTGGCATCGGGGAATCTGTCCTGCTGGCAACATTGGTAAATGTGGAAGTGATGTTTATCCAAAATGGGAAGGAAAATTGAAAGTGCTATCATAGAAACAGAAAAGGAGGGAAAAAGGGAGAAGAAGGCCCTTATATGTCATTTGATTCGTGGAGAACAAGTGAATTTGCAGTTTATTAGACTGTCATATTAGACAAGTATTTAACAACTGCAAAATTAAAATTTGATGTTAGGGACTTTAATGAATTGATGGCTAATGTGCTGAACTATATTTTCAGATGAACGAATGATCTTAACACTTATTAGGACAGTAGTCACATGTAATGAGTGATGTTTCAGATTGAACCAGAGTCGGTGCTTGTAAGCCCCTATTGACTGCTGAAGAATGAGGTCTTGACAGTTGAGGAAAAGACCCCTTAGTGCATGAGTACCAGCTCCGTGGTAAAGCAGGCTGGATGAGCTACGGGAACTTGAAGCAGATCCTAGGAAAAGAGTTAAAGCAAGGTGAATGAGGTATAAGTAGATGAAAAATTCAATCCAAGGAAAAGGATTAAAGCAAGGTGAATGTGATATAAGTAGATGAAAAATTCTATGACGATTTAACACATACGTGGAGATTACATATCCTAAATGGTTAGAGCTATCACTTTTTCTATAGTGAGACTAACAACAATCTCATGATAGCCTCTTGAATTATTTCATATTTGTAGTTGAAAGGTTTATTTTAGAATTATTCACATTTAGGACTTATTATCTAAGCAGAAATTAGAATTTTCTTCAAAATTTTAAAATTTTGAAAGTAGTTTAGCCTTATTTATAAAGGCAAGTTCATTCAAAGGTTATTTTCCCAGTAAAGTTTTTTTTTGATAGTGTTGTCTTTAGAATTTTAGGCAATTGGTTTTCTTAGGGCTTAACTTTTCTCTTTTTTAATAGAAACTTTGGGGCATTCCGGTAGTTTGTGTTATGACCAGCTTTATATATGTCAGGTTAGGGCAGCCGACAAGGCACAGTCTGAAGAATTTTAGAAAATTGTTTGTTTTATGAGACTGAATCTCAGTTCTTTGATCACGGGATGCGAATGGGATGTGATATCCATTATAGAGGTGAAATATCTAATTATGTATTTATTTTAATATTTATACTACAGATTGTTATTAGAGTTCTTTGAATATTCTGATCTAAAATATTAGTTCAGATGTGTCACCTATCATTTTTGTCTTAGAGCAAGTTATCTGATCCAGTATAATATCGAAGTCGAAAAAGTTCACTTCCAGATTACAGATCAGATTTGCGGATGCGACAATGCATATGACTGGTACAGTACGTGCTACTGCTACATTAATATTTGCTATATACTTGGATCTTGTTTTGGATAAACCACAAGCTGCTGTGACTGCTGTTGTCTTGTTTCCTCGACAGCAATAATCAGGAACTGCCACAACTGTGGTTGTTGGCTCAAATTAGCCCATGAGGGCTGCCCATGGTTGTTGCACCAACCAAGGGGGTTGGTGCAACAACCCAATGGGGGGTTGGTGCACCAACCCCCTCCCCTTTGAGTCCTATAAAAGGATATCGAATGTTTGATTGTTAGCATCGAAGAAGTGTTGATCCAATTGAGCTTCTATCGAAGCATTGGAGAGTTGTATGAGATCCTATTGGAAGTTCCATAGGATCATTGTGAGCGATCTTTGAGTGAGCTATTTGTGAGGATTTCTTTGTAGTGGTTGAGTGTTTTATTTGAAATCTAAAGAAGTGTTCCCTTGGTCGTTTCGGCGACCTAAATCTTTTGTTTGCTCTCTATTTGTTCTTCGTGCTAGATACTTTGGCGATCCGACTGCTTCCGCACGGCGCACAACAATTGGTATCGGAGCTTTGGCGACGAAGTTCAGACGAAGAAGACGGGCAAAGACGGCGACGAAAATCCTTCTACTCCAATGGCGCAATCTTCAACAACGCGAACTATCGTATCTAATACGAAGTTCGAAATTGAGAAGTTCGATGGGCGTATCAACTTCGGCATGTGGAGATGCGAAGTACTTGACATCTTGAACCAACTTGGTCAAGATCAAGTACTAGATGAGAGGCCGACTACGACGTCGGATGCGGAGTGGAAGATGATGAACCGGACCGCTTGCGGCACGATCCGGATCTACTTGACAAAGGAGAAGAAGTACCCTTTCATGGAGGAGACGAATGCGAAAGCGTTATGGGATGCGCTTGGTGAGAAGTACATGAAGAAGAACATTCAGAATCGTCTACATCTAAAGAAGAAGCTTTTTGGCCTCAAGATGGAGGAAGGAGTTTCAGTTGAAGAACACCTAGACTACTACAACAAACTCCTCACAGATTTGAGGAACATCGACGTCAAGGTGGAAGATGAGGACAAGGCGATGATTCTCCTCAACTCACTGCATAAAGACTATGAGCACATCGTTTCGATCTTAACCTATGGTAAAGAATCTATCACCTTCAATGAAGTTTCTAACGCTCTTACTAGCAATGAATTTAGAAAGAAGGATGATGAGAAGATGATGGGCCAAAGATCCGAAGCGCTTACCGTGGTTAGAGGTCGGAGCAATGAAAGTGGTGGAGGCCGCAAAGGGAACCATAGATCCGAGACAAGGGACAATAGTAGAGCTCCGCGCACAGACATCGAGAGGGATCAATGTGCTTTTTGCAAAGAAAGAGGACATTGGGCGAGGGAGTGCCCAAAGGCCAATAAGAAGAAAGATGCTACCGCCAACATCGTCAAAAGCGAGGAGGTGGATGAGTGGGTCCTAGTTGGTGCGACGGAAGGGGTGATGAAGGGGGGATGGGTACTCGACTCGGGTTGCTCGTTCCATATGACACCCCACAGAGAGTACTTTACTACTTTCCATGAAGGTAGTAAGCGCAAAGTCCTTCTTGGAGACGATGGAGCATGCACGACGGCGGGCGTTGGCACGGTCCGCATAAAGATGAGTGATGGTGTCACACGAGACATAGGCGATGTTCATTATGTGCCAGATGTGAAGTACAATTTGATATCGCTTGGTTCACTTGAAGCCAAGGGTTGCAAAGTGACTATGGAGGACGGCGCTTTGAAGGTGACACGAGGAGCAATGATCCTGATGAAGGGAAAGCGTGAAGGCAACCTCTATTACTTGGATAGTACGGTGATGATGAAGACGACGAGAGTTCCAGATGAGCGAGCTACCGACTCAAGCTTGCACGCAACAAAGACAGCATTGAATGATCTCCGGAGAGGTGGTGCTAATAGAGGTGATGGTTCAAGTCAGTATGGTGGAGACACCTTATCCCCACAACTTGCACAGCGGATGGATTCCATCAAAGTTTGGAAACCAAGGTATGAGAGATGCCAACCTGCAAGAAAGGTCTCGTTTGCTTTCTTTGTCAGGTATGATGAGTCTCCGACCTTATGCGATGAGGTGGAGCACAATGACGACTTATGTGGATGAAGAAAAGATTGGTGTGATGAGATGGAATCAACGACGACGACTGATGAAGCCAATGATCGGGTGGAGCTACTTGGCACTAGTGATTGTTCGACGGATGAGCTTATGAAGGTTGATATTGGAGTCAAATTTGAGTATGGATCAGACTTGTATGTTGACGATATGAGATGACGTTGGTGGCCCCTTCTAGGGCAACGAGGCTCTGCGAAGCCATATGAGCCTTTCGAGGCAAGATGACGGGAACACGAGATGATTCTCACCGAGGAGGAGCATTGACGGTCGATTGTGTGACATAGACCTAATATCTCGCCAAGGTGGAGATTTGTGGTTGTTGGCTCAAATTAGCCCATGAGGGCTGCCCATGGTTGTTGCACCAACCAAGGGGGTTGGTGCAACAACCCAATGGGGGGTTGGTGCACCAACCCCCTCCCCTTTGAGTCCTATAAAAGGATATCGAATGTTTGATTGTTAGCATCGAAGAAGTGTTGATCCAATTGAGCTTCTATCGAAGCATTGGAGAGTTGTATGAGATCCTATTGGAAGTTCCATAGGATCATTGTGAGCGATCTTTGAGTGAGCCATTTGTGAGGATTTCTTTGTAGTGGTTGAGTGTTTTATTTGAAATCTAAAGAAGTGTTCCCTTGGTCGTTTCGGCGACCTAAATCTTTTGTTTGCTCTCTATTTGTTCTTCGTGCTAGATACTTCGACGATCCGACTGCTTCCGCACGACGCACAACAACAACATCAATAGCAATGATTCAACATACGATGGGGGGACAAAGGTGGGGAGAGGAAGATGAAGAAGAATAATAGGAAGAAGAGGAAGATGGGAGAAAGAAGAAGTGAAAAAAAGTAAACCTTTGTTGCTGCCTAACTTAAATCTTCTGGTTATCCTTGGCCTTCAACTCAAAAGAGAGGAAATGGAAAGAGGGAATATGGTTTATTGGTTTTTTTCCTTTGAAATTTCAGATCGGGGGTTTAAACCTGAGATTTTATTCGGGTTGACCCGCTAGGTGTCCTCTTTGAACACTCAAGGCGGTTGAGCTGCGTATGTCTTTTTGCAGGTGTTGCTTTTAACCTTGACAGTTGCCACGAAGACAACGGGTTGGACATGTGGCAGAATCATTTTTATAGACAATCCTATTTGTAGGTTTCTCGATTGCAAAATCTGCATCCATCTTTGGGTTACTCTATTAATCATCGCTTTAGCGATAATCTGGTACACAACATTAATCAAATTGATTGGTCTGAATTCACGAACAGCCCTTGCACCTTCCTTTTTTGGAGTCAATACCACAAAACCGTAATTAAGTCGACTGCTCTCCAAAGATTCATAATAAAATTCCTCAAACAAACCACATAGATTAGGACTAGTACATGCCAAAAACTTGGAAAAACAGAGCAGGAAACCCATCAGGTTCAGCTGCGTCTTAAGATCATATATTATCAACTATATGCTTAATTTCTCTTCTGCAAACTATTTTCATGGTCAGCAGACCCCAATTTTGTAGCAGGAATCTGAACTCTGAGTAATACACATGAAAAAAATATTTTGATAATAATGTGTAAAGCATTTTTTACTGGCTGGTTCGATTATCCAAAATCTCAATATCGTTCTCAACTAAAAGCAGGAATGAAGTTTCTTCTCTTTCGTCCATAAGCTATTCTATGCAAATAGCTAGTATTACGATCCTTCTCTTATAACTAATGAGCACTGGACCTTTGTATCGATAATATTACTTCTGCAACATTTTGATTAAGTTCATCCACCACAGCCTGTCTCCCCAAATTCCCTCTCAGATAACAACCTATCCTCCAAATTGTCAAAAGCCGTAAGCATATCAAGTAATTCTTATTTAGTACCTTTGATGCTATCATAACTGGATTAAACAGGTTTTTGATATGTCTCCTTAGCATCCCAAGTTTGTGAACACACAAGTAGCCCAACATGTAGGATAGTAGGCCAAACCTGCCTAACCAATTACTGAAAATCAGCTTTTTGCAACCAAGCCTTTTCAAATCTAAAGACTTCTCTTTACAGTGTTTTTGAATAGTATGAGTAATGTAATCAATCCGTTCTATCTCCATATTCTAAAACATATGTACACCAAAAGTTTGATTGTAGAAAATGCTGCCTACAGTGACAAAATGGGAAGCAACCTACCGTGTCCCCCCTTACACACCGTTGAATTTGCTTTGAGATTAGCAAACAAGACACTATCTCAAAATAAATTCAGTTGCGGGAAAGAGGGCCACTGTAAGATGTCACCTCCAGTGTCAGACGCTTTAGACCCTTTTCACGCACAGATGTATCCATAAAAGGTAAGAATACATATAAAAAAATACATATACGACTATGTCCTCTTTTATATATTGGAAGTTTGCCTTGTCATGCTTGCATTGTTGTCTATAAATCATGGCCAGAATGTATCCGTCTCACAGGAAACTTAAAACTATGGTTTTAGGCTTTTAGCTTTCATCAAATTTTGCCAGTCTTCTGATACGCTCTAATTTTATCTATTTTGGTCCGTACATTATTAACATCTCACTTACAGCAATTTTTATCGGCATACAAACTATTTGAAAGAGGTTTGAATTGTTTTCAGAATGTAGTTATGTTAACATGTTTGCAAAAATATTGCATTATTATCCCACTGAATATCATGGACGCCTATTTCCTAAGAAGTTGATGCGATTTCCATCCGGATGGCCTAATTATCGATCCCTTTTGTTGATAGGTTTCAAAATCTTGGGGAGATGATGACTCTTGGCAGGAATGATGCGGCAGTTTCCCCAAGCTTCATCGAGGGTGTAACACTGGAAGGGCCTATTGGCCATACGGGTATTTTTGTTTATCCATGCTCCCAGCCCTCATTTTCTTCGTTTGTTATGTTCCTCAATGCCATTAACTTAACCCGAATCAAATTAAATGTTGATTGCAGCAAGGAAGCTGGCATACCTGTGGAGATTACCTACGGATGAACATAGAGCAAAGGTAGGACTCAGCTGGCTTACAAAGTCTGCCGTGGATTCTGTTGCCGCACTACAGAGCATGTTAACCCAAGTTCTATCGGGATCATAAAGAAATTTGTAAATGCTGCTACTTTGTTTAACCAGAACATGTTATGACTGTACATTTCCATTGGAATACCATCCTTAGCTCATATTTTTTTGTTGCCCTGGAGAAGACAAGTTCACATGTGCAGAAAGTAGATGCTTGCAGTAGATTACACTTTCAGAACCCTGCACCACTCCATTTAAATATGTTGCCTGAAATAAGATATTGTTGGTAATTCTTGTCCGAAATCGACCTTTGTTGATTACATACAGGGCCTATGAGCATTTGCTTATCTTCTACATGTGGAGAAATCTATTTTTCCTGGAGTTTGGCATATTAAAAAAATATAAAAAAGAAAAGAAGAGAGAGGGGGGAGATATAATTAGCATATGCTCTTACGTACTCTTTGAAAACCCCATGGAGAATCATGTAAGTAAATAATGCTTATTTTTCTAATAGAACCAAGAGATGCCCTAATCCTTGCTGGTGTAACTTGTGCACACTAAGAGTGATTGCTGCACTTGTGAAAAAGGCTCAAGTGAACCACGAGGCATGAACTCCATACATGGTTATCTTCTCATTCTGCTGCTTCGGTTTCCTGACCGCTACTGATGCAAGACAAGGTGAGTATGTTCATGAGTTAATCAATCTAAATGGCTGCTACAAAATGGTATCTTTGCGAGCCATCAAAGTTTCTTGATGAGAGCAAAGTATTTCCTCTGACAAAATTTTCCCAACTGGTAGGATCGAAGGAAGCCGACAAGATAGATGCGTTGCCTGGTCAGCCTTAGAAAAGGCTTCATTTCAGTCAGAATGCAGGTTATGTTACTGTCGAAGAGAAAAATGGAAGAGCACGCTTATATTACTTTGTCGAGTCTTCTCGAGGCCAAATCAAGAAGCCACTTCTCCTCCTATGGCTCAATGGAGGTACTTGCATTGTCTTTACATCAAACATAAGCTTTATAGATGATTTAATACAAGGATTTTATGTCAAGTGCACTATTAAACATATGAAAATTGATGACTTCACTACAAAGTTCATTTTTACGATTTGGTATTTTGTAGGTCTTGGATGCTCCTCTTTAGGATATGGAGCCATGGATGAAATAGGGCCCTTCAGAGTAAATTCTAATGGAAACCCCCTTTTGCTGAAGCAAGTACTCATGGAACAGGCACAGGTGAATAAATTGTGTGGTTTTTTTTTCGTTTTTTGTTTACTATTTTTCTGGCTAACTCATGAGAGAAACCTATATCAACAGATTGAAAATTGAATATTCTACTGATATCAGTGTTGCAAAATTGCAGTTGCAAATGCCATCTTCTTGGAGCCTTCGGCTGGAGTTGGCTCCTCATACCCCAGGACAGTGTGTGTTTATAAAAGAAATGACAATAAGAGAATAGCAGATGGTTGCTATAATTGTCAATTGGTTGAAGCGAGTCCCCAAGTACAAGGACTGTGATCTTTGTAGCAGGAGAAAGCTATATACTGGCTAATCTCATTCTCATGAACAACCGCAAATCATCGATCAACCTGAAGGGCATCGTGGTAAGTCACACTACACTGCGTTTAGTTTCACGGAATAGAATGATCATTCTCTTATAGTGCATCATATCATTCGTTGTTGGCTTATATTCTTTTTTAAATATAATTAGATTGGCAATGTTTTGCTAGAGTCGAAGACGAAAATGATAGACATCTAGGAATTTCTCTGGTCTCATGCCGTGTACTCTTGACGAGGCATGCATGCTGATTCACGAAAATTGCAAGATTTTAACCAGTCTTCCCATGAATGCTTGAATACTATTAAGATAGTTGAATAGAAGCTGGTTCAATCGATATAAACAACATATATGCTCCTACTTGCCAGAAGAACAACTCATCTATTGCTAAAATTCCAGCAAGTTCTCTCTTATTATATTCTCCCAAGGATTTGGAATGAACATCAAATAAATATGTAGCAATGAAGATAAGAGTACTTTCCTAGTTTGGTGAAATTATTGCTACTTGATCAGAAAGAGAAGGATGATCCTTGCAAAAGGCTCTAAATCGAGCATGAGGTGCAAAAGGCTCTCCATGCCGTCCCAGGGCAATATGAAAAATGCAAGTACTGTATTATCAAAATGCGTCTCATTTCATCCTGTGCATGCAGCAGACGTGAGGGCTTGTGTGATTTCCGAACCTCATCTTACTTCAAACTACTTGCGGACGATTTAACTGGATCGATGGTCCTGGTACCATGGTGGATGTAATCAAACAAACCAGAGCCATTTGTCTAAGTCATTGGCTATCCAAGCAAGTTAATTTCACCGACAATATTGGTAAGATGACATTGTATCTATAGATGCATGAGAGGTTTGTACTTCACATCAATATGCATAAAAAGGTAACATGATGCGGAGACTGTGGTTATTCAACTGGGATTAATATTTCAGCGGCGATGTTGATGCAATGATTCCGGTGACATCCACTAACTCCATAAGATTACTCGGCTTGCCTCTTCAGAGACGATGGCGGCCATGGTACTCCAATGGCGAGGTATGAGATTTTATACTGAGCCATACTCAGATTAGAGAAACTCATCTCTTGCAAATCCTGTCCTTGACGCTATGTTTTAAGTCAAGTATGACACTGTATTTCGATTGCCAATGGCAGGTTGGTGGACATGTTGTTGCGTATAACGGACTAACTTCTGTCACAGTGCGAGGTGCAGGCCACGAGGTGCCAACTAATCAACCAGAAATGGCCATGACTATGATCTCTGCATCCATTCTGGGAAACCTCCTGACTTCTTCCTGAAAAGCATCACCTCATGCTAGGTTGCCGAAAGTTTATATGCATGAGCACATGTTTTCTGTACTCTTGTGCATGTTGCATAGTCTGAATTGCTTAGGAATCCATCAAGGTTATTGTTGATTCTCATCCGATTCAGGTGAAGAAAATTTTACATGCACCAGAACATAAAATTTACATAAAATTTACATTCGTTGTCACTAAGTTGTGTTAAAAATATGGTACAAAACATCAAAAATATTTCAAAATTAATCTAGAATTTATGCAGATTGTTGAGATTTTTTGGAGATTTTTTGGAGCCCAAAACAATGATTTATGAAGCCAAGCCCAGTGAATTTATTCGGATTTTTCAACTACAGTAAAAAGCTCAATATTGGCTGCCCTCGGATGCTGGCACGGCCTACGCATGTTCGGCCCACGGCGGCTCGTGAAATGTGTGCATCACGCGTGTTGAGCGTGCTCGTGCGGGAGCACGGTGCTCCCGCAACGCACACGCATGTGGAGTGTGCATGTGGAGCGGGAGCATGTGTGCGCACGGAGCATGAGTGGCAGCGGCACAGATCCAAGTGCACTTCGGACCCAGATTCTGTTCTAGACTGTTAGGGTTTACAAGGGTATCCAGGAAAGGGCCATAAAGACATTGCCTTCGTTGCCTCACATACTTTGCTTTATGGTGTCCCACCGCACTCTTTCCAAATGGAATGGATTCTTCGTGGATGGAGCCACCTTGCATTTTTTAAACTAGCTGCATTTTGTAGCGCGCGTACTCTTCTGTGGAGTCGCACAGAACGAGCCTTATGTTTCCTCCAACGACTAGCTCCCCTTTCTTGTTTTGGTCCGACAATGGCCATTCTCTTGTCGTGGAAGGACATCCGCTTGTGGTGTGGTCCAACCCATGGAAAACCCTCATCCCCCGTTGCTCAGTGCTCCTTGCAGCTTTGCTTGGCTTTACCCGCGTGCTATGTTTTTGACGCGATTCTTGAGCGATTCTTGAAAGAATTTCCTATATATATTTGTGGCTATCTGTAGAAAATATAGATGACAAATTGAGGGCCAAAGAAGGGTTGTTTGAGAGCTTTTCTCTATTATTTTTTTCTCTGAATTCTTAGTAGGTTTGGTTATTCTTTTAAACCAAACGTCATAACCTATAATTTAAGATTATTGAAGCATTAGTGATCTCTCCAACTGGATGTACTCCAAATTTTAGGTGGAACATGTATAAACTTGGTGTCAGGTGCGTGTTTATATTTTGTTTTGTCTTAATTTTAAATATATTACTAGTGCGGGTTTTGTAAAGAAAGTCATTAGCTTTATTCGTTGTTTCAATGATCTTGTAATTCTGCAGGATAATTGCTTTCTTGATAAGTCAATCAAGAGGGCATATGAGCCCAAGAGAGGTGATTTCAATCGCCCCTAATAAGTTGTGGGTATCTAGGAGGCAATTCATTGATGACATTGTTCTCATGTTGAGAAGGAGATCAAGATCATTCTATATCAATCGAAGGCCGAAGATCTTCTTTTGGTTATTGCTTCCTACATTCTGTTATTTGTGGATGTTTAGGAATTTGGGGAATTACTAATCATAAATGTTTCTGGATGTTTTCTCACCCAGGTATTGTTGAATGATGGCGGGGTTGCAGCAACAGACGTATGATGATGTTGGCAGTTGACTGGATGTCGAACGAGCCAACTTCGAGTTGAGTAGGCATCTATCTGAGCTACTAGTAGCTGACTGGAGACTGGACTAGCTGTCGGACTGGATAGACCACAATTCGAGCTATTGACGGCTGGCTGGAGACTGGGCGAGTTGTTGGAAGAGCACTGGTCCGAGTTGTTGGAGCCCAGTCCGAGCAACCTCTGGGCCACATCCATCATCTTGCAACTTGAGGATCTCGTTAGAAAAGGTCAGATCTGGGGTCCGACCTAGTCTCCTCCGATACTTAAGGCAGATAGCAACTCAAGAATGCTCGTGATAACTATGACTGATCTGTTAGGAAGATCAATCGATAGTTATCGTGCCGAGCTAGGGAGGAAATATAGAGTTTAGGTGGAGAAGATACTAGTGCATGAGTACTTGAATTTTTGGTTGTCAGAAGAATGTCGTAGAATGTGTGTAATCGTCCCAGAATTCTTCCATATCTCATTGTCCAAGAAACTATTTATACGCATTGTTTTGGAGGGACGTTAAAGGGTAACATCCGAGCCTTTAAGCTGTTTTATTGCCCCTGAGCTGTCACCATTGATGACGAGCTATCGGTTGGTCATTGAATGACTCCGTTATGATCTAAGTCTTTAAATGAAGATGTCCAACAATTAGTTGAGCTGTCATCTTAAATGAAGAGACAGTTGGCCTGACACGAGAGCCCCCCAAATTGCTGGGCCAAAGCTGCAGCCTTCACTGGGCTTTTGGGTTAGCCAAGTCCTGTATTAATGGCCCCCCATCTCTGAGCTCAACCGCTGCTGTGGTTAAGATCGGGTGATGTGTCATGTATTGAGCTGACCCCGGTCGCATGGTTAGGTTGGCTCAAGAGGTCCACTGAGAGTGATCCCCGATCATATAGCTACATCGGCCCGTGAGGGAGTGGCTCTCGACCGTATAGCTGATCAGCTCACAAGGTCTTTTGAGTAATCCACAATCATATAGCTTGATCGTCCCCGAGGGAGTGGCCTCTGATCGTATTATCGACCATCCCGCAAGCTATTTTCGAATCCCCGATTGTATCGCTAGATTGGCCCATGAGGGAGTGACCCTCGATCGTATAACCGACCAGCACATGAGGTTTTCTAACATCCCGGATCGTATAGGTAGATCGGCCCACGAGGGAGTGGCCCTCAATCGTATATCTGACCAGCCCAAAGGTCTTCTGACTTCCCCGATGGTATGGTAGATCGGCCTGCTAGGGAGTGACCCCCAGATTGTATAACTGACCAACCCGCGAGATCTTCTGACATCCCCGATCATATGGCTAAATTGGTCTGCGATGGAGTGGCCCCCGATCGTATAGCCGATCAACCTGCGAAATCTTCTGACAAGATATTCACGCTGATCTGTGGACCTGCACACTTTAGAGACAACGAAATGGGGGAAGCCGTTTATGGTCTTCCCATTAACGCTCTCTTGGAGTTATTAGCTCGGCATGATATAATTTTCTTTGAAATAAAAAACATAGAAACGAAAAAATAGCACAAGAGTTTGCTCGATTTACTGGTTTTTTTACTGATAATACCTCCACAGATGCTCTGCATTTCAAGGATAGACGAGCGCATCCCCGGGAGCTCATATGGCCTAGTATCCTTGATAGCTCTTATAGGTCGTCTTGTATGACCAAAGTATCTTTGAGAGCTCTTCCGGCCAATGCATTCTTTGTCATCATATACCGCTCTGCTCTGGTGAGGAGTTGATCCAAGCTGCGGGTGATTTATGATGTAGAGATTATTTCAAGTCTTCACAACGAACCCCCTTCTTGAGTGTCGCAATGGTCACCGTTACTGCAGCTCTCGAGATTCAGTCTCTCTGAGTTAAAGCGTGTCAAGAAGATTCTTAATGTCTCCACCTCTTTCTGCACCAATGTGAATTTAAGGCATGAGCTCTGCTTCCTTCTTCTTTCTACCATGAATTGGTGACAGAAGACTTGGGTCAAGCTATTGAACGACCCAATAAACTGATTAGAAAGTCCATTGTACCACTCGTTTGTGGTTTTTCGTAGAGTTGTTTGGAAAGCTGAGCATAGGAGGGATTCGTCGGCTCTCTGTATCTTCATCACTCCTTTGTAGTATTGGACATGTTCACGTGGATCTATCGAACCATTATATTTGTCCAGGTCAGGCATCTTAAATCTGAGCGGCAGCATGGTCGAGGTGATTCTCTTCTTCGTGATTCCTTTCTTTAAAGGGATTTGCTCCTCATCCAAGCTGTTGGAAGAGCTTGGATGGCAGAGGCTGTCTCTCCGAGTCTTCCTCTTGAGGCCTTCGTGAGATCTACGATGAGAGCTGTAACTTCGCCCACGATGGCTATCTCTATGTCGGTTGTCAGTCAGAGTCAGATGGCTGTCCTCAGCTCCACCAAGTGTGCCCCTAAGACCGGATATTAAGATGTGGCCCCCAGTCTCGCCATCCTGAGCTCCTTCTGAACGAGGGGTGATGGTGCATTGTTGCTGCAGTTGAGAAGGAGTTGGGATGGTTGGTGGCCTTGTGGTTGGCTGGGGCTGCAAACCCATCAGTCGTTCAAGCACGTCACTGTATGAGTGGAAGAACCAGGATCTATGTGGAAGAACCAGGATCTATGGCTTAGGCACTCTATGAGTGGAAGAACCAGGATCTATGTGGTGCGGCGTAACATCCGCGACCACTGTGCTAATTGGCCTTTCATGCACTTGATTGGTGGATCGAGTCATCGTCTGTGTGGCTGATAACGTAGATGTCGATTCGATTCCCACAGACGGTGCCAAATATTTTCGGGTTTTTTCTCACTACTGGTATTGTTGGATGATGGTGGGGTTGCAGCAACAAGCATATGACGGTGTCGGTAGCTGACTGGATGTCGGACGAGCTAACTCCGGGTTGAGTATGCCTCTAGCTACTATAGCTCACTGGAGACTAGGTGAGCTATCCTTGGGCTAGATAGACCACAATTTGAGATACTGGCGACTGACTAGAGATCGAGCGAGCTATTGGAAGAGCTCTGGTCTGAGCTGTTGGAGTCCAGTCCGAGCTATCTGGGCCACCTCCAGCTTCCTGCAACACGAGGAGCTCGTTAGTGAGGGTCGGATCTAGGTTTCGACCTAATCCCATCCGATGCTTAAGTTAGATAGTGACTCAAGAAGATTCGTTGTAACTATGAACGATCTGTTAGGAAGATTAACCGATAGTTATCGTGCCAAGCTATGAAGGAAATATAGAGTTTAGGAGGAGCAGATACCGGTGGGAGTAACTGACTTTTTGGTTGTAAGAAGAATGTCCCAGAATGTGTGTAATCATCCCAGAATTCTCACCTCTCTCATTGTCTGAGAGACTATTTATATGCATTGCTTTGAATGGACGTTAGAGTGTAGCGTCCGAGCCTTTACGCCGCTTTGCTGCCTCTGAGCTATCGCCATTGATGACTAGCTAACGGTTGGTCATTGAATGACTCCGTTATAATCCCATCCTTTAAATGAAGATGCCCAATTGTCGGTTGATGTCAGTTGAGCTGTCTTCTTAAATGAGGAGACGGTCGGCCTGAAGCGAGAGCCCCCGGGTTGCTGGGCTGAAGCTGTAGCCTTCACTGGGCTTTTGGGCCAGCCCAGTCCTGTATCAATAAAGATTTAGACAATGCAACCACAACCTGTCCTTGTAGAACATTAGTAACATGGGTTTCCTGTTCCTTGTCTGATAAAAACTAATTTTTAGTTATTTATCTATTTTAATAATAATAAAGGTAGACCAACTTATTCTAATAAACACAACTTTTCTTAAAGAAACATGATGATTACCATTACTAAAGGTCTTATTATTAATGGTTTAACCCATAACGGTTGGTTTAACCCATAACGGTTGGTTATATGTCCCATTGCAGACGTTCTACTCTTTTTTTTAATGAAAAGTTGCAAATTCTTGCAATCTGCAGTCAGTGTTAATTTGTCAGGGTCACTATGATTTTATTTTTCAATATTCTCTCTTCCGTAGGAGTAAAAGTTTTTTTAAGAATACCAGTATTAATTGTGTTTCCTTAGTCAATGAATCACAAGTTTGTTTCTGTTTTTCCTTAAAAAGGAAAAAAAGGAAAAAAAAGCAAGGATGATGGCCAGATAGTTCTTAATGAAAGCCCGAAGACAACATAACGTTTTTTAAATACATACAGTAACAGGATCAGTTGGCCATGCAGCAGTAGGCAATTGCATACGTGTGAACACCAAACAAATAACAGCAGCTTGAATTTTGAGGAATCTTCATGTATTCGTGTCACGTTTAAGTTGTTTTATGTCCATAATGATCTACGTTCCAGAAAAGGAACAAAAAAACAATACTGGTGAGGCTTGATTCAAAAGCTCCAAATGCTGGTGAGTTAGTTTCTTGCTTTTTTGAGCATCCAAACATGTTACCACCCTCCCAAAGGAAAGCCATTACACAATATTTGAAAATTTTGAACTAAAAGCCAGGGGAAAAAGGAAGGCATGACTACTTATAGGGTTATAGACCTGTTACTTTGTACCAAATCTGTGTCATTTAACCATTTCTGGAAAGCAAAACTGGCTGAAAGCATGCATTATTGTTGGAGTTAGAGGCTCCACTGATGACCTGTAACTTGGAGTCTAGCTATTTGCGGTTGCTTCCAGTATCAGTGGCTATTGTTACCTGGCTGATATTTTAGTACGTATTATCTCGGGACCAATGAAACAGCTGGGGAGCAACTGATTGATCTTAACTTGACGCGTAGCGCTAATTATATGATAATGTTCATAACATACCAAGCATTTGCCTGCCTGGATAACGATTAGCCATGCAGTAAAATCTTGTTATTGGATGAAATTTTAGTCCATATGAAGTAGAAATTTAGATACAAAATACTGCGCTAAATCCACACTGCTGCAGATGATATCTTATGTTTTCTGACATGACACAGAAAGCATAATGTCAACATATATAATATCATGCAAACTGCTAATGTCCTACAATTAACAAGCTTATAATTAATGTCCAATGGTTAATAAGAATTGTTAGATTGAAACTAGGTTGAATGATCCGCCATGAAAATTTGATTAAAAGTTCAAATATGTTGCCATAATCCAAATGTTGCCGTCCCCAGTTTGACTCCAAAGAGCTTTGATAACTACAATGTTAATATTGTTTCAACTTTGATTAAAAGTGGTCCACTCTAAGCAAAGCAAAGGCCTATATAAAGGCCAGCATTTCAATCACAGTCATATTGCAGAGGAGATCACCATGAGGGACTCACATTTCTCTTTGATCATTCTCTTGTGTTGTCTCATGGGATTATCTGGTATCAGTGATGCTAATCAGGCAGAGCAGCTGAAGATGCTGATCAAATCAACACATTTCTCGAGTTCTTCCCATGATGATTCATGGGTGGATTCTTTCGCATCAAATTATTCCTCACCGGTACATGTCAGTCCCCAAGACGGAATGATGGAGGCTGATAGGATAACGGCGTTGCCAGGTCAGCCAACCGCCGTGGGTTTTGCCCAGTACTCTGGGTATGTGAGTGTCGACGAAAAGAATGGAAGGGCCTTGTTTTACTACTTCGTTGAGTCTGCTTCCAACTCTTCGACGAAACCACTAGTCTTGTGGCTAAATGGAGGTGCATGACTAAACTCTTGCACTAACAGAGTTTTTATTTTTTATTGATTACACAGCATAAATAAATTTTAATTGCTCTCTTTATGTGATCGAATGTTGGGGATTGACAGGGCCTGGATGTTCATCATTGGGTTTTGGAGCCATGTCCGAATTAGGACCCTACAGGGTCAATAGTGATGGGAAGACCCTTTCTCTTAATAATTATGCATGGAATAATGGTGAGTTTTAATCTGCAGACATTATTTTTATTTTCATTGGCTTGTTTTAGCTATTCGCATAAACATACTTGAATGTTTCTCCCTACAACACTGGCAGTGGCGAATGTATTATTCCTGGAATCACCGGCGGGAGTTGGCTACTCCTATTCAAACACAACTTCAGATTACGCTAAGAGTGGAGACAAAAGAACGGCGGAAGATTCCTACACCTTTCTAGTAAATTGGCTGGAGAGGTTCCCCATGTACAAAACACGAGCATTCTTCATAGCCGGAGAGAGCTACGCCGGCCATTATGTACCACAGCTTGCCTACACCATTTTGCAGAGGAACAAAGTCGCGAATCAGACCATCATCAACCTTCAAGGAATCGCTGTAAGTATATCTAAATAAGCAAAGATGTTTCATATTGCACGATTTCATATTCTTATTGAAAGATGGCTATGTCCTACATGTAGATTGGCAATGCATATGTTGATGCGGTTTTGAATATGGTTGGCGAAGTTGAATATTTATGGAATCATGCTTTGTTCTCCGATGAGACATATTCGACGATCAAAAAATATTGCAACTTTTCTAGCGAGAATTTGTCAGAAAAATGTCAAACTGCCCTGAAAAATGCTGGTAACGAAACTGGGAACATCGATCCCTACAACATATATGCACCGCTTTGCAAAGATTCACAGACCTCAAGCAGGTCCAATCAAGCGGTACATTTTTTTAACTTCATAATCAATTCGTCGATCTTATAATAAAGTTTGATGTAATATAGGACTAGTATTACAGTCGAATAATAGTACTGTATTTTCTTACTGACCAGACAACAGAGTTTGATCCTTGTACCGAAGACTACGTCTATTCTTACCTGAACATCCCTGCAGTGCGGAAAGCACTTCACGCCGATGTGCCAGGGTCGCCGGATTCATGGGAGCCGTGCAGCCAACTGATCACATGGAACGATCAGCCACTAACAATGGAGCCAATAGTTACCAAGCTTATTGCTAGCAATATTAGCTTTTGGTTGTACAGGTGAGCTTGTCTGCTGTTAATTACTGGAAAGTTGGAAAGAACGGCATACTGAGTAGAAAATTTTTGCAGCGGGGACATCGATGCAATTGTTCCAATAACAGCTACGAGGCTCTTCATCAAAAAGCTTGGACTGGCCTTAAAAAGTTCATGGCGTCCATGGACCCTGAACGACGATGTAATACTGTGGTAAATGAGTTCATTTTGGTGGAATAGCTTTAACTGAGTTCTAATTTTTTGATTTTTTTGCTGAAATATAAGGTCGGGGGCTATGTTGAGGAGTACAATGGAATGATGCTGGCAACTGTAAGAGGAGCGGGGCATGAGGTCCCAAGTTACCAGCCCGAAAGAGCACTCCACATGATTACCTCCTTCCTTCAAGGGCAGCTCCCTCGTTAGAAAGCGATCTACATAATTTTATTTTTCATCAGGATGAACCAATAATATGATGTAATAAAGCTCCGTTGTGCATGAGAATTGTGAGAGTGAATCAGTTGTCCTTCAGTATAGAAGTTCTCGACGTTTTCTTTTCAAATATTATGTGTTTGAATATTCTCGTTAGATCTGCTCACAAATTTTACAAGGTAAATGCTAGTTGTTCCGCAAATAGATGCGATATTACTACTTAGTCTCCAAGATGAGTGAGTGAGGGATGATAAGATCATGAAACATGCCAGACAAGCTAGCCATGCATACATATATTGATATGCATGCTTGGTACACTGCTGTGGACACACATGCCTAAAGATTACTTTTTCTCGGTGCTTTGCGTTGTCAGCCGAGCGGAAGCAATCAAATCGTGGAAGTATCTAGCACGAAGAACAAATAGAGAGAAAGCAAACAAAAGATTTAGGTCGCCTTAACGACCAAGGAAACACTTTTTAATTTCAATTAGGAGATACAAAAGATACTCAACTACTCTTAAGAAATCCTCACAATTGGCTCTCTCATAGATGCCTCTCAATGATCCTATGGAACTTTCAATATGACCTTATACAAGTTTCTCTAATGCTTCAGTAGAAGTTCAATTGGATTCCCAATTTTCGATACTAATAACTAAAACCATTACCACCCTTTTATAGGGATGAAGGGGAGGGGGGTTGGTGCACCAGCCCCCCCTTGAGTTGGTGCATTTTGGACAATCAAAGGGCAACCCACATAGGGCTGCTGGAAATTTCCAGCAGCCACATCGAGCCAACAACCACAAATCTCCACCTTGACGAGATATTAGGTTTATGTCACACAATCGATCGTCAGCGCTCCTCCTCGGTGAGAATCATCTCGTGTTCCCGTCATTTTGCCTCGAAAGGCTCATATGGCTCCGCAGAGCCTCATTGCCCCAGAAGGGGCCACCAAAGTCATCTCGTATTGTCAACATACAAGTCCGAGCTATACTCGAACTTGAATCCGATATCGACCTTCATAAGCTCGTCCGTCGAACAATCATTAGTGCCAAGTAACTCCACCCGATCCTAGGCTTCATTAGTCGTCGTTGATTCCATCTCATCACACCAATCTTTCCTTTGTCCACATAGGTCACCATTGTGCTCCACCTCACAGAATAAGGTCGGACACTCATCACACCTGACAACGAAAGCAAACAAGACCCTTCTTGCATGTTGGCATCTCTCACACCTTGGTCTTTAAAATTTTGATAGAATCCATCCGCTGTGCAAGTTGTGGGGACATGGTATCTCCACCATACTGACTTCACCCATCACCTCTATTAGCACCACCTCTGCGGAGATCATCCAATGACGTCGTCTTTGGTGCGTGCGAGCTTGAGTCGGTAACTCGCTCATCTGGAACTCTCGTCGTCTTCATCATCACCGTATCATCCAAGTAATAGAGATTGCCTTCACGTTTTCCCTTCATCAGGATCATTGCTCCTCGTGTCACCATCAAAGTGCCGTCCTCCATAGTCACTTTGCACCCTTGTGCTTCTAATGAACCAAGCGGTATCAAGTTGTACGTCAGGTCGGACACATAATGAACATCGCCTATGTCCCGTGTGACACCATCACTCATCTTTATGTAGGCCGTGCCAATGCCCGCCGTCGTGCATGCTCCATCGTCTCCAAGAAGGACTTTACGCTTACTACATTCGTGGAAAGTAGTAAAGTACTCTCTGTGTGGTGTCATATGGAATGAGTAACCCGAGTCAAGCACACATCCCCCCTTCATCACCCCTTCTGTCACACCAACTAGGACACACTCACCCACCTCCTCGCTTTTGACGATGTTGGCAGTAGCATCATCTTCTTATTGGCCTTTGGACACTCCCTTGCCCAATGTCCTCTTTCCTTGCAAAAGGCACATTGATCTCTCTCGATGTCTGTGCGCAGAGCTATACTATTGTGTAATGGCCCTGAGTGCCATATACGTTAGGGCCTATCTTTCTGTGAGATATATACTGTATCTATGCTTGAATACGTGTATATGGGTATAATAATGGAGTGCAGTGTGTGTTATTGTGTAGTGATATGTTGGTACATTCATATTAGTATATTATTACTTATTGTTGGATTAGTAATATTAGTGTGTTAGTGCTTGTATTCATAAGGTTGTTTCTTTAGTAATGTGTTGAGTGTGGGGTTCTTTGTGTATTATTATTATTATTATTATTATTATTATTATTATTATTATTATTATTATTATTATTATTATTATTATTATTATTAGGGTTCTTTGTGTATTATTATTATTATTATTATTATTAGGTTTCTTAGCGTATTGATTATTGGGATTTCTTGTGTATTAATAAGGGTGTGTGTAGAGTGATGGCTCCTTAAGTAATTAGTAGATGGTAAGTATTAAGCTATGGTTTAGTGTAGGAGGGCAAGTGTGAAAGGGGTTACAGGGGCAAGAATGAGGCTAGTGTGAAAGGGGTTATGGGGGCAAGAACGAGGCTAGTATGGAAGCGGGTTGGGTTAGTGGCATTTTTGTAACTAGTGGGGAGTGTGTGTGTAAAGTATAAGGGTATGTAAAGAAATGGCTCACTTGTAGGGTGTGTGTGTGTGTATAATAAGAGGGGTATGTGTAAGGGAGTGGCAACCTTGCAAATAAAACACCAAATTAAAGGGCATTTATTTAGGAGTATTAAGAGATGGCATGAGATGTAATTACCATTTTAAGTTAGAAGGTATTTAATTAAGAGCTTTGAGTAATGGCAAACTGTTAAATAAAGTACAAAGCTGGAGGGCTTTTAATAAGGGGCTTTATGCAATGACAAACTTGTAAATAAAGGGACTCTTAGAAGAGATATTTTCTAAGAGATATTTTATGGACATCCTAATAAAATAAAAAATAGATATTTTATACACTAATAACATGCCACATGTAATAATAAGGGCCAAGAGATATTTTAATTAATTAATACTTTCTCTCTTCTACATTCTTCTCCGTCTTTCTTTTGTTTTTTCTTTTCATTTGTTTCTTTTTCCTTTCCTTCCTATTTGGCCGAACTACCCAACAAGAACAAAAAAAAGGAGGAACGAAAAAGAAAGAAAGAAAGGAGGAGAAATCAAAGAGAATGAAATTCAAGGAAATAGAGAAAGAGAAAGGAAAATAGATGAAGAGAAAGGAGGATGAGATGGAAGAGAAGGCTTCATCCCACATGGATTGAGGTAGGATCCCAAACTTGTGCATTAACTATTAAATTGGGCTTGTTATTGTATTTGCTACACAACTTAGTAATAAAGTTTACATTTTTAATTAAGTCCAAAGTGAAAGCAAGTAACTTTATTAAGTAATAGGCCTCATTTGTGCAAAAGGAGACATCTTTCTTAGCTATCTCAGCTACAATTAGCATCTTGATATCATCTTGATATAGTTCCATGCATTCTTGGCTAAAGTTAGATGATGAAAGTAAACATTGGTGTCAATTTTATATATGAGATGTCATTTTAAGTCAAGACTGGTTGCCTTTTGTGTGACTTTGGCTAAAAGTTAGTAGCTTTTTAATGTAGACATAACCTTGTATCTAATGTTGTACTCTCAATGTTGAATTTTAATGTTGGTAGTTATTTACGCTTGTAATTAAATTAAAGTTAGTAGCTTTAATGTTACATTCTTGATGTACATTTGCTTAAGCTTGTATATTTATGGGAAATATGTTGAATGGAGGATGGCTATTGGTGCTTCATGGGAAATATGTTCATGTTGCAAAGAAACTCTAATGAGGTTATGTTTATGTTTGGAGAATGGTGATAGTTAATGGAGAATGGTGATAGTTAATAGGGGATGGTTATTGGTGTTGCATGAAGGATGGTTGGCGGCATTTGAAAGCAGTTCATTACAAGGCATATACACGAGCACTACCATCCTACGCCAAAGCCATTGCCGGTGCGTGGCGAACGGAACGGTTCATCAATGGTGTATGTTGCATGTGAGATGTTTTATATTCCACAATGAAGTATTATGGAAATTAGTTCATGTTGCATATTAGCCTCTAAATTTTAAATGCAATTTTACTATGCTAGGCGCATTGTTCCTCTTATGTCACATTTATGTTACCATGTTGCCTTAATGTAGTTGTTACGAGGTGGAACTCGCGTACAATGAATTTGTATTATGGGGAACCAAGGGCACGATGGTTATATGGAAATGAGGGGTTAGGTAGGCTATTTTACAAGAGATTAGTGGGGTGAAGAGGTCGGATCCGTTGCCGGTGGAGCTCACAGGATCGTATCTCGTCGGACACAGCTGAGGGAGGTCGAACG
Source organism: Scilla litardierei (assembly GCA_030789695.1). Taxonomy (NCBI): domain Eukaryota; kingdom Viridiplantae; phylum Streptophyta; class Magnoliopsida; order Asparagales; family Asparagaceae; genus Scilla; species Scilla litardierei. Next base: position 11,671,352 of record CM061131.1, read on the forward strand.
GCTGGAGGTTGACGCTAACTTTGGCCAAGGGGCGAACTCTCCTGCAGCACGAACAACTCGTCAGAAGGGCGGGGTTGGGGTTCAACCCTTAGCCCCTCCGATGCCTAAGTCAGTAAAAGGGCTTAAATGGGGGCTGGACACGCCGGCCGGACTAACTGTGCGTCCGCCTCACGTGACGAGCTATAGGTGGGAGAACAAAGATATGGAGGATCTTTGCTCTCGTGTGTGAATGATAGAAGATGAGAGAGTTTTTCTAACCTTCCTCTCCGCAAGAGGAGAGAAGGTATTTATACCTGACGGGTGATGACTAGGCGTGCTGAGTTGGCTCGGGTGTCAGCGGAAGCTTCGGACAAGGACATCGGGAACAGGAGTTTCTGACCCGCCTCTGTCAGGCGGCGCAACGGCCCAGGGGTGCTTTTGTCGGGATGTCAGGGCCGAAAGCACTAACCGCCGGATAGGCCAGCCGCCTGGGGGTGCTTTGTCAGGCGGCCGGGTGACGTATGTGTCAGTCGTGTCCTTATCCTAGGCTGTTTGTCGTTAGCGGCGGACTAAGAGTCGGGTGGCTGCGGTGGTCCGCCCCGGCCGGCTGCGGTGGTCCGCCCCGGCCGGCTGCGGTGGTCCGTCCCGGCCGGCTGCGGGGGTCCGCCCCGGCCGGTTCGGGGAGCGCTGCAAGGCGCGCCTGCTTGGCTGGTCGCCCAGGATTTTCGGGGCGGCGGCCCTTTTGTGAAAAGGTGAGTCAATGGGGTATGTTAGCGGATCCGGATGGGAGTCGGGCTCCTACGATCTTTAGGTCGTAACAATTGCCCCCGGCATTCGAGTCTGAGGCGGTAGCCCGGCTCGGCTCGGATGGCGTAACATTACCCTTTAACCTGACTCGGACTTGGGTCCAAGCTCAGGGGTGGCGACGCTGCTCCCGCGGGTATTGCCCGCTGTTGCGGGATCGCGAGGTCCCATCCCGAGTGGGAACCCGGTGGGGCGTTGCCCCATAACGGCGTGCCGCTTTATGTGGCGGCTGGGTCGGATTTTGGGGGAGCCCGACTTTTTGAGAAGGTTGTGGTTTTTGTTGAGATGTGTTTACCGGACATGTTTGTGATTTTCGCGGGACTTCAGTCGCACTGTGCCTGGTGGACCTCCCAGCTGTTGTGCTCTTGGGCTCAGGGGAGGAGTCCATAAGGAGGAATATTATTCATCAACCTTTACCGGAGATTTAGATGATATTTACAACGATAGCGCAGGTGTGGCCCAACCTATGGTCGGGACGGGAGGTGGTTTATACTCGTCGCCCGCTACATCGGGATGGGCAGATCCCCGTTGCCGGGCGGTCTTCCCATTTACTGACCGCTGAATTCCTTCTGCCTCGTTGTCTGGGGAGGGGCCGACGCGCCGTGAATCACCATTTGGTTTAATCAGGGATGTAGTCCCGCGGTGGTTCCCCCTTCGGGGGGGGCTGACCCTCGTTTGTCGGGTGGAGCTTCTTACTTTCCCTTTCCTCGCTTCCTCGCGATCTGCCTCGCCGTCGCCGCGCTGGAGAGTTCCTCGCTAGGGATCCCGCGCACCGAGGGGGAACCCCGGGGGAGGAGGAGGACGAGGTAGCGGTGGCGGCGTCGCCCTCCATGGGGGAGTCCGGTGGGCCGGTTCTGCGGGGAAGATTGGGGGCCGGCAGACAGGCGGGTCACTGGGAGACCCGTGGGGGGTTTCCGCCCTCACGCCCGGTAGGGATCGCCGTCGGGTGAATGTGAATTGGGGTGTGGCGGCCCGCGGCTAGCCTTCCGGACCCTTCGTTTAATCCGGTAACGAGCAGGAGGAAGGCTGGCGGGCGGGGCCTCCCATGCGTAAGGGGAATATCCGGTTGGAGGCGGTGGGGCTATGGCGGCCATCGTCGGGGGGAGTGAGGTCCGTCGGTGGATGTCGGCTTTCTTCGTAGCTCGGTGGGGCGTTTGGGGCCGTTTTATGCTCGGAGTGAGGGGATGGGAATCCCCTGCGTCTCTCTTCCTCCTTCCCCCTGACCTCTGAAGGGGGGTATTTATAGCGAGATTCTGTGGAAGGGTTTTTCTTGGGTAATGCGGGGGATTAGTGCCGTTAATGGGTTCCGCGGAATCCCGCGCTTTGGGAATCGCTTTTCCCTGGCGGTATCCGGCACTCTGGCCTCTCGGGGGGCGTGTTGCTGCCGATGGCGTGTTGTCCAATCGTCCTTTCGTTATGTCAAGTCGCATCGTGGCGCTGCTCTGACGAGACAGGGCCTTGCGATCGGTCCGTTCCAGGTCATGTGTCTTGGCTTCTTGCGTGAGTTACACAATTCCTAATTATGCCCCCAACATTTCCGTGTCCGGGATCGCTAGGTCGCGGGGAAGGGGATGTTGTCGGCTTGCGTTGCCTTTGGCGGGGCGGGGAGTCGGCGAAGGGTTTCGGGATGAGATACGCTGTCCTATCATGATACGATTTTGGACCGAACCGGGTACGTAGGGCGAGCATTAGTTCACCCCTTTCCTATTGAGCGAAAGTTGTCGGTGACTTTCAGGGAGCGGGGGCGGGGGGAGCTCGGTTCGAAGCCTCGTATCGCGGGGTTCGAGCTACAGTGTTCTCCGAAAAATCTGAGTGTATGAAGAAGAATGTTTTTTATTTTTATTTAAATGTGTAAGAGCTGAGCTACAGCTTGTACATGAGTTCTTAGTTCGTCGCCCGTTGTGGGGTCAGATCCGGCTCGGGGAGGGGCTTTATAGCTATCCTCGCCCGGTCGTGTGGGCTAACTGACTTCCAGATCTAGGAGTCACAGAGGGCCGCGTGGGCCCGCTTTGACTGGAGCCGTTTTTGGCGCGGAGGCGATTGGTCGCCTTCTGTTCTGAAGTGTTGCGAGGTCTCTTTGGCGATCGGGCCGCCGTCCCCCCGTTGCTTCGTCATCTCCTGCCGCGGAAAGGGTTTTCCTCGGTCCGGAAGAGGCGCTGACAAGGGGGTCCGTCTGGTTGAGGCTTGCTCCTTGGGGATGTTCTTGAGCATCGGGCCGTCCCCCGCCGCCCCATGTCTCGCTGCTTCGGTTTGAGAGTGGGGTCCCGCGCCCGATATTGCATGGGCGAGCTGACACGCCATGACTCGCCGTTTGGGCTTGTCGGGGATGCAGCCTTTCCGAGGTCCTCGGCCGGAGGTCGAGGGCGGGGAGGTACTGGCCGGCCAGTGCTGGGGGCTCTCGCCTGCCCAGTCGGCTTTGAACGGATGCCATTCTTTCCCCGACTCGTCCTCGTTTAGGGGACGGAGGCGTGAAAGGTGGATTTCGCTTGTGTAAGCGGAATATCCGGTTGGCGATCCGTTTGTAAGTGGAATATCCGGTTGGCGATGCTGGAGATGTAGGCACCGCTGCCCAGGGCGGCGGGAACCATTGATGGCCGGTGACCTCTCTTTTGTTAGGAAGATTTATCTCTGCTCGTTTTTCGGTGGGTGGGGGGATCAAGTGGCGGTTTTTCATGTCTGCCGGTTCTCTTGCTTTCGGAGGGGGGAGTGGCGTCTTTATAGGGAGATGTCGCTGACGGTTTCTCCTTTAGTTATTGTGCTGAGTTGGCACCATTAAGGGGCTCCTCGAATTCATGCCCGTTGGAAACCGTCTTTGCCAGGTGGCTCTCACGGGTCCTCTTTTGGAGCGAATCATTAATGGTGGCGTGTTTCTCGAGCGGCCTTTCGTTTCGTCGAGTCACATCGGGGCCGCCTACTCGGGAACAGGCGTCGTTTCGTCCCGGTTTGTGTGCCCTTGTTTTTAATTTTCCGAGGTCCACGGGCCCGGGCCCCTCTCGGGTTTGGGTGGCTGAGGTTGGTCCTGCCCCAGAGGTCTTGAGGGGGGGAGCGGGCGTGTAGCCCGGCCCGTGTCCTTCTCTGGTTTGGGTGGCTAGAGTTGGCCCTGCCCCAGAGGTCTTGAGGGGGGGAGCGGGCGCGTAGCCCGGCCCGTGCCCTTCTCTGGTTTGGGTGGCTAGGGTTGGCCCTGCCCCAGAGGTCTGGAGGGGGGGAGCGGGCGCGTAGCCCGGCCCGTGCCCTTCTCTGGTTTGGGTGGCTAGGGTTGGCCCTGCCCCAGAGGTCTGGAGGGGGGGAGCGGGCGCGTAGCCCGGCCCGTGCCCTTCTCTGGTTTGGGTGGCTAGGGTTGGCCCTGCCCCAGAGGTCTGGAGGGGGGGAGCGGGCGCGTAGCCCGGCCCGTGCCCTTCTCTGGTTTGGGTGGCTAGGGTTGGCCCTGCCCCAGAGGTCTGGAGGGGGGAGCGGGCGCGTAGCCCGGCCCGTGCCCACCTCTGGTTTGGGTGGCTAGGGTTGGCCCTGCCCCAGAGGTCTTGAGGGAGGAGCGGGCGCGTAGCCCGGCCCGTGCCCTTCTCTGGTTTGGGTGGCTAGGGTTGGCCCTGCCCCAGAGGTCTGGAGGGGGGGAGCGGGCGCGTAGCCCGGCCCGTGCCCACCTCTGGTTTGGGTGGCTAGGGTTGGCCCTGCCCCCGAGGTCTTGAGGGGGGAGCGGGCGCGTAGCCCGGCCCGTGCCCTGCTCTGGTTTGGGTGGCTAGGGTTGGCCCTGCCCCAGAGGTCTTGAGGGGGGGAGCGGGCGCGTAGCCCGGCCCGTGCCCACCTCTGGTTTGGGTGGCTAGGGTTGGCCCTGCCCCAGAGGTCTGGAGGGGGGGAGCGGGCGCGTAGCCCGGCCCGTGCCCTTCTCTGGTTTGGGTGGCTAGGGTTGGCCCTGCCCCAGAGGTCTGGAGGGGGGGAGCGGGCGCGTAGCCCGGCCCGTGCCCACCTCTGGTTTGGGTGGCTAGGGTTGGCCCTGCCCCAGAGGTCTGGAGGGGGGGGAGCGGGCGCGTAGCCCGGCCCGTGCCCACCTCTGGTTTGGGTGGCTAGGGTTGGCCCTGCCCCAGAGGTCTTGAGGGGGGAGCGGGCGCGTAGCCCGGCCCGTGCCCTTCTCTGGTTTGGGTGGCTAGGGTTGGCCCTGCCCCAGAGGTCTTGAGGGGGGGAGCGGGCGCGTAGCCCGGCCCGTGCCCTTCTCTGGTTTGGGTGGCTAGGGTTGGCCCTGCCCCAGAGGTCTGGAGGGGGGGAGCGGGCGCGTAGCCCGGCCCGTGCCCTTCTCTGGTTTGGGTGGCTAGGGTTGGCCCTGCCCCAGAGGTCTGGAGGGGGGGAGCGGGCGCGTAGCCCGGCCCGTGCCCACCTCTGGTTTGGGTGGCTAGGGTTGGCCCTGCCCCAGAGGTCTTGAGGGGGGGAGCGGGCGCGTAGCTCGGCCCGTGCCCTGCTCTGGTTTGGGTGGCTAGGGTTGGCCCTGCCCCAGAGCTCTTGAGGGGGGGAGCGGGCGCGTAGCCCGGCCCGTGCCCTTCTCTGGTTTGGGTGGCTAGGGTTGGCCCTGCCCCAGAGGTCTGGAGGGGGGGAGCGGGCGCGTAGCCCGGCCCGTGCCCTTCTCTGGTTTGGGTGGCTAGGGTTGGCCCTGCCCCAGAGGTCTGGAGGGGGGGAGCGGGCGCGTAGCCCGGCCCGTGCCCACCTCTGGTTTGGGTGGCTAGGGTTGGCCCTGCCCCAGAGGTCTTGAGGGGGGGAGCGGGCGCGTAGCCCGGCCCGTGCCCTTCTCTGGTTTGGGTGGCTAGGGTTGGCCCTGCCCCAGAGGTCTGGAGGGGGGGAGCGGGCGCGTAGCCCGGCCCGTGCCCACCTCTGGTTTGGGTGGCTAGGGTTGGCCCTGCCCCAGAGGTCTTGAGGGGGGGAGCGGGCGCGTAGCCCGGCCCGTGCCTTGCTCTGGTTTGGGTGGCTAGGGTTGGCCCTGCCCCAGAGGTCTTGAGGGGGGGAGCGGGCGGGTAGCCCGGCCCGTGCCCTTCTCTGGTTTGGGTGGCTAGGGTTGGCCCTACCCCAGAGGTCTGGAGGGGGGGGAGCGGGCGCGTAGCCCGGCCCGTGCCCTTCTCTGGTTTGGGTGGCTAGGGTTGGCCCTGCCCCAGAGGTCTGGAGGGGGGGAGCGGGCGCGTAGCCCGGCCCGTGCCCACCTCTGGTTTGGGTGGCTAGGGTTGGCCCTGCCCCAGAGGTCTTGAGGGGGGGAGCGGGCGCGTAGCCCGGCCCGTGCCCTGCTCTGGTTTGGGTGGCTAGGGTTGGCCCTGCCCCAGAGGTCTTGAGGGGGGAGCGGGCGCGTAGCCCGCCCCGTGCCCTTCTCTGGTTTGGGTGGCGAGGGTTGGCCCTGCCCCAGAGGTTCGGAGATTTATCGAAACTGCAAAACTTATGCAGGAATAACCATATTGGGAAGAACGGATGGATATGTATACTGCGTATAAGAAAAGGAAAACTCACAACTATTGGTAGAATTTTTGCAGATGTTTTGCGTTCCAAGGGTGGGCCAGTTCGTTCCCTTCGGGGGTAGCCAGGATGTACGTGGCCGGCCCAACAATGTCGATGACCGTGTAGGGTCCTTCCCACTTAGCGGCTAGCTTTCCCCGCTTTGCAGTCTCGGGGTGGAAGGTGGCATCTCGGAGGACCAAATCGCCGATCCGGAAGGTCCGCGGTTTCACCCGGGAGTCGTAGTGCCGTGCCATCCTTTGGCTGTGCTTGACGAGGCTAGTCAAGGCCCGGTCTCGCACCTCGTCTATCAACTCCAAACTGAGGCCGAGTCCTTCTCCGTTGGCTTCTTCGTCGAAGAGCTTTAGCCGGAGTGTCTCCTCGCCGATTTCTACGGGAACGACCGCCTCCGACCCGTATGCTAGCACGAAGGGGCTTTCCCCAGTCGAGGCCTTGTGGGTGGTACGATAAGACCACAGGATCCCCGGCAGCTCGTCGACCCAGGCCCCCAGAGCGGCGTCCACCTTCTTCTTCATCGGGTTCAGGATGCACTTATTCGCGGCCTCCGCCATTCCGTTGCACTGCGGGTGGGCGACCGACGCGAATTGGAGTTTGATTCCCCAGCCTGAGCAAAAGTCGCGGAAGCCCTCGCAATCGAACTGCTTTCCGTTATCCGTGACGATGGAGCGGGGAATCCCGAAACGGCATATGATGGATTGCCAGATGAAGCCCTTCATGTCCGTCCACGCGATTCGCGCCAGCGGCTCTGCTTCGATCCATTTAGTGAAGTAATCCACGACGACGACTATGTATTTCCTTCCCCCGGAGGCTTTTGGGAATGGCCCCAGGATGTCGAGCCCCCATTTGGCGAAGGGGATCAGGCCCAAGATGGGCATTAGGTTGGCCGGGGGTGCAGTCGTCCGTCGACAGAACTTCTGGCATGCCTCGCACTTCTTGACGTATTGTACCGCATCCTGGATCATCGTCGGCCAGTAGTATCCTTGGCGCATTACTTTGTGGGCGATGGTGCGCCCGCCATGGTGGTTTCCGCAGAAGCCCTCATGCACCTCACAGATGACTTGCTCAGCTTGCTCCGGGCCCAAACACTTTAGGTAGGGCAGGGCATCGAAATTGGCTCGGCGGCGGCGGTATAGCACTCCGTCGAGAAGTACGAACGAAAGGGCCCGCCTCTCCACCTGTTTTGCCAGCATCCGTTCCCCGGGTAGCTCGCCCGTCTCCAGGTACCTCATTATGGGGGTCATCCACGACGTCCTCGTGTCCGCGCACATCAGTTCTCCCTCGTCGATGGTCGGTGTCGCAAGGCATTCCACGTAGATTGCCTTCCTGATCTCGGCCGCCGAGGAGGAGGCCAGCTTAGACAGGGCATCCGCGCGGAGGTTGCTGGAGCGGGGTAGGTGTTGGACGTCCGCTTTCTTGAACTTTCGGAGTTCGATCTGGATGCGATTTAGGTATCGCTTCATTGTTTCCTCTCGGGCTTCGAAGCCCCCCAGGATTTGTTGGATGACGAGGCGGGAGTCGCTCAAGAGCAACACGTTTGTCGCCCCCACCGCCCTAGCGAGCTTCAACCCGTTCACCGCGGCTTCATATTCCGCGACATTGTTGGTGGCCGGGAAGCTGAAGCACAGGGCGTACTCCAGCGAGCATCCATCCGGGGTTTGAATGACTATTCCTGCTCCTGTCCCAGAGCCTGTTGCGGAGCCGTCGACGTGGATGGTCCATAATTCGCCCGCTGTCGTCGGGGAGGGTTCTGAGGGTTCGCCCACCTCGACCCTCCGCGAGGATATGGGCACCGATGGGGGCTCCGTCCGGTCTCCCGGCGGGATCTCTGTTGTGCATTCCACCACGAAGTCGGCCAGCGCTTGGGCCTTGATTGCCGTCCGGGTTTTGTACGTTAGGTCGAACTCGCTGAGCTCGACACTCCAATTGAGCATCCTCCCCGACCGCTCCAGCCTTTTCAGGTTCTTTTCGAGGGGCATGTCGGTGTGGACGATTACGGGGTGGGCCTGGAAGTAGGGTCGGAGCTTCCGGGCCGTGGTGACTAGGCAGTAGGCGGCTTTCTCGATAGGGCTGTAACGAGTCTCCGCCTCCCGGAGGATCCGACTGGCATAGTAAACGGGGCGTTGCACTCCTCCTTCCTCCTTAATCAGGACGGAGCTAACGGCCCCCTCGGTGGCCGCCAGGTACAATCCCAAGGGTTCGCCTTCCTCCGGCCGCGCGAGGAGAGGTGGGCTCTGTAGGTATGCTCTCAGCTCCGCAAACGCCCGGGCACAGTCGTCATCCCACGGGATCACCTTCCTTTGATCTTTAGCTTCGCCCAAGGCTGTGCGCAAGACCCTAAAGAAAGGGAGCGATTTCTCCGCCGATCTCGACAGGAATCGCCCCAAAGCTACGATCCGGCCGTTCAGTCGCTGCAAGTCCCGGATCGTCCGGGGCTCCGTCATGTTAATGAGGGCCGCCACCTTGTCGGGGTTCACCTCGATTCCCCGCTTCGTTATCATGAAGCCCAGGAATTTTCCCGATTGCACACCAAAGATACACTTCGCGGGGTTTAGCCTCAGGTTGTACTGGCGGACCCTCTGGAAGGTTTCCTGCAGGTCTGAGAGGTGGTCGGAAGCCCTTCCGCTCTTCACCAGCATGTCGTCAATGTAGACCTCCAGGTTTCGCCCCACCTGAAGGCCGAATATTCGATCAACCATTCGTTGATAGGTTGCCCCGGCGTTCTTCAGTCCGAAGGGCATCTTGGTGTAACAGAAGGTGCCTTTATCAGTGACAAACGAGGTCTTCTCCTCATCTTCCACCGCCATCGGTATCTGGTTGTATCCTGAGAAGGCGTCCATGAAGCTCAACAACTCATAGCCGGACGCCTGGTCCACCAAGTGGTCGATTCTGGGCAGAGGGAAGCTGTCCTTCGGGCACACCTTGTTGAGGTCGGTGAAGTCAACGCACATGCGCCACTTCCCGCTTGGTTTCTTCACCAGAACGACGTTGGCGAGCCAGTCGGGGTAGTCCACCGGCCGAACAAATTTGGCCTCGAGGAGTCGCTCTACTTCTTCTTCGGCCGCCTTCTTCTTTTCGCCCCCTGCACTTCTCTTCTTCTGTCGGACAGGTCGGGCTTCCGGGTCCGCATTCAACCTGTGGGAGATTACTCTCGGGTCCACCCCGGGCATGTCTGCGGGTGACCACGCGAATATGTCCACGTTTTCTCGGAGCAAGGCCACGAGGGCCGTCTTCAATGCGGACGGGAGTTTTGTCCCGATGGAGACGGTTCTTCCCTCGCCCGAGGCCACATGGACCTCTTCTACTTCTTCGGCCGGGGTCGGCCGCTGGTCGCGAAAATCCTCCCTCTCGTCTGGGACGAGTGTCGTCAGGGCCCGCCTCGGGCTCCTACACAGGGACGGCGCATGGTTGTGGTCTCCGCGCGTCTCCCGTCCTCCTCGGACCTGTCCCACCCCTCGCGGGGTCCGGAACTTCATCGTCTGATGTCGCAGGTTGGGGAGCGCCTCGATGGCCGTCATATATGGACGCCCTATGATTCCGTTGTATGCCGAGGCGACGTCGACGATGACAAAACGCGCTTCTCTGGTGACGACCATCGGCTCCTCCCCCAGGGTCATGGGCAGGGTGATCACTCCCTCGGTGGGGATCGCATGGCCGGTGAAGCCCGTGACAGGGCCCACACAGGGCTCCAAGTCTGCCCGCCCCCACCCCATCCTTTCGGCCGTTGCCAGGAACAGGATGTCGCAGGAGCTACCAGTGTCGATCAGGAGTCGGCCGACGTCGACTGCCCCAATCCGAGCTTCGACGACGAGGGCGCCATGGCTCTGGCTCCGCGCCTCCGACCAGTCCTCGGTAAAGGTGATAGGGGGCCGGTGTATCTTTCGTCGCTTCGACCGGAGGCCGGCGCCCGCCATCATCACCTGTCGGTCCTCGGCCTCCAGGGTTGCGGGCGCTCGTCCCGCCGAGGTTGGGCCTCCAGTTATCATCTCAATTCGCATGACCGCCCTCGGGGGGCGGGGCTCCTCCCTATCGCGGTTCGCCGGTGGTCCCCGTCCCCCCTCCTCCGGGGGTCCCTCTCTCCTGTCGTCGCCCGCCTTCCCGCGACAAAGTTCCCCAAGTGACCCGCCTGGATCAGTCGTTCGATCTCTCTTTTAAGGGAGTAACAATGGTCGGTGTCGTGACCGTGGTCCCGGTGATAGCGGCAGTATCTCCGGGGGTCCCTCCTCGCCGGGTCCGTCCTCATCTCCCGGGGAGGCTCCGGCAGTAACCCGGCCCTTGTCGCCGTGGCCAGCACCTCCATCATGGGGGCATTGAGTCGCGTGTACTGCGCCGGTGGGGGGTCCTCTTGTCTTGGGATGACTCCGGGGGGCCTCCGCGCCGGGGCAAACTCGCGCGACGGGCCAAGCCGACCTCGTGGGTGAGGCTCGGGCGGCTCCCGCCGCGGTAGGGCCATCTGATCGCGGCCTCGCCCCCTCTCTTCCTGCCTCGGCCGAGGGTGAGGCCGGGGTCCGTCCTGGGATGGTTTCGCCGGGGGGTATACGACCTTTGCACCAAGGGTCTCTTCGGCCAATGCGTGCCTTTCCGCCATTACAACCAGCGCTTCGTAATCGGTCGGCGGGTCCCGGAGCAGGGATTTGTGAAGGCTCCGAGTCCGCAACCCCGCCTTGAAGGCCAGCATTAGCACCTCATCGCCATATGTCACCACCGCCCGCCTTTCCTCCTGAAAGCGGCGGAGGTATCTTCCCGTTCTCTCCCCTTCTCCTTGGACTATCGTGCAGAGATAGTCCAAAGGCTTCTTCTTCGTCCGCCCGGCCCGGAACTCTTGGCAGAACCTGTGTGACAGCTCGCCAAAGCTCCCAACGGATCTCGCAGGCAAGCCGAAGTACCAGTCCAGCGCGGTGTCCCTCAGGCTTTGGGAAAAATGTCGGCATAGGAACGCCTCGTCCACATCCTGCGCCTCCATCGCCCCCCGGTATTGTTGCACGTGCGTGAGGGGGTCGCCCCTCCCGTTGTATGTGGCCAAGAGAGGGGGTTTGAACTTTTTGGGCCTTGGGGCGGACGTGATCCACCGTGCGAGCGGCGTGGCCTCCTCCGGATAGGTAGGGCGATCCGGGGCATCCCCTCTCCGCCATTCGGGGGTCAGGCTTCGGTCGCGCCGCGGCCGTCGACGGTCCTCCGCCCCCGGGGAGTAGTCCGATGGTCGTCTGACGGGGCTTCTTCCTCGGGCCGATGACTCAACGGGTTGTGGGCTACGGCTCTCCCAGCGCCAGCGCCTCCCGGCCAGCTCTCCTCGGGCCTCCATCCGTTCCTGATTCTCTCGGAGGAGCCTCTCGCGCTGGGCGGCGAGGAAGCGTAGTTGTCGACAAACGGCTTCCTCGTGCAGGGTATCGGAGGGGTGGTGCTGGTGACGTGGGTCGCCTCCTCCAGGTGGGGATCTATTCAGCAACGGGTCCCGCCCGTTCCCGGGTCGCCGCCCCATCGTCGTCTCTTCAATGACTTCTTGGTTGCTTCGGTTTTCCTTCCTCAGCCTTTCGCGCTCCGCGACGATGAAGCGGAGTTGGCGGCGGGCGGTCTCTTCTTCCTGGTAGGCCCTCCGGGCGGTCTCGGCCGCCTCGTCCAAACGCCTTTGTGCGGCGGCCGCCTCCCCCAGGCGCCTCCACCGCTGCGCAACTTCCATCTCCTCTTCCAGGAGCCTTTGCTGGGCCGCAATCTCCTCAGCGAGCCCCCTATTCTCCCCCTCCTCCTCGAATTGAGGGTGGAGGTTCCGCCTCACGTTCAGGGGCTCTGAGGGGCCGGGCGGAGGCTCCGTTCCAGCCGTCTGATAGCCTTTCCTGGCCAGGGGGACGGCCTCGAAGCTCTTCAGGACGACGGGGGCCGAAGTATGTTCAGTCTCGGTGCCCATCCCCAGAAGGGGGTCGGACGCCGGGGTGATTTGTAGAGAGAGCGGTTCCTGACCCACGGGATCTTTACCGTGGTCAGGGTTCCGCGAGATCGGCATGGAGTCTAACATGGGTGTGACCCTTCGTTCCCACAGACGGCGCCAATTGTTACGAGGTGGAACTCGCGTACAATGAATTTGTATTATGGGGAACCAAGGGCACGGTGGTTATATGGAAATGAGGGGTTAGGTAGGCTATTTTACAAGAGATTAGTGGGGTGAAGAGGTCGGATCCGTTGCCGGTGGAGCTCACAGGATCGTATCTCGTCGGACACAGCTGAGGGAGGTCGAACGGCTGGAGGTTGACGCTAACTTTGGCCAAGGGGCGAACTCTCCTGCAGCACGAACAACTCGTCAGAAGGGCGGGGTTGGGGTTCAACCCTTAGCCCCTCCGATGCCTAAGTCAGTAAAAGGGCTTAAATGGGGGCTGGACACGCCGGCCGGACTAACTGTGCGTCCGCCTCACGTGACGAGCTATAGGTGGGAGAACAAAGATATGGAGGATCTTTGCTCTCGTGTGTGAATGAAAGAAGATGAGAGAGTTTTTCTAACCTTCCTCTCCACAAGAGGAGAGAAGGTATTTATACCTGACGGGTGATGACTAGGCGTGCTGAGTTGGCTCGGGTGTCAGCGGAAGCTTCGGACAAGGACATCGGGAACAGGAGTTTCTGACCTGCCTCTGTCAGGCGGCGCAACGGCCCAGGGGTGCTTTTGTCGGGATGTCAGGGCCGAAAGCACTAACCGCCGGATAGGCCAGCCGCCTGGGGGTGCTTTGTCAGGCGGCCGGGTGACGTATGTGTCAGTCGTGTCCTTATCCTAGGCTGTTTGTCGTTAGCGGCGGACTAAGAGTCGGGCGGCTGCGGTGGTCCGCCTCGGCCGGCTGCGGGGGTCCGTCCCGGCCGGCTCGGGGAGCGCTGCAAGGCGCGCCTGCTTGGCTGGTCGCCCAGGATTTTCGGGGCGGCGGCCCTTTTGTGAAAAGGTGAGTCAATGGGGTATGTTAGCGGATCCGGATGGGAGTCGGGCTCCTACGATCTTTAGGTCGTAACAGTAGTTTAATGCAATTTCCTTAATGTTGTATGCTCGGTTACTTGACCTAAATGCTAATAAATGATAGGGTTGTCTTGGTCTGCCACATGGCGGGTGAGTACCTTTGAAAGGGGATGGAAAAAAACGGGGTACTAGTATGGTATGGGGATTGGACTGTGTCGTGACGTTTTCATGTACCATGCTCGGTTTCTGGTACTTTGTGATGTTTGCCGTACCATGCTCAATTTCGGGTACGAGGTTTTGTGATATTGTGGATTTTTCTTCACTCGCACTCAGATGCGGGAGGGTATGGGTGGAGTGAGGTCTTGTTAAGGAAACAGTGCTCGTGTACCACTGGGGGTGCTCTTTACCGCCCCACTTTTGGGGTGGAATCCAGTTCCTCATATTCAACGACATACTCAGGTTTCCAAATGGCATGTAGTTAAATACTTAGGTGCTCAAATTTTCCATGTGTGATTTACTTTCCTTTCCTTGTTTGATGCACCTGTATTTCCTTTCATGCCTTGTACTAAATTGTGACCAATAAACAACATTCTCAAATTAATATTTACTATATGCACGAGTTGGGTTTTCTACTTGGACACTCTTTGACGTGCTCCAATTTTTTGGTTTCAGGATTATGGAGTTGGAGGCAGTGAGATGTAGTTAGAGTTATGGTTGAGAAGTTGAGGTTACGAGTTGGGTTATGAGGGGAGAGGATGAGAGTTTTGTACTTTTGGGTTTCTTTGGGGTATGTTTTGGGACGAATTGCTAATGTACTTAATGTATGTGTAAGTTGATGTACAATGGACTGTTACATATACATACAGTGTTTGCCTTTGTTTCTTCTGTGCAGTTGTATTTATAGTTGTTGGTTTTAGTTCCTTCTGTGTCTTGTCTTGGTTGTTTGTATTTGAGAACACTACAGGTACTATCCCAGCAGTGCACAGTGGACCTGCATCGTCCTTATTGTATTCTTTCTCTTCCCCTTTTTCTTCGTAACACTCGCTACTCTGAGAGAAACTGGAACGGATTCGTACTTCTCGGGTATCCTGTGGAGCGGGGCGTTACATATTGTCCATCGTCTCGGATATATGGTTCCATTTGCGACCTCCACCTCTTTCATTTCTCCGACCTCTAATCACGGTAAGTGCTTCGGACCCTTGGCCACTCATCTTCTCATCATCCTTCTTTCTAAATTCATTGCTAGTAAGAGCGTTAGAAATGTCATTGAAGGTGTAGATTCTTTACTATAGGTTAAGATCGAAACGATGTACTCATAGTCTTTATGCAGAGAGTTGAGGAGAATCATCGCCTTGTCCTCATCTTCCACATTGACATCGATGTTCCTCAAATCCGTGAGGAGTTTGTTGTAGTAGTCGAGGTGTTCTTCAACTGAAACTCCTTCCTCCATCTTGAGGCCACAAAGCTTCTTCTTTAGGTGCAGGTGATTCTGAATGTTCTTCTTCATGTACTTCTCACCAAGCGCATCCCATAACGCTTTCGTGTTCGTCTCCTCCATGAAAGGGTACTTCTTCTCCTTTGTCAAGTAGAGCCGGATCGTGCCACAAGCGGTCCGGTTCATCATCTTCCACTCCGCACCCGACGTCGTAGTCGGCCTCTCATCTAGTACTTGATCTTGACCAAGTTAGTTCAAGATGTCAAGTACTTCGCATCTCCACATGCCGGAGTTGATAGCCTATCGAACTTCTTAAATTCGAACTACGTACCGGATACGATAGTTCGCGTTGTTGAAGATTGCACCATTGGAGTAGAAGGATTATCGACACCATCTTTGCCCATCTTCTTCGTCTACATCTTCTTTGCCAAAGCTTTGATACCAATTATTGTGCGTCGAGCGGAAGCAATCAAATCGTTGAAGTATCTAGCACCAAAAACAAATAGAGAAAAAGCAAACAAAAGATTTAGGTCGCCTTAACGACCAAGAAAACACTTCTTTAATTTCAATTAGGAGATACAAAAGACACTCAACTACTCCTAAGAAATCCTCACAATTGGCTATCTCAAAGATGGCTCTCAATAATCCTATGGAACTTCAAATATGACCTCATACAAGTTTCTCCAATGCTTCAGTAGAAGCTCAATTGGATTCTCCATTTTCGATACTAATAACCAGAACCATTACCACCCTTTTATAGGGATGAAGGGGGAGGGGGTTGGTGCATTTTTGACAATCAAAGGGTAGTCCACATGGGGCTACTGGAAATTTCTAGTAGCCCCATCGAGCCAACAACCACATAGCGCAGTCTCCTCAAAATTCGCCAATGAAAACTCTGGCTCTGAGCCTAAATAAATATGGATTCAGAGGCCAAATTGTTTCTAATCATTTTTTTACTATCTAGCGCGAATAATTCAAGATGACTTTGGAAAAAATAGAAAGAAGATGATGTTTAAATTTGTAGTTAGGCCTCTACCATTGGTTTAATTTTGAATCATTTGACAAACCAAATTTTTCATTTTAAATGTATAAGAATAACCCAATTTGTTCAAAGCAGAAATTGAAATCAAATTCATTCTAAAAGACGAAACAATAAATGTCTTATGAAGATCCAAATAAGATCCAGTTTTTAATAATAATCTAAAATTTTCTATTGCATCAACTTGAACCTTCTTGCTATTGCCCATATAGATGTATCTTTAATCATGATCATTTGGTTTTCGACAACTTAGACAACACTGTATAGACATACTAATGTGAGTGGTTGCACCAGAATATATCCATCATGTGTCTATGTGTACCGAAGTTTAATTAACCTCATAACAGACCAAATTAAGAAGCATACCTTTTTAAGTACGCTATGCGTGATAGTGCAATGCTTCTTTTTATGTCATTCAGCTCCACATAATAAACATGTAAATATATATATTTAAATTGCACCGAATTTGATCTTTAAGAGGAAATATTATTATTACCATTTTTCTCTCTTTCTTTTTTCCCCACTCTTTCCCCCTTGTTGCTGTTGGTGCAGGCTTCGGCCAGCGGCTTCTCTTCTTCCATGGGCTACAGCTTTCATTCAGAAGAGACGACATAGGATTACAACCTCTGGGAGGAAAAACATAAAAAATGTGGTACACAGTACAATATTCCAGGAAGTATCATACAATCTCTTGCTGTTTTGGTCCTCGTCTTGGCCATGGTCATCAAAATATTCCATATTAATTTAGTCCTAAAACATTGCTTTCATGTAAACTATTATTGTCTAAACTGTCAACTGGGAAGCAGTACAAGTTACACAAACATCCATTTTTGACCATAACCAATGAGTCACAAATTCTCAGGACAGACCAAGACATATGAAGTTGTCTTTAGATGTGATGATGTAAGGCTAGTATAGGAAAAGAGAATAATGGGTATCATTCAATTTCTCTTCAAATAAGAGCCATACTATTTTAGTTTTAAGATAAATTAATTGTTGAAAGAAGAATACCAAGAGACTCTAAACATTTCGGCCACCGAATAGTTCAAATAATTCCGGCCACAAAATATAAACACAAACATTTCGGCCATAAAAGGTTCACACATACATGTACATAGGCCGTGCCATGCTAACAGAGCTCAAACAATAAATCATAAATAACTATTCCATCAGTGACGTAGTAACTCTATATAAAGCCCAGGTTTCTACTCAAATAACCACATAACAAACTATGAGGATGCGGGCTTCCTACTTGTCTTTGTTTCTGGCCTTGTTCTGCATCTTCCTCCTCCCCAACTTCAATGAGGCCAATCAAGCAGACCGACTGCGGGAGCTCATCAAATCACAGATGACATCCGATGCTTCCGAATACGATCCATTGCAGGATATATTATCGAGTACCAAGTCATATTCACCTGTCTATGTTAGTCCTCAAGAAGGTTTGATGGAGGCTGACAAGATTGTCGAGTTGCCAGGGCAACCGGCGGACGTTGATTTTGATCAGTATGCAGGTTATGTGACTGTCAACCCGTCACATGGAAGGGCTCTATTCTACTACTTCGTAGAGTCTCCACAGAATTCCGCTAGCAAGCCTCTTGTTCTGTGGCTCAATGGAGGTAATGCATTAACCACATTGAGTGTTTGTTTTCATATTTTAGAGAATAATCAGATGTCGTGTCAATCTTTAATCCTTTGATAATCTAACTGATTCCAACAAGATTACTGTTAGCTTGTTGTACAGTTCTTAATGGCGGCTGTCATTTTAACTGAATATTCTAATTAATTTTATTGATCATGTTGTGATTAAGGACCTGGATGCTCCTCTTTCGGCTATGGAGCCATGGAGGAATTAGGACCCTTCAGAGTAAACAGTGATGGCAAAACTCTTGCCAGAAATTACTATGCATGGAACAATGGTAAGATTACCAGACGTTGTGTTTGTAATTTGAAGAATATTTTCTGTATGTTTCAATGTAATACTTATCTCTTTCTCCGATGGCAGTCGCAAATGTTCTGTTTCTGGAGTCACCGGCTGGAGTCGGTTTCTCATATTCAAATACAAGTTCAGATATCAATCATAATGGAGATAAGAGAACTGCGGCTGACAACTATGTGTTTCTGATCAACTGGCTGGAGAGGTTCCCTCAGTACAAAACACGCGACTTCTTCATAACGGGAGAGAGCTATGCAGGCCATTACATACCTGAACTCGCATATCTCATCGTGCAGAACAACAAAATCACCAATCAGACCGTCATTAATCTTCGAGGTGTCGCTGTAAGTATATGAAAAATTTGTCTGCCTCATCAAAATCCTTGTTAGCTTTGTACCGGTTTGAAAGCATACTAATGATTAAAGATGTATGGTGCCATCAGATTGGGAACGCTTATGTTGATCGTCTTTCCAGAATTCTGGGAGCACTTGAGTACTACTGGAGTCATGCCCTGATGTCTGATGATGCATTTGCCGTTGTTCACTCAAGCTGCAATTTTTCCAACAGAGTTTACAACGATAACTGTAGGGGCGCCCTACTCAGTGCATACGAAGAAACTGGATACATAAATCCTTACAACATATATGCTCCGCTTTGCGACGGTTCAACAACCTCATCCGGAGTCGCGGTAATCATACATTCCTCTGAAAGTCGTGCTCACGGGCGCGTTGATGATGTTTTGTTACTAACAACTTCTTACTTCATCAGATGGCCAATTTTGACCCTTGTTCGGATAACTATGTATACACATACCTGAACAATCCTGCAGTTCAGAAGGCTCTTCATGCAAATGTCACAAAATTGTCAAAGGCCTGGGAAAGCTGCGGGTAGAGAATCTTTAATGTCTATGCTTTTATCAAACCCGTAAATTCTAGATTATGAAGTCTCCTTTGCTTTCTCCAGGGGCTTCCGATGGAATGACTGGCCTGACACAGTGCTACCGGTCATCAAGGAGCTTATTAGCAGCGGCGTAAGATTCTGGCTGTACAGGTAACTCTCAGTAAATGAGCTAGCAAACCCAAATCAAGACGATACTGACCTGCTAGAGACATTTTGCAGTGGCGACGTTGATAGTGTGGTGCCAATAACATCCACAAGGTACTCCATCAAAATGACGGGGTTGCCAGTCAAGAAGCCGTGGCGTGCATGGTATCTCAACAAGCAGGTGAAATTCTTGCAGCAGTATATACCTAATGCGACACCAAGAACAGATTATGCAAAAGTTTATGTCAGATGAATTCAGGAAGATATGATGTCTTTAATAAGCTGGATACTGTAAAATTTCCTAATAATTAATCAGTTTGTGTGATTGCAGGTTGGAGGTTATGTAGAGCAATATGATGGATTGACATTGGCGACGGTTAGAGGATCAGGACACATGGTTCCCAGCGACCAACCTGAACGCGCGTTGGCGATGATCTCTGCCTTCCTCCAAGGACAACTCCCTCCTGAAAAAGCAAAATAGCCAGAATCTCAGAAATAGACAGGCTCCAGCCTTTTGTTTTTCGCCAGTTCTAGCATGTTATGATCTTATGTATGGTAGGAAGAATCTAGTATCTATGGCTTATTTCAGGTTTACTTTTCAGTATGTTAAGAAGAATCAAAGTATCTTCATTTGATTCTAGGACTTGTCTCATCCTATCCATACAAAAATCTAGCATTACTAAACAATTATGTGTGGTGAAGAAATTTATACTTTTTATGATCAGACAACTAAAAGAGGCCTATCATAAGAACAACCTTCCGAAGCGCAACTCTGATCAGAATTTGAAAAACATAAAAAATAAAAAAATACTATGAAAAATGGTTAACAAATATCTTGAGGTAACATGCGATTTAAAATCATGATCCCTGCAAAATGCAGCTATCATTCGGCCCAGAAATATGGCTCTCCCACTTAGCAACTCGAGAACCCTACCAGCCCTTATCTGAGAGAAATATTAGTTCTAGACAGAGACCCTTCAAAAGAAAAGTTGGTTATAGAGTATTATTGACCATTCCAAGTAACCGTAGACAATGGCTCATAAATATCTATGTATATAAGTTCTAAGACATCCAAAGTCCCATTGGCTTTAAATCTTCTTCTGTTGGTTTTGGTTTGTTTTTTCTTTGGGATTACTGTAGAGCAGGTGGCTCCTGATCCAATGGATCAGGTGCAAGGCACAAAAAGGTAGGACCCAGCGAGTACAAGCCCATGTGGGCACTTGTACTTCCCATCTTTTTTGTGTCTTAGCACCTGATCCATTGGATCAGGTGCCACCTTTTCTACCTAAAAATCCTTTTTCTTTAGGCAATTAACACAAAATCAAAAATTTTGAAATATAAGGGATCAAGAATTTGTTTTGACACAAGTCTCTCTATTCTTCGTTTGTATATATGACCTAATCTCTTATTCCATAACACCACTGAATTCTTACCGGTTAATTTTCTCTTTATACCTCGTGTACTTAAATGCAATTAAATGAAGCAATTGTATCTATTACATAAAGATTATTGTAAACTGACAAAGAACCAAAACAACCAATTTTGAATCATTTGACAAACTAAATTTTTCATTTTCAAATGAATAAGAATAAACAGATTTGTCCAAAGCAGAAATTGAATTCAAATTTCTTCTAAAAACGATACAATAAATTTCTTATCGACATCCAAATAAAATTCAGTCTTTAATAATAATCTAAATTTACCTATTGCCTCAACTTGAACCTTCTTGCTGTCGCCCATATAGATGTATCTTTCATCATCGTTTGGTTTTTGACAATCAGACAACCTTGTATAGACACACTAATAGGAGTGGTTGCACCAGAATCTATCCATCATGTGTCTATGTGTACTGAAGTTGAATTAACCTCAGAACCGATCAAATTAAGAAGCATATCTTTTTAGTACGACATGTGTGATAGTTATTGCAATGCTTCTTTTTATGTCCTTCAGCTCCACAGAAGAAACAACTAGTATCATTCATATTATTTGTTTTGTTGTTGTTTCATTGAGGTGCAGTATCTGTAGTTTCCTTAGCCTTCTTTCTTTTCTTCTCCTTGAGGGTTGAGGCCATGTGAGAACTTTTTGTCTTGTCATGCTTAAGTCTTTTCTCTTTTTGAACACACTGTGAAATGTGCTTATTTAGAAACCAAGTCTCTTTCAAACAATTGTAGGTTATCTTAAACTGGCTAAACTGTGTCGAAAGAGATATCAACACTAAATGTACTATCAAGTTCTTAGAGGGTTCGAGTTGAAGTGCTTTCAATCTGGAAGCAAGATGAGACATCTCCAGGATGTACTCCTTGATATTGTGTTTGCCTTAACACCTCATTAAAATTTGGCTGATCAAGAGTATACCAATTTCAGCCTTTTCATTCTTGACAAATCTCTTTTCAACATCATCAAGGAACTCCTTGGCCATAGTGAGCTTTTCAGACATTGTGCCACTGAATACTTTCGAAATGACATTCTTCATGATCATCATGCACATGTGATTTGATCTCTCCCACATTTCCATCTCCATCTTATCATCAGGGGTACTCTTATCCGTAATAGGTGGGGGAGAATCAACCCTTAATGCAAAGTCGAGATCCATATCTTTAAAAATTATCAAGATGCTCTCCTTCCATGGTTTGAAGTTAGAGCCATTTAGTATATGAATTGATCAATTTATATTTGCAGTAATATTATCAGGAGTGAAGCTGAAAAAGAAAACAATAACCAAACTAAACATGCTCAAATAATCTCAATGAGAAACAAAGTCAAATAAATACAAACCCAATCTCAAGATACAGAGCACCCAATTAATATTTTATCTTTGGACAAAATATTAACTTGTAAGTGATATCTTGGGGTAGTAATCTAACATTCATAATAATAACATATCGGACAATAAATCTTCATTTGGGCCGATTTATTATTCGCGTGTAAAACCAAATGATTGTCACTTGTTTATTACCACATGTGCACATGTAATTATGTTAAATATTGATCTTTCATTGGGCCGATGAATATTCACATAAGGTACATGCACACCAACTTTTATATTTCAAAATAAAATTAATTTTCATAAGAGATGTCACTTTGGAGACTTATTGTTTCAATTAACTCATCTAAATATATATATGAACATGTTAATTTTGCCTTTAAATTGCATCGAAATTTGATCCCTAAAAGAGGAAATATTATTTGGAAATTGCTATTTGCGCTGAGTTCACAGACCACTTATTTACAAGTTTGTCATTAAATAAATTTGCTGAGTTCACAAAACCCTCCCCCTTTGCGTCGCCGTCTCATTTCTCCACTGCCGCCGTCAAGGATCCACATCGCCGCCCCCGATCCCCTCGTCGGCAGAGTTGTAGACGACAGAGGATTCGAGCTAGAGTTAGGGTTCGGATCAGGCTCAGATGACGAGCTCGAAGGGATCATCGCCGCGGCTCATTCGATCTATGCAACAATTGCCCGCCTTCAACAAGCTCCGACTTCAACCTATTATATTCATCATCTTCTCCTTAAAAAGAGTCTCGGAATCTCGATCAATGTAGGTTATGAATCAACCTTTGGGCATTTCCTCTACCTTGCACTTCCCGTCTGACCGAGATACTTGACGAACTCCGTCAACGTCGCCCAATGAGTGGAGTTCATGTGGACGTGGTCGCGGTCGGCGATGTACTTGTCGTAGACGATGGTGGTGGTGATGTGAGAGAATCGGTGGGACCGCTTCATGTGTTTGAGAAACGATGTCTCGAACTCCTCAGAGTAGCGGTCGATGATCTGGTGGGAGTTCTGGCCGAAGACATGCATCTGCCGCTGGTGGCTCTCGCTCATGCAAATTTTTGGCCTCTCGGCGAAGGGAGCCGGGGGCGGCGAGGGGGAAAAGGCGGTGGATGAGGAGTACGGCGACGCGAAGGGGGAGGGGATGTGAACTCAGCAAATGTTTTTAATAGCAAACTTGTAAATAAGTGGTATGTGAACTCCGCAAAATGGTCTGTGCAAATATCAATTCCCATATTAATATTACTGTTTTTACTTTTCCTTCTTTATTCCCTTTTATTCCCTTAGGCTGTGTTGGTTGCAAGGAAAAGAGAAGAAAAGGAAAGAAAAGTGATGAGAAAGTTAATTTCAATTGTTTGGTTGTAAAGAAAAGTAAAAGAAAAGAAAATGAGGGAGAAAGTGAAAGAAAAAATATATAAAATTTTTCTCTCAACTTTTCTCTCCCAAATAGGAAGGAAATCGTTTTCTTTCCCAAAAAATTTTCTTCCAGAAAAATATATACCATTTTCCTTTTAATTTTCTTTATAATTTTCCTCACTAACCAAACATAAAAAAGAAATTGGTTTTCTTTTCCTTTTCTTTTTCTTTCCTTTTCTTTTTCATTTCACTTTTCTTTCTCTCAATTTCCCACCAACCAAACACAGCCTTAGTGCCGTTGCTGCAGCTTCAGCCCGCAGCTTCTCTTTCCTTCCGAAGAAACGACATCCGAGTACCTCCTCTGGAGGAGGAAAAACATAAAAAATGTGGTACACACTATAATATTCAAGGAAGTATCATATAATCTCTTGCTGTTGTGGTCCTCGTCTTGGCCATGGTCATCAAAATATTCCATATTAATTTAGTCCTAAAACATTGCTTTCATGTATAATATTATTGTTTAAACTCTCAACGGGGAAGCAATACAAGTTACACAAACATCCATTTTTGACCATAACCAATAAGTCAAATTCTCGTAAGGACAGATCATGACATATGAAGTTGTCTTTAAATGTAATGATCGATGTAAGAGTCAGTAAGACTAGTATAGGAAAAGAGAATAATGGGTATCATTCAAGTTCTCTTCAAATAGGAGCCAGAATATTTTAGTTTTAAGATAAATAGTTGAAAGAAGAATAACAAGAGACTCTAAACATTTCGGCCACCGAATAGTTCAAAAGATTCCGGCCACAAATTATAAACACAAACATTTCGGCCATAAAAGGTTCACACATACATGTAGGCCGTGCCATGCTAACAGAGCTCAAACAATAAATCATAAATAACTATTCCATCAGTGACGTAGTAACTCTATATAAAGCCCAGGTTTCTACTCAAATAACCACATAACAAACTATGAGGATGCGGGCTTCCTACTTGTCTTTGTTTCTGGCCTTGTTCTGCATCTTCCTCCTCCCCAACTTCAATGAGGCCAATCAAGCAGACCGACTGCGGGAGCTCATCAAATCACAGATGACATCCGATGCTTCCGAATACGATCCATTGCAGGATATATTATCGAGTACCAAGTCATATTCACCTGTCTATGTTAGTCCTCAAGAAGGTTTGATGGAGGCTGACAAGATTGTCGAGTTGCCAGGGCAACCGGCGGACGTTGATTTTGATCAGTATGCAGGTTATGTGACTGTCAACCCGTCACATGGAAGGGCTCTATTCTACTACTTCGTAGAGTCTCCACAGAATTCCGCTAGCAAGCCTCTTGTTCTGTGGCTCAATGGAGGTAATGCATTAACCACATTGAGTGTTTGTTTTCATATTTTAGAGAATAATCAGATGTCGTGTCAATCTTTAATCCTTTGATAATCTAACTGATTCCAACAAGATTACTGTTAGCTTGTTGTACAGTTCTTAATGGCGGCTGTCATTTTAACTGAATATTCTAATTAATTTTATTGATCATGTTGTGATTAAGGACCTGGATGCTCCTCTTTCGGCTATGGAGCCATGGAGGAATTAGGACCCTTCAGAGTAAACAGTGATGGCAAAACTCTTGCCAGAAATTACTATGCATGGAACAATGGTAAGATTACCAGACGTTGTGTTTGTAATTTGAAGAATATTTTCTGTATGTTTCAATGTAATACTTATCTCTTTCTCCGATGGCAGTCGCAAATGTTCTGTTTCTGGAGTCACCGGCAGGAGTCGGTTTCTCATATTCAAATACAAGTTCAGATATCAATCATAATGGAGATAAGAGAACTGCGGCTGACAACTATGTGTTTCTGATCAACTGGCTAGAGAGGTTCCCTCAGTACAAAACACGCGACTTCTTCATAACGGGAGAGAGCTATGCAGGCCATTACATACCTGAACTCGCATATCTCATCGTGCAGAACAACAAAATCACCAATCAGACCGTCATTAATCTTCGAGGTGTCGCTGTAAGTATATGAAAAATTTGTCTGCCTCGTCAAAATCCTTGTTAGCTTTGTACCGGTTTGATAGCATACTAATGATTAAAGATGTATGGTGCCATCAGATTGGGAACGCTTATGTTGATCGTCTTTCCAACATTCTGGGAACACTTGAGTACTACTGGAGTCATGCCCTGATGTCTGATGATGCATTTGCCGTTGTTCACTCAAGCTGCAATTTTTCCATCAGAGTTTACAACGATAACTGTAGGGGCGCCCTACTCAGTGCATACGAAGAATCTGGATACATAGATCCTTACAACATATATGCTCCGCTTTGCGACGGTTCAACGACCTCATCCGGAGTCGCGGTAATCATACATTCCTGTGAAAGTCGTGCTCACGGGCGCGTTGATGATGTTTTGTTACTAACAACTTCTTACTTCATCAGATGGCCAATTTTGACCCTTGTTCGGATAACTATGTATACGCATACCTGAACAATCCTGCAGTTCAGAAGGCTCTTCATGCAAATGTCACAAAATTGTCAAAGGCCTGGGAAAGCTGCGGGTAGAGGATCTTTAACGTCTCTGCTTTTATCAAACCTGTAAATTCTAGATTATGCAGTCTCCTTTGCTTTCTTCAGGGGCATCCGATGGAATGACTGGCCTGACACAGTGCTACCGGTCATCAAGGAGCTTATTAGCAGCGTAAGATTCTGGCTGTACAGGTAACTCCCTGTAAATGAGTTAGCAAACCCAAATCAAGACGATACTGACCTGCTAGAGACATTTTGCAGTGGGGACGTTGATAGTGTGGTGCCAATAACGTCCACAAGGTACTCCATCAAAATGACGGGGTTGCCAGTCAAGAAGCCGTGGCGTGCATGGTATCTCAACAAGCAGGTGAAATTCTTGCAGCAGTATATACCTAATGCGACACCAAGAACAGATTATGCAAAAGTTTATGTCAGATGAATTCAGGAAGATATGATGTCTTTAATAAGCTGGATACTGTAAAATTTCCTAATAATTAATCAGTTTGTGTGATTGCAGGTTGGAGGTTATGTAGAGCAATATGATGGATTGACATTGGCGACGGTTAGAGGATCAGGACACATGGTTCCCAGCGACCAACCTGAACGCGCGTTGGCGATGATCTCTGCCTTCCTCCAAGGACAACTCCCTCCTGAAAAAACAAAATAGCCAGAATCTCAGAAAAAGACAGGCTCCAACCTTTTGGTTTTTTGCCAGTTCTAGCATGTTATGATCTATGTATGGTGGGAAGGATCTGAGTATCTATGGCTTATTTCAGGTTTACTTTTCCAGTGCTTTTCAGTATAATAAGAAGAATCAAAGTATCTTCATTCGATTCTAGACTTGTCTCATCCTTTCCATACAAAAATCTAGCATTACCAAACAATTATGTGCGGTAAGAAATTTATACTTTCTATGATCAGACAACTAAAAGAAGCCTATCATAAGAACGACCTTTCGAAGCGCAACTCTGATCAGAATTTGAAAAAAAAAAGTATATGAAAAATGTGTAACAAATATCTTGAGGTAACATGCGATTTAAAATCATGATGCCTGCAAAATGCAGCTATCATTCGGTCCAAAAATATGACTCTCCCACTTAGCAACTTGAGAACCCTACCAGCCCTCATTAGAGAGAAATATTGGTTCTAGACAGAGACCCTTCAAAAGAAAAGTTGGTTATATACTATTATTGACCATTCCAAGAAACCATAGAGAATGGCTTATAGATATCTATGTAGATAAGTTCTAAGACATCCAAAATCCCGTTGGCTTTAAAGGCCTTCTGCTGGTTTGTTTTTTCTTTATGCAATTAACACTAACATCAAAAATTTTGAAATCTAAGGGATCAAGAATTTCTTTTCACGCAAGTCTCTCTATTCTTCGTCTGTATATATGACCTAACCTCTTATGCCATAACACCACTGAATTCTTACCGGTTAATTTTCTCTTTATACCTCGTGTACTTAAAATGCTGATTAAATGAAGCAATTGTATCTATACAAAAAGATTATCGTAACCTGACAAAGAACCAAAACAACCAATTTTGAATCATTTGACAAACTAAAATTTTCATTTTCAAATGAATAAGAATAATCAGATTTGTCCAAAGCAGAAATTGAAATCAAATTCCTTCTAAAAGACGATACAATAAATATCTTATCAAGATTCAAATAAAATTCAGTCTTTAATAATAATCTAAATTTTTTGTAAATAGATAAGATTATATCTTATCTATAAGATAAGACCGTATCTACAAGATAAGATCATATCAGTTCTATCTCATCCATGTCTGGCTCTCCCTCTACTATAAATAAAGGACTGGGGTCTTCCCCTAGAGTTGATGCTTCATAACACGTTATCAACACGAGTCTCCAAATTTTTAAAAAAGATCCGTTCGTTGGAAAGCAAGTAGAAGACGATAGATCCATCACGCGCGGGTTTCGTCTTCCACGCGCGGGCTTCGTCTTCCATGCGTAGGCTTTGTCAACCGTCACTAGATCTAGAGGGCATATCTAGATGTATTACTCCAAAAATCTTATTTTTACATGATCATGATACATATAAGATCGGATTAGAAAATCGATTCTCTCTTCTTAGAATAAAAATAACGATTTTTAATCGTCAATACTAGGAATTATATCATCAAACCCCTATTCTAAGGGTCCATCCATACAACAGAATAATAAGAATAGAATTTCGAGAGAAAAATTCCATTATCCGCCCCCACGCATGGCTCCACCGGTGGCACATTTGCCACCGGCCGTCGCGGGTCTCCTTCGCGCAGCACTTAGCCATCCCGATCCCCCCTCCTCCCCTTACGGAGGACGCTTGCTTGTCGTTTCGTGGCGGCGGGTCCTTCAAACAGTTTTGGAGGGGAAAAAATTTTTTATGGCCCCCCGCCGCCGGGGAACACTGAACCCACCTCCTCCCTGCCGAAGGGGGACGGCTGCGGCGGCGGTTGCTCACTCCATATTTTTCACCTTTTTTCTGAATGTTTGCATATCATTTTGATCGCCCATATCGTGTTTTTCACGATTATTCGACGATATCACGTTGCTTTTCACTGTTTCTTATTTTTGTCGGATTTCAGGAAATATGGAGCGATCGGGAGCATAAATGAGATCAAGGGACTTGCACGCATACCGAAACGTCGCCCATGGCCCTATCGAGGAGATAGCAGCACTAGATGATGAGCGGAAGAAGAAGAAGTTCAATAGAATTGACGAGGAAGCGAGAAGGAGAAGATGTGACTCCAGGAACAGGCCACTCGGCCGAGTGAAGGAACGTACTCGGCCAAGTACAACAGATACAAGCGCGCCAGGAGTCAAAATCCACTCGACCAAGTGAATGATCCCACTCGGCCGAGTGGAGAACTTCACTCGCTCGAGTGAGTCAGAGTTTTCTAGAGAAGATTTAAGCCGACTCTCTGGAATTTTGGAAGAACAGCAGAAGACTCACTCGGCTGAGTGAGGAAGTCTACTCGACCGAGTGACAAACTTTACTCGGCCGAGTGATGAAGCCAAGAAGACCAGACCCCCCGACTTCTCTGTTTTATTTGGGTCTGTCACTCGGCCGAGTGACATTTTCTACTCGGCCGAGTGACATTTTCTACTCGGCCGAGTGGCGCAGTCTGTCTGTATCGCGAACTAAGGTTCTGGGCTGCGGCAGGGGCAAATCTGTCAGGATTTTGGCCATTTTTGACTTGTATGTAAGCCTGTTTTTCATCCTAGTTGAGGGAGACCAGAAATTAGGTTTTAGCTTAATTCTAATTGTAATTCCCCTTGAGAGATTGAAGATTTCAGATCTGGTTTGCTATTCTTATTGAAATTTCTCATTTTTGTGAATTGCTTTCTTCCAATTATGAATTCCTATATGTTTTTATTCATTTATTCTGTTATTGATATGATTAATTCCGAGTAGTTCCGCTGTTCTAGGGCATTGGGATGAACCCCATGGATTCGATTTTAGAATTGCGATGAATGGATTCATCTGTTGCTAGAATTGATAGAAGGTTAGGTTGTGATTGATTTATTACGGATAGCTAGGAAATTTCATCGATTTGGAGTTTGCAAGAGATTGGATTCTAATCGATGGAAAGGCCTAGGTATTCGATTTAGGTTTGTAATCGAAATCCACTAGACTTGGTTTGCAAGAGATTGGACCAAAGCTAGGATTTTTATTATAAATTTATGCCCATATTCGTTTGCAAGAGATTGGACGAATACGAACTATCACAACCTAGATCGTAACTCGAGTTTGCACGAGAGTGGGCTCTAGGTGCTATTGGACGATGATGTCGATCCTAATGCTAGAGGCTTAGGTTAGGGTTTGCACGAGAGTGGGTCCTAACCTAGGTCGCTATAGACCGGTAATAGCGCGAGAGCGTGAGCTTGGTTCTCTATTTAGTTACGACTAGTTCACCTCAATTCAAGTCTTGCAACATTGAGATTCGTGATTCACAGAGATGAATGACGATCCGTAGTAGGAATTCCCTAGCCCTAGACACTTTTATTATATTGAATTCTATCCAACATCTTTATCACCGACACCGACATCCATCACCATTTCCATTACATCATACCATAAACCATCTCCACCAATAAACATTCGTAGTCGAACCAACCTAGGATAGATTGGAGCCAACACCACCTCCTCGTGTTCGATAACCTGCTCGCCACTACACCGTGCGCTTACGGTAAGACTACGACTATTTTCCAGGTGTGTATCCGGGGGCCGACCAAGTTTTTGGCGCCGTTGCCGGGGAGGTGTTTCCCGTTTGGTGCCAATTTGTCACAATTAGGTTTATTAGACTACGAAAAAAAATTTAACAAAAGGAAAATTTCACCCTTGCCACCATTATTATCATTTCTATATTCTTTTGTGCCACTGATATTTTTCTTCAGGTATTTACCTTTGTTGATCAGATGTTATGGATGATACTATGTGGATCACAGATTTTGATCAGAGTGCTCAGATGTGAGAATACTTTTGTGAGGAAATGCTGCCTGTTTAAGATTTCGATTACCAAGCTCATCAATTTCTCGATAGGGCCATGGATGATACTATGTGGACCACAGATTTTGATCAGAGTGCTCAGATGGGAGAATACTTTTGTGAGGAAATACACTGGCCCGAGCTTGATGAGATACAAAGGAATTTTTTTATGAGATGCATGCACACCAGGTTGAAATACAACCAAGGATGGAAAAGGGTGACTTTCAATTGGAATTGGTTAAAAGAGACCTTGAAATCAATGCGTTCATGCTTAAGGGTGCAATGATTTCCAAAGATATCAGTTCTGCTTCTTCATCTTATAGGCAAGAAGCATCGCTAGTCATATTACCAGAGCCAGAATGTACCGTCATCGATCCCACATCCTACGATACATCTATTGCATATGAAGAGTGGATGGACGAAAAGGCAGTGGAGGAAACAGAAATTGAGTCATATGCGCCGCCAGAGGAGGACACATTTCAGAACTTATTGAAGGGCCTCTTGGAGTCAGTGAGGTCCACCGGTTTAGTTAGCATTACAGCAGGTGATGCATTTGAGCTATGATTTGCAGGTTTTGTTATGAACCGTGTTTCAGCTGCAGGAACAATTGAGGAGGACATCCATGTCAGTCTTGAGGGGGATAGACTAACTTTTTGGGTTGCTTGTGGGCATTCCCCTCTACATGATACATCCCCACAAGTTGACACACATGAGTAGCCAGCATCACCATTCCAGAGGGAGCCTACTTTGATAGTTGATGAGAAGGCAAAAGAGCATCCTGTGGAGCCAGAGCATGCTTTTGAGGAGGCCTTACACATGGAGCCAGAGCTTATTGCCGAGGAAGTCGTGCATCGGGATGAGGACACAGCCATTCATGAGGATCCCGAGCACTACCCTCCTCCATTAGAGCTTCCACAGCCACCTCATCCTTCCACTGACGCCAAGGACTATACCACAAAGCTTACTGCTCCCACTCAGGGAGATATTTTTACCCATTCCATTTCTGAATCCTGTAATCCATTTGATATTTATTTTGATTCAGACATTATTGACACGTCGTACCTTTTGCAGCACACGTACGATTATGGATCGGAGGTATGCTTGGACGAGTCATATCTAAATGAACTTATCAAGGAGGTCTACACCTATGATCCAGAGTTACCTGAGCAGCTGAGAGAGGACACCACGGAGATAGCTATCACAGCACAAGAGGATATTGGATTATTTCCAGGGAAGTATCGTCCACCACTATTTATTTCATATATTTTTATAGACGATCCTCTTTGGAATACTTTTATTATGAGGGTGAAATTTTTGCAGCCAACTGATGACCCTATTCTCTGCATGGTACAGGTGGAGTCCTTGTGGGAATACTGGAGGATGCATAGCTGGAGTTTGTTGGTGTTCGTGGACACACGTGCCCGGCAGAGCCACGGAAGGAGCAGTTGGAGCAGTTGCCTGCACCGGTAAAGATACTGGATCCGCCTTTGCTATAGTTGATATCAATCCAGTAATGTAGCAATAACATAAAATTTTATGCTTTTAATAAACACGAATCCTCTCGACAGCGAGAGGACCGTATAGATTTGATTGAATAAATATCACCTCATATGACAGCAACAAAAATCTTTTACATCCCAAACCCATTATATATATTAATTGCCCTCTTCATATTTTGATACGCCACATCCTTTTGCTCACCGCCATCGAGCATTTCTTTCAAGTGAATACTCACTTTCTTATTCGTTTGACTTGAGCTCGCTTAGCAAAGCCGTGACATTTTTGATCAAGTCATTTGAATAGGATTGTTTGGTATAAGCTTGGGGGAAGGCGGTCACATGCATCATTGTATGTGCATGTAGTTGCATTAGGATTTCATGTCATTCATGTCATCATTTTTTTCATTCACATCCCTCATATTTATCGTTGTTCCTTATATTTTTCCTTTTATGATCACATTGAGAACAATGTGAAGTTTAAGCTTGGGGGAGTGCATTTCCATGCCATTTAGTTGCACTTTTACTATACTTTTAGGGTTTTTAGAATTTTTCAAAATTTTTGCATCATCTTTTTGATTTTTTCCATCTTATTTTTCTTTTATGTTTGTTCATGTATCATATTGTGTGCTTGTTTTTCTTTTCTTTCCTCTCTTTTATTTTTATTTCTTTATTTTCTTTTCCTCCTTTTGCTAGATTTGTTCTTTATGACGATATCTCTTAATGCTTTGGCAACCATCACGATGCTAATTATTCCTTGTCATGCTACTTAGAGTATCTCATAGTCCTGCTATCTATGTGCTTGCTTATACATTCTTTTGATGATTCCTCTACATGAATGCATGATATTAATTGAAGCTGAATGTATGGATTAGTGTTTAGTATGCTTTTGTTGGAAGTACACCAAGATTCACGCATCAATTGTATAACGGAAGCATTTGCCTTATTGTCTTATTCACCTTCTGTTCATGCTTGATATGATTGTATACTTTACTGCTTGACTTCACTATTTATTGAAATGATTGAGAATATCCACGCTTACATATGAGTTTAGTTGATGTATTATCTTATTTAACCATTTGTGCACATCTTAAAGTGAACCGAGTGTTACATTATTTCTTTCTCCACAAATATCTTTTATTCTCTACATGTCACTTGAGTTCACTGATCACTCCTTATTTTACACCTTTTTTCCGCATGTTTGCATGCCATTTAGATCGCCCAAATCATGTTTTTCACGATATATCGACGATATTGCGATGCTTTTCACGCTTTGTTGTTTTTGTCGCATTTCAGGCGATTTGGCGTGATTTGGAGTGATCATGAGATGCGCTCACGATAGACGGCCACCGACGACCTCCCCGAGGGGTATTTTGCTATTGGAGAGGAGCGGAAGAAGAATGGACGTCGCCGGAGCGACGAGGAGGCCAAAACGACCAGTTTGGGCATTTTTTGTGTCCCACTCGGCCGAGTGGAGGAGCCACTCGGCCGACCAGCGAGACACTGCTCGGCCGACCCGTTCAGACACGATTTCCATGTGTACTCGGCCGAGCGACGGAGACCACATCGGCCGAGTGACGATACCACGTCCGCCCGAGTGGCGCCCAGACGAAGGCCCTCAAAAAGATCGAAGTTACTGTTTTTCGGCCATCTGAGCTTCAGAAGACCCACTCGGCCAAGTGGAAAATCCTGTCCGCCCGAGTGAAGTGAAGCCATCGGCCGAGTGACGACAACTCACTCGGCCGAGCCGCCCCCGAACTGAAGACCCCTGAAGCCCCCGACTTACTGGAAAATTGACAGGGTTTTCACTCGGCCGAGCGACTTTTGTCACTCGGCCGAGTGCGATGCGCAGCCTGTAGCGAAATTTGCGGAAAACAGGCTGTGCAGGGGCATTTTGGTCAAGATTTTTAGACGATTTTTGGGGCTATTTAAGCTCTGTTTTTACCCTAGTTTTGGGGGGCACCTCTCAGATTTTTTGCAGCTTTTTGAGTCTACTTTTTAGCTTTATTAATTGTGATTGGAGAAGAGAAAAACTTGGATTTTTGTTGGGTTGATTGAAGATCTACATTGGTTTGCACTTCTCTTCCCCAAAAAACTCTATTTTTATTGTTTATATCATTGTTGTGATGAATTCCATTGTCTATTTCATTGCTAATTATTGTGCTATTGCTATGATTAGTGAGTAGTCTCCACGTCTTGGGGCGTGGGGATGAACCCTACAAGCCCAATTTCGTATTTGTGTTGAATCGGTAGAAATTGAGCTAGGATTGTCATTAGGGATTAGATTGGGATCGAATTACTACGGATAGCTAGGTATTCACATCAATTGGGATTTGCAAGAGATTGGATCCCAATTCGATAGAAAGCCCTAGAAATCCGAATTGGGTTGGAGTCGGATTTTCGAAGTATCGGTTTGCAAGAAATTGGACCGATGCTAGGATCTCCGGTTGCAATTCCGTGCCGATACCCGTTTGCAAGAGATTGGACGGGTAGGAACTATCCTAATCTAGATTGTGGACCGAGTTTGCAAGAGATTGGGCTCGGTGCGCAATTGGACGATGATGTTGATCCTAATGCTAGCTTCCCTAGGCTAGGGTTTGCAAGAGATTGGACCCAAACCTAGGATAGCTATAGACCGGCAACAGCGCGAGAGCGTGAGCTTGGTTCCACATTTAGTTGCAACTAGTTCATCCAAATTCTCATCCTAGCGATTTCGATACCGGCGAACCACAATTGTGAAATACGGTGAGTAGTGGGGATTCCCCATTCCCTAGGCGTTCTCTATTTGATTTGATATTTCGCACTTTTGTCTGACGATTGTGACAGGATCGCCCAAGGCAATTATCCCTCTAAATAGCCAGGTTGATTAGGAGCAAGCACGGTCATTCGTCCTCCCTGTGTTCGATACCCGCTCGCCGCTATACCGTGCGCTTGCGGTAAAACTATAACCGTCGCCTCGAGACGTGTACGCCGGGGCGCGATCAAGTTTTTGGCGCCGTTGCCGGGGAGGCGATTGCGTTTGATTCTTTTTCACCTTAGCTATTTCTTTCTTTTATTTTCTTTTTATTTTATTTCTTTTACCATTATTATTTCCTTTGCTATTCTTACCTAACCCTTCCACGGTACTAATCATCTCTTTGAAACTCTGTTTTCCCTGTGCATGTACACGAGATCTACGGCGGACCCCGAAGCCTTATTATTCGATCCCGAGATCGAACGTACCGCGCGGAGACTCAGAGCGGAAAGGAGACAATATCCGGAAGGGCGGTTTATGACCAACCGGGAAACTCCCGAAGAATTGGCGGAGAGAATGGCGAGAATAATTTCTATTCGCGATAGGCTTCGGCCTAAAACCTCTTCTACTACGTCATCCATCGCCGTGCCGGAGTTGGCGGTCGACAAGAACTTCGAGCTAAAGACGGGATTGGTGGTTTTGATGCAACAAGACCCATTTCATGGGAACGCTCACGAGAACCCCCACTACCACATCCAATCATTCTTGTCGAAGTGCGCCACTTTCCAAATGCCGGGGGTCCCGATCGATGCCATCAGACTGCGCCTCTTCCCCTTCACGCTAAAGGACAAAGCACTCTATTGGCTGAGGACGCAAGCTGATGGAGTTTTCACATCTTGGGATGGGTTGGCAGATGCATTCATTGATAAATTCTATCCACCATCCAAGACGGTGAAGATCCGGAGCGCTCTCATGTCCTTCAAGCAAGGACCACATGAGACGCTCTATGAAGCTTGGGAGCGATTTAAGGATTTGCAGCACCAGTGCCCGCACCACAGTATAGAAGATTGGGAGTTAGTGCATAGCTTCTACAACGGTCTCCAACCGGGGACCAAACAAATTATTGATGCCGCGGCGAATGGTTCAATCTTGTCAAAGACTCCCGAGGAAGCTACGGCCCTAATTGAGGAGATGGCCTCTAATAACCAACAATGGGGCGATGAGCGAGGACACTCTACGTCCTCCTTAAAGCCGACTAGCATCTACGAGGCAAAGGCCGTAGCGGAGCTTACGAGCAAATTTGATTCTCTCCACAAGGTGGTGGAGAGATTGGAGAAATTCATCACGGAGCCCCAAGGAAGCCCTTCCACCTCCGCGCCGGCAAGCCAAATGAGTGATTGGCAAGACTAATCTCAAGCCATGTATTCGGGAGGAGAGCAAGGAGAAGGATCCTTGGAGCAAGTGCAATATGTTGCGGGGAACCAAGGTTATTGGTCCAATCCGGCCGCAAGAAATCACCCGGGATTCTCCTACGCCAACAATGAAGGAGCTTTGAACCCGCCACAACAACCGCCTAATCAAGCTCGACCACCACCACCCCAACAACAATACTATCCGCCGAGGGGACCTACACAACAAAACTTCCAACCAAAGCAACAAGTCCCACCTTATAGGCCTCCCGGATACAATCAAGGGTGGAGGAATCAAAACCAAAACCCTCCATAAGCTCCACAACGATCCGATTTCGAAACTAGAGTGGAGGCGTTCATGGTCGAGCAAAATAAGGTGAATGCTACTTTGAAGGCAGGGCAAGAATCTCTCAATACCGTAGTGGCTCAAATATCGGAGCAATTAGCGTTGCTCAACCGGAACACTCAAAGATTGCCGGCGCAACCGGAGCAAAACCCACGGGGCAACACGGGCCACATCAACGCCGTAGTTGCCGTCACTACTAGAGGCGGGAAGGACACCACCCCCGCCATGATTCCTATTGAGGAGGCCGTGGAGGAAAGTTTGGAGCCGGTTGAGCCGATAGTCGAGATTGAAAAGGAGAAGGAGCCACAAGACAAGGAGAAATCTAGGGCGGAGCTATTAATTGAGGAGAGGCGCTTCATGCCACCGGTCCCATTCCCCCAAAGACTAGCGAAAGCGAAAATGGAGAAAAGGCTAGCGAAATTCCTCGAGTATCTAAGAGGAGTTAGCCTAAATATTCCCTTCCTTGACGCCATCATCGAGATCCCCACATATGCCAAATTCTTGAAGGACTTGATTTCGGGGAGAAAGAGGAAGGAGAAGATCATGCTAGCCGAGGAGGGCTCTTGGTTCACCAAGAGAGAAAAGGAGCCGGTAAAATTTAAAGATCCGGGGAGTTTTCGGATTCCTTGCACGTTGGGCGGCGTGCCTCTTCAAAAGGCGTTGGTCGATCTTGGGGCTAGTGTGAGTCTCATGCCCCTCTCCATGTTCTTAAAGCTTAACACCGGGACAAAGTTGAAACCCACCGACATGCGCATTCAATTAGCCGATGGACGGATAACAAGGCCGGTGGGGATTGCCGAAGACATCCCACTTCAAGTCCCGGGTGGAATATGCTTGCCATGTGACTTTGTCATCATGGACATTAAGGAGGAGGGAGACACCTCATTGATACTTGGGCGCCCATTCCTCGCCACCGCCGGAGTCATTGTCGACGTGCGCGAAGGTACCTTAACCTTGAACGTCGGAAACATTGAGGTGGAGCTCCACATTCCTAAGGCTATGAAGCATATGCCTTATCACGAGGAACTCGATTACATGGACCTCCTTGATGAGGTGATAGAGGAGGCGATTCCTCACTCAATTGGTGCCCTTTTTGATGAAGAATTTGATGAAGGCCCGGATTTAGGCCATGAAGACAATAATGATGATTCCCC
Source organism: Scilla litardierei (assembly GCA_030789695.1). Lineage (NCBI taxonomy): Eukaryota > Viridiplantae > Streptophyta > Magnoliopsida > Asparagales > Asparagaceae > Scilla > Scilla litardierei. The sequence continues at coordinate 11,708,286 of CM061131.1, forward strand.
CGACTTCTCCGCTGATGAAGATGAAGGCGACGCTGATGTCGCAAGGATTCGAGAGCTCTGCAAGCTCTCGAGATCAAAGTCTCCAAAGAAAGCTCCGCCGGTACGGAAATCGGCATCGCCGGTTAAGCCGTTGACCGGGGAAAATGCTAGCTTGGGGGAGCCTCCCCCCAACACTATTCGAGATAGGAGACCACCGCGGGAGAACGCTACGCCGCCACGTTCGAATCCAAGCGCGCTCCCCGGAAAGTTTGACGGGTGCATCTCATATGCACCAAACATCCCGCATTGATTGAAAATTATAGTGGGTCGAGCTCACGACCTAAAACGAGCGCTTGTCGGGAGGCAACCCGACGGTTTTTGCTTTATTTTTGCTTTTTCTTTATTTTCGTTTTAGAGATTTTTAGTGTTTTGAGTCATCCGACCAAAAATTTTGTGATAACGGGTCCTATTTTTCTTGACAGGAGAGGAGATAGGTAGATCATCATGAGGAGGTTGAACGAGACGATGAGGAGCGCCCCAAGAAGGCGTTCGACGCTTAGGAGGAGCATGAAATCGACTGGAGGAAGAAAGACGGAGTTTAGAGCCTAAACGAAGACAAACAGCAGAATGCAAGGCTCACTCGGCCGAGTATACTAGACACTCGGCCGAGTACAGAAGTTCGTCCGGCCGAGCCGCTCACGAACGAGGGAAGTCTGCTGTACCCAACTCTCTGTCTATTTTCCTCATTTCATTATAACTGCTACTCAGCCGAGTATATATATTCACTCGGCCGAGTGAAACGGATACCCTCCTTGGGCGAGTCATGCCGAGTAGCTTGAGTCACTCGGCCGAATGGACTTACTCCACTCGGCCGAGGCTGGCAAAGCCACTCGGCCGATGCGATATCGGGGAGAAAATTTCTATTGCCTCGCTCGGCCGAGTGACCACGTCACTCGGCCGAGTCGTAACTTCTATTATATAAGGACCGAGGGGGGGGGCGCGTTTTTCGAAACCGCAAAATTCCCAAATCGCCCGACCCCTCGGATTCCCCTCGCCCGATACCGCTCGTTCTCACCCCCACTCGCCCGACCAAGCCCGTGCGCGCCGCCGCTCGGCCTGCCACCGCCGGCCGACCGTCGCCGCACCCCGCCCGAGTCGCCGCCGGCAGCCCCGTCTCCGATCACCTCCGGTTCGCTTATTTTCACCATTTTCTTCTCTTTTTGCGTAGTTTTTGAGGATCCGTGTGTTAATCGAACCCCTAACCCGAATCAATTCACATATCTATCTGTTATACCCCTATTGCTCCATACATTTTGATTATTACTCGCTGATATCGCTTTTCCATGCGCAGGTTGCTTTTTGGAGCTTAGGGGAGCTCAGGGGAGCTTCTACGGGCTGCTCAGGACTTCGTGGAGGCGCGGACTTCGCACGCTTCCACTGCTTAGCACTCGCGGCGTGTTTGGGTAAACTCTTTCCACTCTTTGTGCACACGCCGCACTTTTCACTTTTCGGCGCGCGCTCGGGGAAGATATGCCGCCCCGGACACGGCCGCGGTCGAAGAGAGCTTCCGCCAAGCGGAAGCGGTCGGATGATGCCGGCCCCTCCCACGAGTTGGAGGACTCTCCTCCACCGTCCCCCACACACACCGCACACCCAGCACAGCCTGCAGGCCCCGCACACCCCGCACAGCCTGCAGCGCACCCACAGCCCGCACAGCCTCTCCCTGCCGATCCACAGCCACCACCACCGGCTCCACTGGTCGGGCCGCTCGGGATTACGTTCCGAGACGACGCACACCGCGCCGTCTTCGAGCGTATCTCCCAGCGCTCGATCGTACCCTCCAGGTTTGCACACCTCGCTGACCTTGGACGCCTGGGGGTACTCGAGGGACTGCTCACGTTGTACGACAACGTGGGTTGGCGAGATTTTCTGCAGGTGTCGGCGGATACTTTCACCTGCCCGACACTTGAGGTTTTGAGTTCGATCGCCCGGACCGATGAGGGATGCTCATTCCGGTTCATGGATCGAGAGTGCCAGGTCACTCTCGATATGATGAGAGCGTTTTTCTCTTGGCCCGCAGTCCCCGGAGCCGATCGCGGTTACGGCCCTACCCACATCCCCCCACCTTCTTTTGACGCCGGCGCCTTCTGGGCCCGGATCACAGGCCACCACGCTGCCTTTGACCTTAGTAGGGCCAAGGCCTCGGCCATAGTCCACCCCTGCCTACGCATTGCCCAGCGCCTCATGGCGACTACCTTTTTGGCCAGATATGAGCCGGGCACGATGTCTACGCCAGAGCTTTACATGCTCTACGCGATGACCCGTCCCAGAGCTCTATCTAGGGATGGAGATGAGCTTGTCCCCGCCGTCGTGATCGATATCGCGGCATGGTACTTAGACCGCATCATTGTATCGGTGGGCGCTCGCTCACCGATATGCTGCGGCGGCCTGATTACCATGCTGGCTCTTATGACCGGCGAGGACTTCCCCGACGACCTGCGACGCGTTCCGGGCCCCACTTCCTTGTCGATAGACGTTATGGCCCGGATGAAGATGCTGCGTCCGCACGGTGAGCGTCACTGGGTCTGGTTGCACGGCCCCTATGGGGCCGATTACATGATTCTCCCGAGCCCTGCTCGGACCCAGATTGCACCGGCCCACGTTGACTGGCTCCCAGATATGGATGTCCTCATCCCCGCCGCCTACATGCTCGAGGCCGAGGAGGCCGAGCAGGCCCACGCTGCCCACGCTGCCCAGGCTGCTCCCGCAGACCATGCTGCACACCCTTCCGAGCCTGCTGCCCACCCCGTCGACCCTGTGGCCTCTCAGCCTGTTCCTGACATTTCCACTGCTCTTGACACTTCTGTCCCCACCTCTGCCTGTGTCGAGAGTACTCTTGCTGAGCCCACTTCCACCACTGTCACCACTTCCGAGGCTGTCCCCACCACTCCCGCTGCCACCTCCGGCCCTCTGTCCGTGGAGCCTCTTTGCTCCGCTCTCCCCCAGCGCCCGCAGACCTTTGTTGAGAGTGGGGAGCCCTCGTTCGTTTCGGTCGTGGAGACCATGGTTAGCATGATCTCCGCTGGGGCTACACCTTTTGGACCACACACTTCTACCCCAGCGGGAGATTCCTCTGTCTCCACTGCCGCCGTCTTCTCCGAGAGTGTCGTGGCGTCTGTCCACACTTCTGTGCCACAGACCTCTTTGGCCACCTTGTTGCCTCTTTTACACGCCTCCTTTGCTGCCGCTGCCTCCACTTCTCGCCAGCCGGTGTCCCGGCCTCGCACCGAGGCCAGGCCCACTTTTCCAGGCACGGCACCTTTTGTCCCCTTCCCCGCTGAGCCCGTCACATACTCCACTCGCGTACGCCAGCCTCGCCCTGCGCAGCCTAGACCGGTGCGTCCCTCTGCACCACCCCCGCCCGACACTACACTGCAGAGCATACGTGCTCTTGAGTTGGCGGTGAGTGGTCTTAGAGGAGACCTTAGGACCCTGTCCTCCACCGTCTCTGCGATGGCTGGACGCTTCGACCTGATACCCCAGATCCACTACTGCCTTACACAGGTGCTGGAGCGTCTCCCTCGCGTACCCCAGCCCACCCAGCAGGTTCCCACACACACTTCCACACACACTAGACCTGCTTCCGCTTCCACCCCAGCTCAGCAGCCCACACCACCACCACCACCACCTCCGCCTCAGGACGGAGACGGCGCGGCACCGCCTTCTTAGGCACTCTTGATGCCTTTATCCATTCCTGCCGTTGTGCTGCCCGTCTCTGCTGGGTCCTGATGCACTTTTGTCCACCCCCCTCCCCTCACTTTTTTGTGATTCTCATTTGCCGTCTCTTTATATATCTTTTTTGGGAGAGAGGGAGAGCTTTTGGTGACCCATTTATACTCGTATCACTCATATCTGTGCATGCATCATATCCGCATCATATTTTCGTTCCTTTATTTTTCGTTTTATTATCTTTTTTCTTTCCATCATGCATGCATCCTCACTTGCCCCTCTCATTACATGTCTCTCTGTGTGCCACACTTTGCACATTGAGGACACTGTGCACTTTAGCTTGGGGGAGTGAGTTCTCACGTTCTTTTTCGATTTGCCACCTTTATTTTTAGTTTTTTTTCACACCGTTTTTCACTTTTGCACTTATTTTTCATTATTTTTCATTTATCTTGCCATGCATCACGTTTTTCCTATTTTCCTGTGTGCCGCATTGCATAGTTCTATTTTTCCTTTTATCTTTACTTCGTTTCTTTTTTTTTCATCTCATGCTAGAGATGAATTTTCTGTGATGATGTCTACGTGGAGTTAGCTTATTCTATATGCATGCTATATTTGTCGTGTCTTAGATTTCATTTCTGATATCATATGCTATGACTTGCTTTACATTTAGAAATAGTAACCCACACTTTTTCCTCATGAAAATGGATGAAATTTTATTATTAGCTGAGCCTGAATATTCATATGTATGCTATCACAGAAAACACACCAAGATTCACGCATTGAATGCCTATATCTGGAGTACTGACTTCTTTTCCTTTATCACTTCTATATGCATGAATTGTACACTTCACTTCCGGATGATTGAATGATGATTAGCTAAGATATATCTGGATTAGTTAGCTTTTTTGTGATCGAAACTGAGTAGATTAGATTACCCTGCTGAAGTTGTCGTGCATGTCTTATAGAGTGAGCCGAGAGTTATATTTATTTCTTTCTCCACAAATCTTGAACATCACTTCTCTACTTTTAAAATCATTGGTGAATCTCCCCTTAGTGATTCTATTCTATGGCATTTCCCCCGCTATTAATTCCTAGCTCCAAATCTCTTATTTCAAAAAAAAAAGAGAGAGAAGAGAAGAATAAAAGAGAGAAAAACATTCTTGTATATCATTACCTCTCTCTGAGTTGGGATCATTGTATATATGTTGCTTATTGCAGAAGAAGAAAAAAAAAGAGAGAGAGAGAAAAGAGGAAAAATCCTCAGTAAAAGATCCCATCTCGCTTACTTTCTTTCTTCTTTCCCTTCTTTGCCTTTGGAGCTATATAAAAATGGGGATGTAAATATTTTTGTGCCACCACGCTTATAGATAAGCTTGGGGGAGGAGATCCATTGATGTGTGAGAGAGCGACTACTTGACATTGCACGACAACCTAGGCTAAGTAATATTCTATACTCGGTGAGATTGTTTCTAGCTTTACGAAATCCAGAAATCTAAGCCTAGCATTCATTTCATGAAATCCATACTTTTCTATTCTCTCTATTCTATGATGTGATACTCTTATACTCCAGATAGAAAGCGTTCAATTGAAAAGTGTGTGATCTGAGATTTGTATACCGCTTTAGATGATTCAGGCGATGTTAATTTTAAAATCATTCCGTTTTTCATGATTATACCGTTGTTCGTGGGTTTTCTATTTTCTACTTGCACTATTCTACTATGATATCAAAATTGAGATTCTTTGACATGTATTTCTCACTCGGTGCATGCTATAAGAGTAGGTGAAACCCACGTCCTGAGAAAATGATCTAGCATCCTACCTATTCTTTCTTTCTTTCTTTATTTTCGTTTGGTTTTCATTCTTCTTCGTTTTTCATTTTTTTCGTTTTTCGCCGTTTTCGTTTTCCGAATCCACCGGGTTCGCTTTTTACTTATCTTCCTCGAGGACGAGTAAGAGGCAAGCTTGGGGGATTTTGATCACTCCTTATTTTACACCTTTTTTCCGCATGTTTGCATGCCATTTAGATCGCCCAAATCATGTTTTTCACGATATATCGACGATATTGCGATGCTTTTCACGCTTTGTTGTTTTTGTCGCATTTCAGGCGATTTGGCGCGATTTGGAGTGATCATGAGATGCGCTCACGATAGACGGCCACCGACGACCTCCCCGAGGGGTATTTTGCTATTGGAGAGGAGCGGAAGAAGAATGGACGTCGCCGGAGCGACGAGGAGGCCAAAACGACCAGTTTGGGCATTTTTTGTGTCCCACTCGGCCGAGTGGAGGAGCCACTCGGCCGACCAGCGAGACACTGCTCGGCCGACCCGTTCAGACACGATTTCCATGTGTACTCGGCCGAGCGACGGAGACCACATCGGCCGAGTGACGATACCACGTCCGCCCGAGTGGCGCCCAGACGAAGGCCCTCAAAAAGATCGAAGTTACTGTTTTTCGGCCATCTGAGCTTCAGAAGACCCACTCGGCCGAGTGGCAAATCCCGTCCGCCCGAGTGAAGTGAAGCCATCGGCCGAGTGACGACAACTCACTCGGCCGAGCCGCCCCCGAACTGAAGACCCCTGAAGCCCCCGACTTACTGGAAAATTGACAGGGTTTTCACTCGGCCGAGCGACTTTTGTCACTCGGCCGAGTGCGATGCGCAGCCTGTAGCGAAATTTGCGGAAAACAGGCTGTGCAGGGGCATTTTGGTCAAGATTTTTAGACGATTTTTGGGGCTATTTAAGCTCTGTTTTTACCCTAGTTTTGGGGGGCACCTCTCAGATTTTTTGCAGCTTTTTGAGTCTACTTTTTAGCTTTATTAATTGTGATTGGAGAAGAGAAAAACTTGGATTTTTGTTGGGTTGATTGAAGATCTACATTGGTTTGCACTTCTCTTCCCCAAAAAACTCTATTTTTATTGTTTATATCATTGTTGTGATGAATTCCATTGTCTATTTCATTGCTAATTATTGTGCTATTGCTATGATTAGTGAGTAGTCTCCACGTCTTGGGGCGTGTGGATGAACCCTACAAGCCCAATTTCGTATTTGTGTTGAATCGGTAGAAATTGAGCTAGGATTGTCATTAGGGATTAGATTGGGATCGAATTACTACGGATAGCTAGGTATTCACATCAATTGGGATTTGCAAGAGATTGGATCCCAATTCGATAGGAAGCCCTAGAAATCCGAATTGGGTTGGAGTCGGATTTTCGAAGTATCGGTTTGCAAGAAATTGGACCGATGCTAGGATCTCCGGTTGCAATTCCGTGCCGATACCCGTTTGCAAGAGATTGGACGGGTAGGAACTATCCTAATCTAGATTGTGGACCGAGTTTGCAAGAGATTGGGCTCGGTGCGCAATTGGACGATGATGTTGATCCTAATGCTAGCTTCCCTAGGCTAGGGTTTGCAAGAGATTGGACCCAAACCTAGGATAGCTATAGACCGGCAACAGCGCGAGAGCGTGAGCTTGGTTCCACATTTAGTTGCAACTAGTTCATCCAAATTCTCATCCTAGCGATTTCGATACCGGCGAACCACAATTGTGAAATACGGTGAGTAGTGGGGATTCCCCATTCCCTAGGCGTTCTCTATTTGATTTGATATTTCGCACTTTTGTCTGACGATTGTGACAGGATCGCCCAAGGCAATTATCCCTCTAAATAGCCAGGTTGATTAGGAGCAAGCACGGTCATTCGTCCTCCCTGTGTTCGATACCCGCTCGCCGCTATACCGTGCGCTTGCGGTAAAACTACAACCGTCGCCTCGGGACGTGTACGCCGGGGCGCGATCATTCACCTCCTAAAGCTACCTACATCGAATCTATTTCCCAAAAATCACTACAAAAGAAAAAGTTAGCTCCAAAAAAGTCCAAAAAAGCCAAAAATGGAGCCAAAACCAAAATTACAAATCATATAGCTCCTACAAAAATCCAAAAAGAAAATTGAGAAACAAAAAGTTCAAAAAGAAAAAGAAAAATATTTCTATATCTCATTATTGGAGCCACAAAATACTTGGGAAAACCAAGGCAAAAATCCCATTTTCCACTATCATATTCCTTTAGATGCGATGCCTCAAGCTAAGCTTGGGGGATGAATTCACTTGACCATATGAGTGAGTGCGACATTAGAGTGGAGAGGTGCACGAATGGGGAAGTTTGATAATGCTGAAACTTAGCAAAATACTTTAGTTATGGAGATATCTTATGAATCGATATAAATATGTGAATGCCATGATTTATTCCATTCTCCATTGCATGCTTGGTGTGATTCTGATATGCTTCTGTCATAACTCTTGATTGAAAAGTGCATCGCCAACATTTGTATATTAAATTCTATGAAATGCGTGATGTGGATATGAATTGATTGTATGAATTTAGAGAGTCCCTTTTGTTGTTCTTAAAAGCTTGCAAGTACCATGTTTAAGTAAGATATGAAATCTTTATAGCATGTGATTCATATTTTCCGAGTTATCGTGATGTGTAGCTTATGGCTCGAGATCAGAGAGAATAATCTAGCGACCCCTTCCACTTCGTATTCTTTCTCTTTCATTTCATTTCCTTTGTTTTCATTTCCCGAGTTAGTCTCTCTACTTATCTTCCTCGAGAACGAGTAAGAGGCAAGCTTGGGGGATTTTGATCACTTCATATTTTACACCTTTTTCTGCATGTTTGCATATCATTTTGATCGCCCCTATCGCATTTTTCACGATTATTCGACGATATCGCGTTGCTTTTCACTATTTCTTATTTTTGTCGGATTTCAGGAAATATGGAGAGATCGGGAGCATAAATAAGATCAAGGGACTTGCATGCATGCCAGAGCGTCGCCCATGGCCCTATCGAGGAGCTAGCAGCACTAGATGATGAGCGGAAGAAGAAGAAGATCGATAGAATCGACGAGGAAGCGAGAAGGAGAAGATGTGACTCCAGAAACAGGCCACTCGGCCGAGTACGCAGTTCACTCGGCCGAGTGAAGGAACGTACTTTGTTGAATATTGGACTCCCCGGATTTGGTTTTGGATGATGAGCAAACATAAATAATTCATGAACTAACAATTTGTGAGCGCAGTATTGGAGATCGTCGCCAAAATCACGAGAACAATCAAAGCGACATCTCAACACTTCCCAAAGCTCGTATTCATGCCTAAAGCTTCTTTGAAGCTCTTGCGCCGTTTTGGAAGTTATGAAGAATCAATCGAAGCTCTCGAAGATCGTTTATTAAGGTTTTATTTATAGTCTTTTAGTTTCGATTGATAGAATGTTAAGCCTTGAGTATATCTTACGTTTCTATCTTCATTACGCTCATTTTGTAGCTCTAGGATCCTTGCACAAGTTCATTCTATCTTCCTCGAAGCATCGCGCTTCGATTCAGACTTTATTGTGCATGTTAGTTGGTACAAGAACAAGTACTGACCGACTAGATGGTGATCTAGTCGGTCGACAACTCTTCTTGGACCGACTAGTTTGATTCCTTAATTTCTTGGAATTTACTGTTTACGGTTAGTCGGTCTACGTTGACTCACCGACCGACTAGTTTGTGAACTAGTCGGTCAGTGATGCTTCTTTGACCGACTAGTTGTGACTTACTGTTCATACTAAAATTCTCATAAGCTACTGTTTACCGTTAGTCGGTCTAAGAACGTTTGGTGACCGACTAGTTGACAATCTAGTCGGTCAACTTTTGTTCTTGGACCGACTAAGTCAATTTGTATTCAGACTATTTCATTTGCCTCTTAGTCGGTCTACGTTCACTGTCTGACCGACTAGTTGTGAAACTAGTCGGTCAGCAAGTCTTCTTGGACCGACTAGATTTCTAGGTCTGAAATTGTATCTCTTCTCAGTTCTTCACTTAGTCGGTCCACGTTGTTTGACTGACCGACTAGTTGATGAACTAGTCGGTCAGTGGTTGTTCTTTGACCGACTAAGTGCCTCAGATTTCTAACCGTTGGGATTTAACCTAACTCGTTTTCATGGGACCCTATAAATACGATCCTAGGTTATTTCTCTAGGGTTAAGAGCCTTCATTCAGAGATTCATTGAGATAAAAAGAGATAGCCATTCTCACTCAAATCTAAAGCTCTCTTCCTCACAAGAAACCCATTCTCTCTCATTTCTAGATCTAGAGAGAAGCTTGTTCTTGGTGAGCTCTTCAAGCTATTGCTTGATTCAAGTCTCCAAATCATCCCTAGGCACCCTTTGCTGGTCATTTCCTTGGTGCTAGGACTTGGTGACTTCATCTTCCTCAAATCCTTCATTTCACCATTTGGGTAAGAAAAACTCAAGGTATAGGATTTTGTGGTAAGAGTGTTTATTTCATTTAAACTCTTTATTTTGCTAATTGGTTCTCTCGGTTGTGAGAGAAGATTGTGATCCCGGGTTGTGGGATTCACTTTGTGATTGCATGTATGATTTAATCTTGTGAAGGTTTTTCACAAGATATTCATAGTGGAAATCTTGAGTTAGGGTTTCTAACTCAAGTATTCGGAGGGGATCCGGGTGGTTGGGACGTAGGATCACCGGGAACAAGTCGGGGAGACTTGGGTGGATCTGAACCCATTAACATCGTTTGTTAGCATTGTTAATTTTGTGTTGTCATTCAATTTTAGCTTCCACAAATTGTTTTGGTAGTTGTTTGCACTTTAATTTGGAATTATACTCCTTATTATTTTAAAGTACTATTCACCCCCCCTCTAGTACTTGTGCAGTAGCTTGTAGGGCATTACATTTGGTATCAGAGCCAGATACTTAGCTATGTCTGCCAACGACAACAAGACCGTTCGTCCACCTTCCGACTATAGCACCTTCAGGAACCGTGAAGGAGCGTCTTCGGTAGTGGAAGGACATTCCTCGACGAGGCCTCCATTCTTCAACGGTACCAACTACGGGTACTGGAAATGCCGGATGGAAACCTTCCTCCGGAGTGCATCTCTATGGAGGGCCACGATGAAGGATTACGTCGAGCCTACCGAAGAAGACTTTGAGAAGTGGACTCCCGCGGAGGTCGCCGCGGAGGTGAGCAATGCCAAGGCAATGAACGCCTTGCAATGCGCCTTGGAACCTGAGGATTTCAATAAGATATGCACATGTAAGAGTGCATATCAAATTTGGAATTCCCTCCTCATTCTTCATGAAGGGACGAGTAGGGTAAGAGACTCTAAACTCGTAGTAGTCAATAGAGATTACGAGTTGTTTCATATGATACAGGGTGAGAAGATGAAGGAGTACTATGCTCGCTTCGTCGACATCACAAACGAGTTGGAGGCTCTTGGTAAAACCTACACCCAAAAGGAGAAAGTCTCGAAGATCATCGATGGACTTCCTTCTAGTTGGGAAAAACGGACCTTCGCCAACGAGGAAGGTAATAACATGGAAACCTATACCGTTGTTCAACTAATGGGTACTCTAATGTCTTACGAGGTTCGCAAGGATAGCAAGCTCAAGTTGCAGGACAAGATGAAGTCCTATATAAAGCAAGATGAGCCAAAGAAGAAAGCTATTGCTTTCAAGGCCGCTCCATCCACATCCACATCAACCGATGATGAAGACTCAGAAAACGAGTTGGACTTGGAATCCATGTCACTCATGGCCAAGAAGTTCAACCGTTTCTTCCGAAAAGGTAACTTCAAGAACAAAGGTAAATTTGGTTCTACTAACGCCTCTCCACCCTTGTGCTTTAAATGCAATAAGCCAGGAAACATCAAAGCGGATTGTCCTCAAAACAAACAAAAGGAGAAGTGGAAGGCGCCGAAGTTCGACAAGTCAAAGAAGTACAAAAAGGGGTACAAAAAGGGACTTGTCGGAGCAACATTCACCGACTCCGAGGATTCCTCTAGCGGAGAGTCGGACGATGAGAAAGTGGAGCAAGCACACATGTGCTTCATGGCAAGAGAGGAGAATGATCAAGAATCTTCCTCCTCCGATGATAGTGATGACGAAAGCGATGAGGTAACAATGGATGATCTTAGAAATGCTAACTCTCAATTATGGTCTAAATACACCAAATTAGTAAATAAATATACTAAGGTAAAAGATGACCTAGCTAGCATTCAAAACTCGCCTAATACTATCATCACCAACAACGACACCGTTGTTGAAGAGTTAAGAAATGAGATTGTTAATCTCAAATCTAAACTTGAACATGTTAGCATTGAGGATGCGGAAGAACATAAGATAGCGGATTTAACTTCTCAAAACTCGACTTTGAGTATTGAGAACGAGAATCTTAAATCTCGTGTTTATGTGCTCACATCGCAAGTATCCACTTTGGATACTTCTTTGCGTTCTCTCAAAGAGAAATATGAGAACACATTGGGCCGAATCAACGAATTCAACAAGGGCAAGGGCCACTTGGATAATATCCTAAAAGATTTACTTCCGGCCAAACACCACATTGGCTTGGGGTATATGATGGGAAATTCATCCAAGTCGGTCACTACTTTTGTTAGGCCAACTTCCGAAGCCTCAACGAGTGGGAGCAAACACTCTATTGGTAGTTCATCTACCAATGGTGCTTCCACCTCGTCCACACCCTCTTTCGGAAAGAAACCCACTTTGGGTGGACCTCCAAAGAAGGGGCATGCTTATATGTACACCAATACCATGCCACGTAGGAACACACGTCCTACTCCACCGTCACACACGTATGATGATTTTTATGCAACACATTCTCGGGCATGTGCACACCATGTGAGACACCCTCACGCACGTGTTCCCACACATGCATATGTTCACCCACCTCATCATATGAATAATTCTCGTCGTGCACCATTCCATCATGTCCCGTATGCCTATCCACAACATGCATCACGTAGAAATCAACGTCGCATGCATGCACCCAATAGGATGATGGCTCCCAAGATTTTCACAATTTGGAGCCCAAAGGACACAAGCATGGATGAAAAACAAGTGTATATGAATGCTTATTTTTCGGATGTTGTGCATAGTAGGAATTATGTGGGGAAGTCTAAGTCCAATTGGACTTGGCTTCCAAAGGTCTAATCCCTTGGACCCAATGACCTTGGGTACCATGATATGAAAAATCTCTATCTTTAGGTACTCAAGGAAAAGAAAAAGAAAAGGAACAACAAATTTAAATTTAGCTCCAAAGGAAATTGGATACTCGATAGCGGGTGCTCCAAACACATGACGGGTGACGCTCGATTGCTCTCCGGAGTGGTTCCCATTGCGAATGGAAACCGCGTCGTATTTGGAGGCAACGAGAGCGGAACCATCATAGGTGTTGGTAATGTCGGTAACCCTTCTAAACCATTAATTAGTGATGTTTATCTTGTAAGTGGTTTAAATCATAATCTCATTTCAATAAGCCAACTTTGTGACAAAGGTTACAAAGTTAGCTTTGCGAAAGGATTGTGTCATATTTTAAGAAAAGATAATGATAAATTATTATTTTCCGGAACTCGTCATAAAGACATTTATATTTTGGATCTTCCTAAGTCATATGAACAATGTCTCGTTGCCAACACAAGTGAACAACACTTATGGCATCGACGCTTTGGACATGTGAACTTTGGAACACTATATAAGCTTTCAAAATTAAATTCTATTAAAGGTTTTCCGAAGCTTGTTTTTGAAAAGAAAAGTTTTTGTGATTGTTGTCAACGCGGCAAGCTTCCTAAATCTTCATTTAAACCTAAGAAAAGCATTTCTACTAAACGGCCACTAGAGCTATTACATCTAGACTTATTTGGGCCAACTAGAGTTGCTTCCTTAGGAAATGCAAGGTATGGACTTGTCATCGTAGATGACTATTCAAGATTTACTTGGGTATTTTTCTTATGTAATAAAAATGAAGTTTTTGAAAACTTCGCAATTTTTGTTAAGAAAGTACAAAATCTCTTAGGAACCACCATTGTCACTATTCGTAGTGATCATGGAGGTGAATTTGAGAATGAGTCTTTTGAGACATTTTGTGATGAAGTTGGTATTACTCACACCTTCTCTTTTCCTCGTGCACCTCCTCAAAATGGTGTAGTTGAGAGAAAGAATAGGACGCTAGTGGAGTGTGCTCGCACTATACTTGATGATAGCCAACTTGGCCATCAATTTTGGGCGGAAGCGGTACACACCGCTTGCTATGTGTTTAATAGAATACTTTTGAGGCCCGGCACTAAACAAACTTGTTATGAATTGTTGTTTGGTAGGTTGCCTCAAGTTAAACATTTTCGTGTTTTTGGTTCGAAATGTTTTATTAAGAACACATATGGTAGTTTGGACAAATTCGATCCAAGATCCGATGAGGGGATTTTTGTTGGATATTCTTCGCGTAGCAAAGCCTACCGGATATTCAACAAACGAACCTCAACGATCGAGGAGTCGCTTCATGTCTCATTTAATGAAGAATTTGTTCCAACTAGAATTTCAAATGATAATGATTCTATGGATGTATTATGTGATTCATTTGATAATTCTAAGTCTAATAATTCTATTGATTCTATTGAGACTAACCCAACTAATGAAGTTGTTGAGAATGTTCCTAATGATCAAAGTATCCCCAAGCGGCTTCATGTCATTCGCGACCATCCCCATGAGCAAGTAATTGGCAATATTCAAGATAGTGTCAAGACGAGATCGCAAGTTCACCACTTCGCCAATTGTGCCTTTGCCTCATCGATATAGCCAAAGAATATAGTTGAAGCATGCGAAGATAGTGCTTGGATCCTTGCCATGGAGGAGGAACTCATTCAATTCGAGAGGAATGAGGTATGGGAGCTTGTTCCTTTGCCATCGAAGAACCACACCGTCATAGGGACAAAGTGGATCTTCAAGAACAAAACCGACGAAAACCAAGTCGTCGTCCGGAACAAAGCTCGGTTAGTAGCTCAAGGCTATCGACAAGAGGAAGGTATCGATTTCGAAGAATCCTTCGCTCCGGTAGCTAGATTAGAATCAATTAGATTACTATTATCTTTTGCATGCCATAAGAACTTTAAATTATTTCAAATGGATGTTAAAAGTGCATTTTTAAACGGAGATGTCGTTGAGGAAGTTTACGTTTCTCAACCTCCGGGCTTCATAAATGAAAAATTTCCTAATCACGTTTTTAAACTAAAGAAAGCTCTTTATGGTTTGAGACAAGCTCCTCGAGCTTGGTATGATCGCCTAAAGAATTTTCTTTTGGATTTGAATTTTAAAATGGGCGAAGCCGATTCTACACTTTTTATTAAGCATGCGAACAATGATATTTTATTAGTTCAAATTTATGTTGATGATATCATTTTCGGTGCTACTAACTTCACTCTTTGCGAAGAGTTTTCTAATGTTATGAAGGAACAATTTGAGATGAGCCACATGGGCGAACTCAAATATTTCTTAGGACTCCAAATTCGCCAATTGAACGATGCAATCTTCATCCACCAAACGAAGTACACGGTGGAGTTGCTAAAGCGATTTGGAATGGAGAATGCCTCCGGGAAAAAGACTCCTATGAGCACTACAACGCATCTTGATAAAGATACGGGCGGAAAAGATGTAGACATTCGTCTATATCGAGGTATGATAGGTAGCTTACTATATCTTACCGCAAGTAGGCCCGATATTATGTTTGCCGTATGCATATGTGCTCGTTATCAGTCTCAACCTAAGGATTCTCACTTAGTAGCGGTAAAACGAATTTTTCGCTATCTAAGTTACACTTTAGATTTTGGATTACTTTATCCGAGATCTAGCACATATGAGTTAGTCTCATATAGTGACGCTGATTATGCGGGATGCAAATCCGACAGGAAAAGTACTAGTGGCACTTGCCATTTTCTAGGAAATTCTCTTGTCTCTTGGTTTTCCAAGAAGCAAAATTCGGTATCACTTTCAACCACCGAGGCGGAATACATTGCCGCCGGTGCCGCTTGTGCCCAGGTTCTTTGGATGAGACACACATTGAAGGATTTTGGTATTCATTGTGATACTAGCCCTATCATGGTGGATAACCAAAGTGCTATCTGTCTTTCAAAGAATCCGGTGCACCATTCCCGATCCAAACACATAGATGTCCGACACCATTTCTTAGATGATCATGTTGCTAAAAAGGACATCATATTAGTGTACGTTGAAACCCAAAAGCAAATCGCCGATATTTTCACGAAACCCCTAAAGGAGGACTCCTTTGTGCGGTTGCGTCGAGAATTGGGGATTATGGGTGAATCCGAGATATAGGATTCATATTTAATTCAATCATCTTGCATGCAATTATATTTCGCGATATTTCATTCATGCTAGATTTATTGAATTTTTGGGAATTTTATGAGATTTGTTTGAATTTATGATCGAATTCGTATTTCAATGTCGTATTTAAGATTTCGATGTTTTATGGGGTAATTTAGATGACTAATGAGAGAGTTTAGATGTTTCATCCAAGTGGTTTGTGAAGAAAAATCAATTATCAATTTTTGGACTCTTCTAGTCGGTTTCAGTTCACTTGTCAACCGACTAGATGCTCATCTAGTCGGTCAGCAAGTGAACTCAGACCGACTAGATCAAGCCTATATCTAACTCCTATCTTTTTCTTTCTTTAGTCGGTCACAGTACGCTTACCGACCGACTAGATTGAAAACTAGTCGGTCAGTAAATATACTGCGACCGACTAATTCTTGCCCTAGAATTTCATCTGTACCTCTGTTTTCGACTTAGTCGGTTCAAGCTCATTGACCGTCGGTCAGTGCTTGAACTGTGACCGACTAAGTGTGTTAGGGCATTTGTGTATTTTCACTTCCAGACCGACTTAAACTCTTATTCATTCGACTAAATGTTCATTTAGTCGGTCTTCAACTCATCTCCAGCCCGATAACTCCCAAACCCCCACTCGAAACCCTTCGTCTTCCGGCCATCTATCCGTCGATCGCCGCCGTCCGCCGCCGTCGACTCCTCCTCCTAGGTAAAACCCCCTCACCTAGGTGTTGATATCCTATTCTAGGGTTTGCTCTCCTTGATTTCAAGTTCTAGCTCCTATGGTTTCAATTTTAACCTAGGGCTTGTGTATTTCGGTTTTCCTCTCTTAGGGCTTGTGATCTCTAGGGTTTGTGTGTTAGGGTGTTTGATCTTATCGTCGTTTGGTTGTACTCGTCGTGCCACGACCATGGCAAAGACGAGGATTCCAATCACTCCCTCTGGGGCATCCCCCATGACCGTAGAACAACCTACCGCTAGGAATCCACCTAAGCCTAAGCGTCGTGCCAAGTCAACCCATGCCTCTCCATCTTCGCCTCCTCTGAAGAAGCAGAGGACAGCGACAGCTAAACCCCGAAAATCTAAGACCAAAAAGCCCATTCTTCACACACCCACTACTCCGTCTGATTCCGACACTGAATTCATTCCTGAGACTGAGCCTGCTAGGGAACCTACTCCTCCTCCGAAGACCCGTAAGGCTAAGGGTAAAGCTCCAATGCCAGTCGGCGGTGTTGACATATTGTTGTGCCGCGATGACCCTCAGTGTCTCGCAGCGTACAACCGTATAGAGCACTATCCACTGTTGTTAGAGCATTACGTTCAGTTTTCTGATTTTCTCGGCCTTGCTGATCTTCTGTCTTAGAGTGGTCTCCTTGACTATCTGCGATACGACCCTAAGGCCAACCCCAAACCATATCCTCGCCTTGTGAAATTGTTCTATGCCAATCGCGTTCGAGGCCAGTACGATGCCAGTCACTCCATTGAGACGACTGTCTTGGGAACTCCTATAGTTCTCACGGCAGAAATCTTGGGGGAGATTCTTGGCTGCTCGTCGTGTGGTCTCCTTCCTTCTGATATTTCAGTCGATGATATTTCTTCTCTGGATCAGTCAGTTCTTTCAGATATCTTCCAGGTTATCCCCTCTGCATTCATTGGTGTTCCATCGAAATCCTTTAAGCCGAATGCGTGGGTTCTTAACCTGATCTTGAAGTCATGTCTTCTCCCCAAATATGGATCCTCTTCACTTCCCTCCCAGCCATTTTTGAAGCTCATATACGCTCTTTTCTTGGGATGCGAGATAAATTGGGCTCGCGTGATACTCGATAAGATGGATTCTTTCGAGTGTATACGCAAGACCAATAAGTCTGCGCACATTCCATACCCTTGCTTGTTGACTCTTGTGTTTCGTCATTTCCGAGTCCCTCTCCCTCCTGACGATGAGCGTCCTTTGGGTACTCCTCTGAACGCGACGGCCGTGAAGAAATCTCTAGCGGCGCTTCGTCACGTGCAGAGGTCTACCGCATCTGCTTCTCAGGCGACTCCCTCAGCTGCTGCTGCCTCCTCTCCTCCTGCTACTTTGGATGATGTCGTACGCCTACTTCGTCGGCACGAGTCTCGCTTGGCTCGTACCGAGGAGGTAGTTTGCCGTATGGCAAGTACGATGGGGATTGAGCTTCCTCCTTCAGTTTCTGAGGCCGAGGAGATGGACGATGAGGAGATTGACGAGCTTGTCACTTCCTTGGCTCGTAGCGATGCTGCTGCTGCTGCTACCTCTTCTGCTCCTGGTGTTGGCACCTCTTCAGGTGCTCCGGAGACTTCCCAGCCTGCTGTTGCTACTTCTGTTGATGAGCCTGCTCCTGTCTCTCCTGCTGCTGTTGCTGTTGAGACTCCTGCTGTTGTGTCTGTTGAGACACCTCCTATTGAGCCTATCGTTGACGTATCCACTCCTGCCTCGACGATCCCGTCTGTTGAGACGCCTCTCCTCGCTGCAGATCCTGAGTCCACTCCGTCGACTGGACCCACGGAGACTGCAGATCCTGCCTCTTCCTCGTGATCGTCAGTTTCGAGGACTCTCCACTACGCTTTGGATGATATATCTTAGTGAGAGTGTTTTGGGTTAGGATGGGTTTGTGAGTTGTTTTGATGTATTTTTGCGATTTCTGGATGTCGGTGTTGGATATTTTGTTATGATTTTGATGGGTTGATGATGTTGTATCAATGATATATGATGTATTTCTTTTTGATGATGTGTAGCACTTGATGTGATGTACTTCATATATATTGGATATCTTTTTGGATGTACTCATCTTGTTATCATTTCTATATATACATCGATGTTCATGTTGTGATAATTATTTCGTCGTGCACATTAATTCTCATTCAATGTCCATGCTATGTGATTTCTTCGCTCGATGATTAAAAACTTGGTTAAATAGATTATATTTCTATATTTGTATAGAATTGTTTTCCATGCACAAAGTTAACCAAGAATATTGAATATTGGAGAGTATGTTTCATTATTCAAGAAATGAATAAACATTTGGTATTTTGATGATTTTGATTATTTTTTTTATAATGGACAATTTGGCACACCTTGTTTTGATTTCCACACTTTTCCCTTGGTGTCACTTTGGTCCATCATCATTGTCTACGACTCCCGATGTTGGATTTTCCATTTCCTAATTGTTGTCGTTGTATGCCCCCCATTTTTGGGATAATGCCAAAGGGGGAGAGATAATGATAATAATAGGTCAAATGAAAAATTATCTCATTTTCCAAGAATCTAATTTCATGTGTTAGATTCAGGGGGAGTTAAGATATATATAAGGATTTTCAAAAATCCGATATTTCAAAATTCGATTCTCATTATATATCTTACTCGTCTGCTTGATGCAATTATATATATTCATTTTGGAATTAACGTGTCATCAATGCAGGGGGAGTAAGTATTTTTACATTTGAATCATTATTTTTGATTATTATTTATGTTGGTTTGTCATCACCAAAAAGGGGGAGAATGTTGAATATTGGACTCCCCGGATTTGGTTTTGGATGATGAGCAAACATAAATAATTCATGAACTAACAATTTGTGAGCGCAGTATTGGAGATCGTCGCCAAAATCACGAGAACAATCAAAGCGACATCTCAACACTTCCCAAAGCTCGTATTCATGCCTAAAGCTTCTTTGAAGCTCTTGCGCCGTTTTGGAAGTTATGAAGAATCAATCGAAGCTCTCGAAGATCGTTTATTAAGGTTTTATTTATAGTCTTTTAGTTTCGATTGATAGAATGTTAAGCCTTGAGTATATCTTACGTTTCTATCTTCATTACGCTCATTTCGTAGCTCTAGGATCCTTGCACAAGTTCATTCTATCTTCCTCGAAGCATCGCGCTTCGATTCGGACTTTATTGTGCATGTTAGTTGGTACAAGAACAAGTACTGACCGACTAGATGGTGATCTAGTCGGTCGGCAACTCTTCTTGGACCGACTAGTTTGATTCCTTAATTTCTTGGAATTTACTGTTTACGGTTAGTCGGTCTACGTTGACTCACCGACCGACTAGTTTGTGAACTAGTCGGTCAGTGATGCTTCTTTGACCGACTAGTTGTGACTTACTGTTCATACTAAAATTCTCATAAGCTACTGTTTACCGTTAGTCGGTCTAAGAACGTTTGGTGACCGACTAGTTGACAATCTAGTCGGTCAACTTTTGTTCTTGGACCGACTAAGTCAATTTGTATTCAGACTATTTCATTTGCCTCTTAGTCGGTCTACGTTCACTGTCTGACCGACTAGTTGTGAAACTAGTCGGTCAGCAAGTCTTCTTGGACCGACTAGATTTCTAGGTCTGAAATTGTATCTCTTCTCAGTTCTTCACTTAGTCGGTCCACGTTGTTTGACTGACCGACTAGTTGATGAACTAGTCGGTCAGTGGTTGTTCTTTGACCGACTAAGTGCCTCAGATTTCTAACCGTTGGGATTTAACCTAACTCGTTTTCATGGGACCCTATAAATACGATCCTAGGTTATTTCTCTAGGGTTAAGAGCCTTCATTCAGAGATTCATTGAGATAAAAAGAGATAGCCATTCTCACTCAAATCTAAAGCTCTCTTCCTCACAAGAAACCCATTCTCTCTCATTTCTAGATCTAGAGAGAAGCTTGTTCTTGGTGAGCTCTTCAAGCTATTGCTTGATTCAAGTCTCCAAATCATCCCTAGGCACCCTTTGCTGGTCATTTCCTTGGTGCTAGGACTTGGTGACTTCATCTTCCTCAAATCCTTCATTTCACCATTTGGGTAAGAAAAACTCAAGGTATAGGATTTTGTGGTAAGAGTGTTTATTTCACTTAAACTCTTTATTTTGCTAATTGGTTCTCTCGGTTGTGAGAGAAGATTGTGATCCCGGGTTGTGGGATTCACTTTGTGATTGCATGTATGATTTGATCTTGTGAAGGTTTTTCACAAGATATTCATAGTGGAAATCTTGAGTTAGGGTTTCTAACTCAAGTATCCGGAGGGGATCCGGGTGGTTGGGACGTAGGATCACCGGGAACAAGTCGGGGAGACTTGGGTGGATCCGAACCCATTAACATCGTTTGTTAGCATTGTTAATTTTGTGTTGTCATTCAATTTTAGCTTCCGCAAATTGTTTTGGTAGTTGTTTGCACTTTAATTTGGAATTATACTCCTTATTATTTTAAAGTACTATTCACCCCCCCCCCCTCTAGTACTTGTGCAGTAGCTTGTAGGGCATTACATACTTGGCCGAGTACAACAGATACAAGAGCTCGCGGAGTCAAAGTCCACTCGACCGAGTGAATGATCCCACTCGGCCGAGTGGAGAACTTCACTCACCTGAGTGAGTCAGAGTTTTCTAGAGAAGATTTAAGCCGACTCTCTGGAATTTTGTGAAGAACAGCAGAAGACTCACTCGACTGAGTGAGGAAGTCTACTCGACCGAGTGACAAACTCTACTCGGCCGAGTGACGCAGAAGCCAAGAAGACCAGACCCTCGACATCTCTGTTTTATTTGGGTTTGTCACTCGGCCGAGTGACATTTTCTACTCGGCCGAGTGGCGCAGTCTGTCTGTATCACGAACTAAGGTTCTGTTCTGCGCCAGGGGCAAATCTATCAGGATTTTTTGGTCGTTTAACTTGTATTTAAGCATGTTTTTCATCCTAGTTGAGGGAGACCAGAAATTAGGTTTTAGCTTAATTCTAATTGTAGTTCCCCTTGAGAGATTGAAGATTTCAGATCTGGTTTGCTATTCTTATTGAAATTTCTCATTTTTGTGAATTGCTTTCTTCCAATTATGAATTCCTATATGTTTTTATTCATTTATTCTGTTATTGCTATGATTAATTGCGGGTAGTTCCGCTGTTCTAGGGCATGGGGATGAACCCCATGGATTCGATTTTAGAATTGTGATGAATGGATTCATCTGTTGCTAGAATTGATAGAAGGTTAGGTTGTGATTGATTTATTACGAATAGCTAGGAAATTCCATCAATTTGGGGTTTTCAAGAGATTGGATTCTAATCGATGGGAAGGCCTAGGTATTCGATTTAGGTTTGTAATCGAAATCCACTAGACTTGGTTTGCAAGAGATTGGACCAAAGCTAGGATTTTTATTATAAATCTATGCACATATTCGTTTGCAAGAGATTGGATGAATACGAACTATCACAACCTAGATCGTAACTCGAGTTTGCACGAGAGTGGGCTCTAGGTGCGATTGGACGATGATGTCGATCCTAATGCTAGAGGCTTAGGTTAGGGTTTGCATGAGAGTGGGCCCTAATTAACCTAGGTCGCTATAGACCGACAATAGCGAGAGAGCGTGAGCCTGGTTCTCTATTTAGTTACGACTAGTTCACCTCAATTCAAGTCTTGCAACATTGAGATTCACGATTCACGAAGATAAATGACGATCCGTAGCGGGGATTCCCTAGCCCTAGACACCTTTATTATATTGAATTCGAATTGTTAATTGAACGATTGTGACAACATTCTCAAAACCATTCTTCCACCAATAGCTTAGTGATCAAAATAGATTACCGTCATTAGTCCTCCTCGTGTTCGATACCCGCTCGCCACTACACCGTGCGCTTGCGGTAAGACTACAATCTTGTCCCCCGGGGTGTGTATCCGGGGGCCGATCAGCGGTCCCCCCGTCGCCACACCAAAATTTTTACTGGGGGGTGGTGGTGGGGGCAACACAATTTGATTGGGCTCTTTTTGGCCCAAGCCCAACTATCAAAAAAATAAATTATAATTCAAATCTCGTTGTGGGCTGTAGCCCCACAACGAGCTTGTAGGCTTCGGCCCACATTTTAAAAAAAGCCCCTTTTAACGCTGTGGGCCGAAGCCCACATCAACTTGTGGGCTTCGGCCCACAAGATAATAACAAAAAAACGGGGACAGTGGATGCGGGCCTTTCAGGACCGCATGCCTTAAAGAGCAAAAAACGAGACTGCGGGCCTGAAGCTCGCAGCCCACATTGGCCCAGGCCCGCAGGCCTTGTTATATGGTAAAAGAAAAAAAGAGAGAAGAAAATGGGGGTTAAGAGGGATTTCCATGGGCTTAAAAATTGAAGAAAAATATGGATAAATAAGGGGATAAAATGGGGATTTTTATTGGGGAAATTGGGGACTTATGGGGATCTTTTGGGGTATAAAAAGAAAAACTTACTTCCTTTTACAACAAATAAATAAATTGGGCATCATTCAAATTTATTTGAATTAGCCACTCTTACACAACCTATTTATTGCATATTTTTAATATATGATACCCTTTTAAGGATCATATTTATATGCATTACATCACATTTTTCTGTCACATTTTTTGGGATAAACTTATGCTATGTTGTGCGGCATTAACTTAATAATTATAAAGATCATGCGACCGCTTTGCCGTTAGTTACCTAACCTAATGGTGTATGACATTGACCCATGGTCTAAATAATTTCTGAATCTGTGATGCCTGTGATGTGTTATGAACATGTTTAATGGCACAAATTTTGTGTGAGTGGCTAATTGTGGTTTTGGATCGGCTATTTAGTCTCACATTTTACTTTTCTTGCACTTTTCTTTTTCTTTTGAGAGAAATTGTAGTGAGGAAAAATATGTAATGCCCAAGACTGATGACCATATCCATGGAAGTAGCAGACACTCTTGAAGATGAAGATTTTCAAATGGGACCTAAGAGGTTTCCAAAGTTGTAATTTTCTCTTTTATTTGTGTAAAATGGACTGTAAAATGGACTCTGGAAAATTATTATTTTATGTTGGAATGGCCAATCCACGCAATTAACTTATTCATTAAAAATTGCCTTCGCATGAAAATGTTGAATATTATTAATTCATGCAAAATTGTGCTTTTCTAGATAAGATGGCAAAAATCGCAAGCGTTGATTTCGAATTACTGAATGCATCAGGCAGAAATTATTTGAGCTGACAGTTTGATGTTAAATTTCACCTGCAAGCAAAATTCCATCTTTTTGCAGTTACAAAAGATGGAAAGGCGACAGACATTGAAAATGCACAAGCCATCATTTATATTCGTTGCCATGTTAATAAGACCTTAAAGGCTGAATACCTTAGGGTCGAGGATCCACTAAAGGTGTGGACTGTCCTTGAGGACAGATATAAACATCAGAAAGATGTTATACTCACAAGGACATGTTATGAGTGGGAGAACATGAGACTACAGGATTTTAAGTCCATAGCTGAGTAAAACTCAGCTGTTTGCAGTAGCACCTTACGCTTGAAATTTTTTGGTGCAAAAGTCTGAGAAGATCGCATGCTGGAAAAGACGTACACGTCTTTCCATGAAAAAGATGCCATATTAATGCAGCAATACTGTGAACAAAAGTTCACAAAGTATTCTGAGCTGCTATCATGTTTACTCATGGCTAAACAAAATAGATGGGTACTCCTCGCCACTCATAACATGTGCCCCCCTGGCACTGCCCCCTCCCAGAAGCTCACAAAACATCTTCTTCCAAAAAGAATAAAGATAATAAAAGAAAAGGAAGATCATAGAGTGAGGGACCAAATAAAAAGGCCAGAGGTCAAGTCCACTAGCAAAGAAATGAAGGGAAGCGGAAGTTCACTGGGCACATTAATGACAACAATAATGATGCAACCCCACCCAGAAGGGAATGAGAAGACCAGTACCATAGCTGTGGCATGAAAGGACACTGGTTAAGAGTGTGCAGAACTCCGTGGCACCTACAAGATTTATACAAAGAAAGATTGAAGAAGAAAGCTGAAACAAATCTGGTGACCACCACTGCTCTAGTCCAGTTCAGTGCTGAAGACTTCGAAAAAGACGACTTGTTTGATTTGCCATTTTTATCTTTATTGAAAAATAATGTTATGAGAGCTATCTGAATGATTGAATGAAGTATGAATAAATGTGAAAATATTTTTCTGAAATCAAATGTACTTATATGATTCAGCTTTTAATAGATGAACTGCTTTCATGACTACTTAGTCGATAGTAACACATACGATCCTTCAATACAAATGCTATTTTCATAACATATGAAAGCCCCATAATTATCAGGGCCATTGAACATAATTGAGGATTTTGGAAACGCAACACTGTTGCTCCCAAATGACACAGAAATTAAAAATAAAGGATGCATTATTCTCTCCGAATTCTGTAATGACTGGTTTTCATGAATCCGGATTATCTATATTATATATATATGTTTTGGAGGATTTTCTCCTCAAGTGTGGTTTTCGTCTCCGTGGCTTTCATTTTCGATCGTTTCGTCGTGATTTTCTAGCTTCTTCTTTAGAACCGTCGATTTTGGAGTAAGTCATTCGTGACGGGCTTCATATCGGTCATATCTTATTGTTAGATCAAGCCTAGGAGTCTTAGGAATCGATCCCGGAGCTTCGTGCTCCATTTCGAAACTTTTGGTGCACGTTAGCCGGTGTAAGAAGGGGCACCGACCGACTAGATGACGATCCAGTCGGTCGGAAAACCTTCTTGAACCGACTAGTGTGCTTTGTTAAAATGTTCAGAAGCTACTGTTTATCGTTAGTCGGTCTAAGAACGTTGGTTGACCGACTAGGTTGCAAACTATTCGGTCGGCAATGCTTCTTTAACCGACTAACTCTTTAACTATTTTTGACACTAGTTACTGTTTACTCTTAGTCGGTCTAAGAACGTTCATCGACCGACTAGATGTCAAACTAGTCGGTCAGTAGTTGTTCTTTGACCGACTAACTCTTAGTTCAGGTTTTCGACTGGAGCTACTGTTTACTCTTAGTCGGTCTGAGTTGGTCAACCGACCGACTAGTTCTCAAACTAGTCGGTCGATGGTTGTTCCTTGACCGACTAAACAGTACAGGAAACCCTAGTTTTGCCCTAGCCGCCACCAAACTCTATAAATACCCCTCCAAACGTTTTCTTCTTCTTCCTCATGACCTAAAACCCTAATTTCTCCCCCATTGAGCCCCCATCTTCCTCAAACCCTTATTCCTTCATCCCAAGCCCAAAATCCATCATCCAAACCCTCACTTAACACATTCCACCTCTCATCTTCCCCAAAGCTTCATCAAACCCCCAAAATCCACATCAAAACCCATTTCTCCAGATTTTCCCCATCCTTTCCAGATCTGAACCCTAGGTTCCCCGGAGCGTTTCTTCCGTTGTCGTGCTTGCTCGGCATCATTCTTCCGCTTCCGATACGGTAATAAAACGATCTCTTAATGTTTTCATAACCGTTGTGTTTTTGTGAAACCCTAATGAAATGAATGTTGTTTTGATGATTGTTTCTCCATAACAGTGACTTCCCCGTAGATTAGCGTCCGTGGGACGAACCCTCGTTGATCGTCATCCTCGGTGCTAGGCAAGTGAAACTTGTCACTTAGGGTTTTGCGCCATGTCTTAGGCCATTTGCTTGTTGTAGGCGTAAAAGAGACTAGGCGATGAAATGATACTCGCCTAGGCGCAAATTTAGGACTAGCTTGACAACGAAGCTAGATCCGAAATTCATCATGTTGCACAACTACCATGCCATGTTTAATTTCAATTACCGGTACGCGAACTAATTGTCATGTCATTGCATTCTTTGAATGTTCCCGTGATTGCGTAGCACACGCTACAATACTTGTACTTCCTGGCTCATGACCAGAAGCGAGCATAATGAGTTGCTAACCCCAACGCTTGATATTGAATTGTGAACTAGGAAAACAAGCTCCCGTGCGGGGCAACCCTGGCTCATTTACTGGGCTCATGTACAGAGACCCTGGCTTGTTTACGTGTGGGATGGGGTAAGAGTTAAGCGGTCATTCAACTGGGAGTCTGCCCGATCAGCAACTGCAGTTGTAAGGCGTAAACTCTGGGTTCTTGGGGTAGTGTTAAGCGGCCAATCAGTGTGAATGTACAACATTTCAGCTGTAAGGCGTAAACATCTACAAACAACTTGAAACGTGACTAGTGAGATGATTGAGATTGTTAGTAGCTTGGCTACTCTTGACTTGTCCCGATAATTGTTCTCTTGTACTTATTGTTGCACCACGTCTTGCTTGTGCACACATGTTATAACTGCCATGTCATGCATACTATAACTGTTAGGTTGTTAGTTTGCCTTACTTTCAGTTTCCTTGCCCAAATCTTTTAGACTTGCTGACATGTGCCCCTTTACTCTTTTGGGTGACACATGTTAGACCCCGAGCCTGAGTACATTGTTGAGGACGAGGTGTTAGCTGACGCCGAGCCCGAGCTTGTGTTTGGCGAGGAGTACGTGGACACTGGGGACCAGTCCTAGTGTCTTCGTTGAGCTTTTCCCTTTTGTTTTAGACTGCTATTTTGTTGTCGGTGCGTGGCACTTATACTATGTTACGTTGTTCCTTTTGTTGGCCTTGTTCTGGGCCTTTAGACTCTTTCTTTTAGCCTGGTGGCTTTTCTGGATGTTGAACTTAATTTTCATGTTGGACAAATTATGAGATATGAGATTTATTTCTGTCTCTCCTTGTGTTGTTATTGTTGTTCCGTTTGTGGTTACAGAGACCTGCTTATGTTTTATTGACGCTTATCGGGTTTGGGGCTTCACAGCTCCACTCTCGTGCGGACCTTCTCACGTCTCGCCTCCATTTTAGGGAAGCGGGGCGTGACAAATTCAAAAAGAAACTTATTAAGTTTCAAGGACATCCGTTTAAATGGATTCCACTTATAATTGCAAATGTGAACGAAAAAGAATATCTGTATGTAACATCTCAAGAAAAAGGAGTAAAATTTGCACCTGAACGTTTTGAGAGCCTTTCATCAAGCCTCTATCATACAAAGATTCGGAGAGAGGAAGCAAATTTGACGGAGCACCTGAAGTGCCCGATACCAGCCAAGTTTCTACTTTGGCATAACAGATTTGGCCACCCTGGATCGGTTATGATGCATCGCATCTTATCCCCATCCTATGGGCATGACATGAAGAACCAGAAGATTCTTCAGAAGGGAGAAATCCCTTTCATCCCTTAAGGAAAACCTAATCACAAGGTCTTCTCTA
This sequence comes from Scilla litardierei, assembly GCA_030789695.1. Taxonomy (NCBI): domain Eukaryota; kingdom Viridiplantae; phylum Streptophyta; class Magnoliopsida; order Asparagales; family Asparagaceae; genus Scilla; species Scilla litardierei. The sequence goes on from CM061131.1 coordinate 11,736,195, forward strand.
CTAAAAGTTGACAAAAAAACTACATGCTTTCTCGAAAGAATACAATGAGATATATGTGGACAAATCCACCACCCCCTAGTGTGTCATTTCGGTACTTTATGGTACTGATATATGCATCCTCAAAATATTTGTATGTGTGTCTACTATCGACCAGCAATCTAGCTTTTCCAAAGCTATTGGCACAAATAATAATGTTGCAGGTGCATTTTCAAGACAACCAAATAAAGTAAATATGTCTGGTTAATGCTGGGGAAATTACCTCCCGGTCTTTTTCAAGAATACTGCCTAAACAACTGGGATAAAAATTGAACATCATGTGCCACATGTTCACCCCCAAAATGGGTTGAAAGAGTCATTAATAAAAAGACTCTAATGGATTGCACGTCCATTACGTATGAAATCCCAGTTGTCGGTGAATGCATGGGGACATGCAATATTACATGTTGTATCGTTAATAAAAATAAGAATAAGACCCTCTGGAGGTCAGAGTCTCTCTCCAGTGCAACTTGCATATGGAATACCACCGAACATCTCTCACTTGAGAATTTTCGGTTGCGCAGTTTATATCCCCATAGCACCACCCCAGAGGAGAAAAATAGGGTACTTAACGTCGTCTAGGTATCTATGTAGGGTTTGACTAACCCTCAATAATATACCTATAACCCCAAACATGGGACGCATTCAAGGCACATCTTGAAGATTGTGAATTTGATGAGACTAATTTCCCCAAATTGGGCCCAGATACTAAAAAATCTAGAACTACACAAATAATATCATGGGATATAGAATCATTAACCCACTATTATCCAGTAACAAAGAAATGTGAAGATGAGATCCTGAAGATCCTATAAATAATAAGTTACCGGACTCATTCACTGACAACCAGAAGATTGTCAGATCATACATCCCTGCTGCAAATACTCAAGCTATGATTGACAACCCCGAGAATGGATGCAATCCACCAGCATCAGAAGTGGCTATTCCTCTTCAGAAAAGAGGCAGACCACTAGGCTCCAAGGACAAAAATCGAAGAAAAAGAAAAACTTTTGGAGACCTTGAGACAATACTACCACATGACAATGAGCTCATGTCCATACCCCCATCCTTCCCGAAATCCACTGCAGAGGAAATGTCGGAAAAAACTAAAATGAAAGTAAATGTTGTACATACTGGGGAGGTGTTGGACAGAAAGAACACAATTGTCGATATTATATTTACGTATCATATTGCCACATACATTGTAAAAGCGATGATACTTATATACTATCGTTCCATACTCCGTTGCTAAAGTGTAAACATAGAGATTGGCCAAATATGGAATGTAACGACTGGTTTTCATGTATCCGAATTATCTATATTATATATATATGTTTTGGAGGATTTTCTCCTCATGTGTGGTTTTCGTCTCCGTAGCTTTCATTTTCGATCGTTTCGTCGAGTTTTCTTAGCTTCTTCCTTAGAATCGTCGATTTCGGAGTAAGTCATTCGTGACGGGCTTCATATCGGTCATATATTATTGTTAGATCAAGACTAGGAGTCTTAGGAATCGATCCCGGAGCTTCGCGCTCCATTTCGGAACTTTTTGTGCACGTTAGCCGGTGTAAGAAGGGGCACCGACCGACTAGATGACGATCCAGTTGGTCGGAAAACCTTCTTGAACCGACTAGTGGGCTTTGTAAAAATGTTCAGAAGCTACTGTTTATCGTTAGTCGGTCTAAGAACGTTGGTTGACCGACTAGGTTGCAAACTAGTCGGTCAGCAATGCTTCTTTAACCGACTAACTCATTCACTATTTTTGGTACCAGTTACTGTACACTTTTAGTCGGTCTAAGAACGTTCATCGACCGACTAGATCTCAAACTAGTCGGTCAGTAGTTGTTCCTTAACCGACTAACTCTTAGTTCAGGTTTTCGACTGGAGCTACTGTTTACGCTTAGTCGGTCTGAGTTGGTCAACCGACCGACTAGTTCTCAAACTAGTCGGTCAGCAGTTGTTCATTGACCGACTAATCAGTGCAGTAAACCCTAGTTTTGCCCTAGCCGCCACCAAACTCTATAAATACCCCTCCAAACGTTTTCTTCTTCTTCTTCTTCAACTCTAAACCTAATTTCTCCCCCATTGAGCCCCCTACTACCTCAAACCCTTATTCCTTCATCCCAAGCCCAAAATCCATCATCCAAACCCTCACTTAACACATTCTACCTCTCATCTTCCTCAAACCTTCATCAAATCCCCCAAAATCCCCCAAAACCCCATTTCTCCAGATTTTCCCCATCTATTCCAGATCTGAACCCTAGGTTCCCCGGAGCGTTACTTCCGTTGACGTGCTTGCTCGGCATCATTCTTCCGCTTCCGATACGGTAATAACTCGATCTCTTAATATCCTCATAGCTTATTTGTGTTTTTGTGAAACCCTAATAAACCTAGGTTGGATGTTGTTCTAATGTTGTTTTGCCATGGCGGCGATCTCTTTTCCGTAGCTACCATTTGTGTGACGGCCTCGTTGATCGTCATCCTCGGTGCTAGGCAAGTGAAACTTGCCACTTAGGGTTTTGGGCCATGCCTTAGGCCATTTGCTTGTGTAGGCGTAAAAGAGACTAGGCGACGAAATGATACTCGCCTAGGCACAATTTCAGGAACTAGCTTGACAACGAAGCTAGGACCGTCATTTATCATGTTGCATAACTATCATGTCATGTTTAATTTTGATTAACGGTACGTGAATTAATTGTCATCCATGCTATCCATGTTGAATGTCGCATTCGTAGCACACGCTACAATACTTGTGTTTCCTGGCTCGTGTTCCAGAAGCGGGCTACGTGAGTTGGTTGATAGCCAATGCCCGATCTACTAGTTTCCGGCTAGGCACCTGCGTTGCAGGCATAACCCTACGCCATACATGTTAATTAAACTTCCTGGCTTGTGATCCAGAAGCGAGCATTCCGTGTTCGGGGGTAATGCCCTGGCTCGATACACGTGTATGGGTAGGGATAAGCGGTCACCTGAGCTTACGAGTTGGCCCGATCAGCCACTCTAGCCAGCAGACGAAATCTCTGTGCACGACTTGTTACTTGACGTGTTTACTTGACATGTTCACTAGACGTGAACTACTTGTACTTGTACTTGTCCGTGTTTTACTTGTTATCCGTGACATACTTGCCACTTGTACTTCCCTTTACCTGTCACTTCCATGCTATACTTGCCATGCCATGCATCATACTATAACTGCTAGGTTGCTAGTTTACCTCACCTTCAGTTTCCTTGCCCAAGTCTTTTAGACTTGCTGACATGTGCCCCTTTACTCTTTTGGGTGACACATGTTAGACCCCGAGCCTGAGTACATTGTTGAGGACGAGGTGTTTGCTGACGCCGAGCCCGAGCTTGTGTTTGGCGAGGAGTACGTGGACACTGGGGACCAGTCCTAGTGTTTTCGTTGAGCTTTTCCTTTTGTTTAGACTGCTGTTTTGTTGTCGGTGCGTAGCACCTATACTTGGCTACGTTTTTCCTTTTGTTGGCCTTGTTCTGGGCCTTTAAACTCTTTCTTTTAGCCTGGTGGCTTTTCTGGATGTTGAACTTAATTTTCATGTTGGACAAATTATGAGATATGAGATTTTATTTCTGTCTCTCCTTGTGTTATTATTGTTGTTCCGTTTGTAGTTACAGGGACCTGCTTATGTTTTTTGACGCTTATCGGGTTTGGGGCTCCACAGCTCCACTCTCGTGCGGACCTTCTCACGTCTCGCCTCCATTTTAGGGAAGCGGGGCGTGACAGGTTCTATTGGTGGCCCATGCAGGTCCTCTTCTGTAACTGCAATTATCGGAATGACGATAATAATATTAGAATGTCCAATAAACCAAGTTCGACGTCCGAGTCATAAGCTATGAGTCTAATTGTTTCGTTTTCTGTGTCATTAGATGGCAGGAAGGCGAATCACCCGTGGTGGTGGTGGTGGTGGTGCGCCCCCTTATGACGAGGAGCCTGAGCGGGAACCCACCAATGGGGAGATGATGCGGATGATGCTTCAGATGATGCAGGTGCAGCAAGGCGTGCTCCTGCAAGTCCAGAATGCTCCGGCTGGTCGAGCTCCTCGGGCGGTTCCGGAGGCCCCTCGCTCCGAGCCGGGAGCGAAGCAATTTCGGGAGCTGGGTCCCGCATATTTTGATGGTTCTGAAGGTCCTCTGGCTGCCGATGAGTGGATTCGGAACATAGAGGATAACTTGAAGATGGCCAAGATCACCCCGGCTGGATGGGTTGATTTGGCGAAGAGGCAACTCAAGGATAATGCTCGGAACTGGTGGGATGCAGAAGAGAAGATGTTGGTGGAGCCGATAGGTTGGGCTACCTTTAAGTCCAGGTTTGATGAGGAGTTCTTTTCGAAAGCTGCTAGGAAGGAGATGCTGCAGCGCTTTATTGATCTGAAGCAAGGGAGCTCGTCGGTGGACCTGTACCACCAAGAGTTCACTAGGCTTAGTCGGTTCGCGTCGAAGATGGTGCAGGATGCTACGAGAGGGCTCAGAGGTTCCTGCAGGGACTTGCTTTGGAGCTCCAGAGTTTTGTGTCTTCCTCTGATCTGGACTCTTATCAGAAGGTTCTGGTCGCTGCGAGGAGGCAGGAGCTGAACCTGAGTCAGAGGAGAGGACATGTTTCTGGTGCTGGGAAGAGGCCTATGGAGCAGGCCAGGGTGGTGGTTAGGCCTGGTTTCAAGCCTAATCATCCGGTGCAGTTCAAGAGGCCAGGAGGGCCTGTTTTGAAGACTTGCCATTTCTGCGGCAAGCCTGGCCATGTCAAGGATCAGTGTAGGAGATTCCTGGGCCAGTGTGTCGTCTGTGGGGATCCTACTCATGTCATGAAGGATTGTCCGAGGTCGAAGCAGCCTTGGAAGGCACCTGTTGCAGCGCAGCCGTTGCAGCAGAGAGCGTCTGTTCCTGTTGGACGTGGAGCAGCTCTTGTTCCACAGGGGCAGGCTTTTCGGCAGGCTTTTCCGCCGAGGAGGCAGGCTTTTCTGATGACCGCTGTGGAGAACAGAGCGGTGGATGAGGTTATCGCAGGTAACCCTCACCTAGCTGTTCCTTTCTTATTTGGCTTGTTTGCTAGTTTATGTTGGTTGCTTGAATATGATGGTGTGCTAGACTAGGGTTTGATTGTTAAACTGTTTGTAGGCGTGATTTTGGTGTGCACGTTTCCTGCACGAGTCCTCTTTGACTCGGGTGCGTCGATGTGCATTATTTCTCGGAGCTTCGTGGAGAAGCATTCCTTGTCGACGTCCCCTCTTCCGAAGAGTTGGAATATCGTCACGGGAAATGGCGTGGTCTCGTGCATCTTGGTTGAAATTCTTGCCCGTTGGTGGTTTGTGGACATAAGCTTTATGCTGATTTTCTTGTCCATGACATCATCAACTATGATGCGGTCCTTGGGATGGATTGGCTTGCGAGCTTCTATGCTACGATCGACTGTCGGAGGAAGAAGGTGGTGTTCGAGATTCCCGGACACCCAGTATTCGAGTTCTGTCGGGATAGCAGTTCGATTGGTCCGGTCAGGTTTCGGGCCAGGCCAGTGGAGGTTGTGGCGATGCAGATGGAGCTGGAGAGGCCAGCGGTTGTGCGTGATTTTGATGACGTCTTCCCTGAGGAGATGTCTGGTCTGCCACCTGATCGAGCTCTAGAATTTTCTATTGATCTTGTTCCAGGAGCGCAGCCCATTTCGAAGGCGCCGTATCGTATGGCACCTGCCGAGTTGGAGGAATTGTGGAAGCAGCTGGATGAGCTTTTACAGAAGGGTTATATCAATCCTAGTGTGTCTCTGTGGGGAGCACCGGTGCTGCTGGTAAAGAAGAAGGATGGTTCGCGTCGCATGTGCGTGGACTATCGGGAGTTGAATGCGGTAACCATTAAGAATAAATACCCGTTACCTCGCATCAATGATATTTTTGATCAGCTTGGAGGTTCGAGTGTGTTTTCTAAGTTGGATCTGAGGAGCGGTTACCATCAGCTGAAGGTGAAGAAGGATGATATTCCGAAGACGGCATTCAGGATGAAGTATGGACACTATGAGTTTGTGGTTATGCCTTTCAGCGTGACTAACGCACCCGCGGTTTTCATGAACCTGATGAATCTGATTTTCTACGACTTTTTGGATAAGTTCGTCGTTATATTTATTGACGACATTCTAATCTATTCTAAGTCGGAGGAGGAGCACGCCTCGCATTTGAGGGCCGTATTGGAGATTTTGAGGAAGCACCGTTTGTATGCTAAGTTTTCAAAGTGCGAGTTTTGGCTGGACCGTGTTGCTTTTCTCGGGCATGTGGTGATGGGGGATGGTATTTCAGTGGATCCCAAGAAGATTAGGGCCATCAGAGAGTGGCCTGTCCCGTAGTCAGCGTCTGAGATTCGGAGTTTCCTTGGGCTTGCTGGTTACTATCGGCGCTTCATTAAGGACTTTTCCCGTATTGCTGAGCCGATGACCAGATTGACTCAGAAGGATGTAACTTTTGCTTGGTCGGGCGATTGTGAGAATGCTTTTGGCGTTCTGAGGGAGAGATTGACGACGGCCCCTATTCTTGTTGTGCCTGATCGCAGTGGAGGATTTGAGGTCTTTTGCGATGCTTCTGGCAATGGTCTCGGTTGCGTATTGCATCAGCACGGGCATGTTGTGGCTTATGCGTCTCGTCAGCTCAAGGTTCATGAGAAGAATTACCCGACGCATGATTTGGAGTTGGCTGCTGTTGTGTTTGCTCTCAAGATTTAGAGGCACTTCCTGCTGTGTGATAAAGTGAAGATTTTCACCGATCACAAAAGCTTGAAGTATATTTTTACTCAGAAGGAGCTCAACATGCGACAGCGTCAATGGTTGGAGCTTATGGCGGATTATGAGATTGATTTGCAGTATCACCCTGGCAAAGTGAATGTGGTTCCTGATGCGCTGAGTAGGCTTCCAGCGGTGATGTTGTTGACCTCGTAGTGGAGACTGCAGCAGGATTTTTGCGAGTCTGGGATTGAGGTTGTTCTTCCTGGGGAGGTTTCTTCGTTGATGTGTATGCATATACAATCGACGATCGTGGATCGGGTTAAGGTTGGCCAGGTTGGAGATCCGAAGTTGGTGAAGATTCAGGAGCAGGTGGAAGCCGGTCTGCGGACTGACTTTTTGATTCATGAGGATGGCTCGCTGAGGTTTGGAGCCAGGTTGTGTGTGCCAGCTGGGGATATTAGAGAGGAGTTGATGGTGGAAGCACACAGTTCGCCGTATTCTGTGCATCCTGGTGGGACCAAGATGTACCAGGATCTTCGTCTGAACTATTGGTGGCATGGTATGAAGAGGAGTGTGGCTCGGAGCGTAGCCAAGTGTTTTGTTTGCCAGCAGGTAAAGGCGGAGCATCAGCGTACGGCAGGGTTGCTACAACCGCTTCCGATTCCGGAGTGAAAGTGGCAACACATCACTATGGACTTCGTGAATGGACTACCTCGGAGTCCGAAGCAGAATGACGCAATTTGGGTGATCGTAGATCGATTGACCAAATCCGCGCACTTTATTCCATTCCGAGTAGGACAGTCCACTGAGGCGCTAGCGAGGAGATATATGGAGGAGATCGTGCGACTTCATGGAGTCCCCGTGAGTATCGTGTCGGACAGAGACACGAGGTTCACATCTCAGTTTTGGCAGAGTTTGCAGAAAAGTTTGGGTACGCGTCTGAGTTTCAGCACGGCGTACCATCCGCAGACGGATGGCCAGTCCGAGAGGACGATTCAGATTTTGGAAGACATGCTGCGGGCATGCATGTTGGATTTCAAGGGTTCGTGGGAGGACCATCTTCATTTGGTGGAGTTTTCTTACAATAACAGCTTCCAGGCGAGTATTGGCATGGCGCCTTTCGCCGCGCTTTATGGGAGGAAATGTCGATCGCCATTGAGTTGGGATGACGTTGGTGATCGGGAGCTATTGGGACCTGAGATGATTGTGGAGGCTGTGGATGTTGTCAGGAACATTCGGGAGAGGTTGAGGATTGCTCAGGACCGTTATAAGCATTGGGCGGATGCTAAACGCCGTCCTTTGGAGTTTCAGCCAGGCGACCATGTGTTCTTGAAGATTTCCCCGAATCGTGGTGTGATTCGCTTTGGGAAGCGAGGGAAGTTGAGCCCGCGATACATTGGACCGTTTGATATTATGGAGAGGGTTGGCGAGGTAGCCTACCGCTTAGCCTTGCCGCCATCCTTGGAAGGAGTTCACAATGTTTTCCATGTGTCGCAGCTTCGTCGATACATTAGCGATCCATCTCATGCTGTGGATTTCTCGGAGATTACCGTTCGCCCTGATATGACGTATGACCAGCAGCCAGTGCAGATTCTGGACAGGCGTCAGAAGTCACTCCGGAACAAGGTTGTCAATCTTGTGAGGGTGATGTGGCGACATGTCTCGCCAGGAGAGTCTACTTGGGAGAATGAGGATGAGATGCGAGAGCACTACCCACTTTTGTTCCCGGACACGTGAGTGTTGGGTAATTCCAAGGACGGAATTTTCTTAAGTTGGGTAGGATGTAACGACTGGTTTTCATGTATCCGAATTATCTATATTATATATATATGTTTTGGAGGATTTTCTCCTCATGTGTGGTTTTCGTCTCCGTAGCTTTCATTTTCGATCGTTTCGTCGAGTTTTCTTATCTTCTTCCTTAGAATCGTCGATTTCGGAGTAAGTCATTCGTGACGGGCTTCATATCGGTCATATCTTATTGTTAGATCAAGCCTAGGAGTCTTAGGAATCGATCCCGGAGTTTCGCGCTCCATTTCGGAACTTTTTGTGCACGTTAGCCGGTGTAAGAAGGGGCACCGACCGACTAGATGACGATCCAGTTGGTCGAAAAACCTTCTTGAACCGACTAGTGGGCTTTGTAAAAATGTTCAGAAGCTACTGTTTATCGTTAGTCGGTCTAAGAACGTTGGTTGACTGACTAGGTTGCAAACTAGTCGGTCAGCAATGCTTCTTTAACCGACTAACTCATTCACTATTTTTGGTACCAGTTACTGTACACTTTTAGTCGGTCTAAGAACGTTCATCGACCGACTAGATCTCAAACTAGTCGGTCAGTAGTTGTTCCTTAACCGACTAACTCTTAGTTCAGGTTTTCGACTGGAGCTACTGTTTACGCTTAGTCGGTCTGAGTTGGTCAACCGACCGACTAGTTCTCAAACTAGTCGGTCAGCAGTTGTTCATTGACCGACTAATCAGTGCAGTAAACCCTAGTTTTGCCCTAGCCGCCACCAAACTCTATAAATACCCCTCCAAACGTTTTCTTCTTCTTCTTCTTCAACTCTAAACCTAATTTCTCCCCCATTGAGCCCCCTACTACCTCAAACCCTTATTCCTTCATCCCAAGCCCAAAATCCATCATCCAAACCCTCACTTAACACATTCTACCTCTCACCTTCCTCAAACCTTCATCAAATCCCCCAAAATCCCCCAAAACCCCATTTCTCCAGATTTTCCCCATCTATTCCAGATCTGAACCCTAGGTTACCCGGAGCGTTTCTTCCGTTGCCGTGCTTGCTCGGCATCATTCTTCCGCTTCCGATACGGTAATAACTCGATCTCTTAATATCCTCATAGCTCATTTGTGTTTTTGTGAAACCCTAATAAACATAGGCTGGATGTTGTTCTAATGTTGTTTTTCCATGGCAGCGATCTCTTTTCAGTAGCTACCATTTGTGTGACGGCCTCGTTGATCGTCATCCTCGGTGCTAGGCAAGTGAAACTTGCCACTTAGGGTTTTGGGCCATGCCTTAGGCCATTTGCTTGTGTAGGCGTAAAAGAGACTAGGCGACGAAATGATACTCGCCTAGGCACAATTTCAGGAACTAGCTTGACAACGAAGCTAGGACCGTCATTTACCATGTTGCATAACTATCATGTCATATTTAATTTTGATTAACGGTACGCGAATTAATTGTCATCCATGCTATCCATGTTGAATGTCGCATTCGTAGCACACGCTACAATACTTGTGTTTCCTGGCTCGTGTTCCAGAAGCGGGCTACGTGAGTTGGTTGATAGCCAATGCCCGATCTACTAGTTTCCGGCTAGGCACCTGCGTTGCAGGCATAACCCTATGCCATACGTGTTAATTACACTTCCTGGCTTGTGATCCAGAAGCGAGCATTTCGTGTTCGGGGGTAATGCCCTGGCTCGATACACGTGTAGGGGTAGGGATAAGCGGTCACCTGAGCTTACGAGTTGGCCCGATCAGCCACTCTAGCCAACAGACGAAATCTCTGTGCACGACTTGTTACTTGACGTGTTTACTTGACATGTTCACTAGACGTGAACTACTTGACTTGTACTTGTCCGTGTTTTACTTGTTATCCGTGACATACTTGCCACTTGTACTTCCCTTTACCTGTCACTTCCATGTTATACTTGCCATGCCATGCATCATACTATAACTGCTAGGTTGCTAGTTTACCTCACCTTTAGTTTCCTTGCCCAAGTCTTTTAGACTTGCTGACATGTGCCCCTTTACTCTTTTGGGTGACACATGTTAGACCCCGAGCCTGAGTACATTGTTGAGGACGAGGTGTTTGCTGACGCCGAGCCCGAGCCTGTGTTTGGCGAGAAGTACGTGGACACTGGGGACCAGTCCTAGTGTTTTCGTTGAGCTTTCCCTTTTGTTTAGACTGCTGTTTTGTTGTCGGTGCGTAGCACCTATACTTGGCTACGTTCTTCCTTTTGTTGGCCTTGTTCTGGGCCTTTAGACTCTTTCTTTTAGCCTGGTGGCTTTTCTGGATGTTGAACTTAATTTTCATGTTGGACAAATTATGAGATATGAGATTTTATTTCTGTCTCTCCTTGTGTTATTATTGTTGTTCCGTTTGTAGTTACATGGACCTGCTTATGTTTTTTGACGCTTATCGGGTTTGGGGCTCCACAGCTCCACTCTCGTGCGGACCTTCTCTCGTCTCGCCTCCATTTTAGGGAAGCGGGGCGTGACATGGAACGAGGCAATAAAAGATGAGCTGGACTCGTTTATGAAACGTGAAGTGTTCGGATCTGAAGCACAAACACCAAAAGGTGTCAAACCTGTGGGTAAAATAAGTATTGAACAAATAAGAATAAGTAAGTATATAATCTTATGCTATAAGGTACAACCTATAGCTCAAGGGTATTTTCGCTGAAACTGGGGAATAAACAAATTAAAATGAGCATGACTCATATATAAATGATGCATCAAATTTGCTAAGTTATCATACCTTACGATTTGGCAAAGGAAATTTTGGATATACTGCTATTGGATGTTGTGACGGTATACCTCTATGGATATCTTGATAAAGATAAATTCCACATTTCCGAAAGTGCCTAAATAGACTTCGGGATGTCTATTCTATTGAATAATAATAATAATAATAATAATAAATATTGTACAAACAAGAGAATCACTTGACAAAGCAAGGATTCCTACTAAGGGTTGTCTTTACATCAGTATAAAGAGCAAAGGATAGGATTTGAGATCATAATTGTAAACAACTTAAATCTCATCGGATCTCCTGAAGAGAAAACCAAAATATCTGTTCAAGCCAGACTATCAAACATGAAATGAAAGACCTATGCAAAATAAATTAAGTCATGGCTCACAGATTTATCTAAAAAGGTAAAATCCTGTTACATTAAAATTCATATGCACAGAGTGTGTTGAAGAAATTACAAGGACTATTGTCATCCAATAAGTACACCTATGGTAGTACGCTCAATGGATGTACAAAAAGACCCCTTCCGTTTGCTAGAAGAGGGGGATGATATACTTGGTCCTGAAGTCCCTTATCTATGTGCAATTAGTGCACTCTTGGCTAACTGCATGCATCTCGATATAGCAGTTGCAGTAAATTCACTAGCCAGAGACAGTTAGGCACCAAAAATGTGCCATTAGACCAGAGTTAAGCATCTTCTGCACTTCCTCCAAGGGTCGATAGATTTGGGCTTACATTATAAAGAATTATCCTCCATGTTTATGCAAATGCAGGTTACAGGTCCGACCCCTATAGTAACAAATCATAGACTGGGTATCCACAGTGGGACGGCCATCTACACAGATCTGCAAAGCAAACTATGAAGGCAACAACATCCTATCATTCCGATATCCTCACCATTATAGAAACAAACCACTGGTGTATTTGTGTGTGCCTGGTGGTACATCATATCCTAGTGGCGACTAGGATAGAGGCTGGTCTTTTAGAGATGACCACATAATCTGAAGACCATGCCACTTGCTTACTCCACTTTTGAGGAGACCACATCAGAGGCGACGAAACAAAGCACACATCTCCAGAGTTTTTGGTTTCAGCAGCTGCTTAATGATGGTGATATTTGTAATTTGTGTATATTTTCGGAATGTTGTAGATAGGAGTGATAAAAAATGCCTAAGAGATCTGAAAGCCTAAGGGCTTGTAGAGACCAGGGGGTTAGACGGAATTTGTACTCTTTTTCCTTAGCTATGATTTTTTCTACAGGGTTTTCCATAGCCAAACATTTTAACAAGGCAAATCCCATAAGCTCAGGATCCTGAAGTATTCACCCCTCTGTGAGACTCATATGAAGCTCGGAATCCCGAAGCATTCATGTGCAGATTCCACACTTATGGCTGGATAAGGGGGAGTGTTGTAAATAGATAAAATTATATATTATCAATAAGATAAGACCGTATCTACATGATAAGATCATATCGATTATATCTCATCCATGTATGGCTCTCCCTCTACTATAAATAAAGGACTGGGGTCTTTCCCCAGAGTTGATGCTTCATAACAAAATTTACCTATTGCCTCAACTTGAACCTTCTTGCTATCGCCCATTGATCGACCCGAAACTAACTCTGAAACGATGTCGTTTACCGCAAGCGCACGGTATAATGGCACGCGGGTATCGAACACGGGGAAGCGGTGATATACTACCTATCTACTCCTAGGTTGAGTTAGACTAACGGGTTTATTGGTGGAAGTGGGGTATGGAGGGTGGTAATGGTGATGGATACGAAGGTTGTGTCACTCAACGTCGCAAGCAAGGTGTAACGACCCGCTCTCGGGGGCCCGTTACTTTTTGATATTTGTGCAGGTCCTGCAGGTTACCAGTGAAATCAAAATAGCCACGATGCAGAGATGTACAAAAATACTCAAATAATGTCCAATTATTACAATCCATACTGTACAAGATGTCCCAACATGTAAACATGAAAGAAGAAAAGTACACAACTGAAAATATCTCTGGAAGCTGCGGTCGAACTCTGGCACTATTAGCTCAGGAGCATCTGCCTCCATATGTACATCGTCTGCGGTGCCACGGAGATGGAACCGTAGGTAAGTCATAACAATTCTAAATATAGAAAAGAAGTAGTGCACAAGTATGACAAAAGTAACTACGTACGAGCAGATCAGAGTGAAAAGTAAATACTGAGCAACAACTGTACACAGCTGAGTAGTAAAAGTAAACAGTACTGAAAGGAGAGAACAACTGTACGGTGGTAGTGCAAGTGTAAAGCAGGCTAGACAAGTGAAACATACTACTGCTATAGCTAAAAGTATGACATATAGAGTATTGGTGACTGTACAAGTGTAGTAAGTAACGTGCATGAAACGTGTAAAGTAAAGGTGACTGTAGTGCATAAAGTAAGAGTGACTGTGCAAAAGTAACTTATACTACGTGACTCAAGTCGGAGAGTACAATATGTGACCATCGAGTTCGTCTCTTGCCTGGGCGCGACCCAGACGAATGCCGAAACACAGGCACGACACATGTATTTTGCCGAAACTCAGGCAGCGGGACGGTATGCCGAAACACAGGCAGCGGGACGGGAAGATCGAAGTCCAGTCACTCCCGCACTCTCTCAAACTATGAGTTACCCCAAAACCCCAGTGATGTGTCAAGTGTTCTATGTACATGTTTATACGGGATGTTCCACAAGATGTTCCACACGATATTCCACAAGATATTCAACAAGATGTTCCACATGTTGCTAGTCAAACCAAGACAACTGGTTGACTTTATTATTGAAAACCAGAAAGCCAGACATTCTTTCCAAAGCAAGCTGGCCAAGCGAAGTGAGGATAAAGACAAGTCCAACATTTCGGGGTGTCTAGTATTGTTTAGCACACAATTTACCCAAGTTAATGGTTGTGTGTTACAACCACCAAAGTTGAAAGTTGGCAAAGTAATCTGTAGTTAATTACTTTCCTATTAGATTATGTTTCTAGTTCGGTTCAAGTCAATAGTCGTTATAAGGCTATATGTGATGTCCTAAGTTCATACAGGTACACTTATCCGATTTTCTAATTTTAGAATTAGTCGCGATTTACAGATTTCGAGATCGACGTAGCAAGCCGGAACTGGTTCTAGGGCTTCTACGGACGTTGGTGCACAAGAATTGGTACCTGCAATCATAAGAACACTTGGTTAAAGAACGCGACATTTCTATTTAAATAGTTTGATCATTTTGATTTTCAAAACTGGTTGAAACGGTGTCGAAAAACGTTCTAGATTTTTCTATAGGCTAGATATGATGAAAATGATTTTACTATAGGAGAAAAATATTTTTCAGAAGCTTATATTAATTTTTATAATTTTTAAAAGCTCAAAAATCAATTTAAAACTATTTTTTAATTAGTAACGTAATTATTCAACAATTTATTCTGAATGCAATCTGCATCGGAATGGTTCAAGTGAGGTGCCAAAACGACCGTCTCGAAGAGTTCTTTAACATATATTTTTCTCACATATTACTGTATGTGAAAATATCAAGTTACGGATTTTTGAATGAAAATAACATATTTAACTTTTAGGCTTAAAAATTAATTCGGAAAAAACTAAGTGTCGGATCGAGATGAAACTAGTGCCATTGGGTCCAGAACGTCATTTCTGATTTTTTGGAGGTGGTCTTGTATTTTTCTAGCCTCTATATTATTTATTATTAATTTAAAACCAAAAAAAAACTATTTATAAATATTTATACGCGTATTTACTATTATATACGAATACGCATATTTATACGTTATTAAACTTTCTCACCCTCTCTCCTCTCGTCGACAGTTGCAGGGGGGTTCGACGTGTTCGCCGGCGAGCTTGGGGGCGGCGGATGAAGCTGCAGCAACGCGAACGACGGCGGCGACTGCGCGGAAGGCGGAGGCGCTTGGCCGATGCTGCGGTGGATCTCGGGGGTCGAAGGTGGAGTGTGGAGCGGGAGGTCATCGGAGGACGTCTGTGCGGGGTGAGTCGCCTCGGAGCTTTCGTACGTCGGGGGCGAGCTGGGGAGCTCTGGGTTGCTCAGGCGAGGGTGAGTGGGTGGGCTCTGTTGCGGGCCTGGGCGGAGCGGCTGTGGTGACGGTGGCGACTCTCGGAGCTACAAACGGCGGCGTGCGGATGGAGCAGTCGACGGCGGAGGGTCGTGTGCGTGGATCTGGGGAAGGAGACGGCGGTGGAGCGTGGGTTCGAGGCTGCCGGAGCTCAGGCAGGGCAAGGTGGAGCAACGGCGATCCGCTGGGCTCGTCGACGTGCTCGTAGGTCGTGGGGGGAGGCGCTCTGTGTGTCTTCAGTCGGAGGAGCGGGCTGATAGGCAGCAGGCGGGAGTGGGGGGGTTCATCGGGAGAGAGGGGTCGTCGCCGGAGTACGGAGGACGTCGGAGGGGGTAGCTCGAGCTCCGGTGATGGTGAGAGCATGGGAGCAAGCGGGGAGTGGGTTATTTCGAATCAAAGAAAAGAGAGAGAGAGGTTTAACAACGAGGAGAGATAAAGAGCGGGAGTAGTCTGAGGGGAGAAGATAAGAGGGGGGATTTAAATAAGTTTTAACTTAATATAAAATTAATTGATTAGTCAATTGGTAATTAATACAAACCAATTAAGGGTTAGGTAGGTGTTGACGAAAGATGCAAATGAAACAAACGTGGGCTGCCAAGGGGGTATCAAAACTATAAACGTAATTGTTAGGTAAAAGTAATTAGGTTAAGTTAATTAATAATTAATGAAATTAGTAGAAACGTAGTAGTAACAAATAATAATGAAATTACGATTTTGCCCCTGAGACCAAACATGTCCGAAAAATGACGAAAACATACCCACGGGTTCGTATCGTCGCGAGGATCGCGAATACGAGATCCATTTCAGGGTTTGAGCTACGAAGATACTAGTTTTAGGCCAAAACGGTTAGGAAGCGGGTTTGCGGGTTCTCTATTGATTTGACTTCAGAAAATTACGAAATTAATGTGGAAGACCCTAAATGATCATAGAATGATACCGTAAAAGATTGAAAACGTTTTGAAGATGTTTGAATAGAAAATAAATTCATTAAGCCAAAACGGTAATAACTGAAAATGAATTTTTATCAGAATTGTTTTGAGTATTTGATGAAACTCGAACTTACTAAAGTACTTCATGACTAGTCTGATATCTAAAAATATTTTTATAAGAAATTTTTGAAATCGTAAAACTCCTGACAAACCATTATAAAATAGTTTAAAAAAAATTTGAAAATAGGTTAAATATGTAAATAGTTGTCCTGATAAAAACAGGTCGTTACATTCTACCCTCCTTAAAATAATTCCGTCCTCGGAATTTAAAAGATCCTTCTGAAACAAATAATTGATGTTATGAAGAAGCTCAAGCAAATAAATGATATAAAAGATAGTAATCTAGTAAATTAGGTTGTAAATAACATGAAATATAATGTGACATTACAGCATCAAGAAAACAAAAGATATGTTATATATGAATACATACTATTGACATCACCATAGCTTCCGTAACTATTCCTGAGACCAGTATCATCACAATAGTTACTCTGACTTCTCAGGTAACCTAAAATTAACATGAGATGATAATATTACATGAAAATGAGGGCTATTACGATGACAACATCTATTCGAACTTGGAACCTGAGGTGATAAGCCAGTAGCAAGCTAGAAGACCATAAAGTTTATTCATGCTACTGGTAACTAACTGGGTCTAGAATGTATCGACTAATCCACGGGTACCAACAACATCAATCTACATAATGCCCAACCACATGCTAACGTCCAAATCGACGCCCAAAGGTAAGTACAAGGCCAACACCCAAAGTCAGTTCTCTCTGCCAGTATTCCTTCCATCAATCTCCATAATATCCCACAATAAGGCAAGATCCAAGCTCTCATCCAGAGCCAAGCACAAGGCCTACATCCAACTTCAACTCCCAAGGCCAATATCATGCCGATAATCATTGCCATCACTCCTTCCGTAGACCAATACTTGACATTCGCAACACCCAACATCACCCAACAAGTAAACAACCAAAAACACACTTTCCCGCAAACCAAAAGGAGTAGATGCAAGAGGAAGCCTAAACGGGATCTCAACCTGGGTGAGACCCAGGGCAGAGAGCTCAAGAGAAGCCCAAGGATCACGACTTCCCAAGATCTCAGCCACACGGCAACAGCGAGGGTGGCGGCGAGGGTTGTTGCTAAGCCCAACAATCCCAAAACATAACGTCGGAGGGCCATCAGTGGTTGTTGATCTATGGTGGCTGCGTCTGCTTGACGTGGCGGGTGTCACCGGAGTAGGGGTGGAGCTGGCGGAGCTTCGGGTGAGGCCGAAGGAGCTTGAGACGAGATAGGTCGAGTTTGCTTGGGGAAGAGGCCGGGAGGAGGAGTGGGAGTTGATACGGCGTAGGGGAAACCACGGGGTGGCTTGGTGAGGAAGAGAGGGGATGGATTTTAAGAAAAAGGGGGGCACCGAAAGTCGTCGGTAGGGTAGGCTAGGTTAGGCGGGACCGGGGCTCGAGGTGAGAAAGCAGACAAAGGAATTAAAGAGGGGGGGAAGGTAGGTGGAAAAGGAATTCAAATTCATGGAAAATCGGGCACAAGTTAGAAAGTAGGGTTTTGAATAGAAATACGATCTCAAGAAGACGTAACAGCCTACCCTTGCACATCTCGGTTTGGTTCGTCTCAAATTCTCTAGCACCATCCTCCAATACTTCTGAGCGCCTTCGATTCGCTTCCGTTGTCGAACTCGAACTTCTGGTGATCGAAAAATTCGAACGCTACCCTCCTTAAAATAAACGTGGCTAGAGTTCAGGCAAACTAAAAGTAGAAAGATTCTAAGAAGGTCAATCGAAAGGTCAAAAGCTAAAGGAAGGGTGATAGTGATGAAGATCGATGGCGTTACATACTCATGATTCACGTCCTTGCGGTCCAGCGGAACACGGCCAGGGAAGTGATTAAGCCAGGATCACTTATCCCAAGTCTAGCAAGGGTGATCCAACAAACTTAGCCAAGCACATTGACCGAATCATGGTCCATTGAAGAAAGCTTATCATTTATATGTGTGCCATCATCAACTGAAGGAAAAGTGATGAAGTGGGTAGATAGTTCAACCTATGAAAAATCACTATAACTGCTAGCAAAAGAGGTTACTATAGAGGGTATAACCAAGGATGAACACGAGTTCCTAAGCAAGTGTTAAGAGTTCAAAGGAAGTGATAAGGATCAAGGAAAACCTAATGAAGATGGTAATAAGGACGCTTTACCCGTATTTCCAATACAGGTGAATACTCGAGACATCTCGTACTCGAGGTTAATTTGAGTATTTTATATTGTACACCCTGATCTTGCTATATTGTTCACGAGGTAGTTAGCGCGGATCTGCGTGGGCCACCAAAATTGTAACGACCCGCTCTCGGGGGTCCCGTTACTTTTTGATATTTGCACAGGTCCTGCAGGTTACCAGTGAAATCAAAATAGCCACGATGCAGAGATGTACAAAAATACTCAAATAGTGTCCAATTATTACAATCCATACTGTACAAGATGTCCCAACATGTAAACATGAAAGAAGAAAAGTACACAACTGAAAATATCTCTGGAAGCTGCGGTCGAACTCTGGCACTATTAGCTCAGGAGCATCTGCCTCCATATGTACATTGTCTGCGGTGCCACGGAGATGGAACCGTAGGTAAGTCATAACAATTCTAAATATAGAAAAGAAGCAGTGCACAAGTATGACAAAAGTAACTACGTACGAGCAGATCAGAGTGAAAAGTAAGTACTGAGCAACAACTGTACACAGCTGAGTAGTAAAAGTAAACAGTACTGAAAGGAGAGAACAATTGTACGGTGGTAGTGCAAGTGTAAAGCAAGCTAGACAAGTGAAACATACTACTGCTATAGCTAAAAGTATGACATGTAGAGTATTGGTGACTGTACAAGTGTAGTAAGTAACGTGCATGAAAAGTGTAAAGTAAAGGTGACTGTAGTGCGTAAAGTAAAAGTGACTGTGCAAAAG
The DNA here is from genome assembly GCA_030789695.1 of Scilla litardierei. Lineage (NCBI taxonomy): Eukaryota > Viridiplantae > Streptophyta > Magnoliopsida > Asparagales > Asparagaceae > Scilla > Scilla litardierei. Next base: position 11,755,473 of record CM061131.1, read on the forward strand.
TAACTTATACTACGTGACTCAAGTCGGAGAGTACAATATATGACCATCGAGTTCGTCTCTTGCCTGGGCGCGACCCAGACGAATGCCGAAACACAGGCACATCACATGTATTTTGCCGAAACTCAGGCAGCGGGACGGTATGCCGAAACACAGGCAGCGGGACGGGAAGATCAAAGTCCAGTCACTCCCGCACTCTCTCAAACTATGAGTTACCCCAAAACCCCAGTGATGTGTCAAGTGTTCTATGTACATGTTTATACGGGATGTTCCACAAGATGTTCCACACGATATTCCACAAGATATTCAACAAGATGTTCCACATGTTGCTAGTCAAACCAAGACAACTGGTTGACTTTCTTATTGAAAACCAGAAAGCCAGACATTCTTTCCAAAGCAAGCTGGCCAAGCGAAGTGAGGATAAAGACAAGTCCAACATTTCGGGGTGTCTAGTATTGTTTAGCACACAATTTACCCAAGTTGATGGTTGTGTGTTACAACCACCAAAGTTGAAAGTTGGCAAAGTAATCTGTAGTTAATTACTTTCCTATTAGATTAGGTTTCTAGTTCGGTTCAAGTCAATAGTCGTTATAAGGCTATATGTGATGTCCTAAGTTCATACGTGTACACTTATCCAATTTTCTAATTTTAGAATTAGTCGTGACTTACAGATTTCGAGATCGACGTAGCAAGCCGAAACTTGTTCTAGGGCTTCTACAGACGTTGGTGCACAAGAATTGGTACCTGCAATCACAAGAACATTTGGTTAAAGAACGCGGCATTTCTATTTAAATAATTTGATCGTTTTGATTTTCAAAACTGGTTGAAACGGTGTCGAAAAACGTTCTAGATTTTTCTATAGGCTAGATATGATAAAATGATTTTACTATAGGAGAAAAATATTTTTCAGAAGCTTATAGTAATTTTTATAATTTTTAAAAGCTCAAAAATTAATTTAAAATTATTTTTCAATTAGTAACGTAATTATTCAACAATTTATTCTGGATGCAATCTGCATCGGAATGGTTCAAGTGAGGTGTCAAAACGACCGTCTCGAAGAGTTCTTTAACATATATTTTTCTCACATATTACTGTATGTGAAAATATCAAGTTACGGATTTTTGAATGAAAATATCATATTTAACTTTTAGGCTTAAAAATTAATTCTGAAAAAATTAAGTGTCAGATCGAGATGAAACTAGTGCCATTGGGTCCAGAACGTCATTTCTGATTTTCTGGAGGTGGTCTTGTATTTTTCTAGCCTCTATATTATTTATTATTAATTTAAAACCAAAAAAAAACTATTTATAAATATTTATACGCATATTTACTATTATATACGAATACACATATTTATACGTTATTAAACTTTCTCACCCTCTCTCCTCTCGTCGACAGTTGCAGGGGGGTTCGACGTGTTCGCCGGCGAGCTTGGGGGCGACGGACGAAGCTGCAGCAACGCGAACGACGGCGGCGACTGTGCAGAAGGCGGAGGCGCTTGGGCGATGCTGCGATGGATCTCGGGGGTCGAAGGTGGAGTGTGGAGCGGGAGGTCATCGGAGGACGTCTGTGCGGGGTGAGTCGCCTCGGAGCTTCCGTACGTCGGGGGCGAGCTGGGGAGCTCTGGGTTGCTCAGGCGAGGGTGAGTGGGTGGGCTCTGTTGCGGGCCTGGGCGGAGCGGCTGTGGCGACGGTGGCAACTCTCGGAGCTACAAACGGCGACGTGCGGATGGAGCAGTCGACGACGGAGGGTCGTGTGCGTGGATCTGGGGAAGGAGACGGCGGTGGAGCGTGTGTTCGAGGCTGCCGGAGCTCAGGCAGGGCAAGGTGCAGCAACGGCGATCCGCTGGGCTCGTCGACGTGCTCGTAGGTCGTGGGGGGAGGCGCTCCGTTTGTCTTCAGTCAGAGGAGCGGGCTGATAGGCAGCAGGCGGGAGTGGGGGGGGTTCATCGGGAGAGAGAGGTCGTCGCCGGAGTACGGAGGACGTCGGAGGGGGTAGCTCGAGCTCCGGTGATGGTGAGAGCGTGGGAGCAAGCGGGGAGTGGATTATTTCGAATCAAAGAAGAGAGAGAGAGAGAGAGAGAGAGAGAGAGAGAGAGAGAGAGAGAGAGAGAGGTTTAACAACGTGGAGAGATAAAGAGCGGGAGTAGTCTGAGGGGAGAAGATAAGAGGGGGGATTTAAATAAGTTTTAACTTAATATAAAATTAATTGATTAGTCAATTGGTAATTAATGCAAAGCAATTAAGGGTTAGGTAGGTGTTGACGAAAGATGTAAATGAAACAAACATGGGCTGCCAAGGGGGTATCAAAACTATAAACGTAATTTTTAGTTAAAAGTAATTAGGTTAAGTTAATTAATAATTAGTGAAATTAGTAGAAACGTAGCAGTAAAAAATAACAATTACGATTTTGCCCCTGAGACCAAACGTGTCCAAAAAATGACGAAAACATACCCACGGGTTCGTATCGTCGCGAGGATCGCGAATACGAGATCCATTTCAGGGTTTGAGCTATGAAGATACTAGTTTTAGGCCAAAACGGTTAGGAAGCGGGTTTGCGGGTTCTCTATTGATTTGACTTCAGAAAATTACGAAATTAATGTGGAGGACCCTAAATGATCATAGAATGATACTGTAAAAGATTGAAAACGTTTTGAAGATGTTTGAATAGAAAATAAATTCATTAAGCCAAAACGGTAATAACTGAAAATGAATTTTTATCAGAATTGTTTTGAGTATTTGATGAAACTCGAACTTACTAAAGTACTTCATGACTAGTCTGATATCTCAAAATATTTTTATAAGAAATTTTTTGAAATCGTAAAACTCCTGACAAACCATTATAAAATAGTTTAAAAAAATTTGAAAATAGGTTAAATATGTAAATAGTTGTCTTGATAAAAACAGGCCGTTACACAAGGGGTTCCACACAAAGAAAGAAAGAAATAAAATATAAAAGACTAGGGCTTTAGGACTCACCACTAGGATCGTCGGATATCGACGCGAGGCTAGAATTCTTACGTTGCATTGGATTTATGGGGATGGTGTCTTATTGACGTAATGGCGGTAGCCGTCAATATAGTGATATAGTTCGTCGGTGGATTCCCTCAAGGCACGAGCCGGGCATGGCCACGAGCCTTGGTTGAATCCACTAACTCCCTAATTAAATCTGTAGGATACTCCTTAAGTTAATCGATTCCACCGACCATGAGCACGATCTCAGTACGAGTTCTCCTAGGGATTTTTTTGGATCAACCAAAATATAACCCCTTTTATATCTAACGTATCATAAAAATCCTATCTTTGCATCTAGATCCTAAAATCCTAGGGCTAATCCATTAGCCCTAGAAAAGATTATTCAAGCATAGCAAATATTATGGAAACAATAGAGATCATTGCTAGCATCATATAAGAACAATAATAAGAACTAAAATAAAATTAAAGAGATAAAATACTTAGCTTGATAGAAGAGGAGGGGCCTATGGCGTAGCCTAACTCCCAAAAGATCGTCTCTCAAAACTCGATAGATCTAACTAAAAAACTCTCAAAAAGTCCCCCTCCAAATGACGGCTACCAAACAATATATATCTCTCTAAACCCTAGCAAACAACCCAAAAAACCCTCTCCAATTTGGCCCAAATCTGTTTCTGGCCGCAACTTATTGATGGACCCCGGCAGGACTCGGATCGTGTAGGAAGAGCACTCGGTCGAGTGCAGATTTCAGCACTGCAGCATCATCTTGCAGAAATTCCCCAGAGCTCATTCGACTTTCGATTGGCGCGTTCTTAGTGGCGTTGAAACCGTATTGAAGTCTACTATCTGTAAAAAATATCAGAAAAATACTGAAAAATTCTAGGTGATAGCATATTTGAAAAGAGTGCACGGCTGTCTGAAAATCTAGGCTTTCGCCTTACTCGACCGAGTAGCCTTTGTGCTCGGTCGAGTCACCCCCCTGCTCGGTCGAGTCACCCCCTACTCGGTCGAGTCTGTCAGTGGATCGGGCTCCTTCAAAAATGTCTCTCTGCCTACTCGGCCCGAGTAGGCCTTGCTCGGTCAAGTCGCCTGCTGGCTCGGTCGAGTAAGTCCTGCTTGGTCGAGCAGGATGTTGAACTGGATGAAGCTTTGAAAAATAGAAATGACTCGACCGATTCACCATGCTGCTCGATCGAGTAGGATGCACATTCTCTTTTCTACTGGGCTCGTGTATCAGCTCGACCGAGCAGCTTGTGCTACTCGGTCGAGTCACCTGGGAAAGTAAAGCTGATTGCTTCCTGGCTTCTCCTTTCTCTTTCTCTTTCCCTAGTCTTCTTCTTTGGCACCTCAAGCATGTCATCATGAGTATTCTTGGTGCTCTCACGTCGCCGATCGTCTTATTGACTCGAAATTGCTCTAATATCGCTCCAAATCCCTGAAATGGACATAAACGCTCCGAAAGTCATATTGTTCCAAATAATATCATAAAAGCGTATGAAATATGTAAATGAGCAATTATTTTGACGTGTAATCATATAGATAAAATGTGGAATATAATGACATATCAAAATCCACCAAGCTTACCTCTTACTCGTCCTCGAGGAAGACTAGTAAGAAGCTAACACGAGAGAGGGATACAATGAAGATGTGAGACGGTGGTATGTAATGGAGACAATGGGTTCAATCTTAAATTCAGAAATACAAGAATCCAAGGTATGCAAGATCTCGTGAACACACGTCAATTTGAAATTAGAACACATATACACAACAAATAATTAAATCTTGCTCAAATTAAAATAACGTGGATTTCAATAAATGTGATGAACTCGATAAGTAATAAAATGAGAGTAGAGTTATATCATTTCATAGTTTATCATGCAATATACTAAGTTCACAGAAATGAAACCAATGTCCACAACTCATTCTCTAAGCAGTATAATATGTCATGATCAAGCGTTTTCAAGCATGCGTGGTATTTTGTTATACTTCATGGAATGAATTTAGCAAATTCAATCAAGGTAAGGCCTCACCACACTACGACCATTTCAAGACTCCTAGAACCCATCAACTTTGCCTTCTCTTTGTTCTATATAGAAATGGAGATAAGGATATGGGATTTTTGTACTTTTATATTGTTTTTGGCTATATGAATATTTCATATATATTTTTCTTTCTTTATATACACGAGATAACTCAATATGTACAAAAAGCGGCCTATGCATCCCAGACCAGACGGTCTTAGGGCATTGGGTTACGAAGAACCCCTAGGGCCTTTTATTCAGGATATTTGTTTGATTTTTGTATTTTTGGGATTTTTGCAAACTCACGTAAACGCGATGGAATGCAAAACATGATCAACGATCATTTATTGGCTATTCACAAAAGAAAAAGAAAAAGCATAGAATCTAGACATGGCTCGGTTTCAGGAATCCTAATCATCACTACTTCGGTTGTCGTGGGGTTATCCTATCTCTTTTGAATCATTAAACATCCATGAAGAAATATAATTATATATCAAATCACGCAGGAGTCAAATAATTTTCAGATTTGATTCATTCATTTTTAGCTTGACTGTTTCGAGAATATGGTTGTGAAACTATGGATTCTACTATGAAAAAGCATATTAACAAAGATACACTAATCAATGAATCGAACTCTAATCTAACAGATATCAGAGTTCATAAAAAATTAAATCCACGATATTTCATAGAAAATGAAGCATATGAGACATAAATATAGAGGTGAACATGTTTCATATGGAAATTTCGAAGTGTGTTTCACGACGAAGCAAAGTGCGTGCACTATGCACTCCCCCAAGCTTAAACATCACATTGTCCTCAATGTGTGTATGATATAAATAGAGGACAATGACAACATAGGGGGGCCACTCAACAAAATAGTTTCTCTCCCCCAAGCTTAAACATCACATAAAAATTGGGGAGAGAGGTAAAATAAGTACCAAATACAAGGGTGGGCGTAGATGATAAATAATGGGTTGGGTGCGGAAGATAATTGAGCCATCATATGGGGTGAATTTATTAAACTAAGAAAGCATATAAAATCATATACGGTCCTCTCGCTGTCGAGAGGATTCGTGTTTATTGAAAGCATAAAATACTACACTACTAGATTTGTACCACATGTAGCAAAAGGCGGATCCAATATCTTTGCTGATGCAGGCAGCTGCTCTATCTGCACTTTCCGTGGCTCCGCCAGGTGCGTATCTCCACGAGCTTCATCAGATTCCAGCAATGCGGCTTTCAGTATCTCTCTAAGGACTCCACCTGTACCCTGCAAGAGACAAGCCACATCAATCTGGTGTGGAATATCTTTCCCCAAAATAAATTTTTTCCAAAGAAGATCGTCAAAAGAAATATGTGAAGTAAAAATAGGTAGACGATACTTCCCTAAAAATATATCGCTGCTCTCATGTACCACAACAGGAAGCTCCTAGTCGTTCGTCTCAGGCTTTTCAGGCAGCTCTGGCATATGAGTATGGGTCTCATCAGGCAACTCCTCCTCATTCTAAGATTCTTCAAGCACGGTCACATCCACGCATACCTCCGGTCCAAAATTGTAAGTGTCCTGCAATATGTACGACATGTCAAAAAGATCTGAATCAGAATAAATATCAAATGGGATGCATGATTTAGAAATGGAGTGGGTAAAAAGATCTCCCTGAGTGGGAGCAGTAAGCTCTGGTGGGTGGTCCTCGGTGTCAGTGGAAGGATGAGGTGGCTGCGGAAGCTCTGAAGGAGGGGGGTGATGCTCGAGATCCTCATAAATGGATGTGTCCTCGTCCCGATGCACGACCTCCTCGGCGAAAAGCTCTGGCCCTGCGTGCAGTATGTAAAATAAATATAGCTCGGCTTCCTCGCGATGCACTACTTCGGCCTCCTCCTCGGGTTCCTCGGGTATAGTAGGCAAAGTGAATTTCATCTTCTCCTTTTTATGCATGTCTTTGTTTCTGTCCTGGAACTCGAGGCACCGGATGACTTGGCTTGGCCCTCTTCATGGTAGGTGTAGGTGACTCTATGTGCTCAGGCATCTCCTCCACAGGTGTAACGACTGGTTTTCATGTATCCGGATTATCTATATTATATATATATATATGTTTTGGAGGATTTTCTCCTCATATGTGGTTTTCGTCTCAGTAGCTTTTATTTTCGGTCGTTTCGTCGTGATTCTCTAGCTTCTTCCTTAGAATCGTCGATTTCGGAGTAAGTCATTCGTGACGGGCTTCATATCGGTCATATCTTACTGTTAGATTGAGCCTAGGAGTCTTGGAAATCGATCCCGGAGCTTCGCGCTCCATTTCGGAACTTTCTGTGCACATTAGCCGGTGTAAGAAGGGGCACCGACCGACTAGATGATGATCCAGTCGGTCAGAAAACCTTCTTGAACCGACTAGTGGGCTTTGATAAATGTTCAGGAGTTACTGTTTATCGTTAGTCGGTCTAAGAACGTTGGTTGACCGAGTAGGTTGAAAACTAGTCGGTCAGCAATGCTTCTTTAACCGACTAACTCATTAACTATTTTTGGTACCAGTTACTGTTCACTTTTAGTCGGTCTAAGAACGTTCATCGACCGACTAGATGTCAAACTAGTCGGTCAGTAGTTGTTCTTTGACCGACTAACTCTTAGTTCAGGTTTTCGTTAGGAGCTACTGTTTACACTTAGTCGGTCTGCGTTGGTCAACCGACCGACTAGTTCTCAAACTAGTCGGTCAACAGTTGTTCTTTGACCGACTAATCAGTACAGGAAACCCTAATTTTGCCCTAGCCGACATCAAACCCTATAAATACCCCTCCCAAACGTTTTCTTCTTCTTCTTCTTCAACTCTAAACCTAATTTCTCCCCCATTGAGCTCTCATCTTCCCCAAACCCCCAAACCTTCATTCCAAGCTCATCCTCCATCATCCAAACCCTCACTTAACACTTTTCACCTTCCACCTTCCTCAAACCTTCATCAAACCCCCAAAATCCCCCAAAACCCCATTTCTCCAGATTTTCCCCATCCATTCCAGATCTGAACCCTAGGTTCCCCGGAGCGTTTCTTCCGTTGCCGTGCTTGCTCGGCGTCAGTCTTCCGCTTCCGATACGGTAATAATCGATCTCTTAATGTTTTCATAACCCGATGTGTTTTTGTGAAACCCTAATGAAATGAATGTTGTTTTGATGATTGTTTCTCCATAACAGCGACTTCCCCGTAGATTAGCGTCCGTGGGACGAACCCTCGTTGATCGTCATCCTCGGTGCTAGGCAAGTGAAACTTGCCACTTAGGGTTTGGGCCATGTCTTAGGCCATTTGCTTGTTGTAGGCGTAAAAGAGACTAGGCGACGAAATGATACTCGCCTAGGCGCAATTTCAGGAACTAGCTTGACAACGAAGCTAGGACCGTCATTTATCATGTTGCATAACTATCATGTCATGTTTAATTTTGATTAACGGTACGCGAATTAATTGTCATCCATGCTACCCATGTTGTATGTCGCATTCGTAGCACACGCTACAATACTTGTGTTTCCTGGCCCGTGTTCCAGAAGCGGGCTACGTGAGTTGGTTGATAGCCAATGCCCGATCTACTAGTTCCGGCTAGGCACCTGCGTTGCAGGCATAACCCTACGTCATACGTGTTAAATACACTTCCTGGCTCGTGATCCAGAAGCGAGCATTCCGTGTTCGGGGGTAATGCCCTGGCTCGATACACGTGGAGGGGTAGAGATAAACGGTCACTTGAGCTTAGGGGTTGGCCCGATCAGCCACTCTAGCCAACAGGCGGAATCTCTGTGCACAACTTGGTACTTGACGTGTTTACTTGACGTGTTCACTTGACGTGAACTACTTGACTTGTACTTGTCCGTGTTTTACTTGTAAAACTTGTTATCCATGCCTTACTTGCCACTTGCTACTTGTGCTTCTCATTACTTGTCATTTCCACGCTATACTTGCCATGTCACGCATCATACTATAACTGCTAGGTTGTTAGTTTGCCTTACTTTCAGTTCCTTGCCCAAGTCTTTTAGACTTGCTGACATGTGCCCCTTTACTCTTTTGGGTGACACATGTTAGTTCCTGAGCCTGAGTACATTGTTGAGGACGAGGTGTTTGCTGACGCCTAGCCTGAGCCTGTGTTTGGCGAGGAGTACGTGGACACTGGGGACCAGTCCTAGTGTCTTCGTTGAGCTTTCCCTTTTGTTTAGACTGCTGTTTAGTTGTCGGTGCGTGGCACCTATACTATGTTACGTTGTTCCTTTTGTTAGCCTTGTTCTGGGCCTTTAGACTCTTTCTTTTAGCCTGGTGGCTTTTCTGGATGTTGAACTTAATTTTCATGTTGGACAAATTATGAGACATGAGATTTTATTTCTGTCTCTCCTTGTGTTATTATTGTTGTTCCGTTTGTGGTTACAGGGACCTGCCTATGTTTTATTGACGCTTATCGGGTTTGGGGCTTCACAGCTCCACTCTCGTGTGGACCTTCTCACGTCTCGCCTCCATTTTTGGGAAGCGGGGCGTGACAGGTTTTGTTGGTGGCCCATGCAGGTCCTTCTGTAACTGCGAATTGTCGGAATAACGATAATAATATTAGAATGTCCAATAAACTAAGTTCGACATCCGAGTCATAAGCTATGAGTCTAATCCGTTCTGTTTTCTGTGTCATTAGATGGCAGGAAGGCGATTTACCCGTGGTGGTGGTAGCGGTGCGCCTCCTCATGACGAGGAGCCTGAGCGGGAACCCACTAGTGGGGAGATGATGCGGATGATGCAGGTGCAGCAAGGCGTGTTCCTGCAAGTCCAGAATGCTCCAGTTGTTCAGGGTGCTCGGGCAGTCCAGGACGCCCCTCGCTTCGAGCCGGGAGCGAAGCAATTTCAGGAGCTGGGTCCCGCTTATTTTGATGGTTCTGAAGGTCCTCTGGCTGCCGATGAGTGGATTCGGAACATTGAGGATAACTTGAAGATGGCCAAGATCACCCCGGCTGGATGGGTTGATTTGGCAAAGCGGCAACTCAAGGATAACGCTCAGAACTGGTGGGATGCGGAAGAGAAGATGTTGGTGGAGCCGATAGCTTGGGCTACCTTTAAGTCCAGTTTCGATGAGGAGTTCTTTCCGAAGGCTGCTAGGAAGGAGATGCTGCAGCGCTTCATTGACCTGAAGCCAGGGAGCTTGACGGTGGACCTGTACCACCAAGAGTTCACGAGGCTGAGTCGGTTCGCACCGAAGATGGTGCAGGATGCTGATGAGAGGGCTCAGAGGTTCCTGCAGGGACTTGCTTTGGAGCTCCAGAGTTTTGTGTCTTCCTCTGATCTGGACTCTTATCAGAAGGTTCTGGTCGCTGCAAGGAGGCAGGAGCTGAACCTGAGTCAGAGGAGAGGACATGTTTCTGGTGCTGGGAAGAGGCCTATGGAGCAGGCCAGAGCAGTGGTTAGGCCTGGTTTCAAGCCTAATCAGTCAGCTCAGTTCAAGAGGCCAGGAGGGCCTATTCTGAAGACTTACCATTTCTGCGGCAAGCCTGGCCACGTCAAGGATCAGTGTAGGAGATTCCTGGGCCAGTGTGTTGTCTGTGGAGACCCTACCCATACCATGAAGGATTGTCCGAGGTCGAAACAGCCTTGGAAGGCACCTGTTGCAGCACATCCATTGCAGCAGAGAGCGTCTGTTCCTGCTGGACGTGGAACAGCTCTTGTCCCATAGGGGCAGGCTTTTCGGCAGGCTTTTCCGCCGAGGAGGCAGGCTTTTCTGATGACCGCTGTGGAGAACGGAGCGGTGGATGAGGTTATCGCAGGTAATCCTTAATCTAGCCGTTACTTTCCTAGCTAGTTTTGATTGTTAGATTATGTTGTTTGCTTGCACATGATTGTTTGCTAGACTAGGGCTTGATTGTTAAATTGCTTGTTAGGTGTGATTTTGGTGTGCACGTTTCCTGCACGAGTCCTCTTTGACTCTGGTGCATCGATGTGCATTATTTCTCGGAGCTTCGTGGAGAAGCATTCCTTGTCGACGTCCCCTCTTTCGAAGAGTTGAAATATCGTCACGGGAAATGGCGTGGTCTCGGTGCATCTTGGTTGCAATTCTTGCCCGTTGGTGGTCTGTGGACATGAGCTTTACGCTGATTTCATTGTCCACGACATCATCAACTATGATGCGGTCCTTGGGATAGATTGGCTTGCGAGCTTCTATGCTATGATCGACTGTCGGAAGAAGAAGGTGGTGTTCGAGATTCCCAGACACCCAGTATTTGAGTTTTGCCGGGATAGCAGTTCGATTGGTCCGGTCAGGTTTCGGGCCAGGCCAGTGGAGGTTGTGGCTATGTAGATGGAGCTGAAGAGGCCAGCGGTTGTGCGGGACTTTGATGATGTCTTCCCCGAGGAGATGTCTGGATTGCCACCTGATCGAGCTTTAGAATTTTCTATTGATCTTGTTCCGGGAGCGCAACCGATTTCGAAGGCGCCATATCGTATGGCACCCGCCGAGTTGGAGGAATTACGGAAGCAGCTGGATGAGCTTTTGCAAAAGGGTTATATCAATCCTAGTGTGTCTCTGTGGGGAGCACCGGTGTTGCTGGTAAAGAAGAAGGATGGTTCGCGTCGTATGTGCGTGGACTATCGGGAGTTGAATGCGGTAACCATCAAGAATAAATACCCGTTGCCACACATCGATGATATTTTTGATCAGCTTGGAGGTTCGAGGGTGTTTTCTAAGTTGGATCTGAGGAGTGGTTATCATCAGCTGAAGGTAAGGAGGGAGGATGTTCCGAAGACAGCATTCAAGACGAAGTATGGACATTACAAGTTTGTGGTTATGCCTTTCGGTGTAACCAATGCACCCGCAGTTTTCATGAATCTGATAAATCTGATTTTCTACGACTTTTTGGATAAGTTTGTCGTTATCTTTATTGACGACATTCTGATCTATTCTAAGTCGGAGGAGGAGCATGCCTCGCACTTGAGGACAGTGTTGGAGATTTTGAGGAAGCATCGGTTGTATGCTAAGTTTTCGAAGTGCGAGTTTTGGCTGGATAGAGTTGCTTTTCTGGGGCATGTGGTGACGGGGGATGGTATTTCAGTGGATCCCGAGAAGATCAGGGCCATCAGAGAGTGGCCTGTTCCGCAGTCAGCATCTGAGATCCGGAGTTTCCTTGGGCTTGCCGGTTACTATCGGCGTTTCATTAAAGACTTTTCCCGTATTGCTGAGCCGATGACCAGATTGACGCGGAAGGATGTACCTTTTGTTTGGTCAGGTGATTGCGAGAATGGTTTTGGTGTTCTGAGGGAGAGATTGATGACTGCCCCTATTCTTGTTGTGCTTGATCGCAGTGGAGGATTCGAGATCTTTTGCGATGCTTCTGACAAGGGTCTTGGTTGTGTTTTGCATCAGCATGGACATGTTGTAGCTTACGCTTCTCGTCAGCTCAAGGTTCATGAGAAGAATTACCCGACGCATGATTTGGAGTTGACTACTGTTGTGTTTGCTCTTAAGATTTGGAGGCACTTCCTGCTGAGTGAGAAAGTGAAGATCTTCACCGATCACAAAAGCTTGAAGTATATTTTTACTCAGAAGGAGCTCAACATGCGACAGCGTCGATGGTTGGAGCTCATGGCGGATTATGAGATTGATTTACAGTATCACCCTGGCAAGGTGAATGTGGTTCCTGATGCGCTGAGTAGGCTTCCAGCGGTGATGTTGTTGACTTCGCAGTGGAGATTGCAGCAGGATTTTTGTGGGTCCGAGATTGAGATTGTTCTTCCTGGGGAGGCTTCTTCGTTGATGTGTATGCATATACAGTCGACGATCGTGGATCGGATCAAGGCTGGCCAGGCTGGAGATCCGAAGCTGGTGAAGATTCGGGAGCAGGTTGAAGCCGGTCTGCGGACTGACTTTTTGATTCATGAGGATGGCTCGCTGAGGTTTGGAGCCAGGTTGTGTGTTCCAGCTGGGGATATTAGAGAGGAGTTGATGGTGGAGGCACACAGTTCGCCGTATTCTATGCATCCTGGTGGGACCAAGATGTACAAGGATCTTCGTCTGAACTTTTGGTGGCATGGAATGAAGAGGAGTGTGGCTCGGAGTGTGACCAAGTGTTTGGTTTGCCAACAAGTGAAGGCGGAGCATCAGCATACGGCAGGGTTGCTACAACCGCTTCCGATTCCGGAGTGGAAGTTGTAACGACCTGTATTTTTCGTAAACATTTAAATCAAATATTTAAAGTAATTTCATTTTAAAAGACATTTTGTAATGGTTGATCAGGAGTTTTAAACGGATTTCAAAAATTCTTATAAAAATATTTTAGAGCATTAGACTTATTATATTGTATTTCGGCAATTTCAGATTTCCTCAAATGCCCAAAACATTTCTGTTGAAATTCATCTTCCAAAATTATCGTTTTGATTCAACGAATTTATTTTCTATTCAAACGTCTTCAAAACGTTTTCAAACTTATGCAGTAGCATCCTATGATCAATTAGGGCTCCCCACATTAATTTCGTAATTTTCGGATATCATTTCAGTATAGAACCCACAAACCCGCTTCCTACACGTTTTGGCCTAAAACTAGTATTCCCGTAGCCCAAACCCTGAAACGGACTTCGTATTCGCCATCCTCGCGACGACACGATCCCGTGGGTATGTTTTCGTAATTTTTCGGACACGTTTACTAGTAGGGGCAAAATCGTAATTTCGGTTTTGTATTTTACTAATGACTTTCATTAATAGGGTTTATTTTTTTTTACTAATCACCTTAATTAACCAAACCAAATTAATTAGTTTTACCCAACCCCTAACCGTAGCACCCACGACACGAGGAAAACACCAGCCCCTAACTTCTACATTTAGTCTAAACTCTACCTACCCTAATTATTAATTTTGACTAACTAAACCCCTCATTTAATACCCCTAATAATTTACTAATTTAATTTAGCCTATTTAATCCCCCGTTAATTCCCTCCCTCAACCTAGGCTATCACAGCCTCTCTCTCTCACTCACTCTCTCTCGATCTCCTCTCTTTCTCTCTCTCTTGCCACCCTCCGCTGGCCTCCGACCGCCCTCCGGTGGCTGACCGTCGCCGCCACCGCTCGACAGCGCCGCCCCGCCCCGTTAGACCCCGACCCCCGCCGCTGCCCGACAGCAGCCCGCCTCCACGCCCACGCCGCTGCATCAGAGCCCCCGACGCCGCCGTCGTCGCCTTCCTCCGACGAGCCCACGCAAGACCGCCCCGTGCTCCTCCGCCCTCTCCCCACGGCGCCCCCACACCGCCTCCGCTGCCTCAGCCCCGTCGCCTTCGTGCAGAAAGCCACTGCCGCCGTGGATCCGCCTCCCGCTCCGCCTCCCTCCCCGACGTCGGCGAAGTCCGCCGCCACCGCCGCATCTCGGGAGCCGCCTGCACCGCCCTAGCCCGCTGCTGCTCCGCCCCAAGGTCGCCTCGTCGCCAGGCGCTGCCCCCGTCGCCACGGCGACCCCGGAGCCCCGATCCGCGCTGCCCCAAAGCCGTCGCATCGGAAGCCGCCGCCTCGTCGCCGGCATCCCCACGACCCGCCGCCGTCTCCCCCGCTCGCCTCGCCGCCCCCGCTCCGGCGCAGAACCTCCCCCTCCGTCGTTATCGAGCGGCAACGGTAACGCGCGATGGCACTTCCGTAAATACGGAGAACTTCGTATTTTCGTAATTTTTTTTAATAATTGGATTTTAGGGTTTTTAATCCATAACTAATTATACAGGGGCCAGAAAAATGTGTCGATAGCTCCAGAAAATCAGAAACGACATTTCGGATCCAATGGAGCTAGTCTCACTGCGATCAGATGCCTACTTTTTCCGGAATGATTTTTTGAACCTAAAGATTAAATAGGTTTAATTCATTCTAAAAATCGTAACTCGCTGATTTTACGTACACAAATATGTGATAAAATTATATGTGATAATAGACTTCGAGACGGTCGTTTCGACTATTCATTCATGTAATTCCGACTTGTATTGCTCCCGTAAGAAATTACGGAAAATACACGTCACTTAGGTATTTTAGGGTTTTAAAGCTATTTTTAAGTTTCTAAAAATTATAAAAAAATGCAGAAGCTTCTGAAAATTCTCCCCTCTTGCAGTAAAATCTAAATAATTATTTTAGGTTTATATAAAATTTTTAAATATTTTCCGACACCGTTTTAACGAGTTTAAAAATCAAACTAACCTAATTATTAAATAGGAAAAAGTCGTGTTTTTCTAAAATAAGTATTTTGTGTTGCAGGTACAGACTCTGGTGTACCAACTTCTGAGGAAGCCCTAGATCCGCTTCCGGCTTACTACAACGGTATTAATTTTGGTAAGTCACGATAGGTTCTAACCTTAGAAATCTAGCCACTGTGCTTGTACGAACTTGTAGCACCGCACTACTACGTGCTCGAAGCACGGAAACATACGTCACTTTCTTGTGTTAGACATGACTTGGAACATCCCGTGGAACGTTCATGTAAAGAACTTGTACTTGACACAACACCGGGTTTTGGGGTAACTCATAGTTTGCGAGAGTACGGGAGTGACTAGAGTTTGATCTTCCTGTCAAGATGTCTGTGTTTCGGCAATCCTGTCTAGCTGCCTGCGTTTCGGTAAACCATCCTGCTGCCTGGGTACCGGCATTCGTCTGGGTAGCACCCAGGCAAGAGACGAACTGAACGGTCACATATTGTACTCTCCGACTTGAGTCACGTAGTTTTAGCAGAGCTTGCACGGTTACTTCTTTACAGTCATCCACTTTACTTTCTGCACTTGTAGCACTTTACTTTCTGCACTTGTACAGACACTACACCGTACTTTACTTCTGCTTGTCATACTTGTACAGTACTCCTTTTCTTTGTTTAGAATCTTTGTGACTTACCTTCGGTTCCACTTGTGGCACCGGCAAACGAAGATCAGATTGAGGAGATCGCCCCAGAGTACGAGGAGCCTGTGTACGACCCAGAAGCCGCGGAGTTTTAGTTATCTGTGTTGGTGTGTGTTGTGAGATGTATTTCCATTCTGTATTTCCTTTCCGTACTTTTCCTTTCATGTATTGGTGTGAGAGAGTGCTGGTTGTTATACTTTAATTTGGACTGTAATAATGTCTGTAAGCTGGTTTGAGTGTTGTTGGTACATCTCTGCGTTGTGACTATGCTGATTTCACTGGTAAACTGCGGAACCTGCAAATAAATCAAATAAGTAACGGGCCCCCGAGAGCGGGTCGTTACAGGTTTGGTGGCCCATGCAGGTCCGTGCAAAATACCTCGTGAACAGTATAGTAAAACCAGGATGTATCGTGTACGATACTCGACTAAGCTGACATTTTTTGCAGGTTTGACACTCGAAGGACGGATGGAGACCCTTCGGAGAACCCCAATGGAGTTGACCTATCCGGCCTTAATAAGAAGTCATTAACAAAACCTAAATTTTGATAGGATTAACTAGTTGTTAATAAAAATCGTTCTGTATCGGTGGCACTCAGGTGAATGATAATCTTCCTTCAATGGACCATGATACCGGTCAATGTGCTTGGCTAAAGTCTGTTGGATCAACCTAGCTAGACTGGGCATAAGTGATCCTGGCTTAGTCACTTCCCTGGCCGTGTCCGCTGGACCGCAAGGACGTGAATCATGATTATGTTGTGTCATCGATCTTCTCCACTACCAACCTTCCTTTATCTTGATGACCCTTCAATTGACCTTCTTAGAATCTTCTATCTCTAGTTTACTTGAACCCTAGCTACGCTTATTTTAAGGAGGGTAGCGTTCGAATTTTCGATCATCAGAAGTTCAAACTCCTCAACTGAAGCAGATCGAAGGACGTTCAGAAGTATTCGAGGATGATGCTGGAGATTTTGAGACAAGCCAAACGTAGCGTGCACGTATAGGCTGTTACGTTTTTGAAACTCGTATTTATTTTCTGACCCTACTTTCATCTCGTACCCAAATTTTTCCACGTGTTGGAATTCTTTCTCGCCTACCACCTCCCCTCATTATTGCCTTTGTCCTCATCTCGAGCCCCGTTCCTGCCTACCCTACACTACCTACCCATGACTTTCGGCGCCCCCTATTTATTTCCTTTGTCCGCTTCCCCACCTCGATCCCCGTTCCCGCCTAACACCGACGACTTTCGGTGCCCCCTTCTCTTTTTAACCCCTCTTCTCCTTCCTTCTCAAGCCACCCCGTGGTTCCCTTTTCGCTCAGACATCGCCCCTCCTCCTCCCGGCCTCTTCCCCAAGCGAGCTCGTCATCTCACCCGAAGCCCCGCCAGCTTCCGCTCCACTCCATCGGAAGTCCCTGCCATGGATCGTCAACCAGCCGCAGCCCTTGCCACCGTGGACCCGCAACCACCGATGGCCCTCCGACGATATGTTTTGGGATTTTTGGCCTTGGCAACAACCCTCGTCGCCACCCTCGCTACCGCCGCTTGGCTGAGATCTTGGGAAGCCGTGATCCTTGGGCTTCTCTTGAGCTCTCTGCCCTGGGTCTCACCCCGGTTGAGATCCCGTTTAGGCTTCCTCTTGCGTCTACTTCTTTTGGTTTGCGGAAAAGCATGTTTTTGGTTGTTCATTTGTTGGGTGATGTTGGGTGTGGCGAATGTCAAGCATTGGTCTACGGAAGGAGTGATGGCGATGATTTTTGGCATGATATTGGCCTTAGGTGTTGAAGTTGGATGTAGGCCTTGTGCTTGGCTCTACATGAGAGCATGGATCCTGCCTTATTGTGGGATAGTATGGAGATTGACGGAAGGAATGCTAGCAGTGAGTACTGACTTAGAATGTTGGCCTTGTACTTACCTTTGGGCGGTGATTTGGACGTTAGCATGTGGTTGGGCATTATGGAAATTGATAGTATTGGTACCCGTGGATTAGTCGATACATGCTATATTATGAACAATATCTGTGGCCAGACCCCGTTAGGCACCAGTAGCACGAATAAACTTTATAGTCTTCCGGTTTATGTGGTTTAAATAGCTTGCTACTGACTTATCACCGCGGGTTCCAAGTTCGAACAGATGTTGTCATCGTAATAGCCCTCATTTTCATGGGATATTATCATCTCATGTTAATTTTAGGCTACCTAAGAAGTCAGAGTAACTATTGTGATGATACTAGGTTTTGAAACTGATTACGGAAGCTATGGTGATGTCAATAGTATATTCATAACATCTCTTGTTTTCTTGATTCTATGATATCACATTATATTTCATGCTATTAACAACTTATTTTCAAAATTGTAATCATTCGACTAGTTTTCCATTTTATCATTTATTTGTTTGAGCTTCTTAATAACAGCAATTACTTTATTTTATAAAGTTTTGAGAAATTCCGAGGACGGAATTATTTTAAGGAGGGTAGAATGTAACGACCTGTATTTTTCGTAAACATTTAAATCAAATATTTAAAGTAATTTCATTTTAAAAGACATTTTGTAATGGTTGATCAGGAGTTTTAAACGGATTTCAAAAATTCTTATAAAAATATTTTAGAGCATTAGACTTATTATATTGTATTTCGGCAATTTCAGATTTCCTCAAATGCCCAAAACATTTCTGTTGAAATTCATCTTCCAAAATTATCGTTTTGATTCAACGAATTTATTTTCTATTCAAACGTCTTCAAAACGTTTTCAAACTTATGCAGTAGCATCCTATGATCAATTAGGGCTCCCCACATTAATTTCGTAATTTTCGGATATCATTTCAGTATAGAACCCACAAACCCGCTTCCTACACGTTTTGGCCTAAAACTAGTATTCCCGTAGCCCAAACCCTGAAACGGACTTCGTATTCGCCATCCTCGCGACGACACGATCCCGTGGGTATGTTTTCGTAATTTTTCGGACACGTTTACTAGTAGGGGCAAAATCGTAATTTCGGTTTTGTATTTTACTAATGACTTTCATTAATAGGGTTTATTTTTTTTACTAATCACCTTAATTAACCAAACCAAATTAATTAGTTTTACCCAACCCCTAACCGTAGCACCCACGACACGAGGAAAACACCAGCCCCTAACTTCTACATTTAGTCTAAACTCTACCTACCCTAATTATTAATTTTGACTAACTAAACCCCTCATTTAATACCCCTAATAATTTACTAATTTAATTTAGCCTATTTAATCCCCCGTTAATTCCCTCCCTCAACCTAGGCTATCACAGCCTCTCTCTCTCACTCACTCTCTCTCGATCTCCTCTCTTTCTCTCTCTCTTGCCACCCTCCGCTGGCCTCCGACCGCCCTCCGGTGGCTGACCGTCGCCGCCACCGCTCGACAGCGCCGCCCCGCCCCGTTAGACCCCGACCCCCGCCGCTGCCCGACAGCAGCCCGCCTCCACGCCCACGCCGCTGCATCAGAGCCCCCGACGCCGCCGTCGTCGCCTTCCTCCGACGAGCCCACGCAAGACCGCCCCGTGCTCCTCCGCCCTCTCCCCACGGCGCCCCCACACCGCCTCCGCTGCCTCAGCCCCGTCGCCTTCGTGCAGAAAGCCACTGCCGCCGTGGATCCGCCTCCCGCTCCGCCTCCCTCCCCGACGTCGGCGAAGTCCGCCGCCACCGCCGCATCTCGGGAGCCGCCTGCACCGCCCTAGCCCGCTGCTGCTCCGCCCCAAGGTCGCCTCGTCGCCAGGCGCTGCCCCCGTCGCCACGGCGACCCCGGAGCCCCGATCCGCGCTGCCCCAAAGCCGTCGCATCGGAAGCCGCCGCCTCGTCGCCGGCATCCCCACGACCCGCCGCCGTCTCCCCCGCTCGCCTCGCCGCCCCCGCTCCGGCGCAGAACCTCCCCCTCCGTCGTTATCGAGCGGCAACGGTAACGCGCGATGGCACTTCCGTAAATACGGAGAACTTCGTATTTTCGTAATTTTTTTTAATAATTGGATTTTAGGGTTTTTAATCCATAACTAATTATACAGGGGCCAGAAAAATGTGTCGATAGCTCCAGAAAATCAGAAACGACATTTCGGATCCAATGGAGCTAGTCTCACTGCGATCAGATGCCTACTTTTTCCGGAATGATTTTTTGAACCTAAAGATTAAATAGGTTTAATTCATTCTAAAAATCGTAACTCGCTGATTTTACGTACACAAATATGTGATAAAATTATATGTGATAATAGACTTCGAGACGGTCGTTTCGACTATTCATTCATGTAATTCCGACTTGTATTGCTCCCGTAAGAAATTACGGAAAATACACGTCACTTAGGTATTTTAGGGTTTTAAAGCTATTTTTAAGTTTCTAAAAATTATAAAAAAATGCAGAAGCTTCTGAAAATTCTCCCCTCTTGCAGTAAAATCTAAATAATTATTTTAGGTTTATATAAAATTTTTAAATATTTTCCGACACCGTTTTAACGAGTTTAAAAATCAAACTAACCTAATTATTAAATAGGAAAAAGTCGTGTTTTTCTAAAATAAGTATTTTGTGTTGCAGGTACAGACTCTGGTGTACCAACTTCTGAGGAAGCCCTAGATCCGCTTCCGGCTTACTACAACGGTATTAATTTTGGTAAGTCACGATAGGTTCTAACCTTAGAAATCTAGCCACTGTGCTTGTACGAACTTGTAGCACCGCACTACTACGTGCTCGAAGCACGGAAACATACGTCACTTTCTTGTGTTAGACATGACTTGGAACATCCCGTGGAACGTTCATGTAAAGAACTTGTACTTGACACAACACCGGGTTTTGGGGTAACTCATAGTTTGCGAGAGTACGGGAGTGACTAGAGTTTGATCTTCCTGTCAAGATGTCTGTGTTTCGGCAATCCTGTCTAGCTGCCTGCGTTTCGGTAAACCATCCTGCTGCCTGGGTACCGGCATTCGTCTGGGTAGCACCCAGGCAAGAGACGAACTAAACGGTCACATATTGTACTCTCCGACTTGAGTCACGTAGTTTTAGCAGAGCTTGCACGGTTACTTCTTTACAGTCATCCACTTTACTTTCTGCACTTGTAGCACTTTACTTTCTGCACTTGTACAGACACTACACCGTACTTTACTTCTGCTTGTCATACTTGTACAGTACTCCTTTTCTTTGTTTAGAATCTTTGTGACTTACCTTCGGTTCCACTTGTGGCACCGGCAAACGAAGATCAGATTGAGGAGATCGCCCCAGAGTACGAGGAGCCTGTGTACGACCCAGAAGCCGCGGAGTTTTAGTTATCTGTGTTGGTGTGTGTTGTGAGATGTATTTCCATTCTGTATTTCCTTTCCGTACTTTTCCTTTCATGTATTGGTGTGAGAGAGTGCTGGTTGTTATACTTTAATTTGGACTGTAATAATGTCTGTAAGCTGGTTTGAGTGTTGTTGGTACATCTCTGCGTTGTGACTATGCTGATTTCACTGGTAAACTGCGGAACCTGCAAATAAATCAAATAAGTAACGGGCCCCCGAGAGCGGGTCGTTACAGGTTTGGTGGCCCATGCAGGTCCGTGCAAAATACCTCGTGAACAGTATAGTAAAACCAGGATGTATCGTGTACGATACTCGACTAAGCTGACATTTTTTGCAGGTTTGACACTCGAAGGACGGATGGAGACCCTTCGGAGAACCCCAATGGAGTTGACCTATCCGGCCTTAATAAGAAGTCATTAACAAAACCTAAATTTTGATAGGATTAACTAGTTGTTAATAAAAATCGTTCTGTATCGGTGGCACTCAGGTGAATGATAATCTTCCTTCAATGGACCATGATACCGGTCAATGTGCTTGGCTAAAGTCTGTTGGATCAACCTAGCTAGACTGGGCATAAGTGATCCTGGCTTAGTCACTTCCCTGGCCGTGTCCGCTGGACCGCAAGGACGTGAATCATGATTATGTTGTGTCATCGATCTTCTCCACTACCAACCTTCCTTTATCTTGATGACCCTTCAATTGACCTTCTTAGAATCTTCTATCTCTAGTTTACTTGAACCCTAGCTACGCTTATTTTAAGGAGGGTAGCGTTCGAATTTTCGATCATCAGAAGTTCAAACTCCTCAACTGAAGCAGATCGAAGGACGTTCAGAAGTATTCGAGGATGATGCTGGAGATTTTGAGACAAGCCAAACGTAGCGTGCACGTATAGGCTGTTACGTTTTTGAAACTCGTATTTATTTTCTGACCCTACTTTCATCTCGTACCCAAATTTTTCCACGTGTTGGAATTCTTTCTCGCCTACCACCTCCCCTCATTATTGCCTTTGTCCTCATCTCGAGCCCCGTTCCTGCCTACCCTACACTACCTACCCATGACTTTCGGCGCCCCCTATTTATTTCCTTTGTCCGCTTCCCCACCTCGATCCCCGTTCCCGCCTAACACCGACGACTTTCGGTGCCCCCTTCTCTTTTTAACCCCTCTTCTCCTTCCTTCTCAAGCCACCCCGTGGTTCCCTTTTCGCTCAGACATCGCCCCTCCTCCTCCCGGCCTCTTCCCCAAGCGAGCTCGTCATCTCACCCGAAGCCCCGCCAGCTTCCGCTCCACTCCATCGGAAGTCCCTGCCATGGATCGTCAACCAGCCGCAGCCCTTGCCACCGTGGACCCGCAACCACCGATGGCCCTCCGACGATATGTTTTGGGATTTTTGGCCTTGGCAACAACCCTCGTCGCCACCCTCGCTACCGCCGCTTGGCTGAGATCTTGGGAAGCCGTGATCCTTGGGCTTCTCTTGAGCTCTCTGCCCTGGGTCTCACCCCGGTTGAGATCCCGTTTAGGCTTCCTCTTGCGTCTACTTCTTTTGGTTTGCGGAAAAGCATGTTTTTGGTTGTTCATTTGTTGGGTGATGTTGGGTGTGGCGAATGTCAAGCATTGGTCTACGGAAGGAGTGATGGCGATGATTTTTGGCATGATATTGGCCTTAGGTGTTGAAGTTGGATGTAGGCCTTGTGCTTGGCTCTACATGAGAGCATGGATCCTGCCTTATTGTGGGATAGTATGGAGATTGACGGAAGGAATGCTAGCAGTGAGTACTGACTTAGAATGTTGGCCTTGTACTTACCTTTGGGCGGTGATTTGGACGTTAGCATGTGGTTGGGCATTATGGAAATTGATAGTATTGGTACCCGTGGATTAGTCGATACATGCTATATTATGAACAATATCTGTGGCCAGACCCCGTTAGGCACCAGTAGCACGAATAAACTTTATAGTCTTCCGGTTTATGTGGTTTAAATAGCTTGCTACTGACTTATCACCGCGGGTTCCAAGTTCGAACAGATGTTGTCATCGTAATAGCCCTCATTTTCATGGGATATTATCATCTCATGTTAATTTTAGGCTACCTAAGAAGTCAGAGTAACTATTGTGATGATACTAGGTTTTGAAACTGATTACGGAAGCTATGGTGATGTCAATAGTATATTCATAACATCTCTTGTTTTCTTGATTCTATGATATCACATTATATTTCATGCTATTAACAACTTATTTTCAAAATTGTAATCATTCGACTAGTTTTCCATTTTATCATTTATTTGTTTGAGCTTCTTAATAACAGCAATTACTTTATTTTATAAAGTTTTGAGAAATTCCGAGGACGGAATTATTTTAAGGAGGGTAGAATGTAACGACCTGTATTTTTCGTAAACATTTAAATCAAATATTTAAAGTAATTTCATTTTAAAAGACATTTTGTAATGGTTGATCAGGAGTTTTAAACGGATTTCAAAAATTCTTATAAAAATATTTTAGAGCATTAGACTTATTATATTGTATTTCGGCAATTTCAGATTTCCTCAAATGCCCAAAACATTTCTGTTGAAATTCATCTTCCAAAATTACCGTTTTGATTCAACGAATTTATTTTCTATTCAAACGTCTTCAAAACATTTTCAAACTTCTGCAGTAGCATCCTATGATCAATTAGGGCTCCCCACATTAATTTCGTAATTTTTGGATATCATTTCAGTATAGAACCCACAAACCCGCTTCCTACACGTTTTGGCCTAAAACTAGTATTCCCATAGCCCAAACCCTGAAACAGACTTCGTATTCGCCATCCTCGCGACGACACGATCCCGTGGGTATGTTTTCGTAATTTTTCGGACACGTTTACTAGTAGGGGCAAAATCGTAATTTCGGTTTTGTATTTTACTAATGACTTTCATTAATAAGGTTTATTTTTTTTTACTAATCACCTTAATTAACCAAACCTAATTAATTAGTTTTACCCAACCCCTAACCGTAGCACCCACGACACGAGGAAAACACCAGCCCCTAACTTCTACATTTAGTCTAAACTCTACCTACCCTAATTATTAATTTTGACTAACTAAACCCCTCATTTAATACCCCTAATAATTTACTAATTTAATTTAGCCTATTTAATCCCCCGTTAATTCCCTCCCTCAACCTAGGCTATCACAGCCTCTCTCTCTCTCTCACTCTCTCTCGATCTCCTCTCTTTCTCTCTCTCTTGCCACCCTCCGCTGGCCTCCGACCGCCCTCCGGTGGCTGACCGCCGCCGCCACCGCTCGACAGCGCCGCCCCGCCCCGTTAGACACCGACCCCCGCCGCTGCCCGATAGCAGCCCGCCTCCACGCCCACGCCGCTGCAGCAGAGCCCCCGACGCCGCCGTCGTCGCCTTCCTCCGACGAGCCCACGCAAGACCGCCCCGTGCTCCTCCGCCCTCTCCCCACGGCGCCCCCACACCGCCTCCGCTGCCTCAGCCCCGTCGCCTTCGTGCAGAAAGCCATTGCCGCCGTGGATCCGCCTCCCGCTCCGCCTCCCTCCCCGACGTCGGCGAAGTCCGCCGCCACCGCCGCATCTCGGGAGCCGCCTGCACCGCCCTAGCCCGCTGCTGCTCCGCCCCAAGGTCGCCTCGTCGCCAGGCGCTGCCCCCGTCGCCACGGCGACCCCGGAGCCCCGATCCGCGCTGCCCCAAAGCCGTCGCATCGGAAGCCGCCGCCTCGTCGCCGGCATCCCCACGACCCGCCGCCGTCTCCCCCGCTCGCCTCGCCGCCCCCGCTCCGGCGCAGAACCTCCCCCTCCGTCGTTATCGAGCGGCAACGGTAACGCGCGATGGCACTTCCGTAAATACGGAGAACTTCGTATTTTCGTAATTTTTTTTAATAATTGGATTTTAGGGTTTTTAATCCATAACTAATTATACAGGGGCCAGAAAAATGTGTCGATAGCTCCAGAAAATCAGAAACGACATTTCGGATCCAATGGAGCTAGTCTCACTGCGATCAGACGCCTACTTTTTCCGGAATGATTTTTCGAACCTAAAGATTAAATAGGTTTAATTCATTCTAAAAATCGTAACTCGCTGATTTTACGTACACAAATATGTGATAAAATTATATGTGATAATAGACTTAGAGATGGTCGTTTCGACTATTCATTCATGTAATTCCGACTTGTATTGCTCCTGTAAGAAATTACGGAAAATACACGTCACTTAGGTATTTTAGGGTTTTAAAGCTATTTTTAAGTTTCTAAAAATTATAAAAAAATGCAGAAGCTTCTGAAAATTCTCCCCTCTTGCAGTAAAATCTAAATAATTATTTTAGGTTTATATAAAATTTTTAAATATTTTCCGACACCGTTTTAACGAGTTTAAAAATCAAACTAACCTAATTATTAAATAGGAAAAAGTCGTGTTTTTCTAAAATAAGTATTTTGTGTTGCAGGTACAGACTCTGGTGTACCAACTTCTGAGGAAGCCCTAGATCCGCTTCCGGCTTACTACAACGGTATTAATTTTGGTAAGTCACGATAGGTTCTAACCTTAGAAATCTAGCCACTGTGCTTGTACGAACTTGTAGCACCGCACTACTACGTGCTCGAAGCACGGAAACATACGTCACTTTCTTGTGTTAGACATGACTTGGAACATCCCGTGGAACGTTCATGTAAAGAACTTGTACTTGACACAACACCGAGTTTTGGGGTAACTCATAGTTTGCGAGAGTACGGGAGTGACTAGAGTTTGTTCTTCCTGTCAAGCTGCCTGTGTTTCGGCAATCCTGTCTAGCTGCCTGCGTTTCGGCAGACCATCCTGCTGCCTGGGTACCGGCATTCGTCTGGGTAGCACCCAGGCAAGAGACGAACTGAACGGTCACATATTGTACTCTCCGACTTGAGTCACGTAGTTTTAGCAGAGCTTGCACTGTTACTTCTTTACAGTCATGCACTTTACTTTCTGCACTTGTAGCACTTTACTTTCTGCACTTGTACAGACACTACACCGTACTTTACTTCTGCTTGTCATACTTGTACAGTACTCCTTTTCTTTGTTTAGAATCTTTGTGACTTACCTTCGGTTCCACTTGTGGCACCGGCAGACGAAGATCAGATTGAGGAGATCGCCCCAGAGTACGAGGAGCCTGTGTACGACCCAGAAGCCGCGGAGTTTTAGTTATCTATGTTGGTGTGTGTTGTGAGATGTATTTCCATTCTGTATTTTCTTTCCGTACTTTTCCTTTCATGTATTGGTGTGAGAGAGTGCTGGTTGTTATACTTTAATTTGGACTGTAATAATGTCTGTAAGCTGGTTTGAGTGTTGTTGGTACATCTCTTCGTTGTGACTATGCTGATTTCACTGGTAAACTGCGGAACCTGCAAATAAATCAAATAAGTAACGGGCCCCCGAGAGCGGGTCGTTACAGAAGTGGCAACACATCACTATGGATTTCGTGACTGGACTACCTCGGAGTCCGAAGCAGAATGACGCGATTTGGGTGATCGTAGACCGATTGACCAAATCCGCGCACTTTATTCCATTCCGAGTAGGACAGTCTACTGAGGCGCTAGCGAGGAGATATATGGAGGTAAATTCTTTTACTCTCTGTTTTATTTCCTTTTCCTAGTATAGATGGTGATGTAACGTGAATCGTGCAGGAGATCGTGCGACTTCACGGAGTCCCTGTGAGTATCGTGTCGGACAGAGACACGAGGTTCACATCTCAGTTCTGGCAGAGTTTGCAGAAGAGCTTGGGTACGCGTCTGAGTTTCAGAACGGTATACCATCCGCAGACAGATGGCCAGTCCGAGAGGACGATTCAGATCTTGGAGGACATGCTGAGGGCGTGCATGTTGGATTTCAAGGGTTCGTGGGAGGACCATCTACATCTGGTAGAGTTTTCCTACAACAACAGCTTCCAGGCGAGTATTGGCATGGCGCTTTCGCCGCTCTTTATGGGAGGAAATGTCGATCGCCATTGAGTTGGGATGACGTTGGTGATCGTGAGCTGTTTGGACCTGAGATGATCGTGGAGGCCGTGGATGTTGTCAGGAACATTCGGGAGAGGTTGAGGATTGCTCAGGACCGTTTTAAGCATTGGGCGGATGCTAAACGTCGTCCTTTGGAGTTTCAGCCGGGCGACCATGTGTTTCTGAGGATTTCCCCGAATCGTGGTGTGATTCGCTTTGGGAAGCGAGGGAAGTTGAGCCCGCGATACATTGGACCGTTTGACATTCTGGAGAGAGTTGGCGAGGTAGCTTACCGCTTAGCCTTGCCGCCATCTTTGGAAGGAGTTCACAATGTTTTCCATGTGTCGCAGCTTCGTCGATACATTAGCGATCCATCTCATGCTGTGGATTTCTCGGAGATTACCGTTCGCCCTGATATGACGTATGACCAGCAGCCAGTGCAGATTCTGGACAGGCGTCAGAAGTCACTCCGGAACAAGGTTTTCAATCTTGTGAGGGTGATGTGGCGACACGGCTCGCCAGGAGAGTCTACTTGGGAGAATGAGGATGAGATGCGAGAGCGTTTCCCACTTTTATTTCCGGACACGTGAGTGTTGGGAAATTACGAGGACGGAATTTTTATTAAGTTGGGGAGGATGTAACGACTGGTTTTCATGTATCCGGATTATCTATATTATATATATATATATGTTTTGGAGGATTTTCTCCTCATATGTGGTTTTCGTCTTCGTAGCTTTCATTTTCGGTCGTTTCGTCATGATTCTCTAGCTTCTTCCTTAGAATCGTCGATTTCGCAGTAAGTCATTCGTGACGGCTTCATATCGGTCATATCTTACTGTTAGATTGAGCCTAGGAGTCTTGGAAATCGATCCCGGAGCTTCGCGCTCCATTTCGGAACTTTCTGTGCACATTAGCTGGTGTAAGAAGGGGCACCGACCGACTAGATGACGATCCAGTCGGTCGGAAAACCTTCTTGAACCGACTAGTGGGCTTTGATAAATGTTCAGGAGTTACTGTTTATCGTTAGTCGGTCTAAGAACGTTGGTTGACCGACTAGGTTGCAAACTAGTCGGTCAGCAATGCTTCTTTAACCGACTAACTCATTAACTATTTTTGGTACCAGTTACTGTTCACTTTTAGTCGGTCTAAGAACGTTTATTGACCGACTAGATGTCAAACTAGTTGGTCAGTAGTTGTTCTTTGACCGACTAACTCTTAGTTCAGGTTTTCGTCAGGAGCTACTGTTTACACTTAGTCGGTCTGCGTTGGTCAACCGACCGACTAGTTCTCAAACTAGTCGGTTAACAGTTGTTCTTTGACCGACTAATCAGTACAGGAAACCCTAATTTTGCCCTAGCCGACATCAAACCCTATAAATACCCCTCCCAAACGTTTTCTTCTTCTTCTTCGTCAACTCTAAACCTAATTTCTCCCCCATTGAGCTCTCATCTTCCCCAAACCCCCAAACCTTCATTCCAAGCTCATCCTCCATCATCCAAACCCTCACTTAACACTTTCCACCTTCCACCTTCCTCAAACCTTCATCAAACCCCCAAAATCCCCCAAAACCCCATTTCTCCAGATTTTCCCCATCCATTCCAGATCTGAACCCTAGGTTCCCCGGAGCATTTCTTCCATTGCCGTGCTTGCTCGGCGTCATTCTTCCGCTTCCGATACGGTAATAATCGATCTCTTAATGTTTTCATAACCCGATGTGTTTTTGTGAAACCCTAATGAAATGAATGTTGTTTTGATGATTGTTTCTCCATAACAGCGACTTCCCCGTAGATTAGCGTCCGTGGGACGAACCCTCGTTGATCGTCATCCTCGGTGCTAGGCAAGTGAAACTTGCCACTTTGGGTTTGGGCCATGTCTTAGGCCATTTGCTTGTTGTAGGCGTAAAAGAGACTAGGCGACGAAATGATACTCGCCTAGGCGCAATTTCAGGAACTAGCTTGACAACGAAGCTAGGACCGTCATTTATCATGTTGCATAACTATCATGTCATGTTTAATTTTGATTAACGGTACGTGAATTAATTGTCATCCATGCTACCCATGTTGTATGTCGCATTCGTAGCACACGCTACAATACTTGTGTTTCCTGGCCCGTGTTCCAGAAGCGGGCTACGTGAGTTGGTTGATAGCCAATGCCCGATCTACTGGTTCCGGCTAGGCACCTGCGTTGCAGGCATAACCCTACGCCATACGTGTTAAATACACTTCCTGGCTCGTGATCCAGAAGCGAGCATTCCGTGTTCAGGGGTAATGCCCTGGCTCGATACACGTGGAGGGGTAGAGATAAACGGTCACTTGAGCTTAGGGGTTGGCCCGATCAGCCACTCTAGCCAACAGGCGGAATCTTTGTGCACAACTTGGTACTTGACGTGTTTACTTGACGTGTTCACTTGACGTGAACTACTTGACTTGTACTTGTCCGTGTTTTACTTGTAAAACTTGTTATCCATGCCTTACTTGCCACATGCTACTTGTGCTTCCCATTACTTGTCATTTCCACGCTATACTTGCCATGTCACGCATCATACTATAACTGCTAGGTTGTTAGTTTTCCTTACTTTCAGTTCCTTGCCCAAGTCTTTTAGACTTGCTGACATGTGCCCCTTTACTCTTTTGGGTGACACATGTTAGATCCTGAGCCTGAGTACATTGTTGAGGACGAGGTGTTTGTTGACGCCGAGCCTGAGCCTGTGTTTGGCGAGGAGTACATGGACACTGGGGACCAGTCCTAGTGTCTTCGTTGAGCTTTCCCTTTTGTTTAGACTGCTGTTTAGTTGTCGGTGCGTGGCACCTATACTATGTTACGTTGTTCCTTTTGTTGGCCTTGTTCTGGGCCTTTAGACTCTTTATTTTAGCCTGGTGGCTTTTCTGGATGTTGAACTTAATTTTCATGTTGGACAAATTATGAGACATGAGATTTTATTTCTGTCCCTCCTTGTGTTATTATTGTTGTTCCGTTTGTGGTTACAGGGACTTGCCTATGTTTTATTGACGCTTATCGGGTTTGGGGCTTCACAGCTCCACCCTCGTGCAAACCTTCTCACGTTTCGCCTCCATTTTTGGGAAGCGGGGTGTGACAACAGGCTCAAGAGATGAAAGATACTCGTTGATTTCATCCTTATCATTCTGCCATCGATCATGTGACTCATTTTGTATAGCACTGACAGCCGTGATCTCCTTTACCGATGCCATGAATGCATTGAGTGTCAAATTGAGAGGATGGTCGGGACTCAAGAGACAAACGCGGCTTTCGTAGGGCATGTGTCCCTCCTTGTCACAAGACTCGCAGTAGGCATAGCACTCTGAATATTGATCATATCCTTCCATCTGATAGTATGGGTCCTGTGAATAATATTCACATTCTTCCATTGGAGCCTCATACTGTGCCGAATAATTATTGCCTGAATAGTGCCAAGATTGATCCATTGTACCTGAATAATAAAAAACAAACAACCTGGAAAAGATATCAATGGTACAAGAAGATAGAGATAATGATAAAGCATGTGGTGGGAAAAATCTCTCTCTGTTTTTTATCTTGTTTTATTTTGTTTATTTTGTTTTTTAAAGCAATCTAATCAACCTAATTGTGCTAAATAGATAATATGGCGGAATGCCTCTCCGGCAACGGCGCCATAAACTTGATCGACCCGGAACTAACTCCGAAACGATGTAGTTTACCACAAGCGCACGGTATAGTGGCAAGCGGGTATCGAACACGGGGAAGCGGTGATATACTACCTATCTACTCCTAGGTTGAGTTAGACTCGCGGGTTTATTGGTGGAAGTGGGGTATGGAGGGTTGTAATGGTGATGGATGCGAAGGTTGTGTCACTCAACGTCGCAAGCAAGGGGTTCCACACAAAGAAAGAAAGAAATAAAATATAAAAGAATAGGGCTTTAGGACTCGCCACTAGGATCGTCGGATATTGACGCTAGGCTAGAATTCTTACGTTGCATTGGATTTATGGGGATGGTCTCTTATTGACGCAATGGCGGTAGCCGTCAATGTAGTGATATAGTTCGTCGGTGGATCCCCTCAAGGTACGAGCCGGGCATGGCCATGAGCCTTGGTTGAATCCACTAACTCCCTAATTAAATCCGTAGGATACTCCTTAAGCTAATCGATTCCACCAACCGTGGGCACGATCTCAGTACGAGTTCTCCTAGGGATTTTGTTGGATTAACCAAAATATAACCCCTTTTATATCCAACGTATCATAAAAATCCTATCTTTGCATGTAGATAATAAAATCCGTGGCTAATCCATTAGCCCTAGAAAAGATTATTCAAGCATAGCAAATATTATGGAAACAATAGAGATCATTGCTAGCATCATATAAGAACAATAATAAGAACTAAAATAAAATTAAAGAGATAAAATACTTCGCTTGATACAAGAGGAGGGGCCTATGGCGTAGCCTAACTCCCAAAAGATCGTCTCCCAAAACTCGATAGATCTAACTAAAAAACTCTCAAAAAGTCCCCCTCCAAATGACGTCTACCAAACAATATATATCTCTCTCTAAACCCTAGCAAACAACACAAAAAACCCTCTCCAATTTGACCCAAATCTGTTTCTGCCGCAACTTATTGGTGGACCCCGGCAGGACTCGGATCGAGTAGGAACAGCACTCGGTCGAGTGCAGATTTCAGCACATTAGCAGCATATTGCAGAAATTTTCCAGAGCTCAACCGATCTCTGATTAGAGCGTTCTTGGTGGCGTTGGAACCGTATTGAAGTCTACTATCTGGAAAAAATATCAGAAAAATACTGAAAAATTCCAGATGATATAATATTTGAAAATAGTGCACGGCTGTCTGAAAATCTGGGCTTTCGCCTTAGTCGACCGAGTAGCCTTCGTGCTCGGTCGAGTCTCCCCCCTTCTCGATCGAGTCACCCCCTACTCGGTCGAGTCTATCAGTGGATCGGGCTCCTTCAAAAATGTCTCTCTGCCTACTCGGCCCGAGTAGGCCTTGCTCGGTCGAGTCGCCTGCGGGCTCGGTCGAGTAAGTCTTGCTCGGTCACTACTACAAAAGGTTCTATACGTTACGGTTATAGTTTAAACCATTACTAATAAGACCAATTAGTCATGGTTTTTATTTAACTGTTGCTAATATTTTATTAGAAACGGTGTTGTTTTAATAGAAACAGTTGGTTCATTCTAAATATTTTTAAATAATAAACACATAAAAAATGGGTTTATCACACCGAGAGAAAATATTTTTAATGTTATTTGAATTCTATTGGCAACAGTTGGATGGTTGTTGTTACTATATAAAAACATAAATAATTAAATGTTGAGTACACATTTTTGGGAGGGGGAATTTCACCGTGGCCTGTGGGCGGTAACTCAAAAAATATCCCAGCGAAATTATCCCCCCTTTTGTTTTTTTTACATTGTTTAGAGATTTCAACCCTAACTTCTTCCCAAACCCCAAAATTTCCCCCCAAACTTCCGATCAAAATTTACCCTGTGAAGCCTTTCGAATTCCCAAAATACTGCATTTCACGAAGCCCTAGATTCAAAATCTCTCCTTTTGTTGCTCCTAGCCATCTACCTTGTCTATTAGATTGATTAACGTGTAGCGGCAGCGGCGATCTGCGTCTTGTCGACTCAGTTATCCAAGTTGCGGGGAGGGCTAGGGTTTGTTGAGATTGAGAGGTTGCGTTTTTTTCCCGGCGATGGAGCCTCGTATGGGGAAAAGTTCTGGCTGTGTCATACGATCCGCAGCGGATCCTGTAGGCAGATTTATTTAGGTGAGTTGTGAAAAAGATGATATTTTGATCAAATGGGTGTTGGTCTTGTGATTCTGTTTCTTTGATTGTTGCTTCTAAGTACCAGTACCCTATTCTGTAGATTTATTACCTTCGATTCTTCAGTTTGATTTGGAGCAGTGAGTTTCTTTCGAAGTGTTACG
The DNA here is from genome assembly GCA_030789695.1 of Scilla litardierei. Lineage (NCBI taxonomy): Eukaryota > Viridiplantae > Streptophyta > Magnoliopsida > Asparagales > Asparagaceae > Scilla > Scilla litardierei. Next base: position 11,788,490 of record CM061131.1, read on the forward strand.
ACGCTCTCAAAGCTCCGTTCTCGTCTCGTAAGTGATCTATTTTGGTCTAAATTTTTCTTGTCATTTTCTTTTTTTAGGTTTTCAATTGGAAAGATTGAAATGTTGTCATTTTCTTTTAAATGATTTTGGTGAATTTGGAATCCAGGCTCAACAGTCCACTACTTTGGGTTCATTTCGTTGGATTCAAATCTAGAGCGCTTCGGATCTTGTGAGTCTTGATCTGTTTCTCTAGTGGATGTGATTGATAATCTCTTTTTTGCAGTAGCTATCATTTTCATTTATGTTATAATTGGATCATTTTTTAATTAACTACAGCATGATTTTTTTTGTGTTTTTAGCTTGACGATACAGAATCATGACATTATGCCATGAATTTTGCGCTTTCTGACATTTAATTCATTGAAATTAAGGCAACATTTAGTGATTTCCTCAAAATAGAAAAAGTTGATGAAAAAGTAGTTTTAAGAATAAAGGCTATTTAGACCAACGAGAGCCACTACTGGCAAAAGCACATCAAATGTTTATATGTAAATGAACACTTATTTAGTCTAGATTTCTTTTGCACTTAAATGCATGCAGATTTAGCATCATTCTCTTTCTTGTAGTAAACATTGTTTTGGGGCTTTGCTCTGCTCCGTTTTTTGAGAATATAAATTGGGAGAGGCATCTATTGTTCAAAATCATTTTAGGGGTTTTAAGTGCAATAATCATGGTTAATTTTGACAGTATGCAATGCTTTACCTATAAACGAGAGCACAATCAGAGCCAAGTCACTAGGATAGTTGGCCGCATGTTTCATAAAGTTCCACTCAATTGGTACATAGTATCCTGCTTTTGTGTATCTTTATTCATTTGCTTTTATTTTCACATGTGCAAATTAAGATGTTTTTGTGTTGATAATAATTTTGCCATACTGATAAATTATGATAAAAAATAATATAAAGGTCTTATAGGTCAAATTCATAGATTTACTAGAAATTAAGATGTTTTTGTCTACACATGCCAGGTTAATAGGAAGTACCCAACAAACAAGGCGACGAGTGGGATACTGGAACTCGACTGGCAATGACAGAGATGTGCATGCTGTGGCTAATGGTGCTATTATGGAATGCTAGGACAAAATGGGGTTATATGATTCACACCAAACGTGATGAATGATGAAGGATGGAAGTTTCGAATAAGATTGTTGTATATATTTAATAATGGGTAGATAATTTATGTGGAACAAATTCCTGTAATTATTGAATGTTTATACAAAATTAATGTGAAGTGTTGTATATATTTAATAATGGACAGGAAATGTTTTAAAGGCTGTGAAATTATCTTTTATGGATTTCTAATATTGAAAAAAATGCATTAATAATATTTTTTTTCAGCAGGTAGCTTTTAATGATTGTTGTATATTGCATCTTTAGCAATTCGAAGTGGAAATGGTCTTCTCCTTAAAGGTGGAAAGGAAGCTGCCAGGTCTAATGCAATATTGCATAAGGTTTAGTTTTCTTTTACATACATACATATAAACATATAAACATATACATATACATACACATACATACATATAATTATAGTTTCCGTAAGAAATATATCTATCGCTACATCTTGTTTCATGTCTTCTGTAAATTTTTCTCTATTTTTAGGCGATTGTTGGATCCATCCCGGAAAATGTCGGTGCAAAACTTATTGGTCTTGTTACTTCAAGAGATGAGATTCCTGATCTGCTAAAGGTGAGCATGGTGATAAATAATGAACTTATTCATTTTTAAGATGTTATTTTTGACGGCATAATGTAATATTATTGCCAGCTTGATGATGTGATTGATCTCGTGATACCAAGAGGCAGTAACAAGCTTGTCTCTCAAATCAAGGAGTCCACCAAGATTCCTGTTCTAGGTCATGCCGGTAAGTTTTCTTTCGTTGCAGCTCGCTTTACAACCCTTCCTGCTATCCTCCTATTCATGGATGCTACAGTAACATTCCAGTTTGTGATGTGCAGATGGAATTTGTCATGTTTCTGTTGACAAAGCAGCTGACATGGATATGGCAAAGCGTGTTGTTTTAGATGCGAAGATAGATTATCCTGCAGCATGTAATGCCATGGTACTTTTCTGGTCTAATTCTTAATTTATTACTTTATGTTTTAAGCTCAGTTTGGACCTGTGATTTATGTATTTAGCTATTATGAACTTAGAATGTTAATTTTACTCGATTTTGTCATTCACTGTCCAAGATATTTACTTCTGTTTACTATTCGCAGGAGACGCTTCTAATACACAAGGATCTCATTAAGACCGGGGGATTTGATAATATAATAATGGAGCTTAGAAGTGGAGGTATGGCTTCCATATTTGAATCCCTTAATTTGCATCTGCGTAAATTTTCTTCATGTTTTTATGACAGGTTGTATGCTTCTATAAGTTCCATTTGACATGTTCAAACTGCATGATTTTCCATAATGGAGATAATCAATTTCGATGTTTCATGTTACATTTCTGTGTGCTTGTGCATATATTGTTAACTTTATTCTGAACTCTGCCCTTTTTGTTTGTTTGTTCAGCTTTATTCTGAACTCTTTGATCCTCCACTGAGTGGGGTTCTGATTGTGGGCTGCACACTCTGCCCTTTCGATGATTTTTGAGCCTCTACAGAGGTACTAAGGAGTGGCCTGGTTTCATCTCTAAGATCAAGGATTGGATCCCATTCGAGATTATCAGGGAGCTGTTGAGGACTGATAGGGAGCGCTTGCTTAGTTTCCCATTGCCTCGAGTTATCAGCAACAGTACTGTGCTTGGCCTTTTATGCTGTCAGATCTTCAAAACATCCACAGACTAACACACAGTTATCATTCTTCAAAACATGCTTCAAAACATGACGATGTATAATATGGGATTTAATTTCAGATGGCGATAAACCATTCTGGTGGGCGACGGACAAAAAATTTGCGCGGGAAACAATTGCTGGACTCCATCCGGTCCTTATTCGTGCTGCCAAGGTTTTTATGCTTCTCAAGCGAAATTTGCAGTCGCTTTTAAATGTGTAGTTACGATCACAATGTTTCTCAAGTTTATAATATTAACTCATTTTAGTTTCTATATTTTTCATAGGAGGTGGAAATACAAGAGTTCAAGAAACACAAGGAACGATATTCGAAACACATGTACCAGGAAAATGATCATGTGTTGATGAAGAGAATGCTGTTGGATGGCTATTTCCTACTTTATCAAACGAAGATGACGATGAGAAAGCTGGTAATGGGAAGAGCAGAGACACCTCTGAGGACTCAAGGGAATTGAAGCATACCTCTTGGCTTCTCCAGATACATGTGTAAATTTGTTTTTAGGTATAGTAGGAAAATTTTAACGCTGGCATGTTTCTCTTATGGCTTTGTTTCTTATTTTTATATTTGAATGTCATGTATTTTTCTTTTTTGAGAGAAGTTTGATGAAAATGTTGGTCAGAGTCTAAGAGAGTGATTGTAGTGCACAGAGTGGGGTTCAACCTGATTGTTGGTCTGTGATATGACCGAATGAGTTTTAATGAAGCTTGAGTTTTAATGTCAACTTGATTGTTGTTTGAGAATTGCTTTGTATTTTTTGTAACGATTAGCGAATAGTTTAAAACATTGAAATCATTTTATGAAATTTTAATATTTAATTTTTTTATTATTATGTTTATTTGCAACGGTTACATTCCATTGCTAAATAACTTTAGCAATGGTTATAATCTATGCTTAAATATACTTTTTAGCAACGGTTATAAACTATTGCTAAACATCTTTTTACTAACGGGTTTTTACTGTTGCTAAACTTCTTTCAGCAACGGTTATATGTGTTACTAAAATTCTTTGACAATGTGTATTAGAAACGGTTGTTTATCGTTGCTATAACATTTTTTATATAATTAGGAAATTTTTTAATAGAAACGGTTATGTAATTTTGCAACGGTTGTAAACCATTGCAACCGTTGCAATTAGCTAATTGCAACGGCCTTAAAGGTAACAGTCTATTAGCAACTGTCCAACCCGTTACTATTACATTAGAAACGGTTTAAACCGTTGCAATTGACTCAATTAGCAACGCTTATAACCATTTCTATTAGGCCCTTTTGTAGTAGTGGGTCGAGCAGGATGTTGAACTGGATGGAGCTTCGAAAAATAGAAATGACTCGACCGAGTCACCATGTTGCTCGGTCGAGTAGGATGCACATTCTCTTTTCAGCTGGGCTCGTGTATCAGCTCGACCGAGCAGCTTGTGCTCTCGGTCGAGTCACCTGGGAAAGTAAAGTTGATTGCTTCCTGGCTTCTCCTTTCTCTTTCTCTTTCCCTAGTCCTCTTCTTTGGTACCTCAAGTATGTCATCATGAGTATTCTTGGTGCTCTTACGTCGCCGATCGTCTTATTGACTCCAAATTGCTCTAATATTGCTCCAAATCCTTGAAATGGACATAAACGCTCCGAAAGTCATATTGTTCCAAATAATAGCGTAAAACATATGAAATATGTAAATGAGCAATAATTTTGACGTGTAATCATATAGATAAAATGTGGAATATAATGACACATCACCCATATAGATGTATCTTTCAGCATAGTCTGGTTTTCAACAACTCAGACAACCCTGTATAGACACACTAATGGGAGTGGTTGCACCAGAATCTATCCATCATGTGTCTATGTGTACTGAAGTTGAATTAACCTCGGAACAGATCAAATTAAGAAGCATACCTTTTTAGTACGACATGCGTGATAGTTAGATATGTCCTTCAGCTCCACAGAAGAAACAACTAGTATCATTCATATTATTTGTTTTGTTGTTGTTTCATTTAGGTGCAGTATTTGTAGTTTCCTTAGCCTTCTTTCCTTTCTTGTCCTTGAGGGTTGAGGCCATTTGAGAAGTTTCTGTCTTATCAAGCTTAAGTCTTTCCACTTTTTGAACACACTGTAAAGTGTGCTCATTCAGAAACCAAGTCTCTTCCAAACAGTTGTAGGTCACCTTAAACTGGCAAACTATGTTGAAAGAGATATCAACACTAAAGGCACTAGCAAGTTCTCAGAGAGTTCGAGTTGAAGTGCTTTCAATCTGGAAGCAAGATGAGACATCTCCAGGATATAGGTACTCCTTGATACTGCGCTTGCCTTTACACCTCATTAAAATTAGACTGATCAAGAGTATAACAATTACATCTTTTTCATTCTTGACAAACCTCTTTTTAATATCCTTAAGGAACTCCTTAGCCATAGTGAGCTTTTTAGACATTGTGCCCCTGAAAGCTTTCAGAATGGCAATCTTCATAATCATCATGCACATGTGATTTGATTTCTTCCACCATTTCTTCTCCATCTTATCATCAACGATACTCTTATTCGTAAGAGGTGGGGGAGAATCAACCCTTAATGCAAAGTCGAGATCCGTAACTCCAAAAATTATCAAGATGTTCTCCTTCCATGGTTTGAAGTTAGAGCCATTTAGTATATGAATTGAATTTATATTTGCATTAATATTACCAGGAGTGAAGTAATATTACCAGGAGTGAAGCTGAAAAAGAAAACAATAACCAAACAAAACATGCTCATATAATCTCAAAGAGAAAAACAAATTCAAATAAATGCAAACCCCATCCCAAGATATCGAGCATTCAATTAATAATTTATCTTTGGACAAAATATTAACTTGTAAGTGATATCTTGGTGTAGTAATCAAATTTGATAATAATAACATATCGGACAATAAATCTTCATTTGTGCCGATTTATTATTCGCATGTAAAACCAAATGATTGTCACTTGTTTATTACCACATGTGCACATGTAATTATGATAAATATTGATCTTCCATTGAACCGATGAATATTCACAAAAGTTACATGCACACCAACCTTTTATATTTCAAAATAAAATTAATTTTCATAAGAGATGTAACTTTAGTGACTTGTTGTTTCAATTAATTCATACACACACACACACACATACACACACACACACACACACATGAAAATGTAAATTTTTGCATTTAAATTGCATTGAAATTTTATCCCTAAAAGAGGAAATATTATTTGGGAATTGCTATTTGCGCAGACCCTTTTGCTGAGTTCACAGACCACTTATTTACAAGTTTACCATTAAAAAATTTGCCGAGTTCACAAACCCCTCCCCCTTCGCGTCGTCGTCACACTTCTCCACCGCTGCCACCGATGACCCCCCCCCCCCCCCCTCACCGCCCGGCCTCCCCTCGTGGACGGAGTTGTAGACGACAGAGGATCCGGGCTAGGGTTAGGGTTCGGATCAGGCTGACGAGCTCGAAGGGATCATCGTCGCGGCTCGTTCGATCTGTGCAGTAATTGCCCGTTCCTGCCGCTCCTCTTCAACAAGATCCGACTTCAACCGCTTATTCTTCATCTTCTCCTTAAAAAGAGTCTCGGAATTTCAATGAATGTAGGTTATAAACCAACCTTTGGGCATTTTCTCTACCTTGCAGCTCTCCGTTCGGTCGAGATACTTAACTCCGTCAACATCGCCCACTGCGTGGAGTTCATGTGGACCTGGTGGCGGTCGGCGATGTACTCATTGTAGACGACTGTGGCGGCGATGCGAGAGAATCGGTGGGACCGCTTCATGTGTTCGAGAAACAACGTCTCGAACTCCTCGGAGTAGCGGTCGATGATCTGATGTGGGTTTTGGCCGAAGACCTGCATCTGCCGTTGGTGGCTCTCGCTCATGCAAATTTTTGGCCTTTCGACGAACATGCACACCAACCTTTTATATTTCAAAATAAAATTAATTTCATTAAGAGATGTCACTTTGCCGACTTATTGTTTCAATTAATTCATATATATATATATATCTGTATGTATATGTATATATATGTATGTATATGTATATATATATGTATGTATATGTATATGAACATGTAAATTTTGCATTTAAATTGCATCGAAATTTGATCCCTAAAAGATGAAATATTATTTGGGAATTGTTATTTGCACAGACTCTTTTGCTTAGTTCACAGACCACTTATTTACAAGTTTGCTTAAAAAAATTTGCTGAGTTCACAAACCTCTCTCCCTTCGCGTCGTCGTTCCCCTTCTCCACCATCGCCGCCGAGGACATCCCTTGCTGCCCCCGCCTCCCTCGCTGACGGAATTGTAGACGACAGAGGATCCGAGCTAGGATTAGGGTTCAGATCAAGCTCAGATGACGAGCTCGAAGGGATCATCGCCGCGGCTCGTTCGATCTGTGCAGTAATTGCACGTTCCTGTCGCTCCTCTTCAACAAGATCCGACTTCAATAGCTTATTCTTCATCTTCTCCTTAAAAAGAGTGTCTGATTCTCGATCAATGTATGTTATGAACCAACCTTTGGGCATTTCATCTACCTTGCACTTCCCCGTCTGACCGAGATACTTGATGAACTCCGTCAACGTCGCCCGCTGCGTGGAGTTCATGTGGACATGGTTGCGGTCGACGATGTACTCGTTGTAGACGACGGTGGCGGTGATGCGAGAGAATCGGTGGGACCGCTTCATGTGTTCGAGAAACGACGTCTCGAACTTCGCAGAGTAGCGGTCGATGATCCGGTGGGGGTTTTGGCTGAAGACCTGCATATGCTGCTGGTGGCTCTCGCTCATGCAAACCTCTTGGGGGGGATGTGAACCCACCAAATTTTTTATTGGCAAACTTGTTAATAAGTGGTCTATGAACTCGGCAAAAGAGTCTGTGCAAATAGTAATTCCCATTTCATTATTACTGTTTTTGTTTGCCTTCTTTATCCCCTTTTATCCCCTTATTGCCGTTGCTGCAGCTTCAGTCCGCAGCTTCTCTTTCCTTCAGAAGAGACGACATAGGATTACAACCTCTGGAGGAGGAAAAACATAAAAAATGTGGTACACAGTACAATATTCCAGGAAGTATCATACAATCTCTTGCTGTTTTGGTCCTCGTCTTGGCCATGGTCATCAAAATATTCCATATTAATTTAGTCCTAAAACATTGCTTTCATGTAAACTATTATTGTCTAAACTGTCAACTGGGAAGCAGTACAAGTTACACAAACATCCATTTTTGACCATAACCAATGAGTCACAAATTCTCAGGACAGACCAAGACATATGAAGTTGTCTTTAGATGTGATGATGTAAGGCTAGTATAGGAAAAGAGAATAATGGGTATCATTCAATTTCTCTTCAAATAAGAGCCATACTATTTTAGTTTTAAGATAAATTAATTGTTGAAAGAAGAATACCAAGAGACTCTAAACATTTCGGCCACCGAATAGTTCAAATAATTCCGGCCACAAAATATAAACACAAACATTTCGGCCATAAAAGGTTCACACATACATGTACATAGGCCGTGCCATGCTAACAGAGCTCAAACAATAAATCATAAATAACTATTCCATCAGTGACGTAGTAACTCTATATAAAGCCCAGGTTTCTACTCAAATAACCACATAACAAACTATGAGGATGCGGGCTTCCTACTTGTCTTTGTTTCTGGCCTTGTTCTGCATCTTCCTCCTCCCCAACTTCAATGAGGCCAATCAAGCAGACCGACTGCGGGAGCTCATCAAATCACAGATGACATCCGATGCTTCCGAATACGATCCATTGCAGGATATATTATCGAGTACCAAGTCATATTCACCTGTCTATGTTAGTCCTCAAGAAGGTTTGATGGAGGCTGACAAGATTGTCGAGTTGCCAGGGCAACCGGCGGACGTTGATTTTGATCAGTATGCAGGTTATGTGACTGTCAACCCGTCACATGGAAGGGCTCTATTCTACTACTTCGTAGAGTCTCCACAGAATTCCGCTAGCAAGCCTCTTGTTCTGTGGCTCAATGGAGGTAATGCATTAACCACATTGAGTGTTTGTTTTCATATTTTAGAGAATAATCAGATGTCGTGTCAATCTTTAATCCATTGATAAGCTAACTGATTCCAGCAAGATTACTGTTAGCTTGTTGTACAGTTCTTAATGGCGGCTGTCATTTTAACTGAATATTCTAATTAATTTTATTGATCATGTTGTGATTAAGGACCTGGATGCTCCTCTTTCGGCTATGGAGCCATGGAGGAATTAGGACCCTTCAGAGTAAACAGTGATGGCAAAACTCTTGCCAGAAATTACTATGCATGGAACAATGGTAAGATTACCAGACGTTGTGTTTGTAATTTGAAGAATATTTTCTGTATGTTTCAATGTAATACTTATCTCTTTCTCCGATGGCAGTCGCAAATGTTCTGTTTCTGGAGTCACCGGCTGGAGTCGGTTTCTCATATTCAAATACAAGTTCAGATATCAATCATAATGGAGATAAGAGAACTGCAGCTGACAACTATGTGTTTCTGATCAACTGGCTGGAGAGGTTCCCTCAGTACAAAACGCGCGACTTCTTCATAACGGGACAGAGCTATGCAGGTCATTACATACCTGAACTCGCATATCTCATCGTGCAGAACAATAAAATCACCAATCAGACCATCATTAATCTTCGAGGTGTCGCTGTAAGTATATGAACACTTTGTTTGCCTCAACAAAATCCTTGCTAGCTTTGTACCGGTTTGAAAATGTTTAATGATCAAAGATGTATGGCGCCATCAGATTGGGAACGCTTATGTTGATCGTCGTTCCAACATTCTGGGACGATTTGAGTACTACCGGAGTCATGCCCTGATATCTGATGAAACATATGCCGTTATTCACTCAAGCTGCAATTTTTCCAACAGAGTTTACAATGATAACTGTAAGGGTGCCCTACTCAGTGCATATGAAGGATTGGGAAACATAGATCATTACAACATATATGCTCCGCTTTGCGATGGTTCAACGACCTCATCCGGAGTCGCGGTAATCACACATTCCTGTGAAAGTCGTGCTCACGGGCGCGTTGATGACGTTTTGTTACTAACAACTTCTTACTTCATCAGATGGCCATTTTTGACCCCTGTTCGGTTAACTATGTATACGCATACCTGAACAATCCTGCAGTTCAGAAGGCTCTTCATGCAAATGTCACAAAATTGTCAAAGGCCTGGGAAAGCTGCGGGTAGAGGATCTTTAACGTCTCTGCTTTTATCAAATCTGTAAATTCTAGATTATGCAGTCTCCTTTGCTTTCTTCAGGGGCATCCGATGGAATGACTGGCCTGACACAGTGCTACCGGTCATCAAGGAGCTTATTAGCGGCGTAAGATTCTGGCTGTACAGGTAACTCTCAGTAAATGAGTTAGCAAACCCAAATCAAGACGATACTGAACTGCTAGAGACATTTTGCAGTGGCGACGTTGATAGTGTAGTGCCAATAACATCCACAAGGTACTCCATCAAAATGATGGGGTTGCCAGTCAAGAAGCCGTGGCGTGCATGGTATCTCAACAAGCAGGTGAAATTCTTGCAGCAGTATATACCTAATGCCACACCAAGAACAGATTACGCAAAAGTTTATGTCAGAAGAATTCAGGAAGACATGATGTCTTTAATAAGCTGGATACTGTAAAATTTCCTAATAATCAGTTTGTGTGATTGCAGGTTGGAGGTTATGTAGAGCAATATGATGGATTGACATTGGCGACGGTTAGAGGATCAGGACACATGGTTCCCAGCGACCAACCTGAACGCGCGTTGGCGATGATCTCTGCCTTCCTCCAAGGACAACTCCCTCCTGAAAAAACAAAATAGCCAGAATCTCAGAAAAAGACAGGCTCCAACCTTTTGGTTTTTTGCCAGTTCTAGCATGTTATGATCTTATGTATGGTGGGAAGGATCTGAGTATCTATGGCTTATTTCAGGTTTACTTTTCCAGTGCTTTTCAGTATAATAAGAAGAATCAAAGTATCTTCATTCGATTCTAGACTTGTCTCATCCTTTCCATACAAAAATCTAGCATTACCAAACAATTATGTGCGGTAAGAAATTTATACTTTCTATGATCAGACAACTAAAAGAAGCCTATCATAAGAACGACCTTTCGAAGCGCAACCCTGATATGAAGATGAAGAAGCAATGGGTCAGAAAGTCTGAATTGTACAGCAAGAACACTACAATCTCAGAGAAAACTCTTCATGTTGTGACTAATGTTGTAACATTAGATACAACACAGGACAATGTTGCTGCAGTTGTTATGACAGCAGACTCGACATCTCCCCTCGATAATCATTGTGAGCAATCTGTGCCAAAGTCTCATGAATCTTCCTCCAGAATCATTAGAGTGCTATCTCGCCGTTCTCCTCATTGCTCTTCCTCCGCCGGTGTCAATGGATCTTCGCATGTATCTTCTGTCAACACCGTCGATGTTTTCAATTCTCCAACTACTTTTCGGCCCCTCAGAGCTCGACTTCTACCCTGGACATCATTTCATTCGTCGCCCTACTGTCAGATGTGAGGTATTTGTTCTTCCCCCTTTTTCCGCTGCGCCTGAGGATTTTTTTTCAAAATAAGAGAGTCTGAAAGGGGGAGAATAATTTTTTTTAAGACATGAGGCTAGCTGAAATGTATTAGAGTCATGAGGACATACTTTTTCTGATTCTTGGCTGACTCTTCTGAGATGATCTATGCTTGGGTTGTTCTAGTAAGGGGGAGAATGTGGTTTGGATTATTGTGGCTCAAAGGGGGAGAATGTGTGCTTGGTTGGTGCCTGCTTTGGGTTGTGCCACATAATGCCAAAGGGGGAGATTGTTAGGGTTGAATTTCTGTTGATATTTGTTGGCATTAGTGGCACTATATCTGGAGAGCTCAGTTTGTGGAATCTGGATTGTTTTTGAGCAGTTTGAGCAAAATGTTGAACATTGTGTTGCAACATTATGTTCAACATTCGGGATCTGTAACAATTGGTCGTATACAGAAACACGGCTGTGGTCAACAAATTTGTCGTGGTGATCTCAGATCTGATTTGTAGCCTATAATATCGGAGGTTCCTGAATTGATTGATTCCAGATATTGGTGAGGTTTTTATACTCCTTCTTACCCGAATTAGTTCCTTAATTGATGGAGGTTTGTTGAGAATATTTGGGAATTTGGTTAGTTCCTAAATTGATGGAAGAGAATATTTGGTTGAGATTTATTGGTTCTATTTACCAGAAATAGATCCTTATTCTTTGGGCAAAATATCCGCATGAGATTTGTTTTAATCATTTTACCCGAAATAGATTCGGTGGTTCCTTGAATATAGGATTCCTTACCCGAAGTGATTCTAGAAATATTGGCGGATATTCTGCATTAAAGAGGAAGCTATTTACCCATAAATAGTGGTTACAAAATCTGAATGGGTTCATATCTGAATGGTTGTGCGGTTGAAGATATGTGCGGTTGAAGATTCTATATATAAATGTTTTCAGATCTTGCATTATTATTTAGATCTTCTCCAGATATTCGGTTGAATGCAGGTATACATAAGATTTGCTGACGAAGGTGAATGAAAGTATCAATCCGCAACCGAGGTATGAAAGATCTTATTTACTGACCATGTTGTATATTATGTTGAACGTTAATATACAACATTATGTACAACATGCTGTGTCAGAAGGCTGAAATCGATTGGCGGCTATCAAAGGTGGATTACTTCAGATCTCCGGTTATCTCTTTTAGGTATTCTGGTATGGGTTGCTGTGATTGAAGAATTGCTGGAGATATATTTAGCAGCTTTACTCTCTCGTTATTATTATTGATTCGGTTGGAGAGAATCTCGCCCACTTATTATTGTTGCTATCTTTAGAAGATGTGGCGAAATTATTTCCTAGCTGGTTCCGTTAATTGTGGGCGCCCAATCCTCTCAGATTTAATTGAGCTATCTTCCTTAACTACTCCACGATTTGAGGGGGAGATGTGTTATTAAGGTTGCTGAGATTGGCGGCTAGGGGGACGACTTTTGACGAAAGTTTTTTGAAGAACTCCGGGAGGAGGCCGACGGCTACACACATAGGATCAAGGGAGTTGATCTAGTCGGTTGTGCAAGGGGAGCTTGCTGGCAAGGGGAGCTTGCCAAGAATACTTCACGGGGTTGATTGCGATCACCCCTCACGGTTTGTATTAAGGGGGAGGGTGTTCTTCCTTAGAGAAGCGTGATTATTAGAGTTTGTATTCTCTAATTATTATAGTGGAGTATTCTATTTTTCTGGGCGTGGCCCCGCAGATGTAGGTGTGCGCACCGAACTGCGAAACCAAGTCTCGTGTGTCGTTGCTTGATTATTGTGTTTTCTCTTTGTGTTTATTTTGATTATTTCCACGTACTAAAAACAACAATTGGTATCAGAGCAGGTCACCTGTGTATCTTTGTTTTTCAAAGAAGGTGTGATCTTGAATTTCAGTACGTGAATCATGGCTACACGAGAAGGTGCCTCCGTTGTTCGTCCTCCATTGCTCATTGGTACAAATTACACTTACTGGAAGTCTCGGATGCGTGTATTCATTAAGTCCATTGATGAGAAGGCCTGGATCGCCGTCAGTGAAGGATGGACACCACCAACCGAAATCGACGAAGATGGCGAAGAACACCTCAAGTCGGCAAGAGACTGGAGTCGGGTTGAAGAACATGCGGCCTTGTGCAATTCTAAAGCAATTAACGCTATTTTTTCCGCTGTCGACGAAGAGCAATTCAAATTAATCTCTACGTGTGAGCATGCAAAGGAAGCGTGGGATATACTGCAGAATATTCATGAAGGCACCAGTACGGTAAGAGCATCTAAACTTCAAATGCTCGCATCTCAATTTGAAAATCTCAGGATGAATGATGATGAGACTGTGGCTGAGTTCAATGGGAGACTACGTGATATATCTAATCAGGCATTTCAATTGGGGAAGAAGTACTCTCAAAAGAAGTTGGTTGAAAAAACTTTGAGATCCCTACCCGATAAGTTCTCTGCGAAGATTGCGGCCATTGAAGAAGTGAGGAACACATCCACCTTGAGATTGGATGAACTCATGGGATCTCTTCAAACCTATGAAATGAATCTGAAGCCGAACCACAGGGATAAAGGGGTGGCTTTAAAGGTTGAAGTCATTAAAACATCTAAGTCTGAAAATGACTCGGATATTGATGATGACATTGATCTGCTGACTAAGAATCTCAATAGAATGATGAGGAAGATAAGTAACAAGGGACAGAATTACAGATCTGCCAACAAGGAATCAAGACCGTATCTTCCTACAGCTGGAAAGACAATCAGTCATCCCGCACAGAGGTATGAGCCAAAGAGTAAGGGTAAAGGAATACAATGCAGGGAGTGCGAAGGTTTCGGTCATATACAGGCCGAATGTGCTAATACCCTCAAGAAGAAAAAGGGGAAATCATTAGCTAGTACCTGGAGTGATGAAGATTCAGAAGGAAGTTCTGGAAATGAGGACAACACCAGCAACTATGTGGCTTTTCCGGCTATTCTTGATGATCAATCTGATGGGTACACTCCTAGCTGTGTTGGACTTAATGTTGCAACAGCCAGTACAACATTAGAGAACAAAACTGCAAATGTCAGACAGAATGTTGCAACATTATGTTCAACATCATGTACAACATCTACAATCGAATCAGATTCTGAAGCTGACAGCGATGAGGAAGTTAGTAACAATGATATCCGAAAAGCATACCAGACGATGTTTGAGAAATGGATGCATATCTGCAATATCAACAAAGTCCTGAAGGAGGAGAATGATAGACTGAAGAAAGAGAAGGAGGAGGTCAAAATCGGATGTCTGAAAGCTGAGGGAAACTATAGAGAATTGGAAAGAAACTTCAGAAATGTTCTTCTCAGGGCAGAGAAAGCTGAATGCACATTGGAGAAATGGAATTCTGGAAAAGCAAAGCTGGATGATATCTTAAACATGGGGAAGATTTCTGGAGATCGCACCGGAGTGGGATTCAATAGAGGAGCTTTTTATAATGTGTCTGCTGAAAGAAGAAATCAAGTTACCAAAGAACTTGAAAGAATGGGTCAACACAATGGCCATGATCAAAAGAAGAGGCAGATTAGAGGCATAAAAGGTGGTCGTTCTGTGTGCAGTTACTGCAAGATCAAAGGCCATACTGAGAGAAATTGCTTCAGCCGCATGCGACATTGGTCAGAAGGAAGAAATGTTAGACACCCTGATATGAAGATGAAGAAGCAATGGGTCAGAAAGTCTGAATTGTACAGCAAGAACACTACAATCTCAGAGAAAACTCTTCATGTTGTGACTAATGTTGTAACATTAGATACAACACAGGACAATGTTGCTGCAGTTGTTATGACAGCAGACTCGACATCTCCCCTCGATAATCATTGTGAGCAATCTGTGCCAAAGTCTCATGAATCTTCCTCCAGAATCATTAGAGTGCTATCTCGCCGTTCTCCTCATTGCTCTTCCTCCGCCGGTGTCAATGGATCTTCGCATGTATCTTCTGTCAACACCGTCGATGTTTTCAATTCTCCAACTACTTTTCGGCCCCTCAGAGCTCGACTTCTACCCTGGACATCATTTCATTCGTCGCCCTACTGTCAGATGTGAGGTATTTGTTCTTCCCCCTTTTTCCGCTGCGCCTGAGGATTTTTTTTCAAAATAAGAGAGTCTGAAAGGGGGAGAATAATTTTTTTTAAGACATGAGGCTAGCTGAAATGTATTAGAGTCATGAGGACATACTTTTTCTGATTCTTGGCTGACTCTTCTGAGATGATCTATGCTTGGGTTGTTCTAGTAAGGGGGAGAATGTGGTTTGGATTATTGTGGCTCAAAGGGGGAGAATGTGTGCTTGGTTGGTGCCTGCTTTGGGTTGTGCCACATAATGCCAAAGGGGGAGATTGTTAGGGTTGAATTTCTGTTGATATTTGTTGGCATTAGTGGCACTATATCTGGAGAGCTCAGTTTGTGGAATCTGGATTGTTTTTGAGCAGTTTGAGCAAAATGTTGAACATTGTGTTGCAACATTATGTTCAACATTCGGGATCTGTAACAATTGGTCGTATACAGAAACACGGCTGTGGTCAACAAATTTGTCGTGGTGATCTCAGATCTGATTTGTAGCCTATAATATCGGAGGTTCCTGAATTGATTGATTCCAGATATTGGTGAGGTTTTTATACTCCTTCTTACCCGAATTAGTTCCTTAATTGATGGAGGTTTGTTGAGAATATTTGGGAATTTGGTTAGTTCCTAAATTGATGGAAGAGAATATTTGGTTGAGATTTATTGGTTCTATTTACCAGAAATAGATCCTTATTCTTTGGGCAAAATATCCGCATGAGATTTGTTTTAATCATTTTACCCGAAATAGATTCGGTGGTTCCTTGAATATAGGATTCCTTACCCGAAGTGATTCTAGAAATATTGGCGGATATTCTGCATTAAAGAGGAAGCTATTTACCCATAAATAGTGGTTACAAAATCTGAATGGGTTCATATCTGAATGGTTGTGCGGTTGAAGATATGTGCGGTTGAAGATTCTATATATAAATGTTTTCAGATCTTGCATTATTGTTTAGATCTTCTCCAGATATTCGGTTGAATGCAGGTATACATAAGATTTGCTGACGAAGGTGAATGAAAGTATCAATCCGCAACCGAGGTATGAAAGATCTTATTTACTGACCATGTTGTATATTATGTTGAACGTTAATATACAACATTATGTACAACATGCTGTGTCAGAAGGCTGAAATCGATTGGCGGCTATCAAAGGTGGATTACTTCAGATCTCCGGTTATCTCTTTTAGGTATTCTGGTATGGGTTGCTGTGATTGAAGAATTGCTGGAGATATATTTAGCAGCTTTACTCTCTCGTTATTATTATTGATTCGGTTGGAGAGAATCTCGCCCACTTATTATTGTTGCTATCTTTAGAAGATGTGGCGAAATTATTTCCTAGCTGGTTCCGTTAATTGTGGGCGCCTAATCCTCTCAGATTTAATTGAGCTATCTTCCTTAACTACTCCACGATTTGAGGGGGAGATGTGTTATTAAGGTTGCTGAGATTGGCGGCTAGGGGGACGACTTTTGACGAAAGTTTTTTGAAGAACTCCGGGAGGAGGCCGACGGCTACACACATAGGATCAAGGGAGTTGATCTAGTCGGTTGTGCAAGGGGAGCTTGCTGGCAAGGGGAGCTTGCCAAGAATACTTCACGGGGTTGATTGCGATCACCCCTCACGGTTTGTATTAAGGGGGAGGGTGTTCTTCCTTAGAGAAGCGTGATTATTAGAGTTTGTATTCTCTAATTATTATAGTGGAGTATTCTATTTTTCTGGGCGTGGCCCCGCAGATGTAGGTGTGCGCACCGAACTGCGAAACCAAGTCTCGTGTGTCGTTGCTTGATTATTGTGTTTTCTCTTTGTGTTTATTTTGATTATTTCCACGTACTAAAAACAACAGTTTGGTTTTCGACAATCAGACAACCTTGTATAGACACACTAGTAGGAGTGGTTGCACCAGACTCTATCCATCATGTGTCTATGTGTACTGACTCTATCCATCATGTGTCTATGTGTACTGAAGTTGAATTAACCTCAGAACCGATCAAATTAAGAAGCATATCTTTTTAGTACGACATGTGTGATAGTTTGTGCAATGCTTCTTTTTATGTCCTTCAGCTCCACAGAAGAAACAACTAGTATCATTCATATCATTTGTTTTGTTGTTGTTTCATTGAGGTGCAGTATCTGTAGTTTCCTTAGCCTTCTTTCTTTTCTTCTCCTTGAGGGTTGAGGCCATGTGAGAACTTTCTGTCTTGTCATGTTTAAGTCTTTTCTCTTTTTGAACACACTGTGAAATGTGCTTATTTAGAAACCAAGTCTCTTTCAAACAATTGTAGGTCATCTTAAACTGGCTAAACTGTGTCGAAAGAGATATCAACACTAAAGGTACTATCAAGTTCTTAGAGAGTCCGAGTTGAAGTGCTTTCAATCTGGAAGCAAGATGAGACGTCTCCAGGATGTACTCCTTGATATTGTGTTTGCCTTAACACCTCATTAAAATTAGGCTGATCAAGAGTATACCAATTTCAGCCTTTTCACTCTTGACAAATCTCTTTTCAATATCCTCAAGGAACTCCTTGGCCATAGTGAGCTTTTCAGACATTGTGCCACTGAATACTTTCGGAATGACATTCTTCATGATCATCATGCACATGTGAGTTGATCTCTCCCACATTTCCATCTCCATCTTATCATCAGGGGTACTCTTATCCGTAAGAGGTGGGGGAGAATCAACCCTTAATGCAAAGTCGAGATCCATAACTTTAAAAATTATCAAGATGCTCTCCTTCCATGGTTTGAAGTTAGAGCCATTTAGTATATGAATTGATCAATTTATATTTGCAGTAATATTAGCAGGAGTAAAGCTGAAAAAGAAAACAATAACCAAACTAAACATGCTCAAATAATCTCAATGAGAAACAAAGTCAAATAAATACAACCCCAATCTCAAGATACAGATCACCCAATTAATATTTTATCTTTGGACAAAATATTAACTTGTAAGTGATATCTTGGGGTAGTAATCTAACATTCATAATAATAACATATCGGACAATAAATCTTCATTTGGGCCGATTTATTATTCGCATGTAAAACCAAATGATTGTCACTTGTTTATTACCACATGTGCACATGTAATTATGTTAAATATTGATCTTTCATTGGGCCGATGAATATTCACATAAGGTACATGCACACCAACTTTTATATTTCAAAATAAAATTAATTTTCATAAGAGATGTCACTTTGGAGACTTATTGTTTCAATTAACTCATCTAAATATATATATGAACATGTTAATTTTGCCTTTAAATTGCATCGCAAATTTGATCCCTAAAAGAGGAAATATTATTTGGAAATTGCTATTTGCGCTGAGTTCACAGACCACTTATTTACAAGTTTGTCATTAAATAAATTTGCTGAGTTCACAAAACCCTCCCCCTTTGCGTCGCCGTCTCATTTCTCCACTGCCGCTGTCAAGGATCCACATCGTCGCCCCCGTCTCCCCTCGTCGGCAGAGTTGTAGACGACAGAGGATCCGAGCTAGAGTTAGGGTTCGGATCAGGCTCAGATGACGAGCTCGAAGGGATCATCGCCGGGGCTCATTCGATCTGTGCAACAATTGCCCGACTTCAACAAGCTCCGACTTCAACCTATTATTCATCATCTTCTCCTTAAAAAGAGTCTCGGAATCTCGATCAATGTAGGTTATGAATCAACCTTTGGGCATTTCCTCTACCTTGCACTTCCCGTCTGGCCGAGATACTTGACGAACTCCGTCAACGTCGCCCAATGCGTGGAGTTCATGTGGACGTGGTCGCGGTCGGCGATGTACTCGTCGTAGACGATGGTGGCGGTGATGTGAGAGAATCGGTGGGACCGCTTCATGTGTTTGAGAAACGATGTCTCGAACTCCTCGGAGTAGCGGTCGATGATCTGGTGGGAGTTCTGGCCGAAGACATGCATCTGCCGCTAGTGGCTCTCGCTCATGCAAATTTTTGGCCTCTCGGCGAAGGGAGCCGGGGGCGGCGAGGGGGAAAAGGCGGTGGATGAGGAGTACGGCGACGCGAAGGGGAAGGGGATGTGAACTCAGCAAATGTTTTTAATAGCAAACCTGTAAATAAGTGGTATGTGAACTCCGCAAAATGGTCTGTGCAAATATCAATTCCCATATTATTATTACTGTTTTTTCTTTTCCTTCTTTATTCCCTTTTATCCCCTTAGTGCCGTTGCTGCAGCTTCAGCCCGCAGCTTCTCTTTCCTTCCAAAGAAACGACATCCGAGTACCTCCTCTGGAGGAGGAAAAACATAAAAAATGTGGTACACACTATAATATTCAAGGAAGTATCATATAATCTCTTGCTGTTGTGGTCCTCGTCTTGGCCATGGTCATCAAAATATTCCATATTAATTTAGTCCTAAAACATTGCTTTCATGTATAATATTATTGTTTAAACTCTCAACTGGGAAGCAATACAAGTTACACAAACATACATTTTTGACCATAACCAATAAGTCAAATTCTCGTAAGGACAGATCATGACATATGAAGTTGTCTTTAAATGTAATGATCGATGTAAGAGTCAGTAAGACTAGTACAGGAAAAGAGAATAATGGGTATCATTCAAGTTCTCTTCAAATAGGAGCCAGAATATTTTAGTTTTAAGATAAATAGTTGAAAGAAGAATAACAAGAGACTCTAAACATTTCGGCCACCGAATAGTTCAAAAGATTCCGGCCACAAAATATAAACACAAACATTTCGGCCATAAAAGGTTCACACATACATGTACATAGGCCCTGCCATGCTAACAGAGCTCAAACAATAAATCATAAATAACTATTCCATCAGTGACGTAGAAACTCTATATAAAGCCCAGGTTTCTACTCAAATAACCACATAACAAACTATGAGGATGCGGGCTTCCTACTTGTCTTTGTTTCTGGCCTTGTTCTGCATCTTCCTCCTCCCCAACTTCAATGAGGCCAATCAAGCAGACCGACTGCGGGAGCTCATCAAATCACAGATGACATCCGATGCTTCTGAATACGATCCATTGCAGGATATATTATCGAGTACCAAGTCATATTCACCGGTCTATGTTAGTCCTCAAGAAGGTTTGATGGAGGCCGACAAGATTGTCGAGTTGCCAGGGCAACCGGAGGACGTTGATTTTGATCAGTATGCCGGTTATGTGACTGTCGACCCGTCACATGGAAGGGCTCTATTCTACTACTTCGTAGAGTCTCCACAGAATTCCGCTAGCAAGCCTCTTGTTCTGTGGCTCAATGGAGGTAATGCATTAACCATGTTGAGTGTTTGTGTCCAAATTTAAGAGAATAATCACATGCCGTGTTAATCTTTCATCCTTTGATAAGCTAACTGATTCCAGCAAGAGTACGTTTGGTAGTGTTGGATAATGATTAAGCTTGTGTTCTTAATGGTGGCTGTCAATTTAACAGAATAATTCTAATTAATTTTATTGATCATGTTGTGATTAAGGACCTGGATGCTCCTCTTTGGGCTATGGAGCCATGGAGGAATTAGGACCCTTCAGAGTAAAAAGTGATGGTAAAACTCTTGCCAGAAATTACTATGCATGGAACAATGGTAAGATTACCAGACGTTGTGTTTGTAATTTGAAGAATAGATTCTGTATATTTCAATGAACTACTAATCTCTTACTCTCTGATGGCAGTCGCAAATGTTCTGTTCCTGGAGTCACCGGCTGGAGTAGGTTTCTCATATTCAAATACAAGTTCAGATCTCAATCAGAATGGGGATAAGAGAACTGCGGCTGACAACTATGTGTTTCTGATCAACTGGCTGGAGAGGTTCCCTCAGTACAAAACACGCGACTTCTTCATAACGGGAGAGAGCTATGCAGGCCATTACATACCTGAACTCGCATATCTCATCGTGCAGAACAATAAAATCACCAATCAGACCGTCATTAATCTTCGAGGTGTCGCTGTAAGTATATGAAAAATTTGTTTGCCTCAACAAAATCCTTGCTAGCTTTGTACTGGTTTGAAAACGTTCTAATGATCAAAGATGTATGGGGCCATCAGATTGGGAACGCTTATGTTGATCGTCTTTCCAACATTCTGGGAACATTTGAGTACTACTGGAGTCATGCCCTGATATCTGATGAAACATATGCCGTTATTCACTCAAGCTGCAATTTTTCCACCAGAGTTTACAACGATAACTGTATGGGAGCTCTACGCAGTGCAGATGAAGAATCTGGATACATAGATCCTTACAACATATACGCTCCACTTTGTGACGGTTCAACAACCTCGTCAGGAGTCGCGGTAATCATACATTCCTGTGAAAGTCGTGCTCACGGGCGCGTTGATGAGGTTTTGTTACTAACAACTTCTTACTTCATCAGATGGCCATTTCTGACCCTTGTTCGGATAACTATGTATACGCTTACCTGAACAATCCTGCAGTTCAGAAGGCTCTTCATGCAAATGTCACAAAATTGTCAAAGGCCTGGGAAAGCTGCGGGTAGAGGATCTTTAACGTCTATGCCTATATCAAACCAGTAAATTCTAGATTATGCAGTCTCCTTTGCTTTCTTCAGGGGCACCCGATGGAACGACATGCCTGACACAGTGCTACCTGTCATTAAGGAGCTTATTAGTGGCCGCGTAAGATTCTGGCTGTACAGGTAACTCTCAGTAGATGAGCTAGCAAACCCAAATCAAGACGATACTGAACTGCTAGAGACATTTTGCAGTGGCGACGTTGATAGTGTAGTGCCAATAACATCCACAAGGAACTCCATCAAAATGATGGGGTTGCCCGTCAAGAAGCCGTGGCGTGCATGGTATCTCAACAAGCAGGTGAAATTCTTGCAGCAGTATATACCTAATGCCACACAAAGAACATATTATGCTGAAGTTTATTTCAGATGAATTTAGGAAGACATGATGTCTTTAATATGCTGGATACTGTAAAATTTCCTTATAATCAGTTTGTGTGATTGCAGGTTGGAGGTTATGTAGAGCAATATGATGGATTGACATTGGCGACGGTTAGAGGATCAGGACACATGGTTCCCAGCGACCAACCTGAACGCGCATTGGCGATGATCTCTGCCTTCCTCCAAGGACAACTCCCACCTGAAAAAGCAAAATAGCCTAATCGCAGAAAAAGACAGGCTCCAACCGTTTGTTTTCCCCGTTCTAGTATGTTATGATCTTATGTATGGTGGGAAGGATCAGAGTATCTATGGCTTATTTCAGGTTTACTTTTCCAGCTCTTTTCCAGCTCTTTTCAGTATGATAAGAAGAATCAAAGTGTCTTCATTCGATTCTAGTACTTGTCTCATCCTTTCCCCGCAAAAATCTAGCATTACTAAACAATTATGTGCGGTCCTTTCCCCGCAAAAATCTAGCATTACTAAACAATTATGTTCGGTGAAGAAATTTATACTTTCTATGATCAGACAACTAAAAGAGGCCTATCATAAGAACAAGCTTCCGAAGCGCAACTCTGATCAGAATTTTAAAAAAAATTAAAAATAAAAAAGAATATGAAAAATGGGTAACTAATATCTTGAGGTAACATGCGATTTAAAATCATGATTCCTGCAAAATGCAGCTATCATTCGGTCCAAAAATATGGCTCTCCCACTTAGCAACTTGAGAACCCTACCAGCCCTTATCTGAGAGAAATATTGGTTCTAGACAGAGACCCTTCAAAAGAAAAGTTGTGTTGGGACCGAACTATGGAATCTCACCTTTGGCGCTCTGTTGGCTCAATATATGCCTGAAAGTTGGAATGTCCCTCACATCACCAACATCATTTTCAGAAGAAGATAAGTTGGTGCAAGATAAGTATCAAGAACAGTGCTATCCGCCCAACTAGTAGTAACCACGACCAGCAGGTGCAGGACCGCGACGCACCCTATGATTCAAGTTTATACCACTTGTTAGGATTTATCCTGTGGTCATTCTTGTATGCGCCTTGTCATATGTGGCACTGGTGAATGTTGGATAGGTTGATGTCTCTGCCGTATGTAGAAGAGAATGTTGGACATTTTGTTGAACAGGTTGTTGGACCAGGATGTTCAACAAAATATGTTCACTTGCATATTTGGTGCTTTGGGGTCAAGAGGATGCGGAACTGGAGCTTGCGTATTCCGTTATCTTCTATCTTGCTATTCTTGCTCTTATAGTTGTTATTAACTGATTTATAGTTGATTGTGCATAATCTCTTGCGAATCGGTTGAAGAGAGATTTTCGGCAAATCAATACTCTTGCAACTGCCACTTACGGATCTTTCGGGATCTCTTTATTGTTGAAGATGGTGCAGTTGTTGCTGAAGATAGAATCGAATCTAGGTTAGATTGCCGGCGTGCAGATTGAACCGAAGATTGCGGGGCGTTGCCTTTTAAGGCGTGGAATGCTTGGCGGCTAGGGTTGACGCTTGTATTAAAAAGTTTAAGGAGATTCTCCGGGAGGGAGGCCGACGATTGCGCACGCAGGATCAAGGGAGTTGATCTAGTCGGTGGTGCAAGGTGAGCTTGCAGGCAAGGGGAGCTTGCCAAGAATACTTCACGGGGTGATTGCGATCATCCCATCACGGTTTGTTTTAAGGATCAGAGTGTTCTTCCTTATTAAAGCGTGAATTGTAGAACTTGTATTCTCCGATCTTTTTAGTGAAGTATTCTATTTTCTGGGCGTGGCCCCGTAGATGTAGGTGTGCGCACCGAACTGCGATACCAATTCTTGTGTGCTCTTGCGTGCTGCGTGTCTTTTCGTTGTTCATTATATTCTTAACTGCGTACTGAATTTCATTTGGTATCAGAGCAAGTCATCCTCAATACTTTGACTTTCTTTCAAAGTGGGTGTGATCCTGTAGATCAGTACGCTGATCATGAACACAAAAGAAGGTGCTTCGGTCACTCGTCCTCCTTTGCTCACTGGATCGAACTACACCTATTGGAAGTCTCGTATGCGAGCTTTTATCAAGTCCTTGGATGAAAAGGCCTGGATTGCTACAGTTGAAGGATGGAACCCTCCGGTTGAAGTCAACAAAGAAGGAAAGGAAAGCTTCAAACCTGTGAGAGACTGGAGTTCTGATGAAGAACGTGCTGCCTTAGGAAACTCTAAGGCGGTTAACGCCATCTTTACTGCCGTTGATGAAGAGCAGTTCAAGCTTATATCAACTTGTGAGCTTGCTAAAGAAGCTTGGGATATTCTTCAAAACGTGCATGAAGGAACCAGCACTGTTAAGGCCTCAAAATTACAAATGCTCGCCAGCCAGTTTGAAAATCTGAGAATGAACGAAAACGAGACGGTTGCGGAATTCAATGGAAGATTGAGGGATATTGCTAAGCAGGCATTCCAACTGGGTAAGAAGTATTCACAAAAGAAGCTTGTTGAAAAAACTCTGAGGTCCCTGCCAGATAAATTTTCAGCAAAGATTGCGGCTATAGAGGAAGTGAGGAACACATCGACCATGAGATTGGACGAACTCATGGGATCCCTTCAGACCTACGAGATGAATCTCAAACATAACAAAAAGGAGAAGGGTGTTGCCTTGAAGATTGAAGCCAGTGAACTGTCAAAATCTGATGATGAGACAGAACTCGAAGATGATATCGTGCTTCTCACTAAAAACTTTAGCAAGATGATGAGAAAGATCAGCAATAAAGGTCAGAATTTCAAAGCTACTAATAAAAAGGTACGGACAGGACCCCCTGCAGGTGAAAGGAATGCTGTTCGTCCTACACAAAGGTATGAGTTCAAAAACAAAGGAAAGGGAATACAGTGTAGAGAATGTGAAGGTTTCGGACATATACAGGTAGAGTGTGCAAACACTCTTAAGAAGCAAAAAGGGAAATCTCTTGTCAGCACTTGGAGCGATGAAGACTCTGGAGATAGCGAGGAAGATGAAGACATAACCAGTAATTATGTTGCTTTCACAGCTATTCTGAGTGACAAATCTGAAGGCAAGTCTATCAGTCTTGTTGAACATAATGTTGCAACATGTGTTGCAACATCAAAACACAAGGGAGAACATGTTGTACAAAATGTTGCAACAAATGACGCTAATTCTGACAGTGAAGTTGAATCAGAAGTTGAGAGTGAAGAAGATATTGATGATGAGGAAATCCGCACAGCCTATCAAACTATGTTCTACAAATGGATGGAAATCTGTGAAGTCAACAAGAAACTGAAAGATGAATGCTCTAAGTTGAGAAGCGAGAAGAATGCATATCAAGTCAAACTTCTGAAGACTGAAGCAAGTCTCCGAAACTGTGAGAGAAATATGAAGAGAGCCGTAATGAGAGCTGAGAAGGCAGAAAGCACTGTTAACAGATGGAACTCTGGAAAAACCAAACTCGATGACATCCTCAATATGGGAAAAGTTGCTGGAGATCGAACAGGAGTTGGCTACAACAGAGGAAGTCATCTTCACACACCCAAGACCAGGAGTAATCTCAATGCTAAGGAACATGTTAAAAGGAGCTCACATGATAAGGCCGAGTCACGAGGAAAGAACAGAAGAGGTACTACTCTTAGGCAACCTATATGCGGTTACTGCAATCAAATAGGACATAATGATTGGAGGTGTTTCAGGCGTATGAAGCATGTGAGTGAAGGAAGAAATATTGTTCATCCACAACAACAGACAACCATGAAATGGATTAAGAAGTCGGAATTGTTCAGTATGGTTGCATACACATCCTTGGCCACCTTTGCGGAAAATCAGTGGTATTTTGACAGTGGGTGCTCTCGGCACATGACAGGGAACAAGGGTCTTCTATCTGAGTACATTGCTGGGAATAAAGGTCATGTCACCTTCGGGGATGGACAGAGAAGCAGAGTTATTGGGAAATGTAATCTGAATATGACAGAAACTCTGAAATTGAAAGATGTGATGCATGTTGAAAATTTAAAGGCTAATCTCATTAGTATAAGTCAGCTGTGCGATCAAGGCCTGCCGGTTCGGTTCAACAAAAATGAATGTCTTGTGTTTAATGGTGATGAAGTGTGCATTCTTTCTGGAAAAAGATCTAGTGACAACTGCTACCTGTTGCAAGAACCTGACAGATGTCTGAGCATCACCACAGATGCGTCTGAACAGTGGCATCAGAAGTTAGGCCATGTTAACTTCAAGACCTTATTGAAAATCTCCAAAGCAAGAGCTGTCCGAGGAATGACTACGTTAATCAAGAAGAAAGAAGGAGTGTGCGAAGCCTGCCAACTGGGTAAGCAGAAGAAAATTAGTCACAAACAAATTCAGAATATCACAACGTCAAAAACTCTGGAGCTGATGCATATGGATCTGATTGGACCCACTTCAGAAACAAGTGTCGGAGGTAAGAAGTACATTTTTTTTTGTGTTGATGATTTTTCAAGATTCACCTGGGTGGATTTTCTGAAGGAGAAATTAGACTCATTCGATGCTTTCAAAAAACTGTGTACTCGTCTTCAAGTAGAAAGAGGAGATAACATAGGTAAAGTCATTCGGATCCGAAGTGATCACGGAAAAGAGTTTGAGAACCACTCATTCTCTGAATTCTGTGAGGGACAAGGTATAGGACATGAATTCTCGGCTCCTAAGACTCCTCAGCAAAACGGTGTTGTTGAAAGGAAGAATCGAACTCTTCAGGAAATGGCTCGTGTTATGCTGAATGCCCGAAAAGTGAATACTAAGTGGTGGGCTGAAGCGATTAATACTGCATGCTACACCATCAACATGGTTTATCTTCGACCACAGACTGAGAAAACTCCATATGAAATATGGAAAGGTCGAAAGCCTGATGTCTCCTACTTTCATATTTTTGGAAGCAAGTGCTACATTCTGCAAGATCGGACACCAAGACGGAAGTTCGACACCAAGAGTGACAAAGGAATTTTTTTGGGGTATTCAACAAGGAGTCGTGCTTTCCGTGTGTTGAATGAACGAACTGATGTCATGATGGAGTCCATTAATGTTGTTGTTGATGATTTTGATCAGGGAGAATGTATTCTAACTGGTGATAAAGGAGTTCCAGAAGACAGAAATGAGGATGATGCTCATGTTGAAAGAGATGTTGCAACAAACAAGTCCGTACAGAACAATGTTGAACAAATTGTTGCAACACAGGATACTGCCACCATGGAGTCGACTCTAGAAGAAGCTGAAAGTGCACAAGGTGCTGAGGGATTTACAAAGATTATACGAGATCATCCGCCGGAGCTCATCATTGGTGACGTTCACGACAGTCGTCGCACCAGAGGCATCAGTCGTGTTAATTACAGAGATCTTGCTGGGTATGCTTGTTTTCTTTCTACTACCGGACCAAAAAATGTGAAGGAAGCAATTGGAGATGACTTTTGGATCTCAGCTATGCAAGAGGAATTAAACCAGTTCCAACGAAATGACGTCTGGAGTCTTGTGGAAAGACCGAAAGGGACTAATGTCATCGGGACAAAATGGATATTCAAAAACAAGACAGATGAGAAGGGAAATGTTACCCGGAATAAAGCCCGGCTTGTTGCTCAAGGGTATACCCAAGTGGAAGGCATTGACTTCGATGAGACATTTGCTCCTGTAGCACGGTTGAAATCTGTTAGACTATTACTTGCGGTTGCTTATAGTTTAAATTTCAAACTACACCAAATGGACGTGTGATCGCTCCGGGATGTAACCCCAAAGAACAACCAAAAACTTGGTCGGCCCCGGATACACACCCGGAGAACGATTGTAGTTTTACCGCAAGCGCACGGCAAAGTGGCGAGCGGGTATCGAACACGAGGAGGTGGTGTTGGTTCCAATCTATCCTAGGTTGGTTTGACTACGAATGTATTATTGGTGGAGATGGCTATGGTATGATGTAATGGCAATGGTGGTGGATGTCGGTGTCAGAGATAGAAAAATCGGTCAAATATCGATTCAAATACAATATAATAAAAGAGGGAATTTGCCTTGCGGCGATCCTGTCACAATCGTCGGGCAAAGTATGGGGATATAAAATCAAATAAAGACGTCTAGGGCTAGGGAATCCCCACTACGGACTGTCATTCGTCATTGTGAGTAGTGAATCTCAATATTATTAGACTTGCGTTGAGGTGAACTAGTCGTAACTGAATAGAGAACCAAGCTCACGCTCTCGCGCTATTGCCGGTCTATAGCGAACCTAGGATAGGGCCCAATCTCTTGCAAACCCTAGCCTAAGCCGCTAGCATTAGGATCGGCATCATTGTCCAATCGCTTCTCGAGCCCACTCTCGTGCAAACTCGAGTCACGATCTAGGTTGTGATAGTTCGTATTCGTCCAATCTCTTGCAAACGAATATTGGTATAGATTTACAATTAAAAATCCTAGCTTTGGTCCAATCTCTTGCAAACCAAATCTAGAGAAACCCAATTGTAAACCTAAATCGAATATCTAGGCCTTCCCATCGATTAGAATCCAATCTCTTGCAAATCCAAATCGATGGAAATCCCTAGCTATCCGTAGTAAATCAATCACAACCTAACCTTCTAGCAATTCTAGCAATTTAGAATTCATTCTTCACAAATATGAAATTAGATCCATAGGGTTCATCCCCAAACCCTAGAACAACAAATCTACTCAAGCATAGCAATAAGGATATAAGAATCAATAAAAACCATTGCTTGCATATAAAAAGATAGAAAATCAAAGATTCAAATAATAATAATAGAAATACTTAGCTTAGATGAAGAATTCCAATCCAAATACAAGCTTTTTGATCCAAGAGGGGGCCTAGGGCATGGCCTAACCTCTAAAATAATCCTCCTAAAACATCTTGGGAACCCATCTAATGGTGGCTACAAAACCCCTTAAATAGCCCCCAAAAAACCCTAGCAAAAAGCCCTAGAAATCCCCTCCAACTCACGCACGAAACGGAGTCCGCGTACAACTTCAATTCTGGGCAAGTTACGACTCGGCCGAGTGGGGAAAGCTCACTCGGCCGAGTGAGAATTCCAGCACTAGAGCGTCGACTTGCAGAAATTCCCCAGATTTCATCCGACCTCCGATTCGCGCGTTCTTGGCGGAGTTGGAATCGTCATGAAGTCTACTATCCATAAAAAATATGAGAAAAATAATTTGATGGCTGGAATGATAGCAGATTTGAAAAGAGTAGGAGGATGTCTGAAAATCTGGGCGCCGTGTGTCCTCGGCATCACTCGGTCGAGTGGCAAATGTCACTCGGCCGAGGGGCATTTGGTACTCGAGCGGACGGCTTTCGTCACTCGGCCGAGTCAGGCTTCTGGGGCGGACTGACGGATTACAGTAAGTTGGACATTTTTGCTTGCCGTCGTCTGGGTGCCACTCGGGCGGACGGAGTCTCCGAACTCGGCCGAGTCGGCGTGCGATGCTCGGCCGAGTGCACACTGATACATCTCTGTTGCGTGTCCGATCTGGCCGGCCGAGCGGGGTCTCATTGCTCGGCCGAGTGACTCCTTCACTCGGCCGAGTGGCATGCTGAAAATGCCCAATCTTCATCTTTTCGATCCCCCGTCGCTCCTACGACGTTCTTTCTTCTTCCACTCCTCTTCCATTGCAGAATAACCCTCAAAAGGGCCATGGTTGACACTCCGGAGTGGGTGCAAATCTCTAAAGCTCATTTTTGCTCACGATCGCTCCATATTTCCTGAAATCCGACAAAAACAAGAAATAGTGAAAAGTAACACAATATCATCGAATAATCGTGAAAATCGCAATATGAGCAACCGAAATGACATGCAAATATGTAGAAAAAAGGTGTAAAATATGGACCGATCAAAATCCCCCAAGCTTGCCTCTTACTCGTCCTCGAGGAAGAAAAGTAGAGAGACGAACTCGGGAGATGAAAACAAAGAAAATGAAATGGAAAAGAAAGAACACGAGGTGGAGGGGTCGCTAGATTATTCTCTCAGATCTCAAGCCATAAGCTACACATCACGATAACTTGGAAAATACGAATCGCATGCTATAGGGATTTCATATCTTACATAAACATGGTACTTGCAATCTTTTAAGAACAACAAAAGGGATTCTCTAAATTCATACAATCAATTCACTACTAAAAAAAGGACTTCTGCCAGCGTTTTTTTAACATTTCCCGACGTTTTTGAAGCGCTGGCAAATGTTTTCCCGGCGTTTTACGAAACGCTGCAAAAACGTTGGGAAAAGGAGGTGTTGCTAAATGTTTTCTCGGCGTTTTGGTGAAACGTTGGGAAAGGCACACTTTTGCCGGTGTTTTCGTGAAACGTTGGGAAAGGTCAAGACATTTCTCGACGTTTTCGTGAAATATTGGAAAATGCCATGAGATTCCCCTGCATTTTCTTGAAACGTTGGGAAATGCCAAAGACATTCCCCGTCGTTTGCTTGAAACGTTGGGAAATGCCAAGACATTCTCCAGTGTTTGCATGAAACGTTGGGAAATGGCACGATATTTACCGGCGTTTGCTTGAAACGTTGAGAAATGCCCAAGACATTTCCCGACGTCTCAAAACATTGGGAAATGACAAGACATTCCCGGCGTTTTCTTGAAACGTTGAAAAATGGCAAGACATTCCCCGGCATTTTCTTGAAACGTTGGAAAATACCACAACAATGACCAAATGCATACTCCTGTAACCCCGTTCATCAATTTGCATTAGATGACCACATCCCAGAAAACCGCAATACAAACGCATGTCATTGCAAAACCTTAGAAAGGTGAAATAAACAAGAGACCAAAAATATAGATAAGCTCGTTCACATAATGAGTCGATGCTTTCTTCATTTGCATTACGACCGATAATAGCTCGTGATGCAACACGACCTTAGTAACATTACGAGCACACATGCAAAAGTCACAACATCCTCCCTAGTATGCTAAGATCAACCATATCGTCTAAAAGAATACAAAAAACCCACCTCCAGATTCACAAACATCATCTCATGTCCATCCCAACAAACCCACAAAGAAACCGAACCCTCTACAATGAGAATCACCATCGGGGTAACCAGGCGTTGACCAAACAACAAAGATTCAACATCCACATATTCTGCATCGAAAAAAAATCCAAGGCGCATGGATGGCTCGCAAATCTTTTTACTCAGACTTGTCGTTGTCAACAGAACCGTTTACGACTCCATTCTGGTCACCTGATGTGGTTTGCGCCTTCAACTGTTTTATGAGGGAAACATAACTAAGTTAAAACGAAGAAAATATGGGGGATATGTTTGTTTACAACAGAAAATATGATTTATAAATGAAGAGACAATAAAATGCTCCTATTTAAAATTGTTTCTAATGTTCAACCAACTTTGTTCTCTGAACTGGACATTTTGTTTCTAATGTGATACGGTAGTTTTCTAATATACTTCCAAACATCTACTTCAAATAATATAGACCCCTTATGGTAGATATCAAAGAAGCATATACAGATATCAAAGAAGCAAATACAGATGATGAATGCATGAATAAAGAGACAATAAAATGCTCCTATTTAAAATTGTTCTTGAATGTTGATGAATATGAAGTATGCATGATTAGACCCCCTTATGGTAGATATCAAAGAAGCCTACAAAACAGATAGATGAAATAATGAATCAAGGGAATGCAAATATTGCAATATAAAGAATAAGGCTAGTGAGCATGCAAATTTCCTGTCAACAATATTGAGATATCTTGCTATGATAAAACAACATTCACTTTCAAAAAATGATCAATACCATATCAAAACATGTAGTGAAGTTTGCTGGATTCATATGTTTGTTTACTCTACTACCGGAAGGAATCATGTTGACTTCTACGAGTGATGGCTTCACCTCAACTGCCAGGCCCAAGCTTAAGAGCAAAATGAAATTATGAAAATAAGACTGCAAATATATCTAATTGTAAAAATAAAAATATATAGACATCCATATGTGATCGAAGGTACTTTGGACACTTATTATACTTATTATGGTATAAAATTAAAAATAGATCATCACTGGATCACTATATCTCCCGAAGGATTTGAAAATATTATGAAACAAATGAATAAAACTCAGAGCAAAAGGGAATATAATGCCTCCAGAGATATGTAACATCGATTTTCACAAGCATAAGTCTATTTTTGATATTTTCCATAACAACCTTGAAGGACACCTTGAAGGACAAGTCAAAGCAAACCAACCCAAAAAAAAGTAAACTGTCATGAGACATGAATTAACCATTACTCACCAGCCACTCTGTGCCCCTGAAGACTATCCTTATTTAGTATTTTCACGGCAATAGGAAGACATTTGAGGCCAACCCGCACATTCTCCTCGATGTATCCTTTGTATATGGTACTGAAACCACCTTCTCCAAGAACATAACCAGAATGAAAGCTCTTGGTAATAGAGCTCGAATAAAGTGAAAGTAATCACTTGTTTCGTGGCAGCCTGGAAAAGAAGATGGAGGCTTAATGAAGATTAAAATTACTGAATGCATACAAGCCAGTCAAACTTCGTCCAGATCATTACTAAATTCAGTTAGCTTGACACTGTCAGTAGACTCAAAGTGTAACAACTTCAGTCAAAATCATCTACAAATAGACTAACTTCAAATCTTCTCATCCAAGAGGATCACAACAAAAGTTTCTATATAAATGCAACGAGCATCCCGTTTGATGCACAAAACATGTAGGCACAAAGAAAAGAACATGATATCCAAACAAAGCTACAAATTCTATTTGGTTATATAATTTACACCGTTATTACCCATCAAGATAAGCAAATACTAGGTGCGAGAGAGCAAAACCATGGAATATAACAAGAAAGGGCAAAATAACCTATTGTTTGAAATGCTAGTAACTGAGAAAATAAATACCTGAATTGAAACGATCGCTCTCTCTTTCATCTGATTTTTGGTCCATTTGGGTTTGTTATGCTAAAATGAATTCATTACTCTGGATTTTTATAGGATCACAAAAAATGTAATGAGAAACATCATTCATTATCAAATTATGACTCCAATTGCCGACTCAAATCAAGAACTAGCACAAAAACAAGAAACCAAAAATTGGGCCTTTTCCACACAAAAAGCAACAGTAACACATGTATGTAGACTGTATGTAGATCATCATGCAACCACTTATAAAGTTTCTAATTTACAAATTTGGATGAGAAATATGCATAAATTTGCAAAACTCTCACTGTTTATGCATGTGTAGCCATTTACCTATCAAGACTACTACTACAAAACTTATTGTTATTTTTTCAATTTATAGTAACTAGTAGCTTCTTCACTAATACTTTTTTTCTCATACGACACAGTTAATATTTTTTTCTTGCATCAAATCTACTGAAATCAACTTCTCAGGTTTGCGTTAAAGAAACATTTCTATGTTTCCAATATTATGTTTCAATTTATATAAATCAATGTTGAGTACCTTTACTCATTTGCAAGGATCCTTCGGAGGAACCATATCCTGGAATCATGGCCAAAATTCTCAGTCAAAAAATGACAGTGCAATAGGTCATCCACTGGTTATGATAAAGAGAAACTGGAAAATTACCAGTGTCAAGTTTGACATGTAAGCCTTTATGGCTGCTGATTGATTCTTGAAACACTCTTCTTCCTTGATTGAGTTTTTCATGAATTCCTGGGGAAGAACATGCCCGATTTTCCATCTCAAGCTTTGAATGATTTCTGTTCTATTATACTTGTTAGATTGCAGCTAGTGGTCAAAAAAATTTGTTGATGAACATCAAACCTGCATAGGAAAGTACTGCATTTTGTAGACTAGCAAATATCATGTGCATTCAGTGTCCATGAAGGAAGAAGTAATTAGATGTCAACTGTCCTACATATAAGCCATTAAGCATTGTTTGTTGGGAGGTATGGAAAGGTGATGAACAAAAACACCAAAGAGATCCATACTTCCAGTTGCTTGAATGTCTAAATTCTGCCCTGTAATTTTCCTGTTGAAATGCAGAACACGGCTGTTAGAGAGTTGAAGTGTCACACAATGTATCAGATCATCAAGAAAGATGCATGATATATCATTCTTGTTTAAGACTTTAGACATCATTAATATTTAAGAATTGATCATGGCTTTATAAAGAGTTGAGGTATGATCACCACTCTTTGAACTAAGTTGTAATCAGAGTATGTTTTTGTTGTACAAAAAAAATTCTGTGTACACATGATTTCTTGGGTCACTTGTCATAAATTTATTCGTAAAACATAGATTATAGACTAGATCACATATATGGAATTCAGATATTATGAAGAAAATATCATCAATGTCGTATTTCAACATTAGTGACCTACAATAACTAAAGCATAATTCTCTTTCTTCTGACAACAACAGTTCCTTAGTTGTTCAATTAAAGTTATAACTGTAGTGGTTATATAACATGCTTCAAAATGTAGAGATCTCGTTCTCGTAAATTTTCATTTCTTGAAGTTTATGACACTTCAAAAGAATGTTTTTATCCCTATAGATTTCACATTTCTTGAAGAATGAAAGTGATACATTCAGCACGTTGAAGACTAATTCATGAGAAAGCGTAATTCATTATTGATCCTATAAAATCCACATTTGACATTTCAAGGATTCTGTGGGTAAGCTAAAGCAAATTAAGGAACTACCGGGTAGGTCTAGCCGATGCAGCTCATATTGCATTTATCCCAAACAATGGTACCATGTTGAGCTAGCTCTTCATTTTCTCGCCCTGCAGATACTTTACCATTCCATACACAATAGTGCCACCCACGAACAAGAAAACAGTTGGAGTGAAGGAAGGATACAGATACTTCACACAAAAATGTCCCATTCTTCCGGCAAGAAGCCTACAAAACATAGAAAATATCAACATTTGAGGAAAAACAACTTAAGCCAAAATTCCGTTTCAGTTCAATTAAATGAGATGCATCATTCACTCACTAATGATGGTTCACAAACAAGAATGAAATCATAGTCTTCAATCATCATCAAATACTTGGTAGAAGACCATGCATATGAAATGTAATCCAGTGTCAAATGTGAAGTACTGGATATCAAATCATGTTTTAATGTAATCCCTATAAACAACCAAACTCAATTACAATGAAGTCATTACCATAGCAATAAGATATTGTTGCAATGAAATTAATTCTTAGATTAAGTTAGGCACCTAACATTTAAATGGTTAGAAGTTCTGTAGATGTTCCTCCCAAGAAAAAAAACTCTTCTAACTCATGTTATCAGAAATATAATGCATCAACATCGTACTTCTTTTTCTTTCTTTATTCAAAGCAGATAAATGGGCCAACGACTCAAGTGATCACCTAATTAGGATATTGAACTTTACCTGGGGGTGAAAATTCCATTGAGTTTCCCTGAGATGCAAGAAGCTTATTTTGTGACGAGTTTATCATAATTGTTACATCATCAACACCATCGCCTCCCAATATGACCACCCATCATCCGTAAATCCATTTACTGCATCATTGAAACCCCTGCGAATCATACAAAGGACATTTCAAACAACAAAAAATGAGTTTGATTCGATCGATTCATACCATGATAATGAGCTTGAGTTACACGTCTTGTGATTTGGGGGCAATCCGCTTCGTCTTCTTGCTCCTGCCGCCGGTGATGAGATCTTTACCCTGCTATTTTAAACGAAAAATGAGTTGAGGTTTCCGATCGAAGAAATAGGGGTTCATTAAGCTTTTAAGAACAATGAAGACTAGATGGGGGCCTGAGGCCCAAGGAGAAATTTCGCGAGGCTGAGTTGCCGCATGCATGCTTCGAGAAGCACTAGCTACAAATCGATCAAAAGATCGAGCTTCTAGCTTGCGAGCAAATTCTGATGAAAAAGACTAAACATGATCATAAGGCTAATTATACGATTCCCATGGATAACACCAATCAAAATCCAACAGATCCCTACTAACATATAACCTACACTAGATCAGAACTTTGACAGTTAAAATCAAGCAAAATTTCCATCAGATCCAAAGATATCAAAGAAGATATTCGAAGCAAACGGCAGAAACCAAGTACTACTCACAGGAAGTCATGATGTCAACGTGGTCGAGGAACGCGGTGATCTCCTTCATCTGCATCTATTTGCCGTCGGTAGTCCCAAACCTGGGTGCTCGTACTCGGCCGCCGCCATGATGAACGACTGGTAGTCCCAAACCCCCACCGCGTGGGCAACGAGGGCGGTGCTCTTTGCAAAGAGGTTCTCGAACTGATAGACATGGTAGAAGTCGATGATCTTCTCGTTGCTTCTTCAGAAGAAAGAGGGGAAAGAGGGGAAATAGAGGTGGCGGCTCATCCCTTGTAAGCAAGCATGCGCGATCTGCAAAATTAGGGGAAAATTAGGGTTTGGATATTTTTGATCAAGATTTTAGGGGAGAGAGAATGTGTTCAAGTATTTGGGTTTGGGTTTTTTAGCGCGATCTGAAAAATGAAGCGGCATCCCCCTAAAAAATAGACTGTTTCAGCCTAGCTAACCTTAATATTTAAAATAATTACATCAAATGTCGCTCGAGTGATATTATAGGAAATAGCAAAAGTTCAGCATTTTACAACGGTTTAAAGAAGTGTCGGGAAAAGTCCAGAATTTGCCAGCGTTTTTCGAAAAGCGTGGCAAAAGCCAGTATTTCCCAACGTTTTAAAAAAACGTTGGGAAAAGTCAATCATTTGCCGGTGTTTTTCGGAAAGCGTTGGCAAATGTTCAGCATTTCCCTACGTTTTAAAAAAGCGTCGGAAAAAGTCCAACATTTGCCGGCGTTTTTCGGAAAGCGTCGGGAAAGGCCCAGCTTTTACCAACGTTCTTATAAACGCTGGTAAAAGTCTAGCATTTGCCGGCGTTCTTATAAACGCCGGCAAATGTCGAAATACCAATAGACATTTGCCAACGTTTCTTTAAAACGTTGGCATAAAAACGTTGGTAAAAGTCATTTTTTTAGTAGTGATTCATATCCACATCACGCATTTCATAGGATTTAATATACAAATGTTGGCGATGCACTTTTCAATCAAGAGTTATAAATGAAGCATATAAGATACACACCAAGCATGCAATAGAGAATAGAATAAGAGTCATGGCATTCACATATTTATATCGATTCATAAGAAATCTCCATAACTAATGTATTTTGCTAAGTTTCAGCATTATCAAACTTTCCCATTCGTGCACCTCTCCACTCTAATGTCGCACTCACTCATATGGTCAAACGAGTTCACCCCCCAAGCTTAACTTGAGGCGTCGCATCTAAAGGAATATGATAGTGAAAAATGTGATTTTTGCCTTGGTTTTCCCAAGTGTTTTGTGGCTCCAATAATGAGATAGAGAAACATTTTTTCTATTTTTTTCTTTTTTGAACTTTTTGTTTCTCATTTTTCTTTTTGGATTTTTGTAGGAGCTATATGATTTGTATTTTTGGCTTTTGGCTCCTTTTTGGCTTTTTGGACTTTTTGGAGCTAACTTTTTCTTTTGTGTGGATTTTTGGGAAATAGATGCGATATAAGTAGCTTTAGGAGGTAAACTCAAGTGACAAGTAGAGAATAAAAAGATATATGTGGAGAAGGAAATAATGTAGCACTCGGTTCACTCTAAGATGTGCACGAACGGTTCAATAAAATAATACTTCAACTAAAACTCATATGTAAGCGTGGATATTCTCAATCATTTCAATAAATAGTGAAGTCAAGCAGTAAGTTTACAATCATATCAGGCATGCAACATGAGGTGAATAAGACAATAAAACTGATGCTTCAGATATACTAATGATGCGTGAATCTTGGTGCATTTCCAACAAAAGCATACCAAACACTAATCCATACATTCAGTTTCAATGAATATCATGCGATCACTTAGAGGGGTCATCAAGAGAAATAGATTTGCAAGCACATGTGAATAACAAGACTATGGAATACTCTAAGTAGCATGGCAAAGAATAATAAGCATCGTGATAGCTACTAAAGCAATAAGAGATATCATCATAAGGAACGCATCTAGCAAAAGAAGAGAAAGGAAAATAAAGAAATAAGAAAAAATAAAAGAGAGGAAAGAAATGAAAAACAAGCACACAACATGATGCATGAACACAAATAAAAGGAAAATAAGATGGAAAATTCAAAAAGATGATGCAAAATTTTGAAAATTTTTAAAAACCCTAAAATAAAGTAAAAATGCAACTAATGCAACCAAATGGCATGGAAATGCACTCCCCCAAGCTTAAACTTCACATTGTCCTCAATGTGATCATAGTGGAAGAATATGAGGAACAACGGTAAATATGAGGGAGGTGAATGAAAAAATGATGAAATGTATGACATGAAATCCTAATGCAACTACATGCACATGCAATATGCATGAGAGCGCTTTCCCCCAAGCTTATACCAAACAATCCTATTCAAATGACTCAATCAAAAATGTCATGGCTTTGCAAAGCGTGATCAAGTCAAATAAATAAGAAAGTGAGGTTTCACTTAAACGAAATGCTCGATGGTGGTGAGCAAAAGGATGTGACACATCAAAATATGAAGAGGGGAATTAATATATATAATGGGTTTGGGGTGTAAATGATTATTGTGGCCGTCATATGAGGTGATATTTATTCAAACAAATCTATACGGTCCTCTCGCTGTCGAGAGGATTCGTGTTTATTTAAAGCATAAAAATTTCTACACTACTGGATTGATATCACCTATGGCAAAAGGCGGATCCAGTATCTTTGCCGGTGTAGGCAACTTCTCCAACTGCTCTTTCCGTGGCTCCGCCAGGCGCGTATGTCCACGGACTCCAACGAACTCCAGCAATGCATCCTCCAGCATTCCCACAAGGACTCCACATGTACCATGCAGAGAATAGGATGCATCAGTTCGCTGCAAAAAATTCACCCTCATAATAAAAGTATCCCAAAGAGGATCGTCTATAGAAATGTATGGAATAAATAATGGTGGACGATACTTCCCTGGAAATAATCCAATATCCTCACGTGCCGTGAGAGCTGTCTCCACGGTGTCTTCTCTATGCTGCTCAGGTAAATCTAGATCATAGGTGTGGACCTCATCGAGATGCTCCTCATCATCGTCAGACTCATCCCAGTGCACCTCTTGATCATATTCATATTCATCCATGGGTGCTAACTCCTCGCTCTCCTCCTCATATACGTCCCATCGTACCTCTTGATCGTATGTACATGAATCCTGTAAAAGGCACGATGAATCATAAAAAACATCATACACGGGAGGGAAATCAAAGATAAAGGGCGAGGGAGTAAAGAGATCTCCCTGGAGGGGGGCCAAAAGTTCTGTGGGGTAGTCCTTTGCGTCAGTGGGAGGATGAGGTGGCTGCGGAAGCTCTAATGGAGGAGGATAGTGCTCGGGATCCTCATGAATGGCTGTGTCCTCGTCCCGATGCACGACCTCCTCGGTGATAAGCTCTGGCTCTGTGTGTAAGGCCTCCTCAAAAGCATGCTCTGGCTCGATAGTGTGCTCATTTGCCTTCTCATCAACTATCAATGTAGGCTCTCCCTGTGATGGTGATGCTGGATGCTCATGTGTGTCAGCTTGTGGGGATGTATCATGTGGAGGGGAATGCCCGCAAGAAATCCGAAAATATAGTCTATCCCCCTCAAGTCTGACATGGATGTCCTCCTCAATTGTTCCTGCAGCTGAAACACAGTTCATAACAAAATCTGCAAATCGTAGCTCAAATGCATCACCTGCCGTAATGCTCTCTGAACCGGTGAACCTCACTGACTCCAAGAGACCCTCCAATAATCTCTGAAATGCGTCCTCCTCTGGCTGCGCATATGACTCAGTTTCTGCTTCCTTCACTGCCTCTTCGTCCATCCACTCTTCATATGCAATAGATGTATCGTAGGAAGTGGGATCGACGACGGCACATTCTGGCTCTGGTAGTAAGTCTGGCGATGCTTCTTGCCCATAAAATGAAGAAGCAGAACTGATATCTTTGGAAATCCCTTCAACCTTAAGCATGAGCATATTCATTTCAAGTTGCCTCTTCACCCGTTCCAATAGAAGGTTACCCTTTTCAAGCCCGGCTTGCACTTCAACCTGGTGTGCATGCATCTCATCAAAAAAGATCCTTTGTCTCTCATCAAGCTCGGGCCAGTGCATCTCCTCAAAAAGGTATTCGCCCATCTGAGCACTCTGATCATAATAGTATTCTCCCATCTGAGCACTCTGATCAAAATCTGTGGTCCACGTAGTATAATCCATAGCACCTGATCAACAAAGATAAATACCTGGAGAAAAGATATCAGTGGCACAAAAGAATATAGAAATGATAATAATGGTGGCAGGGGTGAAAATTTCCTTTTTATTTATTTATTTTTTTCGTAGTCTAATCAACCTAATTGTGACAAATTGGCACCAACGGAAACACCTCCCCGGCAACGGCGCCAAAAACTTGATCGCTCCGGGATGTAACCCCAAAGAACGACCAAAAACTTGGTCGGCCCCGGATACACACCCAGAGAACGATTGTAGTTTTACCGCAAGCGCACGGCAAAGTGGCGAGCGGGTATCGAACACGAGGAGGTGGTGTTGGTTCCAATCTATCCTAGGTTGGTTTGACTACGAATGTATTATTGGTGGAGATGGCTATGGTATGATGTAATGACAATGGTGGTGGATGTCGGTGTCGGAGATAGAAAAATCGGTCAAATATCGATTCAAATACAATATAATAAAAGAGGGAATTTGCCTTGCGGCGATCCTGTCACAATCGTCGGGCAAAGTATGGGGATATAAAATCAAATAAAGACGTCTAGGGCTAGGGAATCCCCACTACAGACTGTCATTCGTCATTGTGAGTAGTGAATCTCAATATTATTAGACTTGCGTTGAGGTGAACTAGTCGTAACTGAATAGAGAACCAAGCTCACGCTCTCGCGCTATTGCCGGTCTATAGCGAACCTAGGATAGGGCCCAATCTCTTGCAAACCCTAGCCTAAGCCGCTAGCATTAGGATCGGCATCATTGTCCAATCGCTTCTCGAGCCCACTCTCGTGCAAACTCGAGTCACGATCTAGGTTGTGATAGTTCGTATTCGTCCAATCTCTTGCAAACGAATATTGGTATAGATTTACAATTAAAAATCCTAGCTTTGGTCCAATCTCTTGCAAACCAAATCTAGAGAAACCCAATTGTAAACCTAAATCGAATATCTAGGCCTTCCCATCGATTAGAATCCAATCTCTTGCAAATCCAAATCGATGGAAATCCCTAGCTATCCGTAGTAAATCAATCACAACCTAACCTTCTAGCAATTCTAGCAATTTAGAATTCATTCTTCACAAATATGAAATTAGATCCATAGGGTTCTTCCCCAAACCCTAGAACAACAAATCTACTCAAGCATAGCAATAAGGATATAAGAATCAATAAAAACCATTGCTTGCATATAAAAAGATAGAAAATCAAAGATTCAAATAATAATAATAGAAATACTTAGCTTAGATGAAGAATTCCAATCCAAATACAAGCTTTTTGATCCAAGAGGGGGCCTAGGGCATGGCCTAACCTCTAAAATAATCCTCCTAAAACATCTTGGGAACCCATCTAATGGTGGCTACAAAACCCCTTAAATAGCCCCCAAAAAACCCTAGCAAAAAGCCCTAGAAATCCCCTCCAACTCACGCACGAAACGGAGTCCGCGTACAACTTCAATTCTGGGCAAGTTACGACTCGGCCGAGTGGGGAAAGCTCACTCGGCCGAGTGAGAATTCCAGCACTAGAGCGTCGACTTGCAGAAATTCCCCAGATTTCATCTGACCTCCGATTCGCGCGTTCTTGGCGGCGTTGGAATCGTCATGAAGTCTACTATCCATAAAAAATATGAGAAAAATAATTTGATGGCTAGAATGATAGCAGATTTGAAAAGAGTAGGAGGATGTCTGAAAATCTGGGCGCCGTGTGTCCTCGGCATCACTCGGTCGAGTGGCAAATGTCACTCGGTCGAGGGGCATTTGGTACTCGAGCGGACGGCTTTCGTCACTCGGCCGAGTCAGGCTTCTGGGGCGGACTGACGGATTACAGTAAGTTGGACATTTTTGCTTGCCGTCGTCTGGGTGCCACTCGGGCGGACGGAGTCTCCGAACTCGGCCGAGTCGGCGTACGATGCTCGGCCGAGTGCACGCTGATACATCTCTGTTGCGTGTCCGATCTGGCCGGCCGAGCGGGGTCTCATTGCTCGGCCGAGTGACTCCTTCACTCGGCCGAGTGGCATGCTGAAAATGCCCAATCTTCATCTTTTCGATCCCCCGTCGCTCCTACGACGTTCTTTCTTCTTCCACTCCTCTTCCATTGCAGAATAACCCTCAAAAGGGCCATGGTTGACACTCCGGAGTGGGTGCAAATCTCTAAAGCTCATTTTTGCTCACGATCGCTCCATATTTCCTGAAATCCGACAAAAACAAGAAATAGTGAAAAGTAACACAATATCATCGAATAATCGTGAAAATCGCAATATGAGCAACCGAAATGACATGCAAATATGTAGAAAAAAAGGTGTAAAATATGGACCGATCAACGTGAAAAGTGCCTTTCTGAATTGGTTGTTGAATGAAGAAGTGTATGTTGAACAACCCAAAGGCTTTGCTGATCCGTTTCTTCTAAATCATGTGTACAAGCTGAAGAAGGCGTTGTATGGTTTAAAACAAGCTCCAAGGGCCTGGTATGAAAGATTGACCACATATCTTCTCAAGAAGGGATACGAAAGAGGAGGAGCTGATAAGACCCTATTTGTCCAAAGGACAAGATCAAGTGTGATGATTGCCCAGATCTATGTTGACGACATAGTCTTTGGTTCAACATCACAACAACTTGTGCATGAGTTTATAAATCTCATGCAAAGGGAGTTTGAAATGAGCATGGTAGGTGAGTTGAATGTATTTCTAGGGCTTCAAGTCAAACAGTGTCAAGATGGTCTATTCATCTCGCAGAGCCAGTATGCTAGAAATCTTGTCAAAAGATTTGGTTTAGAAAGTGCTAGACATGTTAGGACTCCCATGAGTACATCTGAAAAACTCTCTAAGGATGAAGGAGGAAGAGATGTTGAAGTCACCCTCTACAGAAGCATGATAGGCAGCCTGTTATATTTAACAGCCAGCCGACCGGATATCAGCTTTAGTGTTGGAGTCTGTGCTCGTTATCAAGCAAGTCCTAAGGTATCTCATATTACTGCCGTAAAAAGAATTATCAGGTATATAAGCGGAACAGCAGACTATGGTATATGGTATACAAAGGATACGAATACTCTTGTCTCAGGATATAGTGATGCTGACTGGGCAGGAAATACAGATGATCGGAAAAGCACCATCGGAGGATGTTTCTATGTGGGGAACAATCTGGTGTCATGGTATAGTAAAAAACAGAACTCCATATCGTTATCTACAGCAGAGGCTGAGTATATTGCTGCAGGGAGTTGTTGTACTCAATTACTGTGGTTGAAGCAAATGTTGATAGATTATGGACTGGAACAAGGAGTTATGACCATTCTATGCTACAACCAGAGTGCTATAAATATCTCCAAGAATCCTGTCCAGCATTCCAGAACGAAGCACATCGACATCCGACATCACTTTATTAGAGAGCTGGTTGAGAAGAAGTCCCTAGTCATGGAGTATGTTGCTACAGCTAATCAACTAGCAGACATTTTTACAAAGCCCCTTGATTCTGCCAGATTTGAAGAATTGCGGCAAGCCCTAGGGCTGTGTCGCATCTAATGATGCTTCCTGTGTTGAGAACTTTGTTGCAACATCATGTTGCAACATTATGAGGGTCTACCGATCTCGGCTGTCGGGTTGGTTTTCTTTTATATCCATACCCGATATTTATAACCCTCTGATTCTTTCCGTTCCCCAAGGCGCATTTTCGCTTTTTCTCTCAACTCAAATTTCTCTCCAAGATACTCCTAACCTCTCGTCTAGGGTTCTTGAAATCGGCTTGGTTGAAGCATCTCCCAGTTTATCTACAATGACAAGAAATCAGTCGGAAGGGTCGTCGCTGCCCCCTCGTCGGTCTTCTCGTCGAACGACATCTTCTCGGAAAAGTGTTCCGCCTTCCTCGTCTTCTTCTGTTAAACGAAAAGGAGTGTTTTCTCGTCCTGAGCAAAGATCTTTCGGTGGTAACCCCTCTCCACCTCTCTCCTCTTCCGCGTTTGATGGCATGCATCCTTCCAATGTCTCTAATTTAGAGTTGGTGAGTTTTTCCCCAATTCTTGAAATTCCTCTTCCCAAAAATCCCGTGGAAGATGATGTGTATGATGATGATGAAAGTTTTCCTGATCCGGTAACTATTCAAGACTGGTTCTGGTTCTTGCGGAGAACAGGAAAAGAATTGGATTTGTCTTATGTGGATGTATCTCATATTCATTTTAAAGGTCTCATGCATAAGAAGATTTTGGGGAAAGTTATGAGTGTTAGAGTTCCTCGAGATAGAAAGGTTGTCATTCGAACCTGGAACCCGAAATCTTTTGTTAAAATCTCTGAAA
The DNA here is from genome assembly GCA_030789695.1 of Scilla litardierei. Lineage (NCBI taxonomy): Eukaryota > Viridiplantae > Streptophyta > Magnoliopsida > Asparagales > Asparagaceae > Scilla > Scilla litardierei. The sequence continues at coordinate 11,833,359 of CM061131.1, forward strand.
TTGACGTGATAGACATCTCAGATTCTGAAGACTCCCCAGTGTTTGCTGATTTGCCTAAGTCGAGGGGGACTACAGGAACGTCTTCATCTAATATTCCTCCAGAGAATCCTGTTGTGCAGGATGATGTGCAGGGAAGCAAGGAAAATGTAGAGAAAAGTGATCCTAGTGTTGAGAATACGTATGCTGTTCCACGACAGGAAGAGTCCTCTGTCAATGCGTCACCTAGGTCTGTGAATGAAGGGTCTCAGAACGTGATCAATGACCCTACTTGTGATGTGAATATGTGTTCTCAAAATGCACCTAATTACTCATCTCATGATGCTTCTGAGCCTGGAATAGATTCTGAGAAGTTTGATCATGGTTGTGCAGACAGTATTAAGGAGTCGTCTCTGAAAGACACTGTGGAAGACATGCTACTTGTTGATGATATGTCTCAAAAAATTCAGTCTCCAAATGAGTCTGTAGTTCCTGGCCCCACTCCTATGGATTTAGGATCTTCTGAAATTCATCAGGATCTCCCCAACAGTTCTGAAACTGGAGTTGGAGAGATGCATGTGGTTTCGGATAAGGTCACTGCAGATGTTGTGTCTGGAGGTGGCTCAGCTGGCTGTGAGGTAAATGATGAAGTGATCGTAGAAATGTGTTCCTTGAGTCAAGATACCTCTGCTGTTGGTGGTGACAATGTGAGACTAAATGTTGAATATGATATGGAGCCTGGTTCCTTCAAGAAAGCAAGTGTTGAACATATTGTTGCACAAAATGTTGCAACACAGGGTGCATCGCCTGAGGCCTCCGGTCCTACTGAACCTCCCTTGTCCTTATTTATGCGCAAGGCTCGATCATGCTCCAAGAAGCGCTCAGCCCCTTCGTCTAATTCTGATGGTTCTCCTTCTAAGAGGTCCAAAATCTCAGCTTCAAGTTCCTCACGTTCTCCGTCATTTACCTCCTCAGATGCCTTTAGCAGAATTTTCTTTGACAAAGTTCGCAAGAACCGATGGTCTTCTTACTCGGAGAGATCATTACTTCCTGAAAAGATTCTGAACATGGCATCTTTGACAAGACCAAGATAGCCGCTATATTGAAGAATCTCGGATTGTACCATGCTGCCACTTGCTTCAGTTCCTACTACCCTGTGTTAGTCAGGGAGTTTTTCTGTAATTTATCCAAAGCTGCTGGAGAGGGCTCTTCTCGTTGGCATTGCAGAAATTATGTTCGGGGCAAGATAATCTCTTTCTCTCCTTCCTCTCTGAACAAACTGCTGGAATGGAAATGCCCTCAATCTGCTCCTGCTTATGGAGAGTCTACAGGAGTCGAGTTTGATAGATTGATTCAAGTTGTGACTGCGGGGAAGCTCCAAAATTGGCCTAAGAAATCATCTGTCTTCCCTTCATCTGCTCTTACGGCCAAGTTTTTTATTCTCTACAGGATTGCCACGAGGAACTGGCTACCTACTTCAAATGTGTCTGTGGTTACTCGAGACATGTGCAGGCTATTGTTCTCTGCAGGAACCTCTCAGGCTTTTAATTTGGGCCGGATTATTTTTGACTCTATCTTGTCGTTTGCTGAGTTATCCTCCTCCGGGACGTCTTTACCGCATGGGGCTCTTATATCTATGCTGCTCCTGGCTCAAAAGGTGCCTCTATCCTCGTCAGATCTTCCTTCATATTGTGAGAGTATTTCGTATACGGCAAAGTCTGTGGCCGGAAAAGTGGATGACATCTCTGACTTGGTGCCCGCTCTTTATAATGTGTCTTCAACATCCTCTCCACCTTCCACTAATGAACCCTCTGCCTCAGTGCCTCCAGCATCTCACTCTCCTTCACCCTTTCCAGCTACTGATGCTACTACTTCCTCAGCTAGTGCGATTGATATTCAGTTTCTCGAGACTGCTCTTCAGAATATTGAAGATCAAATTCTGGTTCTCGACAGCCAGCGGGTTCTTCTGAATCGCCACAAGGAGTTGCTGCAAAGCAAGCTATCTTCCCTACGGGGTGGGCCCTCTGCGGATCTCTGAAGTATTTGTCCTTTGATGGCGCAAAAGGGGAGAAGTAAGTGGTATGATGATTTGTTGATTTGTTCTCTCTCACTGATCTGTGATCTGATATTATGTTGAAAAGTTGGGTTGGACGTTTTGTTGGATGCCCTTGTTGGATTTGTTGAACGTTTTGTTGGATGCCCTCGTTGGACGTTTTGTTGAACGTTTTGTTGAATGTCATTGTGTTGGGTGTCTACTGCTGAAATGTGGCTTCAAGGGTTTGAAAAGTTATCAATGACCTCCTCTTCTATCATACCGTATGTTGTGCCACCAAATGACAAAAGGGGAGATTGTTAGGATTTATCCTGTGGTCATTCTTGTATGCGCCTTGTCATATGTGGCACTGGTGAATGTTGGATAGGTTGATGTCCCTGCCGTATGTAGAAGAGAATGTTGGACATTTTGTTGAACAGGTTGTTGGACCAGGATGTTCAACAAAATATGTTCACTTGCATATTTGGTGCTTTGGGGTCAAGAGGATGCGGAACTGGAGCTTGCGTATTCCGTTATCTTCTATCTTGCTATTCTTGCTCTTATGGTTGTTATTAACTGATTTATAGTTGATTGTGCATAATCTCTTGCGAATCGGTTGAAGAGAGATTTTCGGCAAATCAATACTCTTGCAACTGCCACTTACGGATCTTTCGGGATCTCTTTATTGTTGAAGATGGTGCAGTTGTTGCTGAAGATAGAATCGAATCTAGGTTAGATTGCCGGCGTGCAGATTGAACCGAAGATTGCGGGGCGTTGCCTTTTAAGGCGTGGAATGCTTGGCGGCTAGGGTTGACGCTTGTATTGAAAAGTTTAAGGAGATTCTCCGGGAGGGAGGCCGACGACTGCGCACGCAGGATCAAGGGAGTTGATCTAGTCGGTGGTGCAAGGGGAGCTTGCAGGCAAGGGGAGCTTGCCAAGAATACTTCACGGGGTGATTGCGATCATCCCATCACGGTTTGTTTTAAGGATCAGAGTGTTCTTCCTTATTAAAGCGTGAATTGTAGAACTTGTATTCTCCGATCTTTTTAGTGAAGTATTCTATTTTCTGGGCGTGGCCCCGCAGATGTAGGTGTGCGCACCGAACTGCGATACCAATTCTTGTGTGTTCTTGCGTGCTGCGTGTCTTTTCGTTGTTCATTATATTCTTAACTGCGTACTGAATTTCACCACTCATCATGCAGTATGGAGAAAAAGCTTAGAAGAATGAGGGAACTTCCACCAAGGAATTAGTAGTCCAAAATCATTTGACTTTCCAAAATTCGAGGCCTCATTAATGTTCGTCCAAAGCAGAAAGCCCAAAAGGACGTTTGTTTTACAATCCCCGTGTTCCTTGATCAGTCCCCATTGAGGATAGTTCATCCTAAATGAGTAATTGGGACTTTAACTGTTGGCTTAATCTTTTGGGTTAAGTATGTTTTCAACTATCGGCTTGTGTCTTCACCAATATCATTAATTCTAAGCTCCCTCTCAATCTATCTTGTTCGACTATGGTAACGGAGCACATGCATGTTCCATTTTATCTTACATCATGCGATTCTCGAGCATCCTTGTGTAAATATGAACTCTATATGAATCATCTGGATCACTGCCCACCGACCCCATCATGCTATATCCTGGATCCATATCTTGATGGCTAAATCCGAATCCAGATCATGATTCCAATTTCGTAACGCAAATTCGGACAGCGAATAACCACAATGAGGTGGCTACAAGGAACGTTGACTAAATATGTATTTCTAACTGAAACCACCATATCATCATCATGTGAGATGCCACAAGCTGTAGCATCTCCCATTTAGAACCCATGTGGACAGCAAAGTAGATACCCTACCGAAGCAAAGAATCCCAAACACTGGCATCTCCTTCTGACTTGCCAACTAACATCACTTGCAGCTAACAACAAAAGTGTCAAGCTGGCATCCAAGATACTAAAGTTTCTAAAGAAATATATTGTCAATATGAATCTGGCATCTAAGAGACAATATGGTTTCTTTTTCTCTCTCTATTGTCGAAGACTATTGCTGTTCTCATGGGGATCCTGAAATTCTTTCGATAAAAACATCAGAATATTTAGCACATTCTGATGTTTGATGGGCAAAGACAGGAAGAAGACACTTCCACTTTTTTCTATGTTCAAAGCAGGATATGTAGAAACTAAAGATCCAGATTTGCGTTCAAGCCAAACAACACAGATCTAGATAAAGAACATGCGGAATCTTAAATTATTAACCTACTCTGATTAGCGGAAGCGTACCTGAGTCCATCACTAATAATTTGAAAGAGATCCTGACGATAACGCAACGGACGATCTTCCATAATAGCACGAATCAACTGTTGGAGAACCCCTTTAGCTTTCTCCTGGTTTCTCTCCTAGCGACGTGACATAGAAAAGACGGCTCAACTTTTTTCGTGTATTCCGGGGACCATGACGGATAATATTTATAGGCTAGCCTTCATAGCCCTAGTGTTTTCAACTCGGCCCATCAACGAGTTGAAGCCCAATAGTCACCACACATAAAGACACACAACCTATATGACTCATTTAAGCCCACTTAACTTAATAAATGAGATCACTTATACATTGGGCTTTTAATATTGTTTAGGGGTGTTTTCTCACCACGGAATCGTTGACCGTCCATCGAACGGTCAACGTGGTCAAGGGATTGGATGTGATCCCTTGGTCACGCCTAGCACGTGCGTGCTCAGCGCGAGTCGAAGACGGAGTCGAGGGCGAGCGTCGATCCTAGGTTGAAGTGAAGCTGAGGGGTGGCCTCTGCTCCGTTCGATGGGCTCGGCCTCGGTAAGGCGGGCGACGAGGGGCAGCCTCGGCGCTTTACTTGGAGCTCGGTCTCTGGTTGCCACACCCGCCAACCGCGGGAGTGGTCGTCGGGCGCTGAGGGGAAGCCTCGGTGCCTCGGCCGGCTCCTTCCTGAATAGACGAGGAACTCGTCAGGGTGGCCGGACCTTGGTTCCGGCCGTATCCCCTCCGATGCCTAAGTCAGATTAGGGTCTGAAGCGTGCTCGGCGGGGTAGGTTCGACTCGAGAGGAGATCGATACCCTGACCCGTGGCGCGAGCAGGGGAAGGGAGATGTAAAGGAGGGAAAACCAAGGTCGTTGATGGAATACATCTGATTAGTATATCTGGGATTCGATCCTTTGCTCCGTTGTCCCTCCGATCCTTTTATAAGATCCTCGCCGTGATTGCCCACCGTCCACGCCGTCACGTCGTCCGCCCCCACTCGCGTCCTCGAGATCCTTCCCCACGATGTCGCCTGCCAGCGTCATGGGGGAGCCGATTGCGGGTTATGGGCATTCATGCCTTACGCTCCGGGGGAGTGGTTTCTTCCGGGGATCGTGGGCTGGCCACGAGCGTGTCGAACCGTGGATGGTTCGGGTTCTCGGGGGCCTCATTGATCGGGCCGCGTTTTCTTCGTGGGCCTCGTCCGGCGGGGCCCAATCTCGCTAGCAGGCTTCTTGTCCATCGCTGGATCTTGGGCTGTTGTCATATTTGGCGGGCCATGATGGCTGGAGAGTGATGGCCATTTAAGTCGGGACACATTTTCCTCCACTATTGAAGTGGGCAGTCTTTCGGGCCTTCGCCTTGGGCGAAGAAGTGCGGCCCGCCCGTGAGATTCTTGGGCCGGGGCCCTAAGGCCGTAGCAGGCCGGTTGACCGTTCGTAGTTGACTTAGCTCTTCTAGGCCCGGTCAAAATAGTCCTATCAATTGCCCCCATCTTCTGAGCTCTACCATTGTTGAGGTGGAGGTCGGGAGATGTAGTATAATAGGGAAGAAGTTGCTCTCTTTGCAAAACTTGGTCCGTCTTGCGGAGTTGTCTAGGGACGATAGATCGTCGGTCCGAGATTCGTTCGGTAGCGAGGGGAGTCGCCCCTCGCTTACGGCCGACGAAGGAGTCTGGTCGGCCGGCTGGGGGAGCTGCCCCCAGCACTGAGATTGAGCTCGTCCGTTCGGTGGCAAGGGGAGTTGCCCCCGACTTACGGCCGGCGAAAGAGATTCGTTTGGTGGTGAGGGGAGTTTCCCCTCGACTAACGGTCGACGAAGGAGATCGATGGCGAGGGGAGTTGCCCCTCGACTTACGGGCGACGAAGGAGATCGGTGGCGAGGGGAGTTGCCCCTCGACTTACGGCCAACGAAGGAGATTCGTTCGGTGGCGAGGGGATTTACCCCTTGACTTACGGCCGACGAAGGAGATTCGTTCGGTGGCGAGGGGAGTTGCCACTCGATTTACGGTCGACGAAGGAGATCGGTAGCGAGGGGAGTTGCCCCTCGACTTACGACCGACGAAGGAGATCAGTGGCGAGGGGAGTTGCCCCTCGACTTACGACCGATGAAGGAGATTCGTTCGATGGCGAAGGGAGTTGCCCCTCGACTTACGGTCGACGAAGAAGATCGGTGGCGAGGGGAGTTGCCCCTCGACTTACGGCCGACGAAAAAGATTCGTTCGGTGGCGAGGGGAGTTGCCCCTCGGCTTACGGCCGTCGAAGGAGATTCGTTCGGTGGCGAGGGGAGTTGCCCCTCGGCTTACGGCCGACGAAGGAGATTCGTTCGATGGCGAGGGGACTTGCCCCTCGGCTTACTGCCGACGAAGGAGATTCGTTCGGTGGCGAGGGGAGTTGCCCCTCGACTTACGGCCGACGAAAGAGCTTCGTTCGGTGGCGAGGGGAGTTACCCCTTGACTTACGGCCGACGAAGAAGATTCGTTCGATGGCGAGGAGAGTTGTCCCTCGACTTACGGTCGACGAAGGAGATCAGTGGCGAGGGGAGTTGCCCCTCGGCTTACGGCCGACGAAGGAGATACGTTCGGTGGCGAGGGGAGTTGCCCCTCGGCTTACAGCCGACGAAGGAGGTTCGTTCGGTGGCGAGGGGAGTTGCCCCTCGACTTACGGCCGACGAAAGAGTGAGTTGGCTAACAGGGGGAGTTGCCCCGGCCCTTCGATCGATCCGTTCGTTCGGTGGCGGGGGGAGTTGCCCCTCGACTTACGGCTGACGAAGAAGTGAGGACCTTGTAAGACTTTCAAAGATTCCATGGTGGCGCTCTGCCACTACTTCGTCCAGCTCGGGTCGATGCATGAGCTGTTCGGTAAGCGGGGACCCAGCAGCACGGTCGGAGGGGCAGTCTGGATGCTCAAACTCGGACGGTGGTGCATCGGCCTGATCGGCTCGGCCACGATCGGAGGAGTGGTCTGAATGCTCGAACTCGGACGGTGGTTGATCGCTCCGGGACGTAACCCCAAAGAACGGTTGTAGTTTTACCGCAAGCGCACGGTGTAGCAGCGAGCGGGTTATCGAACACAGGGAGGACGAATGACCGTGCTTGTTCCTATCAACCTGGCTATTTAAGAAGAGAGAAATTTGCCTTTGGCGATCCTGTCACAATCATCAGACAAAGTACGGGAATATCAAATCAAATAAAGAACGTCTAGGGAATGGGGAATTCCCACTACTCACCGTATTTCGTGAAGGCGATTCATCGGCATCAAAATTGCTAGAATAAGATTTTGGATGAACTAGTTACAACTGGATGTAGAACCAAGCTCACGCTCTCGCGCTGTTGCCGGTCTATAGCTATCCTAGGTTCGGGTCCAATCTCTTGCAAACCCTAGCCTAGGGAAGCTAGCATTAGGATCAACATCATCGTTCAATCGCGCACCGAGCCCAATCTCTTGCAAACTCGGCCCGCGACCTAAATTGGGATAGTTCCTACCCGTCCAATCTCTTGCAAACGGGTATTGGCGCGGAATTGGAACCGGAAACCATAGTATCGGTCCAATCTCTTGCAAACCGATACTACGGAAATTTGATTCCAACCCAATTCGGATTTCTAGGGTTTCCTATCGAATTGGGATCCAATCTCTTGCAAATCCCAATCGATGTGAATTCCTAGCCAACCGTAGTAAATTGATCACAATCTAATCCCTAATAGCAATTCTAGCAAAATTCCTACCAATTCATCACAATTATGAAATAGGGCTTGTAGGGTTCATCCCCACGCCCCAAGACGTGGCGACTACTCACAATTCATAGCAAGATCACAAAAATAATCAATGAAATAAGCAATAGAATTCATCACAATATTGAGATATGCAATAAAAATAGAATTTTTAGAGAAGAGAAAAGCAAACCAATGGAGTTCTTCAATTAATCCAACAAAAATCCAATTTTGTCTCCTCTCCAATCACAAGAATAAAACTAAAAAGCTAATCTAAAAAGCTGCAAAAAATCTAAGAGAAAAGCTCCTAAAACTAGGGTAAAAACAGGGGTTAAATAGCCCCCAAAATCGTCCAAAAACTGTGACCAAAATACCCATGCACAGCCTGTTTTCCGCAATTTTCGCTACAGGCAGCGCGTCGCACTCGGCCGAGTGACAAAAGTCGCTCGGCCGAGTGAAAACCCTGTAATTTTCCAGTAAGTCTCGATCTTCAGGGGTCTTCACTTCGGGGGCTGCTCGGCCGAGTGAGTTGTCGTCACTCGGCCGATGGCTTCATGGTACTCGGGCGGTCGGGATTATCCACTCGGCCGAGTGGGTCTTCTGAAGCTCAGGCAGCCGAAAAACAGTAACTTGGCGATTTTTGAATGGCTTCGTCTGGGCGCCACTCGGGCGGACGGGGTCTCGTCACTCGGCCGATGTGGTCTCCGTCGCTCGGCCGAGTGCACATATGAATCGTGTCTGATCTGGTCGGCCGAGCGGTGTCTCGCTGGTCGGCCGAGTGACTCCTTCACTCGGCCGAGTGGGACACTAAAAATGCCCAGGTTGCTTATTCTGGCCTCCTCATCGCTCCTGCGACGTCCGTTCTTCTTCCGCTCCTCTCCAATCAGCAAAATACCCCTCGGGGAGGTCGTCGGTGACCCTCTGGAGTAAGCGCGTCTCGAGATCACTCCGAATCGCGCCAAATCACCTGAAATGCGACAAAAACAACAAATCGTGAAAAGCATCGCAATATCGTCGATATATCGTGAAAAACATGATTTGGGCGATCTAAATGGCATGCAAACAGGCGGGAAAAAGGTGTAAAATAAGGAGTGATCAAAATCCCCCAAGCTTGCCTCTTACTCGTCCTCGAGGAAGATAAGTAAAAGGCGAACCCGGTGGATTCGGAAAACGAAAACGGCGGAAAAATGAAAAATGAAAAACGGAGAAGAATGAGAAACGAAATAAAAATAAAGAAGAAAGAAAGAAGCGAAGAGGTAAGCTGCTAGATCATTTTCTCAGGACGTGGGTTCCGCTTACTCGTATATCATGCACTGAATGAAAAACACATGTCAAAGAGTTTTATTTTGATACCATAGTATAATGGTGCAAATTGAAATAGAAAACCCACGAACAACAATATAATCATGAAAAACGGAATAATTTTAGAATTAACATCGTCTGAATCATTTAAAGCGGTATACAAATCACAGATCACACACTTTTCAATTGAATGCTTTCTATCAGGAGTATAAGAGTATCACACTATAGAATAGAGAGAATAGAAAAGTATGGATTTCATGAAATGGGTGCTAGGCTTAGATTTCTGGATGTCGTAAAGCTAAAAATAATCTCACCGAGTATAGAATATTACTTAGCCTAGGTTGTCGTGCAACGTCAAGTAGTCACTCTCTCACACATCAATGGATCCCCTCCCCCAAGCTTATCTATAAGCGTGGTGGCATAAAAAATATTCACATCCCCATTTTTAGAAAGCTCCAAAAGCAATGAAAAGAGAAGAGAAAGAAAGAAAGTGAGATGGGATCTTTTATTGAGGATTTTTCCTTTTTTTTCCTTTTTTTGATATAGCATATATACACAACGATCCCAACTCAAAGAGAGACAATGATATACAAGAATATTTTCTCTTTTTTTTATTTTTTTATTTTTTTTTGAATAAGAAATTTGGAGCTAGGAATGAATAGCGGTGGAAATGCCATATAATAGAATCGCTAAGGGGAGATTCCCCAATGATTTTAAAAGTAGAGAAATGATGTTCAAGATTTGTGGAGAAAGAAATGAATATATCTCTCGGTTCACTCTATAAGACATGCACGACAACTTCAGCAGGGTAATCTAATCTACTCAGTTTCGATCACAAAAAAGCTAACTAGTCCAGATTTATCATAGCTAACATCATTCAATCATCCTTAAGTGAAATGTACAATTCATGCATATAGAAGTGATATAGGAAAAGAAATCAGTACTCCAGTTATAGGCATTCAATGCGTGAATCTTGGTGTGTTTTCTGTGATAGAATACATATGAATATTCAGACTCAGCTAATAATAAAATTTCATCCATTTTCATGTGGAAAAAGTGTGGGTTACTATCTCTAGATGCAAGGCAAGTAATAGCATATGATATCAGAAATAAAATCTAAGACATGACAAATATAGCATGCATATAGAATAAGCTAACTCCACGTCATCATCATCACAGAAAAGTCATCTCTAGCATGAGATGAAAAAGAAAGAAATAAAGATAAAAGGAAAATAAAACTATTTACAATGCGGCACACAGAAAAATAAGAAAAACGTGATGCATGGTAAAATGAGAAAAAATGATGAAAATAAGTGCAAAAGCGAAAAATGGCGTGAAAAACTAAAAATAAAGGTGGCAAATCGAAAAAGATCGTGAGAACTCACTCCCCCAAGCTAAATGGCACAGTGTCCTCAATGTGCAAAGTGTGGCACACCGAGATACAAGTAATGTGAGGGGTAAGTGAGGATGCATGCATGATGGGGGAAAATAAACGAAAAATAAAGAAACGAAAAATAGTATGCGGACATGATGCATGCACAGATAGGAGTGATACAGATATAAAGGTGGGGCACCAAAAACTCTCCCTCTCTCCCAAAAAAGATATATAAGGATACGATCTGAATGAGAAACCCAAAATAAGTGAGGGGAGGGGGGTGGGCAAAAATGCAACAGGACCCAGCAGAAACGGGCAGCACAACGGCAGGAATAATCGATGGCATCAAGGGTGCCTAAGAAGGTGGTGCTGCGCCGTGTCCGTCCTGAGGCGGTGGTGGTGGTGGTGCAGGCTGCTGAGCGGGTGTGGGTGTGGAAGTGGAAGCAGGTCGAGTGTGTGTGGAAGTGTGGGTGGGTACCTGCTGTGTGGGTGGGGGTACGCGGGGGAGACGCTCCAGGACCTGGGTAAGGCAGTAGTGAATCTGTGGGAGCAGGTCGAAGCGGCCAGCCATCGCAGAGACGGTGGAGGACAGGGTCCTAAGGTCGCCTCTGAGGCCACTCACCGCCCCCTCTAGAGCACGAATGCTCTGAAGTACAGTGTCGGGGGGAGGTGGTGCAGAGGGACGCACCGGTCGGGGCTGTGCAGGGCGGGGCTGGCGTACTCGGGTCGCGTATGTGACGGGCTCAGCGGGGAAGGGAACGAAAGGTGTTGCGCTCGCAAATGTGGGCCTGGCCTCAGTGTGAGGCCGGGGCACCGGCTGGTGAGAAGTGGAGGCAGCAGCAGCGAAAGAAGAGTGCAAAAGTGGCAGCGAGGCGGCCAGAGAGGTCAGTGGCATAGAAGTGTGGACATACGCCACTACACTCTCGGAAAATACAGCAGCAGTGGAGACAGAGGGCTCTCCGCACTCAACTACGGTCGACGGGCGCTCGGGTGGGGCAGAAGAAACAGGCTCAGCAGACAGAGGGCCAGTGGTGGTGGTGACAGCCTCGGAAGTGGTGGAGGTGGGCTCAGCAAAGGTACTCCCGACACCGACAGAGGTGTGGACAAAGGTGTCAGGAGCAGCAGAAACATCAGGAATAGGCTGAGGGGCCACGGGGTCAACAGGCGCAGCAGGCTCGGCAGGGGCGACAGGGTCTGCGGGGGCAGCGTGGGCAGCGTCGGCCTGCTCGGCCTCCTCGGCCTCGAGCACGTAAGCAGCGGGGATGAGAACATCCATCGCAGGGAGCCACTCCACGTGGGCTGGTGCAATCTGAGTCCGAGCTGGGCTCAGAAGAATCATGTAATCGGCACCGTAAGGGCCATGCAACCAGACCCAGTGACGCTCACCGTGCGGACGAAGCATCTTCATCCGGGCCATAACATCAATCGACAAAGAAGTGGGGCCCGGTACTCGTCGCAGGTCGTCGGGGAAGTCCTCGCCGGTCATAAGGGCAAGCAAGGTGATCAGGCTGCCACAGCATATCGGTGAGCGAGCGCCCACCGATACAATGATGCGGTCCAAAAACCAAGCCGCGACATCAATCACGACGGTGGGGACAAGCTCATCGCCATCCCTAGATAGAGCTCTGGGACGTGTCATCGCGTAGAGCGTGTAGAGCTCTGGCGTAGACATCGTGCCCGGCTCATATCTGGCCAAAAAGGTCGTCGCCATAAGGCGCTGAGCAATACGGAGGCAGGGATGGACAATGGCCGAGGCCTTGGCCCTACTAGGGTCAAAGGCAGCGTGAAGACCCGTAATCCGGGCCCAGAAGGCACCGGCGTCGAAGGAAGGTGGGGGGATATGGGTGGGGCCGTAACCACGATCGGCTCCGGGGACAGCGGGCCACGAGAAAAATGCTCTCATCATATCGAGAGTGACCTGGCACTCCCGGTCCATGAACCGAAATGAGCATCCCTCGTCGGTCCGGGCGATCGAACTAAGAATCTCAAGTGTCGGGCGGGTAAACGTGACCGCCGACACCTGAAGGAAATCTCGCCAGCCCACGTTGTCGTACAACGTGAGCATCCCCTCTAGTACCCCCAGGCGTCCTAGGTCAGCAAGGTGTGCAAACCTGGAGGGTACGATCGAGCGCTGGGAGATACGCTCGAAGACGGCGCGGTGTGCGTCGTCTCGGAACGTAATCCCGAGCGGCCCGACCAGTGGAGCCGGAGGTGGTGGCTGTGGAGCGGCAGGGAGTGGCTGTGCGGGCTGTGCGGGCGCTGCAGGCTGTGCGGGGTGTGCGGGGCCTGCAGGCTGTGCTGGGTGGATGGGGTGTGTGGGAGAAGGCGGAGGAGAGTCCTCCAACTCGTGGGAGGGGCCGGCGTCATCCGACCGCTTCCGCTTGGCGGAAGCTCTCTTCGACCGCGGCCATGTCCGGGGCGGCATATCGGCCCCGAGCGCGCGCCGAAAAGTGTAAAAAGTGCGGCGTGTGCAAAATAAAGGAAAGAGTGTACCCCGACACGCCGCGAGTGCTAAGCAATGGAAGCGTGCGTAGACAGCGCCTCCGCGAAGCCCAAATCAGTCCGTAGAAGCTCCCCTGGGCTCCCCTAAGCTCCCAAAAACAACCGGAGGTGGTCGGAGCGGCGGCCGCCGGCGGCGACTCGGGCGAGGCGCGGCGGGTGCTCTGCCGGCGGTGGCTGGCCGAGCGGCGGCGCGACGACGGTCGGTCGGGTGAGTGGGGGTGCGAGCGAGGCGAGCGGGCGAGGGGAGCTGAAGGGTCGGGCGTGATTTGGGTTTTTGCGTTTCGAAAAACGTGCCCCCTCGGCTCCTTATATAATAAAAGTTACGACTCGGCCGAGTGACTAGGTCACTCGGCCGAGCGATATCAATGGAAAATTCCTCCTCGCTTACGCTTCGGCCGAGTGGCTTTGCCAGCCTCGGCCGAGTGGAGTAAGTCCATTCGGCCGAGTGGCTCAAGCTACTCGGCAAGACTCGCCCTAGGAGCGTATCCGTTTTACTCGGCCGAGTGAAAATATATACTCGGCCGAGCAGCAGTTATACTGAAATCAGGAAAATAAACAGAGAGTTGGGTACAACAGACTTCCCTCGTTCGTGAGCGGCTCGGCCGGACGAACTTGTGTGCTCGGCCGAGTGACTAGTATACTCGGCCGAGTGAGCCTTGTTTTCTGCTGTTTGTCTTCGTTTGGGCTCTAAACTCCGTCTTTCTTCCTCCAGTCGATTTCATCTCACTCCTAAGCCTCGAGCATCTTCCTGGGGCGCTCCTCGTCGTCTCGTTCATCCTCCTCATGATGGATTTACCTATCTCCTCTCCTGTCAAGAAAAATAGGACCCGTTATCACAAAATTTTTGGGCGAACGACTCAAAACACTAAAAATTTCTAAAACAAAAATAAAGAAAAAGTAAAAAAAAAGCAATAACCGTCGGGTTGCCTCCCGACAAGCGCTCGTTTAAGGTCGTGAGCTCGACCCCCTATGATTTTCAATTAATGCGGGATGTTTGGTGCATATGAGATGCACCCATCAAATTTTCCGGGGAGAACGCTTGGATTCGGACGTTGCGGCGGCGTGTTCTCCCTCGGTGGTCTCCCGTCTCGAATAGTGTTGGGGGGAGGCTCCCCCAAGCTAGCTTTTGCTCCGGTCAACGGCTTCACCGGTGACGCCGATTTCCGTATCGGCGGAGCTTTCTTTGGAGACTTCAATTTCGAGAGCTTGCAGAGCTCTCGAATCCTTGCGACATCAGCGTCGCCTTCATCATCTTCAGCGGAGAGGTCGGGGGAATCGTCTTTCTCCTCATCTTGGCCTAAATCCGGGCCTTCCTCGAAATCCTCATCGAAAAGAGCGCCAATCGAGTGGGGGATCGCCTCCTCAATTACCTCATCAAGGAGGTCCATGTAGTCAAGTTCCTCGTGGTAAGGCAAGTGTTTCATAGCCTTAGGAATGTGAAGCTCCACCTCGATGTTACCGACGTTTAGAGTTAGGGTACCTTCGCGCACGTCGACAATGACTCCGGCGGTTGCGAGGAACGGGCGTCCAAGTATCAATGAAGTATCTCCCTCCTCCTTAACGTCCATGATCACGAAGTCACATGGCAAGCATATTCCCCCCAGGATGTCTTCGGCGATCCCTACCGGCCTTGTTATTCGCCCATCGGCCAATTGTATCCGCATGTCGGTAGGTTTCAACTTCGTCCCGGTGTTTAGCCTTAAGAACATGGAGAGAGGCATGAGACTCACACTAGCCCCTAGATCTACCAACGCCTTTTGAAGAGGGACGCCGCCCAAGGTGCAAGGAATCCGAAAACTCCCCGGGTCTTTAAATTTGGCCGGCTCCTTCTCTCTTTTGGTGAACCAAGAGCCCTCCTCGGCTAGCATAATCTTCTCCTTCCTCTTTCTCCCCGAAATCAAGTCCTTTAAGAATTTAGCATATGTGGGGATCTCCACGATGGCGTCGAGGAAGGGAATGTTGAGGCTAACTCCTCTCAGATACTCGAGAAACTTCGCTAGCCTTTTCTCCATTTTCGCTCTAGCAAGCCTTTGGGGAAATGGGACCGGTGGCATGAAGCGTCTTTCCTCAATCAATTGCTCCGCTCTAGATTTCTCCTTTTCTTGTGGCTCTTTCTCCTTATCAACTTCAACTACCGGCTCAATTGGCTCTAAAATTTCCTCCACGGGCTCCTCGGTAGGAATCATAGCGGGGGTGGTATCCTTCCCGCCTCTAGTAGTAACGGCAACTACGGCATTGATGTGGCCGGTGTTGCCCCGTGGGTTTTGCTCGGGTTGCGCCGGTAATCGTTGAGTGTTCCGATTGAGCAACGCTAATTGCTCCGATATTTGAGCCACAACGGTATTAAGGGAGTCTTGCCCCGCCTTCAAGGTAGCATTGACCTTATTTTGCTCGACCATAAACGCCTACACTCTAGCTTCAAAGTCGGATCGTTGTTGAGCTTGTGGAGGGTTTTGATTTTGATTCCTCCACCCTTGATTGTATCCGGGCGGCCTATATGGTGGAACTTGTTGCTTCGGTTGGAAATTTTGTTGTGGAGGCCCCCTCGGCGGATAGTGTTGTTGTTGGGGTGGTGGTGGTCGAGCTTGTTGAGGTGGTTGTTGTGGCGGGTTCAAAGCTCCTTCATTGTTGGCATAAGAGAATCCGGGATGATTTCTTGTGGCCGGATTGGCCCAATATCCTTGGTTCCCCGCGACATATTGTACTTGCTCCAAGGATCCTTCTCCTTGCTCTCCTCCTACATACATGGCTTGAGATTGGTCTTGCCAATCACACGTTTGGTTCGTTGGAGCGGAGGTGGAAGGGGTTCCTTGGGGCTCCGTGATAAACTTCTCCAGTCTCTCCACTACCTTGTGGAGAGAATCAAACTTGCTCGTAAGCTCCGCTACGGCCTTCGCCTCGTAGATACTAGTTGGCTTTAAGGAGGACGTAGAGTGTCCTCGCTCGTCGTCCCATTGTTGGTTGTTTGAGGCCATCTCCTCAATTAGGGCCGTAGCTTCCTCGAGAGTCTTTGACAAGATAGCACCATTCGTCGTGGCATCAATAATTTGTTTGGTCCCCGGTTGGAGACCGTTGTAGAAGCTATGAACTAGCTCACAATCTTCAATGCTATGGTGCGGGCATTGATGTTGCAGATCCTTAAAACGCTCCCAAGCCTCATAGAGCGTCTCTTGGGGTCCTTGCTTGAAGGACATGAGAGCGCTCCGGATCTTCACCGTCTTGGAGGGCGGATAGAACTTGTCAATGAATGCACTCGCCAACTCGTCCCAAGAGGTGAAGATTCCATCAGCTTGCGTCCTCAACCAATAGAGTGCCTTGTCCTTTAGCGTGAAGGGGAAGAGACGCAGTCTGATGGCATCGATGGAGACCCCCGGCATTTGGAATGTGGCGCACTTCGACAAGAATAATTGGATGTGGTAGTGAGGATTTTCATGGGCATTCCCATGAAATGGATCCTGCTGCATCAGAACCACTAGTCCAGTCTTTAGCTCGAAGTTCTTGTCAGCCGCCAACTCCGGCACGGCAATGGATGAGGTCGTAGAAGAGGTCTTAGGCCGAAGCCTATCTCGAATAGAAATTATCCTCGCCATCCTTGCCGCTAATTGGTCCGCAGTTTCCGGGTTGGTCATAAACCTCCCTTCCGGATTTTGTCTCCTTTCCGCTCTAAGTCTCCGCGCGGTACGTTCGATCTCAGGATCAAATAATATAGCTTCAGGGTCCGCCGTAGATCTCGTGTACATGCACAGGGAAAACAGAGTTTCAAAGAAATGATTAGTACCGTGGAAGGGTTATGTAAAAATAAAGGAATGGAAATAATAATAATAATAATAATAATAATAATAATAATAATAAAGAAATAGCTAGGGTGGTAAGATCAAACGCAATCGCCTCCCCGGCAACGGCGCCAAAAACTTGATCGCTCCGGGACGTAACCCCAAAGAACGGTTGTAGTTTTACCGCAAGCGCACGGTGTAGCAGCGAGCGGGTTATCGAACACAGGGAGGACGAATGACCGTGCTTGTTCCTATCAACCTGGCTATTTAAGAAGAGAGAAATTTGCCTTTGGCGATCCTGTCACAATCGTCAGACAAAGTACGGGAATATCAAATCAAATAAAGAACGTCTAGGGAATGGGGAATTCCCACTACTCACCGTATTTCGTGAAGGCGATTCATCGGCATCAAAATTGCTAGAATAAGATTTTGGATGAACTAGTTGCAACTGGATGTAGAACCAAGCTCACGCTCTCGCGCTGTTGCCGGTCTATAGCTATCCTAGGTTCGGGTCCAATCTCTTGCAAACCCTAGCCTAGGGAAGCTAGCATTAGGATCAACATCATCGTTCAATCGCGCACCGAGCCCAATCTCTTGCAAACTCGGCCCGCGACCTAAATTGGGATAGTTCCTACCCGTCCAATCTCTTGCAAACGGGTATTGGCACGGAATTGGAACCGGAAACCCTAGTATCGGTCCAATCTCTTGCAAACCGATACTACGGAAATTTGATTCCAACCCAATTCGGATTTCTAGGGTTTCCTATCGAATTGGGATCCAATCTCTTGCAAATCCCAATCGATGTGAATTCCTAGCCAACCGTAGTAAATTGATCACAATCTAATCCCTAATAGCAATTCTAGCAAAATTCCTACCAATTCATCACAATTATGAAATAGGGCTTGTAGGGTTCATCCCCACGCCCCAAGACGTGGCGACTACTCACAATTCATAGCAAGATCACAAAAATAATCAATGAAATAAGCAATAGAATTCATCACAATATTGAGATATGCAATAAAAATAGAATTTTTAGAGAAGAGAAAAGCAAACCAATGGAGTTCTTCAATTAATCCAACAAAAATCCAATTTTGTCTCCTCTCCAATCACAAGAATAAAACTAAAAAGCTAATCTAAAAAGCTGCAAAAAATCTAAGAGAAAAGCTCCTAAAACTAGGGTAAAAACAGGGGTTAAATAGCCCCCAAAATCGTCCAAAAACTGTGACCAAAATACCCATGCACAGCCTGTTTTCCGCAATTTTCGCTACAGGCAGCGCGTCGCACTCGGCCGAGTGACAAAAGTCGCTCGGCCGAGTGAAAACCCTGTAATTTTCCAGTAAGTCTCGATCTTCAGGGGTCTTCACTTCGGGGGCTGCTCGGCCGAGTGAGTTGTCGTCACTCGGCCGATGGCTTCATGGTACTCGGGCGGTCGGGATTATCCACTCGGCCGAGTGGGTCTTCTGAAGCTCAGGCAGCTGAAAAACAGTAACTTGGCGATTTTTGAATGGCTTCGTCTGGGCGCCACTCGGGCGGACGGGGTCTCGTCACTCGGCCGATGTGGTCTCCGTCGCTCGGCCGAGTGCACATATGAATCGTGTCTGATCTGGTCGGCCGAGCGGTGTCTCGCTGGTCGGCCGAGTGACTCCTTCACTCGGCCGAGTGGGACACTAAAAATACCCAGGTTGCTTATTTTGGCCTCCTCATCGCTCCTGCGACGTCTGTTCTTCTTCCGCTCCTCTCCAATCAGCAAAATACCCCTCAGGGAGGTCGTCGGTGACCCTCTGGAGTAAGCGCGTCTCTAGATCACTCCGAATCGCACCAAATCACCTGAAATGCGACAAAAACAACAAATCGTGAAAAGCATCGCAATATCGTCGATATATCGTGAAAAACATGATTTGGGCGATCTAAATGGCATGCAAACATGCGGGAAAAAGGTGTAAAATAAGGAGTGATCAGTGGTGCATCGGCCAGATTGGCTCAGCCACGGTCGGAGGAGCTGCTTGGTTGCTCGAACTCAGACGGTGGTGCTTCGGCCAGATCGGCTCGGAGGGAGGGCTCGGTATGGCTGTCAACTCAGCTTTGAGCGTGGACGATGCTGGATCGAACGGGTGCCTGGACTCGTGAACTTGCCTCAAACCTTGTCGAATTGATAACCGTCTACCTCTGGGCCATGCAGATAGAATGCGGCCAGAGAACCACACTCGCCAGCCGCGCCTTTGAGAACCTCAAGACTCAGTATGAGGCCTTCGAGGCCGCCTGCAACAGGGCCGATGACTTCGTCGACACCGTAAAGAGGAGGCTCGCTACAAAGTACCTCGAATACGTCGCAGATCTTGTCAAGACGACAACGCCGCCTGGTGCCGATGACCACCGAGACAGCTGCAGGGGGGTCGTCCGGCGCTAACGCCCAAGATTATCCCATCAAGATTGTGAATCAGTTGGCCGTCGAAGCGAAGCAATCAACCAGGGAATCATCCAGGAATACCGAGGACGTCGTCGGGATTGAGAATCAAGCGGCCGAAGGTGATGGGCAATCCGGGAAATGCAGCACCGATGATTAAGGCCTAGGCCTCCAACTCTGCAATCAGAACCGAGGCATGGGCTCGGCCCCCACATGCCATGGCCTCTGCTCAAGAGATAAGCAGCTGTGGCAGCGGATACAATGTCCCCGCTACTGATATCACCACCAGATTCTCGAGGCAATCGGAGTAGGACCGGCTGGGGGGAGGCGAGGTCTCGAGCATGAACATCAAAAGAATCCCTCCTTGATTCGATGTCACCATCAAGCTCTAGAGATCTTGACAAGATCAGGCACGCGAGTCTTAGCAGCTTCAAGAAGTCATACTTCTATCAGGTATTTCGTCGAACAACTCATGGGCGTTCTCTGTCCTCGGGTTGGGAGTCGTCGAAGTGGACTCAGAAGGCAGTGTGTCGGCCACTTAGCAGCTTCACTTTGCCGCCACTTAGCAGCTTCACTTTGCCGGCAACGGGATCGGCTCCTGTGATTTTTGAGTTCCCAAGAGAGTGCCCGGCTTTCTTCATATGAGGTTGCTGGCAAATGCGGATCTGAAGCGAATCAGCATTGCCGTATGTGGAGTTGCCGATGATGCTAAGAGAAGGGATTAGTAAACAGTTCAGATCCAAAGCCCAGAGAAAATTGGCTAAATAGCACCGGTCAACGAGTGGTTTTAATTTTTACCACCAAGTTTAAAAACTTTGCTAGAATACCACCCCCCTTTAAAAAGAGACTAAAATACCCTTTTCGTTCCCAAACACTAAAATACCCTCTACGTCGACGCCGAACTCCGACCACCCCGCTTCTCCGTACTCCGACCACCCCGCATCTACGGCAACGCCTCGCCGTACTCCGACAAAGCCCTAAGAACCAATTTGCGCCAATTTGCGCCAATTTGCGCCAATATACGCCAATATACGCCACGATACGTGACGTATATTGGCGTATATTGGCGCATATTGGTGCAAATTGGCGCATATTGGCTCATAGGGCTTTGTCGGAGTACGGCGAGGCGTCGCCGTAAATGCGGGGTGGTCGGAGTACGGAGAAGCGGGGTGATCGGAACCCAACGCCGAAAATATCCTCTACGTCGACGCCGAACTCCGACCACCCCGCTTCGCCGTACTCCCACCACCCCACATCTACGGCAACGCCTCGCCATACTCCGACAAAGCCCTATGAGCCAATTTGCGCCAATTTGCGCTAATTTGCGCCAATATACGCCAATATACGCCACGATACGTGGCGTATATTGGCGTATATTGGCGCATATTGGTGCAAATTGGCGCAAATTGGCTCATATGGCTTTGTCGGAGTACGGCGAGGCGTTGCCGTAGATGCGGGGTGGTCGGAGTACGGAGAAGCGGGGTGGTCGGAACCCAACACCGAAAATACCCTCTACGTCGACGCCGAACTCCGACCACCCCGCTTCGTCGTACTCCGACCACCCCACATATACGGAAACGCATCGCCGTACTCCGACAAAGCCATATGAGCCAATTTGCGCCAATTTGCACCAATATGCGCCAATATACGCCAATATAAGTTACGATACTTGACGTATATTTGCGTATATTGGCGCAAATTCGCGCAAATTGGCTCATAGGGCTTTGTCGGAGTACGGCGAGGCGTTGCCGTAGATGCGGGGTGGTCGGAGTACGGAGAAGCGGGGTGGTCGGAGTTCGGCGTCGACGTAGAGGGTATTTTAGTGTTTGGGAACGAAAAGGGTATTTTAGTCTCTTTTTTAAGGGGGGGGGTGGTATTCTAGCAAAGTTTTTAAACTTGGTGGTAAAAATTAAAACCACTCGTTGACCGGTGCTATTTAGCCAATTTTCTCCCAAAGCCCAACCCGCAGAAGGCAGTGTTTAAGATGGAACTAGGCAGCTGCATCGGGGAGCAGCTAGCCGAACATCCAGGGCTGAGCCTAGGTCGGAGGCTTGCAGCCAGGGCAGGTGAGGTCTCCCTCCTCGACGAGGACCTCGAGTAGTGCGTGGTCGTTGGAGTCGAGCATCGCCGGTTCGGATTGGTCTGGAAAGGGCGGAGGGCGGGATCGGAGTGGATCCTGAGGACATTGGGGTGGCCGGTGTCGCCGTTGCAGATGAGCGAGTAGGTGGGACCGGGTAGGTGGCCCTAGGAGTCGCCGACCTCAGTCTTGGCCACCCCTTCTACTCGTCGGAATGCCAGCTCCTCGTCGCGAAGTGGGTCACTGAGCTTGGTGAGAGATACCTGCTCCCAAGAATGTAATTTGTAGGCCACCACCGAGCCGCTTCCCGCCGGTGAACTCGCTGTACGCCACCGTCAGCCGTCCCGTTGGTTGGTCGATCTCCAGACCCGCCGATCCTTCCTCGCTGCATCGGCCCCCTCGATCACCGAACGTTCCTCCAAGACCCCGACTTTCTCGCCTCCAAGAGTGATCTCGGTGACGGGGCACTCGAATAACAGTGCTCAGAAGCTTGGGTGACCAGTCGATTGATGAAGGCCTGATCAAGCGACGACATGCTGGATCGCCACCAGAAACACTCGAACAGTCGTGATTACAGAGGATGTCAGCGACAGCTGAGGGGGTGAATGAGATTGGATCTTGGAGGGACGTGTTCCGAACGGCGAGGAGTGAGGGATGATCCGCCGACCAATTCGTCGGCGTCGGAGGTAGTTGAGGAGAATCGGTTGAGGATGGAGAGAGGCACAGGCTTCTCCCCTCAACCCGTTTCGGATCTAGCAGTAGGGTCCCCACACCGGGCAGCCTCTTGGAGTTCATCATGCACGTCAGGTGCCATCGTCCGGTGTGGATCGCGGCCTTTAGCTTCGATCTCCGGATTGAGGCGACGAATTTGAAGACAACCTCGTCGAGACCCAAGTCGTGGGGCGATGGTCGCCTTCTCCATGAGTCGCCCTCACCAACAAAGACCCATCGCAACGAAGGGTGATGGCTCCTTCGTAATCCATTACGTGGTCAGTGGGATCGCCCGTGCCATCGTACTTCTCCAGCGTCGGTACCTTGTAACTTGAGGGCACTCACGCCTCAGTTATCTTCCGGGTTAGGGGGCATCGTTCACCATTAACGCCCCCGGCCGTCCTCCTTCGTTTATCTCGCGCTCGCCAGGCGGCAGTGGGGGGACAGGCTCAAGCCTGGCCGTCCCCGGTGCCCCCTGTAAGCCGGGACCGGGACCCCTTCTGGGCGCGTCTCTTTTCCTGCCTCGGCATTCTTGCCTGTCCCGCTTCACTCGGAGGAGACTTCCGCTCCGCCGGGACCGATCTCTGTAGTCTCGGCGATCGTCCCGTCGGTGCCTGGATGAATATGATCGTCTAGTCGAGGCGGTCACCGACTTCTCCTCAGATTGCTCGAAGCCCCTCTTACTTCTCTCGCGAAACGAGGTGGGGGTGGGAGACCGTGCTGGGTCGAAGCCCGGCATAGTGAATCGCCGCTCCAGGTTGGGTCCTCCGTTCCCGTGGTCGGTGACCACGGGGGGACCGCATGGGTTGGTGGCCCCCTCCCCAGCGGTGGGCCTCGCTCAGCTCATCTCCCTGGATGGGTGTGTCGCCGACAAGTTGTTGAATCGTTGCGGCCAACATCCGGATGTCGGCGTTGGTCTCCTGAGCGAAGGTGCAGAGCTGCTCTTGGGTGACCGATCAGGACTCGCCTGTCCCCTCGGTGGTGTGGCTGAGCTGATTTTTTGGGGGAATGTAATCTCCCTCCTCCTGGATGGGGGGCATGCGTCCCACTCCATTACAAATGGTTTCCATTCCGGTGGTTCGATGTGGGCTTGCTTCGTGTTCCCACAGACGGCGACAGATGTTTACGGGTGTTTTCTCACCACGGAATTGTTGACCGTCCATCGAACGGTCAACGTGGTCAAGGGATTGGATGTGATCCCTTGGTCACGCCTAGCACGTGCGTGCTCAGCGCGAGTCGAAGACGGAGTCGAGGGTGAGCGTCGATCCTAGGTTGAAGTGAAGCTGAGAGGTGGCCTCTGCTCCGTTCGATGGGCTCAGCCTCGGTAAGGTGGGCGACGAGGGGCAGCCTCGGCGCCTTACTTGGAGCTCGGTCTCTGGTTGCCACACCCGCCAACCGCGGGAGTGGTCGTCGGGCGCTGAGGGGAAGCCTCGGTGCCTCGGCCGGCTCCTTCCTGAATAGACGAGGAACTCGTCAGGGTGGCCGGACCTTAGTTCCGGTCGTATCCCCTCTGATGCCTAAGTCAGATTAGGGTCTGAAGCGTGCTCGGCGGGGTAGGTTCGACTTGAGAGGAGATCGATACCCTGACCCGTGGCGCGAGCAGGGGGAGGGAGATGTAAAGGAGGGAAAACCAAGGTCGTTGATGGAATACCTCTGATTAGTATATCTGGGATTTGATCCTTTGCTCCGTTGTCCCTCCGATCCTTTTATAGGGTCCTCGCCGTGATTGCCCCCCGTCCACGCCGTCACGCTGCCCGCCCCCACTCGCGCTCTCGAGATCCGTCCCCACGATGTCACCTACCAGCGTCATGGGGGAGCCGATTGCGGGTTATGGGCATTCATGCCTTACGCTCCTGGGGAGTGGTTTCTTCCGGGGATCGTGGGCTGGCCACGAGCGTGTCGAACCGCGGATGGTTCGGGTTCTTGGGGCCTCATTGATCGGACCGCGTTTTCTTCGTGGGCCTCGTCCGGCGGGGCCCAATCTCGCTAGCAGGCTTCTTGTCCACCGCTGGATCTTGGGCTGTTGTCATATTTGGCGGGCCATGATGGCTGGAGAGTGATGGCCATTTAAGTCGGGCCACATTTTCCTCCACTATTGAAGTGGGCAGTTTTTCGGGCCTTCGCCTTGGGCGGAGAAGTGCGGCCCGTCCGTGAGATCCTTGGGCCGGGGCCCTAAGGCCGTAGCAGGCCGGTTGACTGGTCGTAGTTGACTTGGCTCTTCCAGGCCCGATCAAAATAGTCCTATCAAATATGACAGTTAGCACCATATAATTATTTATCGCATATAAGCCCAATGTTGGATTAAGATCCAACTTAGTTGGATAAGTTCCAACAGGATACTCTAGCCACTCTTTGTTTTCTTGTTGTTTCGATCAGGCTGTCGAGAGTTCTGTTGTGCGGCGAAGGCCCAGCAATCGCTGCACAACACATCGGAATAACACAAGATAGTGGGGATCGAGGACGAAGGATAAGCAGCGAACAAATATAGCACAAACAAGATTGCTTTTAGGCCGTGGACGGCCAAGGGGGAACACCGGTGAACTTTATTGTGAAAGGGAGATCGATACAAATCTTCTCTCTTCGTCCAACGAAGAAGAAGCATACAAGATCTCTCCAAAAGCTCACGCTACAATCTCTCACAAAGTTGGCTCTCACAATGACGGCTCTATCCAAAGATACAAATGTGTTCCACACGAAACCCTAACCTAAAACCCCCTATTTATAAACTTAGGTTACAATAGGTGCCATCATTGGCTAAGGTCTCTAGACAGATACGGATCCCGACATTTCCGGGATACGATCCAAACGTCGCTCTTTGCAATTAATGCCGTCGCAACCTAGTGGGCCGCATCCCAGTGGGCTCCCTTTGACCGATCGACCTTCCTTCTGTGTCGAGCGACCTTAGTGCCGAGCCTTGCGTACGCGCCTTCTTCCTTTGAGCCTCCATACGACCGATCGATCGAACACGGACTCTAACCGCGATACGACCGAACGACCTAATGCCAAGCGATCGACCTTCAGACTCGAACTGACAACCGATCGACCCAACTATGCTGATGAAGCCACATGTCCATCATCCTCGTATCTGACTTGTGCAGAGTTAGATATGTCGAATCCAGACGCAGTCGAGTTACCTCTGCACGTGATAACTCGGCTGCTATATAACTGCCTCTCCTGAACCTAATCGAGCCAACTGCTCCACAAGTTCGACCTTCAAGAAGGTACCGCCTTACCAGTGATAAAACTGGGACCCCAAGCATAACCGATGCGTAGACACGTCAATAGAAACTCTTGGCCGGCCTGGTGAAATTTAAAGAGGCTTTCAATTTCAATTTGTTCCAACATTGAAAACACAATTTTGAGTTCCTTTTCTCTTCCGTCCAGACTGCACATCCTATCCTAGAACGCTATTCGGCAAAATATATTAAAAGTATTGCAGTAATTTGGAGCCTACATGTGCGTTAGCTGTGCAGACAATGACTAATGAGTTGCTCTAGACCATACCAATCTTAAATAGAAAGCTGAAGGAGATAAGGATGGGCATATCAAGAACGGGGTCATTACATTTCTTTGCTTTTTTCCATCCTGATTTTAGACCAATAATGATTTAAAACCAAGGCTAGGATCATGAAGTTCAATGTATATGCGACAAGAAGATCCAGTTTGGTGTCCGGCAAACATGCACAAAGCTGTTAAAGAACATCAAAACGAAGGGCAGACAGTGAACATTGCCAATCCATTGAAAGTAATAATTCTTGCCACCACCATTATAAAGGAGACACTAACTTGGTGCATAATATCTCCACTGTCAACAACATATCAGAATTAAGCCATGACACAAAATTGTCTCTTTGGTTCCCATTACCCCTCCCCATCATCATCCCTGAAAAAATTTCTTTACAGAACTCTACAATTAGGTTACACCGAAGAGCCCGATGCAGAAATTATCTCCAGTGTGTTGTGTGTTAGTAATAAAAGTAGCTTATGTTCTGGTAATGCTTATGCATGGGAGATTTAATTAAATATTTATACCATAAATTGTGGATGTTAAAGCATAATTTTTTTAAAAAAAATAAACTTGGATATATTGAGTAAGAACCTTAAAAAATCTTTATGAACTATGAAATTTTTGGCAATGTGTCCGCCCAACCTCAGCTCCATGAGGGTCCTCGCGCTTGGATATATTCATTTCCTTTTCCATTCTTAAGGAAGAATTAACATATACTCTTTGCAAAACTACATTGTATTTGATTTTGTTATGTGAGCCATATGCTGCACCTTGGAGGCAGTATATTCATGCACATATCAACTGATGAAATAGAGAGAGGAATATTGAGAAACAATGGCTTGCATTTAATTAAATAAAGGCGAGGTATATATACATGTACAAGATGAGATTGTGTAGTTTTTTAAATCTCAACAAAATGAGATTAAATTGTTTTCCAAATCTCAACTAATAGCCAATCAAATATTTACAACAACTGAAAGACTGGATTAGCATAAATACAAGTGTCACCAACATTGTCACATCAAATGATAGGCGGTGTAGAAAGAGGGACACCAAGCTTTGTTATAAAGGAACAAATCCAATTGATCTCTGAAGTGGCAGAGACAACAGATCGATACTAAGCTTCTGTGGATGACCGAGCAACTGTACATTGTTTCTTGGATGACCACGAAATAGGATGATGACCAAGATAGAAAATACCGGAACTTGTAGAGGGTATATTGGTCTTTGTTGCCAACCCATTCGGTTTCGGGAAGGAATGAAGAGAAAGTAGATTTTCCTTATGGAAAAAATAATCAATGAGTCGATGCATCACATATGTATTGAAGCAGTCGTTTTGCAGCATGCCAACGGGTAGCTGTCAAGTGATATGAATTAGGATGGCTTGTTAACAACATATGTTATGCCTGAGCGAGCGAGGCAAAGATACTATAGAATGTCAGTAAGGGCATGTTCTTTTTGTTATTTTATTGCTGCAAAACTCACTGCACAGCACTAATAGGACCCCCATGTAATTGCTTGGTTGGTGGGGGAATTAAAGGCATCATGTGCCTTGGTTTTCCTTTGGGGCAACCGACAGCAAAGAGGTGTCTCTCTCTCAGTTCGTTTCTTCCAGAGAGCTCAGGCTCATTTTTCAGAGAACAAAAGAAAGGCTTTGGTGCCATTTTCTTTTGCAGGGCTAGGGAGCTTGGATCTAGGATTTGGAGGCGAGAAGAAAGCTAGGTTGTGGAGAACCAAGAGAGCTTCTTCTCGTGTGAGATCCAAGGTGAGTGTCTGTATTTCTTCTTCCGTGTTTGAGATCTAGAGTCCCTTGGGTAGCTTCCTAGTTTGGGAATATATTACCAAGGAGTGATCTCCATTGGTGTGGGATTGGTCCCTTGAGGAGCTCTACGTGTTGTAGAGGCTTTGTTATCAAGGATTCCCACTTGGTTGAGAGTGTGTGTAAGCTTGGTGAGAGATCTAGGGTTAGGTCTTGTTGCCTGGAGCTATTCTCTCATTGTGGAGGAAGAAGATGATGGGGTCGGTGTATACCTTGCTTGATCAGAAGTGGAACCGGGTGCATTGGATGCTGGATGTAGGTTGTTCGCAACCGAACCAGGGTAAATCTCCGTCTCTTTTGTGTTGCTCTTAATTTCGTATTATATTTGCGTGCTTACATTATCTATCGCAAGATCGTCGAGGGAGTTGGTAGTTGGTGACAACTCTCTCTTGTGCCCGTGAGGTGTTTAATTTTATGCCTAGGTAACATCTCGGTGGAATTCGGGCTTGGGATTGTTTGGCCACCGTTTTCGCATATTGCATGTGGCATTGTGTACCTAGCCTAGTGTTGGTGGAGGTGCACGGGATACCAACAAGTGGTATCAGAGCTTCCGGTTTGCGAAGAAGTGTAGTGCCGCGATGGCGTCTTGCTCATGTGAGGAGGCGGCCGGGTGTTTATACGAAGTAGAGAGGCTTAAAGGCCGGGACAATTATGGTCCGTGGCGACAAAAGATGGTGGCTTTGTTAAAGCACCATGGAGTTTACGGTGCCGTATGTGATACGGGCATGCCATGTAAGGCAACGGTGTATGACAAGCGAATGATGGAGCTTAAAGCCCTCGGTGAGATATTGCAATCCTTGGAGGATGAGATCCTTCGACAATTTGCCGATGTGGAGGTCGTGAGCGACCTATGGAGGATGCTTGAAGCTCGGTACTCGACCAAGACACCGATTGGACGAAGGTTGCAATTGTGGCAACGCTTTTATACTCACAGGATGAAAAGGGGAACCTCGTTGTGGAACCATGTTGGTGAGATGGACTGTATAGTAATGGACCTACGGGAATTGGGGAGTGTGATAGAGGACGAGCAACATGCTATGGCACTATTGTGTTCTCTTGCTCAGGTGTATTCCAAGTTTGTAGGCTCGATGTTGAATGGCAGAGACTCACTCACATTGGATGAGGTGAAGTTTGCATTTCATACGGAGGATTTCCAGAGTTTGGTGTTAGCTGACACCGATGGTTGTGAGGTACCCAATGTCATCAGGGGTCGCCAAGAGGGCGGACCCACTCCAAGATCCAAGACGGGCCGTTCCAAGAGTTGGAATCGGCGGCAGCGGCAGCGGTCCAAGTCAAGGGGCCGAGGTGACAACAAATGCTTTCTATGTAAGGAAAGCGGGCATTGGAAGAGGGATTGTCCGAGGTTGAAAGCGAGGACATCGATTAGCATTGTGGAAGATGTTGCTCAGAGTTCGACTCATGTTGGAGCACGAGACAGGATGTTTTCTGACGAGGATGATTGCTCGGTGTTTGTGGCATACTCCGTGGGAGAAGCGCAATGTTCGTGGCTATTGGACTCGGGGTGTTCATTCCATATGACTCCGGATCGGAGTGCGTTCGACTCATACATTCCATGCATTAGAGAGCGGATTCTCATGGGGAATGGTATGGAGTGTGAGCAGGTTGGGAGTGGCACAGTCAGAGTCAGGATGCACGATGGCATCGTCCGTGTGTTTGATGGCGTCAGACATGTTCCTGATCTTCACAGTGGCCTGATATCGATAGGAGCTTTGACCGGGATGGGCTACAGGGCAGTGATCGAGGAGGATCGACTGCGTATTTTCCGAGGATGCCTGGTTGTCATGAGAGGGAAGAAGCATGGTAACTTGTATGCGCTCGATGGGCACACAGTAGTTGGCCAGATTGGCAGATCACAGGAGTCCGAGTGTAGAGATCCAGCGAGACTGTGGCATCTCAGATTGGGGCATGCTGATGAGCAGAGCCTTGACATTCTTCAGAGGAGGAGTGTGTTCGGAGGTGATCGTGGGCTTGAGTCTTGCAGTGACTGTGGTGCAGAGCGACCGAGGCAAGTGCAGTTTGGGACAGCTGTCAGACACAGTAGGGAGGCCCTAGAGTGCGTCTACGTCGGCGTATGGGGTCCATGTCCAGTTCCTTCCCTGGAAGGCGCGAGGTACTTCGTGGCCTTCATAGATGACTTCTCGAGGACAGTCATGGTTACTCTTATGGGATCTCGGGAGGAGATCCATGAGAAGGTGCGGCTATGGAGGAGCATAGTCGAGAGGCGGATGGATAGACCCGTAGGAGAGATCCGTACCAACGACGTAGAGATACAGGATGTTTGCAAGTCAGAGGGGATCACGTGCCGATACACCATTCCTGATGGAGACCCTCACAGTGGCGTAGCAGACAGCATGATCAGGATGTTGGTAGAGAAGACACGGGGGCTATTGAGACCATCCGGCCTTCCTAGGGAATTATGGGCGGAGACCCTTGCTACTGCGGCATACCTCATCAACCGAACACCGTCACTAGCCGTAGGTAGTTCTATTCCCGAGGAGTTATGGACGGGCAGAGTCGTTGATTTTTCGCACTTGCGTATGTTTGGATGTCCTGTGTGGCCACACGAGAGGGACGATGTCGAGGTAGGACAATGTGCACATGATTGTGTCCTACTCGGGTACGCTGGTGGAGGTGCGAGAGGGTACAGGTTATGGTGTCCTAGTACCCACGAGGTGATTGTCAGACGACACGTCATGATTGACGAGTCTGCAGTGCTTAGTGCGGAGCAGACTCATGATGGTGTGCAGAGAACAGAGGACAGCCCGGTCCATAGAGAGGGCGAGGTGATTCAGATTCAGACTCAGGCAGATGATCAGACACGTGTGCAGACGGACAGGGTGCAGAGTTCATCAGATGTGGTCAGTGTCAGTGGTCAGCAGGTATCTCACGATGTAGCTCCAGATTCAGTTCAGTTGGAGGTGCAGAGGACAGCGGTTTACGAGGAGGCGTTGCAGTCGGTCGTCGTATCGATGCAGTCAGTTGCAGTGTGTGAGGAGACAGAGGTCTCTCACAGTTCCAGCGTGCACGTTATGGGTGCTCTTGAGGAGACCCAGTATGCTGAGGTGTGCAGCTTTAGCTTCGAGGTAGAGCCGTCGATCTACGGAGGAGTAGGGCAGTTGGTTTCTGCACCGATGCCAGAGGTTGCAGTTGGTGAGGAGATGGAGGTCTCTCACGGTTCTAGCACGCATGAGTTGGTTGCTTCTAAGGAGGACCAGCGTGTTGAGGTGTGCAGCTTCAGCTTCAGGGTAGAGAGGTCTTTTGAGGAGCTTGACATCAGGGTAGAGCATTCGATGTGCATGGTAGAGCAGTCTTCACAGTATGGGCACAGGCGATATGGCTCTCGTTTGGCTATGGGTAATTTATCAGGCGCATCTTCTGATACTTCGGAGGCCAGACCAGTTGAGATGCAGAGGAGCAGAGAATCTGATAGCGTGGTGGAGCATGGAGACTCCCACGGCAGTGTGGAGACTGCGATGGTGGTCCCAGGTGGAGTTGCCACTAGGGACAAGGAGCTGAGAGTTAGGAGGCCACATATCGAGTGCGTTCTCGCTCGATATAGGGAGGAGACAGAGCCGAGTAGGGCTTCTTCAGTGTGCACTCATCTCTCACCTTCGGCGAGTTCATCACAGGGTATGGCAGGTGAGGACGATCTCCAGAGGCTAGATGTTGGTGCGGCAGACAGTTTGGCGCTTGTGTGTGTGCATTCGTGTCTTGAGTCGTGGGCACAGTCAGTTGAGGCGCGGAGCCGGTGGACGGTGAGTCTTGATGACAGACATCAGCAGACAGAGCAGATACAGACAGCGTATCGATGTGACCCAGCTGGGGTCAGTCTGCAGAGCAGCGGGGATGACGGCGTGTTTCTCATAGATGATGGCCATGGCAAGCATGAGTTGCTCGTGGACCCGTGGGGTGATGATAGGGATGTTCATGGATTGACAGAGGGCTCATTAGACGCTGGCACGGCGTCATTTAGTTCATTCATGGAGTCCGAGCTCGCAGGGTTATCCTCAGAGACAGATGACTTCATCGCAGACATGGCGATGAACGAGGCGGAGATGCGTGATGCTAGGCTCAGACGACTTCTGAGCTTGGCATGTCTCTCAGAGGATTGAAGCGCCAGAGGGCGCGATTTCCGATGCACATGATGGAGGTTCACATGTCCGATGATTAAGGCAAGGTGAGTTCATACACGACGGGTGCAGGTTGGTGCTGGTGATTTTTGTAGCAAGGTAGAGTGTTATTTTATTGCTGCAAAACTCACTGCACAGCACTAATAGGACCCCCATGTAATTGCTTGGTTGGTGGGGGAATTAAAGGCATCATGTGCCTTGGTTTTCCTTTGGGGCAACCGACAGCAAAGAGGTGTCTCTCTCTCAGTTCGTTTCTTCCAGAGAGCTCAGGCTCATTTTTCAGAGAACAAAAGAAAGGCTTTGGTGCCATTTTCTTTTGCAGGGCTAGGGAGCTTGGATCTAGGATTTGGAGGCGAGAAGAAAGCTAGGTTGTGGAGAACCAAGAGAGCTTCTTCTCGTGTGAGATCCAAGGTGAGTGTCTGTATTTCTTCTTCCGTGTTTGAGATCTAGAGTCCCTTGGGTAGCTTCCTAGTTTGGGGATATATTACCAAGGAGTGATCTCCATTGGTGTGGGATTGGTCCCTTGAGGAGCTCTACGTGTTGTAGAGGCTTTGTTATCAAGGATTCCCACTTGGTTGAGAGTGTGTGTAAGCTTGGTGAGAGATCTAGGGTTAGGTCTTGTTGCTTGGAGCTATTCTCTCATTGTGGAGGAAGAAGATGATGGGGTCGGTGTATACCTTGCTTGATCAGAAGTGGAACCGGGTGCATTGGATGCTGGATGTAGGTTGTTCGCAACCGAACCAGGGTAAATCTCCGTCTCTTTTGTGTTGCTCTTAATTTCGTATTATATTTGCGTGCTTACATTATCTATCGCAAGATCGTCGAGGGAGTTGGTAGTTGGTGACAACTCTCTCTTGTGCCCGTGAGGTGTTTAATTTTATGCCTAGGTAACATCTCGGTGGAATTCGGGCTTGGGATTGTTTGGCCACCGTTTTCGCATATTGCATGTGGCATTGTGTACCTAGCCTAGTGTTGGTGGAGGTGCACGGGATACCAACACTTTTGCTGAAAGAGAGAAAAATGGAATATGGGAAAGTTTGTATTCCAAGGAGAGAGAAAATGGAGTTTTGTGTTCTTTTGGGTGGAATAGAGTATGGAAAGTTGGCTTTGGAATAGAAAGTGGGGTCCACATTCTATTCTTGTGTTCTTTGGGATTTGAGAGTTGGAATGAAAAAGTGGAAAAGTGATGAGTTGGAGGGGGAGAGAGAGAGAGATGAGAGAGTGGGGCCTACCATTCCCAAGGATTCCATTGTATTCCAAGCAAAAAGCTTGGAATACAAAAGTGCTCATCATTGCAAATTGAAATAGAGAAGTGGTGGCCACGTCAGATTCCATTCCACGCCCAAAAGAACAAAAAACTGGAATGGAGTTGGCGAATGGAGTGCACAGTACGTGAATAGTGTCAAAAAACCTATTCTCATTGCTATTCCGACCAAACGAACATGCCCTAAGTGTTCTATTTTTGATGTAGTCACTCAGAGTTGTACCTAAATGAAGTTTGAAATTTTCATATGTAGCAAGTGGGTTAGCTCGCACCGAACATTTTTGTTCGGGAATGAAGATAAAGTGATGAGTGTCTTTGAGTGGGAAACAGACCAGATGGAGTGGTGAGAGTCTCAATGCCTGGAAAAAAGACAAGTAATCGAGATCATTGATTGAAAATCTTTGTGCTAGGACGTCAATGTAGCACTAAATAACCTTGGTGTTGGTACATGTAATAATAATGTCATTTACATATAAAAAAAAGTAGATATAGAGAAACAGTACCTAAGTAGAGAATGAATAGAGAAGTGTCTACATGAGAGTTTGTGAAACCAGACTCAATAAGGAACTAAGTTCAAGGTACCAAACCCGTTGGGCCTATTTGAGTCGATAAATAGCCTTCTTTAATTTGCATACATGTGTTGGATTGTCTCTATCAACTAAGCCCAAAGGCTGTGCCATGTAGACATCTTCAGAAAGACAACCTTGAAGACAAGCATTAATATTAACATCACAATGTCACAATTGCCAATCTGATCTATTGACTGCGCACTATGCTTAGAATAAGACGTATTGTTGTCGGCTGGACAACTAGAATTAAGGTTGTTGGATCACTGTAGATAGCAAGCAAGACTAGATGGGGAGGGTGTGAATACTATTGTCTAAAAATTAATTCACTAATAAAATTAAAATCTCCTAAGTATGCTTAAGTCTCCTAAGAGTGTTACATCCTTAGATACTTAGTCAACAATCTTGAAATTCAGTACGCAGTAAAGAATATAACGAACAACGTAAAGACACACAGCACGCAAGGACACACAAGAATTGGTATCGCAGTTCGGTGCGCACACCTACATCTGCGGGGCCACGCCCAGAAAATAGAATACTTCACTAAAAAGATTGGAGAATATAAATTCTACAATTCACGCTTTAATAAGGAAGAACACTCTCATCCTTAAAACAACCCATAATGGGATGATCGCAATCAACCCCGTGAAGTATTCTTGGCAAGCTCCCCTTGCCTGCAAGCTC
Organism: Scilla litardierei; assembly: GCA_030789695.1. Lineage (NCBI taxonomy): Eukaryota > Viridiplantae > Streptophyta > Magnoliopsida > Asparagales > Asparagaceae > Scilla > Scilla litardierei. The sequence continues at coordinate 11,867,473 of CM061131.1, forward strand.
CCCTTGCACCACCGACTTGATCAACTCCCTTGATCCTGCGTGCGCAGCCGTCGGCCTCCCTCCCGGAGAATCTTCTTTTGCTTTTACAACGAAAGCCTCAAACTTAGCCGCCAAACGCTGCAAGCCCTAAAAGGCCAATGCCCCGCAATCTCCGATTCAATCTCGATGCGGGCAATCGAACCTAGATTCGATTCTATCAACAGCAAAGCCCGCAACGGCTTCAACAAGAAAGAGATCCCGAAGGATCCGTAAGTGGAAGTTGCTAGAGTAATGATTTGCCGAAAATCTCTCTCCAACCGTTTCGCAATATGGTAACAAGAGATTATACCCAATCAACTCTAAAACAACTAATAACCACTATAAGGGCCAGATGTGCAAGATAGAAAATACCAGAATACGAGAACGCCAATTGCACATCCTACATTTGCAGCCAATTGATGCAAGTAGACAAATTCTGTTGAACATCCCAGTACAACAACCTGTTTAACAAAATGTCCAACATTCTCTTCTTCATACGGCAGTGGTTCAGATGTGATGAGCCATACATCAACATATCCATCATTCTCCAGTGCCACATATGACAAGCCCGCAAACAAGAATAACCACAGGATAAATCCTAACAATCTCCCCTTTTGTCATTTGGTGGCACAACATATGGTATGATAGAGGAGGAGGACAATTGTGCAATTGTTAAACTTTCAAACCCTTGGAGACACATTGCATCAACAGTAGACAGCCAACAAAACGTCCAACAAAACGTTCAACAAGACGGTAGACATCCAACAAAACGTCCACGTTCAACAAGACGGTAGACATCCAACAAAACGTCCAACAAAACTTTCAACATAACATCAGATAAGAGAGAGAACAAATCATACCGCTTCTCCCCTTTTGCGTCACCAAAGGACAAATACTTCAGAGATCCGCAGAGGGGCCACTCCGTAGAGAAGACAGCTTGCTTTGCAGCAACTCCTTGTGGTGATTCAGAAGTACCTGCTGGCTGTCGAGAACCAGAATTTGATCATCAATATTCTGAAGAGCAGTCTCGAGAAACTGAATATCAACCGCACTCGCTGAGGAAGTAGTAGCATCAGTAGCTGGACAGGGTGAAGGAGATTGAGATGCTGGAGGCACTGTGACATAAGGTTCAGTAGTAGAAGGTGGTGAGGATGTTGAAGAAACATTATGAAGAGAGGGAACCAAGTCAGAGATGTCATCCACTTTTTCGGCCACAGACTTTACCGTATACGAAATACTCTCACAAGATGAAGGAAGATCTGACGAGGACAGAGGCACCTTTTGAGCCAGGAGCAGCATAGATATAAGAGCTCCATGCGGTAAAGAAGTCCCGGAGGAGGATAACTCAGCAAACGATAAGATAGAGTCAAAAATAATCCGGCCCAAATTAAAAGCCTGAGAGGTTCCTGCAGAGAACAACAGCCTGCACATGTCTCGAGTAACCACAGACACATTTGAAGTGGGTAGCCAGTTCCTCGTGGCAATCCTGTAGAGAATAAAAAACTTGGCCGTAAGAGCAGATGAAGGAAAGACAGATGATTTCTTAGGCCAATTCTGGAGCTTCCCCGTAGTCACAACTCGAATCAGTCTATCAAACTCGACTCCTGTAGACTCTCCATAAGCAGGAGCAGATTGAGGACATTTCCATTCCAGAAATTTGTTCAGAGAGGAAGGAGAAAAAGTAATTATCTTGCCCCGAACATAATTTCTGCAATGCCAACGGGAGGAGCCCTCTCCAGCAGTTTTGGATAAATTACAGTAAAATTCCCTGACTAACACAGGGTAGTAGGAACTGAAGCAAGTGGCAGCATGGTATAATCCGAGATTCTTCGATATAGTAGCTATCTAGGTCTTGTCAAAAGATGCCATGTTCAGAACCTTTTCAGGAAGTAATGATCTCTCCGAGTAAGATGGCCATCGGTTCTTGCGAGCTTTGTCAAAGAAAATTCTGCTAAAGGCATCTGAAGAAGTAAATGACGGAGAACGAGAGGAACTTGAAGCTGAGATTTTGGACCTCTTAGAAGGAGAACCATCAGTATTACACGAAGGAGCAGAGCGCTTCTTGGAGCACGATCGAGCCTTGCGCATAAATGAGGACAAGGGAGGTTCAGTAGGACCAGAGGCCTCAGGTGATACACCCTGTGTTGCAACATTTTGTGCAACAATATGTTCAACACTTGCTTCCTTGAAGGAATCAGGCTCGATATCAGTTTCAACATTTAGTCTCACATTGTCACCACCAACAGCAGAAGTATCTTGACTCAGGGTACATATTTCTACAATCACTTCATCATTTACCTCACAGCCAGCTGAGCCACATCCAGACACAACATCTGCAGTGACCTTATCCGAAACAACTTGCATCTCACCAACTCCAGTTTCAGAACGGTTGGAGAGATCCTGATGAATTTCAGACGATCCTAAATCCATAGGAGTGGGGCCAGGTTCTTCAGAGTCATTTAGAGACTGAACTTTTTGAGACATATCATCAGCAAGTAGCATGTCTTCCACGGTGTCTTTCAGAGACGACTCCTTAATACTGTCTGCACATTCAAGATCAAATTTCTCAGAATCTTTTCCAGGCTCAGAAGCATCTTGAGATGAGGAATTAGGCACATTTTGAGAACACATATTCACATCACAATTAGGGTCATTGATCATGTACTGGGGTCCTTCATCCACAGACAAGGGTGATGCAGTGACAGATATCTCTTCCTGACGTGGAACAGCATACGTTTTCTCATCACTAGGATCACCTTTCTCCATATCTTCCTTGTTTCCCTGCACATCATTCTGCTCAACAGGATTCTCTGAAGGAATATTAGACGAAGACATTCCTGTAGTCCCCCTAGACTTAGGCAAATCAGCAAACACTGGGGAGTCTTCAGAATCTGAGATGTCTATCACATCAACTTCAGAGATTTTAACAAAAGATTTCGGGTTCCAGGTTCGAATGACAACTTTTCTATCTCGAGGAACTCTAACACTCATAACTTTCCCCAAAATCTTCTTACGCATGAGACCTTTAAAATGAATATGAGATACATCCACATAAGAGAGATCCAATTCTTTTCCTGTTCTCCGCAAATACCAGAACCAGTCTTGAATAGTTACCGGATCAGGAAAACTTTCATCATCATCATACACATCATCTTCCACGGAATTTTTGGGAAGAGTAATTTCAAGAATTGGGGAAAAACTCACCAACTCTAAATTAGGGACATTAGAAGGATGCATGCCACCAAACGAGGAAGAGGAGAGAGATGGAGAGGGATTACCACTGAAGGATCTTTGCACAGGACGAGAAAACACTCCTTTTCGTTTAACAGAAGAAGACGAGGAAGGCGGAGCACTTTTCCGAGCGGATGTCGTTCGTCGAGAAGACCGACGAGGGGGCAGCGACGACTCTTCCGACTGATTTCTTGTCATTGTAGATAAACTGGGAGAGGCTTCAACCAAGCCGATTTCAAGAACCCTAGATGAGAGGTTAGGAGAATCTTGGAGAAAATTTGAGTTGAGGGAAAAAGCGAAAATGCGCCTTGGGAACGGAAAGAATCAGAGGGTAATAAATATCGGGTAAGGATATAAAAGAAAACCAACCCGTCAGCAGAGATCGGTAGACCCTCATAATGTTGCAACATGATGTTGCAACAAAGTTCTCAACACAGGAAGCAACATTAGATACGACACAGCCCTAGGGCTTGCCGCAATTCTTCAAATCTGGCAGAATCAAGAGGCTTTGTAAAAATGTCCGCTAGTTGATTAGCTGTAGCAACATACTCCATGACTAGGGACTTCTTCTCAACCAGCTCTCTAATAAAGTGATGTCGGATGTCAATGTGTTTCGTTCTGGAATGCTGGACAGGATTCTTGGAGATATTTATTGCACTCTGGTTGTCGCATAAAATGGTCATAACTCCTTGTTCCAGTCCATAGTCTATCAACATTTGCTTCAACCATAGTAATTGTGTACAACAACTCCCTGCAGCAATATACTCAGCCTCTGCTGTAGATAACGATATGGAGTTCTGTTTTTTACTATACCATGACACAAGATTGTTCCCCACATAAAAACATCCTCCGGTGGTGCTTTTCCGATCATCTGTATTTCCTGCCCAGTCAGCATCACTATATCCTGAGACAAGAGTATTTGTATCCTTTGTATACCATATACCATAGTCTGATGTTCCGCTTATATACCTGATAATCCTCTTTACGGCAGTAATATGAGATTCCTTAGGGCTTGCTTGATAACGAGCACAGACTCCAACACTAAAGCTGATATCCGGTCGGCTAGCTGTTAAATATAACAGGCTGCCTATCATGCTTCTGTAGAGAGTGACTTCAACATCTCTTCCTCCTTCATCCTTAGAGAGTTTTTCAGATGTACTCATGGGAGTCCTAACATGTCTAGCACTTTCTAAACCAAATCTCTTGACAAGATTTCTAGCATACTTGCTCTGCGAGATGAATAGACCATCTTGACATTGTTTAACTTGGAGCCCAAGAAATACATTCAACTCACCTACCATGCTCATTTCAAACTCCCTTTGCATGAGATTTATAAACTCATGCACAAGTTGTTGTGATGTTGAACCGAAAACTATGTCGTCAACATAGATCTGGGCAATCATCACACTTGATCTTGTCCTTTGAACAAATAAGGTCTTATCAGCTCCTCCTCTTTCGTATCCCTTCTTGAGAAGATATGTGGTCAATCTTTCATACCAGGCCATTGGAGCTTGTTTCAGCCCATACAACGCCTTCTTCAGCTTGTACACATGATTTGGAAGAAACAGATCAGCAAAGCCTTTGGGTTGTTCAACATACACTTCTTCATTCAACAACCCGTTCAGAAAGGCACTTTTCACGTCCATTTGGTGCAGTTTGAAATTTAAACTACAGGCAACCGCAAGTAATAGTCTAATAGATTCCAACCGTGCTACAGGAGCAAATGTCTCATCGAAGTCAATGCCTTCCACTTGGGTATACCCTTGAGCAACAAGCCGGGCTTTATTCCGGGTAACGTTTCCCTTCTCATCTATCTTGTTTTTGAATATCCATTTTGTCCCGATGACATTAGTTCCTTTCGGTCTTTCCACAAGACTCCAGACGTCATTTCATTGGAACTGGTTTAGTTCCTCTTGCATAGCTGAGACCCAAAAATCATCACCAATTGCTTCCTTCACATTTTTTGGTTCGGTAGTAGAAAGAAAACAAGCATACCCAGCAAGATCTCTGTAATTAACACGACTGATGCCTCTGGTGCGACGACTGTCGTGAATGTCACCAATGATTAGCTCCGGCGGATGGTCTCGTATAATCTTTGTAACTCCCTCAGCACCTTGAGCACTTTCAGCTTCTTCTTGAATCGACTCCATGGTGGCAGTATCCTGTGTTGCAACAATTTGTTCAACATTGTTCTGTATGGACTTGTTTGTTGCAACATCTCGTTCAACATGAACATCATCCTCATTTCTGTCTTCTTGAACTCCTTTATCATCAGTTAGAATACATTTTCCCTGATCAAAATCATCAACAACAATGTTAATGGACTCCATCATGACATCAGTTCGTTCATTCAACACACGGAAAGCACGACTCCTTGTAGAATACCCCAAGAAAATTCCTTTGTCACTCTTGGTGTCGAACTTCCGTCTTGGCGTCCGATCTTGCAGAATGTAGCACTTGCTTCCAAAAATATGAAAGTAGGAGACATCAGGCTTTCGACCTTTCCATATTTCATATGGAGTTTTCTCAGTCTGTGGTCGAAGATAAACCCTATTGATGGTGTAGCATGCAGTATTAATCGCTTCAGCCCACCACTTAATATTCACTTTTCTGGCGTTCAGCATAACACGAGCCATTTCCTGAAGAGTACGATTCTTCCTTTCAACAACTCCGTTTTGCTGAGGAGTCTTAGGAGCCGAGAATTCATGTCCTATACCTTGTGCCTCACAGAATTCAGAGAATGAGTGATTCTCAAACTCTTTTCCGTGATCACTTCGGATCCGAATGACTTTCCCTATGTTGTCTCCTCTTTCAACTTGAAGACGAGTACACAGGTTTTTGAAAGCATCGAAAGTATCTGATTTCTCCTTCAGAAAATCCACCCAGGTGAACCGTGAAAAATCATCAACACAAACAAAAATGTACTTCTTACCTCCGACACTTGTTTCTGAGGTGGGTCCAATCAGATCCATATGCAACAGCTCCAGAGTTTTTGACGTTGTGATATTCTGAATTTGTTTGTGACTAATCTTCTTCTGCTTACCCAGTTGGCAGGCTTCGCACACTCCTTCTTTCTTCTTGATTAAAGTAGGCATTCCTCGGACAGCTCTTGCTTTGGAGATTTTCATTAAGGTCTTGAAATTAACATGTCCTAACTTCTGATGCCACTGTTCAGACGCATCTGTGGTGATACTCAGACATCTGTCAGGTTCTTGCAACAGGTAGCAGTTGTCACTAGATCTTTTTCCAGAAAGAATGCACACTTCATCACCATTAAACACAAGACATTCATTTTTGTTGAACCGAACCAGCAGGCCTTGATCGCACAGCTGACTTATACTAATGAGATTAGCCTTTAAATTTTCAACATGCATCACATCTTTCAATTTCAGAGTTTCTGTCATATTCAGATTACCTTTTCCAATAACTCTGATTCTCTGTCCATCCCCGAAGGTGACATGACCTTTATTCCCAGCAATGTACTCAGATAGAAGACCCTTGTTCCCTGTCATGTGCCGAGAGCACCCACTGTCAAAATACCACTGATTTTCCGCAAAGGTAGCCAAAGATGTGTATGCAACCATACTGAACAGTTCCGACTTCTTAATCCATTTCATGCTTGTCTATTGTTGTGTATGAATAATATTTCTTCCTTCACTCACATGCTTCATACGCCTGAAACACCTCCAATCATTATGTCCTATTTGTTTGCAGTAACCGCATATAGGCTGCCTAAGAGTAGTACCTCTTCTGTTCTTTCCTCGTGACTTGGTCTCATCATGTGAACTCCTTTTAACATGTTCCTTAGCATTGAGACTACTCCTGGTCTTGGGTGTGTGAAGATGACTTCCTCTGTTGTAACCAACTCCAGTTCGTTCTCCAGCAACTTTTCCCATGTTGAGGATGTCATCAAGTTTGGTTTTTCCAGAGTTCCATCTGTTAACAGTGCTTTCTGCCTTCTCAGCTCTCATTACGGCTCTCTTCATATTTCTCTCACAGTTTCGGAGACTTGCTTCAGTCTTCAGAAGTTTGACTTGATATGCATTCTTCTCACTTCTCAACTTAGAGCATTCATCTTTCAGTTTCTTGTTGACTTCACAGATTTCCATCCATTTGTAGAACATAGTTATCTTCTTCACTCCCAACTTCTGATTCAACTTCACTGTCAGAACTAGCATCATTTGTTGCAACACTTCGTACAACATATTCTCCCTTGTGCTTTGATGTTGCAGCACATGTTGCAACATTATGTTCAACAAGACTGATGGACTTGCCTTCAGATTTGTCGTTCAGAATAGCTGTGAAAGCAACATAATTACTAGTTATGTCTTCATCTTCCTCACTACCTACAGAGTCTTCATCGCTCCAAGTGCTGGCGAGGGATTTCCCTTTTAGCTTCTTAAGGGTGTTTGCACACTCTGCCTGTATATGTCCGAACCCTTCACATTCTCTACACTGTATTCCTTTTCCTTTGTTTTTAGACTCATACCTTTGTTTAGGACGACCAGCATTCCTTTCACCTGCAGGAGGTCCTGACCGCACCTTTTTATTAGTAGCTTTGAAATTCTGACCTTTATTGCTGATCTTTCTCATCATCTTGCTAAAGTTTTTGGTGAGAAGCGCGATATCATCTTCGAGTTCTGTCTCATTATCAGATTTTGACAGTTCACTGGCTTCAATCTTCAAGGCAACACCCTTCTCCATTTTGTTTTGTTTGAGATTCATCTCATAGGTCTGTAGGGATCCCATGAGTTCGTCCAATCTCATGGTCGATGTGTTCCTCACCTCCTCTATAGCCGCAATCTTTGCTGAAAATTTATCTGGCAGGGACCTCAGAGTTTTTTCAACAAGCTTCTTTTGTGAATACTTCTTACCCAGTTGGAATGCCTGATTAGCAATATCCCTCAATCTTCCATTGAACTCCGCAACCGTCTCGTTTTCATTCATCCTCAGATTTTCAAACTGGCTGGCGAGCATTTGCAATTTTGAGGCCTTAACAGTGCTGGTTCCTTCATGCACGTTTTGAAGAATGTCCCAAGCTTCTTTAGCATGCTCACAAGTTGATATAAGCTTGAACTGCTCTTCATCAACGGCAGTAAAGATGGCGTTAACCGCCTTAGAGTTTCCTAAGGCAGCACGTTCTTCATCAGAACTCCAGTCTCTCACAGGTTTGAAGCTTTCCTTGCCTTCTTTGTTGACTTCAACCGGAGGGTTCCATCCTTCAACTGTAGCAACCCAAGCCTTTTCATCCAAGGACTTGATAAAAGCTCGCATACGAGACTTCCAATAGGTGTAGTTCGATCCAGTGAGCAAAGGGGGACGAGTGACCGAAGCACCTTCTTTTGTGTTCATGATCAGCGTACTGACCTACAGGATCACACCCACTTTGAAGGAAAGTCAAAGTATTGTGGATGACCTGCTCTGATACCAATTGAAATTCAGTACGCAGTAAAGAATATAACGAACAACGTAAAGACACACAGCACGCAAGGACACACAAGAATTGGTATCGCAGTTCGGTGCGCACACCTACATCTGCGGGGCCACGCCCAGAAAATAGAATACTTCACTAAAAAGATTGGAGAATACAAATTCTACAATTCACGCTTTAATAAGGAAGAACACTCTCATCCTTAAAACAAACCGTGAGGGGATGATCGCAATCAACCCCGTGAAGTATTCTTGGCAAGCTCCCCTTGCCTGCAAGCTCCCCTTGCACCACCGACTTGATCAACTCCCTTGATCCTGCGTGTGCAGCCGTCGGCCTCCCTCCCGGAGAATCTTCTTTTGCTTTTACAACGAAAGCCTCAAACTTAGCCGCCAAACGCTGCAAGCCCTAAAAGGCCAATGCCCCGCAATCTCCGATTCAATCTCGATGCGGGCAATCGAACCTAGATTCGATTCTATCAACAGCAAAGACCGCAACGGCTTCAACAAGAAAGAGATCCCGAAGGATCCGTAAGTGGAAGTTGCTAGAGTAATGATTTGCCGAAAATCTCTCTCCAACCGTTTCGCAATATGGTAACAAGAGATTATACCCAATCAACTCTAAAACAATTAATAACCACTATAAGGGCCAGATGTGCAAGATAGAAAATACCAGAATACGAGAACGCCAATTGCACATCCTACATTTGCAGCCAATTGATGCAAGTAGACAAATTCTGTTGAACATCCCAGTACAACAACCTGTTCAACAAAATGTCCAACATTCTCTTCTTCATACGGCAGTGGTTCAGATGTGATGAGCCATACATCAACATATCCATCATTCTCCAGTGCCACATATGACAAGCCCGCAAACAAGAATAACCACAGGATAAATCCTAACAAATCTAAATTTACTTGCAATCAAAGTAAGAAAACACAGTGAAAATGAAACTACAATGCATGTAATAAGAGATGAGAGCAAGGGCAGAGCCAGGATTTCGAAGTCACCTGGGCTACAAGGACTACCGAAAAGTAAACCGGGCTACAAGGGTGATCCAAGGGTCGAAATAAGACCGGAGCAAAGGCCGAATAAGTGGCGGAACAAAAACGTGAACCGCCCGGGACACTTACTACATGGCTCCGCCCATGGATGAGAGACAATGAGCACACGCAAACAAGAGAGATTTACCCTGGTTCGGCCTTCCCTTGGCCTACATCAAGTATCAACTAAATCACTCTTAACAAGAGAGCAAAGTGCCTCAAACTAGAGGGCTTCTGCAACCTTGTCACTTCGAACCACATTTACAAAGCCCGACTGCACATTGCTTTGTATACGTTGTTCTAATCGGTTATATATTTGCGTTGTTATACAATTTCTATTGTAATGTGCTTCCCAAGTTACTGAGATGTTTGATTTGCATGAGCTCCTGTTACATTTAACTTGAGCTTGGACGAATTGGCCTAAGCTTCAGCATCACATACTTATTATTGTATTTGCCCCATATTCACTTTCCTTGGGGATTCTAAAGCATACTGATTATCACCCCTCAATCAAAAGAAGTCTGTCCAGGACAAGCCTTCATGGGATCTCCTGCCATCTGGAGGTAGATCATCTCTTGCTTGGCCAGTAGCTGTAGGCTAGACTTGATGTGCTCATAATCTGAGAGATCAATCATTGTCTGACAAATTTATCATTGCATACTTACAGGATAAAAAATGTTGAATCCTATTGACAACAAACACAAGCAATCAAATTAACGAAAGATAATTACAAGCAACTTTACATGCAGAGAACTGGGAAAACTGCTTTCGTCTTCTACTTATCATTGGCCCCGCTTTTGCTCCGAAAAGTATGACCCACACCGGGGCTGTGACCCGGCGTCGTTGGCCGGGCATCGGCAAGGGCCGCCATCAAGTTGTCACCGGAAAATGATTGCACAACTTGTACCTTGCATCCCCTGCACAATTTGCTCATTTCCCATATAAATGCCCTCCCCTCAGATGAGAAAGCCTCACTAGCAAGGATACATACTACAATAAGAAGAGCACAAGTACGTGTATGAATTGGGCTAGCCATGGAGGGAGGGATAAACAAAGGAGACGATATGATACCGAACGAGAGAGGGGAAGGGAAATAGAGCTTCATTTCATCTCTCTGTTCATGGGTATATATATATAAAGATCTCAATATATACAACCCAGAACCATACGAATATTTGATGGCTCAGAATTTTCGAGTGATTTGTCCTGGGGGGAGAGATTAATTTGCATAATCTAGGAAAAAGGTAGAAGGGTCCTAATTAGAGAGCTTGCTTGGCCAGTGCAGGGCTGCGGCTGCCATCCATGCGGCTTCTCTCTACCAATTCCCTTCGACACTTGTGCCGCCCAGAGATGTTGGAGTATTTCTATTCTCACTTTGCAGCTCCAAGGACCCTATTGGCGTAGGGAAAATAGACCACATCCGTAAACACTTGATAAATACTTGCAATTATTTATCAAAATCATAATATATCCATTAGCACCAACCACTCTCTGTTATTGAGACATTTATGTTTTAGCTTCAACGATCAAATGTTACCCATTTTCTCAAGCTTTGGGGCATCCGTAGCATCATACTCTTTGTTTACTAGGCCATATTGCTTAAATACTCTTACTATTTTCACTTGAACCTCTATTAGCACTACATAAGAAAAGGAACACTCTTGTAATCATTTAATAAGAGTAATTCAATACGCCTACAAGACCGGAAATAGAATCACATCCTAGTTTCTAGAGTTGCCTTTAAAAGACGGTTGTATTAGCTCTATTAGGTTCATATTGGCCGATTTAGCATGAACATTTACTTTGTATAATATGGTGTCAATTGCAGAAGCTTGAATCTTAGATTTGATGCAAAGTACACCTGGTCTATTGGCCACAAAAGGCAAGCCTTTTATTGTAGTAGTCAAATCAAGTAGAAACAAACTAGGATGATGGTTTGCATTGTGAACAGCCATACTCTGAATAGGTCATTATTTGCGATGATGATGAGGTCGTCACTCACAGACTTATCGCTCATTATTTGATGATCCATTGTGAAGCATGGACCTTAGCTGGATGATAATGAGATACCAACGACCAAATCATGGGACAAAGTATCCTCAACAATGCCAATGTCCTTATATGCTCACACTCAAAAATGCATTCCTGACGTAAAAGTAGTCTTTCATCTGGCTCGAGTATACCAAAATGGATCGTAATCAGGGTCGATCATACCATACCCATCTTCACTCTAATAGAAGGATTGCTTGATGTAGTAAGATATATAACACACATTGGTTGCTATAGGCCTAGTACATACCAAGCAAAGCATTGCAGCTTGAATTAATGTCAACAACACAGAACGCAAGGAGGTTGCGTAATTTTCTAAATTTCAAGTCAATGAGTCGACTCCTAATGTTTTATATGACTTTCGTATGAAGTCAATAATATGAATCTTTAACCAAGGTCCCTAAGTATTACTTGTTCTCGTTACATAGTTGCTAACTTCAATAATATACTACGACTACCTAGTTATATTGCCACGACTACCTAGTATATATTGCCATCCTGTATAATCATTAGGGCAAAAAAAAAAATGAAAGAATGGAAAAGAACTGTTCTTCTCCCTAAACAAAGATGGATCGAGGACTATCTTTAAAAAAATCGCTTTCTCCATTAAACTTTGTTATATCCTGCTCTCTTTTTATGACCTTTATCACGGGGCAACAGTCGTACGTTTATTAGTTCATAAAGTTCATCATCAACAATAAAAATTTGCAACTGGCAAACTAATTTGTCTACCCCAAGAGAAGATATGGGATTATTGGATAAATATATCCACTAATGACTACGACTAGGAACTATAAAAAACTAATAGACAAGCAGGAGTGTTTTGTAAAGTATGCAGCGGAGTATATATATCCTGGCAAGCGCACACAGATATCTAATACCGGCCAACTGTCGGTGTGTTGTGATCACAACCAATGAAGTTCTAACGTGAGTTCTTAATCGTAGTCAATCTCAATGCCGCTGGTTAATTTTAGTCTTGGCTTGTTCGTTGGTGCTCCTTTTTCTAGTATATCATTGACTACCAAGTTTGCTGTGGAGTTCTCATGACATAAACATCCACTTCGCTTCTGCCCACCTCCATCCTTTGTTCAGATGGTTCTTGCTAGTGGGTGCTTCTGGTCGACAAGCTTTAGGATTAATCAACAAATTAACTTCCTTGATCTAAGAAAACAAATTAAAAGTATAAACTAAACAAGTACAAGCATCTTCATATTCAAATAGAGCACAAGGGTAGTTGAAAATATAAAAAGTTATCAACTAATGTTTCTTAAAAGAAAATGTTCATTTCATGGCTCCTCCTCCTCCTAATGGGAACCAATAATCTCTCTACTTACTCCTTATCCGTCGATTAAAGATCCCTTTTTTGCTTTGGCAAACTTGATCAGTACAGGGAGCATGAATGTGAGGAGAGGTATGTAAATGGATTGAGTTGAGCCTATTTGCCCCTGAGTAGTCTATAGAATTGGGATATATATGCATAATATCTTCACAGAATACGCATATGCGCTGCATGTGGTACTCAACAAGCTATTTTAACTTTCATTTGTATGTTATTTTTCTTCATATTGCTTGATATGGATGGATACATAGAAGGCTCCTTTGGGGTTTAGGACAAATTAATTTATGGATCATGCTACGTTAGGTTAATAAATAGATGTGTGTATACACACACGCATTTTCTCTCTTTATCTGGATTAATTTGGAGTACTACTTACTTTGTATAGAAAAAGTAAGCCACATACTTTATTACTTCTCATTAAAAGTCAAAGTATCGTTTTGGATTCTGCAAACATATTAAGGGCATGTTTGGATAACTACTGTTGCGAAAAGATCCATCTAGATAGTAAACCCTACAACTAGTTAGGAAGTGGGACTCACAAAAATGATCAACACAACAACTAAACAACATTTGCCCTAACCGAACTTGCTGGAGCAAATGGAGCAAAGGATGCATACAATCAACAAAAGCAAGAAAGTAAATGAGCCCAAGACGTTACCCTGATTCGGTCAAAGACTCAACCTACTCCAATATTTCGAGACGATTCCACTATATATTCTAATCAAGAGTGGCAAGCTTTACATCACTTCTTTTTCAACCCTTAAGTGAATAATAACTTGGATGAATACACCAAGCTCCCACTTTCAATCTCACAAATCAAAGTAAAAGAGTTGACAAAAGTAGACCTAATAACCCAAGAAATCCCAAAGGCTAGCTTTCTTTTCTTTAGTTCTTATCTATTCTAATCTCTCATAAAAGCTCTCTTGAATGCTAAAAAACTCTCACTAATTCAACCGTACCCTATAACATCTGTCAAGCACCCCTCCACCCCCCCAAATATAGCTCCCAAGAGATGCAAACAATCGTGGCCATTAAATTACGAGAGAGCTCAATCCAATGTTCAAAATCGAGCCCAGAAAATAACTCAGCTGGTTGCCAAACGTCTCGAGAATGTGCTCCAAATGTTTGTGCCTATCAGGCATCTAGAAGTTGTGCTCCAGACATCTAGTCTGTAACCAAATGCATGAGCCAGTCTGTGCCTAAACTTCCGAGAGTTGCAAGAAATTACCTCAAATACCCCATGTGTCTAATGGTTCCCAGCTAGGCATCTGACTGTGATACAACTGATACATTAGATAACTGCATCGACTCGTCCAGACGTCTAAAACCATAGCTACAAATGTCCAAACATCTGAAATGACTGCATCAGACGTCTGACAAATGGAATCTAGAATTTGCGGCACAAATTACAATACTCTACAATGTTGCAAAATCCACAAACAGCTCCAAGACTACACCAACAAGCTCTACCCTGATCAAAACACATCGGCCACTCCACAGGCCTCATAGTCGTCCTCAGAAACGTATCTTCTAGCGCCATACTCAAACCATCAACTGAATCAAGCTCAAGCATGCAAGTCTTGAGCTTGATGGCGTGAACTGGCTTCGTGAACATGTCTGCATGATTCTCTTCTTCGAAACCTTCTGAAGCTCAATCATTGCCTTTCCTCTTCCAGAAAGTAATCACACACCTCAATGTAATTGGTTCTCGAACTGTAGGGATGATGCTTGGTAAGATGTATGTCGCTCTAACTATCACTGGACACCGTTGACAATCTCCGCGCTATGCATAAATCCAGTAACAGACTCCTAAGGTACTTCACCTCCTTCGCAGTTTCTACTATGACAATCATCTTGGCTTCTGCGGTTGACAACGCAACCATTGACTGTAGGATAGATCTCCATGTATGGTAGATCTCCGCATGTCCCTATCGCCTGCATAATCCGAGTCACAAAACACGGTCGGTGCCACACTGTCTCGTCTGCAAAAATGCAGGTCGACACCAACTATCCCACACAGATATCGCATGATCCACTTGACATCCTACCAATACTCCTTGCTAGAGTTTGACATGTATCTGCTCACAACCTCGACAGCCCGTGCATGATTTGGACGCGTGCAAACCATCACATACATAAGATTTTCCATTGCATTAGCATATAGCACTTGAGACATCATATCGGTACTGGCGACTGCAACACCGAAAGCTGAAAATGACCTTCAAGGGGTGTAGAAACAGGCGTTGCGCTCTCCATACCATAACAATGAAATAGGCAAGAATAACAATGAAATTGAGAGGTTTTCGTCATATATATATCATCAAAGTAAGGTGTGTCTATTTTTATTCTGTTGCTTGGAAAGTACATGAGTTGTATTTGTGCATTGCTAATCATGCCATACGGTTTTAGGAATCAACTGATTCCCACATAACAATCTTCCTAAGGTCTTCTAAACCTTATTTTTTAATTGTTTGATTGAATTTAAGATTATTGATATGACACTAGTTAGAAGTCCATACGAGATGGCTGCGTGTATTTTGTATATTGATTATCAACGAGAATCTTAGCGCAAGCCGACCTAGATGAAGGACGTACGCTTAGCGTGACGGCATCAAAACCAGTTGCCTTTTGTTTGTGATGGCCATTTCTCTCATTATGCCATTGTATTGTTGAGCACTAACCTTTTATTATTTACACACTGAGCATCAATACATGATCTGTTGCATCCCGTTCACTAAGTTTGAACCTCACTTAGCACCCTTCGCACGTGCTCAAGTTCGGACTTTGCCAACTCAGTTCGAAACCTATTGATAGAAACCGACTCACTCTCCATCGTCTTGCACTCACGGTTACTATAATGTGTCCATCATCCTTCTGGAATTTAATAGAACATCGGTGCTTAGTGCGAGACTTTTAGTAAGGATAAGTAATTAAGAATTGTATGTCCTGTCTCTATCAATATCCTAGGTAGTTAGTAAGTGAAGCAGTAGTGAGAAAGATGGCCCACGTAGCACATCGTAAAGGTGTTACGTGAACACTGCATCATCCGATGAGCACTGTTTAGGTGCTCGGGTGAACAAAACAGATTAATGCACTAACGAATCATTCAACGTAACCATGCAGTAGTTTGCTAACAACATCGGATTTTGATCATATCAAACTCACAAGGCTTTGGACAGTCGTGGAAATCTTGATGAATCAAACACACTTGGTAGTAGTTTGCTAGCTAGCTACATATTTCGCATGCATGGTTTTCAGTTAATTAATGGCCAATGCCGGGGCTCCCACCGGGGACGGTCGATCGTCGTTGGTGGCCGCCATCAACACCCGCCATTGCACTTCACCGGAGGGAGCAGTTGCTGATTGACGATGATCGGTGCCACCTTAACTTTGTAGTTGTAGTGCCCCCTCATGCTAACATTCTCTCCTAGTAGGAGCCTGCCTTCAGAAGAGAAATTTTGTAATGTCAGCCACATGATCAGCAGAATGCACGTAAGCATTGCATTGCTCTTGGCCATGGGAAAAGGATTTAAAGAGAGGAAGTAGATGGAACAGGGAGAAGAACCAATGCTAGCAATGCGGGGAGATGAGAGAAACTAAGCAATGCTGTCTTCATTTCAGATGTCCATGTCTATTTAAATGTGGTAGCAATTGGCCAACTTGACGCAATACTGCAATATATTAAGTAACTGAGACATTAAACTTTGGTTGGTGCATGTATGGCCTTCTACTTTTGGCAGCAAGAGGGATATTCTCTGCTGGAAACAAAGAAGTTAATCGCCATTGCTAGATGGACGAATTAAAAATGTGTCTTTGGTTATGTTGTGTGCCAGTGCACACCACAACGGAATATACAGGATTGTCGAGGACCGAGGACAAGGACAAGCAACACACCCAAATGAGAAGCGCTAAGAGAGATGAAAACTTTAGGCCATCGGCCGGCCAAGGAAACACCAATAAGCTTTATTACGAAAGGAAAGAAAGAATGCAATACAAATATTCTCTTCACACACGAAGAAGCACACAAGTTTCTTTCCAAAAGCTCACAACAATATCTATCAAAATTGGCTCTCACAAATGGCGGCTCTAGAACTCTCTAAATGTGTTCCACACGAAATCCTCCTCTAAAACTCGCTATATATACCCCTAGGGAACAAGAGGTGCCATCATTGAGGAGGAGTCCCCAAAAGATACGGATATCGACTTTAACGGAATTCTTATCTCATCACAGCTCTACGCAATTAATGCGCCGAACCCTAGTAGGCGTGTGCCGCACCCAACTGGCCTCCGCCGCATCCAAGTGGACCCCGCACCGCACGACCGAGCTTCCTCCTGAAGACCGAGAGATCCGAAATGCTGACCCAAGCGGTTCGACCCACTGAGTAGGTCGAACCGTAGAACTGCCGATCCTTTTGAGCCGCCGACCCTCACAACCAAGAGTCCAATACACTGCTGAGGTCCCATAGCTCGGCATTCGACCTATCTGACTTGTGCCGAGTCAGATGGGTCGGATCCGAGCGTAGACGAGCTATCTCGGCACAAGATAGCTCGGATGAATAACCAATGACTCGTTAGAATCAAGCCAACCCCCACACGTTAAACGCTGCAACGCAAACAATTTTGAGATAATCACTTGACTATGTAATGGCTAAGATAGAATCAAATTTGTTAACGCCTGTGGATACTATTCTGAACTTGGGTATTGTGCAAGCAATGGAAACTCGGACCGTCAGTGATCACGTTGAGGGAAGAGGATGAGCATATCACAACCGAGCATAGAGAAAGATTGCAACTTTAGGTCATGGACCGGCCTGAGAAACACCAATGAGCTTTATTATGAAAGGGAAGAACAAATACAAATCTTCAATCTTCACAAAATAAAAAGCACTCAAGATCTCCCTAAAAGCTATCAACACAATCTCTTAAAGTTGGCCCTCAATAATAGCGGCTCCCAGCTCTCAAAACCGCAATCACATGATCAATCACCAAAACCCTAACCTAAACACCCCTTCTATAGCATATGGCACACTATGTGTTCTAATAGAAGGGCGATTCCTATTTGACTAGAACTCCGATTCAAACGGAATTCCAAATCAATCACAACTCTACTTCGAGTAGGACACTGCATCATATGGTCGGCCCTTCCGTGCTGTCAAACTCCTAGCTGAAGATCGAGTTGACGAAGTGCCGAGCCAAGCTATCCAAAGCTCGGACTGTAGAGTTGCAGAGCTATAAGCCGAAAATCTTCAGACTTGAGAATCCATGCATGTAGAAGTCCATTAGCTCGGAATCCCCGTATCTGACTTGTGCAGAGTCAGATATGCGGGATCTAGACCACAAGCGAGCTAGCCTTATAAAAGATAGCTCGTTTACACATCTTCAATACTTATTCAGTACCGCAATCAAGCTAACTTTCACATATGTCCCACCAGCCAGTTGAACTCAATAGACGGGGCCCGTCGCAAGCTCTCCTCGCCATCAGGGACTCTCTAACTTCAACTTGGGAGGCCTGCCTGACCTGGCCTATGTATAGTTTAACAGGGATGACCTCCGCGAGTTCGGCTCCATCAGCAACATGGTCCGAACAACCCACGTGTCAGCAGTGGCTTGATCTGAGGCAGATGGGCCATGTCCTCTCCAGGACCTTGTTAGCATTTAATGCCAGTATTCAATGATCACTCGGTACACGCTAGATACGCAGTCCTATCGGGAGTGCACTGATGGTAGGCACGTCGATTAAATGGCTTGTCAGAGCAGTGCATTTATGGCAAGCGTTCAAGATCCCTATGATTTCCTGGACAGTTGACAGGTTGGTGGTGGAGAAGAGTGTGGGGGTTATCCAATGAGGCATAACGCCCCCACAATCCTATAAACCCAACCGACGTCTTTAATGTGTGTTTATTTTATTTGTTTTTCACATGTTTTCCCCCCACGTTTCACGCCACTTCACCATGCTTTCTACACCATTTCTTCCTTTTTTGTTTCTTTTTACGTTTTGGGCTTATTTGGTGTGTTTCGGGTGAAATCGTGGATTTTTGGAGCCCAAGAGTGTGAATATAGGCGTTGGGAGTGATCAGCATTGCAAGAGGGCTCGAATTAAGAAAGGAGTGGAGATTTGGGTGTCTCACACGACCGTGTGAGGTAACTCACACGGCCATGTGAGCTGACAGAGACTAGGCCGACTGAAGACCCCCACACGACCGTTTGGAGGGTCGTGTGGACAAGCTGCTTATGAAAAGAAGTTGACACGACACGGTCGTATGAACCATCATATGACCGTGTCGCCCCAAAAGCAGACGAGGGCAAAAAAAGCTGGGACTTTTACGCATCAAATTCGATGCGGCCGTGTGAACCCTCAAACTAACGCGTCAGACGACAGCCCTGAGAATTGTGTAATTAAGTCCATCCAAACGACGCGACCACATCATCTGGCCAAACAACCGTTTCCGATCGAATCTGCTGCCTACCCATTTGGGTTTCTGGGATGCTATTTAACCTTTGGGGGCGCCGCCAGCAAAGAAGGATGTACCTTTAGCTCCGTTTTTTTGTCCCCTTTTCATGTATTCTCTTAGTTTTAGGAGTAGGATTATAATTAGATTAGGTTTTTATGCTTTTCTCATGGATTGTAAATATGAATTGAAGACTCTAGTGAACAACTCATTGAGATAAGTGTTTCTTGCTTTGCTCTTTATGTTTTTATTATTGTTTTGCAATCTCAGACTGTTCTTCTCGTTTATCTATGTGATTAAATACTGTTTTCTTATTGCTCCATCAATCTCACGTAGCTAATAATAACCTAGGATCGAACTAGAGTACTCGATTACCTAACCTCCCTGCAGACGACCCGTATGGCTCTACGACGACAGTCGTCCACTCGCGGTTTACAAATATATAAAACTTATAACAGTCTTCTTCATTAGGTATCTGAGTAAAACCTATTTTAAGCTTGGGCTATCACAAATCAGTAACTCACAAGCTCTAAAAGTCTAGCACCAGCTACACACAGCCACGCTTACTCCTTCCTCTGCTTGATACTAATTTAAGCATCGGTGTCAAATCGGAGTGCCACCCTCCCTTCGTTTTCTCTAACATGTTTTCTCTCTGCTCTAGGCAATGGCGATGAGCTTCTTACAGCCCCATGAAACCGACCTGCCTGGGCTTATTGTTGCATGAATTCTCGTTCTGCTTGTCGCGCCTAAGCTCCGTAAGATTCTCGGCATCAACAGTTGGTGATGGAGAAAGGGCATTGTGATAATGCGTGTCGCATAGTATCTCTTCACAACAATCTCTTTAATAGTTCTAGCATCCACTTCATCATCCATCATGGTGAGGACTAGGAAGATCATAAGGGCGAGCCCAACGGTGCAGCTGGAGTCCATCCTATGGAGGACAGCCAACCCATTGTCGTCCCTCCTCCACAGCCTACCCTCGTGGCAGCTTCTACCACTCCCTCAACGTTGACTACCAGAACCTCATGTCGAAGCTTCAGAAGATGTGGGAGGCACATGCCCGTGAAGTCGAGAGGAACAAGGTGCTTGATGACATGTCCCTGAAACTGCTCCGGTCTAAGTCCAATGCCTCGGTGACTTGCAACCATGACACACCTCCCCCTAATATGAAGCACATGGGTGACATGGATGGTAGGGAGATGCACATCTTGTGCGGCACCAGAGGATCAAGAAGCAGCAACCAAGTGCACTGCAATAGCAAGGGGAAGGTTATCATCATCCGACAGGCCAGAAATCCTTCGCCCGCTCCGAGTGAAGACCTATGTTCCTATCTGCATACAAAAAAGGGCTATTTGGATGACCCCCAATAGAAACTGAATGAGAGACGCGCATCTCAGGATCCCTCAACAGTAAATGAGATCACTGACAGACGGTAGCAGCTCGACCAGCTCGAGGGAGGAAGCATCGACTCGCCCAATGAAACAATTTTCCTCACTGCTTCGCCACTCACCTCTGCCATCCTCAATACACATTACCTATAGAAATACAAGCCTCCTCTGTTGGGATCCCATAGATGGCAGACAAACACTAAAAGGGTGGTTATCAGTATTTTCAAAAAATAATGCTTCAATAAAACTTAAACCCTCTAGCATTGCCTAAGTCTTCTAAGAGAGTAACATCCTTAGGTATTTAATCAACTAACTATTTGCAATAGAGAGAGGTGCATAGCAGAAACTAAACACAAGTGCAAATAATATAAAATGAGAAATGAGAGTAACATCCTTAGGTATTTAACAGCCTAAGTCTTCTAAGAGAGTAACATCCTTAGGTATTTAATCAACTAACTATTTGCAATAGAGAGAGGTGCATAGCAGAAACTAAACACAAGTGCAAATAATATAAAATGAGAAATGAGAGACAATGAACACAATCGCAAACAAAGTAATTTATCCTGGTTCACCCTCCCATAGGCTATGTCCAGTCCCCAACCTCGTTAGGATTTTTTCCAGTAATCAACTCTTAAACAAGAGTGCCCCTTGCCTCAACTTAAGGGCTTCCAACCGATACAGGCGCAACTTCTCAAGAAGTGGTCAACCAATATAATTCAACATCTTCTCAAAGAGGACCTCACACTAAAGGCCTTTTACAACAAAAAAATTACAATCAAACGTAAAACCTTACCACTTCACCCTTGTGTAGATTTACAAACCTTTCTCTTGATGATGTTGGTACACCCTTTCCAATAGCCAAAGGGGATTAAAGCTTTTGTGTGTTTTTGTGGCTATAAAAAACCTTTTCTTTTGATCTCTAGAAAATAAAATAAAGCATAAGGAGATCAAAGAAAACAACTTGAATTAATATCTGAGAAGTCAATATTAAAGCTTGAGAGAATTGATTTCAAGTAGGGCCAAGCAATTTGCTTAAAACTTTTTAGAATTTATAGAATTAAATTTTGGCCATAAGAAAACTTTTTAGAACTTAGAGAAGGCTTTGAATGCTATGAAAAACACTTAAAATGATCAATTAATGTTGCAATAACTTCAGCCAACTTCAGCTTAAATATGGGCAAAAATCTGTTGAAAACAATTCTCCAAAATGCCACCCCAACGAAAAAATCGATAAATTTTCATAAAATACGGAACTGTGTGTTTTCAGTCTATTGGACCAAAATAGTCTACTACAGTACTATCTGTAGTCGACTCTCTAAACAACAATAGTCATCTACCAATACTACTGTAATCGACTCCTTTTAGAGACAAAGAAAAATCCCTTTTTCCCAAAGGAAAGTAGTCGACTCCTATAGAGAAAATAGTCAACTATTTTTCTGATACATTGAAAAGAAATCTTAAAATAGTTCTACAATCAATTCAAATGTTTTCAAAATGTTTTCAAAATGTTTTTGGAAGTTTAAAATATGATTTTAAATATATCTAAGTGTGTGTAGCTTCAATCCTAAGGCAATACAAATGTTCTAAGTACATAGACACATCAAAATTACCCACTGTAGACTTCTTGATGTACTTGAATTTTTCATCTCTATGCCTTAGCTTCTTTAGCTCCTTTTTGCCTTGGTTGAGCTTCCATACTTGATTGATCTGTTCAACCTTTGGTTGTCTTAGGCTTGAGTAGCATGTGTGATCAAAGATGATTTTCTTCCTTCATGGCTTTGATGGATTTTTCTTTTTTCATTGATTTGAACTCCATTTTTTATATGTTCATTTAATTCCTACACACTTGATAATTATCATTAGTATCCATTATTTGCTTAATCATTATCAAAACTATATTTGGGGTGTGTCAATATCCAACATCCTCATGTGGTCGATGTCCCAATGCATTCTGGCATTGGCGACGCGGACGAGCATTTGGAGACCTACATGTAGTAGATGCAATCGAGAGGCTACTCCCCAAATCTTATGTGTCGGGCCCTCCTAAGCTGCCTGGCTATGGAGCCCCGCAATGGTTTAGAAACCTTCCATGGGGGTCGGTCACTTCCTTTTGCCGACCTCTGAAAGAAGTTCCTTTCCAGCTTTGCTACGTAGAGGTATATACCTTGAGTCCTTATCTTTCATCAAGCAAAGGCCCGATGAGTCCAACCAAGCTTTCCTTGCTCGTTTCACTAGAGCACATATGGCGATTGACGATTGCCCCGATGACATCACCAAGATGGTACTTCAAGCTGGGCTTCCACGATGGGTCCGACCTGAGGTTTGAGATCTGCAAGCAGAGATCTTCGACCTTCACACGAGAAGGCCTGTACGCGATCAACCACCACCCACGGGTACTCTTCTAAGAGGGAAGAGCTCGATCAGGCTCCTCCTAGCAAGCATCTCAGGCCTGAGAGGCACTTCGACAGAGTCGAGCACCCTCGATCAGGCAACATACGACTTAAGTCCCCAAAGGTACAGGTTAAAACCACTTTTTCGACCACATCATAAGATATACTATTTAGACCGATAAAGGAGTTTGATCCTCCATGCCATCTACAAGATAACCCCAAGGTGGATAGGTCTAAATACTGTGACTTCCACAAGAGGTTCGGCCATTGACTATTGTTGAATCCTCAGAGATCAAATTAAGCACCTCATTCAGAGGGGACGAGTTCAGCAGAGCTCTAGAACCCAAGGGGCAAGCTGTAAGGCCTCAGGACAAAGGCAACCGGCCTACCCAATGTTGTCGACCTGATCTTAAGCCCGTCACTACGATGGGTTGCAACCTAGCCCAGTGGTGCAACCGAGCAAAAAAGAGCTATGCTCAATAGGCACACAACCTACCTACCGACTTCGAGGCAACTATTACAGAGTGTGCCTCAAAGCAACTCCAGCTCTTCGATGAACCTTTGCTCTTCACTGAATATGAGGTGAGACGCCTCCATGACCCCCATAATGATGCTATCATAGTCAACTTGCAGATCATCATCTGCACAGTTCGTCGCATCCTGATTGACAACATGAGCGCAATCGACATCCCTTATCTTGATGTGTTCCATAAGCTGGGGATCCTTGGTGATGTCCTGTAGCATGTGGGTACCAGCCTTTACGGTTTTCACAAGAGGTCGGGTGGTCTTCGAGGGGATGGTCTATTTCCAGGTTGAGTCTGGCGCGTCACCTTATCGACAGGTGCGAAATGCCAACTTCCTGGTAGTCAATTATGGAGCCTTCAATGCAATCATATTGCGACCGACCTTAAATGCCATACATGCGGTGACTTCCACCTACTATATCCTGGTGAAGTTGACAACCACTCACAGAGTCAGCATCCTCGAGTGAATACAGTCGGAGGCTAGAGATTGCATGCTCCTAGCCAGCCAGGTGGCGACCTCTCAACCGGTCCAAATTGTTGGCGGCCCGGAGGCCCTGCAATCAGTCACTGCCCCTGATCTGCCTCAGGGCCGAACTCTGATGTCTTTCACATCAGAGAGCTCGGTCCTCGAGGTGAGCTTGAACAGGAAACCCGGGTGGAGGAAGCTTCTCAGCCTTCAATTACCACCTCCACTCAGCTTCATGAGAGAATTCCGACCTCATCATTGGTCGACGAGCTCGACCTTCGAGGTGAGCCAGAGCATGAAAGAGCCACCCCGGTGGAGGACGTGGAACCGTGCCTCTCTCAGAATCTGACCTGACTCGGACTGTCCAGGTCGGCTCAACCCTGTGGCCTGACCTAAAAGAATTTCTCATCGGGTTCCTTTGGCAAACAAAAGACATCTTTGCCTGGTCGCCTGATCATGACATACCATGCGTCGGCTTCTCGTCTATTAAGTTTGAACCTCACTAAGCACCCTTCGCACGTGCTCAAGTTCGAACTTTGCCAACTTAGTTCGAAACCTATTGATAGAAACCGATTCACTTCACCGCCTTACTGAATTTAATAGAACATTGGTGCATGCGAGACTTTAAGTAAGCATAACTAGTTAAGAATGTGTATTAGGGTAACATGTCATGTCTCAATCAATATCCTAGGTAGTTGTAAGTTACATAGTACTGAGAAAGATGGGCCCCCGTAGTACAACGTAACGGTGTTATGTGAACAAGGCATCATCCGATGAGCGCTGTCTAGGTGCTCGGGAGAACAAAATATTTTTAATACACTAACGAATAACTCAACGTAATTACGCAATACGTCCATTAATTTGTCTAATAACATCGATTTTCATATTCAAACTTGGTCACAAGGCTTTGGACAACCGTCATGATAAATCAAACACATTTACAGCAAATGGAACAGATTCAAGTAGTAGTTTGCTAGCTACATATTTCGCATTCATAGTTTTCGGTTAAATGGCCGACCCCGGGGCTCCCACCGGGGGCAGTAGGACGATCGTCGTTGGTGGCCGCCATCAACGACCGCCATTGCACTTCACCGGAGGGAGCAGTTGCTGATTGACGATGATAGTTGCCACCTTGAACTTTGGGGTGCCCCCTCGTGCTAGCATCCTCTCCTAGTAGGAGCCTTCCTTCAGAAGTGAAATTTTGGGCTGACAGCAACATGATCAGCAGAATGCACGTAAGCAGTGCATTGCTCTTCGCCATGGGAAAAGGATTTGGGGAGAAGAACCAATGCTAGCAATGGGGGGAGATGAGAGAAACTAAGCAATGCACTCTTCAGTATTTCAGAGGGCCGTGTCTATTTAAAGGTGGTAGCAATTGGCCAACTTGACGATCTTTCCACCACGACTGGCGCACTTGTGCAATACATTAAGTAATTGAGACATTAAACGTTGGTGGATGCATGTTTGGCCCTCTACTTTTGGCAGCAAGAGGGATATTCTCTGCTGGAATCAAAGAAGTTAAGCACGCATGCTAGATGGTCGAATTAAAAATGTTTCGTCGTTAAACGCTGAAATGCAAGCACCCATTTGTATCCAATCAGCGAACTACTTCCTTTTGAAGTTAACTCTGCGGTATTGCAATCTGCAGAAACGAAATGAGGAGAAGGAAGCAAATGAGAGGAAGTACTACGATGATAACGAATTTGTAGCTGGGGATTATATATATACCAAAAGAAACTGAAAGAGCAGCATTTTCCTGATGAAGTTAGCAACAGTTCTAACTATCTGCAGATGATTCCACTGCGGGATGATCCAAGTTTTGCATGCACCCTCTGTAGCCACTACATCCATTCTGGGTTATTTGTGCGTGTTGTATCTTAATTTCTTTTTCCCCCTTTTCTCACATAAAGAGGGCTTGTTACATGGTTCTTTGGAGGAGGAGATGTAGAAAAGAAAAATGTAGTTGCTTCTAACATGACATTACTGACATATATCAGAAAACAAAAATGTGGAAAATTATGGTTCAAAATTAAGTGCTGGAAAATCCAACACCAACATCTCTATCTCCATCTCTAAGGAAAAAAGTGCATTATTCTTGTTTACGGGTGTTTTCTCACCACAGCTCGTTGACCGTCGGTTGTATGGTCAACGTGGTCAATGTGGCCGACTTGGGGGTCCCTTGGGTTCGCCGAGCCCGCTTGTTCTCGGCGTTGAAGAGCTGAGGAGAAGCCTCGGCTCGGTGGGTCGCGCTCGGCCTCGGCTGGGTCGCGCTCGGCCTCGGTCGGATGCGCGTCGAGGGGTAGCCTCGGCGCCTTGCAAGCGGGATGATGCCTGTGCAGCCGTCCGCCTGACGACTGCGATGGGGGTAGCCGACCGACGCTGAGGGGTAGCCTCGGCGCCTCGGATGTCTTCTTCCTGGACAGATGAGGAAACTCGTCAGGGAGGCCGGACCTAGGTTCCGGCCAAATCCCCTCCGATACCTAAGTCAGGTCAATGTCTGAAAGGATACTCGGCGGGGGAGATCCGGCTTGCAAGGAAGCCGGAACGTCAACCCAGGCGGCGCGAGTAAAGGGGGAGGGAGGAAATGGAGTGGCGAAAGCCTAGGTCGTTGATGGAGTACCTTTCTGTTGATTACCTGAGTCTCGATCCCCCTCTCCGTCGTCTTGGCCTTCCCCTTATAGGGTCTTTCGTGATTGTCCCACGTCCTGCCTCCTCTCACGTCCTCACGATCCGCCTCCGCCTCCTCCCACTCGCGCGTCGTGGAGGGGTGGCCCATTAACGGGTCCGTTAATGGCCATCATGGGATCACGGATTCAGAGGGGCGGTTAATCCGGACGAGGGGGGCCAGTCGGGTGTCCCCGAGGGCGAGGTGGCTGGGCCTTCAGCCCCGTCCGTGGGCCCCCTTCGGGTGGGCCCGTCTTCTCTAGTGGGCTTCTCCTTTGAGGTCGGGCCGTGGGCCGTTGTATTTCGGGCTCGTTGATATTAGTCGTAACAATTGCCCCCATCGCCCGGACCGTTCGCCTTCCGTCGGTTCGGTTCGGGTGATGTGACTCTTTCATGATCCGACGGTTGTGTCAGTCGAGGTTTCGCTATTAAATGAATGCCATTATTACCGCTCCGTTTAAACCTCCGTTGGTGCAGTTTCCGAAGCATCGCCACCGTTTTGATGTCGCCACGCGCTCTCCCTTAACGGTTCAGATCCCACCATCGATCCTCTATATATACGTTTCAATCCCTCGGACTTCAACTCTTTCGCGCTCATTCCTTCTTGATCTCCGTTCTGCCAGCTTCTTCTTCCCAACCTTTGTCTTCTTTCCAGCTTCGATCAAGGTAATTCTTCCACCCTTTAACTCGGGCTATGGTCATGCTTAGAATAGGTGATACACGTCCTGGCGGACCAACGCCTGGTCCCGATTGTGCCCATCCTTCGAGGCTCAAAGCTCCTTCACCGCCCTCGGGGGTCCCGGATAAAGGGAAAGGAAAACTTTTTCCGGATCCCATTGGGGACGATGTGGCATCGTCTTCCGAGCGATTGGGCATACCTCCATTGATCCTTCGGTCGTCATCTATGGCCCCTTTCTTAGTCACTAGGGAAATACGAGAGAGGTACCTATGTCATCCCTATGACGTCCGGGTTTCCTTTGGAGACGAGCGGATCTGTTTCCCGCGGAGTAACGAGGTCGGCGTCTACGTCGAGATGTTCCATCTGGGGCTCCGCTTCCCCCTCCACCCTTTTATCATTCAATTCACGGATTCCTTGAAAGTCGCCATGTGCCAGCTGACGCCATCCTCTGTCGTGGTGCTGACCGGGTTCATTACGCTTTGTATCACTCACTGCCTGGAGCCGTCTCTCCCCCTCCTCTATCACTTTTACCGGATCCAGTCGGTCGGCCTCGGATCTTGGCTGCACCTCCGAGCCCGTGCGGGGCGAGTGTGCCTGCTCGGTCTGCCCCCTTGGTCGGGGAACTGGGACTCTAGCTTTGTCTTTGTTGTCTTTCCCCAAGTCTCTGTGATCTTGACAGGTTGGGGGAGTTCGCAACAAACCGACAGGGCAGCCGCCTTATCCGAGGCCGAGCGGGCCGCGGCCCACCTCCTATCGTCACTTTCTCTTGAGGAGAGGTCGGTCTGGCATTTGCTGGATGACCTGCTTCTTAAGTGCACTCTGTGGTCCCCCGATTAGTTGTCTCCCTTCCTTCCGTTTAACCTCTGGCTCACCCTGATTTCTCTTCCTCTCGCAGGGATGGCTGGCCGTGAATTCACCCACGATGTCGACGAGCTCATTCGGCTAGGATCTCACCGGGGCAGTGGGAGCTCTTCCGGACGGGCGCCTCGTCGCTCTGTAGATGAAGAGTTGCGCCGGTTCGAGCCTCCTTCGGGGAGGATTGAGGCCAAGTCTCCCCCACGGGTCACCTCGGGTCCCCTCGGAGGAGAAGTCACTGGGGTCGACCCCCTCCTTGTTGAGGGTTCCGGATCGGCTCCTCGGCCATCCGCGGGCGGGAGTCGTAAGCGCTCTCCCCCTGTTACCGCTGACCCCAACGGGAAGAAGTCGCAAAAGAAAGGCGTGCGTGCCGCTTCTCCGGCTCCTGCCGTCGCACCGACGGATCCCGACAAGACGATCGTGCCGACCGTCACGGCCGCCCATGCTGTCGATGCTCCCTCGGCCACCCTGTCACGCCCCGCTTCCCAAAAGATTGAGCAGCGAGGCATGGCCAGCCCGCATAGACTCGAGCCGTTGAGGCTCGGGGTCCAATAAGCGTCTAGGCAAGTTATGATGCGGAGGAGAAGGTCCGATCGAACAATTTAGCATGAAACAACAGATATAGCAGCAAAAGATATTATTCAAACACAGATGGTAACCAACAAAGAGTTTAACATAAAAGCTAAAACTGTACGTACCGGAGGCAACTAAAGAAGAAAAAGTCTGCTGGGGTCCACAGGTTGTGGCAGCTCTGCCAAGCCTGTGACATGTGCAAAACACATGTCAGCAACGAACTAATGAGACCATAAGTTAATGCAGTTATACAATTCTAGCAGTTCTAAATGGAATTTAAAAGACAACTACACAGGCAGTCCTAGAAAGCAGGAAATAAGTAATGGTTATTCTAATCGATCTGCTAGGGGTGTCCATATAGTCAGATCGTCTAGGAGTTGTTCATGTAGTTCTATCAATCTTCCAGGGGTGTCCATCTGGTCAGATCGTCTAGGAGTTGTTCATGTAGTTCTATCAATCTGCCAGGGGTGTCCATCTGGTCAGATTGTCCAAGTCTAGAAAAGGTCAAAACGACCGGAATGCATCCCTGCGAAGCAAACAGGGGTGCACCAACTGCGATACAAAGATAAAGCCTAAGGACTCAAGCTGCGTAGGCGGAGGGGAGCTACCCCCCAGGCCCAGCTAGACTCTTTTGTCCTACCCCTCCCGCGAGTTGTTTGTGTTATGGACACGAGCCAACAAACGCTCCATCTAGACACGAGACAAGACAAGGATCACGAATGATATAGCATATCATACTGGAGCGCACCAGTCACGGGTGAGCCAAAGCTGGGGAGCACCAGTTCTCAATGGTCACCCCCGTCGTCGATCCGAAACAAATCATTAATCATGAATGATACTACGTATCATACCGGAGCGCACCAGTCACGGGTGAGCCAAAGCTGGGGAGCACCAGTTCTCAATGGTCACCCCCGTCATCGATTAACTAACCGTAAGCGAGTCGTCCCTGGGCTAGCCAGCAGACGCTCCACAAGAGTAGTGCCAACCTCCGTATAGGAGAGGCCCACGCCTGTGATCTTCTACAAAGATCCACACAATTAAAATGTCTGGCTTATTAATTAGCATGCGAGGTTCAAGTTGCATCTTAAAAGTGGGTTCGAGCAGAAAGTAACATGCGATCATTTTCAAGTATTTTGCAGAAATAAATCTAGCAGTTCTAACATCAATTCTAGAAAAGTATAAAAGCAGTAACTAAAGTCTCATTCCTTGCCTGAAAGATTCCGGCAAGGATGTAGTCCAGCAGGGTCTGGGTCAACCAACGGATCTACTGAACCCCAACACGACGTGAGAGCTTCTCTGACGTCGGGTAGCGACATCAGGGGTTGGATTTCGGTAGCCTATAAGGTAACGGTGTAGGCTCAGAAAAGGTAACGAGTCGCGAAGAAAAACGTATTATATCTGCGACATTGGATTAACATTAAGCGAAGGAACTATTAACCAATTAAAATAAACTACACCTAACCTGCTATTAACTCATTGGTAATGGCATGTATGAACACTAACCCCCAGATATACATATACATCTGAATCTCATTATAAATTGACTTAATAATAAACCAACTAATGTAATGACATCATGTAAGCTCACATAAGTGTAGCTGGATTAAGGGTTCAATGAGTATCCCAGATATAAAGTCATGTTGCATTGATTACTAACAACTTAATATTACAAGTATACAGGTGTTTATTCAATAATGTACCAACATTCGATTGAATAGTTGTGATTAATTAAATATGTATACCATTTCCATCCCTATCCAACCATCTGCCATTAACACCAGTACACTCATTGGTATATATACAATTTATGTTATAGAGGTTAACTTACTATTTCACCATCTATTTGTATACATGGGTTACCTAGGATCAGTTTTCAAAAGTACAAAATACAATTATTATTAACATACCCTACATGCACCGAGGATGCCAAGGAAATCAACTCACAAGTTTGACGATCCTTACTCTTTCCCGTTCGTGGTTTGTAAGTGAGAGGCGACGGTACACGTGGGTGGAGGCGTGCTTGCGGCTCTTACGCATGAGCGAGACTGGGCGGCTGCGCTGCGAGTGTGTGCGAGGGGAACGAAGGGGGCCTCGGAGATGGGCGGATACACATGGGGTTGCCGCTGTGTTGTGGATGGCCGGGGGAGGTGTTCGACGGGGAGGAAGCCGCTCGATGCTTGCCGTTGCACGAGGAAGGCGCTGCAGCGGCCTGAGAGCGGCGGCCGCTGCTGTTGCAGTGTGCGGCTGCTGCGACTGGATCCGGCGACACTGCGGCGGTTGATGGGGTCTGCGGGCGGCGCCGCCGCTGTCCCGAGCGGCGCAGCACAGAGGAGATCCGGTGGTAGGAGCCACCACGGCGGAGCACGATGCCAACGGCGTGGAGAGGCAATCGGGTCGGAGGGAGGGTTGAGATCGGAGAGGGTTCGATGAAGATGAAGTGGCGCTGTGCGTACGGTTGCGTGCGAAAGGTTGAGGAGGCGGCTCGTTGCGCTGGGAGAGAATATAAAGAACCTAGGGTTTCTATTATAAAGTCTAAGGGTGGGTGCAGGCCTACGGTTCACGTGAATGGGCCTTATAGGTTTTATTATACTAGCCTTAGGGGTGTAATAATATTTGATGTGTGAGTTGCTGTGAGATGGAAAAATAGGCCCAGGGTTTCTTTGAGATAGGGTAAAGTGCTGATTTGAAAGCCTTGGGTTTATTTTTGTATAGCCCATAACTACCAGTTATAGGTGTGTATGCACGTGAGACGTGTGCGTGCGTGAGTCTAGGTTCGGCCACAGTAAAAACCAAAATGGGGTTGAGTTGAAAATAGGGAGGATTTAGTAATATGTTATTAGAATTTGAAATATAATAATTAGATGGTTAAACTCAAATAAAACTTAGGGTTAAATGTAATAAGTTGGGCCAAACAGTGAAGGTAGGTCAAACGAAGTCCGAAAATTGTGAAATAAATACTGGGGTGACCGGGACGACGAGAGAAAGAAGACAGAGGAGACGGATCACAATTTCGTCGATGAGAAACGAAATTAAAAATAGAAAGGCCTTACGACAAAAGTGAAAATCGTGACGTCTCTACTAACAAGGTCAGATCGGGAGGGAACGACCGTGAAATGATGTTCCCAATTTACACCACAATTTAATACTCTCAGATAGGGTCACAACGGCATATCACTCGGTAGTGTCCGGATGAAAGGTAAGGCTAAGAAAAATACGCGAACTTCAAGTGAGGTACGCGTACAAAGGGTACGGGATCCAACGGCGACTCAAGTTGGGCACACGTCGGGGTTGGCTTGGGTTGACACGTTTTCCCAAGTCGGACACGAGTCACGGAGGCTATCTATAGGTTCAAGCAAGTTTCTAGGGTCCTACTGCGTGCACAGACGACATCTGCTATGCACACAGACCAAATCACTTTACACACAGACCTAATTGTTGTGCACACACAAAATTCAAATTGGTCCGAAAACAGGCCGTTACATCCTACCCACCTTAGAATAAAGTCCGTCCTCGGACTTTCTTAATTTCAGGCATGGTTAGACTCATCTAGTTAACTTTAGTAACTACCCCGATCATTCCTAGCACAGTACTTCAACCAACATATAACCTAATACATATATCTATATACATGCTCAGTAATAATATACATCAATTATTTCCCTACCATTATATCTTGTACTTATAGCTAGGTTAATATTATTCACGCATACATTTCTAACTCATGGAAGTGCCTCCGCACATCCATACCTACGCACAATCATATTCCAACATTCAATAATCACCCCATCATATACAACCATTGTATTATACATATAGTACACATATACTAACCAGGGTATTTAAATTCATCACGAATTTAAAACCGAAAAATACATATATCTACTCAATATAACCTACAAAAGGTATAACCCCTAGTATACATTCAACACACCAATCATAACAATAATACTTAGCTATATTATAACTATTCGCCACAATACCAAATGACAAACAATTTCTTATTACGAGCAATACATAATCACACTATCATATTAATCTATTCCTACAAACACAATGCATCCAGCCTAATAACTATACATATATCACATTTCACACATACTCATTCAAACTTGTAAACC
Source organism: Scilla litardierei (assembly GCA_030789695.1). Taxonomy (NCBI): domain Eukaryota; kingdom Viridiplantae; phylum Streptophyta; class Magnoliopsida; order Asparagales; family Asparagaceae; genus Scilla; species Scilla litardierei. Next base: position 11,900,687 of record CM061131.1, read on the forward strand.
CTTCAGTCATAAATATAGAATAAACCTGTATCTATATATGGTGTAGCTACGCACGTCCAGGTGCGTAGCGTAACCCAGCACAAACACCTATATAACTACATTCATCGAATCCTATCATGCAAGGATATATATAACATTATACTCACATCCGCAAATCACAACCACATTATAAAATACTTACTGAGCATACTCACTCGCTCTCGAGTGAGACTCCAAGATACATACCCAACAATATACAATCTATGTACTTACACACACTCCTATATATCTATATGACACGACTCATCATATGTAGCCTTAGTAAATAGCTAGACATCACTATACAATCATTCACACATCAGAACATGTAATTCATACTTATCACATATATACGTATTTACAATCACGCAACACATTCTTATCCTAGTATCTATAAGCATGTCCACTCGTACTCGAGGGAACACTAAGACTTATATGTATTCACAGGCATTATATATTCACACCTATTATCTTACATAAGTATCTATATTTTTCATGTAATGTATACACGTAATCATTACATTCATCACAATTCACATATTTCATTATTCATCCACAAGCCCACATATACCTAAGTAATAATACTAAGCATGCCCGACAATGATATATATATTCACACGAGCCGGGTATTCCTCCTCATGGATCTACAGGGAAGGCAGAGCAAGCACAAGGCTCTAAAGTGCAGACACTTCCAATATTTGACATCTAGGGTGGTTAAACAACCTCCAACTAATCAGCCCTAATTGGCTGGTCCCAATTATTTTAAACACCAATAAAATTTCCAACTCAAAAGCCCGTTCATGAGAACCTGTTATAATGATCCTGTTGTTCTCCGCTTCAATTGGTTCTTGGCTCAGTTGCCTCTAGGAATCTCTAAAGTGAAACTACCAACCAATCCTAAATTTTCGGGCGTCAGACCTACTTACGATTTCCTTTTCAATCCAAACAACCAAGGCAATCTACTAACTCTTTTCCCATATTTCCTGATCATTGAGCACTCATAAAACCCAAACTTGATCACTTGACTTGATCCAGAATTTCCATTGACACTTAAACTGCTAGTCACTGGTGGCTATAATCCATCCACATGATCTGGAGAAGCCATCGCCTTTCACTACTTCGTAAATTGTAACTGAAATCCAGTGATCAGTACGCACTCGATGCGTATTCGAACGGTCGACTTTGAAACTCCTATGACATTCCCAAGATTCTTATTTCCTTTAAATCACTGTGTCCGAAACAGATCATGGTGTCGATCTTATACAATCCATCATAAGATCAATCTCGTCATCACATTATTACTCTGAATCTCTTCTGTTCATCTCTAATGACCATATTATTTACTTCAACCACGTTACCTCAAAACTCGAGTTATACTGTTGCTACTCTGCTCATATATAAATATGCTCATAATATCCGTTGCATAACATTTCACTTGATCGATGTAGATCTACGCGTTTCGTCGTTAAGACAAGACTTCTAATCACCACACTTCTATCACGAGCAGTACACTAAGAGTCGATCGCATTCCCTCGATTCAATGTTCTCACTTCCATGGTTCCTTGTTAAGTCGAGAATCCAACCTTATAACTATCCTATGTGTTAGAAATACATCACTTTAAACTTCATCTTATTCCTGTATTCTTACTCAAATCCAAACTAGAGGGGGCCAAGGAACTAGTCTAAACCTAACTAACTCATGTTAGACTCGATTATTGTTGGTTGTCTGAATAGTTACTGCAACACTATAGTTTCGATAAATCATTCGATCATGACCTGCATGGGCCACCACAAAAACTGTCACGCCCCGCTTCCCAAAAGATTGAGCAGCGAGGCATGGCCAGCCCGCATAGACTCGAGCCGTTGAGGCTCGGGGTCCAATAAGCGTCTAGGCAAGTTATGATGCGGAGGAGAAGGTCCGATCGAACAATTTAGCATGAAACAACAGATATAGCAGCAAAAGATATTATTCAAACGCAGATGGTAACCAACAAAGAGTTTAACATAAAAGCTAAAACTGTACGTACCGGAGGCAACTAAAGAAGAAAAAGTCTGCTGGGGTCCACAGGTTGTGGCAGCTCTGCCAAGCCTGTGACATGTGCAAAACACATGTCAGCAACGAACTAATGAGACCATAAGTTAATGCAGTTATACAATTCTAGCAGTTCTAAATGGAATTTAAAAGACAACTACACAGGCAGTCCTAGAAAGCAGGAAATAAGTAATGGTTATTCTAATCGATCTGCTAGGGGTGTCCATCTAGTCAGATCGTCTAGGAGTTGTTCATGTAGTTCTATCAATCTTCCAGGGGTGTCCATCTGGTCAGATCGTCTAGGAGTTGTTCATGTAGTTCTATCAATCTGCCAGGGGTGTCCATCTGGTCAGATTGTCCAAGTCTAGAAAAGGTCAAAACGACCGGAATGCATCCCTGCGAAGCAAACAGGGGTGCACCAACTGCGATACAAAGATAAAGCCTAAGGACTCAAGCTGCGTAGGCGGAGGGGAGCTACCCCCCAGGCCCAGCTAGACTCTTTTGTCCTACCCCTCCCGCGAGTCGTTTGTGTTATGGACACGAGCCAACAAACGCTCCATCTAGACACGAGACAAGACAAGGATCACGAATGATATAGCATATCATACTGGAGCGCACCAGTCACGGGTGAGCCAAAGCTGGGGAGCACCAGTTCTCAATGGTCACCCCCGTCGTCGATCCGAAACAAATCATTAATCATGAATGATACTACGTATCATACCGGAGCGCACCAGTCACGGGTGAGCCAAAGCTGGGGAGCACCAGTTCTCAATGGTCACCCCCGTCATCGATTAACTAACCGTAAGCGAGTCGTCCCTGGGCTAGCCAGCAGACGCTCCACAAGAGTAGTGCCAACCTCCGTATAGGAGAGGCCCACGCCTGTGATCTTCTACAAAGATCCACACAATTAAAATGTCTGGCTTATTAATTAGCATGCGAGGTTCAAGTTGCATCTTAAAAGTGGGTTCGAGCAGAAAGTAACATGCGATCATTTTCAAGTATTTTGCAGAAATAAATCTAGCAGTTCTAACATCAATTCTAGAAAAGTATAAAAGCAGTAACTAAAGTCTCATTCCTTGCCTGAAAGATTCCGGCAAGGATGTAGTCCAGCAGGGTCTGGGTCAACCAACGGATCTACTGAACCCCAACACGACGTGAGAGCTTCTCTGACGTCGGGTAGCGACATCAGGGGTTGGATTTCGGTAGCCTATAAGGTAACGGTGTAGGCTCGGAAAAGGTAACGAGTCGCGAAGAAAAACGTATTATATCTGCGACATTGGATTAACATTAAGCGAAGGAACTATTAACCAATTAAAATAAACTACACCTAACCTGCTATTAACTCATTGGTAATGGCATGTATGAACACTAACCCCCAGATATACATATACATCTAAATCTCATTATAAATTGACTTAATAATAAACCAACTAATGTAATGACATCATGTAAGCTCACATAAGTGTAGCTGGATTAAGGGTTCAATGAGTATCCCAGATATAAAGTCATGTTGCATTGATTACTAACAACTTAATATTACAAGTATACATGTGTTTATTCAATAATGTACCAACATTCGATTGAATAGTTGTGATTAATTAAATATGTATACCATTTCCATCCCTATCCAACCATCTGCCATTAACACCAGTACACTCATTGGTATATATACAATTTATGTTATAGAGGTTAACTTACTATTTCACCATCTATTTGTATACATGGGTTACCTAGGATCAGTTTTCAAAAGTACAAAATACAATTATTATTAACATACCCTACATGCACCGAGGATGCCAAGGAAATCAACTCACAAGTTTGACGATCCTTACTCTTTCCCGTTCGTGGTTTGTAAGTGAGAGGCGACGGTACACGTGGGTGGAGGCGTGCTTGCGGCTCTTACGCATGAGCGAGACTGGGCGGCTGCGCTGCGAGTGTGTGCGAGGGGAACGAAGGGGGCCTCGGAGATGGGCGGATACACATGGGGTTGCCGCTGTGTTGTGGATGGCCGGGGGAGGTGTTCGACGGGGAGGAAGCCGCTCGATGCTTGCCGTTGCACGAGGAAGGCGCTGCAGCGGCCTGAGAGCGGCGGCCGCTGCTGTTGCAGTGTGCGGCTGCTGCGACTGGATCCGGCGACACTGCGGCGGTTGATGGGGTCTGCGGGCGGCGCCGCCGCTGTCCCGAGCGGTGCAGCACAGAGGAGATCCGGTGGTAGGAGCCACCACGGCGGAGCACGATGCCAACGGCGTGGAGAGGCAATCGGGTCGGAGGGAGGGTTGAGATCGGAGAGGGTTCGATGAAGATGAAGTGGCGCTGTGCGTACGGTTGCGTGCGAAAGGTTGAGGAGGCGGCTCGTTGCGCTGGGAGAGAATATAAAGAACCTAGGGTTTCTATTATAAAGTCTAAGGGTGGGTGCAGGCCTACGGTTCACGTGAATGGGCCTTATAGGTTTTATTATACTAGCCTTAGGGGTGTAATAATATTTGATGTGTGAGTTGCTGTGAGATGGAAAAATAGGCCCAGGGTTTCTTTGAGATAGGGTAAAGTGCTGATTTGAAAGCCTTGGGTTTATTTTTGTATAGCCCATAACTACCAGTTATAGGTGTGTATGCACGTGAGACGTGTGCGTGCGTGAGTCTAGGTTCGGCCACAGTAAAAACCAAAATGGGGTTGAGTTGAAAATAGGGAGGATTTAGTAATATGTTATTAGAATTTGAAATATAATAATTAGATGGTTAAACTCAAATAAAACTTAGGGTTAAATGTAATAAGTTGGGCCAAACAGTGAAGGTAGGTCAAACGAAGTCCGAAAATTGTGAAATAAATACTGGGGTGACCGGGACGACGAGAGAAAGAAGACAGAGGAGACGGATCACAATTTCGTCAATGAGAAACGAAATTAAAAATAGAAAGGCCTTACGACAAAAGTGAAAATCGTGACGTCTCTACTAACAAGGTCAGATCGGGAGGGAACGACCGTGAAATGATGTTCCCAATTTACACCACAATTTAATACTCTCAGATAGGGTCACAACGGCATATCACTCGGTAGTGTCCGGATGAAAGGTAAGGCTAAGAAAAATACGCGAACTTCAAGTGAGGTACGCGTACAAAGGGTACGGGATCCAACGGCGACTCAAGTTGGGCACACGTCGGGGTTGGCTTGGGTTGACACGTTTTCCCAAGTCGGACACGAGTCACGGAGGCTATCTATAGGTTCAAGCAAGTTTCTAGGGTCCTACTGCGTGCACAGACGACATCTGCTATGCACACAGACCAAATCACTTTACACACAGACCTAATTGTTGTGCACACACAAAATTCAAATTGGTCCGAAAACAGGCCGTTACACACCCCTTCCGTCTCGAGGGCTGTTTGCGTCCTACCGAACGCCTCAGCAGGCCTCACTGATCCCCCCGGGGGTTCGGTGCCCCTTGATTTGGCCTTGGCGAGCCGGCCGGCGGAGGACTCCGTTCCTCCGGGGGACCGTTCCTTCTTGGAGCTGTCCCCCGTGGACATACTTTCGGATTCTCTGGTCGGTCACCTCCGACAGGTTCGAATTCTTGTCATTTTCGGACAGTTGTCTTGCCCTTCGATCTTCCTTGGTATAATCCACCTCCCATTCGTTTGCAGGCCACCGTGATGGCTGTTGAGGCACAGCGCCGGGCGACCCAGTTGAGAAGCCTCGAGGATTCCCTAAATCGGGAACGCGCCTGGGCTGGGGAGGCTGACGTGGCCCTTCAGGGTGCCCGCATGGAAGCTCGGCAGCAATGTCGTCGTGCCGACGAACTCGAGTCTCAAGTACATGATCGCAAGCGAAAGCTTGAGGACGTCCATGACTTGAGCCGGGAAGCGGAAGAGAAGTTCCGGCGGGAGAGGGAGGATCTCTGGGGCCAACTCGCCGAGCTGTGTCGGAGGCTCTGTTTTGCCGAGGAGGCTGAGAAGGGCGTCGACACGGCCATAAGGCCGAAGATTGCGTCGGTCCTGAGGGAGGTCTTCGGAACTTATAAGGACCTCCTTGCCCCTCGCATAGTGGAGGTCGTCAGGGAGTCATTCCGGCAGTTTGCGGAGCTCGCCCGGGCGCCGATCCTCCCTCCACCGGGACACACCGATCCCCACTGCTCGGAGCAAGGCGAGGCCCCGGATGACGCTGTCTCTCGCGCTCTGGACCCCTGAAGAGCCCTTGTATCTTGTCCCCTTTCTTGGGTGACAAATTTTGTTGTCAACAACAGTGCTCCGGGCCCCGGGCGACGCTGTCTCTCGCTCTTCGGACCCCTGAGAAGCCCTTGTATCCTGTCCCCTTTCTTGGGTGACAAATTTTGTTGTCAACAACAGTGCTCGAGAGGACATTGCTGAGTGATATGTAACTCATACCATTAATGAAAATGATATCTTTTAGTCAGTTCTTCTTGCGCCACTGTTCTCTTTTTCGGGGGTTCTCCCCTTTGGAATAGCCTTCAATGTTCCTAGACCGGACGGGCGTCGCCGTCCTTATCAGCGGTGCTGTCCCAAGCTTGTCTGGCTTGGGGCGTCATTCTTCCCGCCGAGTCTGACCATCGGGGTGATTGTCCTCAGCCAGGCGAGCGGGTGGGTTACTCGATCCGCGAGAAAGATCATCCCTTGGCTTGTGGCCGGCTGTCATGCTCGTCGGCCGGGGGGAGTTGCCCCCAGCCTTATGAGCGGGTGCTTCGCTCGGTCCGCGGGGGCAAGCACCCCTCGGCTTATGACCGGGCGTCGTGCTCGTCGGCTGTCATGCTCGTCGGCCAGGGGGAGTTGCCCCCAGCCTTATGAGTGGGTGCTTCGCTCGGTCCGCGGGGGCAAGCACCCCTCGGCTTATGACCGGGCGTCGTGCTCGTCGGCTGGGGGAGTTGCCCCCAGCCTTAGGAGTGGGCGATTTGCTCGGTCTGTGGGGGTGAGTACTCCTCGGCTTATGACCTACGAAGGAGATTTGTTCGGTGGCGAGGAGAGTGGCCCCTCGGCTTACGGCCGACGAAGGAGATTCGTTCGGTGGCGAGGGGAGTTACCCCTCGGCTTACGGCCGACGAATGAGACTCGTTCGGTGGCGAGGGGATCGGCCCCTCGACTTACGGTCGACGAAGGAGATTTGTTTGGTGGCGAGAGGAGTTACCCCTTGACTTACGGCCGACGAAGGAAATTCGTTCGGTGGCGAGTGGAGTTGCCCCTCGACTTACGGCCGACGAAGGAGACTTGTTCGGTGGCGAGGGGAGTTATCCCTCGACTTACGGTCGACGAAGGAAATTCATTTGGTGGCGAGGGGAGTTGCCCCTCGACTAACGGCCGACGAAGGAGATTCGTTCGGTGGCGAGGGGAGTTGCCCCTTGACTTACGGCCGACGAAGGAGATTCGTTCGATGGCGAGGGGAGTTACCCCTCGACTTACGGCCGACGGAGGAGATTCGTTCGGTGGCGTGGGGAGTTGCCCCTTGACTCACGGCCGACGGAGGAGACTTGTTCGGTGGCGAGGGGAGTTGCTCCTCGACTTACGGCCGACGAAGGAGACTTGTTCTGTGCCGAGGAGAGTTATCCCTCGACTTACGGCCGACGAAGGAAACTTGTTCGGTGGCGAGGGGAGTTGCCCCTTGACTTACGGCCGACGAAAGAGTGAGTCGGCTAACCGGGGGAGTTGCCCCGGCCCTTCGACCGATCCGTTCGTTCGGTGTCGAGGGGAGCTACCCCTCGACTTACGGCCAACGAAGAAGTGGGCCCTTGTAATTCGGGCTGATCCATATTAGTCGGACCGCGGTTGCCTTGATTGAGTCCTTCTACGTGTCCTGAATCGTCTGCTCAAAACAGGTGATAGAGTTTGCATTGACAGTGTATGCCTTCATTTCCGTGAGACAATACATTTGGAGTAATGAAAAAAGGAAAAGGCGACAAGACACAGGGGAGGTTCTGGTAGGGTAGCCCTCCCCTGGTGGAGCGGCGGATGTTTACTCTATCTCCTCACTCGATGATACGCGCAACTGTCTACACCACGTTCACCCCTTTTCCCCTGTCCTGCTGTTTGGACGTTCCTTCTCCTGAGGCAGGGTCGTTGGCAGAGTTCTTTAGATGCCCCCGGCTCACAAGCTTCTCGATGTCTTTCTTTAGGTGCCAACAGTCGTCGGTATCGTGCCCGTTGTCTTTGTGGTATTTGCAGTACTTCTCTTCATCCCTCCCGCCTCTCTTTGTCCTTCGGGGAGGTCGGCTCATGTGTCCCTCCTTCTGGGCATGCACTAGGATCACGTCCGTGACGGTGGTCGCCAAGGAGTGCCGGGGCTCGTCCCTCCGTGGTCTTCCTCTGGTCCGCTTCTCTTGTCGATGCTCCTCCGTGCCGCGACGCTCATTCTCATCGCGCTTGGTCCCGCGCCTGGTCTTGCCCTCGTCCACTGCCAGGGCCTCTTCCGTCAGCATGAAGCGTTCGGCTCGGGCCATAATTCCGGCGATGTCCTTCGGTGGGTCGCTGTGTAGTGATTTCTTCAAGCCCCTATGTCGTAGGCCCTTTTTCAGGGCCGCTTTCACAACCAGTTCGGGGCAGCTATCCACGCTTAATCGCTCCACGTTGAAGCGACGCATAAAGTGTCTCAGGGATTCGGCCGGTCCATGTACCACATTGAACAAGTGTTCCGAATCAGGTCTTATCTGCCGCCCGGCCATGAATTGCTTGCAGAACAACTGGGTGAGCTCCTCGAAGCTGTCTATCGACCGACCGGGCAGGCTGAGGTACCAGGTCCGAGCGGCCCCCCGTAGGGTGGAGTAGAAGCCCCTGCAAAGCAGGGTGTCATCGGCCCCCTGGAACGCCATGACCCCCTCGTAATCCATTACATGGTCCGCGGGGTCGCTAACGCCGTTGTATTTCTCCAGCGTCGGTACCTTGAAGTTCGCGGGTATCCGCGCCTCGGTTATCCTCCAAGTCAGGGGGCATCGTTCTCCGCTGATGCACCCGGGTCGCTCTCCTTTGCCCGCCTCCTTGCCGTTCGGCTGCAACGAGGGGGCCGACAGAAGCTTGACCTCCTCATGGGTTCTTGCCAGTTTGGGTGCCGGGCTCGATTGGTGCAAACGTTCTTTCCGGTTCTTCTGGCGGTGGGCCTTTGCTCGTTGGCTGCCTCCGCTATGGTAAGACCGGACGCTCGCTGATCGGCGATCATCCCGCCTACGTTTGTGCGATCCCGGACGTGCAGACGAGGCCGTCCTTGAGATGTCGCACGTCCGCTCTGAGTCCCCCCCATTTCCCTCTCTAAACGAGGTGGGAGTGCGAGATCGCTCCGGGGAAAAACCAGGCATGGTGAACCTCCTTTCCGTGTTCTGCATTCCTTTTCCGTGGTTGGTAACCACGGCGGAACGAAGAGGTCGGCGATCCTCTTCTTGGCGAGAGGCACGTCCCTCCCCACCCTCAGGGGTGGGAGTGCTGCTAACGAGCTGCTGAATCGTCGCGACTAAAGTTTGGATGTTGGCGTTGGTCTCCTGCGCGTAGGCTCAGAGTTGCCCATGCGTGGCCAGCTGGGCGTTGTCGGTCTCCCCGGCGGAGCAACCGTTCAGGGTCTCGACGGGGGCGTGGTACACGCCCTCCTCCGGGATGGGTGGCATGCGCCCTAGGCCATTGCTGATTGGTTCCATTTTGGTGGTTTTACGTGGGTGTTAGTTCGTTCCCACTGACGGCGCCAGATGTTTACCGGTGTTTTCTCACCACAGCTCGTTAACCGTCGGTTGTATGGTCAACGTGGTCAAGGGGCCGACTTGGGGGTCCCTTGGGTTCGCCGAGCCCGCTTGTTCTCTGCATTGGAGAGCTGAGGGGAAGCCTCGGCTCGGTGGGTCGTGCTCGGCCTCGGTCGGATCCGCGTCGAGGGGTAGCCTCGGTGCCTTGCAAGCGGGATGATGCCTGTGCAGCCGTCCGCCTGATGACTGCGATGGGGGTAGCCGACCGACGCTGAGGGGTAGCCCCGGTGCCTCGGATGTCTTCTTCCTGGACAGATGAGGAAACTCGTCAGTGAGGCCGGACCTAGGTTCCGGCCAAATCCCCTCCGATGCCTAAGTCAGGTCAAAGTCTGAAAGGATACTCGACGGGGGAGATCCGGCTTGCAAGGAAGCCGGAACGTCAACCCAGGCGGCGCGAGTAAAGGGGGAGGGAGGAAATGGAGTGGCGAAAGCCTAGGTCGTTGATGGAGTACCTCTCTGTTGATTACCTGAGTCTCAATCCCCCTCTCCGTCATCCTAGCCTTCCCCTTATAGGGTCTTTCGTGATTGCCACACGTCCTGCCTCCTCTCACGAACTCACAATCCGCCTCCGCCTCCTCCCACTCGCGCGTCGTGGAGGGGTGGCCCATTAACGGGTCCGCTAATGGCCATCATGGAATCGCGGATTCAGAGGGACGGTTAATCCGGACGAATGGGGGTCAGTCGGGTGTCCCTGAGGGCGAGGTGGCTGGGCCTTCAGCCCCGTCCGTGGGCCCCCAATTCGGGCGGGCCCGTCTTCTCTAGTGGGCTTCTCCTTTGAGGTCGGGCCGTGGGCCGTTGTATTTCGAGCTCGTTGATATTAGTCGTAACAATTCTGTTAACTAGTCAAAATCTATTTAAGGTCTTAGTTGCATCACCATGATCCAAAATTCAATAAAAACATCAACATGATCAACTCATAATCCAAAAAATGTCAGGGCCAAAGTTCCCTAAAGCAACAGCCTTCTCACAATCCATCAAAAAATGAATTTTTTTTTTTTGGATTTAGGATTTGGCGGGTCATTGGAATTGGGCCGGGTATCGGGCAGAGTGGGCGAGTGTCATCATCCCTAGCCCGAAATCCATTCGGGTCAATTTTTCGGGTTAGGGCCAACCCAATGCTAAGAAGAGTTATGGGCCAGGCTTTTCGCGGCGGCCCGGTTGAGTATCGGGCTAGCACGAATGTTGGGTAATATGCGATTCATATTTCTCTTCATTTCTTCATATGTGATATTTTCCTCTAGACTAGTACACAGATGGGCCTAAATGGATTGGATTGGCACGCATCGTCTCTGTCATGTAATTTGCACATCATAACCAGTAATGAATCGACCTCGGGATGAGGCCCATCTGTTGCTTGACATTTATTTCCCGAAAAGAAGAAAAGAAACACACCACTCATGTTTCCTGAAAGCAATACAGTTACAGAGCAACGAAACTAAACCCAATTAAGAAAGCCACTAATTTTCCTAGTTTGGATCACAGCTTTCTCAGTAGTAGGACTAAAGACATGGAACATATGTCCCTCCCCTTCAGTCTCAAAAATCTCCACCTCCCCTCTCCATCCACCGTCCCTCAGCTTCTCATAGTAACTCCTTCCTCCATCTCTTAAGATATCCTTCTCTGCCACACACACCAGCACTCGCTTACACGCCAACCCCGACAGGCTCGGAGCGCCGCCCGCCATCGGATTTATCCGGTGGTCGTCGACGGCGCCAGTCGTCGATGGACATGTCATCTTCCATGTTTTCTCCATATCTGAGTCCATCTCCTTTCCTTGTAAAAAGTATGGGTGCATCATTACCATTCCTTCAATCTGAACACCACACCCCAACCGTTCGCATCCAGCTCTCATCGCCATGTGGTGGACTATGTTCCCTCCAGCGCTGTCGCCGGCCAAAAACAGACGCCCGAAGTCTGCGTGATCGGTGAGCCACGGGTCCGAGCCACCCTCCGCATGCGACGCAACCCAGTTGAGCGCCTGCCAGGAGTCGTCGTATGCTGCGGGAATCGGATGCTCGGGCGCGAGCCTGTAGTCGACAGATACGACGATAGCGTTGAACCGAGCCACGAGTGGGTTGAGATAGTGGTGGCACAAGGAGCCGAATGGCGATCCAAGGAAAAAGGCTCCCCCATGATAGTAAACGATGACGGGCAGCTTTGTGGGTGCATCGACGACGAGTGTCGGGAGATAGAGGCGCGCCGAGACGCCTGTTTGCGGATCGATCACGGTGTCTTTTGACGATACGCCGATCTGTGTGTCGACTGATGCAGGGACCAAATCATGTAGTCCGAAACGCTCCACTCGCCCGCTTTTGTATACATGAATAAAAGGCGATTCGAATTGGATTTCGTCGTCGGAGGCCATTGAAAGTGCTCAGATCAAAAAGTCTTGGAAGAAGAAATAATCGGGGGACTGAGGAGAAGGGTGAGAAAAATGTCAATATATAGATAAGGAAGCAATTAATGCTTTGAATTCATTCAATCAAATGATGAAGCAAGTAGCTTTCCATCTACTCCACTGATGTTTCCTTCTAGAGAAATGAAACACTTGGCGTGATTACTATAAAATAGCAATTGTTGGCTAGTTGGTCTTTGCATTCAAGCTAACCACACACTTTACACACCATCGATGCAAGATATGTTAGGTGAGAAGTCCCCGCATGCACAAGAAAAGGAGCAATATTCTACTTCAAGCAACAGAACTGGCTTCATTCATAAGCTAGTATGAAAGGATGCGATGAAAAGATGACGGTCCACTGCTTATATATATATGAATCCTTGTAATTTCCCCGACTCCAAATGAGTACTTGTAATTAGGACTAATTGTAACATTTTTTTATAGGAACCAAAGTTTTTGATTGTAGGAAGTAGTCTTTATGAATTTGTTTTGGCTGACAGGCACCATATTTTACAGAAACCACGAGAGTATGCGGTAGGTTGCTGACGAGGGGCTGATGTGAAGTGGGGCCGTGGACACTGAAATCTCTTGAAATTAAAGGCCACCTCCATGATAGTAAACGATGGTGGTTGAGTTTCCAATGGCCTTCTGGATGGCTTTATTTTGTAGTCTTTCTGGCATATAATTTTATTAAGGGTTATTTAGTACCGACTGTGTTTTCTCCGAAATTAGCAACACTCCCGTATGGTTTCAATAATTAGTAAGCCCTATTGTATCCAATTTGGACTCCCCCGCCTATAGGAAGACCTCCCTAAACAGGAGTAAGGGGTCCAAAATTGGGTGACATAGATGGGTCTTACTAATTATTGAAACCATAGGGGGGTGTTGCTAATTTCGGAGAAAACACAGGGGGTCGATACTAAATAACCCTTTTATTAATGATCTTGAAATCATTATCGTATGGCCTCAATCATCGCCTATTTTTGTTAGTAGTGATGTTTGGACCCTAATGCGGCTCAATGTCAATGAGAGCCAAGTGGTTTTTCGTCATGTGTGCCTTTTTATGTCAGATCTTCAACATCTCTGAGCATAATTAGCATGTAGCTTAATTTTACAGCAATGATCGACGAACATGTTCGTTGAAATCAAAGGTTTTCAGCCTTTAGGAGAAATTAACTGCATATATCATTGCCTTGTTTCTTGTCCCGTGCTTCAACTAGAACGAGTGCTAGAGACCGAGAAAGCTGCAGATCTTATTGGTCTGTGCCTCAGCTTGCTCACTGGCAGGCTTCATTACATGAAATACGTGGCCTTCCCCAAGAGCCTCAAAAAACTCCAGCTTCCCTTTCCATCCACTCACCTTCAACTTCTCATAGTAAGCCCTTCCCCTATCCCTCAACGGATCAGCCCCTCCAACGCACACCAGAACGCTGTCGCAACCCATGCCACTCAAGCTTGGTGCGCCATCTGCCATCGGATTGATGCGACAATCATCGTCAAACCCTGTCGTCGAAGGACACACCGCCATCCACAATCTCCTCAACCCTGAACTCATCCGTGTGTTGAATGCGTCGGACTCGCTCACCTCGGTCTCCAAGAAGTAAGGATGGATCAACACCAGCCCTCTGATGCAAACGTCGTTTACCAACTGATCCGTTCCTGCTCGCATGGCCATGTGGTGGGCTATGTTGGCCCCTGCACTGTCGCCCGACAAGTAAACACGGCTAAAATCAGCATGGTCGGTGAGCCACGCGTCGTCGCCGGCCACAGCATGGGATGCAACCCACTGAAGAGCAAGCCAGGAGTCCTCATATGCAACGGGGACTGGGCTCTCCGGCGCAAGGCGGTAGTCCACCGAAACCACCACCATGTTGGCCTTTGCAACGAGGGAGTTTAGATAACCATGGAGCGGGGCCGTCGAGGCTGAACCATAGCAAAAACCACCCCCGTGGTAGTAAACAAGGACAGGGAGCTTCTTGGGCGAATTTCCGACGAGCTTTGGGAGGTACAGGCGTGCTGACACGCCGATCTCTGGGAGGATCACCTTGTCCTTTGATGAAACTCCGGTGGCAGGGTCGATGGATGGCGGGCTGAGATCGATCATATCGAATCGTTCGATGTGACGATCCTTGTAAATACGAAAGAAAGGCATAGCATCGACTAGGACTTCGTCTTTAGGATCCATTGCGTTGGGGTAACTAGATAGTAATGAAATTGAGGTGTTGCATATCGAGCATTATATATCAGTAGGCACAGTACATGAAGAATCCAGCATTGCCGCAATCTTAGAAAGAACTAACCATTAATGTCCAATGGTTACATATCGATCGGTCGATGAGTCCTATATTTTTTCCTGGACTAGCCGGACAGTTCTTTTCGAAGCGATGAGCACAAAGCTTTGTTTAACCAGTTGGCTTTTGTTCCGTAAGAATGGTTAAAAGATTTTTGCATTTGTGCTTGTTCGTAGTGGAATTTTGCTGGACTGGTGATTTTGGAGAAAATGGGCTAACTACCACCGGTAAATCAATAGTTTTAATTTCTATCACCCATTTTAAAAAGTTTGCTAGAATAACACCCCCCTAAAAAAGAGACTAAAATACCCTCTTCGTTCCCAAACACTAAAACCCAACAAAATCAAATCCACTTGCGAAAACAAGTGCAGAGGACGACGTTCTCCCTCCGGCGAGCGAAGCCCAGCACCTCGCACCGCCTCGAACTCCCCTCGACAGCCTCGACACCGCTCATCACCACCAGCCCACAACCCAACGCCGACAACACCCCGCATATATGTCTACGTCAACGCCGAACTCCGACCACCCCGCTTCGCCGTACTCCGACCACCCCGAATCTACGGCAAGGCCTCGTCGTACTCCGACAAAGCCCTATGAGCCAATTTGCGCCAATTTGCGCCAATATACATTACGTATCGTGACGTATATTGGCGCATATTGGCGTAAATTGGCGCAAATTGGCTCATAGGGCTTTGTCGGAGTACGGCGAGGCCTTGCCGTAGATTCGTGGTGGTCGGAGTACGGCGAAGCGGGGTGGTCGGAACCCAACGCCGACAATACCCCGCATATACGTCTACGTCGGCGTTGAGTTCCGACCACCCCGCTTCGCCGTACTCCGACCACCCCGAATCTACGGCAAGGCCTCGTCGTACTCCGACAAAGCCCTATGAGCCAATTTGCACCAATATGCGCCAACATACGCCAATATACGTCATGATACGTGACGTATATTGGCGTATATTGGCGCAAATTGGCGCAAATTGGCTCATAGGGCTTTGTCGGAGTACGGCGAGGCCTTGCCGTAGATTCGGGGTGGTCGGAGTATGGCGAAGCGGGGTGGTAGGAGTTTGACTTCGACGTAGACGTATATGCGGGGTGTTGTCGGCGTTGGGTTGTGGGCTGGCGGTGATGAGCGGTGTCGAGGCTGTCGAGGGGAGTTCGAGGCGGTGCGAGGTGCTGGGCTTCGCTCGCCGGAGGGAGAACGCCGTCCTCTGCACTTGTTTTCGCAAGGGGATTTGATTTTGTTGGGTTTTAGTGTTTGGGAACGAAGATGGTATTTTAGTCTCTTTTTTAGGGGGGGTGTTATTCTAGCAAACTTTTTAAAATGGGTGGTAGAAATTAAAACTCTTGGTTGACCGGTGGTAGTTAGCCCATTTTCTCGGTGATTTTGTATCACATGATGTCACAGAAAACAGTACCGGCTAATTGGAAATATACTGTACATACCTGAACAAGATGTCTCAGAAACTCCGTGGACAACTTAAAGAGACGCAAACTGAGTTCTAGAACTTTGAAGCCTCCTACTAATTCCACAGAATTAAAAAGTAGATTATATCCAACTCCAATCAAACGGTTCATGTGCAACTTGCCAGCTTCAAAAGCTGCCATAACATCTCTTCTAAGTGTGTTTCTAGGCACCTTTTTAAATGTGGGGTTCAGTGCTACTTGGTTAAAACGTTCTACTGAGGAGCTTTCCCCATAACTTAAAGGTAATTCTTGGCATAGAACTAGTCTAGCCATCTCCTTTCGCATTGTGTCAGAAGAATACAAAAAAGCAGACAAAGAGCTAGAATTAGCTGTTAAGTTTAACGTTGTTTGTCTAGCCTCTCTTTTTTTATGTGCTTCTGTGTGTCTTTTCAGATGTGTTGTGCCATCTTTGGCTGTGCAATTGAAATCTGATCTACAGATTTTGTAAAAAGCCCTAAGTCCTTTTCTAGGCACTGTTTCTAGTGAATATATAGTTATCCCAAACAGCAGATTTTTGTTTTCTGCTTTGGGATGCTTGTGAAGCAGTGGGGCCAGCAGTAGTAGAAGGGGTTGAAGTGTGTGCAGAAGCAGAAAATCCTGGTGTACCCACTATGGGGCTATTACTATCCTTCCATTCTTGTTGTTCATTTGGAGTCATTTCCCGAAAGTCCGGTGTTTCAATAGGGTTGTTCAGCAAATTTTGAAAAAAACCATATTCTTCAGTGTTAAAATTAGCGGTAACAGATCTACGTGGGTTGTTTGATCCGGCCATTATGCTAATTTAATAATAAAAGGAACCTGATTGCAGATAGAGCCGCAGTGAGGTAGCAGTCTAGCAGCTGATCGGATCACTGAGTCGGTTGCAGGAGACGGTGCTTGAAAGTTGAGATGCGGAAGTGTAGAGGTAGCAGCCGTATCTTGAGAGCGCAGTGAGATGAGAGCAATAGCTTGAGAATATAGAGAAATTTGAGAGTAGAGAATTTTAGAATTGTGAAGAAATTGGTATGAATGGGTGGGGTATTTATAGGATTTCTTAAGCCCAAAAAGACCAAAATAACCATCCAATATGACCGTTTTATGGCTGTTGGGGCTGTTTTTTGGTCATTTTGGTCAAAATTAACCAAAATACCCCCCAATTTAGCTGTTTATAGCTATTGGGGGGGTATTTTGGTCAAAAAGATCAAACCCCCCCCCCCAACAGCCATAAAAATGGTTGTTGGGAAGGGGGGCAGGCTCGCGGCCCGCCGGGCAGCGGGGCGGGCCGGGCCTGGTCAACGGCCCGGCCCGGGTTGACCGGGCCGACCCGAAATCCGGGCCGGCAGGCCATTTGGCCACCTTGATGTGCAAGGCAAAAAGATAAAAGAAAAGGTACAACGCACGCTTAATTAAGTATTGATCAAAAGTGTGACAGGCTAACAACTCAAACAGGTAAAGAAACCACTAAAAATGTTATGTACAATTAAAATACGAAATAAAGTAAGCTATTGAACTGAAGTATAACAGGCTAAGAATGTAACAAAACCACAAGACAGTGCATGCATATGAATTTGTAATCTACTACTATATTGTTAATGTTTATATGTTATGAGAATGTAAAATTTAAACCAATTCTAAACCGTGACTCATACTGGAGAACACGATATGCAATCCGAAGACCACCTTAGACCTCGAAGAGCTACCCCCGGGCCGAGTCCAAAACAGAAATAAAAAGGCACCTTGTATCCCTCCAACGATCCATACAGATATATGAAATGGGACTCATTAGGTAAACATATTTATGATAGGACCTCCCAGATACGGGGCGAAAGCATGGCTCTAATCACTCTCGCACTCTCTCTAGTTTGAGTTTTCCAAAACCCGTTAGTCTGAAGTGTAATATCATTATAAATATTTAATTTTTGTCAGATGTGAAGTTTAGAGACAAGTACCTTTTTGAATTGTTTTCATGGTTTTCATGTCATAATTTGATGTCTCGAGAGTATTGCTTAGAATCGTATCAGTTGTAGCACACCAATCATTTATTATGAAAATTACTTAGCATGCACCATATATAATGTGGATGAGACAGTCTCTCAAAAGCTAAGGTGCCGCATCTTTTATAAATCCACTTAATTAAGGGGTACTACCTCAACATTCTTGTATTCAACATTTCAAGAGTCAGGTATCAATCTCCAACATGTACAACATGAGAGAGTAATTATCAATTCCATGTACTGTCACAGTTCAACACAATACCCAACCTAAACTACGCATATTCAAGATGACAAACAAAATTACAGTAGTTATTCCATGCGATAAAGTATTTTTCATGAGAATTTGGAAGGGAAGTGGCAAATTCCTAGATTAGCATGTGTCCTTGGTTGAGATTGATCCAAGCTCCCATGGTAATTTTGGACCAATATGTAATTTCCAAGTTTTTAAACACAAAATTCAACCTAAAGACTAAAATTAAAAATAAGCTAGAAATCCATTTAAAATGCTGAAATTACATTCATGAAATGTGAAATTCAGTACGCAGTAATGAATCTTAAGAACAACGCAGCAACACACAGCAAACAGAGACACACAAGACTTGGTAACGCAGTTCGGTGCGCACACCTACATCTGCGGGGCCACGCCCAGAAAAGTAGAATACTTCACTATGAAAATCAGAGAATACAAACTCTAATAACCACGCTTCTATAAGGAAGAATACACTCTCCCTTAACACAAACCGTGAGGGGTGATCACAATCAACCCCGTGAAGTATTCTTGGCAAGCTCCCCTTGCCAGCAAGCTCCCCTTGTACCACCGACTGGATCAACTCCCTTGATCCTACGTGCGTAGTAGTCGGCCTCCCTCCCGGAGTAATCTCATCAAAATTTTATAACCAAGTCCGTGACCTAGCCGTCAATTGCTCCGAACCCTAAAAACAAGTCGCCCCGCAATCCCCGGTTCAATCAGCACTGATACAATCTGATCTATATGCCGTTCGTCAACTTCAATACCCGCAACTTCTATAGCAAGAAGGAGATCCCTGAATATCCGCATGAGATCGTTGCCAGGATATTGCCGGCGAAAATCTCTCCAACCGTTTCACAACAAGATAACAAGAGATATACAGCCGATCAAATCTATAACAGTTAATAACCTCCATAAATACCTGAACTGTTAAATATGGAGATAAAAGATTACGCGGACGCTAGTCGCACGTCCTCGAATACTTTGAGCAGTCGATCGTCGCATATAGACTTAGCATGTTGAACATCCTGGTACAACAAACTGTTCAACAATTCATCCAACAACCTAACTGATTCGATTCTCTTCTTCAGATGGCAGTGGCTCAGATGTAACAAAACGTACAACAAAATGTCCAACATTCCTCAGATAACTTGTCTAAAAACTTCAAGAAGTAAAGAGCAAGTGACGATAAGCAGAGTGCCACATATGACAAGTAATGCATTCATGAATAGCAAGTATCAAACCTAACAATCTCCCCTTTTGTCATTTAGTGGCACAACACACGGTATGATATTCAACGAAGACCAGATTGAAGAAGAAGGTAGGATGACATCTATTCAATCAAAAAAAACTGCTGTGTCCAGACCAAGACAAAAAGGGCTGTAACTCAAGAACTGCAACTAACCATCATACACCACTACAGGAACAGGGACGATAACAACACAGCACCATACTCCCCTTCACAAAGAGCCCCTCAGACTACCCCACACACAGTAATACCTCCATGACTTGCAAACTAGCCAATAAAATGTATCAACAGACAACACAAGAACAAAAATATCATACCGTTCTCCCCTTTTGAGCCACAAAGGACACACAGAATCAATCAGTGATCTTCAGAAAGACCACTTCTCAGAGCGGACAGCTTGTTCTGCAGCAGCAACTTGTGACTATTCAAAAGAACCCGCTGGCTTTCGAGAATCAAAAGATGCTCATCGACGTTCTGAATAGCAGTTTCCAGGAACTGTATATCCACCACACTTGTTGAGGAGGAGGTGGCAGCCGCAGCATGACTAAGTGGAGGAGTCTGTGATTCAGGAGACACTGTGGAAGAAGGTTCAGCATCTTGAGACGGGGAGGGTGTCGAAGGAACACCATGAAGAGAGGGTATCACTTCTGTGATATCATCAATTTTTCCAGCCACTGACTTTGTCGTATATGAAATACCGTCACATGATAAGGGAAGATCAGAAGGAGACAGGGGCACCCTTTGAGCCAGGAGCATCATGGATATGAGAGCTCCATGAGGTAAAGAAGTGCCAGAGGAGGATAACTCTGCAAAAGACAATATAGAGTCAAAGATGATCCTGCCCAAATTGAAAGCCTGAGAAGTGCCTGCAGAGAACAACAACTTGCACATGTCCCGAGTAACCACTGAAACATTGGAAGTAGGTAGCCAGTTTCTCGTGGCAATTCTGTACAGAACAAAATACTTGGCTGTAAGAGTAGATGAGGGAAAGGTAGACGATTTCTTAGGCCAACACTTGAACTTTCCGGCTGTCATAACATGAATCAGTCTGTCAATCTCCACTCCAGTGGACTCGCCGAAAGCAGGAACAGATTGGGGGCATTTCCATTCTAATAATTTGTTCAGGGTGGAAGGAGAGAATGAAATAATCTTTCCTCTAACATAATTTCTGAAACTCCAACGAGAAGACCCATCACAAGCAGATTTGGATAAGTTACAGTAAAATTCTCTCACCAATACCGGATAGTAGACGCTGAAACAGGTGGCAGCATGAAACAATCCGAGATCCTTCAGAATAGATGCTATCTGAGTCTTATCAAAGGAAGACATGTTCAGAACCTTCTCAGGAATTAAGAATCTCTCAGAGTAAGACGCCCATCTGTTCTTACGAGCTTTGTAGAAGAAAATTTTGCTAAACGCATCAGAAGATGTAAATGAAGGAGAGCGAGAGGAACCTGATGCAGAGATTTTTTGACCTCTTGGAAGGAGAAGCCTCAGCATTACTGGAGGGAGTAGGGTGCTTCTTAGAGCCAGATCGAGCCTTGTGCATAAAGGAGGACAAAGGAGGCTCATTGGGACCGGAGGCCTCACCTGTTGCATGAAATGTTGCAACATTTTGTGCAACATTATGATCATCACTTACATCCACTAAGGGGTCAGGCTCGATGACAGCTTCAACATAGGACCCTACATTGTCAACACCAGTCGCAGAAGAACCTTGAGCCATTTCACATCTTTCAATATCGACTTCAACATTCACAGAATATCAACTGAGCCACCTCCAGTCACATCATCAACTGCAGCATTATCTTGATCAACCCGCACCTCACCAACTCCAGTCTCAACAGGAAGAGTGGGGGTATCCTGAAGGTCTCCAGTAGTTTCCAAATCCATAGAGTCGAGACCAGACTCTACAGACTCATTAAAAGACTGAACTTTTCCTGAAAAGTCATCTGCAAGGGGCACATCTACCACAGTATCATTTAGATCTAAGAGAGAAGAATCTTCAAGACAGGCATCAAGATCATGATCATCTTTCTTATATTCTTTTACAGGCTCAGAAACATTTTGAGATGAGACAACAGGCACATTCTGAACACTCTCATCCACACCATGATCATGATCATCAGACACATTCTGAACACCTTTATCCACATGCACAGGCGACTGAGAGACTGGGGCCTCTTCCTGAGATGGAACAGCAGGCTCAGTCTCAGCATTTAGACCACCCTCCGAATCATCATCCTTATTTATCTTCACATCATCCTGGACAACAGGAATCTCAGGAGACGGATTAGACGTAGATGCTCCAGCAGTGCCCCCCTGTCCTGGGCATTTCAGCATACACTGGAGGGTCTTCAGAATCAGAAATATCTATCACTTCAACTTCAGAAACTTTCACAAAAGATTTGGGATTCCAGGTTCGAATAACAATCTTCCTATCTCGAGGCACTTCAACACTCATAACCTTCCCCTTAATCTTCTTATGCATGAGATTTTTAAAGTGAATGTGAGAGACATCCACCGAAGATAGGTCCAATTTCTTTCCGGTTCTCCGCAAATACCAGAACCAATCTTGAATTGTTACGGGAGCAGGAAATTCTTCATCATCATAAACTCTATCCTCCTTGGAATTTTGAGATAGGGGAATTTCGAGAATTGGGGAAAAATTTACCAACTCCAAATTAGAGGCTCCAGGAGAATGCATGTTACTGAGAGGGGTAGAGGAGAGTGATGGAGAGGAATTACCACTGGAGGACCCGCGTGAAGAACGGGGAAACACTCCTTTCCGTTTGATAGGCGAAGATGAGGAAGGCGGAGCACTTTTCCGCGCGGAGGCTGTCCGACGAGAGACCCGACGAGGGGGCTGCGAAGGTTTTTTCGACAGCTCTCTCACCATATCTGATTAAGAGGAGAGAAACTTCGAACAAGAAGATTTCAAGAACCCTAGATGGGCAGTTAAGAGAATCTTGGAGAAATTTGAGTTGAGAGAGAACTCGGAAATGCGCCTTGGGAACAAAAAAGAACCGGAGGGAAATAAATATCGGGTAAAGTTATTAGTGAAAAACAAACCCGACGAAAAGTGATCGCCCGACCCTCAAAATGTTGCAACCTGATGTTGCAACAAAATTCTCAACACAGAGAACAACATTAAATACGACACAGCCCTAGGGCTTGTCGCAATTCCTCAAATCTGGCAGAATCTAGAGGCTTTGTAAAGATGTCCGCTAGTTGATTAACAGTAGCTACATACTCCATGACAAGAGACTTCTTTTCAACCAACTCTCTAATGAAGTGGTGACGGATGTCGATATGTTTAGTTCTGGAGTGCTGAACTGGGTTCTTGGAGATATTTATAACACTCTGATTGTCACATAGAATAGTCAGAATCCCTTGTTCCAGTCCATAATCTGTCAACATTTGCTTCATCCATAACAGTTGTGTGCAACAACTTCCTGCTGCTATATACTCAGCCTCTGCTGTAGATAATGATATGGAGTTCTATTTTTTACTATACCATGAAACCAGATTGTTCCCTACATAAAAACATCCTCCGGTAATGCTTTTTCTGTCATCAGTATTCCCTGCCCAGTCTGCATCACTGTAACCTGAGATTAGAGTGTTTGTATCTTTTGTGTACCATATACCATAGTCTGCAGTCCCACTTACATACCTGATAATCCTTTTCACGGCAATGATATGAGATTCCTTGGGACATGCTTGGTAACGGGCACAAACTCCAACACTGAAACTGATATCTGGCCTGCTAGCTGTTAAATACAACAGACTACCTATCATGCTTCTGTATATGGTAACTTCAACATCTCTTCCTCCTTCATCCTTGGAGAGTTTTTCCGAAGTGCTCATGGGAGTCCGGACATGTCTTGCATTTTTCAAGCCGAATCTCTTGACAAGATTCCTTGCATACATGCTTTGTGATATGAATAAACCATCTGGACATTGTTTCACTTGAAGCCCAAGAAAAACATTTAACTCACCTACCATACTCATTTCAAACTCCTTTTGCATGAGGGTGATAAACTCATGCACCAGCTGTTGTGATGTTGAACCGAAGACTATATCATCAACATAGATCTGAGCTACCATGACATTTGATCTTGTCCGTTGAACAAATAGGGTTTTATCAGCTCCTCCTCGTTCATACCCCTTTTTAAGAAGATATGTAGTTAATCTTTCATACCAGGCCCTCGGCGCTTGTTTCAACCCATAAAGATCTTTCTTCAGCTTGTAAACATGGTTTGGAAGAAATGGATCTGCAAAGCCTTTGGGTTGTTCAACATACACTTCTTCATTCAGAAGCCCATTCAAGAAAGCGCTCTTCACATCCATTTGATGTAGTTTGAACTTCAGACTACAAGCAACGGCCATAATAAGTCTGATGGATTCCAACCGAGCTACTGGAGCAAATGTCTCATCAAAGTCAACTCCTTCCACTTGAGTATACCCTTGAGCTACAAGACGAGCTTTGTTGCGAGTAATATTTCCCTTCTCATCTGTTTTATTTTTGAATATCCATTTTGTTTCGATAACATTGGTTCCTTTGGGTCTCTCCACAAGACTCCAGACATCATTTCGTTGGAATTGGTTCAGCTCCTCTTGCATAGCCGAAACCCAGAAATCATCAACAATGGCTTCCTTTACATTTTTGGGTTCAATAGTAGAAAGAAAACATGCATACCCAGCCAGATCTCTGTGGTTGACATGACTAGTACCTCTGGTACGACGACTGTCGGGCACGTCACCAATGATAAGCTCCGGCGGATGGTCGCGTATAACTTTTGTGATCCCCTCAGCATCTTGACCATTTTCAGCCTCTACGTGAGTCGTCTCAGTGGTAGTAGTCTCCTGTGTTGCAACATTTTTTTCAACATTGTTCTGATTAGTCTTAATTGTTGCAACATCATTTTCAACACGAACATCATCATCATTTCTGTCTTCCTGAGTCCCTTTTTCTCCAGTCAGTATAGACTCTCCCTGATCAAAATCATCAACCACCACATTAATAGATTCCATCATAACATCTGTGCGTTCATTCAACACTCGGAAAGCACGACTCCTTGTAGAATACCCCAAGAAAATTCCTATGTCACTCTTGACGTCGAACTTCTGTCTTGGTGTGCGATCTTGCAAGATGTAGCACTTGCTTCCAAAGATATGGAAGTAGGAGACATCAGGCTTCCTCCCTTTCCAGATTTCGTATGGAGTTTTCTCAGTCCTTGGCCGAAGATATACCATGTTGATGGTGTAGAAAGTAGTATTAATAGCTTCAGCCCACCACTTAACATTAACTTCCCGAGCATTCAGCATAACTCGTGCCATTTCCTGAAGTGTTCGATTCTTTCGTTCAACAACTCCATTTTGCTGAGGAGTCTTAGGGGCCGAGAACTCATGTCCTATACCCTGTCCCTCACAGAAAGCAGAGAATGAGTGATTCTCAAACTCTTTTCCATGATCACTTCGAATCCGGATGATTTTTCCAATTTTGTCCCCTTTTCAACTTGAAAACGAGTACACAATTTCTTGAAAGCATCAAAAGTATCTGACTTCTCCTTAAGAAAATCAACCCAGGTGAACCGAGAAAAATCATCAACACATACAAAGATGTACTTCTTACCTCCCACACTAGTTTCTGAGGTGGGTCCAATCAAGTCCATGTGTAGCAGCTCCAGAATTTTTGAGGTTGTGATAGTCTGAATTTGCTTGTGACTCACTTTCTTCTGCTTTCCTAGTTGGCAAGATTCACACACCCCTTCTTTCTTCTTGATTAACGTTGGCATTCCACGAACAGCTCTGGCTTGGGAGATCTTCATTAAGGTCTTGAAGTTGACATGTCCCAGTTTCTGATGCCACTGTTCAGAAACATCTGTTGTGATACTTAAACACCTGTCAGGATCTTGCAACAGATAGCAGTTGTCGCTGGATCTTTTTCCGGAAAGAATACAAACATCATCTCTATTGAATACAAGGCATTCATCCTTGTTAAAACGGACCAGAAGTCCTTGATCACACAACTGACTGATACTTATGAGATTAGCCTTTAAGTTCTCAACATGCATCACATCTTTTAGTTTCAGTGTTCCTGTCATATTCAAATTCCCTTTTCCAACAACCCTGCTTCTCTGACCATCTCCAAACGTGACATGTCCTTTGTTGCCAGCAGTGTACTCAGATAGGATTCGCATGTTCCCTGTCATGTGCCGAGAGCAATCGCTGTCAAAATACCACTGATTTTCTGCAAAAGTAACTAAGGATGTGTATGCAACCATACTGACCAGTTCAGACTTCTTAACCCATTTCATACTTGTCCGCTGTTGAGAGTGATTAACGTTTCTTCCTTCATTCAAATGCTTCATGCGCCTAAAACAACTCCAGTCATAGTGTCCAACTTGTCTGCAGTAATTACATATTGGCTGCCTGGGTGTTGAACCTTTTGTTGAACCTTTTCCTTTCTTCTCTCTTGACTTGTTCTCATTCAGTTGACTCCGTTTACCATGCTCCTTAGTAATGAGACTACTTCTAGTCTTTAGGATGTGTAGATGACTCCCTCTGTGGTAACTGATCACTCCTTATTTTACACCCTTTTCCCGCATGTTTGCATGCCATTTTGATCGCCCAAATCATGTTTTTCACGATATATCGACGATATTGCGATGCTTTTCACGATTTGTTGTTTTTGTCGCATTTCAGGAGATTTGGCGCGATTAGGAGTGATCTCGAGATGCGCATAATCTAGACGGCCACCGACGACCTCCCCGAGGGATATTTTACTGTTGGAGAGGAGCGGAAGAAGAATGGATGTCGCAGGAGCGACGAGGAGGCCAAAACAATCAGATTGGGCATTTTTTGTGTCCCACTCGGCCGAGTGGAGGAGCCACTCGGCCGACCAGCGAGACACTGCTCGGCCGACCCGTTCAGACACGATTTCCATGTGTACTCGGCCGAGCGACGGAGACCACATCGGCCGAGTGACGATACCACGTCCGCCCGAGTGGCGCCCAGACGAAGGCCCTCAGAAAGATCGAAGTTACTGTTTTTCGGCCACCTGAGCTTCAGAAGACCCACTCGGCCGAGTGGCAAATCCCGTCCGCCCGAGTGAAGTGAAGCCATCGGCCGAGTGACGACAACTCACTCGGCCGAGCCGCCCCCGAACTGAAGACCCCTGAAGCCCACGACTTACTGGAAAATGACAGGGTTTTCACTCGGCCGAGCGACTTTTGTCACTCGGCCGAGTGCGATGCGCTGCCTGTAGCGAAATTTGCGGAAAACAGGCTGTGCAGGGGCGTTTTGGTCAGGATTTTTAGACGATTTTTGGGGCTATTTAAGCTCTGTTTTTACCCTAGTTTTGAGAGCCATCTCTCAGATTTTTTGCAGCTTTTTGAGTCTACTTTTTAGCTTTATTAATTGTGATTGGAGAGGAAAAAAACTTGGATTTTTTGTTGGATTAATTGAAGATCTACATTGGTTTGCATTTCTCTTCCCCAAAAACTCTATTTTTATTGTTTATATCATTGTTGAGATGAATTCCATTGCCTATTTCATTGATTATTTTTGTGCTATTGCTATGATTTGTGAGTAGTCTCCACGTCTCGGGGCGTGGGGATGAACCCTACAAGCCCTATTTCCTATTTGTGTTGAATTGGTAGAAATTGAGCTAGGATTGTTATTAGGGATTAGATTGGGATCGAATTACTACGGATAGCTAGGTATTCATATCAATTGGGATTTGCAAGAGATTGGATCCCAATTTGATAGGAAGCCCTAGAAATCCGAATTGGGTTGGAGTCGGATTTTCGAAGTACCGGTTTGCAAGAGATTGGACCGATACTAGGACCTCCGGTTGCAATTCCGTGCCAATACCCGTTTGCAAGAGATTGGACGGGTAGGAACTATCCTAATCTAGATTGTGGACCGAGTTTGCAAGAGATTGGGCTCGGTGCGCAATTGGACGATGATGTTGATCCTAATGCTAGCTTCCCTAGGCTAGGGTTTGCAAGAGATTGGACCCAAACCTAGGATAGCTATAGACCGGCAACAGCGCGAGAGCGTGAGCTTGGTTCCACATTTAGTTGTAACTAGTTCATCCAAATTCTCATTCTAGCGATTTCGATACCGGCGAACCACATTTATGAAATACGGTGAGTAGTGGGGATTCCCCTTTCCCTAGACGTTCTTTATTTGATTTGATATTTCGCAAATTTGTCTGACGATTGTGACAGGATCGCCCAAGGCAATTATCTCTGTCCCTAAATAGCCAGGTTGATCAGGAGCAAGCACGGTCATTCGTCCTCCCTGTGTTCGATACCCGCTCGCCACCATACCGTGCGCTTGCGGTAAAACTACAACCGTCGCCTCGGGACGTGTATCCGGGGCGCGATCAAGTTTTTGGCGCCGTTGCCGGGGAGGCGATTGCGTTTGATTCTTTTTCACCCTAGCTACTTTTTTTTTTCTTTTTATTATTATCATTATTTTTATTTCTTATTTCTTGCCTAACCCTTCCACGGTATTAATCATTTCTTTGAAACTCTGTTTCCCCTGTGCATGAACACGAGATCTACGGCGGACCCAGAAGACTTATTATTTGATCCCGAGATCGAACGTACCGCGCGGAGACTTAGGGCGGAAAAGAGACAAGATCCGGAAGGGAGGTATATGACCAACCCGGAAACTCCTGAAGAATTGGCGGCAAGGATGGCAAGGATAATCTCGATTCGAGATAGGCTTCGGCCTAAGACTTCTTCTACCACCTCATCTGTAACGGCCTGTATTTTTCCAATACTTTCAAATTAAGTATTTAAAGAAAATTCAATTTTAATTGTATTTTATAATGGTTTGTTAGGAGTCTTAAACTGATTTCAAAAATTTCCTATAAAAATATTTTGAAGTATCAGACTAGTTATGGAGTATTTTGGTAAAATCGGATTTCGTCAAATACCTCTGAAAGATCTGATAAAAATTCATTTTCAGATATTGCAGTTTTGGGTCAACGAATTTATTTTCTATTCAAACGTCTTCAAAACATTTTCAAACTTCTGCAGTAGCATCCTATGATCATTTGGGGCTCCCCACATTAATTTCGTAATTTTCTGATATCGTTTCAATAGAGAACCCGCAAACCCGCTTTCTAAACGTTTTGGCCAAAAACTAGTATCCCTGTAGCCCAAACCCTGAAACGGTCTTCGTATTCACCATCCTCGTGATGATACGATCCCGTGGGTATGTTTTCGTAATTTTTCGGACACATTTACTGGTAGGGGCATTTTCGTAATTTTCGCTTTTTGTATATCACTAATGACTTTCGTTAATGGAGTTTTATCTTCCTAATTCCCCACTTAATCACCTAACCTAATTACCCCAACTAACCCAGCCCGTATCTACCCTAAACCTCATCTCTCTCAGCTAACACACACACCCCTCTCATCTACCCCCTCTCAATCTCTCTCTAAACCTATATATAATCTCCCCCCTCTCTCTTCCAAATGCAAACACACAGACCCTCTCTCTCTCTTCCCCCCACCGTAACTCTCTCTCCCGCTCTCTGTCTCTCTTCTCAGCTCTCTCCCTCCCGCTCTTTCCCCTCTCCGCTCCTCGGAGCTCCGGCGAACCCCCACCAAGCTCCGCCGTCGCCTTCGGCCTCGAGAACGCCGCCGTCGCCGCTGTACTCGGACCTCCGCCACCCTCTTGACGACGCAGAGCAGCCCACGACGCCACCGAGCTCTCCGCCTCTCTGAACTCGCACCCACGCCACTCCGACGAGGTTGCACGACCCCTGAGGCGCCTCCGACGGCCTCCACTCCACGGCGATGCCACCACCCCCCAACACCGCTTCCCCCGAGATCCGAACGCCGCTGCCATCGTCACAGCCTTCGCCGCAAAGCCCGAGCACCGCCCCGTCGGTGCACCGCCCCCACCACCGGCGTAACCGCCGTCTTCCGCCCCTCCGCCTCTGCTCCCTCCGCCGTCGTCGCCCTACGCCTCCCCCCCCGTTCCTCCGACGAGCCCAAGCACAGCCCCACCCTCGCTGTCGATAGCGATCGGGCAACGGTAATTCGAAATGGCAAACTTGTAAATATCGCGTAATTCCGTATTTTTCGTTTTGTTTTAATTATTAAATGGGTTTTATTGTTTTAAATCCATAACTAATTATATAAGCCCCAGAAAAATATGGGACTACCTCTAGAAAATCAGAAATAATATTCTGGACCCAATGGCGCTAGTTTCATCTCAATCCGACGCTTAGTTTTTCCATTATTAATTTTTAAGCCTATAAGTTAAATCCGTGATTTTCATTCAAAAATCCGTATCTTCTTATTTTCACGTAAACAAATATGTGATAAAAATATATGTGATTATACTCTTTGAGACGATCATTTTGACACCTCATTTGCAACTTTCCGATGTAGATTGCACCCAGAATAAATTCCTGAATAAATACGTCACTAATTGAAAAATAGTTTTTAAATAGTTTTTGAGCTTTTAAAAATCCTAAAAATTACTATAATCTTCAGAAAAATATTCTATCTTGCAGTAAAACTATTTTTATCATATATAGGCTATATAAAATTTTAGAACCGTTTTCGACACCGTTTCAATCAGTTTTAAAAATCAAAACGATCAAATTATATAAATAGAAAATAGGGTACGCTTTAACCAATTGTTCTTGTGATTTCAGGTACCAATCTTCGTTCACCAGCTCTTTCAGCTCCAACCTCGTCTTGCCACGACGAGCTCTAAAATAGTAAGTCACGACATATTCTAACTTTAGAAAACTAGTCTACTGTGCTTGCATGAACTTGTGACACTTCACTTATAGCCTCAGAACGGCTATTCAAGTTAAACCAAACTAGAGAACTAAATGAAAGTAATCTACCAAAGATTACTTTGCCAACTTTCAACTTGGGTAAATTGTGTGCTAGCCGCACTACCACGTGCTCAAAGCACGGAAGTAGCAACTTTTGGTGTTGGACTTGTCTTTATCCTACTTGCTGGTTTTCAATGAGGAAGTCAACCAGTTAACCTGGTGTGACTAACATGCGGAACATCGTGTGGAATATCATGTGTGGAACATCTTGTGGAACAATCCTGTCTAGAACTTGTACTTGACACGTCACTGGGGTATTGGGGTAACTCATAGTTTGCGAGAGTACGGGAGTGACTAGAGTTCGATCTACATGTCAAGCTGCCTGAGTTTTTTGGCATACCGTCCAGCTGCCTGAGTTTTGGCAAAATAAAAGTAACATGTCTAGCTGCCTGAGTTTCGGCAAACCATCATGCTGCCTGGGTACCGGCATTCGTCTGGGTAGCACCCAGGCAAGAGATGAACTGAACGGTCACATATTGTACTCTCCGACTTGAGTCACGTAGTTCTAGTGTAACTTGCACAGTTACTTTCTTTACAATACTTGCACTTTACTTTCCTTACCAGTACAGTTACCATGCTTGCCTCACTTTACTTACCAGTACAGTCACCTTTACTTTACGCATTCCATGCACGTTACTTTCTACACTTGTACAGACACTGCACCGTACTTTACTTTACTTTCACTTTGGTCTGCTTTGTCATACTTGTACAGTACCTCTCTTTCTTTATTTAGAATTGTTGTGACTTACCTACGGTTCCATCTCCGTGGCACCGCAGACGACGTACATATGGAAGCAGATGCTCTTGAGCTAATAGCGCCAGACTTCGACCATGAGACCGCAGCTTCCAGAGCTATTTTCAGTTGTGTACCTTTCTTCTGTCATGTATATTTGTTGGAATATTTGTACGGACGGATTGTAATAATTGGACACTATTTGGGTATTTTTGTACATCTCTGCATCGTGGCTATTTTGACTTCACTGGTTAACTGCAGAACCTGCGCAATTATCAAATAAGTAACGGGCCCCCGAGAGCGGGTCGTTACAAGTTTGGTGGCCCTACGCAGGTCCTCGCTAACTACCTCGTGAACAATATAGCAAGATCAGGATGTACAATATAAAATACTCAAATTGAACTCTCGAGTACGAGATGTCTCGAGTGTTCACATGTATTGGATATACGGGTAAAGTGTCCTTATTACCATCTTCATTAGGTCCTCCTTGATCCTCATCACTTCTTTTGAACTCTTAACCCTTGCTTAGGAATCTGTGTTCAATTCTTTGGATATACCTCTCTAGTACCCTCTTTTGCTAGCAGTTATAGTGATTTTTCATAGGTTGAACTATCTACCCACTTCATCACCTTCCTTCAGTTGATGATGGTACTCATATGAATGATGATCTTCCTTCAATGGACCATGATACCTGTCAATGTGCTTGGCTAAAGTCTGTTGGATCAACCTGGCTAGACTGGGCATAAGTGATCCTGGCTTAGTCACTTCCCTGGCCGTGTCCGCTGGACCGCAAGGACGTGAATCATGATTATGCAACGCCATCGATCTTCATCACTAGCACCCCTTTCTTTAGCTAGTGATGGCCTTCTAATCATTCTACTAATTCTTATAATTCTTCCTAATCGCTTTTAGTTCATCTAAACTTTAGCTACGTTTATTCTAAGGAGGGTAGCATTCAATTTTCGATCACCAGAAGTTCGAGTTCGACAACGGAAGCGAATCGAAGGATGCTCAGAAGTGTTTGAGGACGGTGACGAATCAAACCGAGATGTGTAAGCTGATGCTACTACTTCTTCATCTTTCTTGAACTTGTCTTCCTTCTTCTATCTGAACCGATTTTGACTTAAGACTAGTTTCGGAACCTATTGTGATGTCGATAGTATATTTCATATATAACATCTCTTGCTTTCTTGATGCTATATATCATATTTTAATTCATGTTATTTACAACCTGATTTACTAGGTTACTATTTTCCTATCATTTATTCGTTTGAGCTTCTTCATAAAATCAATTATTTTCAAAAGAGATTTTTAAATTCCGAGGACGGAATTATTTTTAAGGAGGGTAGAATGTAACGGCCTGTATTTTTCCAATACTTTCAAATTAAGTATTTAAAGAAAATTCAATTTTAATTGTATTTTATAATGGTTTGTTAGGAGTCTTAAACTGATTTCAAAAATTTCCTATAAAAATATTTTGGAGTACCAGACTAGTTATGAAGTATTTTAGTAAAATCGGATTTCGTCAAATACCTCTAAAAGATCGGATAAAAATTCATTTTCAGATATTGCTGTTTTGGCTCAATGAATTTATTTTCTATACAAACGTCTTCAAAACATTTTCAAACTTCTGCAGTAGCATCCTATGATCATTTGGGGCTTCCCACATTAATTTCGTAATTTTCTGATATCGTTTCATTAGAGAACCCGCAAACCCGCTTTCTAAACGTTTTGGCCAAAAACTAGTATTTCCGTAGCCCAAACCCTGGAACGGTCTTCGTATTCGCCATCCTCGCGACGATACGATCCCGTGGGTATGTTTTCGTAATTTTTCGGACACATTTACTGGTAGGGGCATTTTCGTAATTTTCGCTTTTTGTATATCACTAATGACTTTCGTTAATGGAGTTTTATCTTCCTAATTCCCCACTTAATCACCTAACCTAATTACCCCAACTAACCCAGCCCGTATCTACCCTAAACCTCATCTCTCTCAGCTAACACACACACCCCTCTCATCTACCCCCTCTCAATCTCTCTCTAAACCTATATATAATCTCCCCCCTCTCTCTTCCAAATGCAAACACACAGACCCTCTCTCTCTCTTCCCCCCACCGTAACTCTCTCTCCCGCTCTCTGTCTCTCTTCTCAGCTCTCTCCCTCCCGCTCTTTCCCCTCTCCGCTCCTCGGAGCTCCGGCGAACCCCCACCAAGCTCCGCCGTCGCCTTCGGCCTCGAGAACGCCGCCGTCGCCGCTGTACTCGGACCTCCGCCACCCTCTTGACGACGCAGAGCAGCCCACGACGCCACCGAGCTCTCCGCCTCTCTGAACTCGCACCCACGCCACTCCGACGAGGTTGCACGACCCCTGAGGCGCCTCCGACGGCCTCCACTCCACGGCGATGCCACCACCCCCCAACACCGCTTCCCCCGAGATCCGAACGCCGCTGCCATCGTCACAGCCTTCGCCGCAAAGCCCGAGCACCGCCCCGTCGGTGCACCGCCCCCACCACCGGCGTAACCGCCGTCTTCCGCCCCTCCGCCTCTGCTCCCTCCGCCGTCGTCGCCCTACGCCTCCCCCCCCGTTCCTCCGACGAGCCCAAGCACAGCCCCACCCTCGCTGTCGATAGCGATCGGGCAACGGTAATTCGAAATGGCAAACTTGTAAATATCGCGTAATTCCGTATTTTTCGTTTTGTTTTAATTATTAAATGGGTTTTATTGTTTTAAATCCATAACTAATTATATAAGCCCCAGAAAAATGTGGGACTACCTCTAGAAAATCAGAAATAATATTCTGGACCCAATGGCGCTAGTTTCATCTCAATCCGACGCTTAGTTTTTCCATTATTAATTTTTAAGCCTATAAGTTAAATCCGTGATTTTCATTCAAAAATCCGTATCTTCTTATTTTCACGTAAACAAATATGTGATAAAAATATATGTGATTATACTCTTTGAGACGATCATTTTGACACCTCATTTGCAACTTTCCGATGTAGATTGCACCCAGAATAAATTCCTGAATAAATACGTCACTAATTGAAAAATAGTTTTTAAATAGTTTTTGAGCTTTTAAAAATCCTAAAAATTACTATAATCTTCAGAAAAATATTCTATCTTGCAGTAAAACTATTTTTATCATATATAGGCTATATAAAATTTTAGAACCGTTTTCGACACCGTTTCAATCAGTTTTAAAAATCAAAACGATCAAATTATATAAATAGAAAATAGGGTACGCTTTAACCAATTGTTCTTGTGATTTCAGGTACCAATCTTCGTTCACCAGCTCTTTCAGCTCCAACCTCGTCTTGCCACGACGAGCTCTAAAATAGTAAGTCACGACATATTCTAACTTTAGAAAACTAGTCTACTGTGCTTGCATGAACTTGTGACACTTCACTTATAGCCTCAGAACGGCTATTCAAGTTAAACCAAACTAGAGAACTAAATGAAAGTAATCTACCAAAGATTACTTTGCCAACTTTCAACTTGGGTAAATTGTGTGCTAGCCGCACTACCACGTGCTCAAAGCACGGAAGTAGCAACTTTTGGTGTTGGACTTGTCTTTATCCTACTTGCTGGTTTTCAATGAGGAAGTCAACCAGTTAACCTGGTGTGACTAACATGCGGAACATCGTGTGGAATATCATGTGTGGAACATCTTGTGGAACAATCCTGTCTAGAACTTGTACTTGACACGTCACTGGGGTATTGGGGTAACTCATAGTTTGCGAGAGTACGGGAGTGACTAGAGTTCGATCTACATGTCAAGCTGCCTGAGTTTTTTGGCATACCGTCCAGCTGCCTGAGTTTTGGCAAAATAAAAGTAACATGTCTAGCTGCCTGAGTTTCGGCAAACCATCATGCTGCCTGGGTACCGGCATTCGTCTGGGTAGCACCCAGGCAAGAGATGAACTGAACGGTCACATATTGTACTCTCCGACTTGAGTCACGTAGTTCTAGTGTAACTTGCACAGTTACTTTCTTTACAATACTTGCACTTTACTTTCCTTACCAGTACAGTTACCATGCTTGCCTCACTTTACTTACCAGTACAGTCACCTTTACTTTACGCATTCCATGCACGTTACTTTCTACACTTGTACAGACACTGCACCGTACTTTACTTTACTTTCACTTTGGTCTGCTTTGTCATACTTGTACAGTACCTCTCTTTCTTTATTTAGAATTGTTGTGACTTACCTACGGTTCCATCTCCGTGGCACCGCAGACGACGTACATATGGAAGCAGATGCTCTTGAGCTAATAGCGCCAGACTTCGACCATGAGACCGCAGCTTCCAGAGCTATTTTCAGTTGTGTACCTTTCTTCTGTCATGTATATTTGTTGGAATATTTGTACGGACGGATTGTAATAATTGGACACTATTTGGGTATTTTTGTACATCTCTGCATCGTGGCTATTTTGACTTCACTGGTTAACTGCAGAACCTGCGCAATTATCAAATAAGTAACGGGCCCCCGAGAGCGGGTCGTTACATCATCCATTGCCATGCCGGGGTTGGCGGCTGACAAGAACTTCGAGCTAAAGACTGGATTGGTGGTGTTGATGCAACAAGACCCGTTTCATGGGAACGCACATGAGAACCCCCACTACCACATCCAACTATTCTTGTCAAAGTGCGCCACATTCCAGATGCCGGGGGTCTCCAATGACGCTATCAGACTGCGCCTCTTCCCCTTCACGCTTAAGGACAAGGCACTCTATTGGTTGAGGACGCAGGCTGACGGAGTCTTCACTACTTGGGACGAGTTGGCGAGCGCATTTATTGACAAATTCTATCCTCCATCCAAGACGGTGAAGATCCGGAGCGCTCTCATGTCCTTCAAGCAAGGACCACAGGAGACGCTCTATGAAGCTTGGGAGCGATTTAAGGATTTGCAGCACCAATGCCCGCACCACAGTATAGAGGACTGGGAGCTAGTTCATAGCTTCTACAACGGTCTCCAACCGGGGACCAAACAAATTATTGATGCCGCGGCGAATGGTGCAATCTTGTCAAAGACTCCCGAGGAAGCTACGGCCCTAATTGAGGAGATGGCCTCAAATAATCAACAATGGGGCGATGAGCGAGGACACTCCACGTCCTCCTTAAAGCCAACTAGCATCTATGAGGCAAAGGCCGTAGCGGAGCTCACGAGCAAATTTGATTCTCTCCACAAGGTGGTGGAGAGATTGGAGAAATATATCACGGAGCCCCAAGGAAGCCCATCCACCTCCGCACCGACCAACCAAATGTGTGATTGGCAAGACCAATCTCAAGTCATGTACTCGGGAGGAGAGCAAGGGAAGGATCCTTGGAGCAAATACAATATGTTGCGGGGAACCAAGGCTATTGGTCCAATCCGGCCGAAAGAAATCATCCGGGATTCTCCTACGCCAACAATGAAGGAGCCTTGAACCCGCCACCACCACCGCCTCAACAAGCTCGACCACCACCACCCCAACAACAAAACTATCCACCGAGGGGGCCTCCGCAACAAAACTTTCCACCGAAGCAACAAGTCCCATCGTATAGGCCTCCCGGATACAACCAAGGGTGGAGGAATCAAAATCAAAACCCTCCATAAGCTCCTCAACGAACCGACTTCGAATCTAGAGTGGAGGCGTTCATGGTCGAGCAAAATAAGGTGAATGCTACTTTGAAGGCGGGGCAAGAATCTCTCAATACCGTAGTGGCTCAAATATCGGAGCAATTAGCGTTGCTCAACCGGAACACTCAAAGATTGCCGGCGCAACCGGAGCAAAACCCACGGGGCAACACGGGCCATATCAACGCCGTGGTTGCCGTCACTACTAGAGGCGGGAAGGACACCACCCCCGCCATGATTCCTATTGAGGAGGCCGTGGAGGAAAGCTTGGAGCCGGTTGAGCTGGTAGTTGAGGTTGATAAGGAGAAGGAGCCACAAGACAAGGAGAAATCTAGGGCGGAGCGATTAATTGAGGAAAGGCGCTTCATGCCACCGGTCCCATTCCCCCAAAGGCTCGCTAAGGCGAAAATGGAGAAGAGGCTAGCAAAATTTCTCGAGTACCTAAGAGGAGTTAGCCTTAACATCCCCTTCCTCGACGCCATCGTCGAGATCCCCACGTATGCTAA
The DNA here is from genome assembly GCA_030789695.1 of Scilla litardierei. NCBI lineage: Eukaryota > Viridiplantae > Streptophyta > Magnoliopsida > Asparagales > Asparagaceae > Scilla > Scilla litardierei. The sequence continues at coordinate 11,937,812 of CM061131.1, forward strand.
ATTCTTGAAGGACTTGATTTCGGGGAGGAAAAGGAAGGAGAAGATAATGCTAGCCGAGGAGGGCTCTTGGTTCACTAAGAGAGAGAAGGAGCCGGTAAAATTTAAAGATCCGGGGAGTTTTCGGATTCCTTGCACTTTGGGCGGCGTGCCTCTTCAAAAGGCGTTGGTCGACCTTGGGGCTAGTATGAGCCTCATGCCCCTCTCCATGTTCTTAAAGCTTAACACCTGGACAAAATTGAAACCCACCGACATGCGCATTCAATTAGCCGATGGACGGATAACAAGGCCGGTGGGGATTGCCGAAGACATCCCACTTCAAGTCCCGGGTGGAATATGCTTGCCATGTGACTTCGTCATCATGGACATTAAGGAGGAGGGAGACACCTCATTGATACTTGGACGCCCATTCCTCGCCACCGCCGGAGTCATCGTCGACGTGCGCGAAGGTACCTTAACCTTGAACGTCGGAAACATTGAGGTGGAGCTCCACATTCCTAAGGCTATGAAGCATATGCCTTATCACGAGGAACTCGACTACATGGACCTCCTCGATGAGGTGATAGAGGAGGCGATTCCTCACTCAATTGGTGCCCTTTTTGATGAAGAGTTTGATGAAGGCCCGGATTTAGGCCAAGATGAAGAGAACAAAGATGATGTTGAATATTGGACTCCCCGGATTTGGTTTTGATGATGAGCAAACATAAATAATTCATGAACTAACAATTTGTGAGCGCAGTATTGGAGATCGTCGCCAATTTCACGAGAATATTCAAAGCGACATCTCAACACTTCCAAAAGCTCGTATTCAAGCCTAAAGCTTCGTTGAAGCTCCTGCAGCGCTTTGGAAGTTATGAAGATTCAATCGAAGCTCTCTAAGACCGTTTATTAAGGTTTTATTTATTGTCTTTTAGTTTCGATTGATAGAATGTTAAGCCTTGAGTATATCTTACGTTTCTATCTTCATTACGCTCATTTCGTAGCTCTAGGATTCTTTCACAAGTTCATTCTAACTTCCTCGAAGCGTCGCGCTTCGATTCGGACTTTGTTGTGCATGTTAGTTGGTACAAGAACAAGTACTGACCGACTAGATGGTGATCTAGTCGGTCGGCAACTGTTCTTGGACCGACAGTTTGATTCCTTAATTTCTTGGACTTTACTGTTTACAGTTAGTCGGTCTACGTTGACTCACCGACCGACTAGTTTGTGAACTAGTCGGTCAGTGATGCTTCTTTGACCGACTAGTTGTGACTTACTGTTCACTCTAAATTTCTCCTAAGCTACTGTTTACCGTTAGTCGGTCTAAGAACGTTTGATGACCGACTAGTTGACAATCTAGTCGGTCAACTTTTGTTCTTGGACCGACTAAGTCAACTTGCCTTCAGACTAAGTTGTTTTGCCTCTTAGTCGGTCTACGTTCATTGGATGACCGACTAGTTGTGAAACTAGTCGGTCAGATAGTCTTCTTGGACCGACTAGTTTTCTAGGTCTGAAATTCTATCTCTTCTCAGATCTGCTCTTAGTCGGTCCATGCTTTGTGACTGACCGACTAGTTGATGATCTAGTCGGTCAGTGAGTGTTCTTTGACCGACTAATACTCACAGATTTCTTTCCGTTGGAGATTGACCTAACTTGTTTTTATGGGACCCTATAAATACGAACCTAGGTCATTTCTATCTTCAATAGAGCTGCCATTAAGAGATTCATTGAGTTCTAAAGAGATAGCTATTCTCCCTCAAATCTAAAGCTCTCTTCCTCACAAGAAACCCATTCTCTCTCTCATTTCTATATCTAGAGAGAAGGTTGTTCTTGGTGAGCTCTTCAAGATATTGCTTGATCCAAGTCTCCAACTCTTCCCTAGGCACCCATTGCTGCTCATTTCCTTGGTGCTAGGGCTTGGTGACTTCATCTTCCTCAAATCCTTCATTCCACCTATTGGGTAAGAAAAACTCAAGGTATAGGATTTTGTGGTAAGCTTGTTTATTTCATATAAACTCTTTTATATTGCTTATTGGTTCTCTCGGTTGTGAGAGAAGTTTGTGATCCCGGGTTGTGGGATTCACTTTGCCATTGCATGTATGATTTGATCTTGTGAAGGTTTTTCACAAGATATTCATAGTGGAAATCTTGAGTTAGGGTTTCTAACTCAAGTATCCGGAGGGGATCCGGGTGGTTGGGACGTAGGATCACCGGGAACAAGTCGGGGAGACTTGGGTGGATCCGAACCCATTAACATCGTTTGTTAGCATTGTCAATTTCGTTGTCGTCGTTCAATTTAAGCTTCCGCAAATTGATTTGGTAGTTGATTGCAATTTAATTTGGAATTATACTCCTTATTATTTTAAAGTACTATTCACCCCCCCCCCCCCTCTAGTACTTGTGCAGTAGCTGGTAGGGCATTACATTTGGTATCAGAGCCAGATACACAGCTATGTCTACCAACGACAACAAGACCGTGCCTCCACCTTCCAACTATGACACCTTCAGGAACCGTGAAGGAGCGTCATCGGTGATGGAAGGACATTCCTCTACGAGGCCTCCATTCTTCAACGGTACCAACTACGGGTACTGGAAGTGCCGGATGGAGACTTTCCTCCGGAGTGCATCTTTATGGAGGACTACAATGAAGGAGTACATCGAGCCCGAAGAAGAAGATTTTGAGAAATGGACTACCGCGGATGTCGCCGCGGAGGTAAGCAATGCCAAGGCAATGAACGCCTTGCAATGCGCATTGGAGCCCGAGGACTTCAATAAGATATGCACATGTAAGAGTGCATATCAAATTTGGAACTCTCTCCTCATACTACATGAAGGGACGAGTCGGGTAAGAGACTCTAAACTCGTAGTCGTAACCAAAGATTACGAAATGTTTCATATGCAACAGGGCGAGAAGATGAAAGAATATTACGCTCGCTTCGTTGACATAATAAACGAGTTAGAGGCCCTCGGCAAGATCTACACTCAAAAGGAGAAGTGCTTAAAGCTTATTGAAGGACTTCCCTCTTCTTGGGAAAAACGTACCTTCGCCATCGAGGAAGGTAATGACATGAACAAATATACCGTAGTTCAACTAATGGGTACTTTGATGTCATACGAGGTACGCAAAGATAGCAAGGTGAAGCTACAAGAAAAGATGAAGTCATATTTGAACCTAGATGCGCCTAAGAAAAAGGCGATTGCATTCAAGGCGGCTTCATCCACATCTTCCGATGATGAAGACTCGGAAAACGAGTTGGACTTGGAGTCCATGGCACTCATGGCCAAGAAGTTCAACCGTTTCTTCCGAAAAGGTAACTTCAAGAACAAAGCTAAATTTGGTTCTACTAACGCCTCTTCCTCTCCTTTGTGTTTCAAGTGTAATAAGCCGGGACACATGAAAGCGGAGTGTCCCCTCAATAAGCACAAGGAGAAGTGGAAGGCGCCAAAATTCGATAAGTCCAAGAAATACAAAAAGGGGTACAAGAAAGGACTTGTCGGAGCAACATTCACCGACTCCGAGGATTCCTCAAGCGGAGAGTCGGATGATGAGAAAGTGGAGCAAGCACATATGTGCTTCATGGCAAGAGAGGAGAACGATCAAGGATCCTCCTCTTCCGATGATAGTAATGACGAAAGCGATGAGGTAACGATGGATGATCTTAGAAATGCTAACTCTCAACTTTGGTCAAAATACACTAAGTTAGTAAATAGGTATACTAAGGTAAAAGATGACCTAGCTAGCATTCAAACATCGCCTAAGAATATCATCACCAACAACGACACCGTTGTTGAAGAGTTAAGAAATGAGATTGTGAATCTCAAATCTAAACTCGAACATGTTAGCATTGAGGATGCGGAAGAACATGAGATAGCGGATTTAACTTCTCAAAACTCGACTTTGAGTATTGAGAACGAGAATCTTAAATCTCGTGTTTATGTGCTCACTTCGCAAATATCCACTTTGGATACTTCTTTGCGTTCTCTCAAAGAGAAATATGAGAACACATTGGGCCGAATCAACGAATTCAACAAGGGTAAAGGCCATTTGGATAATATCCTAAAAGATTTACTTCCGGCCAAACACCACATTGGCTTGGGGTATATGATGGGAAATTCATCCAAGTCGGTCACTACTTTTGTTAGGCCAACTTCCGAAGGCTCAACGAGTGGGAGCAAACACTCTATTGGAAGTTCATCTTCCAATGGTGCTTCCACCTCGTCCACACCCTCTTTTGGAAAGAAACCCACTTTGGGTGGACCTCCAAAGAAGGGGCATGCCTACATGTACACTAATAACATGCCACGTAGGAACACACGTCCTACTCCACCGTCTCACACTTATGATGATTTTTATGCAACACATTCTCGGGCACGTGCATACCAAGTGAGACACCCTCACGCACGTGTTCCCACACATGCATATGTACACCCACCTCATCATATGAATAATTCTCGTCGTGCACCATTCCATCATGTCCCGTATGCCTATCCACAACATGCATCACGTAGAAATCAACGTAGCATGCATGCACCCAATAGGATGATGGCTCCCAAAATTTTCACTATTTGGAGCCCAAAGGACACAAGCATGGACGAAAAACAAATGTACATGAATGCTTATTTTTCGGATGTTGTGCATAGTAAGAATTATGTGGGGAAGTCTAAGTCCACTTGGACTTGGCTTCCAAAGGTCTAATCCCTTGGACCCAATGACCTTGGGTACCATGATATGAAAGTGTCTATCTTTAGGTACTCAAGGAAAAGAAAAAGAAAAGGAGCATCAAATTTAAATTTAGCTCCAAAGGGAATTGGTTACTCGATAGCGGGTGCTCCAAACACATGACGGGTGACGCTCGTTTGCTCTCCGGAGTGGTTCCCATTGCGAATGGAAACCGCGTCGTATTTGGAGGCAACGAGAGCGGAACCATCATAGGTGTTGGTAAAGTCGGTAACCCTTCTAAACCATTAATTAGTGACGTTTATCTTGTTAGTGGTTTAAATCATAATCTTATTTCAATAAGTCAACTTTGTGACAAAGGTTACAAAGTTAGCTTTGCGAAAGGATTGTGTCATATTTTAAGAAAGGATAATGAAAAATTATTATTTTCCGGAACTCGTCGTAAAGACATTTATATTTTGGATCTTCCTAAGTCATATGAACAATGTCTCGTTGCCAACACAAGTGAACAACACTTATGGCATCGACGCTTTGGACATGTGAACTTTGGAACACTATATAAGCTTTCAAAATTGAATTCTATTAAAGGTTTTCCGAGGCTTGCTTTTGAAAAGAAAAGTTTTTGTGATTGTTGTCAACGCGGCAAGCTTCCTAAATCTTCATTTAAACCTAAGAAAAGCATCTCTACTAAACGGCCACTAGAGCTATTACATCTAGATTTATTTGGGCCAACTAGAGTAGCTTCCTTAGGAAATGCAAGGTATGGACTTGTCATCGTAGATGACTATTCAAGATTTACTTGGGTATTTTCATTGTGTAATAAAAATGAAGCTTTTGAAAACTTCACAATTTTTGTTAAGAAAGTACAAAATCTCTTAGGAACCACCATTGTCACTATTCGTAGTGATCATGGAGGTGAATTTGAGAATGAGTCTTTTGAGACATTTTGTGATGAAGTTGGTATTACTCACACCTTCTCTTTCCCTCGTGCACCTCCTCAAAATGGTGTAGTTGAGAGAAAGAATAGGACGCTAGTGGAGTGTGCTCGCACTATGCTTGATGATAGCCAACTTGGCCATCAATTTTGGGCGGAAGCGGTACACACCGCTTGCTATGTGTTTAATAGAATACTTTTGAGGCCCGGCACTAAACAAACTTGTTATGAATTGTTGTTTGGTAGGTTGCCACAAGTTAAACATTTTCGTGTTTTTGGTTCGAAATGTTTTATTAAGAACACATATGGTAGTTTGGACAAATTCGATCCGAGATCCGATGAGGGGATTTTTGTTGGATATTCTACGCGTAGCAAAGCCTACCGGATATTCAACAAACGAACCTCAACGATCGAGGAATCGCTTCATGTCTCATTTAATGAAGGATTTGTTCCAACTAGAATTTCAAATGATAATGATTCTATGGATGTTTTATGTGATTCGTTTGATAATTCTAAGTCTAATGATTCTATTGATTCTATTGAGACTAACCCAACTAATGAAGTTGTTGAGAATGTTCCAAGTGATCAAGGTATTCCCAAACGGCTTCACTTGGTTCGTGACCATCCCCATGAGCAAGTCATTGGCAATATCTATGATAGTGTCAAGACGAGATCGCAAGTTCACCACTTCGCAAATTGTGCCTTTGCCTCATCGATAGAGCCAAAGAATATTAATGAAGCATGCGAAGATAGCGCTTGGATCTTAGCCATGGAGGAGGAGCTCATTCAATTCGAGAGGAATGAAGTTTGGGAGCTTGTTCCATTGCCATCGAAGAACCACACCGTCATAGGGACAAAGTGGATCTTCAAGAACAAAACCGACGAAAACCAAGTCGTCGTCCGGAACAAAGCCCGGTTAGTAGCTCAAGGCTATCATCAAGAGGAAGGTATCGATTTCGAAGAATCTTTCGCTCCGGTAGCTAGATTAGAATCAATTAGATTACTTCTGTCTTTTGCATGCCATAAGAATTTTAAATTATTTCAAATGGATGTTAAAAGTGCATTTTTAAATGGAGATGTCGTTGAGGAAGTTTACGTTTCTCAACCTCCGGGCTTCATAAATGAAAAATTTCCAAATCACGTTTTTAAACTAAAGAAAGCTCTTTATGGTTTGAGACAAGCTCCTCGAGCTTGGTATGATCGCCTAAAGAATTTTCTTTTGGATTTGAATTTTAAAATGGGCGAAGCCGATTCAACACTTTTTATTAAGCATGCGAATAATGATATTTTATTAGTTCAAATTTATGTTGATGATATCATTTTCGGTGCTACTAACTTCGCTCTTTGCGAAGAGTTTTCTAAAGTGATGAAGGAACAATTTGAGATGAGCCACATGGGCGAACTCAAATATTTCTTAGGTCTCCAAATTCGCCAAATGAACGATGCAATCTTCATCCACCAAACGAAGTACACGGTGGAGTTGCTAAAGCGATTTGGAATGGAGAATGCCTCCGGGAAAACGACTCCGATGAGCACGACTACGCATCTTGACAAGGATACGGGCGGTAAGGATGTAAACATTCGTCTATATCGAGGTATGATAGGTAGTTTGCTTTATCTTACCGCAAGTAGGCCCGATATTATGTTTGCCGTATGTATATGTGCTCGTTATCAGTCTCAACCTAAGGAGTCTCACTTAGTAGCGGTAAAGCGTATTTTTCGCTATCTAAGTTACACTTTAGATTTTGGATTACTTTATCCGAAATCTAGCACGTATGAGTTAGTCTCATACAGTGACGCTGATTATGCGGGATGCAAATCCGACAGGAAAAGTACTAGTGGCACTTGCCATTTTCTAGGAAATTCTCTTGTCTCTTGGTTTTCCAAGAAGCAAAATTCGGTTTCACTTTCAACCACCGAGGCGGAATATATTGCCGCCGGTGCCGCTTGTGCCCAGGTTCTTTGGATGAGACACACATTGAAGGATTTTGGTATTCATTGTGATACTAGCCCTATCATGGTGGATAACCAAAGTGCTATCTGTCGTTCAAAGAATCCGGTGCACCATTCCCGATCGAAACACATAGATGTCCGACACCATTTCTTAGATGATCATGTTGCTAAAAAGGACATCATTTTAGTGTACGTTGAAACCCAAAAGCAAATCGCCGATATTTTCACGAAACCCCTGAAGGAGGACTCCTTTGTGCGGTTGCGTCGAGAATTGGGGATTATGGGTGAATCCGAGATATAGGATTCATATTTTAATTCAATCATCTTGCATGCTAATATATTTCGCGATATTTCATTCATGCTAGATTAGTTGAATTTTTGGGAATTTTATGTGATTTATTTGAATTTATTGCTCGAATTCGTATTTCAATGTCGTATTTAAGATTTCGACGTTTTATGGGGTAATTTAGATGACTAATGAGTGAGTTAGGATGTTTCATCCAAGTGGTTTGTGAAGAGAAATCAAATTTCTACTTTTGGACTCTTCTAGTCGGTTTCAGTTCACTTATCAACCGACTAGATGATCATCTAGTCGGTCAGCATATGAACTCAGACCGACTAGATCATGCAAATATCCATCTCCTATCTTTTTCTTTCGTTAGTCGGTCATAGTATACTTTCCGACCGACTAGATTGAAAACTAGTCGGTCAGTAAATATACTGCGACCGACTAATTCTTGCCCTAGAAATTCTTCTGAGCTACTGTTTCGACTTAGTCGGTTCAAGCTCATTGACCGACCGACTAGATCGTAATCTAGTCGGTCAGTACTTGAACTGTGACCGACTAAGTGTGTTAGGGCAGCTGTGTCTTTTCGCATCCCGACCGACTTATACTCGATTTCATCCGACTAAACTCTCATTTAGTCGGTCTTCTCTCTTGCTCCAGCCCGAAAACCCAAAACCCTCAACTCGAAACCCTTCGTCTTCCGGCCGTTTCTCCGTCGATCGCCGCCATCCGCCGCCGTCGACTCCACCTCCTAGGTATCTCCCTCCCTCTCCTAGGTCGATTTCCTTTTCTAGGGTTGTCTCTCCTTGATTTCAAGCTCTAGATCCTAGGGTTTCAATTTCTAACCTAGGGCTTGTGATTTTCGAATTTTCTTGATCTCTAGGGTTGTTAGCTTGTGATCTCTAGGTTGTACTTGATCTTATTATCAGTTGCTTGTGCTCTTAGAACTATGGCTAAGACTCGCATTCCGATCGCCTCTTCCGGGGCCTCTCCTATGACCGTAGGGCCTTCCGACCCTAGGAATCCCCCGAAGCCTAAGCGTCGTGCCAAGTCTACCCTAGCCTCTCCATCTTCGCCTCCTCTTAAGAAGCCTAGGACTGCCACCGTCAAGCCCCGCAAATCCAAGACCAAAAAGCCTATTCTTCATACTCCGGCTACTCCTCCTGATTCCGATTCCGATACTGATTTTATACCTGAGGATGAGCCTACTAGGGAACCTACCCCACCTCCGAAGACCCGTAAGGCCAAGGGTAAAGCTCCTATGCCAGTTGGCGGTGTAGACATATCGTTGTGCCGCGATGACCCTCAGTGTCTCGCCGCGTACAACCGTATAGAGCACTGTCCACTGTTGTTAGAGCATTACGTTCAGTTCTCTGATTTCCTCGGCCTTGCTGATCTTCTGTCTTATAGTGGCCTTCTAGATTATCTCCGATACGACCCCAAGGCCAATCCCAAACCATACCCTCGCCTCGTGAAATTTTTCTATGCCAATCGTATTCGAGGCCAGTATGACGCCAGCCACTCCATTGAGACGACTGTCTTGGGAACTCCTATAGTTCTCACGGCAGAAATCTTGGGGGAGATCCTTGGTTGTGCGTCGTGTGGTCTCCTCCCCTCGGACATTTCTGTAGACGACATTTCTTCCTTGGATCAGTCTATTCTTGCAGATATTTTCCAGGTTATCCCCTCCGCATTCATTGGTGTTCCTTCAAAATCCTTTAAGCCGAATGCGTGGGTTCTTAACCTGATTTTGAAGTCATGTCTTCTTCCGAAATATGGATCCTCTTCACTTCCCTCTCAGCCGTTTTTGAAGCTCATATACGCTCTTTTCTTGGGGTGCGAGATAAATTGGGCTCGCGTGATACTCGATAAGATGGATTCTTTCGAGTGTATACGCAAGACCAATAAGTCTGCGCACATTCCATACCCCTGCTTGTTGACTCTCGTATTCCGTCATTTTCGAGTTCCTCTCCCTCCTGACGATGAGCGTCCTTTGGGTACGCCTCTGAACGCGACGGCCGTGAAGAAATCTTTAGCGGCACTTCGTCACGTGCAGAGGTCTACCGCATCTGCTTCACAGTCTACTCCGTCAGCCGCTGCAGCCTCCTCTTCCCCTGCTACTTTGGACGATGTCGTACGTCTACTTCGTCAGCACGACTCCCGTTTGGCTCGTACTGAGGAGGTCGTATGTCGTATGGCTCGTATGATGGGGATTGAGCTTCCTCCTTCGGTGTCTGAGGCCGAGGAGATGGACGATGAGGAGCTTGACGAGCTTGTCACTTCTTTTGCCCGTGGCGATGAGGCCACTGCTGCTGCTGCTGGTGTTTCCACTTCTGCTCCTGGAGTTGGCACCTCTACCGGTGCTCCAGAGCCTTCTGCTTCTGCACTTCAGTCTTCAGAGCCTGCTGTTGACCCTGTTGCTGAGCCTGCTGCTATTCCAGTTGACACTTCTGCTGTCGAGACCCTTGCTGCTGTAGAGCCTGTTCCTGAGATCTCGACTCCTGCCCCGACGATTCCATCTGTTGAGACGCCTCTTCTCCCTGCAGAGCCTGAGTCCACTCCGTCGACTGGACCCACGGACGCTGCAGATCCTGCCTCCTCCTCGTGATCGTTGTTCCGAGGACTCTCCATATACGCTTTGGATGATATATCTTAGCGAGAGTATTATGGGTTAGGATAGGGTATGAGGGTTATTATGTTTTGATGTATTTTGGATGTCGTCGCTGCTGCTGTATTTATTTTGATGAGAATGATGATGATGTTGATGTATTTCTTTTTGATGATATGTAGCGCTTGATATGATGTATCTCATATATTCGATGTGATATCTTTTTGGATATACTCATGTTGTCTCTGCATATATATATGTTCATCGTCATTCACTTTGTCTTTTATTCGTCGTGCAAATTTTAATATTCGTTGAATGTATTTGAAATGAGATTTCGTCGCTCGACGCATAAAAACTTGGTTAAATAGATTTAAATTCTATAATTGTATAGAATTGTTTTCCATGCACAAAATTAACCAAGTATATTGAATATTGAAGAGTATGTTTCTTTATTCAATTAATGAATAATTATTTGGTATTTTTGATGATTTTGATTTTCACTTTGTGATAATGGACAATTGGCACACTTTGAATTGATTTAATCGTTTTTCCTTTGGTGTCAATTAGCTCCATCGTCATTGTCTACGACTCCCGATGTTGGATTTTACATTTCCTACTTGTTGTCGTTGTATGCCCCCCATTTTTGGGATAATGCCAAAGGGGGAGAGATAATGATAATAAATAGTGCAAATGAAAAATTTATCTCAATTTCCAAGAATCTAGTTTGATATGTTAGATTCAGGGGGAATTAAGATACATATAAGGATTTTCAAAATCCGATATTTCAAAAATCAATTCTCATTATATATCTTACTCGTCTGATTGATGCAATTCATATATATTCATTTGGGAATTAACGTGTCATCAATGCAGGGGGAGTAAGTATTTTACATTTGAATTATTATTTTTGATTATTATTTATGTTGGTTTGTCATCACCAAAAAGGGGGAGAATGTTGAATATTGGACTCCCCGGATTTGGTTTTGATGATGAGCAAACATAAATAATTCATGAACTAACAATTTGTGAGCGCAGTATTGGAGATCGTCGCCAATTTCACGAGAATATTCAAAGCGACATCTCAACACTTCCAAAAGCTCGTATTCAAGCCTAAAGCTTCGTTGAAGCTCCTGCAGCGCTTTGGAAGTTATGAAGATTCAATCGAAGCTCTCTAAGACCGTTTATTAAGGTTTTATTTATTGTCTTTTAGTTTCGATTGATAGAATGTTAAGCCTTGAGTATATCTTACGTTTCTATCTTCATTACGCTCATTTCGTAGCTCTAGGATTCTTTCACAAGTTCATTCTAACTTCCTCGAAGCGTCGCGCTTCGATTCGGACTTTGTTGTGCATGTTAGTTGGTACAAGAACAAGTACTGACCTACTAGATGGTGATCTAGTCGGTCGGCAACTGTTCTTGGACCGACAGTTTGATTCCTTAATTTCTTGGACTTTACTGTTTACAGTTAGTCGGTCTACGTTGACTCACCGACCGACTAGTTTGTGAACTAGTCGGTCAGTGATGCTTCTTTGACCGACTAGTTGTGACTTACTGTTCACTCTAAATTTCTCCTAAGCTACTGTTTACCGTTAGTCGGTCTAAGAACGTTTGATGACCGACTAGTTGACAATCTAGTCGGTCAACTTTTGTTCTTGGACCGACTAAGTCAACTTGCCTTCAGACTAAGTTGTTTTGCCTCTTAGTCGGTCTACGTTCATTGGATGACCGACTAGTTGTGAAACTAGTCGGTCAGATAGTCTTCTTGGACCGACTAGTTTTCTAGGTCTGAAATTCTATCTCTTCTCAGATCTGCTCTTAGTCGGTCCATGCTTTGTGACTGACCGACTAGTTGATGATCTAGTCGGTCAGTGAGTGTTCTTTGACCGACTAATACTCACAGATTTCTTTCCGTTGGAGATTGACCTAACTTGTTTTTATGGGACCCTATAAATACGAACCTAGGTCATTTCTATCTTCAATAGAGCTGCCATTAAGAGATTCATTGAGTTCTAAAGAGATAGCTATTCTCCCTCAAATCTAAAGCTCTCTTCCTCACAAGAAACCCATTCTCTCTCTCATTTCTATATCTAGAGAGAATGTTGTTCTTGGTGAGCTCTTCAAGCTATTGCTTGATCCAAGTCTCCAACTCTTCCCTAGGCACCCATTGCTGCTCATTTCCTTGGTGCTAGGGCTTGGTGACTTCATCTTCCTCAAATCCTTCATTCCACCTATTGGGTAAGAAAAACTCAAGGTATAGGATTTTGTGGTAAGCTTGTTTATTTCATATAAACTCTTTTATATTGCTTATTGGTTCTCTCGGTTGTGAGAGAAGTTTGTGATCCCGGGTTGTGGGATTCACTTTGCCATTACATGTATGATTTGATCTTGTGAAGGTTTTTCACAAGATATTCATAGTGGAAATCTTGAGTTAGGGTTTCTAACTCAAGTATCCGGAGGGGATCCGGGTGGTTGGGACGTAGGATCACCGGGAACAAGTCGGGGAGACTTGGGTGGATCCGAACCCATTAACATCGTTTGTTAGCATTGTCAATTTCGTTGTCGTCGTTCAATTTAAGCTTCCGCAAATTGATTTGGTAGTTGATTGCAATTTAATTTGGAATTATACTCCTTATTATTTTAAAGTACTATTCACCCCCCCTAGTACTTGTGCAGTAGCCGGTAGGGCATTACAGATGATTCCCCCAACTTCTCCGCTGATGAAGATGAAGGCGACGCTGATGTCGCGAGGATTCGAGAGCTCTGCAAGCTCTCGAAATTAAAGTCTCCAAAGAAAGCTCCGCCGGCACGGAAATCGGCATCGCCGGTTAAGCCGTTGACCGGGGCAAGTGCTAGCTTGGGGGAGCCTCCCCCCAACACTATTCGAGATAGGAGACCACCGCGGGAGAACGCTACGCCGCCACGTTCGAACCCAAGCGCGCACCCCGGCAAGTTTGACGGGTGCATCTCATATGCACCAAACATCCCGCATTGATTGAAAATTATAGGGGGTCGAGCTCACGACTTAAAACGAGCGCTTGTCGGGAGGCAACCCGACGGTTTTTGCTTTATTTTTACTTTTTCTTTATTTTCGTTTTAGAAATTTTTAGTATTTTGAGTCATCCGACCAAAAATTTCGTGATAACGGGTCCGAATTTTCTTGACAGGAGAGGAGATAGGTAGATCCGCCATGAGGAGGATGAACGAGACGACGAGGAGCGCCCCAAGAAGGCGCTCGACACTTAAGAGGAGCATGAAATCGACTGGAGAAAGAAAGACGGAGTTTAGAGCCCAAACGAAGACAAACAGCAGAATACAAGGCTCACTCGGCCGAGTATACTAGTCACTCGGCCGAGTCCAGAAGTTCGTCCGGCCGAGCCGCTCACGAACGAGGGAAGTCTGCTGTACCCAACTCTCTGTCTATTTTCCTCATTTCATTATAACTGCTACTCGGCCGAGTATATATATTCACTCGGCCGAGTAAAACGGATACCCTCCTAGGGCGAGTCATGCCGAGTAGCTTGAGTCACTCGGCCGAATGGACTTACTCCACTCGGCCGAGGCTGGCAAAGCCACTCGGCCGAAGCGATATCAGGGAGAAAATTTCTATTGCCTCGCTCGGCCGAGTGACCACGTCACTCGGCCGAGTCGTAACTTTCTAGTATATAAGTGACGAAGGGGGCGCGGATTTCGAAATCGAAAATTCCCAAATCCGCCCGCGCCCCCTCGCCTACCCTCGCCCGAACTCGCTTCGTTCTCACCCCCGCTCGCCCGACCAAGCCCGCGCGCGCCGCCGCTCGGCCTGCCACCGCTGGCCGACCGTCGCCGGACCCCGCCCGAGTCGCCGCCGGCAGCCCCGTCTCCGATCACCTCCGGTTCGCTTATTTTCACCGTTTTCTCCTCTTTTCGTGTATTTTTTGAGGATCCATGTGCTAAACACCCCCCTAACCCAAATCAATTTCTATATCTATCCATTATACCCCTATTGCTCCATACATTTTGATTATTACTCGCTGATATCGCTTTTTCACGCGCAGGTTGTTTATTGGAGCTTAGGGGAGCTCAGGGGAGCTTCTACGGGCTGCTCAGGACTTCGTGGAGGCACGGACTTCGCACGCTTCCACTACTTAGCACTTGCGGCGTGTTTGGGTAAACTCTTTCCACTCTTTGTGCACACGCCGCACTTTTCACTTTTCGGCACGCACTCGGGGCCGATATGCCGCCCCGGACACGGCCGCGGTCGAAGAGAGCTTCCGCCAAGCGGAAGCGGTCGGATGATGCCGGCCCCTCCCACGAGTTGGAGGACTCTCCTCCACCGTCCCCCACACACCCCGCACACCCAGCACAGCCTGCAGGCCCCGCACACCCCGCACAGCCTGCAGTGCACCCACAGCCCGCACAGCCTCTCCCTGCCGATCCACAGCCACCACCACCGGCTCCACTGGTCGGGCCGCTCGGGATTACGTTCCGAGACGACGCACACCGCGCCGTCTTCGAGCGTATCTCCCAGCGCTCGATCGTACCCTCCAGGTTTGCACACCTCGCTGACCTAGGACGCCTGGGGGTACTTGAGGGGATACTCACGTTGTACGACAACGTGGGTTGGCGCGACTTCCTTCAGGTGTCGGCGGATACTTTTACCCGCCCGACACTTGAGGTTTTGAGTTCGATCGCCCGGACCGATGAGGGATGCTCATTCCGGTTCATGGATCGAGAGTGCCAGGTCACTCTCGATATGATGAGAGCATTTTTCTCATGGCCCGCCGTCCCCGGAGCCGATCGCGGTTACGGCCCTACCCACATCCCCCACCTTCTTTCGACGCCGGCGCCTTCTGGGCCCGGATTACAGGCCACCACACCGCCTTTGACCCTAGTAGGGCCAAGGCCTCGGCCATTGTCCACCCCTGCCTACGTATTGCCCAGCGCCTTATGGCGACCACCTTTCTGGCCAGATATGAGCCGGGCACGATGTCTACGCCAGAGCTCTACATGCTCTATGCGATGACACGTCCCAGAGCTCTATCTAGGGATGGACACGAGCTTGTCCCCGCCGTCGTGATCGACATTGCGGCTTGGTTTCTAGACCGTATCATTGTGTCGGTGGGCGCTCGCTCACCGATATGCTGCGGCGGTCTGATCACCTTGCTTACCATGATGACCGGCGAGGACCTACCCGACGACCTGCGACGCGTTCCGGGCCCCACTTCCTTGTCGATAGACGTTATGGCCCGGATGAAGATGCTGCGTACGCATGGTGAGCGTCACTGGGTCTGGTTGCACGGCCCCTATGGGGCCGATTACATGATTCTCCCGAGCCCTGCTCGGACTCTGATTGCACCAGCCCACGTTGACTGGATTCCGACGATGGATGTCCTCATCCCTGCCGCCTACGTGCTCGAGGCCGAGGAGGCCGAGCAGGCCCACGCTGCCCACGCTGCCCAGGCTGCCCCCGCAGACCCTGCTGCACACCCTGCCAAGCCTGCTGCCGACCCTGTCGACCCTGTGGCCCCTCAGCCTGTTCCTGACGTTTCTGCTGCTCCTGACACTTCTGTCCCCACCTCTGCCAGTGTCGAGAGTACTCTTGCTGAGCCCACTTCCACCACTGTCACCACTCCCGAGGCTGTCCCCACCACTCCCGCTGCCACCTCCGGCCCTCTGTCCGTCGAGCCTCTTTGCTCCGCACTCCCCGAGCGCCCGCAGACCTTTGTTGAGAGTGGAGAGCCCTCGTTCACCGCGGTCGTGGAGACCATGGCTAGCATGATCTCCGCTGGGATTACGCCTTTTGGTACACACACTTCCACCCCAGCGGTAGAGTCCTCTGTCTCCACAGCTGCCGTATTCTCCGAGAGCGTCGTGGCGTCTGTCCACACTTCTGTGCCACTGACCTCTCTTGCCACCTCGTTGCCACCTTTGCACGCTTCTTTTGCTGCCGCTGCCTCCACTTCTCACCAGTCGGCGTCCCGGCCTCACACTGAGGCCAGGCCCACATTTGCTGGAGCGGCACCTTTTGTCCCCTTCCCTGCTGCGCCCGTTACATACTCCACTCGCGTACGCCAGCCTCGCCCTGCGCAGCCTAGACCGGTGCGTCCCTCTGCACCACCCCCGCCCGACACTGTACTGCAGAGCATACGTGCTCTTGAGTTGGCGGTGAGTGGTCTTAGAGGAGACCTTAGGACCCTGTCCTCCACCGTCTCTGCGATGGCTGGACGCTTCGCGCTGATCCCCCAGATCCACTACTGCCTTACACAGGTTCTGGAGCGTCTCCCACGCGTACCCCGCCCACCCAGCAGGTTCCCACACACACTTCCACACACTCTAGACATGCTTTCACTTCCACGCTGATCGCACCCCGGATACACGTCCCGAGGCGACGGTTGTAGTTTTACCGCAAGCGCACGGTATAGCGGCGAGCGGGTATCGAACACAGGGAGGACGAATGACCGTGCTTGCTCCTGATCCACCTGGCTATTTATGAACAGAGAGAGATAATTGCCTTGGGCGATCCTGTCACAATCGTCAGACAAATTTACGAAATATCAAATCAAATAAAGAACGTCTAGGGAAAGGGGAATCCCCACTACTCACCGTATTTCATAAGTGTGGTTCGCCGGTATCGAAATCGCTAGTATGAGAATTTGGATGAACTAGTTGCAACTAAATGTGGAACCAAGCTCACGCTCTCGCGCTGTTGCCGGTCTATAGCTATCCTAGGCTTGGGTCCAATCTCTTGCAAACCCTAGCCTAGGGAAGCTAGCATTAGGATCAACGTCATCGTTCAATTGCGCACCGAGCCCAATCTCTTGCAAACCCGGTCCACAATCTAAATTGGGATAGTTCCTACCCGTCCAATCTCTTGCAAACGGGTATCGGCACGGAATCGCAACCGGAGGTCCTAGTATCGGTCCAATCTCTTGCAAACCGATACTTCGGAAATCCGACTCCAACCCAATTCGGATTTCTAGGGCTTCCTATCAGATTGGGATCCAATCTCTTGCAAATCCCAATTGATATAAATACCTAGCTATCCGTAGTAATTCGATCCCAATCTAATCCCTAATAACAATCCTAGCTCAATTTCTACCAATTCAACACAAATAGGAAATAGGGTTTGTAGGGTTCATCCCCACGCCCCGAGACGTGGAGACTACTCACAAATCATAGCAATAGCACAAAAATAATCAATGAAATAGGCAATGGAATTCATCACAACAATGATATAAACAATAAAAATAGAGTTTTTGGGGAAGAACAATGCAAACCAATGTAGATCTTCAATTAATCCAACAAAAATCCAAGTTTTCTCCTCTCCAATCACAATTAATAAAGCTAAAAAGTAAACTCCAAAAAGCTGCAAAAAATCTGAGAGATGGCTCCCTAAACTAGGGTAAAAACAGAGCTTAAATAGCCCCAAAAATCGTCTAAAAATCCTGACCAAAATGCCCCTGCACAGCCTGTTTTCCGCAAATTTCGCTACAGGCAGCGCATCGCACTCGGCCGAGTGACAAAAGTCGCTCGGCCGAGTGAAAACCCTGTCATTTTTCCAGTAAGTTGGGGGCTTCAGGGGTCTTCAGTTCGGGGGCGGCTCGGCCGAGTGAGTTGTCGTCACTCGGCCGATGGCTTCAAGGCACTCGGGCGGACGTAATAATCCACTCGGCCGAGTGGGTCTTCTGAAGCTCAGATGGCCGAAAAACAGTAACTTCGATATTCTGGAGGGGCTTCGTCTGGGCGCCACTCGGGCGGACGTGGTATCGTCACTCGGCCGATGTGGTCTCCGTCGCTCGGCCGAGTACACATGGAAATCGTGTCTAAACGGGTCGGCCGAGCAGTGTCTCGCTGGTCGGCCGAGTGGCTCCTCCACTCGGCCGAGTGGGACACAAAAAATGCCCAAACTGATTGTTTTGGCCTCCTCGTCGCTCCTGCGACGTCCATTCTTCTTCCGCTCCTCTCCAACAGCAAAATACCCCTCGGGGAGGTCGTCGGTGGCCATCTATCGTGAGCGCATCTCATGATCACTCCAAATCGCGCCAAATCACCTGAAATGCGACAAAAACAACAAAGCGTGAAAAGCATCGCAATATCGTCGATATATCGTGAAAAACATGATTTGGGCGATCTAAATGGCATGCAAACATGCGGAAAAAAGGTGTAAAATAAGGATTGATCAAAATCCCCCAAGCTTGCCTCTTACTCGTCCTCGAGGAAGATAAGTAAAAGGCGAACCCGGTGGATTCGGAATACGAAAACGACGAAAAAAACGAAAAAAAATGAAAAACGAAGAAGAATGAAAACCAAACGAAAATAAAGAAAGAAAGAAAGAAAGATAGGATGCTAGATCATTTTCTCAGGACGCGGGTTTCACTTACTCTTATAGCATGCATCGAGCGAGAAATACATGTCAAAGAACCTCATTTTGACATCATAGTATAATAGTGCAAGTAGAGAATAGAAAACCCACGAACGATGGTATAATCATGAAAAACGGAATAATTTTAAAATTAACATCGCCTGAATCATCTAAAGCGGTATACAAATCTCAGATCACACACTTTTCAATTAAACGCTTTCTATCTGGAGTGTAAGAGTATCACATCATAGAATAGAGAGAATAGAAAAGTATGGATTTCATGAAATGAATGCTAGGCTTAGATTTCTGGATTTCGTAAAGCTAGAAACAATCTCACCGAGTATAAAATATTACTTAGCCTAGGTTGTCGTGCAATGTCAAGTAGTCACTCTCTCACACATCAATGGATCCCCTCCCCCAAGCTTATCTAAAAGCGTGGTGGCACAAAAATATTTACATCCCCGTTTTTATATAGCTCCAAAGGCAAAGAAGAGAAAGAAGAAAGAAAGTAAGCGAGATGGGATCTTTTATTGAGGATTTTTCCTCTTTTCTCTCTCTTTTTTTTATATAAGATATATACAATGATCCCAACTCAAAGAGAGATAATGATATACAAGAATGTTCTCCTCTCTTTTTATTATTGTTTTTTTTTATAATGAGAGGTTTGGAGCTAGGAATTAATAGCGGGGGAAATGCCATAAAATAGAGTCACTAAGGGGAGATTCACCAATGATCTTTAAAAGTAGAGAAATGATGTTCAAGATTTGTGGAGAAAGAAATAAATATAACTCTCGGCTCACTCTATAAGACATGCACGACAACTTCAGCGGGGTAATCTAATCTACTCAGTTTCGATCACAAAAAAGCTAACTAATCCAGATATATCTTAGCTAATCATCATTCAATCATCCGGAAGTGAAGTGTACAATTCATGCATATAGAAGTGATAAAGGAAAAGAAGTCAGTACTCCAGACATAGGCATTCAATGCGTGAATCTTGGTGTGTTTTCTGTGATAGCATACATATGAATATTCAGGCTCAGCTAATAATAAAATTTCATCCATTTTCATGAGGGAAAAAAATGTGGGTTACTACTCCTAAATGCAAAGCAAGTCATAGCATATGATATCAGAAATGAAGTCTAAGACACGGCAAATATAGCATGCATATAGAATAAGCTAACTCCACGTGGACATCATCACAGAAAATTCATCTCTAGCATGAGATGAAAAAGAAGGAAGTAAAGATAAAAGGAAAATAGAACTGTGCAATGCGGCACACAGGAAAGTAAGGAAAACGTGATGCATGGCAAAATAAAAGAAAAATAATGAAAAATGAGTGCAAAAGTGAAAAGCGGTGTGAAAAACTGAAAATAAAGGTGGCAAATCGAAAAAGAAAGTGAGAACTCACTCCCCCAAGCTAAACGGCACAGTGTCCTCAATGTGCAAAGTGTGGCACACAGAGAGAGAAGTAATGTGAGGGGCAAGTGAGGATGCATGCATGATGGGAAGAAAAAAAAAGGTAATGAAAGGAAAAAAAAGGAAATGAAAATATGATGCGGAAATGATGCATGCACAGATAGGAGTGATATGAAAATAAATGAGGCACCAAAAAAAACTCTCCCTCTCTCCCAAAAAGATATATATAGATGTGATCAAAATGAGAATCCCAAGTAAATATGATACGATAAGCACAAATAGATATGATCGAAAATATAATCCCAAAATAAGTGAGGGGAGGGGGGGTGTACAAAAGTGCATCAGGACCCAGCAGAGACGGGCAGCACAACGGCAGGAATGGATCAAGGCATCAAGAGTGCCTAAGAAAGCGGTGCCGCGCCGTCTCCGTCCTGAGGCGGAGGAGGTGGTGGTGGTGTAGGCTGGACAGGCTGCTGAGCTGGGGTGGGCGTGAAAGTGGAAGTGGAAGCAGGTCTAGTGTGTGTGGGAGTGTGTGTGGGAACCTGCTGGGTGGGCGGGGGTACGCGCGGAAGACGCTCTAAGATCTGTGTCAGGCAGTAGTGGATGTGAGGGATCAGGTCAAAGCGTCCAGCCATCGCGGAGACGGTGGCGGACAGGGTCCTAAGGTCTCCTCTAAGACCACTCACCGCCAACTCAAGAGCACGTATGCTCTGCAGTACAGTGTCGGGCGGGGGTGATGCAGAGGGACGCACCTGTCGGGGCTGCGCAGGGCGAGGCTGGCGTACGCGAGTGGAGTATGTAACGGGCTCAGCAGGGAAGGGGACGAAAGGTGCCGCGCCTGGAAATGTGGGCCGGGCCTCAGTGTGAGGTCGGGACGGGCGGTGGGAAGTGGAGGCAGCGGCAGCGAAAGAAGAGTACAAAAGCGGCTGCGAGGCGGCAAGAGAGGTCAGTGGCCCAGAAGTGTGGACAGATGCCACGACGCTCTCGGAGAATACGGCAGCTGTGGAGGGAGAGGAATCTCCCGCTGGGGCGGAAGTGTATGGACCAAAAGGCGCAATCCCAGCGGAGATCATGCTAGCCATGGTCTCCACGACCGCGGCGAACGAGGGCTCTCCACTCTCAACAAAGGTCTGCGGGCGCTGGGGGAGAGCGGAGCAAAGAGGCTCCACGGACAGAGGGCCGGAGGTGGTAGCGGGAGTGGTGGGGACAGCCTCGGAAGTGGTGACAGTGGTGGAAGTGGGCTCAGCAAAAGTACTCTCGACACAGGCAGAGGTGGGGACAGAAGTGTCAAGAGCAGGGGAAACGTCAGGAACAGGCTGAGAGGCCGCAGGGTCGACGGGGTGGGCAGCAGGGTCGGCAGGGTGTGCAGCAGGGTCTGCGGGAGCAGCCTGGGCAGCGTGGGCAGCGTGGGCCTGCTCGGCCTCCTCGGCCTCGAGCACGTACGCAGCGGGGATGAGGACATCCGCCGCCGGAATCCAGTCAACGTGGGCTGGTGCAATCAGAGTCCGAGCAGGGCTCGGGAGAATCATGTAATCGGCCCCATAGGGGCCGTGCAACCAGACCCAGTGACGCTCACCATGCGGACGAAGCATCTTCATCCGGGCCATAACGTCTATCGACAAAGAGGTGGGGCCCGATACTCGCCGCAGGTCGTCGGGGAAGTCCTCGCCGGTCATAAGAGCCAGCAGGGTAATCAGGCCGCCGCAGCATATCGGTGAGCGGGCGCCCACCGATACAATGATGCGGTCTAAGTACCATGCCGCGATATCGATCACGACGGCGGGGACAAGCTCATCTCCATCCCTAGATAGAGCTCTGGGACGGGTCATCGCGTAGAGCATGTAAAGCTCTGGCGTAGACATCGTGCCCGGCTCATATCTGGCCAAAAATGTCGTCGCCATAAGGCGCTGAGCAATGCGAAGGCAGGGATGTACGATGGCTGAGGCCTTGGCCCTACTAGGGTCAAAGGCGGCGTGGAGACCCGTGATACGTGCCCAGAAGGCACCGGCGTCGAAAGAGGGTGGATGGATATGTGTGGGGCCGTAACCGCGATCGGCACCGGGGACGGCGGGCCAAGAGAAAAATGCTCTCATCATATAGAGAGTGACCTGGCACTCTCGATCCATGAACCGGAATGAGCATCCCTCATTGGTCCGGACGATCGAACTCAAAACCTCAAGTGTCGGGCGGGTAAAAGTATCCGCCGACACCTGAAGGAAGTCGCGCCAACCCACGTTGTCGTACAACGTGAGTATCCCCTCAAGTACCCCCAGGCATCCTAGGTCAGCGAGGTGTGCGAACCTGGAGGGTACGATCGAGCGCTGGGAGATACGCTCGAAGACGGCGCGGTGTGCGTCGTCTCGGAACGTAATCCCGAGCGGCCCGACCAGTGGGGCCGGTGGTGGTGGCTGTGGATCGGCAGGGAGAGGCTGTGCGGGCTGTGGGTGCGCTGCAGGCTGTGCGGGGTGTGCGGGGCCTGCAGGCTGTGCGGGGTGTGCGGGGGAAGGAGGAGGAGACTCTTCCGCCTCGTGGGCGGGGCCGGCGTCATCCGACCTCTTCCGCTTAGCGGAAGGTCTCCTCGTCCGAGGCCGTGTCCGGGGCGGCATATCGGCCCCGAGCGCGCCGAAAAGTGAAAAAGTGCAGCGTGTGCAAAAAGAGTGGAAAGAGTGTACCAAAACACGCCGCGAGTGCTAAGCGGTGGAAGCGTGCGAAGTCCGCGCCTCCACGAAATCCAAAACAGCCCGTAGAAGCTCCCCTGAGCTCCCCTAAGCTCCAAAAAGCAACCTGCGCATGGAAAAGTGATATCAGCGAGTAATAATCAAAATGTATGGAGCAATAGGGGTATAACAGATAGATATGGGAATTGATTCGGGTTAGGGGTTCGATTAATACACGGATCCTCGAAAACTACGCAAAAAGAGAAGAAAATGGGCAAATCGAGCTATACCGGAGGCGATCGAAGACGAGGTCGCCGGCGGCGACTCGGGCGGGGCGCGGCGTCGGTCGGCCGGCGGTGGCTGGCCGAGCGGCGGCGCGCGCGCGGGCGTGGTCGGGCGAGTGAGGGTTGGGCGAAGGGGAATCGGGCGAGGGTAGGCGAAGGGGCGCGGGCGGATTTGGGAATTTAGATTTCGAAATCCGCGCCCTTCGTCACTTATATAATAGAAAGTTACGACTCGGCCGAGTGACGTGGTCACTCGGCCGAGCGAGGCAATAGAAATTTTCTCCCCGATATCGCTTCGGCCGAGTGGCTTTGCCAGCATCGGCCGAGTGGAGTAAGTCCATTCGGCCGAGTGACTCAAGCTACTCGGCAAGACTCGCCCTAGGAGGGTATCTGTTTTACTCGGCCGAGTGAATATATGTACTTGGCCGAGTAGCAGTTATATGGAAATCGAGAAAATAAACAGAGAGTTGGGTACAGCAGACTTCCCTCGTTCGTGAGCGGCTCGGCCGGACGAACTTCTGGACTCGGCCGAGTGACTAGTATACTCGGCCGAGTGAGCCTTGTATTCTGTTGTTTGTCTTCGTTTGGGCTCTAAACTCCGTCTTTCCCTCTCCAGTCGATTTCATGCTCCTCCTAAGCGTCGAACGCCTTCTTGGGGCGCTCCCCATCGTCTCGTTCATCCTCCTCATGATGATCTACCTATCTTCTCTCCTGTCAAGAAAAATAGGACCCGTTATCACAAAATTTTTGGTCGGGTGACTCAAAATACTAAAAATTTCTAAACGAAAATAAAGAAAAAGATAAAAAAATAAAGCAAAAACCGTCGGGTTGCCTCCCGACAAGCGCTCGTTTTAGGTCGTGAGCTCGACCCCCTATAGTTTTCAATCAATGCGGGATGTTTGGTGCATATGAGATGCACCCGTCAAACTTCCCGGGGAGCGCGCTTGGATTTGGACGTGGCGGCGTAGCGGTCTCCCTCGGAGGTCTCTTGTCCCGAATGGTGTTGGGGGGAGGCTCCCCCAAGCTAGCATTTGCCCCGGTCAACGGCTTAACCGGCGATGCCGATTTCCGTGCCGGCGGGGCTTTCTTTGGAGACTTTAATTTCGAGCGCTTGCAGAGCTCTCGAATCCTCGCGACATCAGCGTCGCCTTCATCTTCATCAGCGGAGAAGTCGGGGGAATCGTCTTCAATCTTTTCATCTTGGCCTAAATCCGGGCCTTCATCAAGTTCTTCATCAAAGAGGGCACCAATTGAATGAGGAATCGCCTCCTCTATCACCTCATCAAGGAGGTCCATGTAATCGAGCTCCTCGTGGTGAGGCATGTGTTTCATTGCCTTAGGAATGTGGAGCTCCACCTCGATGTTGCCGACGTTTAAAGTAAGTGTACCTTCGCGCACGTCGACGATGACTCCGGCGGTGGCGAGGAAGGGGCGTCCAAGTATCAATGAGGTGTCTCCCTCCTCCTTAATGTCCATGATGACGAAGTCACATGGTAAGCATATCCCACCCGGGACTTGAAGTGGGATGTCCTCGGCAATCCCCACCGGCCTTGTTATCCGGCCATCGGCTAATTGAATGCGCATGTCGGTGGGCTTCAACTTTGTCCCGGTGTTAAGCTTTAAGAACATGGAGAGGGGCATGAGACTCACGCTAGCCCCAAGATCGATCAACGCCTTTTGAAGAGGCACGCTGCCCAAGGTGCAAGGAATCCGAAAACTCCCCGGATCCTTAAATTTTGCCGGCTCCTTCTCTCTCTTGGTGAACCAAGAGCCCTCCTCGGCTAGCATTATCTTCTCCTTCCTTTTCCTCCCCGAAATCAAGTCCTTCAAGAATTTAGCATACGTTGGGATCTCGACGATGGCGTCGAGGAAGGGAATATTGAGGCTAACTCCCCTTAGATACTCGAGGAATTTCGCTAGCCTTTTTTCCATTTTCGCTTTCGCTAGCCTTTGGGGGAATGGGACCGGTGGCATGAAGCGCCTCTCCTCAATTAATTTCTCCGCCCTAGATTTCTCCTTGTCTCGTGGCTCCTTCTCCTTTTCAATCTCGACTATCGGCTCAACCGGCTCCAAACTTTCCTCCACGGCCTCCTCAATAGGAATCATGGCGGGGGTGGTGTCCTTCCCGCCTCTAGTAGTGACGGCAACTACGGCGTTGATGTGGCCCGTGTTGCCCCGTGGGTTTTGCTCCGGTTGCGCCGGCAATCTTTGAGTGTTCCGGTTGAGCAACGCTAATTGCTCCGATATTTGAGCCACTACGGTATTGAAAGATTCTTTCCCCGCCTTCAAAGTAGCATTCACCTTATTTTGCTCGACCATGAACGCCTCCACTCTAGATTCGAAGTCGGTTCGTTGAGGAGCTTGTGGAGGGTTTTGATTTTGATTCCTCCACCCTTGGTTGTATCCGGGAGGCCTATACGGTGGGACTTGTTGCTTCGGTGGAAAGTTTTGTTGCGGAGGCCCCCTCGGTGGATAGTTTTGTTGTTGGGGTGGTGGTGGTCGAGCTTGTTGAGGCGGTGGTTGTGGCGGGTTCAAGGCTCCTTCATTGTTGGCGTAGGAGAATCCCGGATGATTTCTTGCGGCCGGATTGGACCAATACCCTTGGTTTCCCGCAACATATTGTATTTGCTCCAAGGATCCTTCTCCTTGCTCTCCTCCCGAGTACATGACTTGAGATTGGTCTTGCCAATCACACATTTGGTTGGTCGGTGCGGAGGTGGATGGGCTTCCTTGGGGTTCCGTGATATATTTCTCCAATCTCTCCACCACCTTGTGGAGAGAATCAAATTTGCTCGTGAGCTCTGCTACGGCCTTCGCCTCGTAGATGCTAGTTGGCTTTAAGGAGGATGTGGAGTGTCCTCGCTCATCGCCCCATTGTTGGTTATTTGAGGCCATCTCCTCAATTAGGGCCGTAGCTTCCTCGGGAGTCTTTGACAAGATTGCACCATTTGCCGTGGCATCAATAATTTGTTTGGTCCCCGGTTGGAGACCGTTGTAGAAGCTATGAACTAGCTCCCAGTCCTCTATACTGTGGTGCGGGCATTGGTGCTGTAAATCCTTAAATCGCTCCCAAGCTTCATAGAGCGTCTCCTGTGGTCCTTGCTTGAAGGACATGAGAGCGCTCCGGATCTTCACCGTCTTGGATGGCGGATAGAATTTGTCAATAAATGCGCTCGCCAACTCGTCCCAAGTAGTGAAGACTCCGTCAGCTTGCGTCCTCAACCAATAGAGTGCCTTGTCCTTAAGCGTGAAGGGGAAGAGGCGCAGTCTGATAGCGTCGTCGGAGACCCCTGGCATCTGAAATGTGGCGCACTTTGACAAGAATGTGGTAGTGGGGGTTCTCATGTGCGTTCCCATGAAACGGGTCTTGTTGCATCAACACCACCAATCCAGTCTTTAGCTCGAAGTTCTTGTCGGCGGCCAACCCCGGCATGGCAATGGACGAGGTGGTAGAAGAAGTCTTAGGCCGAAGCCTATCTCGAATAGAGATTATCCTTGCCATCCTTGCCGCCAATTCTTCAGGAGTTTCCCGGTTGGTCATATACCTCCCTTCCGGATCTTGTCTCTTTTCCGCTCTAAGTCTCCGCGCGGTACGTTCGATCTCGGGATCAAATAATAAGCCTTCTGGGTCCGCCGTAGATCTCGTGTACATGCACAGGGGAAACAGAGTTTCAAAGAAATGATTAATACCGTGGAAGGGTTAGGCAAGAAATAAGAAATAAAAATAATGATAATAATAAAAAGAAGAAGAATAGCTAGGGTGAAAAAGAATCAAACGCAATCGCCTCCCCGGCAACGGCGCCAAAAACTTGATCGCACCCCGGATACACGTCCCGAGGCGACGGTTGTAGTTTTACCGCAAGCGCACGGTATAGCGGCGAGCGGGTATCGAACACAGGGAGGACGAATGACCGTGCTTGCTCCTGATCCACCTGGCTATTTATGAACAGAGAGAGATAATTGCCTTGGGCGATCCTGTCACAATCGTCAGACAAATTTACGAAATATCAAATCAAATAAAGAACGTCTAGGGAAAGGGGAATCCCCACTACTCACCGTATTTCATAAGTGTGGTTCGCCGGTATCGAAATCGCTAGTATGAGAATTTGGATGAACTAGTTGCAACTAAATGTGGAACCAAGCTCACGCTCTCGCGCTGTTGCCGGTCTATAGCTATCCTAGGCTTGGGTCCAATCTCTTGCAAACCCTAGCCTAGGGAAGCTAGCATTAGGATCAACGTCATCGTTCAATTGCGCACCGAGCCCAATCTCTTGCAAACCCGGTCCACAATCTAAATTGGGATAGTTCCTACCCGTCCAATCTCTTGCAAACGGGTATCGGCACGGAATCGCAACCGGAGGTCCTAGTATCGGTCCAATCTCTTGCAAACCGATACTTCGGAAATCCGACTCCAACCCAATTCGGATTTCTAGGGCTTCCTATCAGATTGGGATCCAATCTCTTGCAAATTCCAATTGATATAAATACCTAGCTATCCGTAGTAATTCGATCCCAATCTAATCCCTAATAACAATCCTAGCTCAATTTCTACCAATTCAACACAAATAGGAAATAGGGTTTGTAGGGTTCATCCCCACGCCCCGAGACGTGGAGACTACTCACAAATCATAGCAATAGCACAAAAATAATCAATGAAATAGGCAATGGAATTCATCACAACAATGATATAAACAATAAAAATAGAGTTTTTGGGGAAGAACAATGCAAACCAATGTAGATCTTCAATTAATCCAACAAAAATCCAAGTTTTTCTCCTCTCCAATCACAATTAATAAAGCTAAAAAGTAAACTCCAAAAAGCTGCAAAAAATCTGAGAGATGGCTCCCTAAACTAAGGTAAAAACAGAGCTTAAATAGCCCCAAAAATCGTCTAAAAATCCTGACCAAAATGCCCCTGCACAGCCTGTTTTCCGCAAATTTCGCTACAGGCAGCGCATCGCACTCGGCCGAGTGACAAAAGTCGCTCGGCCGAGTGAAAACCCTGTCATTTTTCCAGTAAGTCGGGGGGCTTCAGGGGTCTTCAGTTCGGGGGCGGCTCGGCCGAGTGAGTTGTCGTCACTCGGCCGATGGCTTCAAGTCACTCGGGCGGACGTAATAATCCACTCGGCCGAGTGGGTCTTCTGAAGCTCAGATGGCCGAAAAACAGTAACTTCGATATTCTGGAGGGGCTTCGTCTGGGCGCCACTCGGGCGGACGTGGTATCGTCACTCGGCCGATGTGGTCTCCGTCGCTCGGCCGAGTACACATGGAAATCGTGTCTAAACGGGTCGACCGAGCAGTGTCTCGCTGGTCGGCCGAGTGGCTCCTCCACTCGGCCGAGTGGGACACAAAAAATGCCCAAACTGATTGTTTTGGCCTCCTCGTCGCTCCTGCGACGTCCATTCTTCTTCCGCTCCTCTCCAACAGCAAAATACCCCTCGGGGAGGTCGTCGGTGGCCGTCTATCGTGAGCGCATCTCATGATCACTCCAAATCGCGCCAAATCACCTGAAATGCGACAAAAACAACAAAGCGTGAAAAGCATCGCAATATCGTCGATATATCGTGAAAAACATGATTTGGGCGATCTAAATGGCATGCAAACATGCGGAAAAAAGGTGTAAAATAAGGAGTGATCACACGCCCACCCCAGCTCAGCAGCCCACACCACCACCACCACCACCTCCGCCTCAGGACGGAGACGGCGCAGCACCACCTTCCTAGGCACCCTTGATGCCATCGATTCCTTTTGCCGTTGTGCTGCCTGTTTCTGCTGGGTCCTGATGTCTTTTTGTCCACCCCCCCTCCCCTCACTTATTTTGCGTTTCTCATTTTGTCGTATCTCTATATATCTTTTTTGGGAGAGAGGGAGAGCTTTTCGGTGACACATATATACTCGTATCACTCATTTCTGTGCATGCATCATATCCGCATCATATTTTCACTTCTTTATTTTTCCTTTTATTATCTTTTTTCTTTCCATCATGCATGCATCCTCACTTGCACCTCTCATTCCTTGTCTCTCTGTGTGCCACACTCTGCACATTGAGGACACTGTGCCGTTTAGCTTGGGGAAGTGAGTCCTCACTTTCTTTTTCGTTTAGCCACCTTTATTTTCAGTTTTTCACACCGTTTTTCACTTTTGCACTCATTTTTCATTATTTTTCCTTTATCTTGCCATGCATCACGTTTTTCTTATTTTCCTGTGTGCCGCATTGCATAGTTCTATTTTCCTTTTATCTTTACTTCTTTCCTTTTTTCATCTCATGCTAGAGATGAATTTTCTGTGATGATGTCTACGTGGAGTTAGCTTATTCTATATGCATGCTACATTTGTCATGTCTTAGGTTTTATTTCTGATATCATATGCTATGACTTGCTTTGCATTTAGAAATAGTAACCCACACTCTTTTTCCACATGAAAATGGATGAAGTTTTATTATTAGCTGAGCCTGAATGTTCATATGTATGCTATCACAGAAAACACACCAAGATTCACGCATTGAATGCCTATATCTGGAGTACTGATTTCTTTTCCTATATCACTTCTATATGCATGAATTGTACACTTCACTTCAGGATGATTGAATGATGTTAGCTATGATATATCTGGATTAGTTAGCTTTTTTTTGTGATCGAAGCTGAGTAGATTAGATTACCCTGCTGAAGTTGTCGTGCATGTCTTATAGAGTGAACTGAGAGTTACATTTATTTCTTTCTCCACAAATCTTGAACATCATTTCTCTACTTTTAAAATCATTGGTGAAACCCCCCCTCAGTGATTCTATTTTTATGGCATTTCCCCCGCTATTAATTCCTAGCTCCAAATCTCTTATTCCAAAAAAAAAAGAGAGAAGAATAAAAGAGAGAAAAACATTCTTGTATATCATTACCTCTCTCTGAGTTGGGATCATTGTATATATATTGCTTATTGCAAAAGAAAAAAAAAAGAAAAAAAGAGAGAAAAGAAATAGAGGAAAAATCCTCAATAAAAGATCCATCTCGCTTACTTTCTTTCTTCTTTCTCTTCTTTGCCTTTGGAGCTATATAAAAATGGGGATGTAAATATTTTTGTGCCACCACGCTTATAGATGAGCTTGGGGGAGGAGATCCATTGATGTGTGAGAGAGCGACTACTTGACATTGCACGACAACCTAGGCTAAGTAATATTCTATACTCGGTGAGATTGTTTCTAGCTTTACGAAATCCAGAAATCTAAGCCTAGCATTCATTTCATGAAATCCATACTTTTCTATTCTCTCTATTCTATGATGTGATACTCTTATACTCCAGATAGAAAGCGTTCAATTGAAAAGTGTGTGATCTGAGATTTGTATACCGCTTTAGATGATTCAGGCGATGTTAATTTTAAAATCATTCCGTTTTTCATGATTATACCGTTGTTCGTACGAGCCAGGAAGTGTATTTAACATGTATGGCGTAGGGTTATGCCTGCAACACAGGTGCCTAGCCGGTAAACAAGTAGGTCGGGCATTGGCTATCAACCAACTCACGTAGCCCGCTTCTGGAACACGGGCCAGGAAACACAAGTATTGTAGCGTGTGCTACGAATGCGACATACAACATGGATAGCATAGATGACAATTTATTCGCGTACCGTTGATCAAAATTAAACATGACATGATAGTTATGCAACATGATAAATGACGGTCCTAGCTTCGTTGTCAAGCTAGTTCCGAAAATTGTGCCTAGGCGAGTATCATTTCGTCGCCTAGTCTCTTTTACGTCTACAACAAGCAAATGGCCTAAAACATGGCCCAAACCCTAAGTGGCAAGTTTCACTTGCCTAGCACCGAGGATGACGATCAACGAGGCCGTCACTCAAATGCTAACTACGGAGATGAGTTCGCTGCCATGGCAAAACAATATTAGAACAACATCCAACCTAGTTTTATTAGGGTTTCACAAAAACACAAATGGGCTATAAGGATATTAAGAGATCGAGTTATTACCGTATCGGAGGCGGAAGAACGATGCCGAGCAAGCACGGCAACGGAAGAAACGCTCCGGGGAACCTAGGGTTCAGATCTGGAATAGATGGGGAAAATCTGGAGAAATGGGGTTTTGGGGGATTTTGGGGGATTTGATGAAGGTTTGAGGAAGATGAGAGGTAGAATGTGTTAAGTGAGGGTTTGGATGATGGATTTTGGGGTTGGGATGAAGGAATAAGGGTTTGAGGTAGTAGGGGGCTCAATGGGGGAGAAACTAGGGTTTTAGGTCATGAAGAAGAAGAAGAAGAAAACGTTTGGGAGGGGTTTAAATAGGAAGGGCTGGCGGCTGCCCAGAAATTAGGGTTTCGACACTGATTAGTCGGTCAGAGAACAACCACTGACCGACTAGTTTGGAAACTAGTCGGTCGGTTGACCAACGCAGACCGACTAAGTCCAAACAGTAACTCCTGTACAAAAATAGGATTTAGATTTAGTCGGTCAAAGAACAGCTACTGACCGACTAGTTTAGCATCTAGTCGGTCGATGAACGTTCTTAGACCGACTAAAAGTGAACAGTAACTGGTACCAAAATTAGTTAATGAGTTAGTCGGTTAAAGAAGAATTGCTGACCGACTAGTTTGCAACCTAGTCGGTTGACCAATGTTCTTAGACCGACTAACGAGAAACAGTAACTCCTGAGAAATTAACAAAGCCAACTAGTCGGTTCAAGAAGGCTTTCCGACCGACTAGATCGTCATCTAGTCGGTCGGTGCCCCTTCTTACACCGGCTAATGAGCACCAAAAGTTCCGAAATGGAGCGCGAAGCTCCGGGATCGATTCCTAAGACTCCTAGGCTTGATCTGACAATAAGATATGACCGATATGAAGCCCGTCACGAATGACTTACTCCAAAATCGATGATCAACGGAAGAAGCTAGGAAAACGCGACGAAACGATCGAAAATGAAAGCTACGGGGACGAAAACCACACATGAGGAGAAAATCCACTAAAACATATAATATAATATAATAAATCCGGATACATGAAAACCAGTCGTTACACGGCCGACGAATCTCGGAGCAGGGATTTGTGGAGGCTCCGAGTCCGCAATCCCGTCTTGAAGGCCAGCATGAGCACCTCATCGCCGCATGTCACCACCACCCGTCTCTCATCCTGAAAGCGGCGTAGGTATTTCCCTGTCGTCTCTCCTTCCACTTGAACTATCGTGCTGAGATAGTCCAGGGGCTTCTTCTTCGTCCGCCCGGCCCGGAACTCCTGGCAGAACTTGTGGGACAGTTCACCAAAGCTCCCAATGGATCTCGCGGGTAGGCCAAAGTACCAATCCAACGCCGTGTCCCTCAGACTTTGTGAGAAGTGCCGGCATAGGAACGCCTCATCCACATCCTGCGCCTCCATTGCCCCCCGGTATTGTTGCACGTGCGTGAGAGGGTCGCCTCTTCCGTTGTAAGTGGCCAGGTGGGGGGTTTGAACCTTACGGGCCTCGGGGCGGACGTGATCCACCGTGCCAACTGCGTGGCCTCCTCCGGGTAGGCAGAGCGCTCGGGCGTGTGCCCCCTTCGCCATTCTGGGGTCTGGCTCCGGTCGCGCCTTAGCTGCCGACGGTCTTCTCGCCCCGGGGAATAGCGTAGCGGTCGCCTGGGGGGGACTCCTTCCACGGATAGAGGATTCAACGGGTTGCGGGCTACGGTCCTCCCAGTACCACCGCCCTCCGGCTGTATCCTCCCGGACCTCCCTCCGCTCCTGATTCTCCCTCAGGAGCCTTTCACGCTCGGCGGTGAGGAAGAGTAGTTGTCGACAAACGGCTTCCTCGTTCAGACGATCAGGGTGGTGGTGCTGACGAGGCGGACTCCCCCCGGTGGAGATTTGGCCAACGGCGGGCCGCGCCTGCCCAGGGGTCGCCGGCCCATCGCCGACACCTCCGGGATCTCCCGGTTGTCTTCGTTCTCCCTCTGGAGCCTTTCGCGTTCCGCGATGATGAAGCAGAGCTGGTGTCGGGCGGTCTCTTCGTCCAGGTAGGCCCGCCGGGTGGCCTCGGCCGCTTCGTCCAAATGCCTCTGCGGGGTGGCCGCCTCCTCCCGGCGCCTCCGCAACCGCGCGACCTCCATTTCCTCCTCCAAGAGCTTCCGCTGGGCCGCAATCTCCTTGGCGAGCCCCTGGTCTCCCCCTCCTCCTCGAACTGAGGGTGAAGATTTCGTCTCACGTTCGGGGGCTCTGAGGGGCCAGGAGGTGCTTCCGCTCCTGTCGCTGCGCAGCCTCCCATTGCCTTAGTAAAGGCCTCGAAGCTCTTCTGGATCGCGCGGGCTGAGGCCAGGACTGTCTCGGCCTCTATCCCCGGAGGGGGGTCAGTCACCGGAGTGATTGGTAGAGAGAGTGGCTCCTGACCCACGGGGTCCTTGCCGTGGTCAGGGTTCCGGGCGATCGGCATGGGGTCTAACATGGGTGTGACCCTTCGTTCCCACAGACTGCGCCAATTGTTGCGAGGTGGAACTCGCGTACAATGAATTTGTATTAAGGGGAACCAAGGGCACGGTGGTTATATTGATAAGAGGATTTAGGTAGGCTTTTGACAGGTGATTAGTGGGGTGATGAGGCTAAACTTGCCGCTGGAGTAGATCACGGAGTCGAATCCCGCCGGTTGCGGTGGAGGAGGACCGGACTACGGGAGCCGAAGGCGAATCTCGGTCAAGGGGCGAGCTACCCTGCACAATGAACAACTCGTCAGAAAGGCCGGGTTGGGGTCCAACCCTAAGCCTCTCCGATGCCTAAGTCAGCGACTTGGGCTTAAAGCGGGGGCTAGACACGCCGGTCGGACGGAGGGTGTGTCGACCGTACGTGCCGAGCTATGAGTGGGAGAACAAAGAAATGGACGACCTTTGCTCTCGTGTGTGAATAATGGGATTGAGAGTGAATTTACCAACCCCCTCACCGTAAGAAGTGAGGGGGTATTTATACCTGGTGGGAGACGATTAGGTGGGGCTGACCTGGCATGCTGACTCGACGTGCTAAGCTGGCCCGGCTGTCAGCGGAAGCTTCGGACGAGGATGTCGGGAACCGGAGTGTCAGCCTCGCTTTTGTCAGATGGCGCAACGTCCAGGAGCGCTTTTGTCAGGGTGTCAGGGCCGAAAGCATTAAGTGTCAGGGGGGCGCAGCGGCCAGGGGGTGCTTTGTCAGATGGTCAGGCGGTGTTAGTGTCAGTCGCGTCCTTATACTAGGTTGTTTGTCATGTGCGATGAATCAAATGTCCTATGGTGCTATTCTTTACGGTTGGGTTCGCATGAGGCCGCCGGGCCGACCTGTTCGTGGGTCGTTCGGCCCGGCCGCGCACCTTTTCGGGTGCGGATCGTGGACCGCTGACAGGGAGGGGTACGAATGTGCCTCTGTCAGCATCCAAGGCTGTGTTGTCCGGGTATATCCCGAACGCACTGTCCCTGGCGGGCCGAGCGAGAGCGATTACACGCCTCTGCCGGGAAAGGGGCGCCGCGAGGTGCGCCCCTTCCCATGTAATCTCGGACCTCCGGGCCGGTAGTCCATTCGCAAAGGGGCGAGTCAGTGAGGTATATTAGTGGCTCTGGGCGGGAGCCAGACTCCCACGATCTTTAGGTCGTAACACTTTCATATGGAGGAATTCATCTAATGGTGTATTCAATACGAAGTCAGCTTACTTGAGTATGCTAGATTTGCAGGAGGAAGAGAACTTTTCATGGCTATGGAATTATAGGATTCCCACAAGATGGAACCATTTCATGTGGCTTGCTGTTAAAGAGAGGTTAGTGACAGCTCAACTCAGATTTCGCAGAGGCTTGGCTGATAATGAAGAATGTAGATTCTGTGATGCTGTGGTGGAGGATGTTATGCATGTGTTGCGTGATTGCTCCAGGGCTAAGACTATTTGGGATATACTGTTGCCGGAAAATGTCAAGCAGGAATTCTTTGATCAGAAGCTCAAGGATTGGGTCCTTGATGGACTGAGGAAGAAGAGGAAGGATTGCCCCCGGTGGAACTATATGCTTGTTGCAGCAACTTGGAGAATTTGTACTGAAAGATGCACGGAAATTTTCAATCCTTGCATATCGAGGAAGGAGATCTCCAGTATATGCAATGGTATTTTAGTGTTGGCGTCGGAAATGGATCTACCCTCCTCTGTTGAGAGTGGTGTGGGTAATGATAGGATACTAGTAAAATGGGAACCCTCGTCAGAGGGATGGATCAAGGTGAATGTTGATGGAGCAGCGAAGGTGCTGTCGGGCAATGCGGGAGCTGATTTGGGTGCTGCAAGAGCTGGTGGAGTCTTGAGGGATCATAGAGGTAATTGGATTAAAGGATTTGCTGCTTTCTTAGGCTCTTGTTCTTCTTTGGGAGCAGAGGTTCATGCGATTCTTATTGGACTGAAATGGGCATGGAGATTGGGGTTTAGGAAGGTGATTTGTGAGTCAGATTCCTTGAATGCTGTTAAGCTGATTGAGGATGTAAACGTCGAATTTCACCCGCTTGCGGCGCTTATTCTGGATATTAAGGAAATAAGGATGAGAGATTGGGATGTTGGGTTGCAGCATACTCTTAGGGAAGGCAATAGTGTGGCTGATGGCTTGGCGCATTTGGGATCCAAGCTAGAAGAACAGTTTCTAGTGTTTAGTTCTCCCCCAGGAAGTTTATTGATGTTGCTGGAGAATGATGATGCTGGAGTTGGGATTGTAAGGGAACGCAGGGTCCCGTAGGTCTGTTGTTGTCTTTTCATTTACATCTAAAAAATAAAAAAAATCTATTCGGGCAAAACTGAAGGTTATTTTCAAAAACTTGCATTTTTCGGAAAATATGTGGAAAAAAAAGAGACACTATGTTTTTTCGAAAAAAAAGATAGGCACAGACATTTAGATTGCGTAGTGAAGGGAACCACTTGCTACCGACAGGCACTACCGACCAAAAGACCAACCCACTGCACCCTGCGTGTAAGCTACGGAGTTGGACGGAGTCCTAATCAAGCCATCAAGCCCATTCAAATAAAAGACTCTCGGCCCTCGCGTGTCGATCGAGTTCCATCGAGTCCCAATAGAATGGATCCCGACGCCGAAATCGTCACCGACTGGCCTCCTTACTTCCGCCTCTACAAGAGCGGCCGCGTCGAGCGCCTCATCGGCACCTCCGTCGTCCCACCCTCGGCGGACCCCGCGACGGGCGTCACCTCCAAGGACGTCGCAATCGACGCCGAACCCGCCATCTCCGCCCGCCTCTACCTCCCCAATTCTCCGCCACGCAGCAATTACAAGAAGGCGCCGATTCTTGTCTACTACCACGGCGGCGGATTCTGCGTCGAATCCGCCTTCTCTCCGACCTACCAACCCTTCCTCAACTCCCTCGCCTCCAAAGCCGACCTCATCGTCGTCTCCGTCAACTACCGCCTCGCCCCCGAGCACAAGCTCCCAGCCGCCTACGACGACTCCTGGGCCGCACTCGAGTGGGTCTTCTCCCCCCGCGCCGATCCGTGGATAGCCGAGCACGGAGACTTGGGCCGCGTGTTCCTCGCCGGAGACAGCGCGGGCGGCAACATCTGTCACCACATGGCGATGCGAGCAGGGGAGAGCCACGACGGAGGCATCAGGATCGAGGGGATGGTTCTGATCCACACCTGCTTCTGGGGATCAGAGCCGTTGGAAGGCGAGACGACGGATCCGACGGTCAGGGGGTGGATGGAAGGGCTGTGGAAGCTGGTGAGCTCGCCGGGGATGGAGAATCTGGACGATCCGAGCCTGAATCCGATCGCCGAAGGGGCGCCGAGCATGGCGGGGTTAGGGTGCAAGAGGGTTATGGTCTGCGTTGCGGAGAAAGATCCGATGAGGGAGAGGGGAATGGCCTACTACGAGGCGCTGAAAGGGAGCAATTGGGGAGGCGATGCCGAATTGTTCGAATCCGAAGGAGGAGGCCACGTGTTTCATCTCGATATGCCGGAGAGCGAGAAGGCGTCGGAGCTCATAGCAAGGGTGGCTGCTTTTCTTCAGAAAGATAAGGCTGCTTAGGGGGCAGCTGTATGTGTGTTGAACATACATGTCAGGCATACGTATCGATGTATGTTTTTCAGAATTTGCTCAAATACAGCCGTTGCATGTAGGATGATTCCAGCATCAACGTTTTTCTGATGGGATCGGGTTGGGTCCTTCGGACGTTGGACGATTTGCCCTCAGCCGTCAGATTTATCAATCGCCCTCTATTTCCCCTTCTTAACCCGTCTTTATCCATAATTTTCCCCTCTCCCTGCTTTTCCCCAGCGCCTCTCCATTCCTGGCGATCCTCCCACCTCCGACCCAACCCCTTCCCTATTTCCATGTGTCACGCCCCGGTCTCACAAATACCCTAGCAAGGAATTGGGGCTAGGGGCCCAACAAGTCGCGGTATTGCACCAAGCGTAGGTAAGACAACTTAGTAGTGCAGGTCGCTGCGAATGCTGGATTATACAGTCAACCCAGAAGTAAGAGTAAACAATTTTAATATGTCATCACAGAGAGCACTCAACAGAAAACCATTGCACATGGGTATACAGCCAAAAGTACTACTACTGGACACCAAGTACATGGCACAAATAGTACACGGTACAAAAAAACACTATAATTAGAGAGGTCCACTTAATTATACAACAACTCAACACACACTACAAGGAAGTCACACTATATTGTTTCCAAAAGTAAGGGGCGCCTCAAAGTCAATATTGCGAACTCTCCTGAGGGAGATCCGCGTCTAGTGTCACCTGCTCAGAACCTGAAAAGTAAAGATGGACACGTCAAAGCGTGCCCAGCAGGAACCAACTCGGCAAGTAAAGATGGACACGTCAAAGCGTGCCTAACAGGAACCAACTCGGCAGAAGAATAAGATTCTATGATTTTTGAATACAGCCAGCAGAAGGGTAACAATTCACAAGGACAGGTAAGCAACTACTAAGGAATACACATCACAAATTATTTTGGAAGTGTGTAAACCACGTGGCTATGAGGGACTGGACCTCACCCGCGGTGGGTGGTAACAAGCACACGACGCAGTGGACACGGGCACTGCACGTCGGGCCTCTCAACTCCCCCGTCCCAGGCAGGAGTGAGGAACTCCTCAGTAACGCAACTACTAAACCACCACTCCCAGTAAGGAGAGTGGGCCACACAGTATCCACACAGTCCCCCTTACATCCCCTCGCCACCTTCATAGTCCAGTCCCACCATAACCCTATGGTTCGCACACATCCAACATTCCAATCTAGGATGCCTACCCGTCGTAGGACAGAAGCGGCTATCCTAGCCAAACATTCAAGAACACTTCAAAGGGACAAGCAGTACCATCTTAGGTATGCACACATCATGTCCTAGCAATCCAACATAAAAGAGGCATGATATAGCACAACATTTCCTAATATGAGGCATGAAAACATAGTTCTTGCACTTTGATTTCTGAAACATGCTGATAAAGACAGACATTATGAAAGATTCTATAGGGAATTTCAATCTGCAATCCAAAATACACTTGTAGGGAAAAATGTTGTGAATCTACCATAAAAATTTCAGAGCAAAATTCTATCAGATTGATTTATGGTGAAATTTTCACTATCAGCTGCAAATTCAGCATCCTGGAAACAATTTCTGCCCCATTTTCAACTCAGGTTTCCTACCAATTGCAGGCTGAACTAGAATTTGGGCAAAACAGCAAAGTTGTAGCCCTCGAAGCTACCTTTCCAACGGCACCAGAATTGCAACATTTCGTTAAGTGTGCAAAGGCTGAGAGCTAAAACAGTGACACTGGGTCTGTGCAGGCTGCAACCTGTGCAGTCCTCAAAACTGAATTTTTTTCACCCATTTCCCATTCGAATTAGCAAAAAGTTAAAACACGAAAGTTGTTCCTAGCTACAAGATACATAACATATAAATTTTTGGGAATGTTTCATGTAGCCATATTATGTCAGCAAGCAGTTCAATTTCAGCCAAATCTGGACCGTTTTCAGCACATGATTCAAGCATGCATAACATGAAATTTCTATCACCAAAGCTTTTGAGATTGTGTAGGAAACATATACCCATGAAGACATGCAATCCCATCATACTAATTGTAATCAAAATCATAGAATGAAAATTTTTCCAAGCAAGTTAGGTTCCTACCTCAAAATTGTTCTTCTATTCTCTTAATCTTGCTCTTCTCTTCCTCTACTTGTTTCTCCTTGAAGCCAACTAGGTTTCTTCTTCTTTTTACTCTAGATTTTAGGGTTTGTAGGTAGGAGAAGATGAGAAGGAAGCATGGTGAATTTCAGCCCAAGCTTAGGGAGAAAGGGTGGAGAGAAAAGTGTAGAAGGATGAAAGAAAAGGGGAGGGCTCCTCTAGAATCCTCCTCCTCTAGAATCATCCTTGAGATAAACATGATATACTATAAAAGACCAAAATACCCTTGCTAGATTGCCCCTCTATTCTCATGTATTTACTAGTTTGCCTTTGATATATACACTCACCCTCATCTAATTACACTTGTGCCATTACCTTACACACACCTTAACTAATTACAAGTATGCCATTAACCCTAACCATTTTCACACTTGCCCCCCCACACACGCGCGCACACATGCCTAACCCCACTCCCCATGTATCTCATGCACACTACGTGCGCTACTCACGTGCTACGCGGATACGCTCTCCCTTCAGGCCAAATGATCGAAACGCCCTTGTATCTTCTGAAAAATTAAGAAATTGCCACTACCTACGCCTACGCTTCTACCATCCAATATTGACTTCGTATCCCTTCCTCCCACGTGTTTCAAGGGATTTACACGTGTGTAGGGGCCATATACGCGTATCTCAGCGTATAGGTCGAATCAGGGCAGGGCATGACACCATGCGCCGTCCCCCCTCCCTCCCCCACCTCTGCTCTAACCCCTCCCCTATTTCCCTGCGCCTTCCCCGACCTCCTTGCTCATGGCTCCTGCAAGATGGGACATTTCCCATGTTGGTGCCTTTGTTCAGCAAGTTTTGTTGCGTATCTTGAATCCAGATGCAATTCTTGTTCCAGCCATGAACATGGAAGTGCTTTATGAAGTCACTCCATATACTCTTTTGTTCTTGTCATGTGCATTGTTTCAATCAATTTTTTAGTGATTGAAAATATTTAATATGTTCAGCTGGTATTATATGATGATATTAAATTCGTACTGAATCAAACTCATTATTGGAAAAACAAGGATCCCCTCTATTTCCCCCTAAGATGTCATAAGGAAGAAGGATATAAAGGTGTTGACCTTCTCTGTTTTCACAACTGTGTCTTCTTTCTCACTGTGTCTTCTTTCTCAGCTGTGGATTCATCCACAGTACCAATGAGAACATGATGGTCTTCAAGAAGAACGCTGACTTGCTCCTACTGATAATCCCTTTGGTTCTTCTGGGCAACACAATGTTTCCGAGTCCTGAGGTTTCATCTATGGGTCCTGAAGAAACTGACGAAGAGAACGGTGTACTGGTACTTGCGGAGGTCGGGGCAGGCGGGCGGTGGGTGCAGGGAAATAGAGGAGGGTGTCGAGCGGAGGTGGGGGCGGGGTGGGGGTGGGAGGGGGCGGTGCATGGAAATAGGGGAGGGGTTGGGTCGGAGGTGGCAAGATCGCCGGGAAAAGAGGGGAGGCGCTGGGGCGGATGCGCTGGGGAAAAGCGGGGAGTGGGGAAAATTACGGATAAAGACGGGTTAATAGGGGGAAATAGAGGGCAATTACTGTTGATAAATCTAACGACTGACGGTGCGTTGCACGATCAAATCATCCAACGCCCCAAGGACCCAACCAGATCCCTTTTCTGATACGTTCACATCGACAGGATCTCAGGCGAAAGGCCAACATTCTCTCCAACCGTTGCCAGCGGATGGCATTTAGTGCCTATCTGACATGCACTGAACTGATAGCTTTATTGGGGCCGCTTACAATAGGCTCATCGAACGAACGGCTTTACCGGGGGACATATTTATGGCAGGTGGCTAAGGTCTCGATAATCCCGCTAACAGCTGACAAGCTTGTTACAATGGAAGTGTGGAATCTTCTGATGTGGCATACCCGCCCCCAACCCTATATGGCCAAAGGAATGTCCCATTCATCAAGTATCTCTGAATCGTTCAACTCTCGAACCATAGCCTCTCAAAAACTCTATCTCGTCCACAAAAATCCTAGCACCTGCTACCCTTATAGCCAACGCTCACGCTCACTCCTTCCTCCACTTGATACTAATCTAAGCATCGGAGTCGAACCAGAGAGCCCCCACTCCATTTCCTCTTACGCTTCTTCTATCTGTTTTCGGCGGCGGCAAAGGAGCTCCTCGGCCAGGCAAAACTTGTCCGGACTCTCTGTTGCGTGAATACTCACCTTAGCAGTCAAATCCCGAATTCGCAAGATTCTAGACCATGAACACAATGGATTCTTTATTTTGGATCAAATTGAGATCCATGATTATTTAGCCAATATTCATGAAACAAAATACGACATGTTCTTTAAAAAAATTTTACCTTTTAATTAAGAGCGGGACCATCCAGATTCAATCCAAATTTAAATTGGAGACCACGCATAGTAGGGTTCCGTGTCCTACCAAGTAGGGAATAATTGGAATATTTAAGAAAGGATTTAATTTAGAAAAGATGACACCTGTTGTAATAGATCAGATACCAAGACACAAAAAGGTGGAAAGTACAAGGCCTACATGGGCTTGTACTCATTGTAGGGCTCAACTTTTTGTCAATTGGCACCTGATCTATTAGATCAGGTGCCACCTGATCTAAATGAATCTCTAAGTATAATTTTGTTTTGGGATGTGTTGAACCATTGGGCCAGCACTCAAGACGAATCGACCGACGGAGGTTAAGGCCCACAAGAGAAGCCCGGCATCGACTCGGTCAAAGCCCGCCCGCCAGTCGCACTTTGCATTCCCATCACACGAACGTGGGATTGAATGCGGCCTCATAAATAGTGGAAACATGGGCAACGTTCTCTACTATTAAAGAGGAAAGATCATCGCACCATAATGGGTGATAGTTATCTCTCCAACGTCACTAAAAGGACCCATGAGGTCTATAAATACCAAGAGGCTCCAATTCTCAAGGTACGAGATCTAATACATAGACTCTACTCTTTTAGCATATAATTCTTCCACTAAAGAGCTTGCGACGTCAGATCTGAGACGAATCTCCGTGGGTCGATCTCAGGTGCTCCAAGCTCACTCTCTTCCTTATGTTCACGCACTAACTTAAGTATCGGAGGGGATATGGGTCGGGACCCAGATCCCCCCTCCCGACGTTTCTTTGTGGCATAGATCGTCGAGTCTCAATCTCCTATGAGGGTCACTTCAGAGCTTACCAGCCTCGATCTATCGACGTAAAAGCTGCTCGAGGGTCGATCAAGCACCGCATCTC
This sequence comes from Scilla litardierei, assembly GCA_030789695.1. NCBI lineage: Eukaryota > Viridiplantae > Streptophyta > Magnoliopsida > Asparagales > Asparagaceae > Scilla > Scilla litardierei. Next base: position 11,980,314 of record CM061131.1, read on the forward strand.
AATCAACATCCATCAACCGACCCTGGTTCTACCAACCTAGGGTCACATTCAACTCGCTGACGAGATTCTGACTCAGCACGAAGGATCCACGTCAGCTAGACAACTGTATCGGTCATTGAGCACCAAAAAAATTGAAGGCCATTTTTGTTGCCCCATCTTCGCTGGGGCTAGGCCCAGTTAGGCACAAGCAGGCTGAAGGCTCATTCGAGGGTGGCAAAAACATGTAGAGTGGCATTCTATAAATAACAGGGTACCTTCGCAACCCATATTTTCTGCTTTCCAATAAATCAGAAAAAAATATAGAAAGACATGACTATTCTCATCTTCACCCGTGCGTGTGCAAATAAATCTTTAAGGGCGGACACATAATCTAGCTGAAACTCTATCATAAATGACAACAGAGATTTTTTTTTTGTGTGCAAAGGATAAAACCAACTTGATCAGTGAGAGGTTTTAGGTCAAGTTGGTCAACCATCATCCCAATCTCATCTAACATTCCTTCTCTAGCATGTGCAGAACCATTGGTGAAAGGTTTAGGTCACGGGTCACCAACAATTTGGAAGAAATAGAAATTCACCGTTACTTACTACAAAGGTACTCCTTGATTTTTATCTAATACAAATTAAATTATATGCAATATTAGATCAGCATTGATACAATCCTTGGTCGGCCCAGATGCCACACATTTGATTATCTCGAGCTGATTAGTTCAGTACGGTCCACGGCCCACGACTTCGGCCCAGCAATCCAGAAGCCCTCGTGGCTTGCTCCTCTCCCTTTATGATGACAGCTGATTAGCCGTTGGGCTCCCGCAATAGCAAAGTCGGCTAATAAAACAAGACGATCAATGCTTGACCATTAACCCGTAGTAACGGCATAAGCCATAGTCCCATGGTTTCAGACGAAGGTGGGACCGTGAAAGGGAGGAAGCATCTTCCCCTCCAACTCATGGTTTCAAAACGGCTTGGCCGGGCCGGCCCGACTCGGCTTTTTTAGCCCGCTTGGATTTTTTAAGCCTCCGTGAGGCTATTTTGCAGGCAAAAATCCGGGCCGGTCCGGGCCGGCCCACGGGCCACCTCAACCTAGCCTGAATCTTGCCCCGGGCCCGGGTCGGTCAACGGCCCGTTGACCGGTCCCCGGGCCCATGCTGGCCCGAGCCGGCAGGCCGGCGAGCCATTTTGACACCATGACCTGCAACCTCACACGTGTAGAAAGAGAAAATTAAACACACCCTAAAAGAAGCTTCGAGAGCAAGGACCAAGAAAATTATAAAATAAAAAGAAGCAGGACGTACTTAATATAAGGTATTAAAAGATACGGGGGTCCAATAATTTTGTCTTCACATGTTCAATATAACACTGTGGCCCCACCTCACAGCATCCCGTCCCCAAAAACGGCACCCCTCTTCAAATCGAGAAACCTACCACTCACCTTCTCTATCTCCAAGTCTTCCCCCAAAATGGATTCGAACACCGACGAAATCCTGGTAGAATTCCCCCCGATGTTCCGGCAGTACAAGAGCGGCCGTGTCGAGCGTCTCATGGGCACAGCCGTGGTCCCCGCCTCGGTCGACCCTGCCACCGGCGTCACCTCCAAAGACGTCGCAATCGACCCCGAAACCGGCATCTCCGCCCGCCTCTACCTCCCCGCTTCTCATCCCCAAGGCAAGAGGCTCCCCATCCTCGTTTACTACCACGGCGGCGGATTCATCATCGAATCCGCATCCTCTCCTGTCTACCATACACTCCTCAACTCCCTCGCATCCGAGGCCGACCTCCTCATTGTCTCCGTCGACTACCGCCGCGCCCCCGAGCACAAGCTCCCCGCCGCCTACGACGACTCGTGGGCGGCCCTCCAGTGGGCCTTTTCGTCCCGTGCCGATCCTTGGATTGCCGGGCACGGAGACTTGGGCCATGTTTTTCTGGCCGGTGACAGCGCGGGCGCAAACATCGCGCACCACATGGCGATGCGGGCCGCCGGCGAGGAGGGCGTCGTCGAGATCGAAGGGATGGTTTTGGTCCATCCGTTCTTTTGGGGGACGGAGCCGGTTGGGTCGGAGACCGTGGATCCGAAGACGAGGGGTTTGATTGAGATGCTGTGGAAGCTGGCGAACCAGGACGGGGTCGGGGCGGACGACCCCAGGATAAACGTGACGGCGAAGGGTGGGCCCGGCCTGGCGGGGTTGGGCCGTGTTCGGAAGGTGATGGTGGCGGTGGCGGGGAAGGATTTGCTGGCGGAGAGGGGGAGGGCGTACTGCGAGGCGGTCAAGGGGAGCGGGTGGGGAGGGGAGGTGGAGCTGCTGGAGTCTGCCGGAGAGGATCACGTGTTTCATCTCGCGAAGCCGGCGTGCGATGCGGCGGTGGAGCTGACAAAGAGGATGGTTTCTTTCCTCAAGATTCCGGTGAATGAAAGCTCGGCTCTTTAATCATGCAAGCTATTCTTGTCGACGGCATCATTCCCCGCTCCGTCATCAGATGTTCGATTTGATCCTTCATAATCATCACTATGAGAGACTGATGAAATAGAACTTTAAGCTCATTGTATTGTGAATGGAATGCTATTTTTAAGGGAAAAATGTCACTTTTCTCATCGTGATGAGGTGATCGTGATATATATGGGTTATGGCTAATTAGGGTTTTTTTGTTAATTAGGGATTTTTGTTAATTAGGATTTTGATTGTCACTTGCATGTATATTGTCTGTGTTGCTTGCGTGTCCGATTCGTACACATATTTCCATTCGAATATTGATAGAGATAGGGTATTTGGATATTGAGACCCGAGCGGGGATCTAGCTATATTGCCATGAGATTTTGGGATGTGAGCATTATCATTTGCATGCTATTAAGTTCATTCACTTGCATTGTTGTTTTCTACACATATTTCTATTCACGTATAACCCGAGAGGGAATATTTAGATGTAACATGACCCCGAGAAGGGCATTGGCCTTGCACCATGAAACTCGTGATGCGAGTGATGACCACGATCTCCATGAGCGTTCTCCCGAGGGTATTTTCTGATTGTGGCCCAAGAGAGATCCACAATCGTGTAATTAGGTCTAGTGAGCGTCACCTCCGATTGTACAAGCCTGAGAGGGATCCGCAATCGAGTCACATATACACCGAGCTTCATCCCGAGAGGGCATTTTCCGATCTTAAAAGACGGTCTTATCGTGCCGGGCTATCGTGCCGGGTCAAAAATTGCCACACCCCTAATGCAAGCCCCAAAAAGGATCCATGATTGAGTCATATTAGAGGCATTAGAACTGCGATTGACAACGACCCTAGTGAACCACAACCCATGCACTCCTCCTTGATAGTCTAGTCTCCTATTTTAGTCTTCACCCCTACCTTGATAGTCTAGTCTCTTATTTATTTTAGTCTTCACCCCTCGCTATTCTATTCTGAAGTAGGTTTATAGTTCACTCATTTTTCCCATTATCACCTTAACGATGTGGTTGTATTCCCACCATTACCCTTTCTTAGTCAATTGAAACTGTGATTTGTAGAACGTGTCCCCGTGATTTAATCCTGGACTCACATGGACTCACATGGACTTTATTTCTTGGCAACCTCTTAAACTTGAGAGCGTGTGCAATCTTTTGGCGATACACAAATTGGATGCAATTGGTTCCGGATACACTGTAAAAAACTTAACCGGTTTCGGGTCAGGGTAACTGTTCCACATACATGGAAGCTGGAACCGGAACCGGTTGACCAATGTTCTTAATTTTACTATCTGGAACCTATCCAGAACTAACAGATATTTATCCGGAACCTACCCAGAACTAAAGGGTATATACCTGATGCCTATCCGTTTGGTTCGGTTCCAATCGGTTACCTGGTTACCATGTATTCGTGCTCACTCCTAATATTTGCCGACAGCGACGACCGTTGACTTTACAGATCGAAATGAGGAAGTGTTGTCTTCCACGGCCTGCTTGATTATGTCAACCAGTGGGCTGGAAGAATAGATCGCCAACACCAGTTAGAGATATAATCCCAGCGGTCACCTGCAAACATTCTCCCCGTCCGACATGGATCCTTGCATTTTCTTCCGCGTGCACGATGACGGCCGCGTCGAGCGCCTCATGGGCACCGCCGTCGTCCCCGCCTCGGTGGACCCCACCACCGGCGTCACTTCCAAGGACGTCACCATCGATGCCAAAAACGACGTCTCGGCCCGGCTCTACCTCCCCAAATCTCCCATACCAAACAGGAAGCTCCCGATCCTGGTTTACTACCACGGCGGCGGATTCTGCGTCGAATCCGCCTTCTCTCCGACCTACCATCCCTACCTCAATTCCCTAGCGTCCAAAGCCGGCCTGCTCATTGTCTCCGTCGACTACCGCCGTGCTCCCGAGCACAAGCTCCCTGCCGCTTACGACGACTCCTGGGCCGCCCTCAAGTGGGTCTTCTCGCCCGGGGCCGATCCATGGCTGGCCGAGCACGGAGACGTTGATCACGTGTCTGTAGGCGGTGACAGCGCCGGCGGAAACATCGCACACAACGTAGCGATGCGAGCGGGGAGGAAGAAGGAGAAGGATGACGTTAAGATCGAAGGGGTGGTTTTGGTCCATCCCTTCTTTTGGGGGACGGAGCCGGTGGGCTCGGAGACGAGGGACCCGAATGCGAGGGGATGGTTTGATGGGCTTTGGCGGGGTGTCAACCCGGCGGGGGTCGAGCCGGACGACCCCAGGATTAATGCGACGGCCCACGGCGGGCCCGGACTGGCGGGGTTGGGATGCAGGAGGGCGATGGTGGCGGTGGCGGCGAAGGACCTGCTGGCGGAGAGGGGGAAGGCGTACTGCGAGGCGTTGAAGGCGGGATGTTGGGATGGAGAGGCGGAGCTGGTGATGTCTGAGGGGGAGGATCACGTGTTTCACCTCATGAAGCCGGACTGCGACAAGGCGTCGGAGTTCATGGAGAAATTGGTCCGTTTCTTCAATGTCCAGCCGTGAACGTCGCCGGCTGCATTTGGTCCATATTCCATTTAAATTATTTAAAAAGATGTAACAAACATATGCTTCATATATTAAACTCTGCAATTGCAAAGCTGAAAATTGAGCATATGTTGTAAGTTTAAGGGGCAAAATCCATGGATTTATGTATGTGCATGATGGAGCATTACTTTACCCCCATCAATTATTTCAACTCAAAACCCTACTTCCTCTTTGGATAGAGATGTTTCATGTACTAGCACAAGCCTTCTTGCTGAGGTTCTTGCGCCAAGTCCAAGAGTCTGAAGGAGAGCTCGGCAATGGTGGCATCATTAGAGGCTTCTTGCATAGGCCGAAAGGCCAACCCTCGCAGTGTGTGAACTCATCCAATACCGACTGGCCACGGCTATGGCTGAAATAGTCCAATTCCTTCTCGCTCGAGCAGCAACGAGAGAAGCAGCTTTTCACCGAGTAGAAAACCTCGCTCTGGACATCGTCATCCCCGCCACCTTCTTTGCCAATGTCAACCCTCTCTTCTTTCGGTGCAATTAGTAGTTTTCTCAGCAAGTAGTCGTTCGGCCTCGTCTTGGCTTTCTTTGCACGATTTCTGATCTCTAATATTATCACCTGTGTTTGAAAGAAACAAGATGATTGGTAAGGATAAACAGGACGAGGATGAAGAGCAAGTGGATCAATGGGAGGTGGAGAACATGTTTGTTATTGAGATCACTATCACTGAGAGCTTCTTCTTCGGGGTCAAAGCTCGAAGAAGAGGGGGACTTGAGGCAGGAAGAGACATGGCATTGAGCACAAGCTTTCCTTATTAGTGATGGGATGAATCTGCAACTGTTGCTCAAAGAGAGCCTGGGTTTCTCCTCTTCTTCTTCGTGAGCGAAGCAAAGCATGTTGGGAGAGACGCAAAAATAGCTATGAGACTACAGCGTATAAAATTAAGATGAGATGTTCTTTAACTTGTACATGTAAGACATGGACATTCATCATTCATGACAAAGGCTTTGCAACTTAAGCATAACTTTGAATCAGAGTCTAAACCCTTTGGGGTAAAGTTAAAGTCAGCTAATAAAATAATTATAGACTCCAAGCCAACAACCAAAAGGGAATCATAACAAGGATCAGAAAGAAACAAAAACTCTAGTTACGGTTGCCAATTAAGTAGGTTGTGTGAGGAAAGCATAGAATCATAAATTAGTAGTAGTTAAGACGAGATGCTATGGTTGATATAGCAGCATCAGAATCATAAATTAGAAGAAGTTAAGACAAGAGAAGCTATGGTTGATATAGCAGCATCAAATCTCCAGATCAGCTTCCCCCATGAAGAAGACAGAATTCAAAACTAATTCTATTTATTGTTTGCTTGTATTTGTTGCAGCTAGTGATCTTGTTAGCAGTAGTTTTCTGATAGTTTTACTTTAAGCTAACGCTAGTTCAAGACACAACACCCACTACTACATGGAAATTGTGAACCCTGCAGCTTCCCTCATGCATTCTAAATTTACACAGAACAAACCCTTTCCATTTCCATTAACCTGAAACCAAAGAGCAAATCATGCGAAAGTGCTCTCTTCTATAAACAGAAATTAAGTTTACAAGGGATGACTGTGAGCTAATTACACTGAAATCAGTTTAAAACCAAATAAAATGTAAATAATAAGGTGGAAAAAGCTCTTTACATCCTTCCTAGTTATAAAATGGCGGTTGAATACTATGGATGTTCTTCAAAGGAAAGGTAGGCACTGTGCTAATTCGTGTATTCTGTGTGGAGTAGCAGAGGAAGTGCATGGTAATATCTTTCTTCAGTTCAAATTTGTTAGATGTATTTGGCTCACCCTGAGGCATAATTACAAATTTCATTAGAAGCATCTAACTTTCAAAATAGTCATTCTTGAAAAGATTAACAGTTTTATTTCCTTTTGGTTAGGTAATATACCTAAGAGACGTTTCCTTAAGAAACATTTGAGTAAATGTCCGGAAAAAATAACGCAAGTGCAAGGTGGTTCAAGATACAATAAATCAAATGGATATACTGTTCATACTGCAAAAGTTGAAGGGGATTCCTTACCAGTATAACTGATAGTCCTATACAAGAGGCTAGGGCGCCGACATAGAAGTGCGATCCACCCTTTATCCACTTCAAGCTTTCTTCAGTCATGAGATTTAATCACGTAGATTATCATCACTCTGAAATAAGAAGGAATAATGTTGTCATGCACGCAAATAACTATTCTGAATGAATATACATATAATGCATACAACTTACTTCTAAATTGATCGTTTATCTTTGTAACAAATTTAAAATCAAGTGGCATGCAGAACTGCAGTAGGGAGGGAAAATGTTTATCTAGCACTCTGATTGCACGATGCAAAACGAAAATGTCATGTGTACAGAAACTGTATAATCTTCTATCTCTATCTGATTCAACATTCAAGGGAACATTCTGCAATCGAGGGTATAAACCAACATCCATCTTGGAAATCAACTTTCGTAATCTACGTGCAAACGGATCAAACGAATCGACGAGTACAAATATTATAGAAATTAATCATAACAGGGATATGAATAATCAAACCTTGATTCTTTTGGGCAAGATTATCAATCAACGTCGTTAATCATGTGCCATTCATAGGATCGAGAGGATCCATTCTGCGCTTGATTTCTCGGGTACCAAAAATTTACCTTTTCCCATCTTCCAGAAAATGGATAGCATGCCAAAGTTTGAACTGGTCAAAACCTCGTCCTCTGGATCAATGCTGACCTCTATTATCTCCATCATTCTATCCTGCAATGCGGACATATATATAAAGATAGTACGACATCAAATATGCAAAGGTATTACACAAGAAAGAGATGGGAGATCTTTTTCCCTCGTGCTATAAACACAAAGAAACATTTTCTGGGTTTGCATCAAATATGTCGACTTATTCTCTTGCGCCCTTGCCCTTTACTCTCTAAGAGTATACGTCGCTTCGGTCTGTGTTGCTGATATTCATCCTTTACTTCGCCATACCGCTCAGTTCCTTCTTGATTAGAAATATTAGAAAATCAAAGAAAGCATAGTTACCACCCACATCATAATTCGTAGCATACCAACAGGAGGACATCATAGGCTGATTATATCAAAGCATTTATGAAATCAAAAGAAGAAAACAAGCCTTTTCCAATATAAGCCGAATACAGTATGCTGATCTATATTTTTCTTTAACATACAATCTTAAAAATGGGCAACTGTCCACAAAATTTTAAGCTGAACCCCCATTCATGTACCTTGCATTTATCTTCCACATCATACCCCCAAAACCTCAAGTGCATATCCATTCTACCCAGCAAAATCAAGAAACCATCTGCACGCAAAGATAGCACTCCGTTTGGTATCTGCATACCAAAAATTACCGAGTACAACAAAAATGACCGAGTACAAAAAATTTATTCCTCAGTATATAAGAGACCGGATCTGATCAAAGTTGCCTACCTTTCATATTGAAACAAACATCATACAAGCAAAACACAACGAAGATCATCATGTCACTTCCAAGAGCCAATCTAGACCTCTGGGAAAAGAAAAGAAGTAAAACCTCCCTCATCTACCTCTGCTACAGTTGATAATAATGGTGATAATAAGAACAAGCAGCAAAATGGATTTTTTGATGTGGATATTTACTTCAAAAAATCTTAACTTAATAAGATGAAGAACTTCAGTGACCAATATCTAGATAAAATTTATTGCATGCAAACGCCACTATGATGAAAATGTTGAAATTCTTGATGACTTGAACTTTTTTAACATCCAAAAACATTTAACAATGAAATCAACCTGATCAAAATTCATATCAAATATAAGCTCAAACCTAAATATGTAATTTTCACATCCAAATTATCATCATCACATTTTCTTCTTATGAACAGGGAAACTTTAACTGGAATACAAATGTTTGGAACTATGCATTCAGAACACACTTCCAATAAATGGGCGCCAAACAAACCTTTTGTATTATTACAGTGGATAATAAAACAAAGGATTTAATGGTCAGAAATTCCGACTCTCCAGTGAGAGTTAATGAAGCACCATTCAATTTAACAAATAAAAACTGAAATTAACCCATGATAAATTTGAAATTGCATATTACAAAATGGATGAGCCAACCTAATACATGACAACATAGTACAGTCACGATACAGCTAATTACCCTTCGAGAGCGGAGATTGGTCGGGCAAAGCGTGTAAAAAAACTGTTCAATCAAGTATGAAGTTCTATATACAAAATACGCATAACTGAAAAGGCATCATCATGAGTGTAGCTTGATATATCGATACACGATGTGCAGGAACCCTTCAAGCTTTCAAAGGAAACAGACTACGACCCCTCTCTGCAAATAAGAACGCAACACCATCAATATATGCATTAGCAAGAATTTCAGAAGGGTAAATCAACATACAAACTATATCAACTCTGCATGCACATTTCATTACTAATTATGTTAGAAATAAGAATTAACAGCTAACTAACATTAAAAAAAAGAAACTAACTAAATCCTCCTCCCCCAACCCCCAACCCCCCGGCCCCATATAGCATCACAGAGGCTAGATGCAACAGAAGTTTCATCCGAAAGCTAAACCTCATGGTATTCACTGCTAACATGTTTTCACCTGCTAGGTACATGATTTACCTATTAACCCATTATGAATTCCATAAACAAAGACAAATACTTATACCTTGCAATTTTAAAATTCATGCTTTCGTCCATATATACGCCTAATCTTGACAAGGCTTTTCGAAATGGCTACATTTTAAGAAATCCACATCAACTTTGCTTTGTTTTTAAAACCCACAACTACCTTTTTTGTGTTCAACCCCACACTGGACTTTGGCTTTTTCAGAAAAGCCCTTTACAGCGACGAGCGGTGTTAGATATTTAAAAACCTAAATAATAATAATAATAAATCTAGATTCTGAAAAAATAAATTAAAAATAAGATTAAATATTTAAAAACCTATCCACCATTGAAGGGAGAGGTAGTTCACTAGAAAATATTGTAAAAAGTATGTTTGTTTAAAAAATAATCTAACACAGTTTGTCTATGTTAGGGGCTTTCCTAAAAAAAACATAAGTTCAGTGTGGTTTTGAGCACACACAAAAAGTGGTTAGTGATTTTTTGAAAACAAAACTAAATTGAGGGTGGTTTCTTAAAATTAAGCCTTTCAAAATTTTGATATCATTGTAATAATCAAATTTTAGAGCCAATAAAAGTAGGGAGAATGAAAATCTTTATAGTCCAAAATAAAACGTCTTCACAAGTTATTTTGCGACTAAATAAACTAGTTTTCTGGCATGTGGAAATGCACGTGTTCCTAAAAAATTATAAATTTTTATGTGGTAATGATATAATGAAAACAAGATAATATTTAGAGCAAAATAAATTTTTAACTTTATGAATGATATTGGATGCATGCTTTTTCCCAGCCTACTGACCGTGGAGGCTACATTGACTGGTTTCTCCACAAGTCGTGTATCATGTTTCAAATTTTTAATAAAAGTGACTAATTTATTAGTCTTGATGCATGGTAAAGCATACTGAAGTCATTTGTTTTTATTATTTATAAATAGTTTAGATGGATTAGATCACATCTAATGGAATCAATTTGTTGTTTGTATTCACAAATTTTTTAATTGGAACATTAAGTTTTCATCAAAAAATGACAATTTTATATTATAAGTATATGTGTGTGTGTATAGAACAAATATGTATGTGTTGGCAGCTAATTTTTGAAAATAAGTTTCCCCTTCAACCCCTTCATGATGGACGGATCGGATCACCCACAAAATAACTCAACTATATGATTTTAGGCCCACTCCTTAGATAATTTCTTAAGGAGTCATATTAGGAACACTTTTCCCTATATATATAACAATTGAGGGAAAAATCACACTTATGACAAAGGGGTTTATAGAGCGATAGTCGGGATTTGGTCACCTCATACTATGGGTCCCACATCCTCCTTTCTGACAAAAATCCCATGCACCCAAGACCACACCCACACATATACACACCCTTCTAAAAAATACAGAACACCCAATACCTCACGCACAAAAATACTCACGTTCAGGTGAGACCCGCGTCATGAGAGGGGTGGCCCGGGTGGGGTGGTCCTTGGAGCCCGTGCCCTGTGGGCACATGTATTTCCAGTGTATGTGTAATTTGGTGTATATATAAATAATTTGGTATATAAGCAGTTCTCTAAATATCATACCGAACCGGATTCAGTATTTGTTCAAATATGTGCTTCATAAGAATTAATCTAAGAGATAAAAATAAAGTATCACTTTGATAAATTGAAACAATTCATGCCCGTTACCACTTTATTTTTTAGATCCTTAACATAACGAAAAAGAAAATTTTCTTGTCCGCACTTCATAACGAAGCCACCCAGAACCTACTGGTGTCGAAAAAACCCGACCACCTTCTAGCTTCCAGCATTGTTATTTTAAAATTTGGCCTTAAATACATCCTTATTTTTCTTTAACAACTAAACCAATCACATCCAGTGATTGATCAGTCATCAGATTATGACAGCAAGGTGGTGAATGGAAGACCTATACTGAATCCATAAATAGAACAGCTTTGCTAAGGTTTGGATTTTACTTTCTTCACCAAGTAGACAGATTCTTTACGTCATGATACTCAGATTTGCTCTTCATTTTTGCTTCTTTATTGTTATTATTATTAATAATTTCTTTCAAGAGAAAGCTGTTGAGTCATTCTTCATACAAGAAACATAGCTGAAAACAAATGTATCCTAAAGAACAATGATAGGAACATAATGTGTGTTCAGAAGAAAAACAAAAATTGAGCACATTATTCCAGTTTACATGAGAAGTAACAATTACCAATTACCAATCGCCTTTAAACTCTCTTCATGGAATCAAAGAGCACGGTACCAAAATTTTCTTTGAAAGAGCTCGAAAGAAGAATCTCAACCTACAAATTAAAGAGTAACACCACCACCAACATGATGGAAGGCCTTCATGAAATACAAACTGCGTTATCCTCTGGCCTTCATGAAATACAAACTGCGTTATCCTGCTTCTATCATCGTACAGGCTGACCAATTTAGAAGAACAGTTAACTCCAAGAAATATAGTCAAATGCAATGAAAGAACCCAAGAAAAGTGCAACTAAAAAGTTAAAAACTATTCTACACTTTGGGGAAAGCAAACTTCTGATGCGATTGGGGTACGTCGAATGAGGACGGACGGTACGACAAATGTGGATGGTACGACGAACATGGACATGACCTTATTTGGAAATGATTTAATGCGAGAATCCAAATGTGGAAGGTACGACGAATGTGGTCGACGCGGCGAACATGGACGTGACCTCATTTGGAAAGGATTTAATGCGAGAATCGGAATATGGAGGCTACGACGAATGTGGACGATGCGGCGAACATGGACGTGACCTCATTTGGAAATGATTTAATGCGAGAATCGTGTCATTTAATTGGAGAATAATATTAGGATTTTATTTGGCAATATTTTAAATAGGGAGTGTGATTTAGTCCTTTTGACTAATTACCTAATTAGTGAGAGTATTATTATAAATGACGAAGGAGAGGAGAGGTGGTGGGAGAGATGTTGAAATTGAGAGTTATTTGATAATTAGAAAGAGAGTTCTTGAGAATTCTCAGGTAGATCTAGGAGAGTGCGGACGTCCTCGCTTAAAGGCGTCTTGGGAGGAAGGTTACACCTATTAATTGTAGCCAAGTTATCTTTTATTCGTTGTTTTATTAATATAATTTCAGATTTGCTCTTGGATCCTATCAATTTGGTATCAGAGCACGACGATTCTGCGGCCATGATGGAAGATCACCAGGTGTTTGATGAAATGCTACAAAGAGCTGACGTGTTGCGACAAGAAGGGAACAAGCTTTATCGAAATGAAAAATTTCAGGAGGCAGCTAACAAGTATGTTCTCGCAAAAACTCAATTCAACAATATTCCCACAGCTAAGGGTGGAATTCAACATTTGCGATGTCTAGTTAAATTGATGGGTTGTTATCTGGTGACTGGATGCTATCAAAGTTGCATTGCATTAGGTTCAGAGATCTTAATTTTTGATCCAAAGAATGTTACAGTTATTCTTTATAGAGAACAAGCTTATAGAGCACTTGGTTTTCTTGAAGCTGCTGACTCGGAGATGATGAAATTTTATGGGATTTTTTCTGAGGAGACTCATCCGAAGGGCGACACGACATCAAATCTGAACAAAGACAAAGACAACGGCAGAGATACGGAACAAAAGATGCCAGCTTTGGAAAATGACAATGACAAAATCATCTCTATGGAGAAGGATGTCCAACAAAAAGATCCAGCTTCAGATCTGAACCCAGCTGACGACTCCGACGAAAATCCAAGGCATCCCGACCATCGAACGGATACAGAAGGGGGCAACGGCCCCCTCACAGGCCCCTGCGGACCCACACAGGAGCCTTGCAGAGCTTCAGAGGTAGACGGTGGGCTCATTCGGGTATTGCGACTAGTTTCATACCATGATGAATCGACGAAGAACCTTGGTGATTGCTATAGCTTCTTTCCGGACTTCGTGGAGGACGATGGAGACATTGGATGGCCTTTTGATCCAGGTGGAGGTGAACCCCATCAGTCGGAGATGAGTATCTCACGCACTTCATGCACCACCTTGAGGCCAAGGTGGTTCTTTGGGGGCGGAGTAATGATGCGATTGGGGTACGTCGAATGAGGACGGACGGTACGACGAATGTGGATGGTACGACGAACATGGATATGACCTTATTTGGAAATGATTTAATGCGAGAATCCAAATGTAGAAGGTACGACGAATGTGGTCGATGCGGCGAACATGGATGTGACCTCATTTGGAAAGGATTTAATGCGAGAATCGAAATATGGATGCTACGACGAATGTGGACGATGCGGCGAACATGGACATGACCTCATTTGGAAATGATTTAATGCGAGAATCGTGTCATTTAATTAGAGAATAATATTAGGATTTTATTTGGCAATATTTTAAATAGGGAGGGTGATTTACTCCTTTTGACTAATTACCTAATTAGTGAAAGTATTATTATAAATAACGAAGGAGATGAGAGGTGGTGGGAGAGATGTTGAAATTGAGAGTTATTTGATAATTAGAAAGAGAGTTCTTGAGAATTCTCAGGTAGATCTAGGAGAGTGCGGACGTCCTCGCTTAAAGGCGTCTTGGGAGGAAGGTTACACCTATTAATTGTAGCCAAGTTATCTTTTATTCGCTGTTTTATTAATATAATTTCAGATTTGCTCTTGGATCCTATCAACTTCCACACCATGAACTTTCGCAGGATTCAAATAGGCATGCTCTAGCTCTTAGTTCTACGATATCGGATCATCATACAGTTCGTTATCCATCTGCTTCGAGATTTCACAATTTCCTTTATTTTATAAAATTCAGATACAAGAGCAATCTTAGGAAGAAAGAAGAATCATTCACAAGAAACTCATTTGCACATATATAAGCACATCAAGCACATCCTAATTATCCAGCAAAGAACAAGAAGGATTATTACCAAATTCCAAAAAGATACTGGCCCTAATTTCAGCAAATCACATCAAATTCCAACAAGAACAATGATAAATTAAGAAGCAGGGCAAGGTCAAACCTCAACTGTTGAAGCTGCTGCTGCTGCTTTTGCTTCTGCTGCAGCTGAGACTCCGCGATGGTCATCAGCGACTGGAGCTTGGCGAGGGCCGACGCCTTATCGGGCGGGCAGCTGGCGATGGCGATCCTCAGGGACCGGACGGCGGCGGAGTGTCGGCCGGAGGCGAGAGCATCGCAGGCGGCCTTGTAGGCCTCGTCGGCGAGTCGAGGATCGTGGATATTGATATTAACAACCTGATTCTTCGTCAAATTACTACCATTATCATTATCATTGACTTGTTGTTCTTCTTGCGGTTGTTGGAGGAGGAAGGCAGTGGCGCGTGCGTGCTCAGTGGCGGCAATGGCGGCGTTGATGTCGGCCATGAGGAAACCGGGGGAGGGAGTGGGAGGGAAGGGTTTCACCAAGTCGAAGACGCTCCACCTGCAACCCGTACGGCCATCGCCACTTTTATTATTATTATTATTGCCGCCGCCGCCGCCGCCGCTAATTTTGTGCGAAAAGGCAGCCATTTTTATTTTTTATTTCGTTTCTTTTCCTCTATTTTTTGGTTTCGTTTGGTTTGATAGGCCTCGAGTTTTTTTTGAAACCAAACAAGGGCTAAGATCATGGAGAGTGAGGGTGTCAACATGGCCCGGCCGGGCCTGCCCGGCCCGGGCCGGGCCGGGCCCAACGAAAATCCGGGCCGGCCGGCCCGGCCCGGCTCCCCCACCCCCTAAAACGTCCTCTCTAAGCCATTTTTAAAAAAAAACCGGGCCGGGCCGGGCCGGGCCGGCCCGTGGGCTGGGTACCCCAGCCCAGCCCGGCCCGGGGGTCGGGCCCGGGCCAGAGCCCGGCCCGGGTAGGGGCCACCGGGCCCGGGCCAGAGCCCGGCCCGGGTAGGGGCCACCGGGCCCGGGCCGGGCCGGCGGGCCGGCATGGCCCCGGGCCAAAATAACACCATGAATGGAGAGATCGGACCGAGGGTAGAGAACTGTACACGTTACAGTTTGAGTGTTGTTATTCGCACCACAGAAAGTGATGAATACACCACACTACTTGATTCACCACACCTATAATTTTAACATCAGATGTTCGGATTTAGAGATCCGAACGGCTCTAATACAATATGTGTGTAAATCCGAACACAATACATATTTTATTATATTGTTCGGCTTTGCAATTCCGAACGGAAGAATAAAAGTATTAGAGCCGTTCGGATCTCCAAATCCGAACATCTGATGTTAAAATTATAGATGTGGTGAATCAAGTAGTGTGGTGTATTCATAACTTCTTGTGGTGCGAATAACAACACTCTTACAGTTTTTCTCAAACATATTAAATTGCTAAGTATACTATACTTTTTTTTTGATACATCGGAAATGAATACTTTTTTTAAAATTGGTGGACACACGGTATTTTCTACCAAAATTCACCATTTATCTCTCTTCCTCAGGCTCTTTCTTCCTCTTCTACCCCCCAATGCATCCTCCCATCTCCTCCTCAATCTCTCTCCTCCTCCTCCGCCGTCTCCAACTCCTCCTCCTCCTCCTCCTCCTCCTCCAACTAAATCCAAACAATACAAAAGAAGTACACCTAATCATAACCAGGTCAATTCAATCCAAAAAATAAGTAAATCGAAATGAACATAAAACTCAACAAAAATTAATTAAATTCATTTGAACTCTAAAAAGTCAATGTGCTTGGACTTTCAAAAATGAACTCGAAATATGGTGCTCGGACATACATCACAAACACCTTATACAGTTCTCAAGCATATTGACCCAAGTGTCACAAATTATTTTTATAAAATTTCAAAATTGTTGCTTGGGTTATTTTTTTAAGGAACTCAAGCAACAAGAACGAGGAGAAGAGAGGAGGATGAAAATGCTGCACAGTAGACGGTAGAGGCAGGCGGCGGCGGCGGCGGTAGCAGACGGATTTGATGTTTAACAGGGGAGAAGAGAGAAAAATGGTAAACATGGAATATTCAGTGAGGATAGAATAGGTGTTTCCATAATGGCAAACTTGTACATAAAGCGTACTATCTTTAGCATTTTTGTGTAATGTGAATAGCAGCACTCTGTAGAGAATAGTTAAGAAGGTAAAATCACGCTAAAATACCATTATGTTTCCCCGAATTTAGATTAAAATCTAAATTATTTAAACTAAATACCAAACAGTTGGTCTAGTTTTCACATAGCTACCTACCCTGAATTAATTATCATAAAAATACAACACATGATGCAAACCTGGTGTACTCAAAGCTAACTTGCACGTGCACCTTTAATTATTCTCCGAGCATTCCTAATTACCAATTTGTTATGAACGAGAAACAGATTTGGAGAAGGATTGAGGCTAGAAAACCCCTAGCCTCCTTTATATAGTATTCATAATGGGTACTCATGTGGGTGGATACCCAATAGGCCCAAAGGGTCCTATTCATAACACTTCCCCTTATCCAACCAACGTGGTATACTCGACTTTATGAATACTGAATGTTTCATTAGTACTACTGAGTATCTTAAAGGGGTGGATACTTCTGGATCCAAGTTAAGGGTAACTGCCTCGTTAAAAACCCTTAGCTATGGAAAACCCTGTGGGAAAAACCGATAGCGAAGGGAAACGAGTACAGCACTCCATAACTTCCCCTGATTTGGGGATGTGTCGAGGGGTGGATACTTCTGGATCCAGAGTCAATGTGGTTGCCTCATTAAAACCTTGACTATGGAAAACCCTGTGGGAAAAACCACTAGCCAAGGAAAAAGAGTACAACTTTACAGTTGACTCCCCCTAATCTGATCAAGCTTCAGGCTTGCAGATCTCCTATATATCTATACATTTATCTCCTATGTGTCTATACATCCATCTCATCAGCAACATTCCGAAAGCAAAAGTAAAGTACAAGCATCACTCATCTATACAAGTTTCACTCATATAAGGCATTAGCTGAAACTAAAAGAGTGCTAGCAAACTTGGTAGACAGCTCCACTTCTCAATCGTCATTGTCTGCGAGGTACTTCAGGACCTGGCATTGTATGTTCTTGAGCTGCTCCTTGGGTGATGAGCTTCTCGGGATGGTGGAAGGATGTAGACTTGGAAGGATTCTGTCACGCCCCGCTTCCCTAATATGAAAGGCGAGACGTGAGGAGGTCCGCTCAGACGTGGAGCTGTGAAGCTGCAGTCTGATAAGCGTCTGTAAAAAATTTCGAAAGGTAGCAGGTCCTTGCATTGCGACGAAACAACAACAATAATAAAGCAGATAAGAAAAATATCCACCAACAACATCCAACAAATATTACATCACAGAATAGTCACAAAAGTACGAGTCTGAACAATAGGCCTAAAGCATGGCCATACAAAACAAAGAGAGGTAGGTGCTACGCACCGAAACCTAACAGCAACTAAGGAAAGATAACAACTAAGGGGAGACTCCAAACGAGTCTAGGACTGGTCACCCGTGTCCTCAAACTCGGTCTCTACAGGGACCTCGAACTCAGCGTCAACGAACTGCTCGTCCTCAGCAACCTGCTCTGTCTCAAATCCTGACATGTGACACCCAAAGAGAAAAGGGCACATGTCAGCAAAAGTCTCCCAAGGGAAACGGAGAACTTTTGTGCAAGGAAACAAATAAAATAATGCAACTAGCAGTTCTACAATGATGATATGGCATGACATTAAAAGAGTGCAACAATTAAATTAACAGGATGAAAATAATTAAGCACGTCGTAGCAGAAAGCTACAAATCACTATTTCACGATTTCACGATTTCACGATTAACTTGTATTCACGATGTGCACAGGGTTTACGCCTTTTGGCTGAAGTGGCTGTACGGGCACACTTCTACGCTCAAGTGATCGCTTAACCCTACCCATCCACGTGTATCGAGCGTTGGTTTCCCAACATCACTGTGCTCGCTTCTGGATCACGAGCCAGGAAGTGTTATTGGCATAGGGTTGTGCCCGCAAAGCAGGTGCCTAGCCTCAATAGTAATAACATTTGTAGCGTGTGCTACTCAATCACGAAGAACATTAAATGCATGCAATGACATGTAATGAGCAGTTAAAGTGCGTACATTTAATTGAAAGTAAAACGTGACATGGCAGCATGAATGAAAACAGGTAAAAAGTGTCGGATCTAGTTTCGTTGTCAAACTAGATCAAATAGTGCGTCTAGGCGACTATCATTTCACCGCCTAGTCTCTTTTACACAATTTTACAAATTGGCCTAAAACGTGGCCTAAATAGTTACTGGCAAGTATCACTTGCCTGTTTCCGGTGGTATCGGTTGTCGTGGGTTCGTCTGGACGGGTACTACGTAATGGCACGTCCGGTTTTCTGTTTTGGTTAAACAAGTGAACGAATTAGGTCTATTGCAAGATAAGCGAAAAAAATTAGTTGATCCCTAAATTAGGTTCGTCAGATTTTATTGGGTTCTCTGGCTAGGGTGGCGTTTATATTGGGTTATATAAACAGGGCACGCATTATTTTATTCTAGTTTCATTACCCAAACATCATTTACAATTTTAACATGCCGAATTAAAATAATACGAACAAACTAATATTAACAACTAAGTAATCAATTAAGCTAATTAACCCACTAATCTAATTACATGGCTAACATAGTATTTATTTATCCACCTACTAAATTTGACCATGGGTAAAAGCATCATGTTAAAATTTATTATTATTGTCTCTCTCTTGTAACTTTCTCTTTCTATAATAACCCAAGGCTGACACATGCTTTTATCACACACACACACCTAATATAATATAGGCTAACCCAAAAATATGCTGCCACATTCATTTTATTTAATAATATTATCTTGTTTTGTTTAACCAAGGCTGCCACATGCTTTTTATTACCATTGCTCACTCACTGTCCTCTTCTACATCTGTTCTTTGCTTCTCTCTTTCTTTTTTTTTGTTCATCGCATTAACATGCAACGAAGGGGACTCACATACTTCGGCAAGGGGAGGCCTCACATGCGCAAGAGGGGAGAAGGGGCGCCAGCGATCTTCTAGGCGTCGGCGTCGGCCTCCGGCAGCGCAAGGGCGGCGGTCGGCGATCTCCAGGCGGCGACGGCGGCTCACGGGCGGGCGGCGACGGCGGCTCACGGGCGGGCGGCGCGCGCGTGCGTGGGTTGAGGGTGGGGGGATCGGCCAAGGGATGAAGAAGAAGGGAAAGGAAAGAGGAGATTGATGATGAAGGGTTTGTAGGGTTTGGATCTCTAAAGTTATTTGAAATGGGTTTGAATCTGCAATACTTCAGATTTGTGTTTTTGTTTGTCTCCCCTCTTTTTTTTGAATCTGAAATTCTTTGTTGGATCTGAGATTTTTTCTGATTTGGTTGGAGGGATTTGGTTTGAGAGATTGGGATTTGGTTTGTTGAACCTGCCTTGGAGAATTTGTTTGGGAAGGTTGAATCGTGCAAGGATCTGAAATGGGTTTTTGGTTTGAGAAATAGGATAAAGCTTGCAGTGAGATGGAGGATTTTGGGTTGATGAAAAATAGATTTTGGGGATGCTTTGTTGCTGGTTTGCAGAACGATTGGGATTGTGGGTTGAAATTGGTTTCTGGTTGATTTGTTTGCAGGGATTTGTTTTGCAGGAGGAAAAATTGTTGTTGGCAGGAGGAAGGAGGTTGCAGGGAGAGACGTTGACGATGGTGATACTGTTATAATAACAGTGGGGAGACAAATTGATGGAGGGATGAGCTGGTTGTGGGGAGAGATTAAATTTGCATGTTGGATCTCACCAACAGATGAAGGTGGGATTCAATAGGGGGTTAATTAGAGTAATTTAATTAAGGTTAAAGCTAATAAATATTTGATTAGGAATATTTTAATTAGGGTAATTAACTAGTGTAATAATTTATTAATCGTGCCATGAAAATTAAAAAGTCATCCGAGACGCGCTCGCGTCGACGCACAAAGAACTCGCACACAACACATCCGGACGAACAAACAAAGATACGAGCACACACAATAATTAACCGCATAGGAAAATACCGGCCGTTACATTCTACCCACCTTAGAAAAAAATTCCGTCCTCGGAATTCTCATCAACTAACGAGTAGGGAACAAATATGGATAACGCTCTCGTATCTCATCTTCCCGCTCCCAGGTTGACTCTCCTGGCGAGTCGCGACGCCACATCACCCTGACTAGATCAACAGTCTTGGTCCTGAAAACTTTCTGACGTCAATCTAAGATCTCCACCGGTTGCTGTTCGTATGTCAGATCTGGTCGAACTGTGATCTCTGAGTAATCCACAGCATGAGAAGGGTCGCTGATATAACGACGGAGCTGGGACACATGAAAGACGTCATGTACTCCCACTAAGGACGGTGGCAAAGCTAAGCGATATGCTACCTCTCCAACTCGCTCCAACACATCGAAGGGTCCAATAAATCTCGGACTAAGCTTGCCTCTCTTTCCAAATCGAATCACTCCTCGATTTGGTGAGATCTTCAGGAACACATGATCTCCCGGCTGAAACTCCAAAGGACGCCGCTTAGCATCAGCCCAATGCTTATAACGGTCCTGAGCGATCCGAAGCTTGTCCCTGATATCTCGCACAACATCAACTGCTTCTACTATCATCTCTGGCCCCAAGAGCTCTCTATCACCTACGTCATCCCAACTCAGTGGCGATCGACATTTTCTCCCGTAGAGAGCAGCAAAAGGCGACATGCCAATGCTCGCCTGGTAGCTGTTGTTGTAGGAAAACTCCACCAAGTGCAGGTGATCCTCCCACGAACCCTTGAGATCCAACATGCAAGCTCTCAACATATCTTCCAAGATCTGCATAGTGCACTCCGACTGTCCATCCGTCTGCGGGTGATACGCAGTACTGAACTTCAGATTGGTACCCAGATTGGTTTGCAGACTCTTCCAGAACTGAGATGTGAATCTCGTATCACGATCTGATACAATGCTCACAGGGACTCCATGCAAGCGCACGATCTCCTACACGACATAATTCACGTCACGACTAGTACTAGAAGGAAATTATTAAGGTATGAGTTAGGTCATTACCTCCATATACTTCCTTGCTAATATCTCTGTGGATTGCCCAACTCGGAAGGGTATAAAATGTGCGGACTTGGTCAATCGATCAACGATGACCCAAATCACGTCGTTCTGCTTGGTGCTCCGAGGTAAGCCAGTCACGAAGTCCATCGTGATGTGCTGCCACTTCCACTCGGGAATCGGCAGAGGTTGTAGTAATCCAGCAATGCGATGGTGTTCAGCCTTCACTTGCTGACACACGAGGCACTTGGCAACACTACCTGCCACACTTCTCTTCATCCCATGCCACCAGAAATTCTGTCGAAGATCTTTGTACATCTTAGTACCTCCAGGATGAATAGAATAAGGCGAACTGTGAGCCTCATTCATCAACTCCTCTTTGATATCTCCTGCAGGTACGCAGATCCTGCTACCATATCTCAAAGATCCATCCGCGTGAATCAGAAAATCTGTCCGAAGTCCTGCTTCGACTTGCTCTCTGATCTTCTTCAACTTAGCATCTCCATCTTGAGCAATCTTGATTCGATCCACAATCGTCGATTGAATCTGCATGTTCATCAACGCCGATGTGACTCCCGGTAGAATAGCTTCAACATTCATCCTTCGCAGATCCTGTTGCAATCTCCACTGAGCTGTGAGAATCATCACTTCAGGCAGTCGACTCAAGGCATCCGGTACGACATTCACCTTCCCTGGATGATACTGAAGATCGATGTCGTAGTCTGCCATCAATTCCAACCATCTGCGCTGTCTCATATTCAGCTCCTTCTGGGTGAATATATATTTCAAACTTTTGTGATCAGTGAAGATTTTCACTTTCTCACTCAGTAAGAAATGCCTCCAAATCTTCAAAGCAAAGATGACGGCAGCTAACTCCAAGTCGTGAGTCGGATAATTCTTCTCGTGGACCTTCAATTGTCGCGAAGCATAAGCGACCACATGATTGTGCTGGTGTAGAACGCATCCAAGTCCCTTTCCCGATGCGTCGCAGAAAATCTCGAAGCCTCCGCTTCTGTCCGGAATAGCTAAGACTGGTGCAGTAGTCAGTCTCTCCTTCAAGGTAGAAAAAGCTTGCTCACAAGAGTCTGACCAACTGAACTTAACATCCTTCCTCGTCAATCTCGTCATTGGCTCAGCTATCCTCGAGAAATCCTTGATAAATCTGCGGTAGTATCCAGCCAATCCAAGGAAACTCCTGATGTCCGATGCCGATCGAGGTGCATGCCATTCACTGACTGCTTTGACCTTCTCCGGATCCACTGAGATACCAGCTCCCGATACTACATGCCCAAGAAATGCAATTCTATCCAGCCAGAATTCGCATTTGCTGTACTTGGCATACAGTCTATGGTGACGGAGGGTCTCCAATACTTTCTTCAGATGCTCTGCATGATCTTCCTCGCTCTTCGAGTACACCAGGATTTCGTCTATGAAAATCACCACGAACTTGTCGAGGAAGTCGTAAAAGATAAGGTTCATGAGATTCATGAACACAGCAGGAGCGTTGGTCACACCGAATGGCATGACAACGAACTCATAATGCCCGTACTTAGTCCAAAAAGCGGTCTTGAGCACATCTTCCTTTTTGACTCTGACTTGATGGTATCCGCTCCGGAGATCTAACTTCGAAAATACCTTTGATCCACCAAGCTGATCAAAGATATCATCAATGCGGGGCAGCGGGTACTTGTTCTTCACTGTGATCTGATTCAACTCCCGATAATCAATACACATTCTTCTCGAGCCATCTTTCTTCTTCACTAGCAAGACGGGTGCACCCCATGGAGATACGCTGGGATGAATGAAACCCTTTTGTAGTAGCTTATCTAACTGCTTTCTTAACTCTTCTAATTCTGCAGGAGCCATACGGTACGGCGCCTTCGAAATTGGTTGAGCTCCTGGCATAAGATCGATACCGAACTCCAACGCTCGATCAGGCGGCAGTCCAGAAATGTCTTCAGGGAAGACGTCTTCGAAGTCTCTCACTACTGCAGGCTTCTCTGGCTCAGCAATCATAGATGCAACGGTCAATCGGTAAGGCTGGGCTCGGAACTTGACAGGTCCAAGCGAACGTCCTCCGCCGACAAATTCGAATACTGGATGGTCGGGAATTTCGAACACCACTTTCTTCCTGTAACAGTCGATCGTGGCATAAAAAGCTCCTAACCAGTCAATGCCGAGAATAGCATCAAAGTTGGGTAGGTCGTGAACGATGAAATTAGCATATAGTTCGTGTCCACTAATCACCAACGGGCACGGTCTACATCCCAGTGCAACCTTCACTACACCATTCCCAGTTGTAATGCTCCAACACTTGGGAAGTGTATAGGTGGGTATCGAGTGTTCGACTACGAACTTCCGAGATAGGATGCACATGGAAGCTCCAGAATCGAACAGGGTCAAGGCCGGGTGAGATGAAACTAAGATGACACCTAAGAGTAATAGGCAACTAAATTAACATGGATATAACTAATCAAATATAATGCATGAATAAGGAAGACTAGTATAGGAGTTACCTGCAATAACTCCGTCCTCAGTCTCTGCCTCCACTGCAGTCATCGCAAAGGCTTGCCTCTTAGGCTGAACAGCCTGCTGGAAAGCCTGCTTCTGGGGAATGAGAGGCGCTCCACGTCCAGCAGCCACTTGAGCTCTCTGCTGCTGAACTCCATCTGGTGCCTTCCACAGTTGCTTAGTTCTCGGACAGTCCTTCAATGCATGCGTAGCGTCACCACAAACTAAGCACTGGCCCAAGAATCTCCTACACTGCTCCTTCACATGACCAGCCTTGCCACAAAAATGGCACAACTTCGGAGTAGGTCCACCTGGCCTCTTAAACTGCACGGACTGATTAGGCTTGAAACCAGGCCTAACCACAGCTCTGGCCTGCTCCATAGGCCTCTTCCCAGCACCTGAATACTGTCCTCTCCTCTGATTGGCAATCAGCTCCTGCCTCTTGGCAGCTATCAACAACTTCTGGTAAGAATCCAAGTCCGAAGAGGAAATCAGACTCTGCAGCTCCAAAGATAAACCTTGTAAGAATTTCTGAGCTCGATCCTCAGCAGTCTCCACCATCTTCGGCGCAAAGCGACTCAGTCTCATGAACTCTTGGTGGTACTGGTCCACCGTCAGATTCCCTTGCTTCAGATTGATAAACTGCTGCATCAGCTCCCTCTTGGCAGCTCGAGGGAAATACTCATCATTAAATCTCGCCTTGAAAGTGGCCCAGGGGATAGGCTTCGCCAACAGCTGCTCTTCTGACTCCCACCAACTGCGGGCATTGTCCTTCAGTTGCTTCTTCACTAAGTCAACCCATCCAGCCGGGTTAACCTTCGAGAGAAACAGGTTATCCTCTGTGTTCTTCATCCATTCATCTGCAGCTAATGATCCTTCTGACCCAGTGAAATATGACGGGCCCAGCTCCCGAAATTGTTTCGCTCCCGGCTCGAAGCGAGGGGCATTCTGAAGCATGCCCTGCTAAACCTGCATCATCTGATGCATCATCCTCATCATCTCAGCCGTGGTGGGTTCTCTATCAGCATCCGCAACACGTCCTGTTCCACCACCAGCTCCAGATCCACTACCAGCTCCTCGGGTGATGCGTCTACCGGCCATCTAAGACAAGAAAATGCTCAGATTAGACTTAATCATGACTCGAATGTTATGAATATTTAATGGATGTTGTTATCATTATTGTTGTTCCGATATTTCGCAGATGCAAAGAGAAGACCTGCGTGGGCCACCACTAAAACCTATCACGCCCCGCTTCCCTAATATGGAAGGCGAGACGTGAGGAGGTCCGCTCAGACGTGGAGCTGTGAAGCTGCAGTCTGATAAGCGTCTGTAAAAAATTTCGAAAGGTAGCAGGTCCTTGCATTGCGACGAAACAACAACAATAATAAAGCAGATAAGAAAAATATCCACCAACAACATCCAACAAATATTATGTCACGCCCCGCTTCCCAAAAATGTGGAGGCGAGACGTGAGAAGGTCCGCACAGACTTAAAGCCGTGAAGCTCCAAGTCTGATAAGCGTATAAAAATCACTTATTGTGGCAAGTCCTTGCAAAGCAAAACGAAACAACAATGATAATAAGGAATTGAGACGACATTTTATCGAATCTCCAAATGTCCATAAACAAATTACAATATCGCAGAAAAGCCACCAGGCTAAAAGAAAAAGGGATCTAAGGCCCAAACATGGCCAACAAAGAATAAAATACATACAAGGGTGCCACGCACCAACGGCTAACAGCAAACCTAACAAAGAAGTGAACACGAGTGGTCTTCAAGACAGGCCCCCCGGTGTCCACTCACCAACACGGCAAACATCAGCGACAGCAACACCATATTCCCTGCAACAAAGCTCTGGCTCGGCAACTAACATGCGACACTTAAAGAGAAAGGGGCACATGTCAGCAAGTCTAAAAAGACTTGGGCAAGGAAACTGAAAGTGACTAACAACCTAGCATTTAATTGTTAAACAATGGCATGACAGTTGAATATGATGCAACAGTTTGAAAGAGTGACAAGCATGCACGGTGTAGCAAAAGCTACCAATTCACTAATCACTAATCACTTATCACTTATTGATCGCCCCGAAATGCAACCCAAGAGCACGACCAAAAACTTGATCGGCCCCGGATACACGTCCCGGAGAACGATTGTAGTTTTACCGCAAGCGCATGGTGTAGTGGCGAGCGGGTATCGAACACGAGGAGGTGGTGTTGAGCTCCAATCTATCCTAGGTTGAATCGACTACGAATGTTTTATTGGTGGAGATGGCTATGGAATGATGTAATGGCAATGGTGGTGGATGTCGGTGTCGGTGATAAAAATGTTGGTCAAATATCGATTTAAATACAATATAATAAAAGAGGGAATTTGCCTTACGGCGATCCTGTCACAATCGTCGGGCAAAGTATGGGGATATAAAATCAAATAAAGATGTCTAGGGCTAGGGAATTCCCACTACGGATCGTCATACATCATCGTAAATCGTGAATCTCAATATTACTAGACTTGCATTGAGGTGAACTAGTCGTAACTGAATATAGAACCAAGCTCACGCTCTCGCGCTATTGCCGGTCTATAGCAACCTAGATTAGAGCCCAATCTCTTGCAAACCCTAACCTAAGCCACTAGCATGAAGATCGACGTCATCGTTCAATCGCTCCTCGAGCCCACTCTCGTGCAAACTTGAGTTACGATCTAGGTTGTGATAGTTCGTATTCGTCCAATCTCTTGCAAACGAATATGGGTATAGATTTACAATTAAAAATCCTAGCTTTGGTCCAATCTCTTGCAAACCAAATCTAGAGAAACCCAATTGTAAACCTAAATCGAATATCTAGGCCTTCCCATCGATTAGAATCCAATCTCTTGCAAATCCCAAATCGATGGAAATCCCTAGCTATCCGTAGTAAATCAATCACAACCTAACCTCCTAGCAATTCTAGCAATTTAGAATTCATTCATCACAAATATGAAATTAGATCCATAGGGTTCATCCCCAAACCCTAGAACAACAAATCTACTCTAGCATAGCAATAAGGATATGAGAATCAATAGAAATCATTGCTTGCATACAAAAAGATAGAAAAACAAAGATTCAAATAAAAAGAAGAAAATACTTAGCTTGATGAAGATCTTCAATCCAAAATACAAGCTTTTTGATCCAAGAGGGGGCCTAGGGCATGGCCTAACCTCTAAAATAATCCTAAGAAAAACATATGTTTGGAGCTAAGAAAACATAATGGGGATCTTCCTCTAATGGTGGCTACAAACCCCTTAAATACTCCCCCAAAACCCTAGCAAGAAACCCTAGAAAACCCCTCAAATTCATGCCCAAAAACAGCCCAAACCGTAACTTAAAATCTGGGCCCGTCGCTGACTCGGCCGAGTGGAAAATGTGACTCGGCCGAGTGACACTGACATGCAAATTCCAGCACTGCAGCATCGACTTGCAGAAATTCCCCAGATTTCATCCGACCTCCGATTTGCGCGTTCTTGGCGGCGTTAGAATCGTCATGAAGTCTACTATCCATAAAAAATATTAGAAAAATGATTTGATGGCTGGAATGATAGCAGATTTGAAAAGAGTAGGAGGATGTCAGAAAATCTGGGCGCCGTGTGTCCTCGGCATCACTCGGTCGAGTGGCAAATGTCACTCGGCCGAGGGGCATTTGGTACTCGGGCGGACGGCTTTCGTCACTCGGCTGAGTCGGGCTTCTGGGGCAGACTGACGGATTACAGTAAGTTGGACATTTTGGCTTGCCGTCGTCTGGGTGCCACTCTGGCGGATGGAGTCTCCGCACTCGGCCGAGTCGGCGTGCGATGCTCGGCCGAGTGCACGCTGATACATCTCTGTTGCGTGTCCGATCTGACCGGCCGAGCGGGGTCTCAATGCTCGGCCGAGTGACTCCTTCACTCGGCCGAGTGGCATGCTGAAAATGCCCAATCTTCATCTTTTCGCTCCCCCGTCGCTCCTACGACGTTCTTTCTTCTTCCACTCCTCTTCCATTGCAGAATAACCCTCAAAAGGGCTATGGTTGACACTCCGGAGTGGGTGCAAATCCTCTTGATCTCACAATCGATCCAAATCGCTCCATATTTCCTGAAATACGACAAAAACAAGAAATAGTGAAAAGCATCGCAATATTGTCGAATAATCGTGAAAAGCGTGATATGGGCGATCAAAACGGTATGCAAATATGCAGAAAAAAGGTGTAAAATATGGAGTGATCACTTATCACTTATCACTTATCACTTAACACTTAACACTTAACACTTAGTGCATAGAGAGTCCACTTACTGGCCAGCTCGTTTATCTCTATCACTATCAATACTGAAACACTAGAGATTTCACCTGCTGGCCGGAGTGGCTGATCAAGCCACTCGGGCTCAGTCCGCTTATCTCTTACCCCACCCACATGTGACGAGCGTTGGGGTTTCCAACTCATTATGCTCGCTTCTGGTCACGAGCCAGGAAAATAGTGTGTGTTGACATTCGAGCGTTGGGGTTTCCAACTACAGGGCTCGCTTCTGGAACACGAGCCAGGAAACATGGGATTGTAGCGTGTGCTACGCAATCACGATAAATAATCACTATGCAATGCCATGAACAGATAATTACGTACCGTTAATTGAATTTAAACGTGACAGGTAAAATGCAATGATATGAACATATTCGCGTACCGATAATTTTAAAGTAAACGTGACATATGAGCATGATGAGGGTGACGGACCAAGCTTCGTTGTCAAGCTAGGTCAAAGGTGTCTAAACGGCTATCCTTTCACCGTTTAGTCTCTTTTACGCTAAAACAAGGGAAATGGCCTAAGACATGACCCAAACCAAGAAATGCAAGTTTCACTTGCCTATCACCGGGGATGACGGTTACGAAAGTTCGTTCCCGCGGATGCTAGCCTACGGGGAATCGCTGTTATGGGGAACAATCATCAAAACACAAGTATTTTATTAGGGTTTCATAAAAATTACAATAGGATAAGAAAAAAACGGTAGATCGATTTCTTACAGAGAGGAGGCGGAAGAAACACTTCGGGGAACACTAGGATCAGATCTGGAAAAGATTGGAGAAGTTTGGGGAAACTAGGGTTTTGGGGGATTTTGGGGTTTGATGAGATTTTGGTGAGATTTTGGGGAAGATGAGTGGTAGCTGGAGTGAATGGATGGATTGGATGATGGATTTAGGGCTTGGAATGAAGGGATGAAGCTAGGAGGAAGATGGGGGCTCAAGGGGGAAGATTTTAGGGTTTTGGATCGTGTTGAGGGAGAAGAAAACGTTTGGGTTGGGTTTAAATAGGCTAGGCTGGCGGCTGCCCAGAAATTAGGGTTTTAACACTGGTTAGTCGGTCAAAGAACAATCACTGACCGACTAGTTTGACAACTAGTCGGTCGGTCGACCAACGCAGACCGACTAAGTGCAAACAGTAACTCCTGAACGAAAATAGGATTTAGAGTTAGTCGGTCCATGAACAAATACTGACCGACTAGTTTAGCATCTAGTCGGTCGATGAACGTTCTTAGACCGACTAAGAGTAAACAGTAACTCCTGAGAAATTTAGAAAGCTAACTAGTCGGTCCAAGAAGGATTGCCGACCGACTGGATCTACATCTAGTCGGTCGGTGCCCCTTCTTATACCGGCTAATGAGCACCAAAAAGTGTCGATTCGAAGCGCGAAGCTTCGGGAAGATTCCTATGGCTTCTAGGATCGATTTATACTCTAAGATATGAGCGATTTGAAGCTCGTCACGAATGACTTACCCCGAAATCGACGATCGAAGGAAGAAGATAGAAAATCACGACGAAACGATCGAAAGTGAAAGCATGGGCGACGAAAACCACACATCCAAGGAGAAAATCCACCAAGCATATATTATAATATAAATAATCCAATTACACGAAAACCAATCGTTACATCCTACCCACCTTAGAATAAAGTCCGCCCTCGGACTTTCTAACATATCTAGTCGCTCTAGTAACTACCCTCAATCAACATCACAATATCATTCAACCACTCATAGTCATTTCAAGTGCTTATACATATGCACTAGGTAGTCAATCATTTATTCTACAATCATGTATTTACTCACGCACATTATACTCCTATACCTATCATAGCCAGACAATTTCACACACGTATTTCAATCACTCATATAGTCACAGCATCCTTATAGAACTCTTAAATACTTATCACATACCATTATTAAAACAAGTTCGCTATATCTAATATACATTCACCATCATTTTAATTTCACAATTTATAATCATTCAAATGCATGCACACATTTCACCGTATTACCACTTCATATATAGTCCTATAGCTATAATCACGACACACCACACAGACCATAGTCACCAATTCCTATAATTATCACACACTTACCCGTGCATGGTGCACACCCACACACGCTAATATTTCATTCGTGTATTCACCAATCACACCACTATGTGCTTAGCACATCTACGCACCTAGTTTAGCTAGCGCACATATATTCACGCAACCAAGTCCTTAGTGAATAACTATACCACAAGACCAACTCACATAACTATATATATATTGGTATAGCCGCCCACAATCGTGTGTGTAACACAACCAGGCACAAACAATCCAAACATTATACATACATCATCCATCACTACACACCAACCACATACAATACACCAATGTACATAGAGTGTACCCACTCAAGCTTGAGTGAGACTCAAATCCATAGCGGAATAATTCCATATACATAACAGAGCATCCATACGTATGCCAAAACTAGCTAATGCATACACGCCTATCAACATAACCACATACATATCTAAAAGTCAAACACCCTTAATATCTAACCAGATAATATCACATATTACAATCACTTCATATACCATGACAGTATTACAACATTAGCACACCTATAATCACATTATTCTTCCTAATAAAAGTATTTACTTATAGTCACATCCAAGCATCGTATATATTCATACCATCCACCTAGAATTGGTACATCATTACACATTCACTTCATACAAAAGTTAAGATATGCAGTAGTCGGGTATACCTCATGGTATACGCGCATACGACATCTCATAAAAACAAGTAATACCAATCAAACGTTATAATCCTACTATCATATGTATATCACCCTTACACTCATGCAGCCAATACATAACTACCTACGCACAATATACCAATACCAACACACATACAACTTCATATGCACCATGAAATTAAATACACTACGACAACACATCAAATTACACTAATGGGGCCCACCAAACTATACTAAGGTTGACACGGGCGACGACGAGCTCTATTGGCTAGACAAAAGGAAAGAAACTGAAATCAAAAGCGTAACGAATAGAAGGATCGGAAAGCATGAAAACGGTTGTGTAATGATGTAATGATGCTCCATTAGGACACATGGAAAATAGTGTAAATAACATATTCTAAAATACGAAAAGTTTGAAAACTGTCACACTTCAAAGTTGGAATCCCTTTTCCGTATAAAAATATTTAGAGGTCGACAAAACAAATTGTTTGAAATAAGTTTGAGTCGAATATACATAATAGGAGGAAACGATTCATTGGCTCACGTAAGGTCATTAAAAGAAAGTAAATCATTCACACGAATCTTGAGGTCGTAGTTTTAGAAAATATTATACGGCGATGATTTAATAATGTTGGCAAAAGTTTTGAAACGAAATTAAATTAACGAAAGAATTTTAAACTCATGCCAAATACCTTCAAGGTCTTTAGGCCAGGAAAAGCTCAAATAATCAATATTGAAACTACCTCTTAATGCAACCAGGATTTGCCAAAAGAAACCGTTTTACATAAAGCTCTCAACATACGAGCACCACGAGCCTGGCGCTGACATAAAAAAATAATTGAAATTCCATTTAGGTTAGAAATTATTCTAAAGGCATGTATGGCGAACGGAAAGATAATTCTAGCTATTAGTAGTATTATCAAAACTTGTAGTGAAACTTTAAAATCAAATTTATGGAGGGTCTAGATCAGAAGAGGTTATGAAATAATGATTTTTTTTACAAAAATCTGAAATAAGGGAAACGAGGAGCATAAAATCGACTTGCTAAAAGCCGAAGTCCAAAGGGACTTGAAAAGTTTATTAAGAGTAAGCACGAGGTGTTTTCGAATAACATTTTAATGGCACAAGTAAGAAAAGAAATTATGAATCGAGTTAGGAAAATAGAAATACGGTTCAGAATGAAATTGGTATATGAAAAGAGGCAAGTCATTTATACTGATACGAAAATATAGGCTGAAGAATATTATAAACTAATAATCAAAAATCTCGACAAAAGTTTCAATGTTTAAAAGAACAAATAAATTTAAGTCGCGAAAGAGTACGAAACCTAATATATATTAAAAGTTCGCGAACGAATTCAAACTTAGCGAAAGAGGACCATCGAAAATACTTTTTAGGGGAAACAAAGATTTGCCGCAAGAATAGGTTGGTAAAAGACTTGAAGTACGGGTACGACAAACTTGTAATTAGTATATATTTATAAATTAATTGGAGTTCTATTTATCTTGAAAGAAGTATTTTAAAGTACGTACGGTAAATAGCTAAAATGAATTTCGCAATAGTAGAAAAGGTGGTATATCGAATTATCGAAATAGTACTAAAGTTTAAAATCAAGTGCGGACGATATATGTTAGAAAGATAGTTACCATATAGTAATTTAAAATTACGACCCAAAAGTCTTCAAATCTAAGAATGACTTTTAGCTCAAATAGAAGTAATGGAAATATATTGAAAGAGGGTTTAAAACAAAATTGAAAATCAAGTGGAAACTCTTTTTTTTTTCTTTTTTTTAATAAGGGAAAATTCGAAAATGACCTTGGAAGAATCAAGATTTGCAACTGGAAAGATTTGAAAGGTCAACGATAATAGTAAGGAGGGGATCATGTGAATCAAGGGCAATGAATGTGGTTGGGTGAGGCATGCACCAAAATCACTATGCAAGAGAACCATGATGAAGATCTACGGTCAGTAACACCAAAGTGTAGTGACCAGGAAAGATTGAATCGGGGGTTCTAATCATCGGGTAACTAAAGGCCAAGGGATTTGGTCGGATGATCAGAACATAAATACACCTAGGTTATGACTTAGGAAAATCTACGGAACTCCTATGGTCAACCAACTAAAGATTATGGAACTAAGCGCTAAGACTTTCCTAAGGGTTAGACAGCGATGAAATGAGTCCAGCTGGGTCCGAAATCGATGAACCCAAGCGAGAGACCAAAGAGTTATAGAAGTCTATCATGGTCAGAGCTAGACAGGAACCACTAAGGTAAATCTTAAGACAATCAAACAAATCACTAACATGGAGTCTAGCTAACAATCAAGGATTCCTAACTAGCAAGCATAGACGTCTATTTAAGTGTAGCTAGGGCCCTGATCTAATGGGTTTCCTACCAAGCTGGGATAGATGCTCTAACACGCCTACTAGCCACATAAGACATATGAACGCTAAAAACCTAGACTCCGGGCTTATAACTTGGATGTTCTAATTTATTTAATGGACATTCTATAATTATTATTGTTGTTCCGATAGGTCGCATTTGCAAATGGACCTGCATGGGCCACCACTAAAGCCTGTCACGCCCCGCTTCCCAAAAATGTGGAGGCGAGACGTGAGAAGGTCCGCACAGACTTAAAGCCGTGAAGCTCCAAGTCTGATAAGCATATAAAAATCACTTATTGTGGCAAGTCCTTGCAAAGCAAAACGAAACAACAATGATAATAAGGAATTGAGACGACATTTTATCGAATCTCCAAATGTCCATAAACAAATTACAATATCGCAGAAAAGCCACCAGGCTAAAAGAAAAAGGGATCTAAGGCCCAAACATGGCCAACAAAGAATAAAATACATACAAGGGTGCCACGCACCAACGGCTAACAGCAAACCTAACAAAGAAGTGAACACGAGCGGTCTTCAAGACAGGCCCCCCCGGTGTCCACTCACCAACACGGCAAACATCAGCGACAGCAACACCATATTCCCTGCAACAAAGCTCTAGCTCGGCAACTAACATGCGACACCCAAAGAGAAAGGGGCACATGTCAGCAAGTCTAAAAAGACTTGGGCAAGGAAACTGAAAGTGACTAACAACCTAGCATTTAACTGTTAAACAATGTCATGACAGTTGAATATGATGCAACAGTTTGAAAGAGTGACAAGCATGCACGGTGTAGCAAAAGCTACCAATTCACTAATCACTAATCACTTATCACTTATCACTTATCACTTATCACTTAACACTTAACACTTAACACTTAGTGCATAGAGAGTCCACTTACTGGCCAGCTCGTTTATCTCTATCACTATCAACACTGAAACACTAGAGATTTCACCTGCTGGCCGGAGTGGCTGATCAAGCCACTCGGGCTCAGTCCGCTTATCTCTTACCCCACCCACATGTGACGAGCGTTGGGGTTTCCAACTCATTATGCTCGCTTCTGGTCACGAGCCAGGAAAATAGTGTGTGTTGACATTCGAGCGTTGGGGTTTCCAACTACAGGGCTCGCTTCTGGAACACGAGCCAGGAAACATGGGATTGTAGCGTGTGCTACGCAATCACGATAAATAATCACTATGCAATGCCATGAACAGATAATTGCGTACCGTTAATTGAATTTAAACGTGACAGGAAAAATGCAATGATATGAACATATTCGCGTACCGATAATTTTAAAGTAAACGTGACATATGAGCATGATGAGGGTGACGGACCAAGCTTCGTTGTCAAGCTAGGTCAAAGGCGTCTAAACGGCTATCCTTTCACCGTTTAGTCTCTTTTACGCTAAAACAAGGGAAATGGCCTAAGACATGGCCCAAACCAAGAAATGCAAGTTTCACTTGCCTATCACCGGGGATGACGGTTACGAAAGTTCGTTCCCGCGGATGCTAGCCTACGGAGAATCGCTGTTATGGGGAATAATCATCAAAACACAAGTATTTTATTAGGGTTTCATAAAAATTACAATAGGATAAGAAAACAACGGTAGATCGATTTCTTACAGAGAGGAGGCGGAAGAAACACTCCGGGGAACACTAGGATCAGATCTGGAAAAGATTGGAGAAGTTTGGGGAAACTAGGGTTTTGGGGGATTTTGGGGTTTGATGAGATTTTGGTGAGATTTTGGGGAAGATGAGTGGTAGATGGAGTGAATGGATGGATTGGATGATAGATTTAGGGCTTGGAATGAAGGGATGAAGCTAGGAGGAAGATGGGGGCTCAAGGGGGAAGATTTTAGGGTTTTGGATCGTGTTGAGGGAGAAGAAAACGTTTGGGTTGGGTTTAAATAGGCTAGGCTGGCGGCTGCCCAGAAATTAGGGTTTTAACACTGGTTAGTCGGTCAAAGAACAACCACTGACCGACTAGTTTGACAACTAGTCGGTCGGTCGACCAACGCAGACCGACTAAGTGCAAACAGTAACTCCTGAACGAAAATAGGATTTAGAGTTAGTCGGTCCATGAACAAATACTGACCGACTAGTTTAGCATCTAGTCGGTCGATGAACGTTCTTAGACCGACTAAGAGTAAACAGTAACTCCTGAGAAATTTATAAAGCTAACTAGTCGGTCCAAGAAGGATTGCCGACCGACTGGATCTACATCTAGTCGGTCGGTGCCCCTTCTTATACCGGCTAATGAGCACCAAAAAGTGTCGATTCGAAGCGCGAAGCTTCGGGAAGATTCCTATGGCTTCTAGGATCGATTTATACTCTAAGATATGAGCGATTTGAAGCTCGTCACGAATGACTTACCCCGAAATCGACGATCGAAGGAAGAAGATAGAAAATCACGACGAAACGATCGAAAGTGAAAGCATGGGCGACGAAAACCACACATCCAAGGAGAAAATCCACCAAGCATATATTATAATATAAATAATCCAATTACACGAAAACCAGTCGTTACATATTACATCACAGAATAGTCACAAAAGTACGAGTCTGAACAATAGGCCTAAAGCATGGCCATACAAAACAAAGAGAGGTAGGTGCTACGCACCGAAACCTAACAGCAACTAAGGAAAGATAACAACTAAGGGGAGACTCCAAACGAGTCTAGGACTGGTCACCCGTGTCCTCAAACTCGGTCTCTACAGGGACCTCGAACTCAGCGTCAACGAACTGCTCGTCCTCAGCAACCTGCTCTGTCTCAAATCCTGACATGTGACACCCAAAGAGAAAAGGGCACATGTCAGCAAAAGTCTCCCAAGGGAAACGGAGAACTTTTGTGCAAGGATACAAATAAAATAATGCAACTAGCAGTTCTACAATGATGATATGGCATGACATTAAAAGAGTGCAACAATTAAATTAACAGGATGAAAATAATTAAGCACGTCGTAGCAGAAAGCTACAAATCACTATTTCACGATTTCACGATTTCACGATTAACTTGTATTCACGATGTGCACAGGGTTTACGCCTTTTGGCTGAAGTGGCTGTACGGGCACACTTCTACGCTCAAGTGATCGCTTAACCCTACCCCTCCACGTGTATCGAGCGTTGGTTTCCCAACATCACTGTGCTCGCTTCTGGATCACGAGCCAGGAAGTGTTATTGGCATAGGGTTGTGCCCGCAAAGCAGGTGCCTAGCCTCAATAGTAATAACATTTGTAGCGTGTGCTACTCAATCACGAAGAACATTAAATGCATGCAATGACATGTAATGAGCAGTTAAAGTGCGTACATTTAATTGAAAGTAAAACGTGACATGGCAGCATGAATGAAAACAGGTAAAAAGTGTCGGATCTAGTTTCGTTGTCAAACTAGATCAAATAGTGCGTCTAGGCGACTATCATTTCACCGCCTAGTCTCTTTTACACAATTTTACAAATTGGCCTAAAACGTGGCCTAAATAGTTACTGGCAAGTATCACTTGCCTGTTTCCGGTGGTATCGGTTGTCGTGGGTTCGTCTGGACGGGTACTACGTAATGGCACGTCCGGTTTTCTGTTTTGGTTAAACAAGTTAACGAATTAGGTCTATTGCAAGATAAGCGAAAAAAATTAGTTAATCCCTAAATTAGGTTCGTCAGATTTTATTGGGTTCTCTGGCTAGGGTGGCGTTTATATTGGGTTATATAAACAGGGCACGCATTATTTTATTCTAGTTTCATTACCCAAACATCATTTACAATTTTAACATGCCGAATTAAAATAATACGAACAAACTAATATTAACAACTAAGTAATCAATTAAGCTAATTAACCCACTAATCTAATTACATGGCTAACATAGTATTTATTTATCCACCTACTAAATTTGACCATGGGTAAAAGCATCATGTTAAAATTTATTATTATTGTCTCTCTCTTGTAACTTTCTCTTTCTATAATAACCCAAGGCTGACACATGCTTTTATCACACACACACACCTAATATAATATAGGCTAACCCAAAAATATGCTGCCACATTCATTTTATTTAATAATATTATCTTGTTTTGTTTAACCAAGGCTGCCACATGCTTTTTATTACCATTGCTCACTCACTGTCCTCTTCTACATCTGTTCTTTGCTTCTCTCTTTCTTTTTTTTTGTTCATCGCATTAACAGGCAACGAAGGGGACTCACATACTTCGGCAAGGGGAGGCCTCACATGCGCAAGAGGGGAGAAGGGGCGCCAGCGATCTTCTAGGCGTCGGCGTCGGCCTCCGGCAGCGCAAGGGCGGCGGTCAGCGATCTCCAGGCGGTGACGGCGGCTCACGGGCGGGCGGCGACGGCGGCTCACGGGCGGGCGGCGACGGCGGCTCACGGGCGGGCGGCGCGCGCGTGCGTGGGTTGAGGGTGGGGGGATCGGCCAAGGGATGAAGAAGAAGGGAAAGGAAAGAGGAGATTGATGATGAAGGGTTTGTAGGGTTTGGATCTCTAAAGTTATTTGAAATGGGTTTGAATCTGCAATACTTCAGATTTGTGTTTTTGTTTGCCTCCCCTCTTTTTTTTTGAATCTGAAATTCTTTGTTGGATCTGAGATTTTTTCTGATTTGGTTGGAGGGATTTGGTTTGAGAGATTGGGATTTGGTTTGTTGAACCTGCCTTGGAGAATTTGTTTGGGAAGGTTGAATCGTGCAAGGATCTGAAATGGGTTTTTGGTTTGAGAAATAGGATAAAGCTTGCAGTGAGATGGAGGATTTTGGGTTGATGAAAAATAGATTTTGGTGATGCTTTGTTGCTGGTTTGCAGAACGATTGGGATTGTGGGTTGAAATTGGTTTCTGGTTGATTTGTTTGCAGGGATTTGTTTTGCAGGAGGAAAAATTGTTGTTGGCAGGAGGAAGGAGGTTGCAGGGAGAGACGTTGACGATGGTGATACTGTTATAATAACAGTGGGGAGACAAATTGATGGAGGGATGAGCTGGTTGTGGGGAGAGATTAAATTTGCATGTTGGATCTCACCAACAGATGGAGGTGGGATTCAATAGCAGTTTAATTAGAGTAATTTAATTAAGGTTAAAGCTAATAAATATTTGATTAGGAATATTTTAATTAGGGTAATTAACTAGTGTAATAATTTATTAATCGTGCCATGAAAATTAAAAAGTCATCCGAGACGCGCTCGCGTCGATGCACAAAGAACTCGCACACAACACATCCGGACGAACAAACAAAGATACGGGCACACACAATAATTAACCGCATAGGAAAATACCGGCCGTTACAGATTCTGTGTAGATCTTCAGGAGGTGGACGTCATGTTTATGCCATTCATCGCGATGATCTGTAACCTGCATTTGCAAATACATTTAATATAGAGGATTTTTCCTCGACCCTTGGAGATAGCGCAGAAGCTACATATCTCTGGTCCAGTGGCGCGCTGGGGGCACTGCACTGTACCTGGCTAATAGCTATACTGCTAACGCTCAAAAGAGACGCATGCAGTTGGCCAGGTAGAAGAGTGTTTCAAAGACACTTAAGGTACTTCTGGACCATATATATTCTTCCCCTCTTCCAGCTAACGGAAAGGGGTCTTTTAATGTATATCCATACAACCAAATAGGTGTATTTGGTGGAGAATGAAATTAATGTTTCTTCATCAATCATCATTGTATGAAGTTTACATCTTCGGGATGATTAATTAACATCATCTTCAGGATGATAGTTCATTTCCAGGATAATAGTTCATCTTCGGGATGATTGTTCATCTTCAGGATGATTAATGTTCTGTAAGCCTAGAATTTATGCCTAGCTAGGGCTTTCATATCATATCATATCTGGTAGATAGGCTTTAACAGATATTTCGGTAATTTCTCTTCAGGAGATCCGATAATATTTTGAGTTATTAAAATAATCTCAATTCTTTTAATTTGCTCTCTTAAGAACAATACTGTTTTTAAGAGGTGCAAACAACAACCTTTTAGTATGAGTCCTTTAAGGATCTTTGTCTAGGTTGTCTTTCCTTTAATCATATTATTAATATGTGTCCCAAAAAGAAAGGAAAGTAAAGAAAAAATTTGTACATGCAGTTGAAGAAATTTTATATCGGTGATGTTGTCACATCCAATAGCAACATCAACCAAAAATTCCCTCCTTTTGCCATTCGTTGGGTTACGCCTTGACATAAACCAGTCGATGCATCAGATTCATCTTGTAAGTGAGTTCAGCTCATCTTACTTGATTACTTCCTGGTTTGAGCGATTTATACCTCTAAAACTATAGCAAATTAAAATGCTTATAGTTAACGATTTTATTTTAATTCTCCTTCAATACTCAGTTATCCCACAGGATTTGATATCATTTTTGATACCAGGACTTCAGGTCCAACACCTCATATTTCATAAGTGAGTCCAGCTCACCTTATTATTGCCTCATTCCACATTATTATAATTTGGCCAAATCTCTATCTTTGCTTCAGGCAAAGCAGAGTTGTGGGAACGATATTTTATATTTAACTGGCAAAATGAAATATGAGAGAATTTGTCGACAAAAGGTGTTCTTTCTTGTCCAAAACTCACCCCGTACGTACTATAATCATTTGATTTCTCCCAGAGGTGTCTCTTTCACGACGCGTTAAAGCGGTGAAGGTTCTGGGACGGGTAAAGAATATGGACAGATCCAGAATTGGTCCTTAGCAACCAAG
This sequence comes from Scilla litardierei, assembly GCA_030789695.1. Classification (NCBI taxonomy): domain Eukaryota; kingdom Viridiplantae; phylum Streptophyta; class Magnoliopsida; order Asparagales; family Asparagaceae; genus Scilla; species Scilla litardierei. Next base: position 12,020,578 of record CM061131.1, read on the forward strand.
TTGCAATAAGGTTCTGGATTTGAGCTCATTTTCCTGTGGTGGTATTGTTTTTTCAGTCTCCAGGAGTAGATCTCTCTTTTTGGAGCCTAGTGGTATGTCTTCTCATCCATTGAGGATATCCACTTCTGCTACTGGTAGATTGCATCCAATATATTTGGTATGTCAATCCTAGCTGGATTTTTAGTAGCAGGGATGTGAAAGTTTTGACAATATCTATATTGTCAGTAACTATGTCTGATAACTGTTTTAACAGTTTCATAAGTGTGGATCTTCAGGATCTCATCATATTTCATGATAATCAGATCATAGGTATTAATGATTTAAATGGTCATTTGAGCTTTAGGCTCATGGATGATTGTAGTATTTCTGTTGAAACTGATTCTGGGACATTAAAGTTGTGAGGGATCTTCAGGATCTCATCAAATCTTTAAAATAGGATCATCGATGCACGTCTTAGGAGAAGTGAATTTAAATGCTTCACCTGTTCAGAGTGCTCAGACTCTATTTATCTGGGATATTTACTTCCGATAAATAGTTCTATATTTTGATGGTCTATAGTGGTGATATGAGGGTGTCTACTCATCATGGCACAATCTATAAGATGTGCTCTAAACGCTTCCCCCGTCAGGGGTTTTCGGAAACTGTTTATATGAGGTGATCAGACTCATATAAATAGGTTCTAAGGATGCGTTTTGATGGTTTGCAATGTAATTGCATGTTCCCATGTGGTCACCTACAACTGGATTTTTAATGGATAAGGAATCCATTTAAATCATTTTAATGATTTATCTTACCCATATTTGGGTGTGAACACAAGCTTCAGGGTGTTCGTTATTTTTCCAGTTGTAAAATATTTAAATTTCCCAGTGTTATCCAAAGTTACCACCATTTTATAAAAGAATGTGGTTGGATAATGACCATTTATTTAGAGGATATATTGATGAGTACACCAAAGGTACATCATCAGTCCGGTTAAAGGAGTGGACGAAGCCTATTTATATCCCTGAAATACTCTCAAGAGACCTAAAGGTCTTCATTATCTTTAATGATGATAGTATATCATCTTAAATTCATTTGAGGAAGTGGGGAGAGTCAATGTCCATGTGAATGGAGATGATCTCATTATCATTTTTCCTTTTTGAATAGGACAATGAAAGTTTCACCCTTTTTGAAGAATCTTCGGGTTCGTCTGGTTGATGATGTCTTGCATCATCAATCCAGGGTGATATCGATCCAAAATTTGGTCGATTTTAGACACTTCTGGTGTTCCAAAATAATTCCTCTTTTGAATTTATGTGGCACTTTTGAAAAGTCCAGTAAAATGCTCAAGTTAATTTTGTCCGGTAATAGTTGAACTGTGTTCAAACTGTGAAGGATTACGTCTTCACATTGACTATTGTGCGGATTATTTTGGGACAAAGCTTCAGGCTTCATTTATTTCTTGAGTCATTAGGGATTTCGTTTTGACGAATATCCTTTTTGAAACTGTATAAGTTTCAGAGAGTATATGGCATCCTCATTTTATTTTTTAGGGGTATTCAAGATAGCAAAACATACGTAGTAAAATAAAGTGTATTAAAATTACAAGGGAATAATACTGATGATAAGTCAACAAGTGACATAGTGTGATGTGTGCTCTTGAAAACATACAACAATAATTATGCCTATTAAGACTTATGTTATGACAACAGATTATTTTTGATTTCAAAGTTTATTTGTCCTCGGGGAGTAGCAAAATATACATAAGGTCAATTAGACTTTCGTCGTTTTGGACTAGATTTGTATGTATTTTTATATGGCATAAGTTAATGCACATTCATGTTTGCAAAAACATTATGGCTCTTATCAGAACTTCTGGTCTGATTTTGGCTTGCCATTGCTTACTCCATGTCGAGGTATATCGTATCTTCCCTTTCCCATTTAATCCAAGACTTCCCCTGTTTTGAGTTTATTTTTATTTCAGGTCATGTTTGATCCTGAACTTCCCCTGATTTCAATATTCCTTATTTATAAAGGACAATGAAAATTAGTCTTGCTAAGGAGACATAAGCAGGGGTTTGAGCAAATTATTTATACTTCCACTTTTCCAATTAATAAGAGACTTTTAAAAAGTCTATTTGAATGCTCGAGTATAGCTTCAGGCCTTTTACTTGAGTCATTCAAATTTTATGTGGGTAGTTTACCATGCTCAGAGTGGAACAAATACGTGGGTGCGTAATATATTTCTCACTTATTCATTAAGCCACGACTTCAGGCGTATGCTTATATTCAAGGCTAGAAAAAAAATCTTTCCTTGTAAAAATAAAGGAGAGTACTCTTTTAAAGAGTTTAGCGGTATTATGGAAAACTTCTGGTGTCCATATTGGATTATATAGATCATAGATCTTATATATCTGTTTACCGCAAAGTGTGCATCTTTTATAAAGATATCAATTATAATTTTCGCATAAACCATCGTATTTATTTTATTAGGGAGAGAGAGTGTTGACTTTTGATTTTGAACTTCAGGTTCATTTTGTCAAAGTGGATATGATATTAAACTTTTTTGAAATCATTATTGTCTTATTGTCATAAATATCGTCATATCATGAGCCCATCATACATATAATGTAAAGCTTTTTAAACTAAAGATTATGTTCAATTGAAATGAAACAAGTATGATGTACACATGCTATTTATATGCTGCAGGCATTTTTAAAAAACTTATCGTAGGTATATAGTCTAGCAATAGGCGTTGAACTATATTAAAGTGATTTTAGCATGCTTTTTGACAGTTTCATTGTAACATTAACATGGTATTAAAATAATTAACATCCACGCAATTAATGCATAAACAATGAAAACTAAAATAACTTAGGACTATGGGGATCAGCCAGCCGACACCGAAATAAAAAGAAGTACAGTCCGAAGTTACATCAAAAATAGCATGAAAGAATAAAATACAACTCGGGAACTTCAGAGAGAAGCCCCTATCTTCATTGTGCGTACGCCTTCAGCTCCTTTTTGGTGTCCTTCGGTCTTCTTTTTACATTTATATCCTCACTTACAAATTTCTCTCAAAAAAAAGAAAAATTGCAGGAAATTTAAAACGGTGTCGGAAACCTGGCTGATCCCTAAAAACATAGCCTAAAATTTGCACATCCACGCAGATAATATATTCGAGACATACAACCACGCAGATAATCAAAAACACAGGCATTTAAAATGATTTAAATTGTGTGTGACGTGCAAAAAACATTTTTTTTTTGAAAAACTTTTTGCCTTTTTGATCCATATTTTACTGTTTTATTTTACCGCTTTAAAACCCTTTCAAAATTTCTTTTAAATATTTTGGGCTTTTTAGGGCCAAAAATAAATAAAATAATTTATGTGGATGTGCTAATTTTCTGGCCTTTTGGGCCATGAAAACAACTCATTAGGGTTAATATTGGGCCTCCCCCGAAAAATAGCCCGTTAGGGTTAGGGTTTCAGGAAACCCTAGGGGGGCCCGCGGCGTGTCGCCGCGACGGCTGGCCGCGTAGGGCGCGGCCGCCGTGGCGGCGACGGGCCGCGGCCGCCGTGGCGGCGACGGGCCGCGGCCGCCGTGGCGGCGACGGGCCGCGGCCGCCGTGGCGGCGACGGGCCGCGGCCGCCGTGGCGGCGACGGGCCGCGGCCGCCGTGGCGGCGACGGGCCGCGGCCGCCGTGGCGGCGACGGGCCGCGGCCGCCGTGGCGGCGACGGGCCGCGGCTGCGGGCCGCGGCCTGGGGCCGCGGCGCAGTGCCGCGGCTTCAGGCCGCGGCGTTCGTTTTCCGCCGGCGGCGCAAAGGGCGCGCCGCCGTTCCGCCCTACGGGCGTGCGGATTTTTGGATCAAAGGCGGGGAGGTAAAAATCGGATTTTTCAATAATTTTGATCGCTAAAAAACAAGTTTTTATTGTTTTAAACATGCAGATCTATTAAAAAAGTTGAATTTCACCGTGTTTATAAACTTTTTGATCCTAAAACATGCAGATCTAATGAGAAAAGCAAGTTTAGATCTAAAAGTTTGGATTTTTACCTCTAGATTCGACGAGGAATCTAGGCGACGGTTGGTGAAGGATGCCTTTTTCGCTCCCCGTTGAGAAGATTACGATCTTCTTGAATCTGAGCGATTTGTGGATCTCCTTTTCCGCGAGCCGCCGTCTCCTCCAACGAGCGTGATCGTGCTGATAACGTGTTATGAACGAGAAACAGATTTGGAGAAGGATTGAGGCTAGGAAACCCCTAGCCTCCTTTATATAGTATTCATAATGGGTACTCATGTGGGTGGATACCCAATAGGCCCAAAGGGTCCTATTCATAACACAATTAACTTATTTTTACACAAAATTGGCTACGTAGTTGCTCATTCTACAAAAAGTCTTCTCTTTGTAAACCATTACATCCATAGTGTTTTTTTTCTTCTATCCCTCAAGTTAGATCGGATCTCATCTCAATGTCAAAATGAGTCAATGAACTCTACCTCTCGACCTGATAAGCAACCGAGAAGGTCGTTATTGAATGTCTGCTGATAAAAATAACATGCCCAAATAATGATCAAGCCATCAGACTAAAGAAAATAACCAAGAGTGCACATCTATTAAAATGGCTCATCTCTAGCCCGCGCCAATAGTATAAATGATAAGCAGAAAACAATCAGACCACATTCAACAATTGGCATCTATTATTAGACGAACTTTAAGCGAACAAGAACCACAAGGAAGAAGAACTGATGCAGGAACCATGCCAGTGGGAGAATGCAACCCATTTGCTCCTCCGTTTTCATCTAAGGAAACACCCATCTTCTCAAGATCGGCACCACTGACCGAAAAGTAATCACCGCACCTGCATTGATAGAAAAACTCCTTCAACTCATCGATAACCTCCACCGACATCTCCTCTAATCCGATTTCATCGTCTGCGACTTCCACCTCGTTCCTGGAGGGTCGCAATCCCTTGTCATAATTTGCTCTGGACGTAGGGTCAGAAAGAACCTCCCAGGCTCTTTGTACAGCTAGGAATTTGTCTTGATTTTTGACTGCTGCATCATTTGTTTGGAACTTGTCGGGATGAGAATTTAGGACTGCGGCCTTGTAGCTCGACCGGATTTCATCATAGCTAGCATCTTCCTTAACTGAAAGAACATTGTAATGGGTATTTCTTGATGAACTGGCATGGAGAAGCATGGTGAAAACTTTCACAACAGCACTTTGCCTGTGTAGAAAGAATGAAGAAAGAATGAAGCGATCATTAGAGATGATTAACAAGTATAATTCATATTGAGATGGTCACAAAATAATTACACATATAACAGGCTCCAAACTGCTGTAAGCAAGCATCATTCATACACATAAAATTTCGTTGTTAATTAATTACTTATTCGAATTTAATAGAACGGGTGAGCAAAAGCATTCAAATTGCGAATTGTGGAAGGAATGGAATGACATAAGGAGATGGTTCTCATATGGGAATAATCATAATGGAACATGTCTTGTGATTCTGTAGTCAGTATATAAATGGCATTTAACATTCTGATGCCTAACTGAGAAATGAAAACAAGTTTGATACTACTGACGATTAAGTATAAATCAATTTCTATGAACCAGCATTGGCCACAAGAGGATCATCAAGCATAAGCACTAGTCCAAAAGTAAAACAAGTCCACTTGCACATCATTCAGAAAACACACAATTCAGAAAGCTAGCTTGTGGATAGTGTGAAGAAATTTCAGAAAAAGCTCATCTTTCTGCCTTAAACAAATTATAAATTTGCATATAATTAATTCAGAAGAGATCAAAATTATTGGAGTACCTCAAAACTCAACAAAACAATCTTAAACCCCAATGAAGAGTCACACTATAAAATTAAAAGACAAACGCTATCAGTAACTAAAATGTAGTATAAAAATATGGGTTGAGATTCTTGATATTGCACAATATGGCATGCATGTAACAAGATCTGAGTGAATAATATCGAAAGGAATAGATCTGATGGGCTGACTAATTCTAAAAACCAGCAAGGATGAGGACATGAAAGTGAGACACAAAGACACATACCCAAACAAGACAACACAAATGAGAATGTCACCACAAGATATGGCTACTAAAGCTTACTTTTAAATAAAAAATGCAGTTGAATGCTACATCAGCGCCACAAAATAATGAAAAAGGAAAACGTAGCAGCAATGATCATCTTCCGAACTTCTAGCCCAACAAGGAAAAAGAAGACGTAGTGAAGACAGAAGTGCAGGAAGAGATGACAGGTGAAATTAGATGCATATGCCACGATTTTTCAATTTCATCTTCAGAGGTGATCCATAAGGCTAAGGACTGAATTACGACTATCCAAAAATGCCATACAGAGGGTCATAAGGGGCTTGAAAGTGAGAAGGGTATGAAGAGGCTTGTATGCGGAACTTCAAATAGAGAAGATGAGATAACGGAAGTGAACATATTTTTTGGGCAATTAGACAACCCATAATTTATTAAGATCTATCACACAGAATAAGGCACTTGGCGATTCTCTCGAGACTCCAATCCAATGAAAAAATTAGCTCTAATATCATATGACCAGCCAGGATTAGCTCACCAAACTCAATGATTAATATATACATAATTTGTTACCCATGTCAAACTCAAATAGCAATTTCAAACATAATCAAGTGTCAATTTTGCCTAACTTTCCTTATAACCATGAGTTCTCCAGCAGTACTGCAAAATCAAAATCAAAATGTAACATGTATGAACTTATTTTGGTTTCCCAAAAACCTTTGACGATTTAATAATCATGCAATTGAATATAGAAGGGATCAAAAGATCTTCTCTTCAGCACACACATTTTTACCCATCTTTGCTATGCACCATCCATTGCTCATTTTACTTCTTTTCTGCTCATTTGTTCCAATATCTCGGGTCAAATTTAACTAAAGCACAAGTTAGAGTTCGGATAAAAGAATTCCAATCTGATCTTGATTCATTGTTAAAGAATTCATATCCGAACTCTAATTAAAGCCCAAGTTAGAGTTCGGATAAAAATTTTATCCATCTTTGCTATGCACTACCCATTGCTCATTTTACTTCTTTTCTGCTCATTTGTTCCAATATCTTGGGTCAAATTTAACTAAAGCTCAAGTTAGAATTCGGATTAAAGAATTCCAATCTGATCTTGATTCAGGTATGATAGGTAAGAAAAATTTGAGGTCAGTTTATATATTATAAAGTATAAACTAAACGATGTCAAACATACTATATCAACTTTAAATGAATACTTATAAACAATAACAATAAACAATAAACAATATCAGCATTAAATCAAATCCTTATAAACTGAACAATTCAACCGGTAATATCAATTTCAAATTGAGAATTTATAAACTTTTAATCTGAACAACATCAACATTAAACTGAATATTGAACTGCACAATATCAATGACATAAATAGAAACTTATGTTGACTAAAAATCAATCATATAATAATTTTAATGTCAACCTTATTGATATAGAAATTTCTAAATCACTGAACTGATGAAGGCGCTCATATCAATCATACAACATTAGAACCACTGAATTATACATGACCGAGATTAACTTCAACAAGACATGGCTAAAAATATCGACTGTGTGAATATAAACTTATGAAACATACATACTTTAATTATAACTATCAATCTATGACTATTCATACAAATTTGTATAAATTGAAAACAATAATGAAAAAATTATGAAAACCCTAAAGAACTTCATAGTTACACAGCATATTGAAGAAGCCCAAAACAAAAATATTTCAAAAGCTCATATGATAAGAATAAGAAGATCCCCAAAGAATATATCAGACAAAGAAAGTATTGGTATTATTTTCTTGAATAAAAAGAACTTGCAGTATTGGATATATGTGGACGTTCTATGATGTTGACGTTCTCTTCCAGTCGTCGGAAGCACCCAGACCATGTGAACGATCCCCTTTGCCACCGCCACGTGTGCTCTCGCCTCGTCAGTAATGGTAGAGATTGTTAATGAGAGAGGAGATATAGAGTGGTAATTAATAATCTATCAGTTTAATGGGTCAGGTTAGTAATATCCCATTTTATTAACTAAATAATATGTTTTCGTTAATTTCCTTTTTCCTTTTTAAATTAGGATGTAGACAGATTCGGATTATCCGAATCAAATATGTATCTGTTTCCTTTAGGATATGGATTAAGATATGAAAAATACCTCATCTGTTCGGCTAGGGATTCAGATATTAAAAGTATATTTTCCTTTAATACAGATATCCAATGTAAATTAACATATTTTATTCATGACTAATTTATATTTAGTTAACCTTATCCATGACCATATATTCATATATATTTGCCCATTAATTGGTCCAAAACTTGAGCATATAATAGAATTAAATATTTTTCCTGGTATCCATATTATCTTTATTTTTATATTTTATTTGTATAATTTTTACTAAATATGATCATTGCCTATATCCAATTCATATCCATATGGAGCGTATAAGATGCGAATGATAGATTTTCTTTTTGCATATTAGTTGTATCAAAGTCATATGCAATAAATGATTCCAGTTACGGATATGGGAAAACCCATAACGAATTTGTATCCAAACCGTTTACATAAAAAGTTTTAATTTAAAACTAAAAGAACATGTTTCGGATCATTAAAGACCCAAAACGCACTTGTTGGATGCTGGATATGCCAGATAAATGTCCAAGAACAAAAGCATTTGAGACTTGCATTCATGTCTCTTGCATGTCTGACCCGAAAATGGGTCATTATTAGGTACCTTGGCCAACACAATTTTCTCTAAAACTAACCTTCAGACACGCGCAATGCTCAGGTGTAACAATAACAATGACAATGACAATAATATATAATGGATTTAGGTAGAATATGTATATTGTTTAGACATTAATTATATTTCGGTATTGAACATAAGACATAAAAATCCAATCAACAATTTACTATTGAGTTAACGGTATGATCTAATGCTTCCAAATTTATATTTCTTCTTTGTGCAAGAAAAAGAACATCTGAATCATTTTAGATAGAAGAAATTTGTGCTAATCTGAAGTTTAATGGGAATTGAAATCATAATTGGAGTAGGGGTTAATTGAAGAAAAATTTCCATTATGGTTCAAAAAACAGAGCATGTTAGAAATCAAACTGAATTAGAAATTAGAATAATAATTTTAAGGGGAGAGTTGAAACATTTGATATGTGATTTGATTACGAAAAGGAGGCAAGTGGGTTACATAAATTTTCTCATAGTGGAAGCCAAAACGGAAGAGGATGTCGAGTTCTAGTAAGCTCAATGAACAGTCCAATCTTCATATGTGGCCATATGAACAGGTCAAACTCGGTTTCATTTGAGTCTAAGCACTAAATTTAATCTTATTTGGACTTATTATTATAAATGTGACTCAAAAAAGTATATTTACAATATAAAAATAATGGAACAAAAAACTAAACTCGCTTATATTATTAAGTATATAAATAAATATAAATATAGATGAAGCTAATGAATAATTCTAATCCCATATCTTACACTGCAAATTTAAATTCACCATCTAATGTGGATTGTGTCATCATCTTGTGACTCCCTTTGCATATTCTCACCACGAATCGATGTTGACTTATGCTTTAAAAAGGAAAAAGGAAAAAAGCAAAAAATATTGTATTTTACCTTGTTCGTCTAGAAAGGTTATGAAAATGTTTTACATGGTCCGCAATAAGGAACTTAGATTAATCAGTACTTATGCTTCTTCATGATAAACCAATTTATCGAGAAAGAGAAAATTCAAACAGAAAACTGATAGAGATGTGGATTCAAACATAAATATAGAGGCGTGCACCGACTGGCCATGGCAATATATCCATCCAAAATTTGGCCCATCTTCATATGAGCTTTTTGTAGTGGACGGGCCACTTCATAAATCATAATCATGGTGCAAATCAGCAGGTATGTATGGTTCAATAAAGGTTATGAACATTTGTGTCCTCAAACTAGATATAGATATGAATCAAAGATGAAGGAAATTCATAGATAATGATTGAATATAAAATGGAAAATGGCATGGATAAGTTATGATGATACAAAAAAGAAATGTTCTATCAAGCACTATAAGTTGGATGATGGCATGTAAAATAAGAGTTTGAACACATGAAATGTATAATTCAAAAATGCCAACTGTCTTAAACATTGATAAAATGATATGTATATTCTAAACTACATCGATAAAAGGCATAATTTAAACAGAACGAAAAGGCTTCACTGCATCCGTCAGCTTTCCAGTTCCCAGCTAAATTTAGTGTGCACAGATGATTGATCAAAATTGTCCCCCTAAAGGAAAACCATAGAGCTAACATTAACACCTCTCAGGGGGTTATTCAACTTGGGTCTGAGGCTCGGATTTGGATTTCAGTCCAAGTGGGATTTGGCATAGGATCTGGATCTGGATTTGTATTTTAAAGGGACACTATTTATTATTGTCTACATAATACTTTAAATAGCTTAATATCATTTTAAAATTTCTATTCTCAATAATAAATTCCTAGTAATTAGATTGCAGGCTCTAATACATAGCTGATGAAATGCAACCTGCCCCCAATCTGAATTACTTGCACATGATTCGAGGCTTTGTTGTCAAACTTAAAGAATATGATCCTAGATACACCCATATTATAATTCATAATATCTTAATAACACTAGTAAAAATTATTATTAAAAAAATGCACATGTAAAACCATCAACTTATAGAAAATAATCCTAGATACACCCAATTTCCCACTAAAACCAATATCAACGGCATTGAACACCAATAAAAAGATATCACCAATTCAAAAAACTGAAATTAAAATAAAAAATATTAAAAATTTGCTTTCTTTTACCACAGCGAGCAGATCTTTCGTCTTCGATCTTGGAGCCGGTGAGGACGTCGGTGAGGAGAGGGAGCTGGTGGGTATGCGTCGGCGGAGGGAGATGAGATGTCTACCGGAGTAACCGAGGGAGAAGAGCGAGACTGGGTGTCCACGAGGCTTAGGGTTCGAGACGGTGAAAGTGGTAATAAAACGAGAAGGATTTTTTTCCTCGACTACCGAATGGTTTATAAATATTTGTAAAGATTTTATAACAAATTATTTAAAATTCCATTAAGGTCACACAAAAATTGTTTTAGAGAGACAAAGAAGAGAAGAGAGAAATATTTTGATTTTAGACAAAGTTAAGACTAAGGGTCTGTTCTTTTGAGTGTAATGGGTTTGGGGAAAGTGGGGGGAGTAAAGGAATCATGAGAGAGAAAATTTTAGTTTTGTGTTCTTTTGGATGAGAAAGTGGGAGGAGAAAGGAGAGGAGAAAGGAATTCCTCATGAAATCCCTCATTTTAGAGTTTCTTCAAAAGAGGGGAATAGAGAAGGAAAGAGGTTTTGGGAATCCCTTTACGCTGGGAAAGCAAAAGAACGTGTTTGGAGAATCACAATCGATTTTCCTCATAAACACTGGTCACAACAGTGAAAAAAATGGGATTCCCACTCATTTACACTCAAAAGAACAAGCCCTAAGCGCATGTTCTTTTGTAGGAAAGTATAAAGTGGAAAAGTTGAGAAGTGCAAAATCTGATGAGAGAGAAATTTGGTGTAGTGTGTTATTTTGTTGAAAAGTGTGGTTGGATTGTGGAGTTTGAAAAATGAGGTGGGGCCCACTCCGTGTAGTGTATTCTTTTGGATGAAGAAAGTTGAAAGTGGAAAGTTGGATTTTGGTATGTGGTGATCCTAGGTAATGTTACCCTCGGCCTAAATTAGTTGTGAGTTATTTTTTAACATTTAATTTTGGGGTGTGGTAACCCCAATATTCTCAACCGAGGTGACCACACACTTTGAGGGCCCCACCAAAGCTAGGATTCTTGTGTAATCCTAGCTTTTCATCCCAACTCCAAAACAACTCCATAGAATCCCAATTTTCCCGCCACGTCAGCTTTTTCCCAAGAAAACATTAAACACAAAAGAACATACAAACGGAAAGTAAGGTAGGTGCCCCCTATGTGACTGTGAGTCCGTCCCTGGGTGTGAGAGGGAGAGAGATAAAAAGATGGGTATGCACGCGGAGTAAAAGTGGAAACTGTTTTAAATGGCAAACTTAGATATGTTTGTTAAACCTGAAAAAGAAGAGCTATGACTGCAGATGCAAAACAGAGAGTTAAATGATCAGAAAAACAAAATGCGAAGGAAAGCGAAATTCTTAGACAGAGAAGAAGAACTGCGCCGTGGCTGTGCCACTGCCTTGAAAACAATTACAGCCCGACCGTGGTGATAATCGGATGATGCCGGTTGCTCCCCAAGGTTAACGCAGTCGCGTCTGGACGCGGCCACTCGCGGCCAGAAGCGTGGAGCTTGCACAGAGATCGATACCCAGGAGGAGGAATAGAAGAGAAAGGCTGTTTGTTGCTGAATGATTTTTCGCAGTGCCTTGGAAAAACGCAAGACAAAAGAGTTTATAAAGAAGAGAAATATGGCTGTTGAAATTCTGCCATGAATACGCAGCCATTAACAGCCATTAAATCAAAAATAGCTGTTGAAAAATCTGCCATGAATACGCAGCCATTAACAGCCATTAAAACAAAAATAGCTGTTGGAAAAATGGCTGTTGGGAAACTTAAAACGTATTGGGCTTTTTGAATTCTAAAAGGTTGGGCTAAAAAACACGAGTCAAAACTCGGGCACTCCGCACGCGCACCCGTGAACCCCCCCTGCGCAGGCACGACGCCAGCGCACACACGCTAAGGGTTTCCGGATCCGACGCCCAGATTTTCCATTCGGCTCAACCCGGATTGGGCTCGGCCCCTTGCTTGGGCTCATGTGCACGCGAGCTACCCCCAATTTCTAGCCCATTAACAAGTCCAATAGCCCATATGAGAGAAGCCTATTATATACCCACACAAGGGTGTTTGCCTATCCAATGTGGGACTAAAAAAAGAGAGTGGGAGTGAACAAATGGCCAAAGGAGCCATTAATTCCAACAATCCCCCACTTAATGGCTCAAGAAAGAGAAGAAGAAAAAAAAATCCTGGGTAAAGAGGGATGAATACTTAAGTATCAATGTCTTTCGATTGAATTGATACGTAGTGAAGTGAGGCAACAAATTACTTTCTAATGAGTGAATTGCTCTTGAACTCATTAGAGTTCGATTGAGAACCCCCCACAACACATATTGTTCCCTTGAGTTTGTGCAAACTCCGCGATACATAACAAGCGTTATAGGCCATGCGCACACCTTGGGTCTCGTGAGTGCTCTAGAAAGACTGCCCTTGTCTTTCATAGAGGGCGGCCAAACCCTCACACCCACATAGGTGGTTCATCAAGTGCTTCTCCATAGCACCACCAAAACTGGTTATGAAACCATTAAGAGCATGCAGCTCAACCTCTGCTTAAGTCCATCAAGTGCTTCTCAATAGCACCACCAAAACTGGTTATGGATTTGTCTCAAAGTAAATCCATCAAGTGCTTCTCAATAGCACCGCCAAACTTGGCTATGGATTCAAAGAACACTACCATACGCCATAGTGATGGAAATGTAGTGTTTGTTAAGGATCATATGGCTTCGTTAGACCACACTGGGTATCAACCATATAACTTTAACTCATGGGCTTTAGCCCCATCCCCCTCGACGAATCAAGAACCACTCTCCTTGGCAATCCTTTGGTTAGTGGATCTGCAAGATTTCTTTCAGACATCACATATTCCAAAGAAATTACTCCATTTTTCAGGAGTTGTTTAAGCACCCCATGTCTGATGCTTATGTGTCTTTTCTTCCTGTTATAGACACTGTTTTTAGCAACTCTAATGGCTGCTTGAGAATCATAATGAAGAAAAACTGTCGCAGTTTTCCCCCCCACAATGGCACGTCTGCTAACAAGTTTCGTAGCCATTCAGCTTCTTGCCCTGAAACCCAGTTGCATCACAAAAATCCTTCTAAAATAGCAAGATATCTGCTAAAATGTAAACAGTAGAAGTATCATCGTTTGAAGATACATGAATTAGCACATGGCCCAGTTTGTGATTATTCTCAAACTCTGTTCATTTCGTTCTCAAACTTCGCTCAGATTTTGCTCCAATAAAAGGCTGTCTAACTCAGGTAGACGTCAAATCAACTTCTCCACGAAAAAAAAACTACTTTCAACTTTCTCACAACTGCCAGATAATCAACCGCTCTCCAGTTGAAAATGCCTATCTGATAAACTACATGCACAATTTAGATTATGCATAAAAGGAGCATTTTGACTACATCAAGTGTTTTAATACCGATGCTTTAGAAAACAATACATGCCACAATTAACACAATCAATGAACGCAAATGGATCTGCTTTCATTCAACTCTTTTGAGGGTCATCGCCAATTAGTTCATTATAACATAGAACAATAACAGTTTCAAAGTAACCTGTTTAAACTACGAAAGAAATAACCCAATTATCAAGCAGAATGTATTGAACAAAGAAATATAGGTGACCGGTCCTTTTAGAAGTTCACAATGCAACCAACCCAAAGACTTTGCTTAGATTTTCAAAAGGGTTCAGAGTTCCAATCTAGCTTGAATTAACCGATAATTAAAAAATCTTAAGACAAACCCATAAATTGAAATTAAAATGTCAAAATTACATAATAAGGAGAAATAAGGAGCATGCAGGATAGCTCTAGCCTTTTATAAATTATTTGGCAGAAAATGTACTCCAAAAATCAACAATACCCTTGCTGAATTCAGTGCTCCGGTTGGATTTTTCAACCAACTTGATTTCAATTTTTGTCAGAACTACACAAAAGCAAACCCAATTATCATGCAGAGAATTGCATCAACAAGTTGACAGAAATTGGCACCAAGCATGATGTTCAAGACACAGATCAAAGAAACCCACAAATTACAACAAAAAGAATCAAAAAAGAATCAATCACATGATATGGGTACTTGGATCCGATCATGGAGAGAAATAAAAGGCTAACCTTATCAAAGCTCAACAAGGATCAACTTATGAACTCCAATACCAAGAACTATTTTAACTTATTAGTCTACTAACGTAATGACAAAAAACATCATAATAAATAGCATAGGATAGTACCCATAACATCTCAAAATGCCATAGCTTGTTTATCCTTACAGAGCAAATTCAAAACAAACACCCATCCCATTAGATTTATATCATTAAATTTGTAAGATACATAACTTAAACAATACATAAATGCTGCCCAGATCTAAATCCCAATCGCCTTCTCCCTCAGATAACGAAAGTCCAGATTCTTAGAATTATTCTCATATGTTTAACACTCAGAAACTACCAACCAGAAAAAAAAAATTCTAGTAACACTAATGGTTGATACACAAGGGACAACCATGATCTGAACCAACACAAAGATCCCGCAAAATAGAAAATTGCAGTTCATATGGAAAATTAAAATCAAACGGACTCAAAATTGATTTGCAGTCAACAAAGAAAAAGCTCCAAAAGCAGATTATGGTGGTACTATTCAACATGGTCCTATCATTAAGATAATGTCAGGTAATTTATATGACAAGATTGCTCATATTCTACGGTGGGACTTGATAGGGAAAGGATAATGTCAGGTAAATTTTTAGCAGTAGCTCCATAACTTGTTTTAAATATTTCCAACAAATTCTTGGAGCCACCAAAAAATTAAAAAGGGCATCATAAATAAATAGGTCATTTTTGATGTATAGAGTGTGATAGGATAAAGCATGTTGATGGATCAGCTGTACAGTTAAATACTTTCAGCGTTTCATCATGAACACATGATTCTAAAAGTATTAAAAAAAAAAATTCTGGTCAACCGAGTGAAAGGAAAACCCATAATCATATTATTCTTTGGCTAATATGACCTTACGTTTTAATTGTGCTGTTGCTACACATGGAAGGTCAAAAGAAATTCCATGGATCATAAATCACAGTTTCCCCCACATTCATTTTTCCTGTTATTATATCTATATGAATTTGACATCTAAGCTTTCCA
This sequence comes from Scilla litardierei, assembly GCA_030789695.1. Taxonomy (NCBI): domain Eukaryota; kingdom Viridiplantae; phylum Streptophyta; class Magnoliopsida; order Asparagales; family Asparagaceae; genus Scilla; species Scilla litardierei. Next base: position 12,036,591 of record CM061131.1, read on the forward strand.
ATGATCAATCTAAACTACTGTAAAGAAATTCACAATATCAAGAACAAAAAAACCTGATTAAAGGACCAATGCTTGTAATTGGAAAGTTTTGAACTAGGTAGAGGTGCATATCGCAAGAGTGCCGTCCCTTCATCTGCGTATATGATAGCCATAGCAAACTACAAGAGTAATTGTTTTCAAATTGTTAAACCTGAAAAAGAAGAGCTATGACTGCAGATGCAAAACAGAGAGTTAAATGATCAGAAAAACAAAATGCGAAGGAAAGCGAAGAAGAAGAACTGCGCCGTGGCTGTGCCACTGCCTTGAAAACAATTACGGCCCGACCGTGGTGATAATCGGATGATGCCGGTTGCTCCCCAAGGTTAACGCAGTCGCGTCTGGACGCGTCCACTCGCGGCCAGAAGCGTGGAGCTTGCACAGAGATCGATACCCAGGAGGAGGAATAGAAGAGAAAGGTTGTTTGTTGCTGAATGATTTTTCGCAGTGCCTTGGAAAAACGCAAGACAAAAGAGTTTATAAAGAAGAGAAATATGGCTGTTGAAATTCTGCCATGAATACGCAGCCATTAACAGCCATTAAATCAAAAATAGCTGTTGGAAAAATGGCTGTTGGGAAACTTAAAACGTATTGGGCTTTTTGAATTCTAAAAGGTTGGGCTAAAAAACACGAGTCAAAACTCGGGCACTCCGCGCGCGCACCCGTGAACCACCCCTGCGCAGGCACGACGCCAGCGCACACACGCTAAGGGTTTCCGGATCCGACGCCCAGATTTTCCATTCGGCTCAACCCGGATTGGGCTCGGCCCCTTGCTTGGGCTCATGTGCACGCGAGCTACCCCCAATTTCTAGCCCATTAACAAGTCCAATAGCCCATATGAGAGAAGCCTATTATATACCCACACAAGGGTGTTTGCCTATCCAATGTGTGACTAAAAAAAAGAGAGTGGGAGTGAACAAATGGCCAAAGGAGCCATTAATTCCAACAATGTTCACGTGAGTAAAGCGGTGGATTCGCAAAAAGAAAACTCATATTTTCATTTAGCAATTTTGTCTGAAATGCTTTGTAAACGACATATATTTCTTTGGTGGTAAAAATTTGAATAATTTTTAAATCATATGCTAATATGAAATAGTTAAGGTAAGTATCAATTTTTCTCAAAGAAAAATTAAATTATTCTCATAACGAGAAAACTCTCATTTTTCAAAAAAAAAAAAGAAGAAGAAACCATATCATGCGAAAGCATGGATTGATGAAATTACAATTCGTTAAATGAAACGGTGAGCAGAAATAGATTAAGAATGATAGTTTACCAAGAGTAAGAGGATAATTAATCTTAAGATTCGACTAAAAATTGATATATACACATGCAACCCATTAAGAATGACAACCAGAACCCGCAAGTCTTGGGATTAAGTAGATGAGCATTATCGTGACCCGGATTCACTACTCTAGCTCAGTTCAGACGGTAAAATTACTAAAATATTATTGATGGCCATATAAATAAATGCTACCATGTTTCGTTTGTTATTATGGGAGTTATATTTTCAAATTATAAGCTTTATCAAACCCATCGCTTCAATGCAGAGCCAAAGCTAGTGTATCGTCCCAGATTCGACTTGCTAACATTTGTATTGGTTCTGATGCGCAGAACTTGAGGATGACTTGAAAAGAAACACATGTAACAGATAGCTGAACCGCTTGCATCGCTTGCATCCCGACCCAACCTGACCTGCTAGGTGCGCTAGGACTTCATCAAGAATTAAGATCTTGTGCTAGTCTAAATTGTGATATTGGTATAGTTATTCCGAAAATCTAAGAGAATAATAAGACAAAATGGTTAACAAAAGGAGACGTAATAACACAAGGAGAAGCAAGAAAATTTAATAAAAAAATAGGACGTATGAATTTTCAAAACAATGCCCAAAGATCAAAGTAATGACAATAAAGTTTTCAACAAAAATTGTTTGAAATTCCACTGAGATCAAAATTGACACAATTTTTTCTGCTTTTTGTCCATCTTTCAACCGTTGAGTCTTATAGTAGTACGATTTTTTATACACTGTTGTATGTCAGAAAATTTTACAATAGTTTTGGGACTAACTTACTTATTGTGCAATACATGTATCAGCCAACCACAAATATCAAACACAAAATATTCTTCCTTTTCTTTCCTTTAAATTTTTTGAATCGGTCTTTCTCAAATTCGGATTCTACCAAAAGACCAAGCTCATACATCTCTCGAACCAGATGGATCCAACATGAACCAGAGAATCAATGAACACGAACTCATGAAGTTCCTTGATAGCTTACAGAAAAATATTTGGCAATGGCACCGTTTTTAATTAGCATCATGATCCAAATTTTGCGAACCTGGCACCGAGATACTAACGTGACAAATTCCATATCATGTCATGCATAACGATAATCTTCCACATTGGTAAGGAGTATATATGTAGTCCTCGTGAAGACTTACATGTATCTTTTACATTTTACCCAAAAAAAATATCTACTTTTCCTCACCTAAAAATTGGAAAAAGTGGCTAGCTTCGTCGCATGACATAAAATGTTGCATGCATAGAGAGAAAATGGGCACCATCATGCCATCCCAACGCTGCCGAACGACAATTGTTTACACACCAACCACACCTGACATCCAAGGGACAGAAATAGGCGCTGTTGGGTGCGAATTTCTATATGATTCTGGGTACTTGTTCTTGAAGTTCAGCCGGGGTTTATCAGCCTGCAGATTACAGAGACCAATAACCCTATCAGATTAATTTAAAAAAAAAAAACCAAATGTGCATTGACCATGAATAGCAATAACTTCATGTGCATGTTGAACTCGGATATGTATGGCCGTAATTTGTTAGTAAACATGATAGCTGATGGAATGAGGCACCTCAAGTTATATCAATCTGTAGCTCCAAAGCATCCACATATCGTATTCTTTCAACCAGAATGTAGAGATATTAAATAAAAAACATTCAACATGACTGCTTTGCCCTTGAAGATTCCATTTGTGGACTACAAACTCCAAGATTAACCACTTAAATAGCAAGGAAGTGTCCCAGAATTAATAGGATGAAGTTACTCAAAACTCAAAAGTAAAAGTGTTTCAGGTTGTTATTTTTCAGTACTCATCTGTATCTTTTCACCTACATTCTGATTGCGTATGCAGAAGATTGTAAAACACAAAAGCATGCGTTCGTAAACTGGGTAGGCGAAATACCTGTTTCAGCCAGCACTCTTGATGTTTGTGTTCATAAATATCAGGTGAATAGCACCCGTACTCCAATGGGCAGTACACCCAAATATTGCATCTCTTTTCCCCTGGCCTAGCATTTTTAGCATGGTCTAAACAAGCTTGACAACAGTCAGCAGCAGTTTCTTTGTGGTGGGTGAGGCCCCACTTAACAGCAACTCCATCATAATCAGTATGCAGCTCAGCATGGCATTCAGGTGGCATTGGTCGGCCTGGAATTATCTCTTCCTCTTCCTCTTCTGTAAAAGGGGGAAACATGACAGTTAGAGTGCTGCATTTCACCGAAAGCAGTCAACAATAAATTAACTTGCCGAAATTAGATACTTCAATTTCCGCAACAGAAATCTATCAAATCATGTAGAATTGATCAATATCTACAAGCATCTCTTCCAACAATGGAAAGCAGCAATTCATGCGGTGAAAGATTGAGATCTACAAGGTATGACTGATATAAATTATACCAAGCTCTAGTGCATTATCAGGGTTGTCATCAATTTCTGTGTTATTGACTTTAGCTGGCATCCAAAATCCAATGCCTTCCAAGAGCCTCAACCAATCAAACTTCATAGCTCTTTTCAGCATTTCTGGAGACAAGCATCAGCACATCAGTGACTACCAATTAAATATTTTTGTTTCATACACTTCAGGATCTAAAATATTAGAGATCTCCTATATTCTGCTAATAGAAGAGACAAATATAATAATGGGTACATGAAACCAGACGAACTTACGTGCTTCTTGGGAAGGGATGTCTGACACTGATGTCGAATTTGCTGGCAGCTTCCTTCTAATTTCTTCAAGTTTTTCAACACGCCACAGCTCCACTGCTTCTGTTTAAAGGAAGTTCAAATCTTAACTTTGCAATGTGTATTATGCAAATTACACACTAAATTTAGACACATGCGGATGGGTTAAAATAAGTATTTTTAAGTAGGCAATCATATGTTCATTGCTTTATTAATTAATGTACTGTTTAAGTTTCTTCGTTATGCATGGGTAAGCCGCACAGGTATAATTGCATTCTAAATTGATGCATGTTGCATAGAAATACAGATATAACCGTGCACATGTTCTAATTTTGGAATGTTGCAGAGTCTTCCTTATACACCACTAACAGCAATGGTTTAACTTGCCGTCATCGTGTCCATAAATCAAAGATTAACTAGCGACACAATTAGCAGTTTCAAATCTGTCTAACAAAGTGTTAATCGTATAAAAATACTAAACAAAAATGAACGGGAAAAATGACATGCTGATAAATAAATATATTAAAAGGAAAAGGAACCAATGCTCAAACTTCACATTCAAAGTTTCACATAGAAAATAAAATGCAATTCTAGCTCAAAAGCCACCGTCTCCCTTTCTTGTGGTGCTACACTTTTGCCTTTATACTTGTTAAACACATGGACGCTTGATCAAGCACTGAGAATAACATAGGGCACTCGTAATTTATTTTTTGCAAGAATGGAAATCTAGAAGTTCATTTGAACATCTCCTGATGATTCTATCGTCTCAATTCTTCTTCCACAAGAATTATAAAAGCAGAGGTAAAATCGGAAAAGGAGACTCGAGTGGCGGCCATGTGACAATTAGGGATGAGAATGGGCATGCCCAAAGCCCGTTTGGGCTTCCAATTGGGCATGCCACATCATCATCCCTACAAACTCCTTCACAAATCCTAGAGGATTTGTGAAGGAGTTTGTAGGGATGATGATGTGGCATGCCCAATTGGAAGCCCAAACGGGCTTTGGGCATGCCCATTCTCATCCCTAGTGACAATGGGTTAAGGTGGAAGGGCGAGAGAAAAAACAAGTGCAGAAAAAGGTTTCTTTTTCTTCTTCAGTATTGTCCCTTCAAGTAACTACTTAGATACAGGACATATTTCACAGGAGGAGGGAAATTTAACAGGTTAAAAGACATCCGCGTCCAGTTCAGTTCAGTCACATCCAAGCAACTTTCATCCAACGTCACAAGAAAAAATGAATTGCACTAACTCCTCGAGTGCATTACTTGCGTATTTATCTTATCATTGTACCGGAAGAACAATCACAGATTCAAGAAAAAGAAATTATGGTTTACACATAAAATCTGAACCAGCTCTGAATAAAAATAACACCTGCATCCAGGGCCACATCAATCAATATTGTTAACATGTAATGTTTAAATATTCTGAAGATGGAGAACAAGGATGTAACTAGCCACTAACCGAAAACCCCACAAAAGCAAACTTTATCAGAACACCTGCACCGAGGCAGGCTATGATAGCCACATACTGGAAATAAAAACGAAGCTCAGCAGCCCAATTTTAAATCAGACCACCACCCACCACCCACACCCCCCCCCCCAAAAAAAAAAAAAAAAAAAAAAAAAAACCAAAAAAAAAGGCCCAACCAAACAACAAGGGGGGAACAAAACAACAGCGAAGAAGAAAGCGTGTAATCAGCACATTGCTTATCCGAAGAGTGATCTGATAGACTGCATAATCCAGGTTGGTCAATCAAGTTAATGAATTTACCCATTAGTTTTAGACTTGATATTAGTTTATACACCCTTTATGCGATCAGGCATCATAACAGCACAAGTTGGAATTTTGACTTATAAAGTGCATAGTGTTCTGCACAGTTTATGGTTAACCGCTAGGCATGCATTGAGTGTCAATAGGTTTCTGCATGAACCTAAGAGCTTGTTCGGGAAGTGCAGAAATTCCACCAAGATGCATCACCATAGTGTAAATGGATATCTTGTGGGATACAGTGATATGCCATCCCCATGCCCGAGAAAATCAAAATTGAATTTTACAGTTACATATCTGACATAGTAATTACCTTCAGATATTCAGTTTTTACGTCATCTTTCACCTATTGAAACATAATTTGAAACTATAGTTGGCATGTGCATGAAGTGCAGATATTTCACTAATACGCATCCAGAATGCCATAAATGGATATTAACTTACACTTGGCATCTACTTGTGAGATACAGTTATACACCATTCGTATACCCAAATCTTTGAAAAATGTATTTTACTATTTACATATCTGAGACATGGTAAATAATGTTGTACATTTAGTTTTTATGTCGTCATTTATATATTGAAGTACTAATTTGAAATTATGGTTGAATGATGGGGTTCACACTATTTTCATGCTTCACTGTGATTTACGGGTGCACTTTTAAAATCTTTGTTTGTGGAAACGAATTAAGATGCTCTAAATGACTCTTGATTTATACTTGGAAATTAATAAAGGTTAGCATCCAAAAAAAGACAAACATATTCCCCACCCCGGGGAAAAAGACAGAATAACACACGCATGCACATACTCCCAAATCCCCCTACATACTGATTGAATAACACAGGCAAGCCTACATAACAACACGACAAAAGAACTAGAATTAATAAGCATGGTAAAATATTATCCGGGCAGTTGGCCGGTAACCCCTTAGCAGTTAGCATCAACAAGGATTGTCTTTCTTGCATACACCACAGACATGATATCTCAACAACATTCGACAAATAATGGTTAATGGTTTCTTAACAAAAAGAATTGAAGGTTTCCCAAAGTATTCTGAATATTGCAATTATTTGCTAATTGGAAATGGAAAATGTGAAAATATGTTGTTACCAAAAGAAACAACTTCAATGAAATTTTCTTTTTGGGTGGGAAGGGGTTGGGTTTACTCACTGATAACCTACAGTTATTTAAACTTATATTATCATTGCCTTACACATGATGGGAAGAATTGTAATGGGGATTTGGACAAGAAGAATGTTGGGAATTTAATAACTTTTCATGCCTCGTACCCCGAAAATCTAACGATCACCGCCTCTCACGCTTCACACATGGAGATTTTTAACACCTATCGCCTAAGGCAACAAAGCCTAATCTCGCACTCTAATGCAAAAAATTCAATGTTAGAGAAACTCAAAATTAAATTTCTATTCTCTTTATTGAAAAAATAAATAAGTTTGTGGCTTTTATATAAGCTTACAACTTGGCATTAAAAAATTAAATCTAATGTGGGACTAAAATTTTAAAATAACTAAAAGACCCAAATTAAATAAAGACTCAAAAAAACTCAAATTTTATACCAAATAAAATAACTAAAAGATTAAAAATAATTATAAGACTCAAGGAACTCAAACTCGATCTCAAATATAAAATCTAAAAAACTTTTATATTAAATTCAAACTGGATCCATATCATTCTCCATACCTTGAGAACTTCACTATCTGGCAAATGTTAACAGGAATAACACATCCATGTAGAAATCAGCAATCATTTGTAATTAAATAAGATGTGTCCACAAACTTTGAAATGTAATAGTATGTAGGTTTATAGATGAATATCTTCTGAAAAATATTCCTAAATCACAAAAGATATGAAATCATGATGGTATGATATGGATGATCTAGACTGATAAACTTGATGTGCTTACTTTCCTTCAGCAGTATCTCCAAGCTAATTGTTAGCATATGATCAACGTGTAGCCCGAACTTTACCTCTAACTATAGATTTGTTTCAAGTTCAGTCTCAAACTTAATATTAGGTACAGATATAGACTCATTGTTTAACTTGATCTTGGACTTAGTATCTGACTAGCACTCGATCGTTTACTCGACATCAGGCTCAGGCTCTAGTTCGACCTTCAAAGGCTTCCTTGTGCTCAGCTCATTGGAGTTCAATTCATTCTTTGATTAACTCAAATCTTAGATTGGAAAGTTTTCAACACAGTTCTCTTCCATTAAATATGAAATTGTGTTTGACCTTTTAGAATCTATCACACCTAGGTCATTGGACTAAAGCATTCCTCGCAAAATCTGTGTTGTATCTATAGGCATAACATCAAACTAAATATGTTCATGATAGCTCGCAAGCTAGAGACACTAAACATCACTGGATAACTGAATGCGCAATTTTATCAATCCAAATGAAGTTGGTTGTGAATAAGGCCAGCTGCTAGATCCATTCTTTCTAAGTCTGACTTGATGATAATATAAACACAACTATCTTCATCAAGCATTAATATGTAGGACATATCACATACATTGATTTAGATATGAAAAATACCGATTTTTCGTCAATCTTTCTCACCTTTAGGTGGTGTAGACAGACACCTAATGACTTTGACACGAGTACTAGATTTACATAAGTCTTCATCTGCATTAGTAGTACTTTCAGGTGCATAAACTTTTCCAATCATTGCTTCAAATTTTACTGCATGAAAGATGAATATGTTCATGTGTACTTGCTTGAGTTGACTTACATGTGACTCGAACGGAACTAAATTTGGACGGAAAATGACACCGAATTACTTAAAATAACCGAATGACAAATTTCTAACAAAAATCCCTAAAATTGTTATGCCGGATTGTGCAGTCAGCAGCTCAATCAACAACTGAACCGAGCTATTAATTGGTTAATGCAAATTGGATCAAGCTGACTACGTGTTGGATCGGGTCAGCTTAGATTCGAGCCAATTAATAGTATTGACTCAAGTCAGTTCAAATCAAACTGATGAACAATATCGGCTGAATCGTTAATGTGGCTTGATAGCTCAGCTCAATGTCAAAAACAGCTCACAATAGCCACTACTGTAGCAATTCGACACGAACGACACCGATCAAGTTTTCCAACAATTTCGTCGTCGTTTCGCCATCGTAATATTTGCCTCAGGTTCACCGAAGGTTGAAGGAGTTTCTAGGGCAAACGATATGCACAACCGTCGACGATGGTGACAGTTGTAGCAACAAAGGTTGGCGATGGGTTTGCAAACACCAGAGGACGATATAGGTGCAACCGCACAAAGAGCGAAGTGATCTCTTTCTAAACCAATTTCATTTTTCAACCACAAAATGAAAGAGATGAATGGATCCCTGCAATTGCGGTCAGCCTCGCAACCACTTAAGTGAAGTTGCCTCTTAGCAAGCTTCAGCATGGAAACCTATGTTAGCGCAAATTACCCATTTCTTCATATGGTCTCAAAGGCGGAAGGCAGCTCCAACCTAGGTTAGGAAATGAATACTTTCTACATAGCCTTGAAGGTGAATTTCAAGATAAACATTTCAAAAAGCAAAAGAATACATTCCAAAAAAAAAGAATTTATATGTGAGAGATAAACTGACTTTAAATGTATTTGGCATCATCTTGCATTCATGATGCCGACAAGTCCAAAACTAATAACTGGCTTAACAGAGTGAGAGCCGACTCCCTAGATGAAACCAGGCAAGAAATGGATTACCGAAATGGGAGTAAATAAAACAGAATATTAACCATATTTGTATTGGTTTCCCCCAACAGATGCAAATATGATGTGGACAATGTTTCGTGTACTGAGTTAAATATCAATGTACAACATAAATTCTTACTCTGATAAGATACAAATGTAGGAAATATTCTTTAAAATGGCTGATAATATGAAGAAAAATGTGCCACCTTCCTCCTTTAGGGCATGTTCCAAATCTTGATAGTGGGTGAGAAAGTGAGGAATTGGCACCGTTGAGCCACTATTCACCCACTATTCCCCAATTTCTCAACCCACTTTCTCGTGTTGTGTTCCAAATGTTGAGAAAAAATCGCCGAACTTTCATGAGCCAAAATCTCCACTGGCTCCGCCGTGGCAGCTGAACTTTCACGAGCCAAAATCACCGCAAAAAGCGCGGATTACAGCCAAGAATCTGAAATGTCAGGCCCCACTTCTCTCTCTCCCCTTCTCTCAATGAATCACATCATTCATTCAATTTTTTTAATCGTTCGAAGCAGTGTCCATTGAGGAATGCACAATGTTCCGACATTTATTTGTCGCATCCGGAGCACTGTGCATTGCTCAATGCACAGTGTTCCGATATTTAATAGGAAATTAATTATCGGATTAATTAGTTAATAGTTAATTAATTAGTTAGTTAGTTAGTTAATTAATAGTTAATAGTTAGTTCGTTAGTTAATTAATAGTTAATAGCTAATTAATTAGCTAATTACTTAGGTAATTAATTAGTTATCGGGTTATTTAATAGTTTATTAATTAGTTTAGTTAATTATAAATAGTTAGTTTAATGATTATAATTAAATATATTAGTTTAATAATTAGTGGGCCCCACATAACAATCTTCATCCAACTTTCCAAACAACTTTCCAAACAATTGGAACACAAAAAAGTTGAGTGAGCCCCACAAAACTTTGTCAAAATAACTTTCCAACCAACTTTCCAACATTTGGAACACAAAACCAAACTTTATTCATATCAAAATTCCACAACCCCTCAACTTTTCAAAAACCCATTCTCAACCTTTGGAACATGCCCTTAGTCTCTTCTTATATTTAACATAAGAAAGACATGTAACATGGAATTTCGATTACCATAATCTTCCATAATGTATTGAATACATTTAATCTGTATGAATGACCATGTATATTGTATATTCAAATATGCACCCCTTGGTGATTTCAATACTTTTTTGGATATTCCAATTAGCTGGTACTAATGCTATCTGTATTTAAAACCGATGGATGGATATACCCATATTCAGGGATATGGACTCATATTTTTATTGGATATTTATTTGCATCCCTACATCTTGTAAAGCCAAAACTCTTAGTTGAAGGGTACAGACAGAAGGTATCTACCATCTGAGAAACCAACTTGACATTGACTCAGAATCTTGATCCAACTTGCATCATGCTACAAATGACCAAGTAAACCATCCAACCTTCTTATATCATCATCAATGCATAAATTACTGTTTAATGACATAATGTAAAAATTGACTGAAATACAACATAAAAAATAAAAAGAGGAAACATATAACAAAATAGCAAATCTGCATTTGTAAATATAGAATTTTCTTGTGGCAATTTAGGAAGACATTCGTGGTACGAATTAGGCTAAAATCTTTACCGAATCAATCCGTAAGCGAGCTGCCCACTTTAGTCTAGAGTTCAAGTATCATAAGCTCGGCTTAATCCCTTTGTACATAATAGGTAGTAGCTGTTAGGTTACCTGGTTTCTCAACTAACCATGTTTTGATATGCACATACGCAGTTACATCAAACAGAAACCACACATATGCCATGTGAATCAAGTCAATTGCTGTCTTTATTTGTTTTAACTATAATTAAGAAAAAGAAATTCATGTTTTGATTTTTCCAACCATAAGGTAACGAGGCCACCTGAAGACCTTGTACCTACGACTAATAAGTTTTTGCGTTAATCAATCACTAGTATGCTACTAGACAAGGAAACAAAAAATAGAAACGTACCAACAAAGCACTGTACACCAAACTAGCAACAAAAATACAAAAGAGAATTAAGCTTCTATACACCAACCTCGTTGTTCTGTCTCATTCAACCCCCTTATCTTCTCCAAAATCTCATTGGCCATCTTTACCGTCACTGAATTCGACAGTTCCCATCTCTTCTCCCCACTCAGCCCCTTCCTCAATTTCCTCACCTTTATTTTTATTTACCACAATAAAAAACAACCAAAAATAAGCAAATCAACAAAAAGTTAGGCGAAAAAGTTTATCGTTTTTCAATTCATTTACCAAACTAACAAGCTCAACGGGCTCTGCGGCCCGCCGCAGCCGAATCGCCTCCTCGATTCTCCTGATCTGATCTTCTGTGTACTTAACAGCTGCCAAAGAGGAAAGAACATTAGCAAACGGGTCGACCCGAAAACCGATACGAGAGGAGAGAACGATGCTGGACCTGAGAACGGGCCGGGCCGATTGGGAGCATTGAGATCGGAGGAGGAGGAGGAGGCGTAGATGGCTCTGAGGACGAAGAGAGCGGCGAGTAGATTCAGAGAACAGACGGCGATGGTGATCTTCTTGTAAGAGAAGCCGACGCCTCTTGATATACTCCTCCCCAATTCTCCCACCGCACCCGCCCCCCTCGCCATCCCCTGGCCCTCATGTTGTCATCATCTGCCCTCCTCGCTTCAGATCTTTCCGGTGTGGGGTTCCGATATGGGGAGTGGAGTCGATTAGTGGGGTGGCGGGCGGTGGCAGTGTGTATTTTGCAGATGGTGACTGGAGGAGTTATTGATACCGGGGACCGTGACGGGATCGCAGTGACATTTCGGAGAGAGTCCGGGTGATGGGGCTTCTATTGCACTATACATTTTACTAAATACGTTATGCTTTTATTTACAAATTTGCCATTTTTAATACTTATTCTTTTGAAGGTTCGGTGACTAACCTCCGTCGTTCCGGGAGGACCTTAATCGGGTAGGGCCCAGTCGGGCACGCCCCATGCCCGACCCGATTGATTTTAGGGTTTCAAGAGGAACGCAGCCCAAATCGCAGAGAACGCTAGCAAGTGGGGCCTCAACGTACTGCCCTTTTTGTCGTGAACTTTCCAGCAAAAACACTGAACGCAGTGAATACTTAAGATATAGGGTTTTTGTTTTCTTCATCGATTAGATCAAGATGAGGCCGATATTGATGAAAGGCCACGAGAGGCCGCTGACGTTTCTGAGATACAACAGAGAAGGGGACTTGCTCTTCTCATGCGCGAAAGATCACAATCCCACCGTCTGGTTCGCTGACAATGGCGAGCGTCTTGGTGTCTACAAAGGCCACAACGGCGCTGTCTGGAGCTGTGACGTTTCTCGTAATTATCTATCTCTTTCTCCATTTTTAAAACTGAGATATTTGATTAAGCATGGAAAGACGTCAAAGTACTGCTGACGTTGATGATTGGCCCTTTATTTTGCTGCGGACTGAAGAAAAAGGGAATGATTCTGAAGAAATGATGCACCTTTTAAAAATTATTTGCGTTATTAGATGCTTTTGAAGGTTTGAGCGAAACTTTGGATTTTTTTCGTTATTATCTGCCTCTTTTAAATAATTAATGAGGTTTAGCAGAGATTCACATTTTGATGTAATTGCGTAAGAGATTTTTTGGTTGAGAATACTACTATTAGTGTTGATGGTAATTAACTTAACCTAATAGTTGTTTTTAGTTTTGTACTTTTACATGTTGAATGGTTTTTTCTTTCTATACCAAATTCTGTTTTGTGATTTTTTAATCTCTAGAGCTTGCTATTCTACGCTTATTTTGTCGCCCAAACTGCCTTTAGTGTAGTTGCACAAGACAATATTTTTGTTGCTTTTGATGAATTCAAGAAAAACATTCAAGTTTGACATGTGCGAGGACCCGACAGTGTAATCTATAATGTTAATACCATAGTTCTATAGGAGGAACCCTATAGTAGTTAAAGCATATGTTTGCATGTCTACAATTCTCTCTTTGTGATGTGCTTGTGAACTGGGGCGTATTCGTGTGAAAAAGTCGATTTGATTTCTGTCTAATGTATTTTGTTAGTTTTATGGTGAAAGGACAATTTCTAACATACTTTCAAAAATTGAATCCCCAATCATTTAAGATTTTGCTAGACGAGCTCAGCATTTGCGTTGGATTATGCCTAAGCATCTGACATAACGCAAGAAATTGGAATGGAAAAGGAAAAGAAGACATTCAGAAAGACAACTGATGACAACAGGTACTCAAATTTACATAAGAGTACAACATGTCAGGTTTTGGGTGCAGCGCACACCACTAGACATTGTACCTAAAACAAAGTCGACAACAACAAACAGGAAGTCTGACTGTGTATTCCTTTTAGCCTTTCGTTTTCAAGTAATTCCTCGTATAAATTTTCTGTTATAAAGCGCAAAGAGTTATTTCGTCATTGGCTGCATCACAATGTAGGACATGTTGCTTGCTTGATTTTGATTACTTCATTGTTGCTTCACCACTGACGTCTCTGCCTCATTCATTATCTTTCTGAACCAAAGAAATTATCAATATAAATCTTATGTTGGTTTGTTTTGGTCTCATAATCATTCCTGGGACAGTACAAATCCTGGGGAATGCTAAGAGGATGTCATTTAAACTTGCACGTTAAAACTTGTAGTTTGACGCCATGTCATAATTGTAAGGATGAGTTTTATCATTTATTAATGGGAACCGATTAATTAAAAATGACACAACAACAAAAAGACCTCCTTCATCGACAATGATCCTATCAATCTTTGCATGCTCTGCTCCAATCTCTGCTTGCATGCTTTCTATTACTTGTTATGCATGCCTTTAAAAATACCTTAACCGGTCTTCTCATGTTGATCTCAAACGAAGTTTGCCTCTAAACTCTTAGTTGATGGGCTCATCTTAACTCCTAGTTGATGCACTCATCTTATCTCTAATTTGTAATGGATACAACCATCAGATCAATATTGTTATGTTTGAATGCTATTAGCAAATTATAATACCACAAGGACAAATTTGCTAATTGCTTTAACCGCTAAAGTGATTCTTTTTTATTATCCGGATTTAACTTTTAACTACGCAAACACCAACATTACAACCATGATGTATTTTCTATTACATTGTGCAATACAATAGCATATGATGCTCATAACGATAGTGATGTGATCCACCAGAGGAAATAAGATAAAAGTAGGGGTTTTGTGGAAGATTTAGGAATAATGTGGGATTTTTATTGATTTTTTATAAACGTAACAAGATAGGTGGTCTCGATTCGAGAGGCCGCTCTTGCCTAGCTTTTTATTCGAGATCAAATTCTAAATCTCCAAGGGTTAGGGTTCTAATCAACTCCTAGATGATTTCTCTCACAACATTCCACATAATTTCACTAACCCTAACCGTCATCTATATTACAAATGAGGGATGTTTTTGAATCTTTGTCCCATGTGGCAATGTCACATCGCCACATGGGACACCTTTCTTAAACCCAAACCCCAAAAAAACACAAAAATCCACCCAACCCCCAAAAACACACCCAAACCCAAACACCCAAAATCACACCCCAAGCAAAAAAACCAAAAAACCCCAAGACACTACACACACTTAAACCCACTATTCTCAATTTCACCCGTTTTTGCACTCATCGAAACACCCGTGTTGGTCCCGAATCATTACTGTGTGTGGGTTGGTTTTTGGGGGTCCGTGCATTCGCTCTCCTTTTACCATCCGACGTTGCCGACATGCACACACGCTTTTCGCTCCTTCCTGGTTCCGCGCGTGCATTGCGGCCATGTTTGTTGGTGGTTATTTTTGCTCCGTGCACTTGGTGCACGGGCAATTTCTATCTATTATATAAAAGAGGGATGTTATCAAGAAAAATTGGATAAGTGATTATATAAAAGAGGGATGTTATCAAAAAAAATTGGATAAAAAAATTTGGACAAGAGAATTTAGATAAGAGATGAGATTAGAGGGATAAGAGAGAAGGTGGGGGAATTTTGCACATACATCCCCGGTTTTTACATTTTTGCTCCTGACCCCTCCCCCACACACACCCACACTTTTTATTCTTCCCCCCTTTCCGACCATTTTTTCAGTCCACGTGCACGTGTGCACGGGTTATTTGCTAGTCTATTGATAATCTCTCTTTTTTCAGAGATTCAAAAATTACAAAACGGCCCCTAACCCCCAAAAATTACAAACTTACCCATGTTGTGACTGTCGCACTCTAATTGCATCATTACTCCGTCTCTGAAGATCCATATTATCCTCAAGGTGGTGTCATGGAAATCATGAGCATGCTACTTCAAATGGTGTTGCTCGTCCCCTCCCGGTTCTTCCTCTTCAACGGCCTTGATTTCTTCATCTTCGACGATCAATATCTAGAGAGCACGATCCTTGCAACCATGTTCTGGCCCAAACCTCTTGCCACAACGAAAACATAAACTCTTAGTACGCTTGTCCTTGATCTCGGTCTACATAAGCTTCTTGATCTTGATGTCGGGTAGAAGCTCATTGTTCTTTCCTTGGCTGAAGGGCTGAACTGAATCACTTCTAATGGTGCCTTCTCCTCCCCTACTGCTATTGGTTGTAAAAAGTATGTCTGCCCTAGACCCCTGGAACCTGCCGCTCCTCTGCGAGTCGATACTCTATTATCTGGGTCAACTTCATGGTGTCTAGTAACCCTTTTGGTCTCTGAATGTGCAGCCCTGCCTGAATGTTAGCCTTGAGACCTTTCATCCCATTTCAAGGATTTCTTAGACAATCCATGTACCCGTCCTGACAACAACTCAAACTTTCTGATGTACTCCCGAACTGATTCCTCATGTCTAAGAATAAATAGCTGCTTATGAAGATCTCCTTTCTAGGTGTCCCGAAATCGATATATTAGGCAATTCTTAAATTCTTTCCACGAGCGCACAAGCCGTTGTTGCTCTCTCTATCGAAATCATGACAATGCATCACCCTCCAAACGCATTCCTACCGTCCTCAGTTTCTTCCCTGCAGTAAGGCGTGACACCTCAAACTACATCACAACTCGATAGATTCAACTGTAAGGATCATCCTCTCGAACAATGGCATCTTCAGCTTCATCACCATGTCATCAATACCAGCTCTCTCCTGGACCGCTAGCTCTCATGCATGTCCATAGTAATGGGATGATAATGGTCGCGACATACCTTCATGTGTCGTCGATAGTCCCTCTATGGGTCGTCGCCTTTGTCTCCATCGTCATCCCAGTCCTCCTCATTCCAAACGTAGTCGTCAATATCCTTCTCAAAGCTCGGGACCTCGTCATAATCGCCAATCAACTCCTCGTATGCTGGAAGTCTTCGGCGTCAATCGTCATCACTTTTATGCCGCAAACCGAGGACCGCGAAGCCCATGTAGCTCTTTGACATTATCCTCATGTTACTAAAGTAGCCCAAAATCATCATCGGGATCTCAGTTGGCCCCTAGAGGCCGTAGGGCCTCAGGCAACTTAACCCTTGCTTGGCAGGCTACCAGAACTTCGCGCGGGCCATGGCAGCCCTGCAGAGGTTCGACAGTGCCCTGGTGTCCATGCAGGACAACTGCAAGGCTATGGAGTCGCGAGGTCCCTCACGAGGGCGGCTAGCGTCCCAACCCCTCACGGGGTCTGCTTCTGCTTCGTGATCCTCCCCAGCGTCGGTTAGAAGCCCTTATTTGAATTATTCTTCCTTGTCCTCTTTTTGCAAAGATTGCGCATTTCTTCCTAGATCGGGATTGTCGTCCAGAACTGAATTTCTTGCCTTTGCCAACGTGGGTGACTTGATGCAAGATCTCCTGATTTGATTGTACGAGAGCTTCAAATGTCGTGTTCATCCTTGTTTCTAAAGCCTTCACTTTGGATCCGATTGCGGATCTCATATCCTCCATCGATTGCTTCAATCCTCCAATATCAGCATCGAGTTTCTCCACCAAAAGTTCTACTTTTTTCGATGTCGTCGCGGTAGCCATGGATCATAGTGGCCCTGATACCAATTTGATGTGATCGGCTAGATATAATAAGATAAAAATAGGTTTTTGTGGAAGAAGTGGAAAAAAGGTGGGATTTTTACTTATTTTTGATAAAGTAACAAGATATGTGGTCTTAATTCGAGTGAACTACGCCTAGCTTTGTATTATAGATCAAAGCCTAAATCTTCAAGAACTAGGGTTCTAATCAACCCCTAAATGATTTCTCTCACAATATTCCATATAATTTTCCTAACCCTAGCCGGCATCTATCAATAATCTGTGTTTTAATCAGAATTTTCAGAAATTACAAAACTGCATCTAACCCCCAAAAATTACAAAATTGCCCATGTTGTGGCCGCCGCACCCCATTTGCATCAGATAGTAATAAAGAAGTGCCCATGTCATCATTAATGTAGTGCAATTATGCTTTGTAAGTTACCATGAATACAATTTCTATGAGCTGTAACAAGAAAAGATTGCCCATTAAATGAGGGCTAATGGGACACGATTGTTGCACTTGTTTTTTTTTTTTTTTGATTTTTTTAAAATATTTTTCTTGCATCAATCTACTTTTGGTGATGACATACTTAATTATCCTTGCCTATTCAGGGGATTCTATGCGCCTTATTACGGGAAGTGCTGATCAGACTGTAAAGTTGTGGAATGTCCAAACAGGAGCTCAGCTGTTTACTTTCAACTTCGATTCTCCAGCTAGATCGGTACAATTTTCTGTTGGTGATAAGTTTGCTGTCATAACGACAGATCCCTTTATGGGCCACCCTCCCACCATTCAAGTGAAACGAATTGCAAAAGATCCAAGCGAGCGTATGTAAATTAGACCATTGACATTGTTTTTTTGTCATTTATAACTTGGACATTCATTAGCTAACATGTCAATCTGTATTATTCTCATTTTATATTCCAATTTTAATGCAATCCTTACAATTGTGTTTGCCAAATATATTGCGGACGTTTGATGTCATGGGTATTATAGGTGAAATTCTCATGATTTTAGATTTCATGGCGATAAAATCGCAGGGCTTGCTTCACTTTGTGGCACTGGATTTTTCTAAAGCATCACACGCGAAACTGTCATAAATATGTGCAAAACTATTATGTGATGCCTGGTAATATGTTTATTTTACATTATACTTGAACTTCCATTTGGTTTCAAAAAAAGGTTGACCAATGTGATGCCTGGTAATTTGATTTTTCTAAAGCATCACACGCGAAACTGTCATAAATATGTGCAAAACTATTATGTGATGCCTGGTAATATGTTTATTTTAAATTATACTTGAACTTCCATTTGGTTTCAAAAAAAGGTTGACCAATGTGATGTCCGTTGGGAGTTTCCAACCAGCTCACATAATTTTGTAAGAATAGATGCTTAACCTGATTGGGTTGCACTTAGTTCTCTTTATGCACGCTGCCTGCACTGATTACCAGCATGAAAGAGTTTAAACACTATCTTTTGGTTTGCAATTTCTGTTGTGTAAAATGTACAAGTATGATGTCAATACAATGCACTAATCCTAGATTTTTAGGCTGCTACATGTGTCTCCTTTTCCATTCTGATCTATCAGGACCATCTATCTTTTTTTGTCGAACATACCAGCTAGCACATCCTTATCAACTACCTCCAACCATCTTCATTTAGATCTAAATCTAGTCCAAGTTCATTAACCATGATTGTGGGCTCTCCCAACTGCACAATTAATAATCTGTATTGCACGTATCCAGACCATTACAGCACGTTATCCCGGATATTATTCTGAATCAAAGCTTCCTCTAATTTCCTATGGATACACTCAGTTTTTATTTTATTTATTAGCATTTTGCTACAAATCCATTTCAACGCTCAATTCAGCTATGCTCTTTTTCTGTAAAAATGGTGTTTCTTAATTTTCCATCCATACACACACATAACATTGCTTTTTGTACAATTTTCTTGTACAGTTTTCCTTTCAGTTCATGCAAATTCCATTGTCTGGTACTGAAATTGTTATATCTATTTGTACAGAAACCGGTGAGTCTGTGCTTACAATTAAGGGTCCTCAACTTCAAGGGAGAATCACAGGGGCTCTTTGGGGACCTTTGAATAAGGCTATAATTAGTGGCGGAGAAGATGGAATACTTCGGACCTGGGATACCGAGGTGATGCTTCTTCTGTTTTTTCCTAGCTTTTCATGTGGAATCTTATTTTCCCCCCTAGTTTCCAGTATGCATGTTGTATTATTAGATGGTCATAATCATTTTTGCCTACCCGTTTACGCGTAGACCTATTTTGTCCATTCATTCTTAAGCTTAATGGAGCACAACCATTTATGGAACTAACATCTATTAGGAGACTGCAATCCGACAAGGTCTTCATATGGGGTTTAAACTTGAATGTGTATGACTTCCAATATATGTTGGAAGGTAAAAGTTGCAATCGAGGCTTTGGATGGTCAGGTTGTGCCACTTTGATGTCCAACCATTATTGCTTCTTGAAATTGGTTTGTCTTACAATATATTTTCTTTTTTATAAATTTTTTGGCGGATGAGCTGGGGGGAGGTGCTGTGGTTGTTTCAATTGTATCAAAACATTAAAATTGGCGTATGTTAAAATCGGTTTAGGTTAAAAATTACCTTCAGTTCATATACACTGATTCTATTCTTCTCTGTTTTAATTTGGTTATTTTGTGTTGGAGAACACTGATTTTAGACATTTGAGCAAGGCACATTTAAAATCTCTTGTCCCTTCAATTTTGTTGAGTCGTGAATTAATTGTATAAGATTGGATATAAACCCCAAAAAATAGTGATTTTATCAAGTAAAATTAAAATTATTGGTTGAAGTATAATCGGATATTACTAAGAAGCCTTTTAATTTTAATAATATTAAAGATAATTTTGTCCAAGTATGAACCGCATGGTTAGGAATTGGCGTAAGATTGAAAGTACTGAGGTATGTTTGGTTATCTTTTGATCTATCTTTAATTTTGTCTGTGTTTTTGTTGGTTCCTTTCTTCTTATGTCAGGAATAATCAAGTTTCTTTCAAGAGAAGGAAACTGTCCTTATAAAATTTTGAAGTTATAACTAAGATGTCTTGCGGCTTCTATAATTTCTCTGCCTTTTATTAAACATGTAGACTGGCAGCCTTTTGATGGAATCAGACAAGGAAGCTAGTCATCAGAAAAGAATCACTTCATTGTCAAAATCTGCCGACGGCTCTCATTTTCTGACAAGTTCGTTGGATAAATCTGCGAAGGTAGGGTTCATATAACATTGATTGTTGTTGTTTTCTTAACCACATAATGTGACACGTGCTACTTTGCTTTTTTTCAGCTTTGGGATACCAGATCACTGACTCTTTTAAAAACATATGTGACAACTGCTCCAGTGAATGCTTGCGCAATATCTCCTCTTCTTGACCATGTATGTTCTTAACCGATGGCATACATTTGTTGAATGTATGTTAGAACTTATGTTGCACGGACACGGACATGCTTACACGAGAACAACATGACACATCGACACTGAATGCAAATGTAAAAATATATTCAAAACAGTGGCATCATGCTGACGTGTATTTGCATGACACGGCTTCATGGTTGAAGGATCCGTGTTACCTGTGCTAGAATGCAAAAGACAAAAGGTGTTTTGAGGAGGCAAAGGCACAAACAGTCAAAAAGAATGAACAAAAACAACAATTCATACTTCATGGTTCAAAAACATAGAAACAGGCGCATTCATTTTGTCATGAGAATAATGGTAATGAATATTTATGGTCTAGCACATTTCATCTTGCATTTTAATTATGGTTTTTTATATACCTCACTGTTATATGCATTAGTTCCATATACCTCTTGTGTTGTGTCATCAATACGCCTATATGCATGGCAGAGATCTGGATTCGCAATTGACATTGAAAGGAAGATGATATTGATGCGGATGCGGACGCATCGCTGCCGACTCCACCAGCCATTGGGGATGCGGGTCCACCCATCGTGACTTACGTGAGGCGTAGGAAGCGCGGGGTCGTCACGTAGTGAGTTTAGTGGGTCGAGTGGCATTTTAGTCTCTTCAGGCTAAATTAGCAAATCCCCGTTTTCTATTTAATTAGGGCTATCCGCCTTTGTTAGGGCTATGCTTGATTTGTGAAGAAACTCTTTAGGCATCGTTGAGAAGGTTCTTAGGCTCTGATCCGACATTCAAAGCTAGGAGATAGGGTTTCGTCTCGAAGGGAACCCAACTTATTTGTAGTTTTTCGCATTTCTTATCTATAAAAATCCTCTTTTTACATTTTTTCCTCTTTAAAATATATCGATTTGATTGATTCGATCCCCGGATCGTATCAGATATCTTTGTTTTTAGCTGTTCCCCACTGTGGGTTTGGGGGTTGTGAATGGGTACATGCGGCTCAATAAATCCCTTGCCAGTGAGCACTTTGTTTTTTATACCCCACTGTTATATGCATTATATTATAATTTTGTTATATATGGATCTAGAAATTCATTTCGTATAATTGAACCATATTATATATACCCCACTGTTATATGCATTAGTTCCATATACCTATTGTGTTGCGTCTTTGATGCGGAACAACAAATTTGGTGTAGAACAACAAATTCGGTGCAAAACAACAAATTAGCATAAAAATTTTAGCGGGCACCTTCGATGCATGAAATTATTCTCATCTTGTTGCCCTATGCGTCGAAGAGACGGTGAGCCCCGCGTTGAGGGATAGATCATTCAATCTGCAGTAGCATTCGATCTGGAGCATTAAGTGCAAGTTGAATTTTTTTCTCCAAATGCATTAATTGCGTGTACTCTGCTATTCCCCAGAAACTTTCATTCCCCAGAAATTTTCATTTCCCCAGAAACTTTCATTCCCAAGAAATTTTCATTTCCCATAAACTTTCATTTCTGCAGAAATGTTTTTTACTCCAAAACTTTACACAAAATCCCATCTCAACCCTTCATTCCTCAAGATTAAATACCAGCCGTTCTTTTATCAACCTTTTTGTCCTAGTCAGCTTATCCTATCAAACTAGAATTCAAAAACAGTCATCAAATGTAATATAGATATGCATAAAGTTATTTGCATAAAATTATTTGCAAAGTGTAAATAGTTTGAAGTTTTTAAAGAAAAATTTATTTTGCTCATTAAAGTGTAACTATTAAATTTTAGCCATAGTGTATAATTGCAATATTGTTGTGTTTTAAAGGCACTTAAAGGATTATCCGAGTCAAGTGTGAGAATAAAAGAAATTTACGTTTATATGACTTATCAAACCTATTAATTGTAGCATAAGACATGTTTATATATACATATAAGTAGAAACACATATTAATGTGTTATTTAGCATATTTCAACTTGATAAAAGTTATTAGAGGCATAGTTATCATAACTACATATGTAGTTATGATAACTTTTTGATCGAAAGATTAATATAAAGCGGAGTCCTTACCTATACATATGAAGGGATAAATTTAGTTAAGAAGAATTAATATCTATTTTTGGATTAGTTATTACTATCATCAAGGAAGCCATAAAGTGGGTGTTGTAGGTAAGAATTACAATAAAATTAAGGGTTTTTTCTATATATGTTTTCAAAGAAAGGTATGCTCATATTTACTTTCTTGTTTGGTAATTGTTAAGCATGCTATATAGTTTTGTGAATTCATCGATTCCCATATTTATTCTAGTAAGATCTGCTAATGGCCTCAATTTTAATAATGATATTTTTCGTATCCCACAGAATTGCATCCATTCATGTTCATTAAGGCATATCTAATCATTTTTGCTCCAACAAGTACAATCATATCACTATGTCATATATTCTATAATATGTCAAAGGGGTTATGGAGACATGTCCATCAAATTTCAACACAATCAAGTATTGGATACGAGTTTGATGTTGGTGCATTGCCTCGTCAAAGTTTGCATGCAACATTAGTTTAAGTGTCTAGGAATAACCCCTATATAAGATGGAAACTAGTGTTGCAATTGGTGTTTGGTAAAATTTATGTCTTTGTGATGATTGTGCATTCGGTAGGGTTTGTATTTGACATTTAAACGTGCAAACTTCATTGAGGATCGAATTGGGTATGGCTGGCATGGTGATAATTACATCGAAACTGTACATGAAACAAGTTTTAAATTTGAAAATGTAATGTTTACATTATTCAAATTACTTGCTAGCTACCATGACATTAGATTACGAGGTCAAATTGCAAAATATAATTATTGCGAAGTTCCCATTATAATAAACTTTAGCTACTATACAAGTTATTTTGAAGTCTTAACAAATCAAGCAGGTAGTGATTCGAACAGGCAAGTATATATTTGATAGTATTCATAATGCATCTGAAATATAACAAAGAAAGGTGTTTTCAAGTGTTCTAATTTTCCGTAGTTAGTGTCTGGATGCCGGACCTGGTCATAGTCCTAACTGTGAAGGTGTGCACCTTAGTCGATTTCCTTTTCTTTTTCCTAAGAAAGTATATAGTGTTTTATGTAAATTGTATAAAAAGTTTAAAATTTACAGAAAACCGGGAAAAATTACAAAAAGGAGTTGGTGAAATGATGACATCAAGATAGCAAAACAAGAAGAGCAGAAGCTAATCTACGTACATGAAGTTCATATGTGACATATTTGATGATGGGAGGAGAGGAGAGGAAAGGAGGTGGCGATTAGGGGGGTTTGAACCCCAATTTGGAGTCTAGTTAGATATACTGACCCGTTTAGCTTTAATCAAATTTAAAAATCGCCCCCTTTAGGCATGTCAAAGTTTGCTTAGACTGGCCATAGGTGTCTGTATGTGGCTGTATATGGATGTATATGCATGTCCCACCCAACTAGGCCGCATATGGCTGGGGGACGGCCTCTGTTAGGGATGTATGACCGCCTAGGCTGCATTTTAGAACACTGTTATTTTCAATTAGTATTTGTAATTTTGCGTAAGTTCAAGATCTGAACCAGTAAGAGACATGTTTTAACCCAAACATTTTCCCGCTAGTTTTTTATTTTCATTCTTAGGATTTTAGAGAATGAAACTATGTTTCTTTTGTTGTATTTACTACAGATAAGTCAAAGACATGACAGAACCGATCCGGTTTTCATGCTGATTGAAAAAATTGAAATAAAATTACCGGTCCATTTGATGGACTTGTCAATACTCATATGAGAAAAATCATGTGCATGCCTGGAACATATATCACATGTACTTTTTGGAATTTTCCACATGTTGGCTTGTCATAGTCCATGCAACATGGTGACTTTCAGGTGGTAAAAATATGGAAACGGAGAGATGTATATTTTGGAGACTACATGTGGTACTTCTGGTCCTTATAGTGCGATGATTTAAATATCAAGGTCATAGTATCCATAATGGTACTGCACTGCCCTGCACATAGAAGCCAACTGTAGTCATCATCTACACATTATGATATAATACATTTTGATCTTTACAGACCATAACTCTGCTCCGGGATGGAGTCAGTCGTTAACTTTTAGGTTTTAACAGCGGGGGGTGCATAGAAATATTTTTCCTTTTCGTTGCAATTTGAGTAGTGTTTTGTTCACGGTATAAAGTTTAGGCTCAGTGTTCGAGGTTCTGTATTGACAACAAGATGGGAAAAATATAACCATTTGAAATAGACAAATCTTATAATTTATTGTATAGTAACATGGGGGAAATGAAGCTTTTCCTCTTCAACTTTACTTTAGCAGGTTAGCTAGATATAGATGTCTTGAATTCTTAACCGAATGAAAAAGCAGTTAATAGTCAATTGTTCCTTTCCATTATCCTTCATAATCTGAATCAAACGGGAAACAAGAGAGAAGTATTTAGTTTTTTTAATCTTAATAGATACTATGTACTAATAGAGAAATCTTATATAGTAATTTTTTTTGGGGTGGGGGGCAATAAATTGTTCTCTCTTCATCTTTACTTTAGCTAGATATAGATGTCTTAAATTCTCAATCATATGGAAAAGAAGTTAATAGCCAAGTGTTAAACAAGAGAAAAGTATTTAGTGTTTATTATTTTCATAGAAAGTAGCAACGAGAAACTACTTTTATCTTTTATTTAAGGCTAAACTTCACAACATGCCCTCAAATTTTGACTAAAGTAAAATTACTTCCAATCCCTTTTCATACATCAATATGCCCACAAATGTTCTAAGATTTTTTAGATCCATACCTTTCGTAACATTTGATCATGTGACATCATGTGAGGGCAAATATTCTTTTGTTTGATGGAATCCAATTTTTTCCATCTTGGTAGTGAACAACAAGGTTTAATGTTTCGGCTGTTTCGGATCGGTCCCGAAGAGGGCCGATTCGAAACGCTCCATCTTTTATCGATATTGGCCGAAACAGCCCAGTTTCGGCTCGTTTCAGCCGGTACCGGTTTCGGCCGAAACCGGCGAGCTACAACAAAAATAAAAGGAGCAAATTCAAAAAAAGAAGGAGAAAAGATTGGAAGAAGATGAAGTGGAAGAAAATAAAATCTAAAAAATCAGATCCAGTCCTATCAAAAATCAGATCCGAAAAAAAAAGAGAAAATGAAGCGGAAGAAGAATCGGAAGAAGAGAGGTAAGAAGCTTACTTGGCCCGTCGCCGCCCTCCCGCCGCCCATTGCCGCCCTTCCGTTGCCCGTCGAGATGGAACGTGATGGGGTGAACATTGTTGGGGGAGAGAGACAGCAAAGGGATATACAGAGAGAGATTGGGGGGTCATTGCGGATAGATATTTTGGATGGCAAACATGTAAATGAGTGGTATGTGCGTAGAGTGGTATGTGCGCAGAGTAAAATGGTGGTGCGCAAAGCAACTCCATTGTAATGGGAAACTTGTAAATAAGCTGTTTGTGCACAAAGTAACACGGTGGTGATTTTTGTAATGGTAAACTTGTAAATGAGCTATATGTGCGCAGAGTAAAACGGTGTGCACAATGGAACTCTCCACTCTCCACTTCTTTCCAATATTTAAAATATAAAAATATATATACATATTTATAAATACATATAAGTGACAAATATTTAATAGTCTATGATTAATACTTCAATTTTGGGACGATACCGAAACTTGCTTCCGAAACCACCGAAATGGGCGATACCGAAACCGAAACCTAAATTTTGGGAGAAGCGAAACCGAGACCGAAACCGAGACCTAAACCCTTGCTGAACAAAATGTGATTGAAAATCCTCATGTTTCATCTTCGAATCTTGAATCTCATAAAAGACAGAAATTTCCCAATAAATTTGAAGAAAGCAAAGAAGTTTTAACTTATCCCTACAAAAAAGTTTGGATTCGAATATGTTTCCCCCACCAAAAGCTACCAAAACAATAATCTTCCAATTTCGATCTGTTGTAAAAGATTTTTTTAAGGATTTTGAATTTTGAGAGAAGATAGAAAAGATGACAAAAGAAGAAAGAGAGAAGAGCTAGGGTCTTGGGTTTCTTTAGATTAACTGAAGCACAAAATGGACTTTTCACATCAGGTTTAATGTCATTAGCCGACCTCACCCCCCTTGGAACTCAGGATTAAACTCTAGGATGACATTTTGGTGATGAAAAAAGGGAGATTGTTTGGTATGAGCCAAAAGACGAGAGAGATTTCCAAATTTTAGCCTTAATTTTAATTTTGTGCTAAATTTCTTCTAATTTATATGCAAATTATTTTGCAATGACTTTAACCTTTGGATTTCTTAAGGTGCCTACTTCTTCAAGTTTTTGTCTTAGGCCACAAAGAATATGTCAATGAAGCTAATTTGTTTGGTGTGTTATTCTTTCATCTAGATTTGCAAATATATGATGTATTTCACGAAGTAATAGTTGGAATTATTTTTTAAGAGAATATTCGTAGATAGCCAGTTTTAAACGTAGTAGCATTCCATGTGTCTATTTAAGATAAAATTTTACCAGGTTTTATACAGTAAAGGGTTGCTGTACTGCATCTGGTTGAGGACTTCTTACTTTAGGTGCACATGTGGGTGCCTAATTACATGGAACCTTTAAAATTTTACTCTGATGTAATCCATGTCTAATTATATGGACTAGCTTGCCGCAATTGCAGAAGAAGAGAAATTTTCCCACTGGTGTAATCCATCTCTTACCATGAAGAATGAAACTCGATATATCGATATGATTGTTCCTTAAGAGGGAGATTTCTGAGCTCCTGTTTTTTGTTTGTCGGGGGAAGGGGTGTGGGTATATATGGCTTCAGTTTTTGTTCCTCTAAGGTTCTTTTCTTTTTCTTTTATTATTATTTAAAATATTGCTCAGTTTCTCTCTAGTTGATTCATAAATGAGAAACTTCATGTACCTCTCCGCTGCAAGATGCGACGTGCTGTATTCATTTTTTTGTGGTTGAGGTCCTTTAGTTAAAAAATGGATCTAGTTCATGTATACATTTTCCCTTGTTTATGAATTTCTTTCTTAGAAGCATTGTTGTTTTTCGTTATTTTCTGTGGCATTAGATCAGCTTTTATATATCTGTCTAGCACTGATGTTAATAACAATGGTCTTTCTTTTGTTGCAGTAATGATCTGCACAAAAGTTTTCTAACGTTATGCTCCTCACATTGTTATTATTCTCATATGTTAATATTTGGCTATGATATCGTGTTGGATGGTGGTGCTTAATTTTTTTGCGCTTGTCCTTCACAATAATGATAGTATCCGCCTATACGGCCTTCAGGTTGTGATTGGGGGTGGTCAGGATGCGGTCAATGTTACAATGACGGATCACCGTGCAGGGAAGTTTGAAGCAAAATTCTTTCATAAGGTGAGCACTATGGCATTATATTGCTATGCTTGGTATAAAGTAAAGATTTATATAGTTTTGGTGAATTGTTATTGAAATTGTTCTTGTAACCATCATAGGAATGTCAAATGGATGCTTTTTTTCACCATCATAGGAATGTCAAATGGATGATTTTTTTTCTTTTTCTTTTTTGTTTTCTACATGCTTGTTGTATAGATTCTTCAAGAAGAAATTGGAGGAGTGAAAGGACATTTTGGACCAATCAATGCGTTGGCTTTTAATCCTGATGGCAGAAGGTAACTGGTCTTTATCTTTTTCTCTCATGACTTCATATGTTTGTTTGCATTATCTAAAATGTTTTTATACCCAAATTGGTTTTGGCTCTGAAGAAGATATTCAAATTGTGTAGACACTATATTGATATTTGACAAATTCGAACCTATAATTAGTAGACATGGACACGTGTCATATCCTGACATGGGCACATGGTGTTCGACATGGCATCCCACCACAATCCAGTCACAAAGACATGACTCATATAAGAATGCAATCGGTTGATATTGATAAAGGAAAGAACCAAAATTGTCAGGCCATGTTGGACATGTCAGTTTTGATTGAATGAAGTGTTGTGCATATCATAGCAAATTTCACCCCTAAATAGGTCCAAAGTATATCAAGGATATGAAACTTAGTGAACATGGTCATTGCTGTATCCTTTTGTGTGGATATGAAACTTGGTGAACATGGTCATTGGTGTATCCTTTTGTGTCTGTATGGCCTATTAATGACCTTTTCTTCTAGGGCCGTGATATAATACTATTGGCAATTATTATTGAAAATTAGAAAGAAGATAGCTGTAAACCATTGGATTTGATGTTTTAAATGGTTTCTTTGTTTTGATGGTAGACTTTTATTTTTCAGCACTTTTTGGATGATCTTGGACACTTCTCAAACACTTGTCATCAAGTTGTTTGTGCTTGATAAATACATATTTCATGCTAATTGAACATTGAGTCAACTTTCTTTCCTGTGCTGAAAAGCATATTTTATTATGGAATAACAAAAGAGTGACATGTATACTACACTGATAAATTTATAACATGTTTCGGCAGAAGTGAAGTGCATTGTTATTTAAAAAAGTAGTAAATAAACATTATATGTTAATCATTGATTTTCATTTGCGCGCAGGTCTACATACAAACGAAGTATCTCTTATATATATGTATTTATGACATTCATGAACTCAAATATGCACCCAGATCCATATTTATTCATATAAAATTTGTGCTCCCCGTGTTTTACTTTTTAAGAATAGTTGTCCCTGTCTGGTATATGATACAAGACTAAACCAATTTTATTTCTTTTGTCAAATCTACTGATATGTACTTTTAGGGTTTGTAAAGAGGCCTCTAAGAAGAAACTGTGTTGTATGGGATTTGCTTATGGAAGGTCAGACAAATGGTTTACGGGTTCTTTGTCAAGAAGTGATGAATAAAAAATGCTTGATTTACTTTTATTTTTGAGATCTGGGGATCTGGACAAAGTAAAACAGTGGGAAGATAGAAAATTTATCTCGAGTTAAAGTTTTAAATACGTTCAGATCTGCAGGTTTTGTTCTAATATGGTTTTGGAACAAAAACAAAAAGAACAAAAGAAAAATAGAAAGGCATCATATTTTTAAAGTTGGCTTCACCCCATGGATGGATTCCATATCCAAAGCATAAGCCAGCCCTTGGCAAATTTGAAGAGGAAAAGTCTTCTTTAAAAACATTAATTCAGGTAACATTAGTAGCAACTCTAGAAATATCTGTGTAGCGCCACATTTGAAATATATATAAAAAACCCATGGTTGAAAACATGCTCCAGATGTCCCACAAAATCACAAAAATATTCATAAATCTTAAAGAAAAATAACTGAATACATTTACCAACTATTGGCTTATAAACTAACTATTTAAACAGTAAAATCTTGTATACGTGCTCGAAGGTTACTGTCATTACCATTGTCCTTACTTCTTAGGCAGCAATGCACGTTGCCTACCTTTATACTTCTTGCTCAAGAGGTATATGAGCTTTTCTTTTTTGGAGGGGCTGGATGGTATCTAACATCCCACTTAAAGAACTACATTAGTGAATGAAGTTATGAACGATCCTGAAGGGAAAAAGAACCAAAGTGGATATGGATTACAACATGCCTACACAAAAGGCCATCTGCCTCCGTGATCCATGAACTTGAGTCGCTGTGTACTCGAGTCAATGTAGTGTGCCTACCAAGTGTGCTCTTGTCATATTAATCCCCCCCCCCCCGCGGGGGGGGGGGGGGGGGGGGTGGGGGGAGAAGAAGAAGAAGAAAACAAATCCATGCATGCAGATGAATGATCTACGCCAAGGAAAGGAAGCGTAACGTCGTTTGAGTTAAAGCTCACCCGGCAAAGATTCTTTCAATGGTAGAGATCTCGGTTTCAAATTTGGTTTCGGACATTGGAAATTTTTTAGCTTTCGGATAGTTTCGGAGGTTTCAAAGTTTCGTTTCGTTTTACCATTCCATTCTAAAATTCTATGTAATATTAACCAAGGTCTGAGGTTTCGGTATCGGTATCGGTAGCGCTTTCTCGAAAATTTAAGTTTCGGTATCGGTATCGTCCGTTTCGGCGGTATCGGACGTGGGTTTCGGTTGGTCAGTATCGGTAGTTTTAAATACATAAAATCTATTAGATACGTAAAAAAATTAAAGTAGCTACAATTTTGCCTTGCACACCCACCGTTTTACTTTGCGCACGTACCACTTATTTGCAAGTTTGTCTTAGAGTTGCTTTGTGCACATACCATTTTGATTTGTGCACATATCACTTATTTACAAGTTTGCCATAAAATATCTTACTCTACACATCTATAACTTATTTACAAGTTTAACCTTCAAAATTTCCCAATCCTCTCCTGCGCACGTCATTCTCCCTCTCTCTCTCTCTCTCGGTCCTCTCTCTCTCTCTCTCTCTCAGGGGCGGCGGGAGCGGCAGAGGAGCGGCGCGCCGTCGGTGCCACAGCAGGCGGCGGCGGCGAGGCGCGGAGGCAGGCAGCTGCAGGCGGCGGCAGGCGGCGGCGAGCGGCGGCGAGGTAAGTTCGATTTCTTTTTTTTTTCAATTTCTTCCATTTTTCTTCTTCTTCCTCCTCTTATTTTCGATTTTGATCCCTTTTTTTCACATTTGCTGGCCGAAACCCTAGGGTTTCGGCCAGTTTCGCCCGATACTCTGACGAAACCGGCCGAAACCCTAGGGTTTCGGCCGATACCGATTTTCTAAAATTCTATGTAATATTAACAATTAACAATTAGTAGTTAATAACAATTATTAATACTATGTAATAAAATTATTAAGTAAGATTGGTGTATAATTACCGGTTAAACTTTGTTAACAATTAGAAGGTAATACCTTTAAACTTAATAGTTAATAGTTAATAATATAGACCTATAAACCACTCTATTTAATAGCTAAAAATTAACTACTACCTGTTAATATAAAAACTATTAATTGTTAATTGTTAATAATTAACTATTAATGGGTAATATACCTCTACCCGCATGTGACCTACTCAACCCACCCCTAATTTGAGTGCTGCTAGTCACATTCCACATCTTGCTAAACAAGTTACTTTTATTTACATGTTTGCCATTCCCTTCGGCAAACTTCTGAAAGATAATGGCAAACTTGTAAATAATCGTAATACATTCAGCAAAATGTTTAATGTGAATAGAATCACTCCCAAATTTAACCAAAGGATAGGACTACAGTGAACCCAATTTCTCCATCAATCAAAAAATTAGAGGCCATGACTTGTCACACGAAGTTGAGATCGAAAGCGATGTCGAGTTCGGGGATCAAAGCCGACATCAAATTTGGAGATCGAGGCTAACATCAGAGATTGAAATTGAGTTCTAAATCAGAGATCAAAAATCAGAGAAGGAGATTGATCGAGTTGGAAATTGGAGATGGAGATCAGCGTTGAGTTCGAAATTGGAGATCAGCGTTGAGTTCGAAATTGGATATGGAGATCGAGAACAGTGATGGATGCGTTAAAAATGTGAGATACATTTGCTCTTTTGCTGGATTTGACTTGCATCTTTTTTTTTTTTCTGTTGATGTTGCCTTTTCCTCTATTCTCGTTTCTTTTGTTGTTGTTTCTTTTGCTACTGCAGCTAAATTTACTCCTATTTTTTTTTCTTTTGATGCTGTTTCTTTTGCTAAATTCTTCCGATTCCGAGAAATTTAAGCGGTTCCATACCGGTTCCCATGGAAACTGATATGAGACGGCCGGTCGAAACCTTTATCCTTGGATTCTTAACATCTGTTCTTGGTTTCTTCCTATCTTTCTATCTTTAAAATAACAAATTATTGAGTATGGTTTTCGTTATCTTCTGTAATGTTTCTTATTGTTTTTTAAATGTTTATTTTCTTTTTGTTCTACTTTTTTCAATCCTTTTTACATGTCTTGCATGCTTCAGTGCATATTCTTCCCAACTTTTATTTGCTGATTTGGATTTGTGGCTCAATGGTTGCATCCAACATTATTTGGATAAATACTATATGCCGAGAATTAGTTCAATGTTGATAGTGAAAATGTATGAGAGCTGCTTATTTTGATTTAGCCCCTTTTTTTCTAAGGGCTTCTGCATGTGCGTTTTGTTGATTTTATCTCTCTATTTTTTCTCAGATTATCAATGTCTTGCTTTTTTTAACATCTTCCAAGTGTGAGTGAGTGAGTGTGTGAAGTTGCTGTTGCTCCCAAATTTACTTGCTGCCTTAACTACTGTGGCATGATATTTTCAGCCAATAAGATAATCTTCCCAACTTTTATTTGTTGCTTTGGTTCTGTGGCTCGATGATTTCATCCAATATTATTTGGATGTATATGCTATGCCGATAATTAGTTTGATGTTGATAGTAGAAATGTATGAGAGCTTATTAGTTTGATGTTGATAGTGAAAATGTATGAGAGCTTCTTATATTGATTATCCCTGTTCTTCCGAGGGTTTTTGTGACTGCATTTTTTGATTTTATTTGCCTCAAATTTTTTTCCACGTTATTAGTGTTTCACTTGTTTAAACCGTCTTCGACAAAAAATGAATATATTTGAAGTTGCTGCTGCTACAAATCATAGTTGTTAATATCTTATGATATGAGATGTGATACATATTATATGGTACGATACGATATTAAGGTCCTTCAAGGTCCTTCGATACATATTGGATGATTATATCAAAGATGCAAAATATCTTACTATATGGATGTTATATCATTCTAATACGATATAAAATCATAAATCGACTAATACTCATTGATCAATGTATATATAATATCATCATTCAAAAGTTGATTATGGTTAGTGTTTTAGGTCAGATTTAGTTTGAAATTCAATGCTATTCATATTTAGGGGTAAAATTGATTAATCATTCATACTCTTAGCCAAAAAAACCCAAGTATCTCTTCTAGCTTGCTAATGCTTATTAATGTTCACTGCTCTTGATGATGCCAACCAACCATGTTGGTTATTTTTGAAGCTTATAGAGGTTTGCTTATCGATTTTTACCGATACATCAGGGATCAGATTAGCCTTACCTATACGCAAGAAGGCTCCATTCACTTGTTGGCCCTTGCAAAGACCCTACCGATCTTTGTTGATCTTTGTCAACTCTCACCAACCTTCAACTGCAATTTTCATATTCTTATCATGTCTATATATTTATGATTTGTTCTATGATAACCTCTTCATATTTTTGGTATAAATTTAGTTATATATGTAACTTTATTTCACAATATTAATTTATCTCACAATATGCAATATGATACGATAATCATAAAAAACGATCCACGATATATATCACAATATGACAACTTTGCTCCAACCATTTTAACCAATAAGATGTTCTTTCCAACTTCTATTTGCTGATCTGGATTTGTGGCTCGATGATTGCATCCAATATTATTTGGATATATACGCTATGCCGAGAATCAGTTCGATGTTGATAGTGAAAATGTATGAGAGCTTCTTATATTGATTCAGCCCTTTCTTCCAAGGGTTTTTGCACCTGCGTTTTTTCTGATTTTATTTGCCTCAAATTTTTTTCCCACATTATTAGTGTAACCGTCTTCGACAAAAATGAATATATTTGAAATTGATGTTGCTCCAAACATTTTAGCCAATAAGATATTCTTTCCAACTTCAAATTGTTGCTCTGGATTTGTGGCTCGATGATTGCATCCAATATTATTTGGATATATACGCTATGCCGAGAATCAGTTCGATGTTGATAGTTAAAATGTATGAGAGCTTCTTATATTGACTCGGCCCTTTCTTCCAAGGGTTGTTGCACCTGTGTCTGTTTTTGATTTTATTTGCCTCATTTTTTCCCACATTATTAGTGTTTGTCGCTTTTGTAACCGTCTTCGACAAAAATGAATATATTGGAAGTTGCTGTTGCTCCAAACATTTTAGCCAATAAGATATTCTTTTCAACTTCAATTTGCTGCTTTGGATTTGTGGCTCAATGATTGCATCCAATATTATTTGGATATATACGCTATACTGAGAATCAGTTCGATGTTGATAGTGAAAATGTATGAGAGCTTATTATATTTATTTAGCCCTTTCTTCCAAGGGTTTTTGTACCTGTGTTTTTTTCATTTAATTTACCTCAATTTTCTCTATAGTATTAGTGTTTATCGCTTTTTAATGTATATATTTGAAGTTGCCATTGCTCCCAACATGTTACTGCGTTAAATATTGTGGCTTGATGATTTCAGCCAATAACATATTCTTCCCAACTTTTATTTGTTGCTTTAGATATGTGGCTCAATGATTGCATCCAATGTTATGTGGATATATACGCTATGCTGAGACTTAGTTCGATGTTGATAGTTAAAATGTATGAGAGCTGCTTGTATTTATTTAGCACTTTTCTTCCAAGGGTTTTTGCATTTGCATTTTTTATTTTATTTGCCTCTAGTTTTCCACATGCTTGGCATCATTTTTTAACCGTCTTCCACAAAAATAAATACATTTGAAGTTGCCATTGTTCCCGACATTGACTTGCTGCCTTGTATCGTGGCTCAGTGATTACAGTCAATAACGTTTGGCAACATACACTATTCTTTAGAAGGTTCAGTTCAATGTTGATAATCGAAGTAGCATTGGAGTTGCTACTTTGTTTTAGCTTTTATTTTTTCATCAAGACATTTTCTGAATTTTTTTTTTAATTTGTCTTTGCTGCAGTTTATTCCACATGATTTCTTCATACTTTTAGTCTCTTTCTTATTGGGGTTTTACTTTAGAATTTTTTTGCTTTCTTTTAAAAAAACCTTTATCTGCTTTTCCGCCTCTTATTTGCTGCCCTGAATTTTGTGTTTCGATGATTGCAGCCAGTAATTTGGCAATATATGCTATTATGAGAATGCTCATGTAATTGCTGATAATGAAATAGTATGAGAGCTTCTGCTTCTGCTGCTTTGGCATATGTTTCCTGTTTGGAAGATTCATTCGATCTATTTTCGTGTATTGTTTGCCGCGTTTGGTTTTTCTTTTTCTTTTTCCAGATGGCACGCTTGTTACTTTTGATTCATTTTTCCATGCCCAACAGAGGAAGGCATTGAAAGTTTTTTAACCCTTTCTTTGTACTGTCCTTTGGGAGGGTGCTTGCATTCGGGTCCTTTACCCCCTTATTTTGTTATTCTTTCTTCTTTTTTCTGGCTTGGTCAGTGGTTGGGGATTGAATGGAGTTTTTTCTTTGTTTTTATAAAGGGCTTTGCTTATTAAAATAAGTGAAACCAAGGTTATGAAAATTGATTGATAGACGTCATTGCCAGAAAGGGAAATAAAAGAAGAGAATAACTGAGTGGAATCTTACTTATCTCTCCATGTCATATGCTCTTGTTGGCAATTTGACATTGCATTGCCCTCTAATAATTGTGTAAGGATACTAATCATAACCCCTTAGTCTAGACACAGATGAGATTAATGTGTATCAGTTGGGAAAAGTGTGTCCTTTAGTTGCAGCTGACGTGACGGCCTCTCTTTAGGTGGAACAAAAGGAGAGCAAAGTACAATTCTTGTACTTTCGTTTACTCCACCCAATAATATGTTGTCATGTCAGTTGTAGCTAAGGAAAAATCCTTAGTACCTTTACATAAACACACACATATAGTGTGTGAAAATTTTGCATATGAACCGTTGCGAAAAAAATTTGGTTATTTTTTATTTTTTTAAATTGTTCTACACATATATCCCAAAACCTTAAATTTAGGTTGAACCCTAGGGATTTGACACTCGATCAAGCCATTACAAATTCATTGGTCACAACAATAGAACTTTTTGTTACGATCCAATCTATATGATCAAATAGGTTTGGAGTCACTTGTTTTTTTTTTGTGTGCGGGTATTATTCAGTAGATCACATCCAACTATCAAGATCTTTATAAAAAAAATATCAAAAACCTGGTTTTCATGGTTTCATCCAATCTATATGAAAAGGGAAGAATGACCTTCAGGAATCATGGACTGCATTCATACGTTGGTTTCTTCTGAAAATGAATGCGAAGTGATGGGAGGTGCCACTATTTGGTAATATATGCTGTTTTGCATGAAAATGCTGATTTAATCATGGAATCAAAACACTGCTGCTTTTGCCCTCCCCCCTGATTTTTCTCCCTCAATTGGAATGAATGTTGAATTTCCGATTTTAATGGTTCCCGTATTACATTCGTTTCCCTTTCTTATTTGTATTTCTATTTTTTCTTACCCTTCAGGGTATTCATAAATTATGATTTATCTTTGCCTTATTTTCAGTTCTTCTTTTTAGTATTAATGTTTGATGATTGCAAACAGTAGTATTTGGTGATATATGCTATTCTGAGAATGTTTAGTGTGTGGTGTGATGGTTCAAGTAGTATAACAGCTACAGTTTTCGCTTTTACCATTTTATGTTTATTATTGTTTTTTGAAAAATACCTCATATGTTTCATGCTTCTTTCATGCTTTAGTATGCACATGATTTATTTCGTACATGCCAAACTGTGGCAAACTATTTGCCATTTTATGCACCATGTTGTAGCATGCATTGTGATTTCCTTTTACAGTTGTGCTTGTATATGCCAGACTTGTTATATGTGCATCACATGAGTGCATATAAGGATGACGGGGTATTTATTCTGGGTTTATGAACTATTGTTTTCTTTTCTAATCCTTCTTAATGTGAATGCTAAAGCATTATCCAGGCCTTCTGAACATGAATGCTAAAGCATTATTATTAATTTTTGAAAAAGTCACCACTATAATATCCTATCTTCTGCTAATTTGGTTTTTGAATCTAAGTGAAAGTAGGTAAACCGATGTGTAATGAGTGTAAATAAAGTGTTTGAGAAGAATAACCATGTTTTCTGAAAATTTTCATAAAGCATCTGTCCTACTCGGACACAGATTCATGTTAAAAGTGCATCTCCTCTATTACTAATGCCAGAAGGCTTGCACTGGTTTGTACCTGTTTGTTGTGGTTGGCTTCAACTATCTCGTAAATGAAAGAAGGCAAGAAAAAGAGAGAGAAATCCTTTGATTCCCATCATGTGGACTTACGTGCAGTGCATGTGCCTAAGTCGGGGTATATATCTACTAATGTCATTGAGATGGCAGCCTGGCAATGTGGGCTGTCATGCTGGGATGGACTTGTTTAGGCTCAGGTCAGGTGTAGTGTGGGTGGGTGAGGGTGAGGGTGAGCGTGAGGGTGTGGGTGTGTATTTCTTATTCCTGTATGCATGTAATAAGGTTTCCAGATGGGCTGGGTGAACGTTGCATGTAGGATGGTGTCTGGTGCAGGTTTACCAGGAATGCAGATCACTTTGGCATGTGGAGCGAAAATTGATTTGTACAACGCTACCAATCTAAAACATGGTAAGCTGGGGTACGCTTCGCTGGATGCTTAGTAGGAATGAAGTACATTTGGTAGTAAAGATAAATAAATTTATGCAAGATTGTTAAATAGTTTTTGGGTTTATATACAAATATTTTCACATATATATTTGTGCATAAAAATTTGTAGTATAAAATTTAGCGAAGGCGTTTCTCATGTAGGGAACCACGGTATTTTATAGAGTCTAATGAGTTATTAGAAATTTGGAATGTTGGTTTTAACGTTCCAAAAATGTTTATGTACCACGATTTTGAACGTGCAATCCGGATTGTGGATCGTGAGGGGTTTAACATATTTGGGTTACACTGGTCTAGTGTGTGTTGTGAACAGGACATCCATCGGGTTGGGTTTGTAATCAGACTCAGTTTACTGGTACGCCAACACTGTCATGGTCGACCCAGCTTAAATGTAAGGACAATCCTGGTCCTGTGTAAGGAAGAGGGGGAAAATGTATGCCAAATCTGGCCGTTTGAAAAAAATAATAAAACCAAAGATGTTGTAGTTATTGGTTTTTGAATTTGGCTTTTTTAACTGTTAATTTGCATATGTGTGCATGAGGATGCTGCATGCCTCAAATCTGTCTACGTGTGCAACTTTGCTTGTATGGTTGCATATCTTAAATGCACACTTCAGTATACTGCAAAGTGCCTGATCAGGGTAATGATCCTGATCAGATGTGCTTTTTCGTTTACTATACCCGGGGTTTTCCACGTGCAAAAATTTTGCATGGGAAAAGCCTTGCGAAAAACTTTTTTTAATTTTTTTTCAAATTTTTTGTGCTTCACTCTGACTAATTGTACACCTCACGAAAAATAATGGGATTTGACCCCTCGATAAATTCATTACAAAAAGTTGTATAAAGTTGTATTGTTCTGAAACCATTAAATTTTGTAACGGGTGGATCGAGGGTCAAATCTATCTTGGGTTCACCCGTTATTTTTACTGGGGGTATGGATTGAATCATGAAAAGTAAAATTTTTGGAAAAAAATTCAAATTTTTTTGTGAGTATCATTTGACAAGTGAGTCCTCTCTCATATACGAGGACGTGACACATTCTTCTCCATAGTATAAGGAGTCACATTGTATATTTATCTTTTAATCCTCTTTGTGGAAAAAATGTATCACTGCATTATAAACGCAAGATATATCTCATGTGATGTAATTCACATTATTCTATATATGTATATTTGTATGTGTGTATATATAAAATAACGAATATATGCTGGCAGTGCATGAAATCATTTCTATGCTACAACACAAATCTATGTGGTTGATGTTTTTTTTCATTTTTTTATTTTTTGGGAGTGACTATGTTTGCTAAAACTCCAACATGAAAAATCAAGTGAAAAATCAAGTGAACTCGAACCTTTTTGAGCTTCGATCCGTTGATTACAAACTCATTGTATCCTAACAATACAATTTTTTATAACGACCTTATCGAAGCTTTAATTGGCTTGAGTTCACTTGATTTTGGTTTTAGGGTTTTAATATATGCAGATCATTTCCTAATAATCAAAAATTAAAAAACATCAAGAACCACACGAGTTTATGTTGCTAGCGTATGAAATTTCTTGTGTTGAAAGCACATCTTCATTATTCTCTTTTGTGTGTGTGCGTGCGCGCGCACGCGCGTGTGTGTGAATAATAGATTTATGATGTTCAATCGAGGAAATTCCTTTGCAGACCTTCAATAGGTTCATTCTATTTTTTCCTGATATACACCATTCAAGTTATTTATCGCCCAAATGGATGGCATTTTGCGTAAACCCTAGGAATTTTGGACATTAATCTAGATGTTACAAAATTTAACAATTTTGCGATAATATTACTTTTTAACACATAGTCGATGATCAAAATTGTTAAGGTTCACTTGACATGCCATCTATTTAGGTTTCAGAATATGATATACATGAACAACATCAATCATAAAAAATATAGTGGACTTTTTTGGGTCAATGGAGGAATCTCATTTACTGGACACCTAATATCCTTTATTCTATATATATAGTTGGATTACAAAATTTTCTTTTATATTTTGAACAAAAGCTTAAAGCTGCTAGTATAAAAAATATGAACCCAAATCATAAATCCATTTCATTGGACGGGATATAACCCATCTAAACACTCTACTAACAAATTTCAAATGGTATGGTATGGTATGTTTTACTCATGTATCTAGAGACATTATTCGCTTTTAATAAAATTTTGGGATGTTGATTTGTCGTCGCTTGATGCATTAGTAAAACAAATCCAACTCATTTGAAATTTTGTTTTTTTATAGTTTTGATTGGTAAAAACACATCCAACATAAGGAATTTATGATTTTAGATTCACAATTTTATAATTTTGGGTGGTAAGGTTTCATTCAAAAAATAAACAGTAATTTTATAGTTCAAATTATGTAGAGATAATAATTGATATGTGCTATCGGTGGAGGAAATTTCTTGCAATATCCACAGGGGTTGATGCTTTTTAATTTTTGATTATTTGCGAATGATTTACACATACTAAAAACCGAACACAAAAAATAAGTTAATTTAAGCATATTTGAGACCTTATTAGATGGTTACAAATTCAATTGTTTCCTTGCAGTAGAACTTTTTGTAACGTTCTATTCGAGGCGCAAATAAGCTTTGGTTCACTTGATTTTTTGGGGTGTTGGGATTTTAATGTGTAGATCAATCCCAAATAATCAAACATTAAAAAAAAATCAAAAAATCATATGAAATTGTGCTGATTGTGCAGACATACATCTACTTCTGATATATTTAATTGGATAGGGGAAGTCCGGCATGGTGAAGCTAGCCGATCGCCCCTTTCCCAGTTTTCTATTTTAATCCCTTTTGTTCGTGGGGCCTATCAGAAAACAACAGAGCCAAATCAACAACCATGTGCAATTGCACGTGTAGGGGGACTAATAGTTAGATTATGATACACTTGGATTGATAAACAAGCTTATCTTACCGACCCAAATTGGAAAATTGGCAATTCAAATTAAAAGTTAATTTTGTTGGATGTGCTCTAATGCATTTAAACTGCTTACAAACTAAATTTTAAATGATTAAACATGTTTTACTCGTGAATCAAGTAGGTACGACATGTCCAAATCATTTAAAATTCAGTTTCTAAATAAATTAAACATGTCAATTACATAATATTCTACAATGTTGATATTATCGTCATATTTTGATTAGGTAAGACATGTCCAAATCATTTAAAATTCGGTTTCTAAATAAATTAAACATGTTAGATCATATCCAATGGAATGGATTTTCTATTTTTAAATTTGGTCTTGTAGGATATGCATGTTTGATTCATCCGAGTATATCATATTCTCTCTCTTGATGGTCCTCTCTTCATACATATCTATTATACATTTGACAACGTTTTTTGAATTTTAGGGCTGACCAGGACAAGATAAAGAGTGACTGAGATTTGATCTTGCTAAATCAATGGTTAGGATGGGATTTGATAGGAAAAGTGTCTTGGGAACCAAAACTTTGAAATCAGAAGTGTCTTGGGAAAGATTGTGGAGATTAAATTTTGCGGGGAAAAGTGCATTGGGAACTTAAACTTTGAAATTAGAAGTGTCTTGGAAAATATTGTGAAGATTAAATTTGGTGGGAAAAGTGTATTGAAAACCTAAACTTTGAAATTAAAAGTGCATTGGGAAAGATTGTAGAGAAGCATGATACATTAAATTAAACAAAATAAAAAATTTAGCGTAAAATAATTTAGCGGAACAACAAAGTAACATAAAAATACCCAAAGGTTTGTTGTTCCGCGCCGAAGGCGCCCGCTAAATTTTTTACCGTAAATTTTTTGTTCCGCGCCAAAGGCGCGAACGCGAAATTTGTTGTTCGACGCCGGATTTGTTATTCTGCGCTGAAAGCGCTTGCTAAAATTTTTTTACGTAAATTTGTTGTTCCGCGCCAAAGGCGCGAGCGTGAAATTTGTTGTTGGACGTCGAATTTGTTGTTCCGCGTCGAAGGCGCCCGCTAAATTTTTTTAACGCTAATTTGTTGTTCCGCTCCTACGGCGCGGACGCCAAATTTGTTGTTCGACGTCGAATTTGTTGTTCTGCGCCGAAGCCGTCCGTGCCGAAGGGGCCCGTGCTGCTAAATATTTTTACGCTAA
Source organism: Scilla litardierei (assembly GCA_030789695.1). NCBI lineage: Eukaryota > Viridiplantae > Streptophyta > Magnoliopsida > Asparagales > Asparagaceae > Scilla > Scilla litardierei. The sequence continues at coordinate 12,078,946 of CM061131.1, forward strand.
TTTATATTGTTCTGCTAAATTTTGGCTGTGGAAATATTTTTTCGGGGAACAAAGATTTTGCGGAAGAAATCTTAAAGAAACCGTGCCCGCGTGCACAGGTTATGACTACTTCATTTAACAACCTTTTTTGAATTTTAGAGACTGACTAGTATAAGATAAAGAGTGGCTGGGATTTGATCTTGAAAAATGGAAGATTGAGATGAGGCTTTGAAACCATGAAAGTGAGCTTTGAAATTTGGTCCAATTTTGAAATGAATTGAGCTTTGAAACCATGAATGTGAGCTTTGAAATTTGGTCCAGCTTTGAAATGAAGGAGCTTTGAAACCATGAATGTGAGCTTTGAAATTTGGTCCAGCTTTGAAATTTTGTCCACTTTTAAAATTTGGTCCAACTTTGACAGCAGCCAATGGACCGGTTTAATGCCGAAGGCGCCCGCAAAATTTTTTTGCGCTAATTTTTTGTTCCGCACCGAAGGCACCGGCACCAAATTTGTTGTTCCGTACCAAAGACGCCTATATCGAATTTGTTGTTCCGCGCCGAAGGCGTCCGTGCCGCTAAATAGTTTTACGCTAATTTGTTATTCTTTAAATTTTTAATAATTTTTGGGGAGCAAAGTTTTCGCTGGGGAAAATCTTAAATGAACCATGCCAGTGGGCACAGTTTTTTACGCTAATTTGTTCTGCGCCGAAAACGCTCACGCCGAATTTGTTGTTTTACCGCGCCGAAAGCGCCAGTGCCGAATTTGGTGTTACGCGCCGAATTTGTCGTTCCGTGTGGAAGGCGCATGCACCGAATTTGTTGTTCCGTGCCGAAGGCCCATGCCACTAAATATTTTTACGCTAATTTGTTATTTTTTAAAATTTGAATAAATTTTGGGAAACAAAGACTTCGGGGAGGAAAATAGGGACTGTGCCAATGTGCACAGGTTTTTTTCGCTAATTTGTTGTTCCGCGCCGAAGCCGCTCGCGCCGAATTTATTGTTGTACGCGAATTTGTTGTTCTGCGCCGAAGGCGTCGGTGTTAAATTTGTTGTTCCGTGTCGAATGCGCATGTGCCAAATTTGTTGTTCTGCGCCGAAGGCGCCCATGCCAAATGCACCCGTGCCGCTAAACATTTTTACGCTAATTTGTTGTTCTTTTAAATTTTAATTATTTTTTGGGGAATAAAGACTTCGCGGGAGAAATCTTAAATGAAACGAGCCCGCGGCACTGGTTTTTTACATCAATTTGTTGTTCCGCGTCGAAGGCGCCCGCATCGAATTTATTGTTCCTTGTCGAAGGCGCCTGCGTCGAATTTATTGTTCCTTGTCGAAGGCGCCTGCGTCGAATTTGTTGTTTCGCGCCAAAGGCATCCGTTCCGCTAAATATTTTTACACTAATTTAGTGTTTTTAAAATTTAATAATTTTTTGGGAAACAAAGATTTCGCGGAGGAAAATCTTAAATGAACCGTGCCCACGGGCACGGGTTATGACTAGGACAAGCTGACTATGACAAAATGGTTGATAGATGAACGGCTGAGATTTAATCTTGATAAATAAATGGTTGATATAAGATTTTGTGGAAATTTTTGAAGGGAAAAATATTTCCATCCAAAAAATTGAAAGTTTATGGGGAAATATAATTTTTTGGGGAATTAAAGTTTATGGGGGAGTAGAAGAGGCACACAATTAATACATTTGTGGAAAAATTTTTAACTTTCACTTAATGTTGCAGATCAAATGATTTCTCTCTCAAAGCGGGGCCCATCGTCTCTTTAACGTCTGGGGCAATAAGATAAGGATAATTTTATGCGCCGAAGGCGCCTGCTAAATGTTTTTACGCTAATTTGTTGTTTCGCGTCGAATTTATTGTTTCGCACCGAAGGCACCGGTGCAGCTAAATTTTATTTTTTAAAATTTTAATAAATTTTTAGGGAACAAAGATTTCGCGGGCACGGTTTTGTTCAGCTAAATTTTTGGGATACAAAAATTTGAAGGAGAACAAAAAATTTACACGTGCTCGCGTCGAATTTGTTGTTCTACGCTAATTTATTGTTCCGCGTCGAAGGGCCTACGCCGAAGCCGAAAGCGCTTGCATCGAATTTGTTGTTCCGTATCTAAGGCGCATGCGCCGAATTTGTTGTTCTATGTCGAAGGCGCCCGTAACGCTAAATATTTTTACGCTGATTTGTTATTGTTTAAATTTTAAAATTTTTTTAAGAAACAAAGATTTCGCGGAAAAAATCTTAAATGAACCGTGCCCGCGGGCACGGGTTATGTTTAGTCTATTATACATTTGACAACGTTTTTTGAATTCTAGGGCCGACTAGGACAAGATAAAGAGTGGCTGAGTTTTGATCTTTGGTAAATCAATGGTTGAGATTGGATTTTGTGAAAAGTTTAATGGGAAAACTTAAATTTTGGTGGGAAAAGTGTCTTGGGAACCAAAACTTTGAAATTAGAAGTGTTATGGGAAAGATTATGGAGAATAAATTTGGGGGAAAAGTGCATTGGAAACCTAAATTTTGAAATTAGAAATGCCTTGGGAAAGATTGTGGAGATCAAATTTGAGAGGAAAAGTGCTTTGGAAACTTATACTTTGAATTATAAGTACATTGGAAAAGATTGTAGAGAAGCATGATCCATTAAATTAAACAAAATAAAAAATTTAACGTAAAATAATTTAGCGGAACAACAAATTAGTCTAAAATACCCTTTGGTTTTTTGTTCCGCGCCCGTGCTGAATGCGTCCGCTAAAATTTTTTACGCTAATTTGTTGTTTCGCGCCGAAGGTGCGGCCGAATTTGTTGTTCCACGCCAAAGACACCTGCGCCGAATTTGTTGTTCCGCGCTGAAGGTGTCTGTGTCGTTAAATATTTTTACGCTATTTTGTTCTTTTAAATTTTGGCTGTGGAAATAATTTTTTGGGGAACAAAGATTTTATATGCGCATAATGTGTATTATCTGACATGAGCTAAGGTTTTATATGCTGTCACAAAAAACTTCGTCATCATATATATTTTTCGATGATCAGAACCGCTCATTTTGATCTTCATATTCTAAAAAAATTAAAACACCAAATATTAGAAGAACCTAATGAGTTTTGCTCGTTTATATACCTATTGCAAATTAATGGTTCTGTAAGAACACAACTTTTTACGATGGGTGGTTTAATGAGCAAAATCTCCTTTGATTAACATGATATTTGATGTTTTATGGTTTTAGAATTTGTAGATTGAACTGAATCGTTTTGATCAAGGTTTGAGGTCTCGGTTTCGGTCTCGGTATCGCTCTCTCGAAAATTTAGGTTTCGGTATCGGTATCGTCTGTTTCGGCGGTTTCGGAAGTGAGTTTCGGTTTGTCCATATCGGTAGTTTCAAAAAATGTAAGTTACATGTTACTAACAATATTAGTTACAATTTGTTACTAATAAGATAATGGTAAATTAATAAAGATAATTTGTAACTTATAACATAATTATGAATAATATTGGTTAAAAATATGATATTCACGTTAACCATTTAGCTAAAAACACTCTCGTTAGTTACAATATTGTAAACGTGTAAATAATGTGTAATATGTTTAGACAAATGTAGGGTGTGAATAGCGTGTCAATATCTCATTTTTGGGTTTTTTTTTTAGAATTTTTATTTGATTACGCATTCTTCTTTCGCAATCTTCGACCGATACTGAACGGTATCGGTCGGTATCAGCCGAAACTGATCGATACCGTTCAGTATCGGCCGATACCGAAACTGACCCCTAGTTTCGGTCTCGTTACCCACCGATACCGAAACGATACGGCCGATACCCAAGGGTATCGGCTGAAACCTCAAACCTTGGTTTCGATCGTTGGAAAAATATGGAACGGTCGACATTTCAAGGCTGCATATTAGGTGAGGCCTTTGATCATATCCTATGATACCCATCATATATATAAGAAAAATAGATATCATATGATATTTGAAAGAACTCTCATATATACTAATGTTTTATGTTCTCCTTCACAATAGGCAAAGTATAACCCATTTGACCATTTATACTAAATGAAGGAGATCGTGTCACGTCAGCATATAAGGGTGACGACCCTATGTCATATGATAACCATACACAGACATACATATGTATGTATGTATACATACATACATAATACATTCATATTTATACGGATTTTCATGTGTGCATGGCCTTACTAAGCACGTTGGTGCGACTGGCCACAAAAACTATATATATCTTTTTTTTGTTTTGGAATTTTGTGCACATTTTAAAACTTAAAATACAGAATTTGTGGTGAACCCTAGGTGATTTGATACTCGATCAAATCATTACAAAAAATTTTATTGTTCTAAATCTATTGAATTTTGTAATGGCTTGATCGAGAGTTAAAAAGCGCCAGGTTCACCTTAAATTTTGTATGTTGGGGTTTTAGAACATATATATATTAAAAAATTAAAAAGGTTTTGTGTGGCCGGCCTCATCGGAGAACTTTTGTGTGGCTGGACTCATTTGAAAATTACTTGAAAATTTTCTCTCTCACATTAATGGATGTGTTGTCAACGTAGGAATTGGCATACACTGGTAGTACAAAATACATTTAAATTTTTTTGGTATTGTACACTTTCTAAAATCCTAAAATGCCAAACTTAAATGAACCCTAAAGGGATTTGACCGTTGATCCGCTTATTACAAAAAGTTTTATTATGTTGAAACCATTGGATTTGTAATCGTTGTATAGATGGGTAAATAGGGATGGATGAACTTGTTTTTTGGTATATGGATCATTCAGGATTTGTAGATCATTCTCAAAAAATTTAAAAAAAACAATATATGTGTGCTACAACATAGGAATTTTCATGCGTTTTCAGGACATGCATATACACACATATATTATGAAAAATGGGCATCGGCTAGCCGATGGGGAAATTTATTCCTTGGCGTCAAACCCACAGCCCCATATTATGAAAAATGGGCATCAGCTAGCCGATGGGGATATTTATTCCTTGGTGTCAAACCCACAGCCCCTTAATTTTTTTCTTTGATTCGAGCTGTTTGTTTTGATTTTCATGTTCTAAAAATCAAAACATCTGATTTTCAAGTGAATTTAAGGAGTTTTGCTCGTTCATCCACTCGTTGCAAATTTAACGATGAAACAGAACTTTGTTCAACTGTTAGATGAACGATAAAAATCCCCAAGGTTCATTCGAAAATTAATAGTTTGGGGTATTAGAACATGAAAAACAACCTGAACGGATCCGATTGCCGAACAGGATCAGTGGAGGTGGTTGCATGAGCTAGCCAAGGAAAACCTCCGTGGCTAGTTGACCTCCATATTCCTCGTACATATACATACACACACATATACATACAGCTATGCACACACGCACTCGCACATATGAGATAAATGGGAATCAGCTGGCAGCTAACGGCCACACTCCTTTTTTGAATTTTTTTGATTTTTTTGTAAACATGATGGATAGTAAAAATCAAGTAAATCCAACACTATTTGGCTCTCAATCCACTTATTACAAATTCACCCGTTGCAGAACATAGAATTTTTTTACGACGAGTGTATCAAGGGTCAAATGTCATTGAGGTTCATCCATATTTGGGGTTTTGGGGATTTAGAAAGCGTACATCAAACTTTAAAAAATTCAAAAAAATTGGGGGCCGTGAGTGGGCCAAAGAGGATTTTTCCTCATTTTCCTTTTTGGCCCTCTAACCCCATATTACTATATATCTATTCTATAAAACACGATCTTTTTGAATCTTTGTCATACGTGGCAGTTTTGCCCCAATCATATTTTGGGTTATTGACTGAGACGCTGACTAGGATAATGGAAATAATAATTTTCCAAAAAAGGAGAAAATTAACAAATTAAAAGCACAAAAATTAATAGAAATACAATAATAACCAAACGTGGATTTGATAATTAAGCCATATAAATGATTGAAAAGAGTAGAATAAATGCCGATTAACAACTTTTTAAATTAATGTGGGAATCAAATGATACGAGTGAGTGAAATTAATCTGTCATTTCAAATGTCCCTTTGTCTATTAATCTTATCTATTAACCAACATGTTGATTAGCCATTTCAAATGTATAATATAATCGTGAAGCTACTGTCATTTTCTCCCGAATTTATTTTAAAAAAATAATATTATGTCAGGTTCCATAGAGAAGACGGTCTATTATACAATTAACGAATTTTTTTAGGAACTAAGCTTTTGACAGGGGAATATCCGCCCGCGCCGGAGGCGCCCGCGCCGAAGGTGCCCGCTAAAATTTTGTTCTTTTAAATTGTGAAGTGGAATATTATGTCCCAAAATTTTGGAGGTAAAAATAATTTTTGGTGAAACAAAGATTTTAAATGAACCGTGCCCGAGGGCACATGTTATGACTAGTATATATATAATAATGGTATCGGATGACATATGAGGCTTAGCCTTATATATGCTCTTCAAAACTCACATCTTTGTTATTTTCTGGAGGATTACACCAGTTCATTTTGATCTTCATATTCTAAAACCTTAAAACACTAAATACTAGGTGAACAAAGGGGTTTAGCATGTTCATCCATCCGTTGCAAAACTTCTTTGTTAAATTTGTGACCTATAGATGAATGGGCAAACCATTAGGTTCATCCCATTTTCGGTGTTTGGAGGTTTTAGAATATGTAGATCAAAATCAACGGTTCCGATACTCCAAAAAAATAGTTGAGAGTTTTGGAGGCGCATATGTGGTTGCGCCTCATATGTCATATAATACATATACATGCACACACAACACACATGTATGTGTGTATGTGTGAAAATAATGGATATCATATGACATATGATAGATCTAATATACACCCATGTGGCACATTGTACTTTACATAGTACAATGTATCATATGAGATTGTACTTTTTGCCCCACATGTACTATGTGAAGAACGTGCCACGTAGGCATATACGAGAGAGATCTCTTATGTCATGATCATATGTGGTTGTGGAGAAGTGTTCCTAAACCGACTCATTAGATAATTATTTAAGGAAATGCTTTAAAAATTATGCATTTTAATATGTTTTAATCATGCATTATGTGGTTACAAAATGAACGGTTTCTTAACAATACAACAAATGAACCACTTGATCAATTGTCAAAAAGTGTCTAAATTACATTGTTTTTTATGAACAATCATTTTGAAGCAGAGGGATTATGATAGACGAAATGGATCATACACAACGTAGCTTATGTGTCTTTAGGGCCGGTTTCTCATATTATCATCTAAGAAACCGCTTTTGATACACTCCACCGCAACCAATACAGCATAAGAGAGAGATCCCCAATCCCAAAATATGCGTGCAAGCATGCATTGTGCCCCCCGCCCCCACCCAAAACAAAAAAAAAATTTGAAAGTTTTTAACCCCCAGCAGATGGGCGGCCAAGTCGTCTGCATACTCCGCAACCCCGAGGACATCCAGCCAAGCATCATGTCCCTCGGCCACGAGTTCAGTCTCGTCGAAATCGTAGTCGGCGACGCTCACGATCTCTTGCTCTGTTCTTCCAAACGCGCGGATTTCGTGTTCGTCGACTGCGGGCTGCACGATCAAGAGATAGTTTTTGCAGCAGCGCAGTCTGTCACTACTGAGGGGCTGCGGTGGTCTGGTTGTCGGTTACAACGTGTTCTATAATTGCGAGAAGTTTTATGGAAATATTATTGGAAGAGTAGAACAAGGCAGAAGGGAAGAGGGATGAGAGAGAATTGAGCGAGTTAGCTGGGAGGGGAAGAGAGGACATAGAAACATGGTGGTTATGTTTTTAACCGGGTGTTTCTATTCATTTAATCTAATCCGATGGATGTGCTCGCGATGGACCATCGGCCGGTCCAACACACGAAGGAGCTAACCCCAACCCCTCCACGATAAATCGAAGTCCTCTGCCCAATAGTTTCGACAGATTTCTTCTCAACTTCTTCTATTAAGCCACACTTGTCATCAACAACAACCACCTCAACCACCTCTATCATATATTTTTTTTGTACAAGCCAAGTTTACATAAATAGATGATACACTCGCCCACCAGTCATCTTATCCGTGTTCCGCCCCTGGTCCTATGGTCCTATTGAGTGGATCAAATATACCAATTCTAATATACCCCAAATTAAGAAATGGTATGCATGCAAGCCAGGAACCATTTACCGTACTGTTGGTTATGGGATGTGCTTGAGTGTACTCGGATCCTATTAGGATCAAACATACGGACCTTATCTCCCCCAAAATCGGAAGAAGAAATTGTAAGCATGCATTTTAGGATGCATTTATCACATATTCGGGTATGCAACATCAAATTTGTAAAAGATGGGGGTATATGGACACAGCTGTATAAAATATTTTATATTTTTTAATATAAACACAACAAAAAAGGGGACATCGGACCATATAAATTTTATATACAATTTAGATGAGGTCACAATTTTTCCTCTTGTGCTATCATTTAAGCACTCAGGTTGTTCTTACTAAAGATTGTCGTCTATGTGACAATAGATTGCATCGATATGTTGCACGGCGTGTTTTTATTATGGGATTAATGTAGATCCAATGGATTAGGTGCAAGACACAAAAGGGTGGGCCCCAACGAGTACAAGCCCATGTGGGTGCTTATACTCTCCACTCTTTTTGTGTCTTGCCACCTGATCTATTGGATCAGGTGGCAGCTTCTCTACATTAAATCCTTTTATTATTATGTAGTGTATCAACGATTGATGTGATGTGCTTTATGCTTAATTCCAAGTGCTTTTTTTATTAAAAAAACATTTTCATCTCTTTGTTCTGTTGGCAGCTTTGCGAGTGGTGGTGAAGATGGATACGTGAGGTTGCATCATTTTGACGCTGATTACTTCAATATTAAGATATGAAGAGCCTCTTTTTCGCGTGAATTTCTTGTATTTAGTCGCAAGAGTTTGATTACTATGTACAAGATTTTTGTTGCAATAAGAACATTTTATATTTTGGGTATTATTATTATTTTGTTGCTCCTCTTTTCCTTTTTGTTTATTATTGTGTTCTCTCGCGGCTTCACATGACACTCGCTGGGTTTTTTTTGATTGTGGTTTTAGTTCAAATTTTGTAGCCAGTTAAGAGGTTGGAGCTTCAGTTGCACGGAAGATGAAGTTGCGGTGGTCGTTTCATCGGTTGGCAATTTTTTCACATTTGTGTTTTCGGTTTAAAGTTTTTCCTGAAATGAATTTGATGTGCATTGGTTGCTTGTAACTATCAAACTGGCATTTTTACCTGTGATACTTTCCAGAGAAAAAAAAATATGTATCCTATTTGCTTGCCGTCATCGTCAGCTGAATTTTTATATCGCAAAAATGTGGGTTTGGTTTGATATTGTGATCACTTTGGGTCGCAAGGTGTATTTTGTATGTTGGAATGGGATTATGTATGATGGCTATGAAGGAAATCTCTCTCGTTGGTTTTCATTATTAGGTTCTTTTAAAATCTCAAAACATTAAACATATATCGTACTTTATCTGTTTTGCTTGTTCATTCATTTGTTCCACTTCTAACAGCTTCACGGTAATATAATTTTGTGTAACAGTTGGATGTAATATAATTTTTGTAACGGTTAGATGAATGGGTTATATGAATGCATAGATTTTTTATTATTTGGAGATTTTGAACTTTGTTAGTTTTAAGAAAATAATGGAGATTGAATTTTATAATGGTAGCTAAAAATAGGTTCTCTTCTAAACTAACTGATCTATATATTCTTGTTTGAAAACCATAAAGGCAGAGATTTGTGTAATTTTAAGGAGACAAACCCACAACAGAACAATAAAAAAAAGCTAAGGAAACAATAAATAAAAGTTAAACAGTGCTTTTAATATAATAAAACCCTATAACTCATAAATATTATCACCATCAAAGAGTAAGTTACAAGGGTGTGGTGGTAAGTTGATTGGCAAAATCCACAAAGATTGTGGTTCTCTTGTTGAAGTGGTTTGTTGGGACATCCTTGTGTTGACAATGTGATTGTAAAAACGTCTCCATCAAAGAGTAAATTATAGGACACAAGTGGGTGGCTGCAAGTTGATTGGCAAAATCCACATGGTTTGTGGTCCTCTTGTTGAAAAGGTTTGTTGATTGGGAAATCCTTGTGTTGACAATGTGATTGCATAAGTCCTCTTGTATGGATGCAAGGTTATACAAGTCCTTAGGTTTGTTGAGGCAAATTTCTCTCGTTGGATAGAGGTGATGGTGGATGCTGGAGTATGTCGATAGACAACATGAACTAGGGTAAAAAATCTATGTGATTGCATTGCTTCTTTGTGCTTGCATATTGAGTTTAATTTACACTGTTATTTTTTGCTTGCACATACATTGAGGTTGTGTTGATTAAGATCCAAGTGGGATAACTCTCATTGAAAACTTATGTAGACTTAGAGAGAGAATTGTAATTCAACTATTATTTCATTTACATTATTCACCCCCAAAGTCTATTTGTCGTCTACAGGCGATTCTACAAAGTCATGTGTAGTGGATGTGAGCAGTGACTTCGTACGATATTGGTATCATATCTACGGATGGGACTACAAGTAACATAATGGGACTACAAGTAAGATAAGTAAGTGTATGCGAGGAAATAAATGTAACCGCTTACAATTATCGATATAAATAAAACATATAAACAAAACAATAAGAGTAATATCGCATAAACGAAGGCAAATCAGGGGGTGTAATATTCAAGTAAGATACATCAACAGGAGAAATATCATGTATGCTACATGATTAATATCAGGTAGGCTAAGTATGACAACATGGGTAATATCATGTAACTTAACTGCGGCAAAAAGGAGTAACATCATATAAGCTAAATATAGTAACATGAGTAACATCATATAAGCTAACCACACCATGAGTTATATTATATAAAAACAGGTAATATGACGATGTATGACATGATAATGATGAGACATACTAACAGTGTTTAATGACTATCTAGGTGGTCAGGTACTCCTATGCCTAGTGCCATGACTCATGCTTTACGGCACAACATGCACCATACGAACTAAACTGTGCTATGGGGCACTCACTTGGGTAGGATCTAATTAAATACAATAATAGAAACGGTCAGATGCAATGGTGGATCCATCGAAAAGATGACCAATTGAGTATAGTATGGGTGGAACCAGTCACTCCTTGCTCCCTCAATAACATGAGTTGCCCAATCCACTGTGCCTAAGGCAAGCCTTGATAGTTAATGTGATGTAAGTGAATATCAGTGCCCGATGTCAGGTACAGTGGATATAATAGCATGTCAAGTATGATACAATGTCAGGCATAATCTCTTATATAAAACACAAGGTTGTCCTACTAGGACAAAGAGGTTCATAGAGTAGTGGCCTAGATTTGGCCACCTCATCATGGTGGGTTCCACTTGGGGGTGGGTGTGGAGATGTGTTTGGATTGGGGTGCAAGTAAAAAAATAAAAAATTCCACACACCCCCTACCTTTCCATTAAATTGCGCAAAAAAATCCACTCCTTCCCCTTTTGTATTTAGGTCCTTTTGGCATCCGTATTTACGTGTTTGGTCCCTTTTAACCCCCGACGCTGTCGACACGCACACCCACACTTTCCGCTCCTTCCCAGGTTCGCGCGTAAACCGCTACCGTTTTCATGGAGAATTATTTTTGTTCCGTGCACAATGTGCATGGGAAATTTCTAGTATAAATATATTTGACGCAGTATCACAAGTAAGTATATACAGAGTGTCGTGTAAGAGAAATCAAACATCATCTTAATAACCAGAGTAATGCATATTTTAATTTGTGGGATTTTGGCATCATACATGTCATATATCAGGAGACAAATTCTCTATGTATAGCCCAAAGGCACATATTATGATATCAATCTCTGCAATCAAGAATCAGGCTCATGCTATTAGGCTCATGCTATTATGATATCATATCCAAATGAAGAATCCATTGGTTCTGCCGTGGCGATCAAATGCTAGCATGGACTAAGAATAAATTTCAGACTTGTGATCATTTTCCATTTATAATCATTTACGTATTCCTCTGTATATCCCACAGACCATCAATTTTCATGTCAGAGGTTAATCATTTTGATTTTCTCAGAACAACGTCATCGTAGGAAACAAGTTACCTTATATCATTTATCCAAGTTTTGCCTGCAAATCAGATGAGAGCAGGCGGAGCCCATGGATTAAGCTCACGTCAAGCCCACGGCCTAAAGGGCAATCCACACAACTCATGCCCAAAGAGGCAGTCGCAGACCTACAAGCCTAGAGAATATAGCATGTCAACCCACACGCCCCAAGAGGAGCAGTCACAAAGCCCACGGCCCAGAGAGCAATCGCACAACCCCGAAAGCTCAAGAACCAGTCACGCACAAACCAGAAGCCCAAAAGAGGGCTTCCACACAGACCCACGACCCAGCGAAAAGACCCAAGAGCCAACCCCACAACGAACCAGGCTCCAAAGAGAGGCAAACCAAGCCCATGAGGCTCGGAGCAACCCACATCGATTGCAACCCATGAGGCTAGGATGTATTGTTAATCGGGGTTGGGTTGCGAGTTTATTTTTTAAATGGATTGCATGCTTTAATTTTAGAGAATAATGTAGAAAATATGGCACCTGTTATGAACGAGAAACAGATTTGGAGAAGAGTTGAGGCTAGGAAACCCCTAGCCTCCTTTATATAGTATTCATAATGGGTACTCATGTGGGTGGATACCCAATAGGCCCAATGGGTCCTATTCATAACACTTCCCCTTATCCAACCAACGTGGTATACTCGACTTTATGAATACTGAATGATTCATTAGTACTACTGAGTATCTTAAGGGGTGGATACTTCTGGATCCAAGTTAAGGGTAACTGCATCGTTAAAAACCCTTAGCTATGGAAAACCCTGTGGGAAAAACCGATAGCGAAGGGAAAAGAGTACAGCACTCCATAACTTTCCCTGATTTGGGGATGTGTCGAGGGGTGGATACTTTTGGATCCAAAGTCAATGTGGTTGCCTCATTAAAACCTTGACTATGGAAAACCCTGTGGGAAAAACCACTAGCCAAGGAAAAAGAGTACAACTTTACAGTTGACTCCCCCTAATCTGATCAAGCTTCAGGCTTGCAGATCTCCTATATATCTATACATTTATCTCCTATGTGTCTATACATCCATCTCATCTGCAACATTCCGAAAGCAAAAGTAAAGTACAAGCATCACTCATCTATACAAGTTTCAATCATATAAGGCATTAGCAGAAACTAAAGGAGTGCTAGCAAACTTGGTAGACAGCTCCACGTCTCAATCGTCATTGTCTGCGAGGTACTTCAGGACCTGGCATTGTATGTTCTTGAGCTGCTCCTTGGGTGATGAGCTTCTCGGGATGGTGGAAGGATGTAGACTTGGAAGGATTCTGTGTAGATCTTCAGGAGGTGAACGTCCCTTTTATGCTATTCATCGCGATGATCTGTAACCTGCATATGCAAATACATTTAACATAGAGGATTTTTCCTCGACCCTTGGAGATAGCGCAGAAGCTACATATCTCTGGTCCAGTGGCGCGCTGGGGGGGCACTGCACTGTACCTGGCTAATAGCTATACTGCTAACGCTCAAAAGAGACGCATGCAGTTGGCCAGGTAGAAGAGTGTTTCAAAGACAATTAAGGTACTTCTGGACCATATATATTCTTCCCCTCTTCCAGCTAACGGAAAGGGGTCTTTTAATGTATATCCATACAACCAAATAGGTGTATTTGGTGGAGAATGAAATTAATGTTTCTTCATCAATCATCATTGTATGAAGTTTACATCTTCAGGATGATTAATTAACGTCATCTTCAGGATGATAGTTCATTTCCAGGATAATAGTTCATCTTCGGGATGATTGTTCATCTTCAGGATGATTAATGTTCTGTAAACCTAGAATTTATGCCTAGCTAGGGCTTTCATATCATATCATATCTGATAGATAGGCTTTAACAGATATTTCGGTAATTTCTCTTCAGGAGATCCGATAATATTTTGAGTTATTAAAATAATCTCAATTCTTTTAATTTGCTCTCTTAAGAACAATACTGTTTTAAGAGGTGCAAACAACAACCTTTTAGTATGAATCCTTTAAGGATCTTTGTCTAGGTTGTCTTTCCTTTAATCATATTATTAATATGTGTCCCAAAAAGAAAGGAAAGTAAAGAAAAAATTTGTACATGCAGTTGAAGAAATTTTATATCGGTGATGTTGTCACATCCAATAGCAACATCAACAAAAAATTCCCTTTTTTTCCATTCGTTGGGTTACGCCTTGACATAAACCAGTCGATGCATCAGATTCATCTTGTAAGTGAGTTCAGCTCATCTTACTTGATTACTTCCTGGTTTGAGCGATTTATACCTCTAAAAACTATAGCAAATTAAAATGCTATAGCTAACGATTTTATTTTAATTCCCCTTCAATACTCAGTTATCCCACAGGATTTGGTATCATTTTTGATACCAGGACTTCAGGTCCAACACCTCATATTTCATAAGTGAGTCCAGCTCACCTTATTATTGCCTCATTCCACATTATTATAATTTGGCCAAATCTCTATCTTTGCTTCAGGCAAAGCAGAGTTGTGGAAACGATATTTTATATTTAACTGGCAAAATGAAATATGAGAGAATTTGTCGACAAAAGGTGTTCTTTCTTGTCCAAAACTCACCCCGTACGTACTATAATCATTTGATTTCTCCCAGAGGTGTCTCCTTCACGACGCGTTGAAGAAGTGAAGGTTCTGGGACGGGTAAAGAATATGGACAGATCCAGAATTGGTCCTTAGCAACCAAGTTGCAATAAGGTTCTGGATTTGAGCTCACTTTCCTGTGGTGGTATTGTTTTTTCGGTCTCCAGGAGTAGATCTCTCTTTTTGGAGCCTAGTGGTATGTCCTCTCATCCATTGAGGATATCCACTTCTGCTACTGGTGGATTGCATCCAATATATTTGGTATGTCAATCCTAGCTGGATTTTTAGTAGCAGGGATGTGAAAGTTATGACAATATCTATATTGTAAGTAACTATGTCTGATAACTGTTTTAACAGTTTCATAAGTGTGTATCTTCAGGATCTCATCACAATTCATGATAACCAGATCATAGGTATTAATGATTTAAATGGTCATTTGAGCTTTATGCTCATGGATGATTGTAGTATTTCTGTTGAAATTGATGCTGGGACATTAAAGTTGTGAGGGATCTTCAGGATCTCATCAAATCTTTAAAATAGGGACATCAATGCACGTCTTAGGAGAAGTGAATTTAAATGCTTCCCCTGTTCAGAGTGCTTAGACTCTATTTATCTGGGATATTTACTTCCAATAAATAGTTCTGTATTTTGATGGTCTATAGTGGTGATATGGGGGTGTCTACTCATCATGGCACAATCTATAAGATGTGCTCTAAACGCTTCCCCCGTCAGGGGTTTTCGGAAACTGTTTATATGAGGTGATCAGACTCATATAAATAGGTTCTAAGGATGTGTTTTGATGGTTTACAATGTAATTGCATGTTCACATGTGGTCACCTACAACTGGATTTTTAATGGATAAGAAATCCATTTAAATCATTTTAATGATTTATCTTACCCATATTTGGGTGTGAACACAAGCTTCAGGGTGTTCGTTATTTTTCCAGTTGTAAAACATTTAAATTTTCCAGTGTTATCCAAAGTTACCACCATAAAAGAATGTGGTTGGATAATGACCATTTATTTAGAGGATATATTGATGAGTACACCAAGGGTACATCATCAGTCCGGTTAAGGGAGTGGACGAAGCCTATTTATATCCCTTAAATACTCTCAAGAGACCTAAAGGTCTTCATTATCTTTAATGATGATATTATATCATCTTAAATTCATTTGAGGAAGTGGGGAGAGTCAATGTCCATGTGAATGGAGATGATCTCATTATCATTTTTCCCTTTTGAATAGGACAATGAAAATTTCACCCTTTTTTTGAAGAATCTTCAGGTTCGTCTGGTTGATGATGTCTTGCATCATCACTCCAGGGTGATATCGATCCAAAGTTGGTCGATTCTGGACACTTCTGGTGTTCCAAAATAATTCCTCTTTTGAATTTATGTGGCACTTTTGAAAAGTCCATTAAAATGCTCAAGTTAATTTTGTCCGGTAATAGTTGAATTGTGTTCAAACTGTGAAGGATTACATCTTCACTTTGACTATTGTGCGGATCATTTTGGGACAAAGCTTCAGGCTTCATTTATTTCTTGAGTCATTATGGATTTCGTTTTGACGAATATCCTTTTTGAAACTGTATAAGTTTCAGAGAGTATATGTCGTCCTCATTTTTTTTTATTTTTTTTGGGGTATTCAAGATAGCAAAACATACGTAGTAAAATAAAATGTATTAAGACTACAAGAGAATAATACTGATGATAAGTCAACAAGTGACATAGTGTGATGTGTGCTCTTGAAAACATACAACAATAATTATGCTCATTTAAGACTTATGTTATGATAATAGATTTGATTTCAAAGTTTATTTGTCCTCGGGGAGTAGCTAAATATACATAAGGTCAATTAGACTTTCGTCGTTTGACTAGATATGTATGTATTTTTATATGGCAAAAGTTAATGCACATTCATGTTTGCAAAAACATTATGGCTCTTATCAGAACTTCCGGTCTAATTTTGGCTTGCAATTTCTTACTCCATGTCGAGGTATATCGTATCTTCCCTTTCCCATTTAATCCAAGACTTCCCCTGTTTTGAATTTTCCTTATTTTTATTTCAGGTCATGTTTGATCCTGAACTTCCCCTGATTTCAATATTCCTTATTTATAAAGGACAATGAAAATTAGTCTTGCTAAGGAGACATAAGCAGGGGTTTGAGCAAATTATTTATACTTCCACTTTTCTAATTAATAAGGGACTTTTAAAAAGTCTATTTGAATACTCGAGTATAGCTTCAGGCCTTTTACTTGAGTCGTTCTAATTTTATGTGGATAGTTTACCATGCTCAGAGGGGAACAAATACGTGGGTGCGTAATATATTTCTCACTTATTCATTAAGCAACGACTTCAGGCGTATGCTTATATTCAAGGCTAGAAAAAATCTTTCCTTGTAAAATAAATGAGAGTACTCTTTTAAAGAGTTTAGCGGTATTATGGAAAACTTCTGGTGTCCATATTGGATTATATCGATCATGGATCTTATATATCTGTTTACCGCAAAGTGTGCATCTTTTATAAAGATAGCAATTATAACTTTCGCATAAACCATCGTATTTATTTTATTAGGGAGAGAGAATGTTGATTTTTGATTTGATTTTGAACTTCAGGTTCATTTTGTCAAAATGGATATGATATTAAACTTTTTGAAAACATTATTGTCTTATTGTCATGAATATCGTCATATCATGATCCCATCATACATATAATGTAAAACTTTTTAAACTAAAGATTATGTTCAATTGAAATGAAACAAGTATGATGTACACATGCTATTTATATGTTGCAGGCATTTTTAAAAAAAAACTTATCGCAGGTATATAGTCTAGCAATAGGCGTTGAACTATATTAAAGTGATTTTAGCATGCTTTTTGACAGTTTCATTGTAACATTAACATGGTATTAAAATAATTAACATCCATGCAATTAATGCATATGCAATGAAAACTAAAATGACTTAGGACTATGGGGATCAGCCAGCCGAAACCGAAATAAAAAGAAGTACAGTCCGAAGTTACATCAAAAATAGCATGAAAGAATAAAATACAACTCGGGAACTTCAGAGAGAAGCCCCTATCTTCATTGTGCGTACGCCTTCAGCTCCTTTTTGGTGTCCTTCGGTCTTCTTTTTACATTTATATCCTCACTTACAAATTTCTCTCAAAAAAAGAAAAATTGCAGGAAATTAAAAAGGTGTCGAAAACCTGGCTGATCCCTAAAAACATAGCCTAATTTGCACATCCACGCAGATAATATATTGGAAACATACAACCACGCAGATAATCAATCACAGGCATGTAAAGATTAATTTAAATAATCTAAATTGTGAAGTGCAAAAATTTATTTTGAAAAACTTTTACCTTTGATCCATATTTTAATGTTTTGTTTACCGCTTTAAAAACCCTTTAAATTTTCTTTTAATTATTTTGGGCTTTTTAGGGCCAAAAATAAAAGAAGAAAATTTATTTATGTAAATGGGCTAATTTTCTGGCCTTTTGGGCCATGAAAACAACCCATTAGGGTTAATTTGGGCCTCTCCGAAAAATTGGCCCGTTTAGTGTTAGGGTTTCGGAAACCCTGGGGGGCCCGCGGCGTGTCGCCGCAACGGCTAGCCGCGCAGGACGCGGCCGCCGTGGCGGCGACGGGCCGCGGCTGCGGGCTGCGGCCGCCGCAGCAGCTGGCCGCGACCTGAGGCCGCGGCACAGGGCCGCGGCGTGCGATTTCCGCCGGCAGCGCTAGAGACGCGCCGCCGTTCCGCCCTACGGGCGTGCGGATTTTTGGATCAAAGGCGTGGGGGGTAAAAAACGGATTTTTCAACTATTTAGATCGCTAAAACAGATTTTTATTGTTTTTAGGCATGCAGATCTAATAAAAAATTGAATTTTACCGTGTTTATAAACTTTTTGATCCTAAAACATGCAGATCTAATGAGAAAAGCAAGTTTAGATCTAAAAAGTTTTGATTTTTACCTCTAGATTCGACCAGGAATCTAGGCGACGGTTGGTAAAGGATGCCCTTTTCGCTCCCCGTTGAGAAGATTACGATCTTCTTGAATCTGAGCGATTGATGGATCTCCTTCCCCGCGAGCCGCCGTCTCCTCCAACGAGCGTGATCGTGCTGATAACGTGTTATGAACGAGAAACAGATTTGGAGAAGGGTGAGGCTAGGAAACCCCTAGCCTCCTTTATATAGTATTCATAATGGGTACTCATGTGGGTGGATACCCAATAGGCCCAATGGGTCCTATTCATAACAACACCTGAATTTTAAATGGGTTTTGAGCTAAAAATGAGATCGGAAAGTTACGAAAAAAATACTGAAAATCACCAAAAATGTATATAAAAATTTATTTGTAATTTTAAATATTCTTAGGGCTTAAAAACTTGTGAGGATCGGTGATGGGTGTTACAAGGGATGTAAATTGTTTGGACACCGATCGAATGTAAGTTTTACTGAATTAGTTTTTAAAATTAATTATCTATGCAAATACTGTTTTTTGCGAAAAAATTCAGTAGTAGTATTATTAAAATGGATACGGATATAAATTGAACATATCTTTTTTTTGTAAGTGATACTTCGTTTGTAACAGATATATGGATTAACTGGAATAAAAATATGTCACCGGATTTCGGCTTACTATTAAAAACATGTCATCAGAATTCAGATAATTAAGGGGCAAATACATGTACATTTTTGATTATGATCAGATTATTCAAGTTAATGTAAATGTGTGAGAGCACTCCCATTGGTGGCCGAATTTGGGATTAAATGAAGGGCTTACTCATAGGTGGAGGGGGTGTTTGCAAAAAGGAGGACATAGAGGGCTAATATTGGCTTAAAATTTTATGCCCTGGTTTAGCCCCTCTTTCAGCCGCTGAGTCAGCACGCAAAGTATTATCAGACTTTTGGTTGTTACACGCCAGACGCCGGTGGCGGGTCTTTTTTTTTTTAAATTCTTCCATAATCAGACGTCAGGTGATTAGGCACTAGACGCTTGATCATGGAAGGATTAATTGTAAAAACTAAAGATCTAGACATGCGTTCTAGCCAAATAACACAGATCTAGATATATAACATGCAGAATCTTAAATCATTGCATACTCTAATTTAGCGGAAGCGTACCTAAGTCCATCGCTAATAATCTGAAAGATCCTGACGATAGCGCAGCGGACGATCTTCCAGAATAGCACGAATCAACCGGTTGGAGAATTTCTTTAGCCTTCTCCCGGTTTCTCTCCTAGCGACGTGACGTAGAAAAGACGGCTCAACTTTGTTCGTATATTCCGGGGACCATGACTGCTAATATTTATAGGCTAGCCTCCATAGCCCTAGGGTTTCCAAATTGGCCCATCACCGAGTTGAAGCCCAATAGTCTCTACACATAAAGGCCCCACAACCTGTTTAACTCATTTAGCCCATTTAATTAATTAAAACCAGATCACTAATATATTGGGCTTAATATGACATCGTAGCACTTATATAATTATTTACCGCATATTAGCCCAACGTTGGATTAAGATCCAACTTGTTGGATAAGTTCCAACAATCTCCAACTTGGGCTATATGCAAAACTTTATAATTATATTTCATAGTGCATACAACCAAATAAGATCTTAACTTACTGTCATTTCTTTAACGAGTCAAAAAACCAATCCGGTCCATCAATTATATTAGCAAGGGATCAAGGAGATCTTCGCCGCAGCAATTGCAGCTCGACCTATCAGTGGTCACCGTGCTAATACAAAAGAATGACATGGATTATGAAGTGGATTTGTAGCATGGAAATTACATGTAATGTGATTTAACATGTCTATTTCCAACTGATCCTCCTTAACCTTAGTGAGATCATAAACAAACCAAAATCGGAGTGATGCCGAACTGAAACCAAAAACTTTATTTCTGATCAGAAAATAACCTCAAGCTTAAGCTGGAGACTTAATTTTGTCTATATATGAGCACCCAAAAAAGAAGAAACTCCCACAAAACTGAATGTTCTTAATGAAATGACATCCATATGAGCAGCTAGCTCATAAAACCTTTTGAACGACATTTCCTTACCATAACGGATCCGTAATTATATGGTTTGTTCCGATGTGCTCATTAGACAATTATACACTCCTATTGTTAATCAACAATCTAGGAACTTGATCTCTGAATATCTAAACTTTGTCGAGTTCCTGTTGTTGCTGGAATATAAAACTGCAGACTTCATTGTCACTAAATAAACTGTGTGGTGTTTCAACACCATCCCTAATTTGCAGCATAGTGACAAAATACGCAGATATATTTCATGATTTGGATGTCACATAATATGATATGAAACCTAAAGCCATGTCAGAATAGACTATATAAAGGGGGACTATTTAAATCTCTTCTAGTAGATGGCGCCTAATATAGATTTTCATATATTCTTTGCATCCAATAAATGATCAGAGTCAGTATACCAAAATGATCTCAAACCTTTTTGACTACTGATCCTTGAACATGTAACCCTTTTGTTCTCCATAAATACCGTAAGACACATTTGGCTGCTGTCAAATGGTCAATTCCTGAACTTAACAATCTGCCCAACACACCTATAATATATGTAATAACCAAATGCATATAAAACTGAGCATACTTTAGACTCCCTATTGGTAAGATATAGGAAATCTTCTGAAGATTATTCTTAGGGCAATCATTGAGACTAAAATTGTCTCCCACAGAACTTAGCATTCATTATCACATAGATATTATATAAATTACATGCTCCCACAGAACTTAGATAACATCATTAAATATCATCTCAAAACCGAATGATGTGATCACTTAATAAAATTTAATATATCAGTAACGATATTGAAATGCTCTACTAATTCCATTATAAACCTTATAGAGTCTTTCATGAAAACCGAATAAAAGTCTCTTTATAATCAATGCATTCTTTTCCGTATAAAGTCTTTGAGTGATAGGCTTTAAATCTTTCTTAATAACATTTTGAATTCCTTTTGATTATAAAAAGACTATTTACAATCAATAGGGTTCAAACCTTATGGCAATGAGAAAAGATTTTAAGTATCATTCAAAGACTTTCTTAATTAATGCATTAATCTATTTTAGAGATGTAAAATTTTTTTGACTTGATGTAAGTCGAACTTCCATCATCATAATGTCATCAGTAAACTTGTCATCTCTTTAATGCATTATCCTGAATGGTAATTAGTTACTTGAGGTGCTAGAGTTTGTTATTATGAACAATTTCTCGAACAGGAGGAATTGCAACATTATCTTGAATTTATTGTGTGTTGAACAATGTCAGGAATACCATCCTGAACAATGACAACAACACCTGTGGGAATATAATCCTCTTCAAGAATAATGTCACTAACTAAATTTCCCCCCTCAAACTCAGCATCCTCAAATAGGTGTGCATTTCCTAATTCGTAAACTAACTTAATAGTGGGATTATGTAAAATCATACAGAATAATATCAACTTTAAAACTATTCAACAAAACTAGAAAATCATTAGCATTATGTCACATTTCTTTATTAGGCTTATAAAGCCTTACCTTAGTTGGACATCTCCAAACATGCAAATGATTCATTTGTTGAAGCTTTATTAAGGATATAATCTGCAATTAAAATATAACCGAATTCTAAACTGTTAATTCTTTCATTACAACACATGTACTTAAATGCATGAATTCTATAGATGAAGCTACATTTCCAAATAAATGAAGATTATAATGATCTTTTAAGGGACTAGAATAAACTAATTTTGAATCAAGACACCAAATTTTCCATTCATAATTGAACACTTATTACCAAATTTGTTCAAAAATAGAAATGGAAATCCAAATTCCGTTAAAAACGGTGCATAATAGTCTCATAAAATTCAAATACAATCTAGCCTTTAAAAGAATTAATCTAAATTTAATTTGCTTCTACTGAAACCATCTTGCTATTGCCCATATCGATGTATCTTTCACCATCATTTGGCTCTTGGCATCTTAGGCAATCCTGCATAGACACAATGATGTGAATGGTTATACCAAAATCTTTCCATCACGTGTCTATAAGTACCAAAGGTTGCATGAAAAGAAATTAACTTAGAATCAAACCAAATTAAAGAAACATACCCTTTTTAGCACGCCAAGCGTGATAATTTGAGCAATTCTTCTTTACATGCCCTTCAGCTCCACAGAAGAAACAACCATGACCTTCTGAACTTTTCAGTTCCCTTTGTTGATTCTTTTGAGAAGCTGTATTTGCAGCTTCAGTATCCTTCTTCCTCTTGTTGAAGGTGGATGTGAGGAGAGGGCTTTCTGTCATTTCTTGCTCAGGCCTTTCATCTTCCTTTACACAGTTTGAGATGAGCTCATCCAGAGACCAAGTCTCATCCTTCAGATTGTTGCTCATCTTAAACTGGTTAAACTGAGATGGAAGAGATATCAAAACAAAATGCACTAGCAAAGCCTCAGAGAGGTCTATCTCAAGTGCTTTCAACCTTGAAGCAATATTAGACATCTTCAATATGTGCTCTCTGATGTTTCCTTTACATTCATATTTCATTGAAGATAAGTTTGTCAAGAGTGTGCTAATCTCACTCTTTTCATTCTTGACAAACTTCTTTTCAAGCTCAATAATGAACCATTTAGCTGTGGAAATTTTCTCTGAAAGAGAACCCCTGAGATATTCTGGAATGGCATTCTTTATAAGCATTAGGCACATGCGATTTGATCTCTTCCGCTCCTCCATCTCTCTCTGTTCAACAGAGGTACTCTCATCAGTGAGTGGTGGAGGACTATGAGTCCTCAATGCCAGATCAAGATCCATGACTCCGATGATTATCAAAAGATTCTCCTTCCATGACTTGAAGTTAGTGCCATTAAGTACTGGAATAGATTTGAGGTTGGCAGAAAAATTTTCAGGAATAATAGCTGAAAAAGAGAACAAGAAAACAATTTTAACATGTTCATATGAGTATTAAACAAAGCAACACCAAATTCAAATTAATGTTATTTTCCCATCTCAAGACATCCCCCACTAGTCCAATATTTATCTTTGGATAATCTATTGACTAGTCACTGACATCTTGTTGTAGCAATCAGACAATGACAATAATAACATGCCAAAAATAAAACTTCCTTTGGGCCGAATTAAATTTGCATGCATTGAACTCACTAATCATCACCTTGTCGATTGCCACATGTGCGCATGAAATGGTATAGAACGGTAATCTTTCTTTGGGCCGATTTAGCGTTCTTGCGCAAATCATATGCACAAAAATCCTTTTTATATTAATTAAATGAAATAATGCAAAACAACAGAGCCCACTTTGGCGAGATGATGATTGCACGAAGTCATCTCAAAAATATATACCTTTGCACAATTTGAATCTAAGTCGCAATTTTAATACATTAACTTATACTTTAAGTGGAGATATTCAAGTCCACTTTTATTCAAAATCAAATTTAAGGCAACCAAAATTTTCATACAAAAGTATGTATTTAACTGTTTATATTTCGAGATTAGAACTAATCTTCACAAGAAAACACACTATGGTGAGTTGATGATCCAATTAATTTATTTTTGAAATATATAATTAATTGTGTCAAAAATTGAATTTGAAACTAAACTGAATTGAACACAAAATGATTATATTAAATGGAAATATATACAAATGTTATGAATAGGACCCATTGGGCCTATTGGGTATCCACCCACATGAGTACCCATTATGAATACTATATAAAGGAGGCTAGGGGTTTCCTAGCCTCAACCCTTCTCCAAATCTGTTTCTCGTTCATAACACGTTATCAGCACGATCACGCTCGTAGGAGGAGACGGCGGCTCGCGGGGAAGGAGATCCATCAATCGCTCAGATTCAAGAAGATCGTAATCTTCTCAACTAGGAGCGAAAAGGGCATCCTTCACCAACCGTCGACTAGATTCCTTTGTCGAATCTAGAGGTAAAAATCAAAACTTTTTAGATCTAAACTTGCTTTTCACGTTAGATCTGCATGTTTTAGGATCAAAAAGTTTAAAAACACGGTAAAAATCACATTTTTTAGATCTGCATGCCTAAAAACAATAAAAATCTGTTTTTTAGCGATCTAAATCCTTGAAAACTCCGGTTTTTACCCCCCTTTGATCCAAAATCTCCACACGCCGTAAGGCGAAACGGCGGCGCCTCACAAGCGCCGCCGGCGGCAAATAAACGCCGTGGCCATAGGCCGCGGCGGCCGCGGACTGCAGCCGCGGCCCCAGGCCGCGGCCCCCGTGCCGTGGCCTGCATGCCGCGGCCCGCAGCCGCCACGGCTGCCGCGTTCTGCGCGGCCAGCTTAAACGGGCCAATTTCTCGGGAGGCGCCCAAATTAACCCTAATGGGTTGTTTTCATGGCCCAAAAGGCCAGAAAATTAGCCCATTTACATAAATAATTTTTCTTCTTTTATTTTTGGCCCTAAAAAGCCCAAAATAATTAAAAGAAAATTTAAAGGGTTTTAAAGCGGTAAACAAAACATTAAAATATGGATCAAAGGTAAAAGTTTTTCAAAATAAATTTTTGCACGTCACAATTTAGATTATTTAAATTAATCTTTACATGCCTGTGATTGATTATCTGCGTGGTTGTATGTTTCCAATATATTATCTACGTGGATGTGCAAATTAGGCTATGTTTTTAGGGATCAACCAGGTTTCCGACACCTTTTAATTTCCTGCAATTTTTATTTTTTTGAGAGAAATTTGTAAGTGAGGATATAAATGTAAAAAGAAGACCGAAGGACACCAAAAAGGAGCTGAAGGCATACGCACAATGAAGATAGGGGCTTCTCTCTGAAGTTCCCGAGTTGTATTTTATTCTTTCATGCTATTTTTGATGTAACTTCGGACTGTACTTCTTTTTATTTCGGTTTCGGCTGGCTGATCCCCATAGTCCTAAGTCATTTTCGTTTTCATTGCTTATGCATTAATTGCGTGGATGTTAATTATTTTAATACCATGTTAATGTTACAATGAAACTGTCAAAAAAAACATGCCAAAATCACTTTGATATAGTTTAACGCCTATTGCTAGACTATATACCTGCGATAAGATTTTTTTAAAATGCCTGCAGCATATAAATAGCATGTGTACATCATACTTGTTTCAATTCAATTGAACATAATCTTTAGTTTAAAAAGCTTTACATTATATGTATGATGGGCTCATGATATGACGATATTTATGACAATAAGACAATAATGATTTCAAAAAAGTTTAATATCATATCCACTTTGACAAAATGAACCCGAAGTTCAAAATCAAATCAAAAATCAACACTCTCTCTCCCTAATAAAATAAATACGATGGTTTATGCGAAAATTATAATTGCTATCTTTATAAAAGATGCACACTTTGCGGTAAACAGATATATAAGATCTATGATCTATATAATCCAATATGGACACCAGAAGTTTTCCATAATACCGCTAAACTCCTTAAAAGAGTACTCTCCTTTATTTTTACAAGGAAAGAGTTTTTTCTAGCCTTGAATATAAGCATACGCCTGAAGTCGTGGCTTAATGAATAAGTGAGAAATATATTACGCACCCACGTATTTGTTCCCCTCTGAGCATGGTAAACTATCCACATAAAATTTGAACGACTCAAGTAAAAGGCCTGAAGCTATACTCGAGCATTCAAATAGACTTTTTAAAAGTCCCTTATTAATTAGATAAGTGGAAGTATAAATAATTTGCTCAAACCCCTGCTTATGTCTCCTTAGCAAGACTAATTTTCATTGTCCTTTATAAATAAGGAATATTGAAATCAGGGGAAGTTCAGGATCAAACATGACCTTAAATAAAAATAAGGAAAACTCAAAACAGGGGAAGTCTTGGATTAAATGGGAAAGGGAAGATACGATATACCTCGACATGGAGTAAGCAATTGCAAGCCAAAATCAGACCGGAAGTTCTGATAAGAGCCATAATGTTTTTGCAAACATGAATGTGCATTAACTAATGCCATATAAAAATACATACATATTTAGTCAAAACGACGAAAGTCTAATTAACCTTATGTATATTTTGCTACTCCCCGAGGACAAATAAACTTTGAAATCAAAAATAATTTGTTGTCATAACATAAGTCTTAATGAGCATAATTATTGTTGTATGTTTTCAAGAGCACACATCACACTATGTCACTTGTTGACTTATCATCAGTATTATTCTCTTGTAGTTTTAATACATTTTATTTTACTGCGTATGTTTTGCTATCTTGAATACCCCTAAAAAATAAAATGAGGATGCCATATACTCTCTGAAACTTATACAGTTTCAAAAAGGATATTCGTCAAAACGAAATCCCTAATGACTCAAGAAATAAATGAAGCCTGAAGCTTTGTCCCACAATGATCCGCACAATAGTCAAAGTGAAGATGTAATCCTTCACAGTTTGAACACAGTTCAACTATTACCGGACAAAATTAACTTGAGCATTTTAATGGACTTTTCAAAAGTGCCACATAAATTCAAAAGAGGAATTATTTTGGAACACCAGAAGTGTCCAGAATCGACCAAATTTTGGATCGATATCACCCTGGATTGATGATGCAAGACATCATCAACCAGACGAACCCGAAGAGTCTTCAAAAAAGGGTGAAACTTTCATTGTCCTATTCAAAAGGGAAAAATGATAATGAGATCATCTCCATTCACATGGACATTGACTCTCCCCACTTCCTCAAATGAATTTAAGATGATATACTATCATCATTAAAGATAATGAAGACCTTTAGGCCTCTTGAGAGTATTTAAGGGATATAAATAGGCTTCGTCCACTCCCTTAACCAGACTGATGATGTACCCTTCGTGTACTCATCAATATATCCTCTAAATAAATGGTCATTATCCAACCACATTCTTTTATAAAATGGTGGTAACTTTGGATAACACTGGGAAATTTAAATGCTTTACAGCTGGAAAAATAACGAACACCCTGAAGCTTGTGTTCACACCCAAATATGGGTAAGATAAATCATTAAAATGATTTAAATGGATTTCTTATCCATTAAAAATCCAGTTGTAGGTGACCACATGGGAACATGCAATTACATTGCAAACCATCAAAACGCATCCTTAGAACCTATTTATATGAGTCTGGTCACCTCATATAAACAGTTTTCGAAAACCCCTGACGGGGGAAGCGTTTAGAGCACATCTTATAGATTGTGTCATGATGAGTAGACACCCCCATATCACCACTATATACCATCAAAATGCAGAACTATTTATAGGAAGTAAATATCCCAGATAAATAGAGTTTGAGCACTCTGAACAGGGGAAGCATTTAAATTCACTTCTCCTAAGACGTGCATCGATGACCCTATTTTAAAGATTTGATGAGATCCTGAAGATCCCTCACAACTTTAATGTCCCAGAATCAGTTTCAACAGAAATACTACAATCATCCATGAGCCTGAAGCTCAAATGACCATTTAAATCATTAATACATATGATCTGGTTATCATGAATTGTGATGAGATCCTGAAGATCCACACTTATGAAACTGTTAAAACAGTTATCAGACATAGTTACTGACAATATAGATATTGTCATAACTTTCACATCCCTGCTACTAAAAATCCAGCTAGGATTGACATACCAAATATATTGGATGCAATCCACCAGTAGCAGAAGTGGATATCCTCAATGGATGAGAGGACATACCACTAGGCTCCAAAAGAGAGATCTACTCCTGGAGACCGAAAAAACAATACCACCACAGGAAAGTGAGCTCAAATCCAGAACCTTATTGCAACTTGGTTGCTAAGGACTAATTCTGGATCTGTCCATATTCTTTACCCGTCCCAAAACCTTCACCTCTTTAACGCGTCATGAAGGAGACACCTCTGGGAGAAATCAAATGATTATAGTACGTACGGGGTGAGTTTTGGACAAGAAAGAACACATTTTGTCGACAAATTCTCTCATATTTCACTTTGCCAGTTAAATATAAAATATCGTTTACACAACTCTGCTTTGCCTGAAGCAAAGATAGAGATTTGGCCAAATTATAATAATGTGGAATGAGGCAATAATAAGGTGAGCTGGACTCACTTATGAAATATGAGGTGTTGGACCTGAAGTCCTGGTATCAAAAATGATATCAAATCATGTGGGATAACTGAGTATTGAAGGAGAATTAAAATAAAATCGTTAGCTATAAGCATTTTAATTTGCTATAGTTTTAGAGGTATAAATCGCTCAAACCAGTAAGTAATCAAGTAAGATGAGCTGAACCCACTTACAAGATGAATCTGATTGCATCGACTGGTTTATGTCAAGGTGTAACCCAACGAATGGCAAAAAGAGGGAATTTTTTGGTTGATGTTGCTATTGGATGTGACAACATCACCGATATAAAATGTCTTCAACTGCATGTACAAATTTTTTCTTTACTTTCCTTTCTTTTTGGGACACATATTAATAATATGATTAAAGGAAAGACAACTAGACAAAGATCCTTAAAGGACTCATACTAAAAGGTTGTTGTTTGCACCTCTTAAAAACAGTATTGTTCTTAAGAGAGCAAATTAAAAGAATTGAGATTTTTTAATAACTCAAAATATTATCGGATCTCCTGAAGAGAAATTACCGAAATATCTGTTAAAGCCTATCTATCAGATATGATATGATATGAAAGCCCTAGCTAGGCATAAATTCTAGGCTTACAGAACATTAACCATCCTGAAGATGAACAATCATCCCGAAGATGAACTATTATCCTGGAAATGAACTATCATCCTGAAGATGACGTTAATTAATCATCCCGAAGATGTAAACTTCATACAATGATGATTGATGAAGAAACATTAATTTCATTCTCAACCAAATACACCTATTTGGTTGTATGGATATTCATTAAAAGACCTCTTTCCGTTAGCTGGAAGAGGGGAAGAATATATATGGTCCAGAAGTATCTTAAGTGTCTTTGAAACACTCTTCTACCTGGCCAACTGCATGCTTCTCTTTTGAGCGTTAGCAGTATAGCTATTAGCCAGGTACAGTGCAGTGCCCCCAGCGCGCCACTGGACCCGAGATATGTAGCTTCTGCGCTATCTCCAAGGGTCGAGGAAAAATCCTCTATGTTAAATGTATTTGCATATGCAGGTTACAGATCATCGCGATGAATGGCATAAACGGGACGTCCACCTCCTGAAGATCTACACAGAATCCTTCCAAGTCTACATCCTTCCACCATCCCGAGAAGCTCATCACCCAAGGAGTAGCTCAAGAACATACAATGCCAGGTCCTGAAGTACCTCACAGACAATGACGATTGAGACATGGAGCTGTCTACCAAGTTTGCTAGCACTCTTTTAGTTTCTGCTAATGCCTTATATGAGTGAAACTTGTATAGATGAGTGATGCTTGTACTTTACTTTTGCTTTCGGAATGTTGCTGATGAGATGGATGTATAGATACATAGGAGATAAATGTATAGATATATAGGAGATCTGCAAGCCTGAAGCTTGATCAGATTAGGGGGAGTCAACTGTAAAGTTGTACTCTTTTTCCTTGGCTAGTGGTTTTTCCCACAGGGTTTTCCCATAGTCAAGGTTTTAATGAGGCAACCACATTGACTCTGGATCCAGAAGTATCCACCCCTCGACACATCCCCAAATCAGGGGAAGTTATGGAGTGATGTACTCTTTTCCCTTCGCTATCGGTTTTTCCCACAGGGTTTTCCATAGCTAAGGGGTTTTAACGAGGCAGTTACCCTTAACTTGGATCCAGAAGTAACCACCCTTTAAGATACTCAGTAGTACTAATGAATCATTCAGTATTCATAAAGTCGAGTATACCACGTTGGTTGGATAAGGGGAAGTGTTATGAATAGGACCCATTGGGCCTATTGGGTATCCACCCACATGAGTACCCATTATGAATACTATATAAAGGAGGCTAGGGGTTTCCTAGCCTCAACCCTTCTCCAAATCTGTTTCTCGTTCATAACAACAAAAACCTTTTATTCCACCTTTCTAATCATTCAAAATGAGTTAAATAAAATCCATAAATTCAACACAAATTTTCTTCTTCAAACTGGGGTATATAGGTATACTACTATGTATATGAACATACATTATAAAGTTATATATATAAATATACACCGTATCCCATTTTAGATATAACTTTAAATGTGTCAAATTTCCTTTAAGGCCATTTGCTTGATGGTTAGTGCACAAAAATTCTTTAAGGCCTTTTAAACTTATCCTTGAGGAGAAATATATGTTAAAGCTTTTTATTTGCTCCCAAGAAAACACCTGAATTTTGTGTTTTAATTTAAATCGAAATTTAGGCAAACTAAATTTTCATACCAAGGTATGAAGTCAACTTGTTATATACTGAAGTATATGTATTGTTTTATGCTATAAACTTCGAATTTAAATTTATTTTGCACAATTAACACAAAATTTATCTTTGAGGAGAAATATACATAAAAGCTTCTTGTTTCCTCCTTTAATCCAATTAAATTCAATATTGGGCAACCAATCATACAAAAGTATGTATTTAACCGTTTATGTTCCGAAATAATAATAATTTAACTGTAGAGCCCACTTTAGTGGGGTCCCGTAATAATTAAAATTATTTTGAAACATATAAACTAATTTGCCCAAAAATTGAATTCAAATTAAACTGAACTTAAATGTAAATATACATGAAAGCCTTTTATTTCCTCATTCGATCCATTTGAAATTCATCCAGGCAACTGATCATACTGTGTATGTATTTTAGTCCATTTACATTCCGAAATAATAACAATTTTAGTAGTAGAACCCACTTCGATGGAATTTCACAAAAAATTAGAGTTATTTCGAAATGTATATTTAACTGAATGTTGCCCAAAGAATTAAATTGGAATGAACTTAAATTTAACACACAAAATTGGGCCCAAAGGAAATATATATACGCAACTATTTATTTCCTCCTTTTAACGATTTTAAATTTAGAATTTTAGGCACTAATTTTACATACAAAGTATGTCCGTAACTTTTATATATCGAAATAAGAGTAATTGCCACGATAAAGCCCACTTTGGTGGGGTTTTGATTTAATTACAATCATTTCGAAATATATATAATGTAGCATGCCTAAAAATAAATTTATAATTAAAACTGAATTTTAACACAAAAAATTACACTTAATGGAAATATACAAATTGCCCTTTTATTTCTTCCTTAATTTGTGTTAAAACATCCCAAAAATAGGCCATAATTAGTGTCCAAAATAGACTAAGCCCATAGTCAAGCCAAATAACCCAAAGGGCCCAAAACAGGCCCAATTTTAATAGCCCAGCTCCTTTAAAAAACAGCTTTTTTAAAACCTGACTGTGGGCCGGCCCAAGAGAGGCCGGCCCACGGGGCTGAAAGGCAGCTTAGGTTTTTTTATGGGGGGCCGTCGCCACCGCCCCCCCCTTAAGTTCGACGGGGGCGGCGTGGTGCCGCCCCCCGATCAGCGGCGTGGTGCCGCCCCCCGATCGGCGGCAGGCCCCACAATGGGGCCTGCTCTTCTCCGACCGGGGGCGGCCTCCGCCGCTCCCACTGATCTCGACGGGGGCGGCGGAAGCCGCCCCCCTTTGTCGCCGACGGGGGCGGCTTCCGCCGCCCCCTCTGTTCTCGACGCGGCGGGCTTCCGCCGCCCCCCTCTGTTCTCTACGGGGGTGGCGGAAGCTGCCCCCTTGTCACCGACGGGGGCGGCTTCCGCCGCCCCCCTCTGAACCTGATGGGGGCGACGGAAGCCGCCCCCTTTGATGCCGACGGGGGCGGTGACTGGTCCAAAAAGCTGTACTGATAATTCCAAGTATAGGACGTCGGTCAAGTAGTAAACCTGGTGAGACCAGGATCGTATTCCTCAGGGACAACACAACCTGCAAATTTCAAAGTTTAGAATTAAGCTAGAAAAATTAATTGATGAGAGATGAACCACCCTTCGAAGGCGATTTTGGATTTGATTTTAACGTGAGGTAACAGTTGATTTGAAAATGGAGTAACGTGACCGTGAAAATATGATTTATAAAAAGCGTGTGTGTGTTGTGTTTCCGTTAGTGTTGCAGTAGGTTATGATATTCATTCTCCATGATTTCTCGATCCCGCATCCATGCCAAGGTATGGGGATTGGAAGATAAAACTTTAAAAACGATGATTTTTTCAATTAAAAAGATAGCGTAAAAACAAGCGATTTCTTTGAATAATAAATTATAAAAGATGAACCTCGCGGTTCATCACCCTCCTTGGGCTCCTCTACGGATTGATGCACTTAGACAACACCTCGCGGCACGTCATCCTAAGCGGATTCCTCTACGGATTGTGCGTATTTCAAAAAATGAAGAAATCGACGTCTGTTTAACGGTTTCGATACGTGCACAAAATATGGAGATATGAAAGCAAAATCCTAGCAACACTAACTTCCACACAACACACCCACAATACTCTAGCCAAGCATGGTAACAAAAACAGAAAGTTTCATTAATAGAAACATAATTTTAATACAAACCGTAATACAAAATTAATACAAACGGGTAAAGAAATGGAGTTTTTCACCACTTTTGAAGCCCAAACACCCCCAAAACTCTTCTTGATCTGAGCAAACTCCTCTGGAATGGATAGAAGAACTCCTTAGCTTCGAAATGAAACGAAAATCACTCAATTTGGAGTTGTGTGTTGAAAGTTATGCCCAAAATACCAATATTTATAGGCTAACGGGTCTGCGGGTCGTCTTCAGCTCTGGCGGGCGCAGCCCATGTGTAAAACAGGGTAGGTGGGCACAGGTAAGTCTTGGCGGGCGCCACCCGCATGAAAAATGCGGGCGGACGCCCGTTGTCAATGCGGGCGGGCCGCCCGCCTGTTCAACAGGCGGGCCAGCGCCCGCCTGTACAGGCGGGTGGACCCCGCCTGTAACAGGCGGATGGGCCCGCTTGTGGGCCCCCCGTTTTCCGAAATATTTTTTTATTTTTTTTTATTTTTCTCTCTTTACAACATCTTTATTGGGCCTTTTAATTCACAGAAATTTGCCCCGATCTCCGAAAAATGTGGAAAAATAACCGTTGGATCCGGAAAATTGCAAGCTCCTCCTGAAAATTAAAATTGAGACAAAATTAGGCCATATAATTGAATTTTACGTATAAACAAGCGAAATACTCTATTATTTAAATGATATTACAAAAACACACTTATTAGAGATACAATATATATTCATATACGCAAAATACGGTCTAAATAAGGGGTAAAAACGTAATATTCTCTCAGAATCACACCCCCAACTAGCTTTTTGCTAGTCTCTTAGCAAAATAAGCGAATTATTCCAACAATATATCATACACCTCATATTCACTTCAATAAGCTTAAAATGAATTAAGAATAATATTACCCAATAAAGTTCAATACCTATCATGTTTTCATGGACTAATGCAAAGAATCACAATTTTATCTCAATCCACACATATTCAGTATCGCACAAATTGTTTAATGAAATAGGTAATCACATGTCCTAGGTTGTAAATTTCATAGGAATAAGCCATCACAACATCCAAATCATAAGATCATGATTTTGAATCTACTCAAACTATCTCATATCTTTTTTTTCTTTTTTTTTCTTCTCTCTTTTTTTCTAACCTTTTAGAACAATCCATGTAACGAGCGTTAGGTCAATGACTCCCAAACCAGATGGTTTTAGGGCATTAGGCTTTGAAAACCCCCTCAGACTTAATAACTCGGAATGTCTAAAGATTTATTATGCACTCCCCCATACTTCATTTTTCGGCGCGAAGCCCCATGCTTCCTGAGGCACGAGGACCCGGCTACTAAAAGAAGCTGGAAGAACGGTGCATTTTATTCATTTTTTTATTTTTTAATATTTTTATAAATTTTTTTTGACATGAGACATGTTTGAGTAATATTCTCCATCACTTAGTCATTAGTAAGTCGGTGTATGTGATTGGCTATTATCCTTAGAATTTATAACCTTCTTCATATAATTACCAATTCGTGACATGAAATTGCGTGAACCAAATAATAGTTTCATGAGAGTACAATTATAGATACATGCACCAGTTTACATGAAAGTCATGATAATGTAAAATTCTACGCAGGGGTAAACATTCTTAATTTATTTTACAATAATGAATATAGGTGTTCAATTAAATTTTGATGGAATTTTCACTTCAAATGGCCATATAAATGGTTCTTGGTGAAAAACGCAACATTCTGTTTTTTTGGGGTATATATATAAGCAATTTTTTGGTATATATATAATCAAACTATATATGCAAACTTGTTTTTTTTGTGCAAACACTTCATCCCCCCAGCTAAAAGTAAACATAGTCCTCGATGTTTGAAGGGTAAGATGCAAATTTATTTAGTAATATATAAACTAACACTAAAGAGTTATGGAAAGAACACACCTATTTAGTTACCACCCGAAGGTGGGTCTGTAAGTAGCATGGTGTCGTCCTCCTGTGGCCATGGCTCGTGATAGTGCTTCAAGCGCTGGCCGTTGACCTTGAACTCATTGCCATCTTTTGGGTTAACTAAGGTCACTGCTCCATGTGGATAACTCATTTTTACAATATAAGGTCCATTCCACTTGGAGCGTAGCTTTCCTGGGAAGAGATGCAAACGTGAATTGTACAAGAGCACTTTTTGGCCTGGAACAAATTCCCTCCTCAGTATGGTGCGATCATGTGCAACTTTCAATCTTTCTTTTGCCAATTTTGCATTGTCGTATGCTTCTCTCCTCAGCTCCTCAAGTTCAACCAATTGCAACCTGCGTAAAGAAGAAGAAGAATCAGCATCAAAATTTAATTTCTTCACTGCCCAAAAAGATTTATGTTCAATTTCGACGGGCAAATGGCAATGCTTTCCGTAGACAATACGGTAAGGAGACATCCCTAATACGGTTTTGTAGGCGGTACGGTATGCCCACAATGCTTCAGGAAGTCGGATGCTCCAATCCTTTCTAGTAGGATTCACCGTCTTTTGGAGAATATTCTTTATCTCCCTGTTTGCCAACTCCGCCTGGCCATTAGTTTGGGGGTGGTAAGGTGTAGAGACTTTGTGCTTCACTCCAAACTTTGTCATCAAGCTTGCAAAAAGGCGGTTGCAGAAATGGGAGCCTCCATCACTAATCATCGCCTTGGGCACCCCAAAGCGTGCAAAGATATGTTCCTTCATGAACTTGAGTACGACAGATGCATCATTTGTCCTGCAAGGGATAGCTTCAACCCATTTAGACACATAATCAATAGCAATTAAAATAAAAGTATGTCCAAAAGAAGGGGGAAATGGCCCCATAAAATCAATACCCCAACAATCAAAAATTTCAATTTCCAATATAGGGTTTAATGGCATCATATTCCTCCTAGTGATTCCCCCCAACTGCTGGCAAGGCAAGCATGACTTACAAAATGAAAAAGTATCTTTAAACATGCTTGGCCAATAAAATCCGCATTGTAAAATTTTTGCCACAGTTTTATGAGCCGAAAAATGTCCCCCACATGCACTCTTGTGACAAAAATGCAAGACACTATCTATTTCCTGGTCTGGTATACATCTCCTTACTATTTGATCATTGCAATATTTATAAAGGTATGGATCATCAAAGAAAAATGATTTTACCTCGTGATTAAACCTTTTCTTATCCTGAATTGACCAAGTTGAAGGGGTCTTACCAATTACCAAATAATTGACAATATCTGCATACCATGGAAGTGTGGAGACGGAAAATAGGTGCTCATCTGGGAAGGAGTCTTGAATTGGAATGGAGGCGGATTCTGTACCAATGGTTAGTCGTGAAAGATGGTCCGCCACATGATTCTCAACTCCTTTCTTATCTTTTATCTGCACCTGGAACTCCTGCAAAAGTAAAATCCAACGTATAAGTCTTGGCTTTGCATCTTTCTTGGACAAAAGGTATTTAAGAGCGGAATGATCTGTAAAAATAATAATGGGAAATCCCAAAATGTAGCTCCTAAATTTTTCCAAAGCAAAAACTACGGCAAGCAGCTCCTTCTCCGTGGTGGTGTAGTTTCGCTGAGCTTCATTCAAACTCTTGCTTGCATAGTAAATGACAACTGGAGATTTGTCTTTCCGTTGTCCAAGAACTGCGCCAACTGCAAAATTGCTGGCGTCACACATGATCTCAAATGGCAGTGTCCAATCTGGTACCTGCAAAATAGGAGAAGATATAAGTGCTTGTTTTAAAGTATTAAAAGAGTTTTTACACTCTTCTGTCCAAATGAATTCAGTGTCATGCATAAGAAGTGTGCATAAAGGACGTGAAATCAAACTAAAATCCTTTATGAACCGCCTGTAGAATCCAGCATGACCAAGGAAGGACCGAATGTCCTTAACACATTTCGGAGTGGGTAACTTCTCGATGACTTCTACCTTGGCTTTGTCTACCTGTATTCCTTCCTTGGAGACTATGTGACCAAGGACAATGCCCTCAGTGGTCATGAAGTGACATTTTTCCCAGTTAAGGAGCAGGTTCTTTTCGATGCATCTATGCAGCACACAAGCCAAGTTAGTTAAACAATTAGAAAAAGAGTTACCATTTACGGAAAAATCATCCATAAATACTTCTACAATCTTTTCAACCATATCATCAAATATACTTAACATGCATCGTTGAAAAGTTGCAGGGGCGTTGCATAAACCAAATGGCATTCTCCGAAAAGCAAAGGTTCCAAAGGGACAAGTGAAGGTGGTCTTCTCTTGATACTCTGGGGCTATTTCAATTTGGTAGTAACCGGAGTATCCATCTAGGAAGCAGTAAAACTCGTGCCCAGCCACTCTCTCTAAAATTTGGTCTAGGAAGGGAAGAGGGAAGTGGTCTTTTCGTGTCTTGGAGTTTAGCTTCCTAAAGTCTATGCACATACGCCATCCAGTGGCGGTTCTCATGGGTACTAATTCATTGTTTTCATTTTTTATAACAGTCAACCCAGATTTTTTTGGTACAACTTGGGTCGGACTAACCCATCTACTATCAGAAATGGGGTATATGATACCCGCATCAAGCAATTTTAAAACCTCACCCTTAACTACTTCTTTTAAGGTTGGGTTCAACCTTCGTTGTGGTTCACGGGTAGGTTTGGTATCATCTTCTAAATATATATGATGTG
The DNA here is from genome assembly GCA_030789695.1 of Scilla litardierei. Taxonomy (NCBI): domain Eukaryota; kingdom Viridiplantae; phylum Streptophyta; class Magnoliopsida; order Asparagales; family Asparagaceae; genus Scilla; species Scilla litardierei. The sequence continues at coordinate 12,116,816 of CM061131.1, forward strand.
CACATATAAGAGGGCTAATACCTTTGATATCAGCAATTGTCCATCCTATTGCCCCCTTATGTTTCTTCAAAACATTTAACAATTCATTTTCCTGTTCTAAAGAGAGTTTGGAAGATATTACCACAGGAAATGTACTGTCTTCTCCAAGATAAGCGTATTTCAAATACGATGGCAATGGTTTGAGCTCCAGCTGTGGATGCTCAAGGTCGGATGGCATTTGGCACGGTGTCTCCAATGGTAGTGGCTCAAAACGTGGCACCCAGGTGGTGCGAGACACCTCTCCAGCTTCCTGCAAAAAAGATTTATCGTCAATACCGTCGCATAGTTGATCAACAAAATCAATAGCAGAAACGAATTCTTCATCAAAATGATCAACAACAAGAGCGTCAATCATGCTTACTTCCTCATACTCCTCTACCCCTGTTGGCATTTTGCAAGCATTAAAAATATTTAGATCTAAAGACATGTTGCCAAAAGTAAGTTTAAGTTGACCATTCCTGCAGTTAATAATAGCATTACTAGTAGCTAGGAAGGGTCGACCTAAAATAATCGGGGTTGGAGTGGCAGACTGGGGTCCCTGAAGATCTAATACAATAAAGTCCACGTGGTAATAAAACTTATCCACTTGGACAAGTACATCCTCAACACATCCCCTCGGGATTTTCACAGATCTATCAGCTAACTGGAGAATAACAGGTGTGGATTTCAATTCCCCAAGTCCCAATTGTGTAAACACAGGATATGGCAAAATATTAACACTGGACCCTAAGTCAAGAAGAGCCTGGCCTATCTGTTTGGTGCCTATGGTGCAAGAAATGGTAGGGGATCCAGGGTCCTTGAATTTGGGTGGCGTGTTATGTTGAAAAATAGAGCTGACCTGTTGAGTTAAAAATGCCTTTTTCTTAACATTAAGATTTCGCTTGACAGTGCAGAGGTCTTTAAGAAATTTGGCATATGCAGGGATTTGATTGATGGCATCTAATAAAGGAATATTAATCTGACATCTTTGAAAAATTTCACGAATTTCAGATTGATACTTATCTTTCTTTGGATGCAAGAGTCTCTGTGGATATGGTGCGGGAGGAGAGTAAGGCTCTGATTCTGGAACTCTCGTCTTTGAAGCGTCTGTGTCCTTGCTTACGCTCTCCTCTGGTACTCCTTGCGGTTCACGATCCTCTTCATCTACCACCATCTCAGAAGTGTCCTTCGGTGGCTCAGGCTTTTGAACTTCTTTTCCACTCCTCAAAGTAGTCACCGCTTGGCATGGTTTGATGTTGCTGATTGCCGACGATGAACTCGTGTTGGGATTCGGGAGTGTTTGAGCAGGGAGCTTGCCCTTCTCCAGACTTGCCATAAGCTTTGTGATGCCATCATTCATTTGTTGAAACTGAGTCTGCTGCGTTTGTTGCTGCTGCTGAAGTTGTTGCATCTGTTGGAACTGAGCTTGCTGCTGTTGTTGAAGTTGTTGATTTTGGTTCTGCTGCAGCTGCATGAACTGTTGGAGCGTGTCGCTAAGTGTCTGAAAATGTGGATCTGCTCCAGACTCTTCCTTCTTTCTCTGATTTCCACCTTGATAGTTGTTTTGAGGTGGTGGCCTGTATGGTTGAGAAGCTTGTGGCTTGTTTTGCCAACTGAGATTGGGGTGGTTGCGCCAATTGGAATTGTATGTGTTCGGGTTGAATCCTTGACCTGGATAAGAATTTGAAATGTTATTTACCTGACTAGGATCCTTGAGCACATCTTTAAGTGTTGGAATGGTTGGACACCCCGATGTATTGTGCTCCAGACTGTCGCAAAGAGCACACTTCTCTTCAATAGTCACCGCTTTTACTCCTTTCATCTCTAGGTTTTGGAGCTTCCTAGTGATGAGTGCTTCCATCTTTGCTTCTAACGCCTCCTCGGGTTTCAATGTAAACTGGCCTCCACGGGATGAAGATTGAGGCTGGTCTGTCCGATCGTAGTCAGGAGTTGCTTCCCACGTCTGTGCACTCTCAGCGATGGACTCCAAGTAATCCCATGCGTCAGCTGGCTTTTTGTCAAAGAACTCTCCGTTGCACATCATCTCTACAAATTGCTTCATGGAAGGGGGAAGCCCATCGTAGAAGAAGCCGATGAGGCGGTACTCATCGAATCCATGGTGGGGGCACGCAAGTAGCAAGTCTTTGAACCTCTCCCAAGCAGCATCAAATGATTCATTTCCTTTCTGCGAGAAGTTCACAATTTGTTTCTTTAGCCCCTGAGTCCTGTGCAAAGGAAAAAACTTTTTTAGAAACTCTGCTTGTAAATTTACCCAAGAAGTAATAGAGTGCGAAGGTAAAGCGTTAAGCCAATTCTTTGCTTTATCCTTAAGTGAAAATGGAAAAAGTTTAAGGTAAATAGTTTCATTGCTCGTTTTTCCATCTACACAGGTTAAGCAAACATCCTCAAATTCCTTTATATGTAAATATGGATTCTCCCTCTCCATACCGTGATAAGTAGGGAGAAGTTGAACCATTCCTGGTTTAAGACTAAAGGAATTGGCATCGGCTGGAAGCACGATGCATGAGCCAGAAGCAGACCTTGTAGGTCTGAGCACATCTCTAAGTGACCTATCTCCAAAAGTTTGAGAATGGTCGTCATTTTCATTTCCACTGGTGTCATTTGCGTTGTGTGCCATATTCACGTGTCGAACTAATCTATGTGTCCTATGGGTTCTAAGCCACATAAACAAATAAGAACATAAAAGATGATATTTTTGTTGTTTTTGTTTTATCTCAAGCTAATTTTTTTGGGTTTTGAAAAATATTTAAAACGAAATTAAAGCAAACAAAACAAAACAAAACAAAATTCAAAAAGAATGGATATACAAAGTTTTTATACACAAAAGAGTGGAACGATCTCACCGAATTTTCCAAGTTAATTGGAAACCGTAAAATATGTAGACCGTTGTCCCCGGCAACGGCGCCAAAAACTTGACTGGTCCAAAAAGTTGTACTGATAATCCCAAGTATAGGACGTCGGTCAAGTAGTAAACCTGGTGAGACCAGGATCGTATTCCTCAGGGACAACACAACCTGCAAATTTCAAAGTTTAGAATTAAGCTAGAAAAATTAATTGATGAGAGATGAACCACCCTTCGAAGGCGATTTTGGATTTGATTTTAACGTGAGGTAACAGTTGATTTGAAAATGGAGTAACGTGACCGTGAAAATATGATTTATAAAAAGCGTATGTGTGTTGTGTTTCCGTTAGTGTTGCAGTAGGTTATGATATTCATTCTCCATGATTTCTCGATCCCGCATCCATGCCAAGGTATGGGGATTGGAAGATAAAACTTTAAAAACGATGATTTTTTCAATTAAAAAGATAGCGTAAAAACAAGCGATTTCTTTGAATAATAAATTATAAAAGATGAACCTCGCGGTTCATCACCCTCCTTGGGCTCCTCTACGGATTGATGCACTTAGACAATACCTCGCGGCACGTCATCCTAAGCGGATTCCTCTACGGATTGTGCGTATTTCAAAAAATGAAGAAATCGACGTTTGTTTAACGGTTTCGATAAGTGCACAAAATATGGAGATATGAAAGCAAAATCCTAGCAACACTAACTTCCACACAACACACCCACAATACTCTAACCAAGCATGGTAACAAAAACAGAAAGTTTCATTAATAGAAACATAATTTTAATACAAACCGTAATACAAAATTAATACAAACGGGTAAAGAAATGGAGTTTTTCACCACTTTTGAAGCCCAAACACCCCCAAAACTCTTCTTGATCTGAGCAAACTCCTCTGGAATGGATAGAAGAACTCCTTAGCTTCGAAATGAAACGAAAATCACTCAATTTGGAGTTGTGTGTTGAAAGTTATGCCCAAAATACCAATATTTATAGGCTAACGGGTCTGCGGGTCGTCTTCAGCTCTGGCGGGCGCAGCCCATGTGTAAAACAGGGTAGGTGGGCACAGGTAAGTCTTGGCGGGCGCCGCCCGCATGAAAAATGCGGGCGGGCCGCCCGCCTGGTCAACAGGCGGGCTTGGCCCGCCTGTTCACAGGCGGGCCAGCGCCCGCCTGTACAGGCGGGTGGACCCCGCCTGTAACAGGCGGGTGGGCCCGCTTGTGGGCCCCCCGTTTTCCGAAATATTTTTTTTATTTTTCTCTCTTTACAACATCTTTATTGGGCCTTTTAATTCACAGAAATTTGCCCCGATCTCCGAAAAATGTGGAAAAATAACCGTTGGATCCGGAAAATTGCAAGCTCCTCCTGAAAATTAAAATTGAGACAAAATTAGGCCATATAATTGAATTTTACGTATAAACAAGCGAAATACTCTATTATTTAAATGATATTACAAAAACACACTTATTAGAGATACAATATATATTCATATACGCAAAATACGGTCTAAATAAGGGGTAAAAACGTAATATTCTCTCAGAATCAGGCGGCGGATGCCGCCCCCTTTCACGTTTTTAATAACTTACAGGGGTGGCTTCGCCGCCCCTTTCTGATCTGCGACGACGCCGGCCACGTCGGTGTCGTTCTTCCGACGGGGGTGACAGAGCCGCCCCTCTTTTGCTGTGTCGGGCGGCGGCCGGTGGGCCGCCCCCGATCTAGGGTTTGTAAAAACAAATTTTTTTATTGGAAAAAAATAATCAAAAAACCAAATTTTTTTTGCACGGATCCGAATAAAAAAACAGATTAAAAATCAGATTTTTCTCAGATTTACAACGAGCAGGCAAAAATTTAAGATTCACAACATGAGGCTCTGATACCACTTGTAAAAACTAAAGATTTAAACATGCGTTCTAGCCAAATAACACAAATCTAGTTATATAACATGCGGAATCTTAAATCATTGCACTCTCTAATTTAGCGGAAGCGCACATGAGTCCATCGCTAATAATCTGAAAGATCCTGACGATAGCGCATCGGACGATCTTCCAGAATAGCACGAATCAACCGGTTGGAGAATCCCTTTAGCCTTCTCCCGGTTTCTCTCCTAGCGACGGGACGTAGAAAAGACGGCTCAACTTTGTTCGTGTATTCCGGGGACCATGACCGCTAATATTTATAGGCTAGCCTCCATAGCCCTAGGGTTTCCAACTCGGCCCATCAACGAGTTGAAGCCCAATAGTCTCTACACATAAAGGCCCCACAACCTGGTTAACTCATTTAGCCCATTTAATTAATTAAAACCAGATCACTAATATATTGGGCTTAATATGACAGCGTAGCACTTATATAATTATTTACCGCATATTAGCTCAACGTTGGATTAAGATCCAACTTGTTGGATAAGTTCCAACATTAATTTTTTAGTGACAATGAACCAGATGTCTGAAGTTTATTTTACCAGACGTTTAATAGTAGATCAGACGCCTGGTGGGTATAGTCGAGGTGTCTGATCTATTTCAGAATTGAAAAAAAATATTATTATGATGGATTAACAGACGTCTGATCTGTTGCTACTAGACATCTGGTTATAATACAGCTCTTGGTGGCTTATGTGGCAATCGTCCAGCCCCTGATAAGTCCCCCATAGGGAGTGAGCATGTACTGAATCTGACGTGGCACAGATTCAGCCCCTACTGGGGTTGAACGGTTCATCCTTCCATTGTGAGTTCTCTTAGGAACATAACATATTGTTTGCCCATTGACAATGTTGGGGAAAAACTAACAGCACTATTCAAATTTGGACAAATGTTTTTAAAATAAGCCTCTAATTAATAATAATTCTAAAAATCAACCAAATTTAAACTTAATTGTAAAACCTGATCAATTTTTACATGTCTATTTTCTGGAAGATTTCAAAGTCGCAGAGTTGGTAACTCCGACCGTTTTGGGTCATTTCTTTACAATTAAATGGTCGAGATTATGAACAACACTGGTCATTTTGTAGGTGCTCGGGTTGCCAATCCTTGCCGTTTCAAGGATGAAAAATTGAGAGGTGTTATCAATTCAAATAGTTTTTCAATGTCACTCTACGAGCAAAATACGCCATGGTGAGAACTAAATAAATTTAAATTAGACAGGATCTGAAATTATTCCTAATTTTTATATTATTTCGAAAATGAGAATAATATAAAAAAGGTGGCACATGATCTAATATATTAGGTGCCAAGACACATAAAGTTGAAAAGTACAAGCTTCACATGGCCTTGTACAGTCTATGCGACCCATCTTTTTGTGTCTTGCAGCTGGTCTGCATGTTTCCATTCGGAAATTTGTCCTTCAAATTTATATGCAAATAGAGATATCTAATTTTATTAAGGGCAAGTTCTTTTGTTTGAAAGTTGAAATGAGAAAGTTGGGGATTTGTGGAATCTGAGGAGAGAGAAAATGGAATTTTGTGTTCTTTTGGGTGGAAAGTTGTAGGGAAAGTGGAGTTGCGAAAGTAAAGTGGGGTCCACCCAACTTTCTTGTGTTATTTTGGTAGCAGAAAGTTGGAATGAGAAAGTGGAAAGTTGGTGAGTTGGAGGGGAGAGAGATAATATAATAGGACCCACAAATTTATGGAATCCTCAACTTTCCCAACAATTCCCATGGATTACAAACTTTTCCAAAACAGGTCATTTGAACTGCCACGTAGGCAAACTTTCCAATTTGAATTTTCACGCAAAAGAACATTAACCTTGTAACGACCCGACAGAGATGTATCTCAATGACTAGCACCATTAGGTGATTCGATTGACAGCGAACGGCGGCGACCAAGGACAGCTCCGGTCGGTGGCAGTGGGGGCTTGGTGGAATTTGCAAAAATTGTCCTATTTGAAAAAGTTGGATGAGAAAGTACTCTTACAGTGCATAAATAGTAACTTTTCCAACTTTCCCGCTCACTTTCCATCCAATTAACAACCATGAGGGCACTACATCGTGCATCAGTGGACCCCACCAGTGGGTTCCTCTAAACTGCGCCTAGATGCGCATTGTATGGATATCCCTTTTATTCCGTCTACGGCTAACCACATTCCCAAAGTTTATCCTCTCACATGATCACATCCCAATCACGGGCCTCACACAGGCCACACTCCGTGCACGTTAGCATCATATCTAAACCAAACTACATAAAAGATGTGGATCAGAGCTAAGCGAAGACGACCAATCTCTTTCTTCTCTGTATTTTCTCTTTTATTTTATCTATTTATCGTCCAATTTATTCTCCTAAAAATAGATAGAATTTAAAGTTTCAATTGTCAGAAACAAAACCCTAGCTTTGTCAAATCGAGAGGATGTGGGGGAATGGCGGTCGATTCTATTGGGGGAGGAGGGAGAGAGGTGGCGCCAAAGGAATTGTGGTGCTGTTCGCTTGGTTATCGAGCGAGGAGAGGAATATGAAGCCTTATATCGATCTATATGGATCTCATGGATGGAATTCTCTCGTTTGCCACGTCGATTTTCTTACTCTGTAAGCCTATTTTCTATTAAAAATCTGGATTTTTGTCCAATTTTTAAGAACTTGGGACACGTTCTGCTTGAAAAACTGTAATTATTAGTGTAAAATTACGTGTTGATGATTGTACCTTTCGTAAAAAGATCGAAACATGGAGAATTTTGGAAAATTAATTTGGAAGTACTTCAAAGGAGATTGAATTCTATCTGAAATTTTTGCTCCATCTATGTTAACCAATCAGTTTGAAATCAAGCTCTTTTAGGGTCTCGATCTTTGTTAGCTGGGGAAGGAGTTGATTGATGTGATTATATTTTTAAAAAGCTGAGAAAATGTAGGAAATTTCTTTATTTTTGCATGTCACATGCCATTATTAATAGCAAATTATGGTTTAGAAAAAGATGATCTCAAGAGTGAATTGAGTAGTACTTACATAATTTTCTTAATAGGTTGGCAGATACGTTACATTGCAGAGATTTTATGCTTATACCTAGAGAGAGCTGTACCATGCAACATAGGGGGATGATATTAGCCATTTCGTGTTATGAAGTGGGCTATGAGATCAAGATTTAAATCCAAAACCTGAACATGAAAGCTTAAATACTTTTTTGATCTATAGTATTACAAATGTCCCAGAAAATCATGGACTTGCAAAAAAGCTATATCCTTTTGTGATACACCCAGACGATATTATACATTAATGTTCTTGAAAGTGCCTGTCATAAAAAAAATCATACCAGGTAGAAGTTGGAATAAAGATATAGAAGCCAAACTTATGCATCTGTTTAATATTATCAAGAAAATATCAACTAATAATCTTGAATGTTTGAAGGTCATGGGGATGATGTGCCACAGGTAGTTAAAACAAAATAATCATCTTAAAGTCACACCGTTCACGGATTCTTTTATAGCATCATTTTGCTTGTTGTATGAGAAACAAATCAAATCCATGTATTTGACATGTCCAACGTAGAACAACATGTAGGACTATTCTCTAAGTTCAGAATTAGTCATCCACAATCCCTCGATGTTAATTGATAGGTTCAATACACACCCTCCATTTTCTGGTTTGTGACACAGTGCAAACTCTGGATACCATGAGGCAGCGATTTATTTCTTGTTTGCCTTTTTTCCTTACCCAAGGTTTGTGAACTGATTTTAATTTTTGTGAGTTTTAATTCCAGCTGCCTCAGAAGTCCAAATCATCTTATTTTTAGAAGGGCTTCTGCATGCCACTTAATATGCGTCTCAGTGGCTTAAGTAATATCCCATTTGTATCATTTTTCTGTGGAGAAAATTGCTGCATATTCGTCCTGATCACTGTGACCTTTGTATCACAGGCTATTCTAGCATTCAATGTGAAATGTGTATTGTGCATTTATCCAAGGACAGTTTGTTATTTTTCTATGAAAGCAACAACACTCTGTTTGTTGAATATTAAACGATGAACCTTACTTGTCTAAATTTATGATATCCATTTTATTGTTAATGCTTGATTGGTGTAAAAAGTAAACTGATTGTATATTCTAATTGTTTGTTCATATGTATAATTTTATACAATCAAACTTTTCATCTCTACTACAGTACTACTTCATATAGTGAAAACTTGTTTGCTAGTATGGCAACCATACGATGTTGCTTCATGAAGAGTGTGCGCATGTGTGCACGTGTAGGGTCGTGATCATGTGTGCACATAATTACTTGCAAAAATATTTTTGAATATTTTCTATTGGTTGATCGGCATATAACTATATCACAATAAATATATATGTGCAGTGGCGGAGCCAGAAAATTTTGTTAGTGGAGGCGAAAACATAATAATAAAATATTTTGTTTCATAAAAGCATACAATTGCAAAAATCGGAGTTTCATCATAAATGTAAAAATAAACTTACAACACATATCGACGCGTTTTCATGTTTTGAAATCGCTTGATGATTACATCATTACCAATTGTATCAAATATGTCTTTTTCTATGAATGTGATTAAGTTATCATTCATCCACTGATCTCCCATGCGATTTCGAAGTCGATTTTTGATGATATTCATTGCCGAAAATGCTCTCTCAACTGTAGCTGTTGCAACTGGCAATATCAGTGCTAACTTTAGCAGCAAATAAACTAAAGGATAGACTTTGTCCTTTTTAGTCATGACAATTCTTTCTGCAAGACCGACCATGCCATTTAAATATGAAAACTCCTCATTCGATCTCATATCCAAAATAAAAGTGACAAGTTGATTATCAAGCTCCAGGAGTTCTATGTCAGAAAACTCATTAGGATAAAATTGTGCAAGACGAATTAATTTCTCTTTATTGAAAGAAGAGAAATGGTCATTTGGACTTAAGCATGCAACACCCAAAAGTAGATCTGCATTTGCCTCAGGAAACCGATTTTTAAGCTCCTGGCCTTGCATATCGATCACAGTCAGAAAGAATCCTACACGATAATAATGTAGGTTGGTGCATTCTGGAGCTTTACGACGAGATCTCCCTCGAGCTACAAATTTTTCATCCATCTTAGGAACACTGATCTCGTGTTTTATACAAAATGTTGACACTTCAAATAGAAGACCATCCCACCCATCATCTCTCATCATCTGCATTCTTTTTTTAGAAATACTAACTAGTTTCATAGCATTTTCAATATCCTGATCTTTTCTTTGCAATGCCTGTGACAGTTCATATGTAATTCCAAGAACATTCTTCATCAAATGTAAGCCGAATATAAAATCAAAAGACTGCATTGATTCCAATAACGCATAAGCTTCTGCCCTTTGCTCTGAATTTGCACCATCTTCTTCAACTACTTCAAGCACCTCAATTACAGAATGAAACATCTTTATTAAACTAAGCAAACCACAAAAATGTGAGCTCCAACGTGTATCACCAGGTCTTTTCAAAGAGCATTCTTGATTTAGGCCTCGTCCGCTTGATAATTCACCTTTTTCCAATGCCATACTGATTTCACTAGCTTGTTTCTCTCAAAGAGTATCACACCGTTTGCAAGATGCTTTAACAACATTTGAAATGTTAGAGACCAAGCTAAACAAATTGGCGATCTGGATGTGATTTTTTGCTGTAGCAACTAAAGCTAATTAAAGCTGATGAGCAAAACAATGTATGTAAAATGCACATCTATTTTCATTAAGAATTAATGATTTGAGTCCATTAAATTCACCACGCATGTTGCTAGCTCCGTCATATCCTTAACCTCGTAACCTTGATATGCTAAGTCTATGCTTAGAAAACAACGCTTCAATCCCTTTCTTAAGCGACGACGCACTAGTTTCCTTAACATGTACAATACCAATGAAGCGTTCAACAACATGACCCATATTATTAACATATCGCAAGGCTACTGCCATCTGCTCCTTTGTTGAAACATCCCGAGATTCATCAATGAGTATTGTGAATAAGCTTGCATTAAGCTCTCCAATGATAGCATTAGCAGTCTCAATTGCACAAGCACTAACAATATCTTTTTGTATCTCAGGCGAAGTTAACTTGTCATTTTCAGGAGCGTTTCGAAGCACAACTTTTTTGATATCATCATTGTGGTTAGCAAGAAACTGTAAGAGCTCAAGAAAGTTTCCTCGGTTGGTTGAATCTTCTGACTCATCATGACCCCGAAAAGCTAGCCCTTGTCGAAGAAGAAAACGAATGCAATCAATCGAAGAACTAAGATGGACACGATAGTCATATAAAACTTGATCAGACTGCTTGGACAATTGAGGTAGAATATGTTACTTTGCATTTAATAAATTTTCGGCCATCTTTCTAGCTTGATTGTGAAAGTTACTAGGGCCTCCAACATGAGTGCTAAATCGATCTTTCTTTTTCCAATTCTTGAATCCTTCGGCAACAAAAGAATCACTTCCTCCTTGTTCCGATCTTGAAAAGATAGACGAGTTCGTAAACCGTGGTCAGCAGGAAGATTTGCCAAGTCCAAATCAACCCGACTTTTCTTTGAAGTAGATGGATTACATTCCATACTTTCTTGTACAAGAAGTGAGTGCTTGTGAGAAATACTTCAATTGAAATACCTTTCCATTGTATAAGAATACTGAAAAGGTCCGATTCTTCTAGATTCTGAAATATAGATATGAATATTATGTTAAAACCATTGCATATGATCACTACTAAAAACAATAATTCCATACTATTATGTTAAATTCCAGTGGGTGGAATGAGAGCAACCAACTGTTATAAGTAGATAAATGAGCCAGTACTCTTGCATAAAGATGAAATATCTCTTCATATCTAGTATCCAACTTAAAATCGGGTAAAAGCAAGAATCTTTTCTAAAGAACCCATCAAAACTAGTAACTAAAAGCAAATTAAAGATATGAAGATTCAAGAAATCTTACAAGTAGCAGAGATGAAATTGCTGGTACTCTGGAATCTGGATTGATGATGGGAGGAAGATGTTAATCGTTGATGATAGAAGGAAGATGGGTCGAAATTTTCACCATGAAGATCCTTGGGGCACTGCCGCACAAAACAGATGCTTAGGGTTTTTTTGCCTCTTTTTGGCCTCTCGTTTCTGGATTTTTTTCTATTTGATGGGAAACAATGGATGCAGTGTGATGGGTCGAAATTTCTGCCTATAGACATTATGAGGACTGACTTTTGGTGGGCAGGACATTAAAGGCCCATTGGCCAGTGGACACATGCTGGGCAGGGTAATTATTGACTTGTAAATATGATTAATGCCCATGGACCCATCTTTAGCAGCTATTTACAAACATATACTGTTGCCCCCCTTTGTCCCTGTTGGGAGGACAAAATTGACATGGGTTTATAAAAAAATTTATAGACTTTGTCCGGTCAGTGGGGGCAATTGCCCCCCTTTGCCCCCACTTGCCTCCGCCACTGTATATGTGAACCCTAGGGGATGTGACAATCAAGCCGTTACAAATTTAACGGACTTAGAAATAGTGCTTTTGTAGCGATCAGATCGAGGGGCAAATTAGAGGTTTATGGTTTCCTCTCATGTGATGTTCAAACACTCCATTCATATTTGTTTGATCGATAGGCAGCGTTCAACTTATTTTTCATATTTTAAAATCCCAAACCACTAGAGATCTAATGAACCCTAGAATCTAGATTTTTTGCTCCTTGATTTAGTAGATAGTAAAAGTTCTATTATCACAAAACATATAATTTTTTAACGATGTAATGCTTGTGCAAACATGAAATTTACCAGATTTTTGATCAATTGATATTTATTGACATGTAGATCAACTTCGACGGTGTTGATAATCCAAAGTTTATCAAAAATTTATGTAAAGAGTGGACTTTTAGACCGACACTGAAGATAGATTCTCTTGCGTGATACCTTATTTTTTGTTATATATATATTTATATACATTTACATATATACTTATATATTTCTTGAAAAGTAATAAATTTTAGTCATTTAACTCAAAGCTATTACAATAATGGACTAGAAGCAAGATTTACGTCCATATAAGTAAATATCATGATACTAAGGTCTCAATACGAAAACAATTAATAACAAAACCATGACCAGTTTTCATCCAAATCTCTTTTAGAATGTCTTGTTCTTGAACTCTTTCTACGAGGTAGGGTCCTATTAATGGGAGTTTTGCGCAAGATCTCCTTTATCCATTCTGCATTATCTATAGTTGGTTCCTCATCAACCGGCTACTCGCTCTCATATTCTTCATTGACTTCATTGTTGAGATCATCAATGTCAACGTCCTCAGAGGTGCCACCATTATCAACACCATCATTCAAAGGAATGGTCAAAGCATTAATAGAAACATTGAGACCTCTATCTATAGGAGGTGGATCCTTATCCAAAGAAATAGCTGAAATTGGGGCCTCCACACAGACTTCATGTTTTGCAGCTGAATGCATTGGCTCAGGATTGGAGGGAGGAGTTTGCTTTGGAACCCACACCTTCATGAACAGACATTGTTTGTTTGAGTGGCCAAAACACTTACAAGTAGTGCAACATGGAGGAAGATTCTCATACTCGACATGAATAGTGGAGGTCTCCCCATCATCAACCATAACTTCAAGGGTAGAAGATAACACTGTACTAGCTTCAATTTTGACAAAGCATCCAGCATATGAAAATCTATCGCCTGAAACTGTAGCTTTATCCAAATATAGAGGCTTGCCAACAAGACTAGCAGTCCTGCTTATACAATCTGTCGAACAAAATTTTAAAGATAGTGCAGGAAAGCGCACCCAAACCAGGATGGAAGACAGCAAATCCCTATCCATAGTCAGATTTGGTGTTCAACGTTGTAGAACAATGACCCACTTATCAAACAACTATGGTCCTTCCTGAAGGACTCTACAACAATCTTCTTCTAATTCAAATGCAAAAAAGAAGAATCCATTTTCACAAGAGTGGATTTGGAGATTACCTTTAGGTCGCCATAGACGTTGAACATATGCACGAAGATGCGCATAGAATGGCTTATCCGCCACTACATATCCAACTAGAGTCTTATCCCATTTAGCAACATTAGCGGTGACAGACTCTTTAGGGATCCAAGCTACTGATTTACCATTCAATCCTTGTTGCGGAGAAAAGTACGAACACTTATTAGTTTCCTCCATCGGACGTCCCATGGAGAAACGAGAGCTCCAATTGTCTTTCCCTGATTTTGCGACTCGCAGATAATTGGGTCCGGGGCATTCTCATTACGGACAATAGCAAGATTCTTCATTTGATCTTTAGGTTTCAACGGAGGGAAGTCATCATGATCTGAATGAAGAGTCGCCGTAGATGCTTGAATAGAAACCACAGACGCGTGAGGGTTAACATATCTGTAGCAATACATTGTGTAGTCATGATAGAGATTAGATGAGTTGATACACTTAGGGTTAGATTTTCACATCACAGTCTATACCCTTGATCGCAGGCCCAACACAATGTTGAGAGGCTGCAGGATCCTCGTAAAACAACATATATCTCTGTTGCAGACTCAAAGACCGGATCTCTCTATTAAGATCTGGGCAGTTGAAGAGGGCAACGCCAGATCCTGCAACTCAATTACCAAGCCCCTCAGACACTCTGTTGCAGACTCAGATCCGAGCAATTGGCGGGTCTCTTTGTTGCACTCGATCGCCGGATCTCTATGTTGCAGTCACGAACGACAGATCCGGGCAGATGCATAAGGCGGATCAGATCCGATGCTGTAGCCCAGATTCGACGGGGACACGACTGTCGACCCTGAAGCCGCTGGAAACAAAGATCGCAGATGTCCTGAAGCCCACGATGCGCTCTAATCGCCGGATCTCGCTTGAAGCACAGTTGATGCGCCCTGAAGCCCAGATCGTCGCGCTCCCTGGAGCCCTGAAGCCGCCGCCGCCCTGAAGCCCAGTTTGCTGGTGCCCTGAATCCGCCGGTGCCATGAAAATGCGACCTGAAGTGCACCGGCACCTTGAAGCCCTAGTTTTCGTCAAAACCAAAATTTTAGAAACGTATATCCTATAAATTTTGTAGCCTCCCAACTCAAAAAAAGTTGCAATAGCCAAGATAGTCCTAATGACAACAAAGTGAGCGTTGCTCAGATGGCATGATGCTTCCCCAATGGTATCTTGTCTATTTGAACTCCCCTACATATATACGTATATATTTATTTACATATACATATATACGCATATATTTATATACATATACATATATACGCATATATTTATATCTATTCTATATTTGATGAAGAATTTGAATGTTGTCCTACTAGGACAAAGGGATTATGACTAGGATAAGGGCTTGATGACTAGGACGATGACTAGGACAAAGTTTTAGGGTGAAGCTTTTAAATTTTGGGAGGAAAACTATTTGATATGAGTATGATGTTTGAAATTTGAATTTTGAAACAAAACTATTTGGGGGAAAACTTAAATTTTGGGGGAAAACTTAAATTTGGTGAAAAACTTGAAATTTTGGGGGAAAACTTGAAATTTGGGATAACTTGAAATTTGTTGGGGGGACTCAGCCATAAATAAACCATGCCCTATGGGTACGGGCAATGACTAGTACATTTTACATATATATACGCACATATATTTATATACATTTACGTATATATATACACACGTATATATAGATGCATATATACATATACATACATATATATACATACATACACATATATACATACATACATACATATATATATATACACACATACACACATACACACACGCAGACACACACACACACATATATGAGAAAAATGGGCATCAGTTGGCCAAGAGGAAATTTTCTCCTTGGCTAGCGTCAAACCCAACTCCTCTATTTTTCATTCGATCCGAATTGTTTATTTTGATCTTCATGTTCTAAAACCACAAATCCTTAATTTTTAGTGAATCTAAAGAGTTTTACTTCTTCATCATTCGTCGCGCAGACACACATACACATACACACATACACATACACACATCTAAAGAGTTTTACACATACACACATATACACACGCAGACACACACACATATATGAGAAAAATGGGCATCAGTTGGCCAAGAGGAAATTTTCTCCTTGGCTAGCGTCAAACCCAACTCCTCTATTTTTCATTCGATCCGAATTGTTTATTTTGATCTTCATATTCTAAAACCACAAATCCTTAATTTTTAGTGAATCTAAAGAGTTTTACTTCTTCATCATTCGTCGCGAGTTTAACCGTTTCACAGTGTAACGGTTAGATGAACCGATCAAAACTTTTAGGGTTTTCTTGAAAATTGATAGTTTGAGGTTTTAGAACTTGAAGAACAAATTGAACGGAATCAATTGTCGAGAAAAGGGGAGGGGTAACGTTAGGGTGGGCCAACTGTGGATGAAATTTCCTTCTTACCTAGCTGATACACGTTTTGCTATATGCATGCATGCATGCATGTATAAAACAATAACCATATCTGAAATGTTGGGTGAACTCGGTAAATCTAACTTGAGGGAAAATGGTGGTGATTATTGTAAAATCAACTTGAACCGTTGTAAATTTAAGCCCCATTTTGAACTACTAGGTGCAGAAATTAAGCCGGTTACAGCTGCTCTATCTTAGGTCTTTATTCTATTGTAGTTTATTTTGCAAAGCAGTTTTCCTTGATAACCTGAAATTTCTTGAGTTCTCAATGTGATGTTTTTTGAAAGATTTACTTGGAGAACTGTCAATTAAAACCCCATTTTTAGTTACTAGGACTATGAGTTTAAACTGGTTACAGTGGTTATTAGAATATAGATCTGATTTCTATTTTAGTTAATTTTCAATGTATTTTTGTTTTTAAACTGAAATTTTATGAGATCTAAATAAGTGTTTTTCACAGATTTTTTCCTGAAAAGGCAACTTCACTGGCTTCTAGGGTTCTAAATGAGCTAGTTGAGGTCAGTATCATTCTAGCATGTACTTGGTTATTTTTGTTAAGATAATATGTTCATGACTTCTCCAATATTCTGTATGCAACGAATGTAAGTCTTGCAATTGTTGTCTAGTGTATTTAATTTTTTGCACAGATATGGATAGGTTGGAACTAGTTGCTTACTCCAGATTGGTCACTTTTAGCTTGCTTCCTCAATTGCATGTCCTGGCTCTAACATTTGGTCATTTTTCAGTCCATTTACTTTGGGCAACCTTTTAGACTAATTTTTGTGTGAGAGATATAGAAAAAGAAGAAGAAGAAAAAAACCATGGAGTTCCCATTCTTGGGGTGGACGGATCAAGTTAGGAGGCCAACATTCTTAGAAATGACACTATTACCTTTTGGATTAGTACATTTCTGACAATATTTGCAAGTGTACTAGTAGAACTGATAATTTGATATTAGATAATAATATTAGGATGAGTTGTACCATATCTCATCCTTTTTCTATCTTGACTATCAGGAAGTAAAAATTAGGCTATTGCCCATTAGTGCATTGCTGACCACACCTGCACCTTTTGGGGTATACCTGGTAATTTGATAATGATATCAACTTGATTGTACTGTATCTCATCCTTTTTTTCATCATGACTGACAGGAAGTAAAAATTAGACCATTGCCCATTGTTCTGACATCTTTTTCTGGAGGTTCCAAAGGGTGCCTATATAAGGTTCTTCAGGTATGTAATCTGGTGTTTGAGCAGCAGGCAATGCTCTAGTCTTTTCGTATTTGTAATTTGAGTTTGGCTAAACAATGGGTGGGTAGAGAATATTATGCGCACCCTCAATTTCCACATGCAGGACAAACTAAATTGTTCCCTCTTTATTGCAGTTAGTGGAGGGGAAATGTGAAGGACAACTTAGCAAGGTATACCTTTATTCTTGGTAGTGCAGTTCTTAAGCATTCACATGGATGTTATCTACAGTGCAGTTTTATAATGGGGAATTCACATAAAAATACCCTAACGTTTGGGGACGCTTTCATATTAATACCCTGAACTTTTAAGTAGTACAAATCTATACCTTTCCGTCTGTTTTGGCTAACGGCGTTAAATTATTCCCGTTTTGCCCTTACATCAAAACAAAAAAAATACCCTAACGTTTAGGGATAGTTTCAAACAAGTACCCTCCACCGACTGAGGGGGGCGGCAGTAGGGGGGAGGGGGCCGGCGTCCACGACTGAGGCGGAGGGGGAGGGGGCGCCGCCCCCCTTCCCCGAATACAGGGGGCGGTAGTGGCGGGGAGGGGGGCGGCGCCCCCTCCCCCTCCGCGACCGAGGCAGAGGGGGAGGGGGCGCTGCCCCCTCCCCCGAAAACAGGGGGACAGTGGCGGGGAGGGGGGCGGCGCCCCCTCCCCCTCCGCGACTGAGGCGGAGGGGGAGGGGGCGCCGCCCCCCTCTCCCGAGTACGGGGGCGGCAGTGGCGGGGAGGGGGGGCGGCGCCCCCTCCCCCTCCGCGACTGGGGGCAGCGCCCCCTCAGTCGCGGAGGGGGAGGGGGCGCCGCCTCCCTCCCCCGAATACATGGGGGGCGGCAGTGGCGGGGGAGGGAGGCGGCGCCCCCACCCCCTCCGCGACTGAGGCGGAGGGGGAGGGGGCGCCGCCCCCCTCCCCCGAAAATAGGGGGGCAGTGGCGGGGAGGGGTGCGGCGCCCCCTCCCCCTCCGCGACTGAGGCGGAGGGGGAGGGGGCGCCGCCCCCTCCCCCGAAATCAGGGGGGCAGTGGCAGGGAGGGGGGCGGCGCCCCCTCCCCCTCCGCAACTGAGGCGGAGGGGGAGGGGGCGCCGCCTCCCTCCCCCGAAAACAGGGGGCGGCAGTGGCGGGGAGGGGGGCGGCGCCCCCTCCTCCTTCGCGACTGAGGCGGAGGGGGAGGGGGCGCCGCCTCCCTCCCCCGAAAACAGGGGGCGACCGAAAACAGGTGGAGCCGTAGGGGTTGGTGGGTATTAATATGAAATGTACATTAAACGTTAGGGTATTTACTGAAGACTAACGTTGAGGGGCATAATCGTCCAAATTTCAGTAATTTGGACGGAAAATTAAAAAAAGGTATCAAGTTAAAACTGGCGTATAACGTTTGGGTATAAATTTGTACAACTTTAAAGTTCAGGGTATTAATATTAACATGAAAACGCCCCCAAACGTTAGGGTATTTTTATGTGAATTCCCCTTTTATAATTAATAGCGGATACATACCCATAGACTGCATATCACTATCATTTCTTACTAAGCTTGTATTTTCAAGAATATAATCACCATGACATTCTCTATTGCAAATTGTCTATTCTCCAAACGGATCACAGCTTGCTTTTAGAAATGTTACACTTCACTCATTTTTGTTAATTGTATATTGCAGAATGAATATCAGGTGGTAAGAGATTGTATATGTGGACAAGTGTACGATTCAAGTCCTGCAGACTTTACTAGTGATTTGGGTACTCGATTTGTCCTTCATCCATCTGTTCTAAAAATGCCTCACCCACCAAGATTAGTATCATGGATGGCAAGGGGCCTTGCATCTGGCCTGGACACACTCTTTCTAAGCAGATTTGAAGCACAACGTGCGGAATATTGGCAGACTCTGTATTCCTCAGCTGTAAGGATGCTAAGTCAGCCTCAGATACATTATCTCCTTGATTATAAATAACGGCGATGATTTATCTTTTAACTTTCAATTTATATGTAAATCATTTGATTACAGGGCATGGGACCATTTCTCATACTTTGTTCAGAAAACGATGATCTTGTTCCCTACCAAGTTGTCTGCAATTTTGCTCAACGCTTGCAGGAGCTTGGGGGTGATGTTAAACTCGTAAAATGGAACTCCTCCCCCCATGTGGGTATGTCTTCGATTCCATGCAACTCCAAGTCACTTTTTCCATTTCGTGTGATAGCCAGTGTTCTAAATATCAGATATCGATCGTGTATCGGCCTAGTAAATTTGATATCGTATTGTGGATATCGGGGATATTGACTAAATATCAGAGTGTCATATCGGAGGCTTAAAATGATGAAATATGCAATCATGGATATATCTACGAAGATATAAACTATACTAACTCAAATCAAAGTATGTTTTGGTTATACTTCTCTCGTTAAATATGAATATCAGGGATATTGACTAAATATCGGGGATATTGACTAAATATCGGAGTATCGTATCAGAGGCTAAAAAATGATGACAAATAAAAGAATAGATGCATAAGAAAATATGAACTATAGAAACTCAATCGATTGTCGCCAGAAATTTTCGCCGGACGGAGCTGAGTGGAGTAGCGTAAGGAGCAGAGCGTCGAGAGGAGAGGAGCAGAGCGTCGAGAGGAGAGGAGCGATGTGATTGGGATGCCTCTCGTCGTTTTAAGTAAATGATTGGGTCGGGTGACTCGGTTCGGATCCACTTTTAAGTGGACCGATCCGCTAACTTTATTTTTAAAAAATTGTGAATCGCGGCCGATATTTCAAAGGGATATATCGGCCGCAATATCAGTCGCAACCCGATATTACCGCAATATTTTTCCAAATATCGGAAACTGCAATATGTAAGCCTATATCGTATCGGCTTAGTGATAAAACCGATATTGCGGCTGATATATCGGATATCGGTCCGATATTTAGAACACTGGTGATAGCTACTACATGCATGCTATACATGTCAAGAAAGCAGGGAAAAGAGAAAACTAAGTTATAAACACAACCCAAAAAAGGTCTGGCGTGAATATTTTTTCGAAAGTAATAGACTGATAATAGAAACTCAAAGATAAAATAACATTTGTTAAGAGTACAATTTTGGGTATCTACTCGTAACCAACCCGAGGGGACCTGCCACGGCCAGAGAGCTAACATTTCATGTAGGTCTTTTGTCTGCATTTGGCAAAAGGAATTGTGGCAAGAATCGGCCACAACCCAGCCCAACTCTTCCAAGTAGTTATTTTGGAGAGGGAGTAAATGATTTGGCTGGAAGGGCCATTTGGACATTTTTTGAAAATGGTTTTTTTTCACTTTGCCTACTTTTAGGGGCAAAAACCCAACCCTAACTCTAGCTCCAAGCTGGTGTTGTCTGCGGTTGTTTCGAAATCCTTGAACCACTCAACTTCCTCTCCTATTCATCCCACTAAATCCCCGTCTCCTCCCTCAACTCCTCTTGCTAAACGCAATGTTTGACTAAGGAGGTTACTGTTTTACTTCAGCTGCTTGTAGTCTAAACTATTGACTTTTTCGGTTAAGAACCGAAACAAGTTTGATCTTAAATATTAGCATTACTTTTGGTTTGCTGATTTTACAACGGATGAATATATTGTAAATCCTTCAATTTTTTTTATACATGCAGCTGTTACTTTTTAAAAGTGGCCAGTATCTGACTAGAAACAGTTTGGGGATTTTTCTCTTGCAGATTGAATTTAGAAGGTTGTCAGATTTTAGCTGATGAGAATGATTCTCATGTTAAAAAAGATATATTCCATGTGAAGGTTTGTTCAATGTAAACATTCTATAAAAGCATAATGCACCTGAAAGTTTGCAATCATCGGCTACTGAAAATGAAAAAAAAAAGCAAATAAACGCTTGATATACATAATCATCTAGATTTTCTATTGACATATCCATTCTCACACAACTTGTGTTAATGTTTGACTCAGAGGAGAGATGACAACAAAGTCAGATTCTTGTAATGTACCTGTTATCGGAAACTTAATTGTAGCTAGAACTAGGGGTGGCGATCGGGTTGGGCCGGGTATGGGTCGGGTCAGGTTTGAGCTGATTTGTTTAGGGCTATATCTAAACCCGACCCGGATCAAATCTGGGTCAGGAAGTTAATCTGGATCGGGACGTTAAAACCTGCACTAACTCGACGGGTTGGCGGGTAACCTGAACCCGACCGATCCAGGTCGGAAAATTAAAATCCGCACCCAACCCGACGAGTTGACGGGGTAACCCGAGCCCAACCCACATTTATGCATAGTTTTTTTTAAAAAAATTGTGTTAAATAATTGTCAGCTTCTAGAATTGGACCGAAGACCACCACAACGAGTGAACCAATGTATCGGCTGAGCTAAATATCTCTGAGTTTCGAAACTCAAGAACTATTTTTTATGTATGAAATTACAAGTTAACATTTGAAATTAAAAAAAGATTACAAACATGGGAATCGAACCATTGATCAGCTCAGAAATAGCGCCAAAGAAATCAACCCTTTACCAAAATTTCGATGTACTATATTGTTTATATGTACATATAAATCTATTTATAAATTAAAATGATTGGATTAGGGTCGATCCGGGTCAACATGTCAAATCCGTACCTGACTTGGATGTTTTTCCTGGTGAGTCGGCTCAACTCAGGTCAACTCGGATTTGACCCAATCCGTTTTATATCTCTGCTCATAATCGGTTGATGAGGCCGGTTTTGCGCCGGATCGGGTCTGGTTTATTTTGCCATCCCTAGCTGCAACATTCTTGTTAAGACGTCGGTTATTACTAACCTCACTCAAATAGCATAAAAGCAGTGTCAGCCAATGGGCAAGAACGATCCAACAACGACTTGAGTATATAAGACTTGATTTGGTTCATCAAACTCCACGTTCTGCAAGCGTGATCCAATAAAAACTTGAATATATAAAACTTGATTTGATTCATCAAACTCCATCTAGTGATGCTACTTGATTAAGTCCAGACACCACCAGACACCACCAGACCTGGCCCAGATAGACTTAAATTAGACGTCCAGATGCTTGACAATATTGTGCTGTAAAAAGCAGTAATTGACACCATTGTATCTGTTTGAGCTTGAAAGCAGCCGGGTAATGTGACAATTACATTATAAGTTTGAATCCAAGAAATTTCGCCTTTTCCTTGGGTTTCTATGCTCTCAAGCAATATTTTTCGTATGCTTTGTGATATAGAGTCATAGCAACAGAAAAAGAGGCTTCAAGAAAGAATTCTGTCAGCGTATCACACGTCAAGGCTGTGCTCCTGCTAAGACATAGTTCACTCCTTACGATTTAGAATGTACAATGGGACATCTATTCTCCTTGCATCTTAAATTCTTAATAGAATTAAATCTTCCTATCTAAATCCTGCTTAGTCAAAGGTGCATAAACCATTTCTTGGCATGATATCATGTGGCTCCAGTTTTGTAAACTGAAATTGCCAATATACTCAACATCAGCTGTTCAGTGGGATTCACAAAGATTTTTGTCATCACTACTCATGTTTATATGAAGCGAATATGTATGGGAAAATTGAATTTTTATATCATATTTTCATGCTAGCGGTTGTAACACAGATTTTAGAAATCTGATTGGAAACAATAAATTTATACGATGTGGAATCTAAGCCTATTAGTTTGTGCATAATTTTCTTCCGTTGACCATGGATTTGATGGAGATTGGTCTTATCAATGATGCACCTGGGGCCTTCACGGGCAAACACATTAAAGACGGTGTGAGATTCTCCCCTAACCCTCTTTGATGCTTAAATTGGAGTGTGTAGATAGAGGAAACACTATGAATAAGGAGCAAGAAGGATATTAGGGGTTTCGGATAGATTTATCTTATGCAGGATTCTATTGGGTTGAATTGAATTTTTGAATTTCCTTGATCTATATCCCTTGTATAGGAAAGATCGGTGTACCTATTTAGGAGTCTTAAGTTGAGTCTAAGTACTATCAAGTGTGGTTAATATTAATAAGTTTCTATAAAATACATCTCCTAATTGTAGGAGTCTAATTGTAGAATCCTAATAGAATTCTAGTATATAATATTTAATATAGGCCTAAACCGACCAATGGGCCGATGACTTGAATTCAAACCTGAATTCTAATGAAATTCAATGTAGTAACACTAGCCCCAATGTTAAATTTAATCTATTGATTTCGAGAGTTGAAGTAATAAAACATGTCAGAATTAGTAATATCGTGGTACATGCATACTCCAATTAGGATTGTCTATAATTTCTTTGTTTGCATGCGCAGTTGACATATTAGTATAGATGTTTATGTAATTAAGAAAGATTAAGAGGGTTAGTCTTTTCATCAATATGGGTGATATAACTCATTGGAGCACGGAGCCTCATGGAACAAAATGTAATTGAGCCCCATAAGGTGAAATCTGATCTATCCCTTGTAGGGAGAAATCATATCAAGCCTTGAAGGGCAAAATCCAATCGAGCCCAATTAGGCAGAGTCTAAAAGAGCACCGTGTTAGGAACCAACAAAGATACGATTTTTAATTGATAAAATAATGGAAATAATAAGATATTTGAGCACAAAAGAGGTGTGCTCTCCTCCCAAGACGCCGGAAAGGACGTCCGCACTCGTTTAATCTAAGATCTAAATCTAAGGACGCTCAATAGAAAATATCCAATATCAAGCATAAGAATTACAAATGATGACTAGCCCCTATAAATAAAAGAAACTAGGGTTACTAGGGCAAAGGGGCGCGTGCATAAGCAAAGGAGGGGGGACGGCGGCTACTAATGGGTCCGGCCCATGTGTAGATCCGCACGGGTCTATCAATACTCCCCCCAAAGAGCCACCTTGTCCACAAGGTGGTTCCTACAAGTCCCGGCGGTGCTAGTTCGAGTGGGAGTCGCCCTACCCTCTGATTCCTTCGTCCTCCACGTCATCATCTTTGTCTGCTTCTGCTATCAATACTTGCAGCTTCCGATCCACACAGCGGTGTCCCGTAGTGAAGCGCTCGTCGCATCGGAAACATTGCCCTTTTTGCCTCTTCTCCCTCATTTCCGCATCGGTCATCCGTCGGAATTGGCCCCCAGCCGGTGGTGGGTTGTTCTGCACCCCGTCTTCTCCAGCCCTGCCTGGACTGCCTCAGTAGTGACCCCGGCTCCGCCTGTTCCAGTCGTGGTGCTCCGCTGTAACTGCCCACTGTAGCTGCTCCCGCCTCTCCGATTCTCAGTTCGAGAGTCCTCCACCATCTGTGCCATCTCGATGACCCCTGAAAGCCCCCGAGGCTTGTACGGCCTCACCGCAGCTCGAAGACTAGGTCGCAGCCCCTTCAAGAAGGTGCCCTCTAGCGACTCGTCTGACACCCCATGAACTCGTCCTGCCAGTGTCTCAGATCTCTCGATATACTCCCGCACCGGCCCCTCCTGCCTAAGAGCAAATAGCTGCTCGTGTAGGTTTTACCAAACGGGGGTCTCTAAACTTCTCCAGCACCAAGTCTTTCAGCTCCTTCCAGCTCCGAATCTGTTGCCTCCTCTCCTTCTACTGGAACCACCCCAAAGCTCTCCCCTCCATGTAAATGGCTGCTGCCTCCAGCTTCTGTGCCTCGGTCATGTGGTGCGTCGCGAAATATCTCTCCGCTGTGAACAACCAGGCATGTGGATCCTCCCCAAAAAAATACCGGCATCTTCAGCTTCCGGACTCTGCAATCTCCTCCAAAGTGCCCCTGCTCGGGCCTCCCCTCCTCTCGGTGATGTGGACGGAAGTGCTGTCTCCTCTCGTTCGGAGTCTCGTACTGCCTAGGGGGGCCTCCTCCGCGACCACCGTAGTCTTCACGGTCATCTCCTCGCCGGCCCTCAAAATCGTCCCAACCTGCGTCATCGCCGAACTCCGCCTCTTAGCCACCCCTACCGTCAGAATAATAATCTCTTCTGCGTCCGTCGCCGTAGAATGGGTCCTCCGCTGCTGGTCGACGTCCCAAAGGGTCAAAAAAATCATCCTGAAATCTGTCCGTGACCATCCACAGCTGCTGTCCGCTGCCCCAGGGCTCAAAAACCATTCTGGAGGCTGGCCGTGCGCGTCCCCCTGGCGGCTGCCGGGGGGCTCCCGCCCCCTATGCGCCGCAGGGGGGCCTGCCGGCCCTCTGGCAGGGCCGACGGGCCCTGTCGATCACCCAGTAGGGCCGCCAGGCCCTGTCGGCCCTCTGACAAGGCCGGCGGGCCCTGCCGGCCACCTAGCAGGGCCGGCGGGCCCTGCCGGCCTCCGGGCAAGGCCGACGGGCCTCACCGGACCTGTGCGGGGGCCGGCAGGGCTTGGCCAGACCTGCCGGGCCCCGCGCTAGGCGGGGGGCCTCCACCGTCCCCGTCGCGTGGCGGCCGCCCCCCGAAAGGGTTTTGGGGGGTCGGCCGTCCATCCTCGCCTTCCTGCGCTGTCCGAAAAGGGCGGCTAGGGCCGCCACCCCCTTGATACTTCACCACGTTGCGCCGCACCTCCTCACGATAATCCACCTTCCATGGCTCCTCTTCCTCGTCATCGGCAAGTTCCTGCACCAAAAAGTCGCTTCCTAGTTCAAAGTTCTCAACTTTCTCATTCCCCTTGTCCAAAGGTGGCACCTTTTCTGCTGATTTAGGGTTCACATCCCCTTTGTTTTTTGCCGCCAATTGATTTAGGGTTCCCATCAATTGCGCGAATTGTTCGTCGTGCTTTGCTTTATTTGCCGCCAATTGATTGATGGAAGCCGTCAACTTTGCCATGGATTCATCGTTTGCTGCCAACGATTTCTTGATCCCGTCGATTTCGCTCGTGAACTTTGCCTCCAAAGCCTCAATTTTGTCGTGCGATCTTGTTGTGGCCGCCATGGATCGTCACGCACTCTGATACAAAATGTTAGGAACCAACAAAGATATGATTTTAATAGATAAAACAATAGAAATAACAAGATATTTGAGCACAAAAGAGGTGTACTCTCCTCCCAAGACGCCGGAGAGGACGTCCGCACTCGTTTAATCTAAGATCTAAACCTAAGGACGCTCAATAGAAAATATCCAATATCAAGCATAAGAATCACAAATGACGGCTAGCCTCTATAAATAAAAGAAACTAGGGTTCCTAGGACAAAGGGGCGCGCACGCATAAGCAAAGGAGGGGGGGGGGGGCGGCTACTAATGGGCCCGGCCCATGTGTAGACACGCACGGGTCTATCACACCACAAGACGAAGTCTAATCATAGCATCATCACGTAAAATCAATCAAGCCTTATCGGGCAAGATCATGTCATCCTCTATAGAGCACATAACTATAGGGTGAAAGTAATATCACGTAGGCTGAAAATAGTTTGTTCGCTTATTGTCCAAGTAAAGTAAATAAAATTATGTTTGTTTGACAATCGTTTGAACGAAATAAACATCGAAAGGTTGTTTGCCTATCACTTAGGCAAAATAACGTACTTATGTTTGTCGATTCCCAACGAAAATAAACGACGATGTCGTACCCCATGTGATGCATACTAGTAGGGCAAAGTCATACCCAGCTGGACGCATTCTTCATAGGAAAAATTTGTGCCCATTAGGGTGCATGCCTTATAAGGCGAAGTTATTTTGTTTGCATATCGCCCAAGCAAGATAAACACAGTCATATGCATGTATCCTTGATCGAAATAAATATCAAAAAAGTTGTTCACCTATCACTTGGGTTTGTTCACATATCGCTCATCACCCGAGTATAGTAAAGTAGACATCAAAATATGTCATACTATGGAAGACGAAAATCATACCCAATATGGAAGTAGAGTTTGATAATTTAACAGTAAACAGGAGTTCACTATTTGTGGTTCGCATGCGCTTATTACATACAAAATTAAATTTTATCAAATTTATTTCGATGTCATTCCACCATGAAGAGATTGTTACAATTTACCCAAAATGTAGCTTTGCAGCCAAGCTCAGCCTTTGTATAGAGGTAAATTGCATTCGGACATCCTAGATGATGGGCAGGGTGTCAGAAATACACCATAATATATGATATTAGTGTTAAAACCCCCCATTTAATGAAAAACATTAAAAATAAAAATTCTCTTTGTGTTGCCCTTCTTCCTCATTTAGATGCTGCATTGCTGTCACTTCTCTCTCCCACCTTTATTTCTCTTACTTCTCTCTTGGAGAGAGAGAGAGAGAGAGAGAGAGAGAGAGAGAGAGAGAGAGAGAGAGGTGCAACACTTGAAGAAAATGTTGATTTCTTACGTTTTTGGTTAATTGATCTGCTAATTTCATTGCCTACGGGGTTAGTAGTGACACAATGCCCACAGTTAAGGGCCTGAGTGCAGTTTACCCTTTGTATTATTGAGAAAGAGGTCATCTGTTTTCTAATCCTTAAGATTGTAGGGAAAAGTCGAGAATCATCCAGTCATTCATTTGGATTTTCCAAATCCAGTGGAAAAATAGGGCGTAAGACTAGAATCATTGTGATTTTGTCTATCCAAACAATTATAGGAAACATGTGGGTTTACTAAGAGAAAACTAGGGGAAGAAGCGTCGAAGAATGTTCCTTTTCAAATTAACAGAAAGGTGTGATTGCCTGAGACCTCAGGAGTTTCAATACAGTAGTTGATGAGATTCTGGATTTAGGTTACCTGGCACTGCCACATTCCATTGATGTTAATTTTGGCATCCTTTCTGCCATTCATTGAGGATTTTGGTAAATTTAAGAAGATGAAGTTTATGATTTTCCTGCAACAACCTATGTGATTGAAAAGTAGTGAAACATAAATTAAATTAGACCTTTCCGAGGACTTTGAGGTGTTATTGGGTAATTGTCATTAGATTATAGATTATTGGATGAAATTTATTAATAATCAAGAATACGATGCTATACTAGTACGGATGTCCATCAATCGACAAATTTTCTTTTTATGTTGGCTTGTCAAATCTTTAGGTTGCGACTGGATTACATAAACAAACAAATGCTACTTGATTCCGATATGCAAGAATATTGTGTCATATTTTGACGTACCCCAGACAACACTAGCTGATGATACCGGCCAACAAGATGATGTGAAATGAATACAACTGAATAAATTTTAAAGCATTGGATAATGTCGGTACAAATTGATATTAACTGATATGAATTCAAGGCCTCTTTGTCGCCCCTCCCTACCTTTAACCATGAAATGACGGTAAAATTTACAGGAAATCATAAGCTTTTCTAGTTATAAATCATCCCTAAAATTGAAATACTCTATCTGCATACTGGTTACTGTAGTTCAACATACTATGTTGTAGAAATATAATCAAAATTCCATCAATTATTCTGAAACTTTATCAATTTATAATATTTTCTTAGTGTTATAAACGGGCTTTGGAGGCCCAACCCGTTAGTCGGTATCCACCCATTATGTAACCCTATTACTATAAATACAGGGCTACGGGGTTCCGTAGCCGCCATGGTTTACAACACGTTATCAGCACGCTCAAAGCTAAGCCGAACCCCTGCCGACGAACGGACGTGACGGACGGACGCGAACGGGCTTCCTTCACCGAACGTCGCTAGATCCGGCGGGTAGGATCTAGAGGTAACCCTAAAACACTAGATCTAAAATTTCATATGCGCATATGTCTAGATCCAAAATTCTTGGATCGATTGTTTAATGAAAATCAAGGTTTTTATTGATGAAAAATCAAATTTTTACAATAAAAACGTTTTGTTGGTGATTAAAAATAGATTTTTTCCATTAAAAATTAGATTTTTATCCCCAAAAACCATGAAACCCTAGGGGATTTTCTCGCCGGAACGCGAATCCCCCCTAGATCTCGCGCCAAAACCCTCGCCCACCGCCCGAAGCGGCGGAAAAAACCCTCGCCCGCCGCCCGAAGCGGCGGCAAAACCCCCCTCGCCGCTGCGACGGCAGGCGGCCCCGCCGCCAGCAGCGGCGGGCCAGCCCGCCGCCGCCGGCGGCGGGCGGCCCCGCCGCCAGCGGCGGCGGGCCAACCCGCCGCCAGCGGCGGCGGGCCAACCCGCCGCCAGGAGCGGCGGGCCAACCCGCCGCCAGGAGCGGCGGGCCAACCCGCCGCCAGGAGCGGCGGGCCAACCCGCCGCTGCGACGGCGGGCGGCCCCGCCGCCAGGAGCGGCGGGCCAACCCACCCGCCGCTGGCCCCGCCGCCAGGAGCGGCGGGCCAACCCACCCGCCGCTGCCAGCGGCGGGCCAACTCGCCGCTGCGACGGCGGGCGGCCCCGCCGCCAGCGGCGACGGCGGGCGGCCCCGCCGCCAGCAGCGGCGGGCCAACCCGCCGCCAGCAGCGGCGGGCGGCCCCGTCGCAGGCAGCGGCGGGCCCCCAACCCCGCCGCCGGCAGCGGCGGGTCCCCAACCCCGCCGCCCGCAGCGGCGGGTCCCCAACCCCGCCGCCCGCAGCGGCGGGCCCCGCCGCCCGCAGCGGCGGGCCCCGCCGCCCGCAGCGGCGGGCCCACCCACGCCGCCCGCAGCGACGGGCCCCGCCGCCGGCCGCGGCGGGCCCCGCCGCCGGCCGCGGCGGGCCCCACCCCCCGGCAGCCGCTCGTATCGGGCCCCCCCCGGTGCGCGCTCATGCCCGAAAACCCTAGCCGCCTGAAGCGGCAATCCGCGCGACCATAAACCCTAACTAGGGTTTGACCCCGAAATTTTTTTCGATTTTCAAATCTTTTTCAGATTTAATTACGATTTCGTTTTCGTCAAAATCTGTTAAATTACACAATTTTTATTCATCGCATTTTATTCGGATTATCTGATTATTTACGTTTAATAATTAGGAAGATCCTGCGACCGCTCTGCCGTTAGTCAACTAACCTAACGGTGTATGACGTTGCCTAGTGGTCCAATAATTATTAAACGAAAAATTTTCATTTCCATTATAAAATGCCTGTGATGATTAATTGTCTGTGTTAATCGTCTGCTATGATATTAAATGCCTGCCGCATTTTTCCACGATGTGATGTATATTTTTGTTGCCTCTAGCATGAATTTCCACTTAAACACTATAAATGCATGCGTAGAAAATTATATGCCCGTCGCATATTTAATGTTCTGTAATAAACATTTTATTTAGCATGCTAAAATCTTTTTGATGTATTTTTAATGCCTGTAGCATAAATATATGTCTGAGATAAAATTATTTATATACCTGCAGAATATAAATAGCATGTGTATACATCATAATTGTTTCCATTCTGGTTAATTGAGCACAACTTTTTAGTTTACTGGATTTATATTATATGTATGAATTGCTCATGACATGACAATATTTTATGACAACAAACCAATAATGTTTTCAATAAATTTTAACATCATATCCTAGTTGACAAAATGAACCTGGAGTTCAAAACCAAAATGAACCTGGAGTTCAAAACCAAAATGAACCTGAAGTTCAAAATCAAATCAAAAGTCAACACCCTTTCACACTAATAAAAATTAACAAGTACGAGGGATTATACGAAAAACATTTATGCGATTTCTTTTAGAAATACGCATTTCGCGGTAAATAGATCTCTCAGATCCACGGTCTGTATAAACCGATATTGACACCAGCAGTTGTCATAACACCGCCGAACTCCTTTGAGTAATCTCACTTTACAAGGTATGATTCTTGAATCTAACCTTATTTTTTAAGCGTACGCCCGAAGTCGTGGCTTAATAGATAAGTGAGAAATTATAAAATTCGTACCCACGTAATTGTTTCCCCTAGAGTATGATCCTATATCCACACAATACTTGAATGACCCAATAAAAATGGCCTGAAGACCATACTTGAGCTTTCAAATAGACCTTTATAAGTCTATCATAAACTAGAAAGTGGAAAAATAGAGACTAACTCATTTCCCTTGTATGTGTCTACTTCGTAAGACCAATAATCATTCTTCCTTATAAACGACAATAAGGAAGACTGAAAACAGGGGAAGTCTTGAATAAAAATAAGAAAGGGAAGATATGATGTATCTCGATATGGAGTATGCAATGACAACCCAATATCAGACCAGAAGTTCTGAAAAGACCCATAATGCTTCTTGCAAAATTAATGGGCATTACAGTATGCCATATAAAAATATATACATATCTAGCCTAAACGACGAAAGTCAAATTGACTGTATGTATATTTCGCTACTCCCCGAGGACAAATAAATTTTGAAAATAAATTTGATCTGTTGTCATAATATGAGTCTAAAATGAGCACAATTGTGGACGTATGTTTTATACAACCCACATCATACTATGAAACTTGTTGCTCTAACATAAATTATTAGTAGTATTCTCTTGCAGTATATATGTGCTTTTTACGCATTTTATTTTACTGTAAATGACTTGTCATCCTGAATACTCCTAAATAGAGGATGCCATTGACTCCCTACACTCCATATATATGGCTGATGATGTACCTTAGAGTACTCATCTATATATCCTCTTAAAATGGTCATAATCAAAACCTTGTTATCCAACCGCAGTCCAGATTATTATTAATCACAACGGACATATTACATTACTAGGATATTGGTTGGGCTTTTATTTACCCTCATACCACCCTCAAAAATGCCGCAGTGGAACTTATTCATCGGGACTAACCCTCCTAGATGAATATGTTCCGAGATCCCCAAACGGGGGAGGCATTAGAGCACATCTTATAGATGGAGCCTTGACGGGTTCATATCCCTAGTTCTATGCTCAACTTCACTGAAGTCGAACTTATTGCGGATTTTTGGGATAACACTGGGAAATCAATATAACAACTGGAAGAAAATTGAACACCCTGAAGCTTTGTGTTCACACCCAGAAATGGGTTATATGTAAATCATTAAAATGATTTAAACGGATTACTTATCCACTAGAAATCCAGTTGTAAGGTGACCACGTGGGAGCATGCAAACCATCAGAACGCCCCCTTAGAAACTATTTATATAAGCCTGATCACCTCATATAAACAGTTTCCGAGAACCCCTAACGGGGGAAGCGTTTAGTGCACATCTTATCGATGGAGTCATGATGAGTTTACATCCCCATATCACCACTATGGACCATTTAAAACATTAATACCTATGATCTGATTATCATGAATAGTGATGAGACCCTGAAGATCCACACTTATGAAACTGTTAAACAGTTATCAGACATAGCTACTGACAATATACATATTGTCAAATTCACACATCCCTGCTACTAAAAATCCAGCTAGGATTGACATACCAACTTTATGGATGCAATCTACCAGTAGCAGAAGTGGATATCCTCAATGGATGAGAGGACATACCACGAGACCCTAAAACAATACCACCACAGGAAAGTGAGCTCATCTCCATATCCTCTCCCTTTCCAGAACCTCCAGAAGAGATAAATCTGGAATAAATAGAATAATGTACGTACACGGAGAGGTATTTGGATAAAACACACTTGTCGACAATTACTCACATTTCATTTTGCCATTGATATCGTTCACAATCTCCGTTTCCTGAAGCAAACGCAGAAATTTGGCCAAATTATGTGGAACGAGGCAATAATAAGTTGAGCTGGACTCACTTATGAAATGTGAAGTGTTTGGACCTGAAGTCCTGATATCAAAAGATATCAAACCTGTGGGCTACCGAGTATTGTATAAATAAATAAAATCGTATGCTATAAGCAAAACGCTATAGCCTTAGAGGTTTATTTCGCAGAAACCAGGAAGTAACCATGTAAGATGAGTTTAACTCACTTACAAAATTAATCAAACTGATGCATCAGGCTCCCTGGTCATGATTGCGAAACCCATGCGATTAGCAAAGATAATTTTAGGCTATGTTGCTATGGATGATGTGACAACATACCTTTATGAATAATCATCCTGAAGATGAATTATCATCCCGAAGATGAAACAATCATCCTGAAGATGAATTATCATCCTGAAGATGAAACCTTCATCCTGAAGATGAATTATCATCCTGAAGATGAAACCTTCATCCCGAAGATGAATAATCATCCTGAAGATGAATTATCATCCTGAAGATGAAACCTTCATCCTGAAGATGAATCATCATCCTGAAGATGAAACCATCATCCCGAAGATGAATAATCATCCCGAAGATGAAACCATCATCCTGAAGATGAATAACCATCCAGAAGATGAAATTATCATCCAGTCGATGAAGAAACATGGAAAATTGCAATCCACCAATACACCTACTGGTTGTATGGATGCACATTAAGACCCCTTCCGTTCGCTGGAAGAGGGGAAGGATATCCTAGGTCCTGAAGTGCCTTACTCAAATGTCTTTTGTACACTCCTTTATCTGGTAGTAAACACTTTAATCAGATACAGTGCAGCGCCTGCAGCGCACCACTGGACCAGAGATATGTAGCTTCTGCGCTATCTCCAAGGGCCAAGGATCATACAACATGTTAAATGTATTTGCAGATACAGGTTACAGATCATCGCGATGACTGCAACAAAGAAGCGACCACCTCCTGGAGACCAGCAAAGCATGCTTCCAAGGCAACATCAATCCCACCATCCCGAGAGGCTCATCAATCCAAGAAGCAAATCATAAGTACGCACAGCCAGGTCCTGTAGTACCTCGCAGACACAGTGAAGACTGGTCAGAGACGTGATGCTACCTACCAAGTCTGCAGACCACTCCCCCTCAGAAGAGATCCTTCAGATTCAGTAGATGTCATAGATGAGCGATACTTGTATAGATGAGCGATGTCTTGTATAGGTGAGCGATGCCTTGTACTTTGTATCGGAACACTGTAAGAGATTGATGTATAGTTGCCTAGGAGATCTGCAAGCCTGTAGCTTGTACAGATCAGAGGGAGTCAAATGTAGTGTTGTACTCTTTTCCCTTGGCTATTGGTTTTTCCCACTGGGTTTTCCATAGCTAAAGGTTTTAACGAGGCAAACTCATTGACTCTGGATCCAGAAGTATCCACCCCCTAAATACTTCCACTAATCAGGGGAAGTTACGGAAACTGTACTCTTTTTCCTTGGCTATTGGTTTTTCCCACTGGGTTTTCCATAGCTAAAGGTTTTAACGAGGCAGGTATCCCTAACTTAGGATCCAGAAGTATCCACCTCTAGTGATATCCATCGATCAGGGGAAGTTATAGAGACTTGTACTCTTTTCCCCTAGCCATTGGTTTTTCCCACTGGGGTTTCCTTGGCAAAGGTTTTAACGAGGCAAGTACTCTTAAACTTGGGATCCAGAAGTATCCATGGACCCATGATCAGATAAGCTCTATGAACCCTGAAGCGTTCATCACGGCTTACAACAATGGATGGATAAGGGGAAGTGTTATAAACGGGCTTTGGAGGCCCAACCCGTTAGTCGGTATCCACCCATTATGTAACCCTATTACTATAAATACAGGGCTACGGGGTTCCGTAGCCGCCATGGTTTACAACACTTAGTAATTTTTAATTATTTTCATCATTTTTTTTAAGAAGCAGCAATGCAGCCTGTTTGAAATGGCTGGTAATGCTAACATTGATGATATTGATATTGTAAACGATATAACCATAGTTTTCATCTAGTTGTCTGTCATATTTCATGTTTATGTTAAGACATTTAGTCAAGGTATCATTTTGTGCTTAAATCTTTTACCTATAATTATCTGAGACTCAAAATAATGCGGTCGAAGCTGCATGAAAACATTGAACAGCAGTGTGTGGAGGACAGTTGGTTCTTAAAACATATTCATGAAGTCTACGATCTACTAATTTACCCTCTGAACTGTTTAATTAAATTTTCTGGAGCGTTTCTGACTTTTAGCACGCCTACCTAGACTACCCCATTTTGATGGTCTCGTGCTTGTACCAAGAAGCATCGCTATGTTGTCATGTTGACATGATTCTGAGGATCCTCAGCTCTGCACATCCTTTCCCTTTCACGTTTTTGATCTGCTTTATAAATGATGGTTTTACAGTAGTCTAAACAATGCAACGAATGGGGTTTTAAAATCTTCTTCTTGTTATTCTGATGAGTAATCTCCTTGTAAATTTTTGGAACCTGATCATTTTTCTGCAGCTCATTACAAGTACCACCAAGTTGAGTACAAGGCTGCGGTGACTGAGTTTCTTAACAAGGTAGCTGTTGTCTATTCACAGCGAGAACATATCAATAAAGAAACCGTGCCAATCGATGGTTCCTGCAGCAAGATATCAGAGTCGAGCAAGAGCCTAGCAATTGGGCCAGGTGATGATTTCTTTCTACCGAGCTCGATGGAATTCAACGAAACAAGAGAAGCGGATTCTTCCGGGGATGAGCAGAAGACGGATTTGTTTCATCTTCCAAGCATGAACCCCCATGGGGTACTTAGCCAGATCCTTTTCGATGTGTGTGTTCCCAAGAACATCGAGGGATGGGATATAAAGCCAGGCACGTCCTTGAACGGGAGGCAGACTTTCGCTCCTGGCCGGAGGAGGCACGGGCCTTTGAATCCCATGAAATTCATCCGGCGGTCCAGATTATAATGGCCTTTTGTAGTCTCTTTCGAGCAATTATTAGAACATTTTGACGGCTGCGATTGCTGTGAATACGACTGTGAGATGAGGAATGGATGGGTGTGATGGAAGATAACACACTGATAAATCTCGTATTTTCTGTTGCATGAAAGGTATGTACAGTAATGTATACTAGTGTTATAAAATGACTTCTCTTGCGCAGAGTAGTTCGTTTTTGTGATCTTGCAGTTCTCCAGCAAAAATCTTTGTTCCTGA
Source organism: Scilla litardierei (assembly GCA_030789695.1). NCBI lineage: Eukaryota > Viridiplantae > Streptophyta > Magnoliopsida > Asparagales > Asparagaceae > Scilla > Scilla litardierei. Next base: position 12,152,964 of record CM061131.1, read on the forward strand.
TATGGCATGCGACGTCAAAGTATGAAGGCGGCTTGCTTTTTCGCTAGGGTCGGCAATGAATTTGAACCAGGCGTATCCTTATCAGGTTGGACTCCGATAAGACCCCTATCCAACGGAGGTTTGCGGGAGCGGTCAGTCAACGGAAGGACCATTCCCTACGGGATGGGCCTTGAGCGCCACGCTGGGCTCGCCCTCCTGCCTCCTTGCTCTTGCCTTTTGCCATCAAACGGGGTAAGGATGAAGGAGGAAGTGTGGAGGTTGCTGGATTGAGAGCCTATGCAACGAGGGTTGTCACAAGGCCATTCCTCTAGCGATAATTGTTGATATACATGTTCATTCTTGCTGGGTCCAGATTAAGCCTTGGGGACGAGTGCACCAGAGAGTCCAGACATGGCGGTTTCGCCGGGTTGAGGTGGAGAAGTCATTCACTTATTCGTAATGCCCGAAACATGAAAAAAGAAACTCGTCAGCCTTGTCCGGGGGTGGCCCTCCAATCATATTTCGATTCTTCAGTTAGTCGCAGGTGGGGAAAGGAGGGGCGTCGGCTAGAGGTAGTCGTTGGATGAAGAGTACTAGGGTTTAGTTGGAGAATTGAGCTTACATGATAGAGTGCGCTTCCCTTCTATCTATAAGGCTTGTGTTTGTGTGTGGGGGTGGCATGCCTTATGAAACCAACATGTCAGGGGTTTGTCGGGACGTGGAGACGTGCCCGCCAAACTGCGGAGCAGATAAAGCTGGTCACGTGCACACCTGACAAAAGGATGCACACGCCCCTGATAAAGCCGGTCACATGCACACATGAGAGGATGCATGGGGCATGGGGCATGGGGCATGCCTTAGGAAACCAACCTGTCAGGGGTTTGTCGGGACGTGGAGACGTGCCCGCCAAACTGCTCCCTGATAAAGCTGGTCACGTGCACACCTGACAAAAGGGTGCACACGCCCCTGATAAAGCCGGTCACATGCACACATGGGAGGATGCATTTTGATCATTGAATCGTCTAACTCATCATCAAACATATAAAAGAAGATTCGGGGGTAAAAAGGGTGCACATGCCCCTCTGACGGCTCTGGCACAGTACATACGTTTTGGGTGGTCCCGTTGATAGCGACTCAAAGAGGGAGTGGATCAATCATCTGGGGTTGCACCACGCGGAATGGGCTGAGCTAACAGGGCGGGCGAGTGCTCGTGAAGGTTGACCTCGGGAGGTGAGACCATCTCCGATGATGATTGTTGAGCTGAGCTAAGCCAGGGTCAAGTCGAGCTCACCCCTTCGACCTGAGGCATGAGGTTCCCGTTAACAGCCCCCCATCTGACATGTTTGGCTGTGCCAAAGTGCTGACTGGGCCATGCTATTGACGAAATGGCTGCCCCCCTAGCGGGCCTAAGTGAAACTAGGATCTACATTAATGGCCATTTAAGTTTGAAATTCCATCACATGCAATCACTTCAAAAGAAAGTCTCTCATTCAACCTTAAAGGATTGACACTTTTCAAATTAAACGTGATCTTCTAAGTATGAAAGACCTACACGTGCTTACAGGCCAAGGTGGCCAAACGGCCCAAAAGCCTGTGACCCGGTCTGTCCAGTAGAGTTGATCAGGCCGCAGGCTCAGCCAGGCCCGCTGTTGGGCCCAGGCCGGCCCGTGGCCAGGGCGCATCGGGCCCGGCCCGGCTCGGCCTCTTCCTTGTTTACTAATATGCTACTTAATTTTTTTCTACAAATGGGTTCCTTAATTTGCTCCATATTTAATTTTGTTCCACAAATAAGCTCCTTAATTTGTTCCTCATTAATTTTTTACTCATTAATTTTCTTCTTATTTTGTTCATCCTTAATAAAATAGTATGTTTTTAAAAACGTACTATCTTTTAAAAAATTTATACTAGATATAAATATTATTTTTTATTTTATTAAGATTTTTAATGAATTTTAAATATTTTTTTAAAAAAAATTATAAATTTAATTAATATATTAGGACCGGCCTGGCCCGGACAAGCCCGATCCTCGGGCAGCCCCCAACCGACCACCGGGCCGGCCCGGGCCACCCGGTCAAACGGGCCGGGCTGGCCCGTGGCCCGGTCAAGGCCCGGCCGGGCCGGGCCGAGCCGGCCCTGATGGCCATCTTGACTTACAGGTCTCTGGATAAATAATTTTTTTTTGAAAAAATTCACATCATCGGCTTCGTCATAACATGAGGAGGTGTGGGCGAGGCAACTGTGTAGCTAGGTGTTGGGGAGGTCGAGATTTGAAGACGGAGATCGAAAAAGAGAGGATGCATTTTGATCATTGAATCGTCCAACTCATCATCAAACATATAGAAGAAGATTCAGGGGTAAAAATAATTGCAGGGAGACGGCAAGTAGGTAAGATGGTTTGACTTTGTACTCGAGAGGTTGTCAAATTTCATTTTCTATCAGCAGTTTAGTTGAATTATTGCATGTACATGACATCGGTGTGATATCAATATTTGTCAGCACAAGGGAAAGATATCCAAATATTGTACTGCACATGCAGGCAACGTTTTCATTAAGCTATTAGCATGCATCCCACGCTGATGGCTCAGGTGATAAGATTTTGGGTGCTAAAATGTCAACCGCATCAAATTTCGTATCTTAGAAAATCACCTGCTTATATTAAATCACCCAAACCACCCAAATCCATCGACGACACAAAACGATGAGTTGCCCTCCGCTTCTTCCCGCTTACACAAGGGAGAATGCTCCTCCAATCACCGCCACCACCTCCCTCCTCGTCAAACCCAGCAAACCCGTCTCAAAGTCTCTCCTCTTGGCTTTCATCGTCGTCATTATCGCACTCCTGTCGCTTGCCACCGTCTTCCTCTTTGCGCGCGGCTCTGCCCCCTCCGACGCCCCCCCACCATACCCGGAGGTCACCAAGGCCGTGGCTCACGTAGACGGCGTGATTGGTAGAATTTGCCGGGGCGATTGCGATGTTCCGGTAGCGATCGGATCGCGCCGATCATAGGGCTAGTTGAAGAAGGATCCATGAGAAGCATTTTCATAGGACATGGGCCGAGATTTGGGAAAGGGAGAAAGGTGCCGTCTTTTGTAAACGTCGAGGTGTATAATTTGGTGTTGGTGACGGAGATCCTTGGGATTGAAGGGGGCTCCTAATAAATCGGTCAGATTCGATACTTTTACCCCGGGATTGACTGCGAAATGTTTTGGTTGTTTTGAGTTAATCATTCCTTGTTGATATCAATTTACTTGCTGCGAAAAGTAGTTATTTTTTCTTTCCGATGTATTAAAAAAAATAAAAAAGAAAAAGTATGATTTTGTTATGAATCAACAACTGAGGGGAGAGCCCTAAAGTCTATATTTATAACCAAAGGGGAGAATACAAGTGGGTATGGGCCCAACCACTTGGGTTGGCCCAATAACTCATCAACCCAGTAAATACCCATTCACAACACTCCCCCTTATCCAGCCATGGTTGTGGACCCCGCTCATGAATACTTCAGGATTCTGAGCCTGTATGGGTCTCACATGGGGTGGATACTTCAGGATCCTGAGTTGGTGAGAATTGCCTCGTTAAAACCTTTGGCTATGGAAAACCCAGTGAGAAAAACCATAGTTAAGGAAAAAGAGTGCAAACGCTCTTTAACTCCACCTGATTTGTACAAGTGACTCTGCTCATGAATACTTCTGGATTCTGAGCGTCACTGAGGGGTGGATACTTCAGGATCCAGAGTTGATGTGATTTGCCTCGTTAAAACCTTTGGCTATGGAAAACCCAGTGGGAAAAACCATAGCTAAGGGAAAAGAGTACAAATTCTGTCAACTCCCCCTGATCTGTAAAAGCTCTTAGGCTTTCAGATCTCTTAGGCTTATCTCATCACTCCTATTTACAATATTCCGAAAATGTACACAGATTACAAATTTTGTCACCATCAAGCAGCTGCTGAATCCAGAAACTCTGGAGAGGTGTGCTAAGTTTCGTCGCCTCTGATGTGGTCTTCAGACTATATGGTCAGCTCCACGGAACCAGCCTCTATCCCAATCGTCACTGGGATGTGATGTACCACCAGGCGCCCTTAAATACACCATTGGTGTGATTCTGGAATGGTGAGGATCTCGGAATTATAGGATGATGTTGCCTTCATAAGTTGCTTTGCATATTTGCAGTAGATGGTCATCCCACTGTTGGTACCTTGTTACGAGGTGGAACTCGCGTACAATGAATTTGTATTAATGGGAACCAAGGGCACGGTGGTTATATGGAGAAGAGGGTTTAGATAGGCTGTTTAACAAGCGATTAGTGGGGCGAAGAAGTCGATCCCGACGCCTGTGATGGTCACGGGGTGAATCTCGCCGGATGCAGCTGAACCAGGTTGAAGGGCAGGGGGTGACACCGACCTGTGTTGGTGGGCGAGCTCTCCTGCAACACGAACAACTCGTCAGAAGGGCTGGGTTGGGGTTCAACCCTTAGCCCCTCCGATGCCTAAGTCAGTGATGGCGCTTAAAATGGGGGGCTGGTCACGCCGGTCGGACCAACGGTGTGTCGACCGAGCGTGGCGAGCTATAGGTGGGAGAGCAAAGATATGGAAGACCTTTGCACTCGTGTGTGAATAATAGAAAGAGGAAGAATTCAGCAGCCAACCTTTTTTCCGTAAGAGGAGGGGGGGTATTTATACCTGACGGGTGATGACTAGGCGTGCTGAGCTGGCTCGGGTGTCGGCGGAGGCTTCGGACAAGGACGCCGGGAACAAGAGTCTTCGACCTGCCTTTGTCAGGCGGCGCAACGGCCCAGGGGTGCTTTTGTCGGGATGTCAGAGCCGAAAGTGAAAGCGTTATCTGTCAGGTGGCTCTTCCGTCAGGGGGTGCTTTGTCAGATGGTCGGGTGACGTATGTGTCAGGTGTCCTTATCCTAAGGTTGTTTGTCGTTAGCGTCGGACTAAGAGTCGGCCAGCTGCGGTGGTCCGCCTCGGCCGGCTGCGGTGGTCCGCCTCGGCCGGCTGCGGGGGTCCGCCCCGGCCGGTTCGGGGAGCGCTGCCAGGCGTGCCTGTCTCCATGATGCCCCGGATTTCCGGGGTGGCGACCCTTTTGTGTAAAGGTGAGTTAATGGGGTATGTTATCGGATCCGGGCGGGAGTCGGGCTCATACGATCTTTAGGTCGTAACAATTGCCCCCGGCATTCGAGTGCGAGGCGGAAGCCCGGTTCGTCTCGGATGGCGTAACATTATCCTTTAACCGGACTCGGGCTTGGGTCCCAGCTCAGGGTTGGATGCGCCGCTTCCGCGGGGTATTGCCCGTTGTTGCGGGATCGCGAGGTCTCATCCCGCGTGGGAACCAAGTGGGGCGTTGCCTCATAACGGCGCGCCGCTTTATGTGGCGGCTGGGTCGGATTTTGGGGGAGCCCGACTTTTTGAGAAGGTTGTGGTTTTTGCTGAGATGTGTTTACCGGACATGTTTGTGATTTTCGCGGGATTTCCACCGCACGGTGTCCGGTGGACCTCCCAGCTGATGTGCTCTTGGGCTCAGGGAAGGCGTCCATAAGGAGGAATATTATTCATCAACCTTTACCGGAGATTTAGATGATATTTACAGTGATAACGCAGGTGTGACCCAGCCTATGGTCGGGATGGGCGGTGGTTTATACTCGTCGCCCGCTATATCGGGGTGGGTAGATCCCAGTTGCCGGGCGGTCTTCCCTTTTACCGACCGCCTAGTTCCTTCTGCTTCGTTGTCCGGGGAGGGGCCGACGCGCCGTGAACCACCATTTGGTTTAATCAGGGATGAAGTCCCGTGGTGGTTCCCCCTTCCGGGGGGCTGACCCTCGCTTGTCGAGTGGAGCTTCTTCCTTTCCCTTTCCTCGCTTCCTCGCGATCTGCCTTGCCGCCGCCGCGCTGGAGAGTTCCTCGCTAGGAATCCCGCGCACCGAGGGGGAACCCCAGGGAGGTTGAGGACGAGGTGGCGGTGGCGGCACCGAGGGGGACGGCGTTAATTGGGGTGTTGCGGCGCGCGGGCGGCTGTCTGAACCTGCCTTTTGATACAATAACAAGCAGGAGGCGAGCTGGCGGGCGGGGCCTTCCGCGTGTAAGGGGAATATCCGGATGGAGGTGGCGGGGCCGTGGCGCCCATCATCGGGGGAAGAGAAGTTCGTCGGTGGCTATCGGCTTTTTTTGTAGGGAGGTGGGGCGTTTAGGGCCGCTTTATGCCCGGAGTGAGGGGAGAGGAATCCCGTCTTTCTTCCTCCTTTACCCTGACCTCTGGAGGGGGGTATTTATAGCGAGGTGTTGCGGAAGGGTTTCTCTTGAGTAATGCGGGGGGGGGGGGGGGGGGGGGGGGTTAGCGTTTCTAAGGGGCTCCGCGGGGTCACGTGCTTTGGGAATCGCTTATCCCCGGAGGTCTCTGGCACTCTGGCCTCTCGGGGATCGTGTTACTGCTGACGGCGCGTCGACCGAGCGGCCTTTCGTTATGTTGGGTCGCATCGCGGTCCTGTTCTGACGAGACAGGGCACTGCCTTTTCAGGACTGGGCGCCTACTTCGCGGCCTCTGCCTCGGGACCCGAGTTATGTTGTTTTGGCATCTTGCGGAAGTTACGTAATTACCTATCATGCCCCCAACATTCCCGTGCCCGAGATCGCGAGGTCTGGGGGAAGGGGATGTTGTTGGCTTGTGTTGCTTTTAGGCGGGGTGGGGGGTCGGCGGAGTGGATAGTGGCGATTCCCACTATCCTATCATTATTCAATCACGGGTCGACCCTGGTACACGGGGCGGGTTCCAGTGCCCCTCTTTCCCCCTGGAGGGAAAGGTGTCGTGGACTTTTGGTGAGCGGGGGTCGCTCTGTAGGCGTAGATTTCCCGGAGGTCCTATGCCAGTTAGGAGGGGTAGTGCGGTGCTAACCCCGAGCGTTGCGGGGGATAGCCCGTCGCTAAGGTGTTCTCCGAAAAGTCTGAGCGAATAAAGAAGAGCATTTTTATTTAGGTTTGTAAAGGCTGATCTACAGCTTGTACATGAGTTCTTAGTTTATCGCCCGTTGCGGGGTCTGATCCGGCTGGGGGGGGGGGCCATAGAGTTGTCCTCGCCCGCGGTTTAATGACCTCCGGATCGGGATGTTGGTGTGGGCTGGGTGGGCCCTTCTTAACTTGAATTGAGCTCGGCGTGGAGGAGAATGGCCGCCTTCCGTGCTGAAGTGTTGCAAGGTCTCTTTGGCGATCGTGCCACCTCACCTCCGTTGCTTCGTCATCTCTTTCCGCGGAAAGGGGTTTCCTCGGTCCGGAAGAGGCGCCGAGGGGGGGAGGCCGCCTTGCTGCGGCTTGCTCCTTGGGGAGGTTCCTGAGCATAGGGCCGTCCCCCGCCGCCCCGTGTCTTGCCGCTTCGGTTTGAGAGTGGCGCTCGGCGCCCGGTTGTGCAGGGGCGAGCTGACACGCCATGACTCGCCGTTTGGGCTTGTCGGGGATGCAGCCTTTCCGAGGTCCTCGGCCGGAGGTCGAGGGCGAGGAGGTACTGGCCGGCCAGCGCTGGGGACTCTCGCCCGCCCAGATTACTTTGAACGGATGCCATTCTTTCTCCGCCTCGTCCCCGTTTATGGGACGGAGGCATGAAAGGTGGATTTCCCGTGTGTAAGCGGAATATCCGGATAGCGATCCGTTTGTAAGCGGAATATCCAGTTAGTGGTGCTGGGGATCTAGGCACCGCCGCTCTGGGCGGCGGGAACCATTGATGACCGGTGACCTCTCTTTTGTTAGGGCGGTGTATCTCAGCCCTTTTCCCGGAGGGTGGGGGGATCAAGTGGCGGTTTTTCATGTCTGTTGGCTTTTTCTCTTCGGGGGGGATGGCCTCTTTATAGGTAGATCTTGTTGACGGTTTCTCCCTTATTTATTGCGCCGAGCTGGCGTTATTAATGGGCTCCTCGAATTCGCGCATGTGGGAAACCGCCTTGGCCAGGTGGCTCTTGCGTGTCCTCTTTTGGAGCGCATCATTAATGGTGGCGTGTTTCGCGAGCGTTCTTTCGTTTCGCCGAGTCCCATCGGGGCCGTCGACTCGGGAACTGATGTCATTTTGTCCCGGTTCGCGTGCCCCTGTTTTCTTTTGTTTTTCCGAGTCAGGGGTACGTGGCCCCCCTCGGGTTGGCCCTGCCCCAGAGGTCTGGAGGGGAGCGGGCGCGTAGCCCGGCCCGTGCCCTTCTCTGGTTTGGGTGGCTAGGGTTGGCCCTGCCCCAGAGGTCTGGAGGGGGGGAGCGGGCGCGTAGCCCGGCCCGTGCCCTTCTCTGGTTTGGGTGGCTAGGGTTGGCCCTATTCCAGAGGTCTGGAGAGGGGGAGCGGGCGCGTAGCCCGGCCCGTGCCCTGCTCTGGCTTGGGTGGCTAGGGTTGGCCCTGCCCCAGAGGTCTGGAGGGGGGGAGCGGGCGCGTAGCCCGGCCCGTGCCCTTCTCTGGTTTGGGTGGCTAGGGTTGGCCATGTCCCAGAGGTCTGGAGGGGGGGAGCGGGCGCGTAGCCCGGCCCGTGCCCTTCTCTGGTTTGGGTGGCTAGGGTTGGCCCTGCCCCAGAGGTCTGGAGGGGGGGAGCGGGCGCGTAGCCCGGCCCGTGCCCACCTCTGGTTTGGGTGGCTAGGGTTGGCCCTGCCCCAGAGGTCTTGAGGGGGGGGAGCGGGCTCGTAGCCCGGCCCGTGCCCTGCTCTGGTTTGGGTGGCTAGGGTTGGCCCTGCCCCAGAGGTCTGGAGGGGGGGGAGCGGGCGCGTAGCCCGGCCCGTGCCCTTCTCTGGTTTGGGGTGGCTAGGGTTGGCCCTGCCCCAGAGGTCTCTGGTTCGGGTGGCTAGGGTTGGCCCTGCCCCAGAGGTCTGGAGGGGGGGAGCGGGCGCGTAGCCCGGCCCGTGCCCTTCTCTGGTTTGGGTGGCTAGGGTTGGCCCTGCCCCAGAGGTCTGGAGGGGGGGAGCGGGCGCGTAGCCCGGCCCGTGCCCTTCTCTGGTTTGGGTGGCTAGGGTTGGCCCTGCCCCAGAGGTCTGGAGGGGGGGAGCGGGCGCGTAGCCCGGCCCGTGTCCTTCTCTGGTTTGGGTGGCTAGGGTTGGCCCTGCCCCAGAGGTCTGGAGGGGGGGAGCGGGCGCGTAGCCCGGCCCGTGCCCACCTCTGGTTTGGGTGGCTAGGGTTGGCCCTGCCCCAGAGGTCTTGAGGGGGGGAGCGGGCGCGTAGCCCGGCCCGTGCCCTGCTCTGGTTTGGGTGGCTAGGGTTGGCCCTGCCCCAGAGGTCTGGAGGGGGGGAGCGGGCGCGTAGCCCGGCCCGTGCCCTTCTCTGGTTTGGGTGGCTAGGGTTGGCCCTGCCCCAGAGGTCTGGAGGGGGGGAGCGGGCGCGTAGCCCGGCCCGTGCCCTTCTCTGGTTTGGGTGGCTAGGGTTGGCCCTGCCCCAGAGGTCTGGAGGGGGGGAGCGGGCGCGTAGCCCGGCCCGTGCCCACCTCTGGTTTGGGTGGCTAGGGTTGGCCCTGCCCCAGAGGTCTTGAGGGGGGGAGCGGGCGCGTAGCCCGGCCCGTGCCCTGCTCTGGTTTGGGTGGCTAGGGTTGGCCCTGCCCCAGAGGTCTGGAGGGGGGGAGCGGGCGCGTAGCCCGGCCCGTGCCCTTCTCTGGTTTGGGTGGCTAGGGTTGGCCCTGCCCCAGAGGTCTGGAGGGGGGGGGGGGAGCGGGCGCGTAGCCCGGCCCGTGCCCTGCTCTGGTTTGGGTGGCTAGGGTTGGCCCTGCCCCAGAGGTCTGGAGGGGGGGAGCGGGCGCGTAGCCCGGCCCGTGCCCTTCTCTGGTTTGGGTGGCTAGGGTTGGCCCTGCCCCAGAGGTCTGGAGGGGGGGAGCGGGCGCGTAGCCCGGCCCGTGCCCTTCTCTGGTTTGGGTGGCTAGGGTTGGCCCTGCCCCAGAGGTCTGGAGGGGGGGAGCGGGCGCGTAGCCCGGCCCGTGCCCACCTCTGGTTTGGGTGGCTAGGGTTGGCCCTGCCCCAGAGGTCTTGAGGGGGGGAGCGGGCGCGTAGCCCGGCCCGTGCCCTGCTCTGGTTTGGGTGGCTAGGGTTGGCCCTGCCCCAGAGGTCTGGAGGGGGGGAGCGGGCGCGTAGCCCGGCCCGTGCCCTTCTCTGGTTTGGGTGGCTAGGGTTGGCCCTGCCCCAGAGGTCTGGAGGGGGGGAGCGGGCGCGTAGCCCGGCCCGTGCCCACCTCTGGTTTGGGTGGCTAGGGTTGGCCCTGCCCCAGAGGTCTTGAGGGGGGGAGCGGGCGCGTAGCCCGGCCCGTGCCCTTCTCTGGTTTGGGTGGCCAGGGTTGGCCCTGCCCCAGAGGTCTTGAGGGGGGGAGCGGGCGCGTGGCCCGGCCCGTGCCCTGCTCTGGTTTGGGTGGCTAGGGTTGGCCCTGCCCCAGAGGTTCGGAGTTTTAGCGAGCTGCAAAGCTTGTGTAGGAACAACAAGGTTGGGAAAAACGTGTAGATGTGTATATTGCGTGAAAAAAGAGAAACTCACAACTATTGGTAGAATTTCAGCAGATGTTTCGCGTTCCAAGGGTGGGCCAGCTCGCTCCCTTCGGGGGTAGCAAGGATGTAGGTGGCCGGTCCGACAATGTCAACGACCGTGTAGGGCCCTTCCCATTTGGCGGCCAGCTTTCCCCGCTGCGCAGTCTCGGGGCGGAAGGTGGCGTCCCGAAGGACCAAATCGCCGATCCTGAAAGTCCGCGGTTTCACCCGGGAGTCGTAGTATCGGGCCATCCTCTGGCTATGTTTGACGAGGCTGGTTAGGGCCCTGTCCCGGACCTCGTCTATCAACTCAAGACTGAGGCCGAGCCCTTCTCCGTTGATTTCTTCATCGAAGAGTTTTAACCGGAGCGTCTCTTCGCCGATTTCCACAGGTACAACCGCCTCCGATCCGTATGCTAGCATGAAGGGACTTTCTCCGGTCGAGGCCTTATGGGTGGTGCGATAGGACCATAGGATCCCTGGCAGCTCATCGACCCATGCCCCCAGGGCGGCGTCCACCTTCTTCTTCATCGGGTTCAGGATACACTTATTCGCGGCCTCTGCCATTCCGTTGCACTGTGGGTGGGCGACCGACGCGAACTGGAGTTTGATCCCCCAGCCCGAGCAGAAGTCGTGGAAGCCCTCGCAATCGAACTGCTTTCCGTTATCCGTGACTATGGAACGGGGGATCCCGAAGCGGCATATGACGGATTGCCAGATGAAGCCCTTCATGTCCGTCCACGTGATTCGCGCCAGCGGCTCCGCTTCGACCCATTTTGTGAAATAGTCCACGGCGACGACTAGATACTTCCTTCCCCCGGAGGCCTTTGGGAAGGGCCCCAGGATGTCGAGTCCCCACTTGGCGAAGGGGACCGGGCTCAAGATGGGCATCAGGTTGGCCGGTGGCGCAGTCGTCCGTCGGTAGAACTTCTGGCACGCTTCACACTTCTTGACGTGTTGTACCGCGTCTCGGATCATCGTCGGCCAGTAGTATCCTTGGCGCATTACCTTGTGGGCGATGGTGCGTCCGCCATGGTGGTTTCCGCAGAAGCCTTCGTGTACCTCACGGATGACTTGCTCGGCCTGCTCCGGTCCCAAGCACTTTAGGTAGGGCAGGACGTCGAAATTGGCGCGGCGGCGGCGGTACAGCACTCCATCAAGGAGCACGAATGTCAGGGCCCGTCTCTCCACCTGTTTAGCCAGCAACCGCTCCTCGGGTAGTTCACCCGTCTCTAAATACTTCATAATGGGGGTCATCCAGGACGTCATCGTGCCCGTGCACATCAGTTCCCCTTCGTTGATGGAGGGTGTCGACAGGCTTTCGACGTAGATTGCCTTCCCGATCTCGGCCGCTGAGGAGGAAGCCAGCTTAGACAGGGCGTCTGCCCGGAGGTTGTTGGAGCGAGGCAGGTGTTGCACGTCCGCTTTCTTGAACTTGCGGAGTTCGATCTGGATGCGATTCAGGTACTGCTTCATGGTCTCTTCTCGGGCCTCAAAGCCCCCTAGGATTTGTTGGACGACGAGACGGGAGTCACTTAGGAGCAACACGTTCGTCGCACCGACCGCCCTAGCGAGTTTTAACCCGTTAACCGCGGCTTCGTACTCCGCGACGTTGTTGGTGGCCGGGAAGTCGAAGCGTAGGGCGTACTCCAACGAGCATCCGTCTGGAGTCTGAATGACGATTCCCGCTCCTGTCCCGGAGCCCGTCGCGGAGCCGTCGACGTGGATGGTCCATAATCCGCCCGCTGTTGTCGGGGAGGGCGTTGAGGGTTCGCCCGCCTCGATCCTCCGGGGGGACGTGGGCGCCGACGGTTGCTCTATCCGGTTCCCCGGCGGGGTTTCCGTGGTGCATTCCACCACGAAGTCGGCCAGCGCCTGACCCTTGATCGCCGTCCGGGCTTTGTACGTTATGTCGAACTCGCTGAGCTCGACGCTCCAGTTGAGCATCCTCCCTGACCGCTCCAGTCTTTTCAGGTTCTTTTCGAGGGGCATGTTGGTGTGGACGGTTATGGGGTGGGCCTGGAAATAGGGTCGGAGCTTCCGAGCGGTGGTGATTAGGCAGTAGGCGGCTTTCTCGATGGGGCTGTAACGAGTCTCCGCATCCCGGAGGATCCGACTGGCATAGTAAACAGGGCGTTGCACCCCTCCTTCCTCCTTGATCAGGACGGAGCTAACAGCCTCCTCGGTGGTCGCCAGGTACAACCCCAGGGGTTCACCTTCCTCCGGTCGTGCGAGGAGCGGTGGACCTTGTAGGTAGGCTTTCAGCTCCGCGAACGCCCGCGTGCAGTCGTTGTCCCACTGGATCACCTTCCTCTTGTCTTTAGCCTCGCCAAAGGCCGTGCGTAAGACCCTGAAGAAGGGGAGCGACTTCTCCGCCGATTTCGACAGGAATCGTCCTAGAGCAGCAATCCGGCCGTTCAGTCGCTGCAAGTCCCGGATTGTCCGGGGCTCCGTCATATCGGTGAGGGCCGCCACCTTGTCGGGGTTCGCCTCGATCCCCCGCCTCGTTATCATGAAGCCCAGGAACTTTCCCGACTGCACGCCAAAGATGCATTTTGCGGGGTTTAGTCTCAGGTTGTATCGGCGGACCCTCTGGAAGGTCTCCTGCAAGTCGGCGAGGTGGTCGAGGGCCCTTCCACTCTTCACCAGCATGTCGTCGATGTAGACCTCCAAATTTCGCCCCACCTGAGGGCCGAAAATTCGGTCAACCATCCGTTGATAAGTCGCCCCGGCGTTCTTCAGCCCAAAGGGCATCTTGGTGTAGCAGAAGGTGCCTTTATCGGTGACGAAGGACGTCTTCTCCTCATCCTCCTCCGCCATCGGTATTTGGTTGTATCCCGAAAAGGCGTCCATAAAGCTCAACAATTCATAACCGGACGCGTGGTCCACCAAGTGGTCGATCCTGGGCAGAGGGAAGCTGTCCTTCGGGCAAGCCTTGTTGAGGTCGGTGAAGTCAACGCACATGCGCCACTTCCCGCTGGGCTTCTTCACTAGAACGACGTTGGCAAGCCAGTCGGGGTAGTCCACCGGCCGAACAAACTTGGCTTCGAGGAGCCGTTCTACTTCTTCCTCGGCCGCCCTCTTCTTTTCGCCCCCCGCACTCCTCTTCTTCTGTCGAACAGGCCGGGCCTCTGGGTCCGTATTCAACCTGTGGGAGATTACCGCCGGGTCCACCCCGGGCATGTCGGCCGGTGACCATGCGAATATGTCCGCGTTCTCCCGGAGCAAGGCGACGAGGGCCGTCCTCAAGGCGGAGGGGAGTTTCGTCCCGATGGAGACGGCTCTTCCCTTGTCCGAGGCTATCGGGACCTCCTCTACTTCCTCGGCCGGGGTCGGCCGCTGGTCGCAGAAGTCCTCCCTTTTGTCGGGGACGAGAGGCGTCGGGGTCCGCCCGGGGCCCCCAGGCGGGGACGGCACACGGTTGTGGTTTCTGGGCCCCCCTCGACCTCCCTGCACCTGTCCCACCCCCCGCGGGGTCCGGAACTTCATCGTCTGATGTTGCAGGCTGGGGAGCGCCTCGATGGCCGTCATATATGGGCGCCCTATGATTCCGTTATACACCGATGCGATGTCGACGATGACGAAAAGCGTTTCCTTGGTGACGATCCTCGGCTCCTCCCCCAGAGTCATGGGCAAGGTGATCGTTCCTTCGGTAGGGATCTCATGGCCGGTGAAGCTGGCCACAGGGCCCCCGCAGGGCTCTAGGTCTGCGCGCCCCCATCCCATCCTCTCGACTGTTGACAGGAAAAGGATGTCGCAGGAGCTTCCGGTGTCAATCAGGAGCCGGCCGACGTCCACCGCCCCGATCCGAGCCTCGACGACGAGGGCGTCGTTGTTCTGGCTCCGCGCTTCTCGCCAGTCTTCCTCGGTAAAGGTGATCGGGGGTCGGTGTGTCCTTCTTCGCTTCGGCCGGTGGTCGGCGGCCGCCGTCATCGCCCGTCGGGCCCCGGCCTTCGGGATGGCGGGCGCCCGCCCCGCCGAGGAGGGCCCTCCAGTTATCATCTCAATTCGCATGACCGCCCTTGGGGGGGCGTGGCTCCTCCTTATCGCGGTCCGCCAGTGGTTCCCGTCCCCCTCCCTCCGGGGGGGCTCTCTCTTCCGCCGTCTCCCGCCTTCCCGCGACAAAGTTTCCCAGGTGACCCGCTTGGATCAGTCGTTCGATCTCTCTCTTAAGGGAGTAACAATGGTCGGTGTCGTGGCCGTGGTCCCGGTGATATCGGCAGTATCTCCGGGGGTCCCGCCTCGCCGGGTCCGTCCTCATCTCCCGGGGAGGCTCCGGCAGTAAACCGGCCCTCGTCGCCGCGGCCAGCACCTCCATCATGGGGGCGTTGAGTCGCGTGTAATGCACCGGCGGGGGGTCTTCTGGTCTTGGGATGACTCCGGGGGGCCTCCGTGCCGGAGCGAACTCGCGAGCCGGGCCAAGGCGATCTAGCGGGCGGGGCTCGGGTGGCTCCCGCCGCGGTAGGGCCATCTGATTGCGGCCTCGCCCCCTTTCCTCCTGCCTCGGCCGAGGGTGCGGCCGGGGCCCATCCGCGGGTGGTTTCGCCTGGGGGAATACAACCTTTGCACCCAAAGTCTCCTCTGCCAACGCGTGCCTCTCCGCCATTGCTACCAACGCTTCATAGTCGGTCGGTGGATCCCGGAGCAGGGATTTGTGGAGGCTCCGAGTCCGCAGCCCCGTCTTGAAGGCCAGCATAAGCACCTCGTCGCCGCATGTCACCACCGCCCGTCTCTCCTCCTGAAAGCGGCGGAGGTATCTTCCCGTCGTCTCTCCCTCTCCTTGGACTATCGTGCTGAGATAGTCTAAGGGCTTCTTTTTTGTTCGCCCGGCCCGGAACTCTTGGCAGAACTTATGGGATAGTTCGCCAAAGCTCCCTACGGACCTCGCGGGCAAGCCGAAGTACCAGTCCAGCGCGGTATCCCTCAGGCTCTGGGAGAAATGTCGGCAAAGGAACGCCTCATCCACGTCCTGGGCTTCCATCGCCCCCCGGTATTGTTGCACGTGCGTGAGGGGGTCGCCCCTCCCATTGTACGTGGCCAAGTGAGGGGGTTTGAACCTTACGGGCCTGGGGGCAGAAGTGATCCACCGGGCGAGTGGCGTGGCCTCCTCCGGGTAGGTCGGGCGATCCGGCGCATCCCCCCTCCGCCACTCGGGGGTCGGGCTTCGGTCGCGCCTCGGCCGCCGACGGTCCTCCGTCCCCGGCGAGTAGCCCGACGGTCTCCAGGCGGGGCTCCTTCCTTGGGCCGAGGATTCGACGGGTTGTGGGCTACGGTCCTCCCAGCGCCCACGCCTCCTGGCCAGCTCTCCTCGGGCCTCCATCCGTTCTTGATTCTCCCGAAGGAGTCTTTCACGCTCGGTGGTGAGGAAGCGTAGTTGCCGACAAACGGCTTCCTCGCGCTGGGTATCGGAGGGGTGGTGTTGGTGATGGGGGCCGCCCCCTCCAGGCGGGGACCTGTTCAGCATCGGGTCCCGCCCGTTCCCAGGCCGCCGGGCCGTCGTCGCCTCGTCCAGGAGTTCTCGGTTGCTCCTGTTCTCCGTCCTCAGCCTCTCGCGCTCCGCGATGATGAAGCGAAGCTGGCGGTGGGCGGCCTCCTCTTCCTGGTAAGCCTTCCGGGCGGTCTCGGCCGCCTCGTCCAGACGCCTTTGCGCGGCGGTCGCCTCCCCCAGGCGCCTCCACCGCTGCGCAACTTCTATCTCCTCCTCTAGGAGCCTTTGCTGGGCCGCGATCTCCTCAGCGAGCCCCCTATGCTCTCCCTCCTCCTCGAACTGAGGGTGGAGGTTTCGCCTCACGTTCAGGGGCTCCGAGGGGCCGGGCAGAGGCTCCGTTTCAGTCGTCTGAAAGCCTCCCCTGGCCTGAGCGACAGCCTCGAAGCTCTTCAGAACGGCGGGGACTGAAGTGTGTTCGATCTCGGAGATCATCCCTAAAAGGGGGTCGGACGCCGGGGTGATTTGTAGGGAGAGCGGTTCCTGCCCCACGGGATCTTTGCCGTGGTCCGGGTTCCGCGGGATTGGTATGGAATCTAACATGGGTGTGACCCTTCGTTCCCACAGACGGCGCCAATTGTTACGAGGTGGAACTCGCGTACAATGAATTTGTATTAATGGGAACCAAGGGCACGGTGGTTATATGGAGAAGAGGGTTTAGATAGGCTGTTTAACAAGCGATTAGTGGGGCGAAGAAGTCGATCCCGACGCCTGTGATGGTCACGGGGTGAATCTCGCCGGATGCAGCTGAACCAGGTTGAAGGGCAGGGGGGTGACACCGACCTGTGTTGGTGGGCGAGCTCTCCTGCAACACGAACAACTCGTCAGAAGGGCTGGGTTGGGGTTCAACCCTTAGCCCCTCCGATGCCTAAGTCAGTGATGGCGCTTAAAATGGGGGGCTGGTCACGCCGGTCGGACCAATGGTGTGTCGACCGAGCGTGGCGAGCTATAGGTGGGAGAGCAAAGATATGGAAGACCTTTGCACTCGTGTGTGAATAATAGAAAGAGGAAGAATTCAGCAGCCAACCTTTTTTCCGTAAGAGGAGGGGGGGGGGGGGTATTTATACCTGACGGGTGATGACTAGGCGTGCTGAGCTGGCTCGGGTGTCGGCGGAGGCTTCGGACAAGGACGCCGGGAACAGGAGTCTTCGACCTGCCTTTGTCAGGCGGCGCAACGGCCTAGGGGTGCTTTTGTCGGGATGTCAGAGCCGAAAGTGAAAGCGTTATCTGTCAGGTGGCTCTTTCGTCAGGGGGTGCTTTGTCAGATGGTCGGGTGACGTATGTGTCAGGTGTCCTTATCCTAAGGTTGTTTGTCGTTAGCGTCGGACTAAGAGTCGGCCGGCTGCGGTGGTCCGCCTCGGCCGGCTGCGGTGGTCCGCCTCGGCCGGCTGCGGGGGTCCGCCCCGGCCGGTTCGGGGAGCGCTGCCAGGCGCGCCTGTCTCCATGATGCCCCGGATTTCCGGGGTGGCGACCCTTTTGTGTAAAGGTGAGTTAATGGGGTATGTTATCGGATCCGGGCGGGAGTCGGGCTCATACGATCTTTAGGTCGTAACATAACTGTTCTGTGATTTTACAGTATAGGGACCGGACCTGTAACCTGCATTTGCACAAATATTGGAGGATGCTACTATAATTTGTAAGTCCAAATCTTTCGACCCTTGGAGGAAGCGCAGAAGGCTTGACTCCGGTCTAATGGCCCTAGTGATGTGCCAACTATCTCTGGCTAATGAGTTAACTGCAACTGCTATATCGGGACGCGTGCAGTTTAGCCAGGAGTGCATGATTGCACTTAGATAAGGGACTTTAGGACCAGTTATATCCTCCCCCTCTTCCAGCGATCGGAAGGGTTCTTTTTTGTACATCCATTGAGTATACTACCGTAGGTGTACTTTGGATGACAATGGTCCTTTTAATTTCTCCAACGCACTTCTGGGCGTTTGTAACAGGATTCTATGAGCCATGACTTTATATTTGCCTAGGTCTTTTTATTTCATGTTTTAAAAGTCAGGCTTGTACATTTATTTCGGTTTTCTCTTCAGGAGATCCGATGAGATGTTAGTTGTCTACAACTAAGATCTCTAATCCTGTTCTTTGCATAGATGCAAAGACAACCTTCAGAAGGAATCATTGACTTGTCAAGTGATTCTCTTGGTTGTACATTTATTTATACTTATTGTTTTTCTTGAATAGACGTCCCGAAGTCTATTCAGGCAATTTAAGGAGATGTGGAAATTATCTTTACAAGATATCCACGAAGGTATGCCGTCACAACATCCAATAACAGCATATCCAAAATTTTCCTTCGCCAAATCGTAAGGTATTCGCTTTTGATAACTTAGGGAGACTGATGCATCATTTATGAGACATGCTCATTTGAATTTGTTCGATCCCTAGTTTCAGCGAAATTTTCCTTGGGCTATAGGTTGTACCGTATAGCATACGATTTTGTATTTATTTTTCTTATGTTTGCAATACTTTGTTTTATCCACAGGTTTGACACCTTTTGGTGTCTGGACTTCAGGTCCGAACATTTCACGTTTCATAAGTGAGTCCAGCTCATCTTCTATTGCCACGTTCCACATTTTGGCCAATCTCTACGTTTGCCTTCTAGCAACGGAGTGTGGAACGATAATTTACAAACATAATCGCCATTGCGATGTATATGGCAATATAATACGTGAATATATTGTCGACAATTTATGTTCTATCTGTCCAACACCTCCCCAGTACGTACAACATTTACTTAATTTCACTTTTTCCCGGCAATTCCTCTGCAGTGGATTCCGGGAAGGGTGATGGTGTGGACAGGAGCTCATTGTCCCGTGGTAGTATTGTCTTAAGGTCTCCAGGAGTTTCTGTCCTTGGAGCCTGGTGGTCTGCCTCTTTTCTGTTGAGGATCAGCCACTTCTGCTGCTGGTGGATTGCATCCATTCTCGGGGATGTCAATCTTAGCTGGAGTTTTTGCAGCAGGGATGTGTGATCTGACAATCTTCTGGTTGTCAATAAATGATTCCGGTAATTGGTGAACAGTGTTCTGTATGTGGAAGATCTTCTGGATCTCATCTACACATTGTATTGTTACCGGATCATAGTGGGTCAAGCTGTTTGTATCCCACGTTATAATTTTCTTCGCGCCAGATTTTCCAGTATCTGGGCCTATTTTTGGGAAAACTCGTCTCATCGAGATCACAGTCTTCAAGATGTGCCTTAAATGCGTCCCCCGTTTGGGGTTCTAGGTATCTTATAAGTGAGGGTGAGTCAAACCCTGCATGGATACCTAGGCGACGCTGAGTACCGTTTTGGTCCTCTTTGGTGGTGCAATGGGGATTTAAGACTGCGCGACCGAAGATTCTCAGATGAGAAATGTTCGGTGGCATTCCATATGCAAGTTGCATTGGAGACTCTGACCTCCAGAGGGTCTTATTTTCATTTACGATGCAGCATGCAGAGTTTGCATGTCCCCATGCATCCATAGGCAATCGGGATTTAATGGACGTTCGGTCCATTGGAGTCTACTTTTCAGTGACTCTGCCGACCCATTTTGGGTATGAACATGCGGCACTTGTATGTTCATTTTCAATTCCCGTTGATTGGCAGTACTCTTGAAAAGACTGGGAGGTATATTTCCCAACATTAACCAGACTTATTTACAATGTTTTATTGTCTAGGAAATGTGCCCGCAACATTTTTATTCTTGTGCCAATAGCTTTTGGAAAAGCTAAGTTGCGGGTCTTGTAGTAGACATACATACGAATATTCTGAGGATGCATTTATCAGTACAATGAAGTACCAAAATAGCCCACTAGGGGTGGTGGATTTTATCCACATCTGTCTCCTTGTATTCTTTTTGAGGAAGCGTGGAGATCCGTTTTCAACTTTTCGTGGAGATGGCCTTGTAATTAATCTTCCCTTATAATAAGGGATGCGAGGGAATTTTCCCTTCTGAAGAATCTTCTGGTTCTTCAAGTCATACCCATAGGATAAGATGCTGTGCATCACAAATCCAGGGTGGCCAAGTCCAACATGCCAGAGTAAAAACTCGGCTGATGTAGGGCACTTCAGGTGCTCCGTTTAATTCTGCTTCCTTTCTCCGAATCTTCGTATGGTAGAGGCCTATAAGGCTCTCAAAACGTTCAAGTGTGGATTTTACTCCTTTTTCTTGAGACGTTGCATACGGTAATTTTTCATTTACATTTGCTGTTTCCAAGTGGGATCCGTTGAAACGAATGTCCTTGAAACTTAGAAAGTTTCTTTTTGGAATTCGGAGGGATTAGTGCATCCATTATTTTTGTGTCGTTTGGGGGCAACTGTGTTGCATTCCCTGGATCTTCAATATAGCCCTGATATTGGGCTCTGTATTGAAAGAGATCGTACGTGTTTATTGTCTACTAATTATTTATGAGAGCAGTTTCAAAAGATGAAAGGCACATGCATATTCAGATAGACATATTCATATATTGTCTACTAAAATTTTTCAATCAAAACAGATTGCGTAATACAAAAGCTCTCATAACGTGAGATGTTCTAAACAATTTTGCAAGATAAAAGTAAAGGCTAGTCAAGCATGTCATTATTTTCGAAGTCGTCAGCTGAAAAACTTAACTGGAGCATCAGATGTCATCAGGTTTGTTTCAGCTTTATTTTTCTTGTTCTCTTTATACAAATCCTGGAGATGATGCGGAGTTCGGCACATTCTGGACCAGTGGCCTTTTATGCCACAATTTTGGCACTGGTCTTCCCATTCCCTCTTGGGTGGGTGTATATCATTTCTATTTTCGTTATTTCTGTGCCTCGTGAACTTCCGCTTACTTTCATTATTTCGCTGCTGCTGTACATGGCCCTTGGCATTTTTTCTGTTGACCCCCCATTCTGTGGTCTTTCTTCTCTTTTATTATCCCTCTTCTTTTTGAAGGAAGAGGAATAGTGAGCTTCTGGTGGGAGGCAGTGCCGGGGAGCGTATATTGTGAGTGGAGAGAAGAAGCTCTCTGCTTTGCTCGGCCATGAGTAAACATGACGGCAGCTCGGAATACTTGGTGAACTTGTGTTCACGGTATTGCTGCATGAGTATCGCATCTTTTTCATGGAAGGATGTATACGTCTTTTCCAGCATGCGATTTTCCGAGACTCTTTCACCACACAACTTCAGGCGTGCGGTGATGCTAAAAAGTGCTGAGTTGTACTCAGCAACGGACTTTAAGTCCTGCAGTCTCAGGTTCTCCCACTCGTATCGTGCCCTTGGGAGTATAACATCTTTCTGATGTTTATACCTGTCCTCAAGGGCAGTCCATAGCTCAAGTGGATCTTCGACCGTAAGGTTTTCAGCCTTTAAGATCTTGTCCACATGGCGGCGAATATAGATGATGGCTTGCGCCTTCTCTATATCGCTAACATTTTCTTTTTGAGTCACATCAGCGATGAGGGTCTTTGCCCGCAGGTGAAACTTTACATCTAGCTGCCAGCTTAGATAGTTTCTACATGATGCTTCAAGTACTTCGAAATTAACGCTTGCAATATTAGCCATTTATCTAGCAGAGCACAAACATGCATGAATGAATAATTAATTCAGATAAAACATTTTCATGCGGAGGCAATATTTAACGAAAAACTAAATGTGTGGATCGGCCAGTCCCACAAGAAAGAGTCCAAAAAAGTCCACAGTCCAAATTATACAAATTTGCAGCTTAAAGAAAATGAAAATACAACTTTGGAAACCCCGTGGGTCCCATATGGTATCTCCATCTTCAAGCGTGGCCTCCGTCTCCATGGAAGTTGGTCTTCTTTCTTTGACATTTACATAAATTCCTCACTACAATTTCTCTCAAAAATAAAAGGAAAATGCAGGAAATAAACTGTGGGACTAAACGGCCGATCCAAAAACCACATTTAGCAATTCATGCAGAAATATTGTGCTCATCAACATTTTCATCAGACATTTTCATCACAGGCATCACATGCATTTAATATTCGCAGAGATGGATAAATAATTTAAACACTTAATAATTATTGGACCACTGGGCAACGTCATACACCGTTAGGTTACTAACGGCAGAGCGGTCACAGGATCTTCCTAATTATTAAGTTTTAAATACAATGCACAACCACGCATATAATGTCCAACAGAATATACCAGAGATGCAAAGCATGTAAATATGATATTTGCAGAAAACATCATTACAATGCACAGGTTGTAATTTGAATGGGGTTTAATCAATTAAATTGATAAAGAGCCCAAAATAAACATTTTCTTTGTTAGAGGGAAAAGTTTCCCTCATCATCCCAAAAGCCCCCCCAAGGATCCCCAAAAAGTCCTCGCCTGCCCGATATTTGTCCCGTAATTTACCGTGATTTTTCACGAATATTTTGCCCTTAGAACCCCCCCTTTTTTTAAATTAATTTTTAGGCTAATAAGTTGCCTTTTAAGGCTTGTTAATAGCCTTTGCCCCCCCCCCCAAATTTTTTTTTTCCAGATAAAACAGACTGCGGGTCTGAAGCCCGCAGTCGGCCTATGGGCTTCAGGCCCATAGGCTCTTTTTCTTTTCTCTTTTTTTTTGAAAATCTGTGGGCCTGAGGCCCCCAGATCTGCTGTGGGCTTCAGGCCCATAGATCTGTAATTTTTTTTTGATGAAGAAGTAATTGGCATGTGGGCCTGAAGCCCACAGCCGGCCTGTGGGCTTCAGGCCCACAGGCATTATCCCTTTTTTTTGTTACACACGGGATTAGGGTTTGGGGGGGGGGGGGGGGGGGGGGGGGGGGGGGGGGCCGGCGCCGGGGCCGCCCCCTGCAGGGGGGCGCGGCCGCGGGGGCCGCCCCCCTCGCAGGGGGGCGCGGCCGCGGAGGCCGCCCCCCCTCGCAGGGGGGCGCGTCCGCGGAGGCCGCCCCCCCTGCAGGGGGGAGCGGCCGGGGCCGCCCCCCTGCAGGGGGAGGCGGCCAGGGTGGTGGGGGGGGGGGGGGGGGGTTTCCGGCGAGGGAGGGTTGGGGGGGGGGGGGGGGTCCGGTGACGGGTAGCCGCCGGAGGTTCAAAAATAGGGTTTTTACCCTAAAAATTGGGTTTTTACCCTAAAAATTGGGTTTTTGGGATGAAAAATCCGTCGTTTTCAAGGCGACGATGAATCCCCATGACGATCTTGTGAGATCTAGGGGAGGGGTAATCATACGTATGA
This sequence comes from Scilla litardierei, assembly GCA_030789695.1. Lineage (NCBI taxonomy): Eukaryota > Viridiplantae > Streptophyta > Magnoliopsida > Asparagales > Asparagaceae > Scilla > Scilla litardierei. Next base: position 12,176,037 of record CM061131.1, read on the forward strand.
TTAAAAATATCGTTTTTAGTGTTTTTACCTCTATATCCGTCCTCCGGATATAGCGACGGTTGCTCGAAGCCCTACGCGGATGACGACCCTTGATGGAGGAAGCCTTGCACCGCGCTCGTGGATCTCCCGTCTCGCCTTCGCCTTCGCCTTCGCAACGAACGGAAAAAATTTGTGGAAATTTTTTTTTAGAGACTCGTGCTGATAATGTGTTATGAATCAACAACTGAGGGGAGAGCCCTCAAGTCTATATTTATAGCCAAAGGGGAGAATACAAGTGGGTATGGGCCCAACCACTTGGGTTGGCCCAATAACTCATCAACCCAGTAAATACCCATTCACAACAGATTTAGGTTAAATATTGCATATTTAACCCATATTTTGTGCATAGATGATGCGTATTTGGCTTCTAATACGTGCGTATTTTGAGGCCTACCCTGCGTATTCCTGCGTATTCTTTTTGGGGGTTCAGATACAGAGTCACAGAGTAATTGTTAGAGATTTGGGGACCAAGAGGAGAGATTTGGTGATATAATTCTCAACTTTTGTCTCGTATCTTATATATTTGACTTGTATTTTGAGTATTGATGATGTATTTTACAATGAATATTGATTTTTTTCTCTCTATACTTGGCTAATACCCTCACGTGTTGGTTGTGAAGTAGTTAGGGCCATGTAATAGCTGGTTTTGATGTCGTTTTGCCTTATTTGGCATGTTATATCGCGTATTTTATTAGTTTTTACACGTATTATTCAAGAATTATCGTTGTTGGTATACTTGGATCGAATATGATCTTTGCGGACTTATTCATGGCGCGTGATCCTTGCGGACATTGCCATGACCATTGCGGGTACATGAGCTTAATTTCCTTATGAAACCAATAATTTATTCGGTACTTATGGCGTTATTTCATGCTCGATATCGTTATATTTTCCGACGTTCTCATATCCTTGCGGGGTGAAACGTTTATGTTGTTTAGGTTAAGCAATTGTTTCTGATGATTTAGATCTTGAGTCATACACATACCGTGAGGAAGATGTACCGCGAAGATACATCTATGTGTGCATACTCGGAGGGACCCAAGAGGGCGATGATCCGCGTGGCTCATCTACGAATCCTGATCGCGAACGTTATGAACCAATTGATTAACCATGACATCATTAACCATTGATTGCAAACCCTTAATAAAATCACGACCAACACATCCTCTCTACTATGAAATGACGACCAACACATCCTCTCCACTTTAGTACCCTAATATCGACTTCTCCGTAGTTATCATAGGATTATTATTTTTAGGTCTTAGAATCTTTACTCCATTATTTCACCTTCGAAAGGGGGTTGTTTCTTATCGTTTAATATTCTTTATAAGCTAAAATTCATGGTTTTAACAGTTGTCTTGTGGATACGATAACTAAACTCACCGGGATTATTACTTGTTCTATTACTTGTTTGGTTTACTACACTTGATTGTAACGCTTGCATACTTCGAGACAAGTCAATATTTTTTTTCCTTGCATTTAATTATTTCAATTAAAAAAGTTGTAACTTGGTAATTTGTGGAAGGTGAGAATTCCAACCTGCTAAACATTTCATTATATACAAAACAACAATTTTAGCCAGACTTTTATGTATAACAGTTACCATATGTACTTGCGTTATGGATTAGTCAAACTCCTTTAATTTTCAGGAATACTATGAAAATCTGCAAATTAAGTTGGCTTTTTTTTCATTAATTTTAATAAATCAAAGTATATTGTAAGGAGAGGAAAATTATATATAAAAAAAGAAATCCCAGTGATCGTAAAATAGAAATCCAAAAGCCATGCCAACAATGTTAAATTTCCCTAAAATAATATGTTATTGACATATTATAGATTTATTCGCCAACACAAGGAAATTTTTGCTACCACTTATTCGCTATGCTTCCAGCCTACATCTTTTAACTGACACGTGAAATTTCTCAGCGCATCTTTCTGAACTGGCAGCGTACATGGTTGAATACCAACAAAACTGTTTCGATCAAGGGAAGGGAAAAAAACACACGATTTCCACTAAAACATTGTAAATATTTCGTAGGGCACCAAGCACCCGAAATTTATTCCAGAATCTATGCGCGACGAGCATCGCTTACAACCTTGACACTTGCTGGCCGAATGATGGATCAACACATACCACCACCTGCAATTTTGAGATTTGAGGTGTCTTTAACTAATTCCGCTAAAACAACAATGAAGAACTTGATAGAAAGACTACAAAATGCCGATTATGCTTTTCTTCCACTGATCTGAAAACGTACCTTGCCAACACTAGAACCAGAATGGAGATACTCGACTGCATCAGCAACAGACCCAAGGCCGATGAATTTCTTAGGATCCACCACAACCTAAGAGAGAATCAATGGGAAGAATATTAAAACAAACAAAGAAATATAATATACATTTCTTTTATACAGTTAGGTGATGCAATGCAGTGCCAACTTCAGCAGGAAACTACCATTGCAACCAATCAAAAATTTTATGGCAACTGAAAAAGGATGGAGATGGTCGCTCAAGGTTTCAGAAAGGCGCAACATTAATTGCAGCAGGAGTTGCAGGAACAACAAAGCAGTCACAAAAGCAATAGTAGCATAGATACCAGTAGAGTGGCATCAGTAGAGTGTCAGTGTCGGTGTTGGAGATACTATAGATGGCAGACAAATACTAGAGGGAGGAATAATGCGTAATTTAAAACTTAATCCCGTTAACTATACCTAAGTCTCCTAAGAGTGTTACATCCATATGTACTTAATCCACCATTCTAACTACTTTCAATTAAAATGAGATGCATAACGAAAATTTAACACAAGTGCAAGTAATAGAAAATAAGAGATGAGAGACAATTATCATAATCGCAAACAAAGGCAATTTATCCTGGTTCACCCTCCCTGGGATACGTCTAGTCCCCAAGCTCAATTGTGCTTGAATCTACTAACTTGCCTCAACAATTAAGAGCTTCTAACCAATTACAAGTGTCACTTCTCCAATAAGTGGTCTTCCAATACAACTTAACCTCTTCTTAAAGAGGACCTCACACCGAAGACTTTTTACAAATTACAACCAAGGAACCTTAGCACCACACCCTTGTGTGAATTTTACAAGCCTTTCTCTTAATGGAGTTGTTACACACTTTCCTAAAGCCAAAAGATTGAAGCTCTGATGTGTATTTTTGTGGCTATAAGAAAACTTTTCTTTTGATATCAAAGAGATGAAATAAAGCACAAGGAGATCAAGAGAATAACTTGAATCAAACTATTAGAAATCAAGATTAAACCTTGAGATATTTGAAATCAATTATTGCCAAAAATCTTTGCTTAAAGTATTTTCAAAATAAAAATCAAACTCTGGCCAAGGGATGAAAACTTTAGAAAGCTTGGCCAAGGCTTAAAATGCTTTGAAAATCATTTAAAATTGATCAATAATTCTTGCAAAAATCTCAACCAACTCAAGCTCATATAGGGGTTCAAATTCGTGCAAAATAGATTAAAAATACCTCCAACGGCTAAATCGACAACTCTTCGAAAATTGCAGAGCCGTCTCAAATCTGTCCGTTGGGCAAAAGTAGTCAACTGCTATACAGATGGTAGTAGTCTCTCCAAACAACTGTAGTCGACTCCAAAATATACTATAGTCGTACTATAGTCGACTCCTTTTAGGGACAGAACGAACCCCATTTTTCCAATAGAAAGTAGTACTCTTTTCAGATATGTGGGAAAATACCTTAAATGAGTACCAAGATCAATCTTATTCTTTTCAAAATATTTTTAAAAATATTTTTAGAGGTTTAAAACATTATTTTAAATATATCTAAGTGTGTGTAGTTTCAATCTTAAGGCAATACAAATCATCTAAGGACATATTATCCTCTTTTGGCTTTTTGATGTAGTTTACGTCTTTCATCTTCATGCCTTTGACTCTTTAGCTTCATTTGCCTTGATGAGCTTCCACACTTCATCTTGATCAAGCTTGGTTATCTTGAGCTTGAGGTAGCATGTTATCAAGGATGAATTTCTTCCTTCAGGGCTTTGATAATTTTCTCTTTTTCATAACTTTGAACTCAATATTTGATATGATCATTAATTCTTACGAACTTAAAATTGTCAGTAGTACCAATCATGTATTTAATCATCATCAAAACTATACTAAGAGCGTCTTAATATCTAATATTCTTTCTTTTTGATGATGACAAACAAATGTACAACATACTTACCCCCTTACTATGATGCATGGTGTTAATCAAAATCTTTTAAACTCCCACTGCATCTTTGCATGTTAGAATAAGCATGCATACACACATTTCCATATTATACCATGTGTGTAATATGAGTTCAAACCATAAGCCAAACAAAAACAGATATTCCTAAGCCATAAACCATGAAACATAAAGTGTATATTTTATGTGAATAATGGGTATCATATGACATGTGAGGCATCTCCTCATATACCACGACACAAAAAGTGGAGTTGTACAACAAATACAAGCCTATGTGGGCTTGTACCACCCTACTTTTTGTGTCTTGTATATGAAGAGATGCATCACATGTCATATGATACCTATTATTCTCATAATTTATATGCATTCAAATAGTTCTCCTTTGTCATATCAAAAAAATAAGTGGATAAATAATTATATAAAGTGTCCAACAAATATAAACCTTTAATCTTCGAGGATGACTCAATATCTCAATATCTCAAGTGAAAATATAAGCAATATGGTGTACACATAATGAGTGTCATGTAAGGTATTCCAATGGTGATATGAGTAGTTAGTAATACTGTTGATATCAAAAAGATAATCTATCAAGATTATAAATACAAGATATCTTCTAAGGAAATGCAAGCTCGAAACTCAATATGCATAATTTTCATCATAATTCTCAAATGTATCCATGTAACACAAGTTATCATATTTGCTAATCATGTGCTCAAGCAAACCATAACTCAACATAATCCACGACATTCATATTTTGATACGTCCAAATTTTACACATCAAAATGTATCACAAGATATAAGTAACAAATATAGAAATTGTTCATACATCAACTAATTACAAAACCAAATTTTATAAGCAAACATAGAACATAATAAGCAATCACTCGTAAGCTCTCAAAGTAAATCAAATAAAGTAAATCTAATATTCTAGATTGGCGGAGCTTGTTTTTAATCAAACCCTTAATGAGCGAGATCTCCTCTTACAGTTCATCAATCCTACAGTCTGCGATATCCAATCTCTAAAATACAGAGGACCAACATGATGTGAGGTGGGGAGTGGTTCTTCTTCGGGTTCTTCTTCTTCTTCACCTTCTTCTTTAGCCTCTTCAGAGTCAGGTGGATTAAGAGTGGGATCTTGATGAAGTTTCATCCTTTTAGCTGCACTCTTATCAAATCTCAATATGGGTGCAAGAGATATGGTTTTATAAGTTACATCAATTTTGAATTGTCTAATGATGTGAGTGAGAAAATGACCATGATGCAATGAAGAAGTGGATCTGTGGGTAAGATTGTCATAAATCATTCTGCATACTTTAATTTTATCCGACTGTAAGAGCATAGACAAATTTAGCCTGGCTTCCATACTGAATGTAATAATTACCAGCTTTCTGAAAAATATTATAGGACAGAATTAAAGCTAAAATTCTTGCCATATGCAATAAAGCGCTAGTTGATATACGAGATTCAAATTGCTTTCCTTTAGAGAACATTTTTCTATGATCTTTTCATCGTTCATATAGATTTCTTTAAGAGTTACGTCCTCACTTGGAATGCCTAATATCTCTCCTATGATAATGGAGAGAGCCACATATGAGTGTTCATGACATTAGTGGTAAATCTAGGAGCAGTGGAATTGCCAATTATAATTGTATAGAATAAATGAAGTAATCTCGAGTAGCACTTACAAGAACTTTCAGTGACGAAGAGCCATTCAAGTCCTTGATGTGCAAGAATTTCCCTAATTTCATATCCTCCAAAGTCATCAAGTTTATCAAATCTTTCAAAGAAGAAAGCTCGACTAGAAATGTTCTCAAAGTTTTGTAGGAGATGAGGTCCATTGAGGTAAGGAATTTGAGCTCTCTATCAGTGAGAGGTTGTGAAGATGATGGTTGAGATGATGATGCTTGTATCATCTTCTTTGGAATAGATCTACTAGTGACTCTCCCCATATTCATGATTTCTAGTGTGTGATAAATGCAACTAGACAACGAAACAATGCAAGGCTAAACACGTATGCAAGTATGAAAGTGAACTGAGACGAGGTGATATGCTTAGCCAAAGAGGAAATCTTCACCAAAACTTTTGAAATCATCCAAAGGCTGAAGCTATGAAGCTGAGAGGATATGAAATTCTACGGGATTTTTTGGTTTTGATACGATTTGGATCGTATCAATGGAAAATCAGCGAAGAAAAGAAATAAAAATTGGAAAAGATGGGATTTTTATTGGATTTTTGATAAGAAACAACTACTAATAGCAAGATAACTTGAGCCCTTTCGAGAGGAACTCGCTCTCCTAACTTTGATGAACGGATCAAAGTCTAAAACCCTCAAAAAAGACACTTACGATGTTTCTCACACAATAAGCATGCCCTCTCATGACGGCTAGCCCTAGATATAAATAGAAAACCTAGGAAACAAAGCAACCTAACAAAAAGACTAATCTGTCCTTCGATGCCTCCGATAGCAAGTGACCCATCCTCCTTGGGTCCCGTCTGGGCCCGTGACTGCCGAAGATGGTGCGGCCGCATCAATACCCGCCCCTAAAAGAGCCACCTTGTCCTCAAGGTGGAAATCAGGGTACTGCTCCTGTATCGCCTCATACCGCTCCCATGTCGCATCGCACTCCGACCTCCTCTTCTGGCTCCTCTGGTTCGATGTATTCCTCATCGTCCGGCTCGATAGTGATCTGCAGCAACCGGCTCGCACACCGATGGCCCGGGGTGAACTTCTCGTCGCAACGGAAGCACAACCCTCTGGCTCTCCTGTCCCGTATCTCGGCCTCGGTCATCCTCCGCCCTTGTCCCGCAGGGCGTGCTTCTCCTGCCTTCTCCCCCGTTTCGGCTGAGGCGGCCGGCGGTAGTCTCGGGGCGACTGCTGTAGATGGGACCCTCTGCTGTGGCGCCTCCCACGTCCCTCGGATCCTCCGCTCCTCCGCCTGCTTCTCCTCCGCCCTCAACGCTAGACGAATCACATGCTCTAGGTCTCTGGGACTTTGCATCCATAACTCGGCTCGTATCGAGGGCTTCAGCCCTTGCATAAATGCCCCCCAAGAATACGTCTTCCGACACTCCCTTCACCCTGCCTGCCAACACCTCGAACTTCCCCAGGAAGTCCAACACCGTCCCCTCCTGCCGTAGTTCAAGCAACTGCTCGTAGAAATTCACCCCTGGTTTGGCCTGAAAACGGTCAAGTAGGAAAGCTGACAACTCCTCCCAAGTCCGAAAAGGGGCTCGGGACATCCTCCAACGATACCAGCTCAGCGCCTGTCCCTCCAGATAGCAAATGATGTTCTCCAATACCTCCCCCTCTGAGATCCGCATCACCTGAAAATACCGCTCCGCTCGCACTATCCATCCGTCGGGGTCCGTCCCCTCAAAAATGAGCATCTTCAACTTCTCCATCCTCCTGTCTGGGTACATGGTCGGGTGTCCTCCTCCCTGAGCTCCGTGGCCTCCATACTCGGCCCTGCCTCTGCCGTAGGCCTCTTCGGGAAACCCTCGCGGGCCCCCAAAATTTTCCGCGTACTCCTCCATAGGCCACCTCTGTCTCTCCTCCTCTGTAGCCCCAAAAATCCCGCGGTAGCCTCCTGCCGGGCCCTGATCGCCACCCGAAGGGCCGAAAAACTGACCCGGGGGGTTTACTGGCCCCCCCGGGCCCCAAATCCTGCCGCCGGAGCCCAGCCGACCCCAGGGTAGGCTGCGAAGCCCCCCTGGGGGCCGACGGGGGCCTGGTTGGGCCCAGGCGGGCCGCGCGGCCCTTCCAGCGCCTCGCGCGGGCCCGCCTGGCCTTCCCAGGTGCCCGCGTGGGCTCGGGAGTGGGCCGCGAGGCCTCCCGAGCCCGCGCGGAGCCCTGGCGGCCCGCGCGGGAGGGGGTTAGGGTTTCCCCCTCCCCAGCCGCCGCCTCCTATGGGGTCCGAAAACCCTAGCCTCCCTTCCCCTTGCATGCCGCGTCCCTTCGCCTCCGCAAGAAACCCTAGGGGATCTCCTTCGCGCCGCCGTCGCTCCCGATGCACTTCCTCCACCCACGGCTCCTCCCGGAACCCTAGATCTTCCTTTTCCTTTGTGATTTTGGTTCCCGGAGGTGCCCCGGAGGTGTTCGCCATCAACTTCGGATCGTCCGCTTTCGCATGATGATTCTCCGCCTCGGACTCTTCCCCTCCGAACTCCACATGCTTTCCCTTCCCCTCTAGTTTTTGAAGAATTTTCAAAATCTGAACTTGAGTGGCGTCCGACTCCTCGTGCTTCTTCAACAACCGAGCTTCCATCTCTTTTTGGGAATTGGATAGCATCTCTACCGTGACTTCCAAAGCTCCCACCTTTTTGCTGACCTCTTCCCGGATCTCCTTTCGCAGCGCCTCCATCTCCGTCTTGAATCTAGTACCTTCCGCCATTGGATCTATCGCTCTGATACCAATTTGATACGATTTGGATCGTATCAATGGAAAATCAGCGAAGAAAAGAAATAAAAATTGGAAAAGATGGGATTTTTATTGGATTTTTGAGAAGAAACAACTACTAATAGCAAGATAACTTGAGCCCTTTCGAGAGGAACTCGCTCTCCTAACTTTGATGAACGGATCAAAGTCTAAAACCCTCACAAAAGACACTTACGATGTTTCTCACACAATAAGCATGCCCTCTCATGACGGCTAGCCCTAGATATAAATAGAAAACCTAGGAAACAAAGCAACCTAACAAAAAGACTAATCTGCCCTTCGACGCCTCCAATAGTAAGTGACCCATCCTCCTTGGGTCCCGTCTGGGCCCGTGACTGCCGAAGATGGTGCGGCCGCATCAGGTTTCTAGGGTTATAGAGGTGAAAATGAAGATTTGGAGCTGATTTTAAGGTTTCAAGAAAATGAGAAATATTCTTAGCCATAGATTCGAATGAAAGGCTGATATCTTCTCTAATAAGTGGGTTTAAGTCAATGGAACCCAGTAAGAAACGGATGTAGAACCAGTAAGTTCGATCTAAACCCGTGAACCCATAAAATTTTCAAGATAGACCGGGATAAAAAACTGGAGATTTATGGCGATAGTCGACTATCTCAACAACAAGAGTCGACAACTTTTTTAGATCGAGTTTGGGTTCAGAAAGTAGTTAGCTATCATAAGTTGAAATAGTTTCAACTTGTGCTCAAACAAATATCATCTCTATCAAAGTAAATACTGGGGGTTTTAAGCTAATCGTGCATGCACACAAATAGTCCAAGCATGCACATGCAATTAATTAACCCTAATTATATGAGATACCAAGAGTTGTCTTGAGATATCTCACTTATGTACAAAACTTAAGCTAATCACATTGGGAACCAAATCTAATTGGACCTGGCATCTCCATCTTTTACATACATAATTATAATTATGTGATAGATGTATATCTTGCTTAAATTTAGTTACATAGTCATCGAATGATTTTTGATTTAAATGTTTCGAAACCCAAATTTTAATCATTTTCCTTTATTAGAGTTTGCTTTTCTAGGGGTTGTCTTTCTAACGAAAGTTTGATTAGGATGGCTTTTAGGGGTCTTAGAATTACTAGAGTTTGCATTTGAAGTATACCTAAATCCATTTTTATTGTTTTTAACTATTTGAGATCCTATTAAAACATTTAGTTGCTCTTTGCCTTCAATAAATTTTTGAACATTTAGGTGCAATTCATTATACTTAGATAAAGATGCATTTATCTCTTTACCCAATTTGTCTATCCTATTATTCAAAATTTTAAATCATCAATAAGATTTTTATTATCCGTTTTCAATTGTTGGTTTTCATTCCTAAAAATTTTGTTTTCTTTTTTAATTTTTGATTAAAAAGAGTTAGTTCTCCGGGTGGCTCCTTAAGTTTGATAAGTTCCGATTTTAACCTATAATTTTCTTTTTCTACAACTTTTATATTAACACAACTTTTATGCAACTTTTATGCAACTGTTCTAATTTGTGGTACTCCCTAATTAATTTCTCACAGCCCACACATAAATCATCATAAGTACTACTAACATCATACTCAAAACCATCATCATCATTATCACTATCACTACGATCGCTATCATTACAACTACATCGTCACTATCGTGAGTAAATGTGCTTACCTTGACGAAAGTAGATGTCATAAAACATATATGTGATCTCTCTTCGCTTTCTTCTTCGTCACCTGATAAGGAGGATGAATCATCCGAGCTCTCTTCCCACATCACTTCGATCCCATGTCACAAATGCCTTCTTATACTTCCTAATTTTTCATCTTTGTGGCTCCTCCTCTTTTTCTTCTCCTTGTCCTTATCATTGCCTTTGCCATTGTCCTTACTTTTTCCAAGAGACAATCCCTTCTTACATGTCCTGAATTAGTATGCCTAGCAAATAATATCGTTATTTAAACGGGGTTTTCGTCTAGAATACTTATTTCTTAAAATTTCTTAAAATTTCTTGATATGGGTGCAATCTCATCTTCGTCATGATCGGAATCTTCGAATTCGGAGTCCTTGGCTTTGAAAGCTAAGTTTTTCTTTTTAGGTTGGATTGGGGTTTTGGTTTCTTCGGTACTATTACCTGGCATGAGACTTTGTTTACTTTGTTTATGGGTGATTAAGACATTGTTGTTAGCTAATTTTTACTTGGAACCTTTGAATGGGAAGCATTGTGGTTTGAAACTTTGTTATTGGGAGTTAGTTACGACTGTATGCCTCAAGTGAAATTTTTATTACTCGATATTGATACAAACATATATGATTATTCAGCCTTTATTTCTATAATGATTTTCATATTGGATATCTATCAAATTTGTATATTTAGTTGTTTTCTTTTGTGATGAGCATAAGCCGAATTGCAACAATTTGATAGAATGTTAAATGTTTTGTACTGACAAAAAACTTCCTGGTAATAATGTTTTCCCTTGGAAGATCATTGTAACACCCCATTTTGGGTACCGTTATTTTTTTTCGTCTTCTGCGCAGGTCCTGCAATGTACTAGTGGAACCAATATAGAACTAATCAGAAAATTTCATAAATGGTGTAACTTTATTCATCATTTAAGAGGGTACAAAAGCATAACTAAAAGGGGAACTAATAGTCTTCCATTTTAACAATAAAGGAAACTAGCTAACAAAATAAGAATACCACTCCCCTTGCTAATCTGATCTCAAAAATCAGCACACTCTACGTGGAACTCTGACTCCTCAAACACTGTAGCCTCGTCATACACTGGTTCACTTCCTGTTGGGAAAACATTTATAAAGGATAAAGTAGACAATATTTACAATAAACAACAATTATAACTTTGCATGCAACCTTAGTCTTAAAACAAGCCAATTACACTTAACATTAGATTGTTTCTTTCTAACTAATACATTTTTAAAAGGATATAGCAAACTGAAGAACCACCCCAAGATCCACAGGCAAGCTCACATGCGACTTAAATTTCGTTCGTCCAAGAGGTCCTTAGAGGATTCAGTCAAGTCATTACATTTCCGTCAATAAGCGTGGTCTCCGTCACGTTTCCTATCTTTAATTACGAGTTTCCAGAAACCCCATGTGTTTCTCTATCTATTTCAATGGCTTTTGCCAATTTCTATTTCAGTATCTATTTCAGTTATTCACTAGTTCTTCACCTTCTAAACTATGTAAAAAGAATAGTGCACAAAACTGTAGTGACTATAGCATTGAGTCCAATGTACCAATATTCCACAAAAATAACTTCATTATTTGCACCATTCTAATTACAAAATCTACTCTTCTAACTATGACAGTTCAATCAATCGTTTTCTATCAATTTCTATAGTAAGGAAAACTCTACACAATCTACTCCAAGGCATTTATAAAACAATCAAGACTTTTCAACAATTAAAAACTGAAATTAAACCATTGATGAAAGAATTGGACAACTGCCGGATCAGATTCATAACAGTAGGCATCCATGTTTGGATTCTAGGGTCTACCTAGCTCGGGGAATTTTCCTTCAAGATCTGAAAAATAGAGTCAGAAATTACTGTCATTTAAAATCCATAGAACAGTCCCATAACTTCTGTAAAATTTACAGAACCGAAGCCTTCATTTAAATCAATCATTAGGTAACTGTACAATGAAATGAACTATAACAGAACAGTGGCCAAGGAAACAAACATCCACAAGATACGATCGGCCACAAGCCGCAAGAACACAGAACAACCACAAGAAGACAAAACCACACAATAAAACCCAGCCGAACACCCCGTAAAGAGAGAAAACCCGATGGCTAACCCTAGTTCCCAAAAAAATCCCAAATCGATAATACCGAGCTGCGGTGTAAGTTGCCACCTTGCTCGTATGATGCTGTTAACTATCAAGAGGGAAGAAATCCCCTTCGTATAAAATCCGAATCATCATCTCATACTCTAATTAATTCCGAAAACCCTAATTTTCGGCAAATAAAAACACATGTAGGAAATAATCGAAGTTTAAGGTAAATAGGGTCTACCGATCACGTAGAAGGCAAGCCAAAATTCCCATAAAAAGTCAGAAGCAAGTTGTAAACCAAATCAAACTCAAACGAAAACTTTGAGGAAGGAGAAATCAATTTTTTTCGCATGCATAAAACCCTAGAACTTGATGCATTTAAATAGAAAACAGAACGTGTGAGGAGATAAGGGAAAAGAGATCTTATCGGATCAAAACTCCTCGAAATAGGCGGCACACGGATGATGAGATTGAATCGCTAGGGTTTCGTTTTCCTCGGTTGGCTGTCAGCTTGCGCCAGTCGTTTCGATCGCCCACGAGAGAGAGGGCAATATAGAAAGTATCAGGTCAGGTGAGGGAGAAACGGGTGAGTGCGATGAGGGAATAAGAGCGAGAAATTTTAAGTTGGGTTAATTAAAAGAAAGAGGGTCGGGTAGAGGCCGGTTGGGCTTTGTGGGCTTCTTAAAAAGATAGGGCCATTACATCCTCTCACCTTACAATTAATTTTTATCTTCGAAATTGGAAGAATCAAAACTCCTCAAAAAGATAGGGGCATCGTTCTTCCTCTTTTCTTCTCGTTCTCAAGTAGACTCGCTTGTCACATTACGATGCCACAACACCTTCACCAAGTTGGCAGTTTTGTTTCTCAAATTCTTCCGCTGTCGATCAATAATCTCCATTGGCTGCTGCTCATACGTCATGTCTGGGCGCACTGAAATCTCTGAATGGTCCATCATGTGCGCTGGATCTCCCACGTATTTGCGTAGCTGAGATATGTGTAACACATTATGCACTCATTCTAAAGATGGAGGCGGTGCAATCCTGTATGCCACTTCTTCCACTCGTTCAAGCACAACGAAAGGCCCAATGTAAAGTGGACTAAGCTTTCCTCGTCGACTAAAACAAATCGGTTCCCAATTTGGTGAAATCTTCAGAAAAACCGTCTCCTGGCTGAAACTCTAGATGCATACGTTTCGAATCTGCCCAGTGCCTATACCTGTTTTGCATCAATTGCAACTTCTCTCCGATCGTCCGTACTGCATCGACTATCTTTACTATCATCTCAGGTCCCATCAATTCCTGATTCCCAACGTCGTCCTAGCTCAAGTGAGACCGATATTTCCTTTCATACAAGGTCGCAAATGGTGCCATTCCTATACTCGCCTGATGACCATTATTGTATGCGAATTCTACGAGGTGCATGTGATCTTCGCCTTGAAATCCAACATGCATGCTCGCAACATGTCCTCTAAGATCTGGATGGTACGCTCCGACCGAATGTCCATCTGTCTGTGGATGATAAGCAGTGCTGAACTTGAGATGAGTGCTAAGATTCTTCTGTACGCTCTTCTAGAAATGCGACGTGAACCGGATATCTCTGCCTGAAACTATGCTTACCGACACTGTGCAATCTCACAACCTATTCCATGTATCTCTTAGCAAGAACCTCCGTGGATTGGCCAACTCTGAAAGAATGAAGTGTGCAGACTTCGTTAATCAATCCACTTCCATGATTACCCAAATAGCGTCGTTCTATTTCTTGCTCCGAGGTAAGCAAGTCATGAAGTCCATCGTAATATGCTGCCATTTTCACTCAGGAATAGGCAGTGGCTGTAATAGTCATACAACTCATTGGTGTTCAGCCTTCACTTGCTGGCACACTAACCACCTGGCTACACTCTACGCAACACTATTCTTCATTCCATTCCACCAATAATGCTGCTTCAAATCCCGATACATCTTAGTACCACCCGGATGAATGGAATAGGGCAAACGATGAGCTTCCTTCAATAGCTCCTCCCTCATGTCTCCAGAAGGCACACAAAGTCTATTACCAAATCTTAAAGATCCATCTGCATGTATCATGAACTCCGGTCGCAGTGCAGCCATCACCAACTCCCTGATCTTTTATAGCTTGGTATCTCCTGTCTGCACAGCTGGAAGTATCACATCAATCTCCATCTCCCGTAACTCCTGTTATAGCCTTCACTGAGTCGTAATGGTAAGCACCGCTGGAAGTCGACTCAGTGCATCAGGCACGACATTGACCTTTTCTGTATGATACTGAAGATCAATGTTGTAATCTACCATAAACTCGATCCATCACCTCTACATGTTAAGGTCTCTCTGGTCGAAGATATACTTTAAGCTTTTATGATTCGTGAATATCTTCACACGCTCTCCAAGTAATTAATGCCTCCAAATCTTCAAGGCGAAAATGAAGGTTGCTAATTTCAAGTCATGGGTGGGGTAGTTCTGCTCATATTTTTTCAGTTGTTTTAATGCATAAGCTACCACACGTCCATGCTGATGAAGTACACATCCGAGACCATTGCCAGATGCGTAGCAGAAAACCTCAAACCCTCCTGTCCAGTCTGAAATGGTAAGTACTGGTTCGGTAGTCAATCTCTTCTTCAGCTCCCGAAACACCTCGTCACAAGCTTAGACCTCGTCACAAGCTTAGACCAAATGTAAATCATATCTTTCCAGGTCAATCAGGTCATAGGTTCTGCAATCTTTGAAAAGTTTGGAATGAACCTCCTGTAATAACCAGCCAGATCCAGAAAACTTCGAATCTCGGACATTGTCCTAGGAGCTGGCCACTTCAGAAAGACAGCTACCTTCTTTGGATCAACTGCAATCACTTCTCCTGATACCACATGGCATAGAAATCCCACATTCTTCATTCCAAATACACATTCGTTATACTTAGCATACAATTGGTATCGCCTAAAGTTTCCTAGGACCATCCTCAAGTGTGATGTGGGCTCCTGCTCGCTCTTCGAATATATCAAAATGTCGTCAAGGTAAACCACCACGAACTTATCCAGATACTCGTACAACCCTTGGTCCATTAAGTTCATGAATATCGCAGGCGCATTGGTTACACCAAACTGCATTACCAAGAATTTGTACTGCACGTATCTGGTGCTGAATGTCTTGTGAATATCCTCCCGCCTGACTTTCAGCTAATGATAACCACTATGCAAGTCCAGCTCAGAAAAGATGCACGAATTCTCAAGCTGATCAAACAAGTCATCGATGCGAGGTACAAAGTACTTATTCTTCACCGTCATTTTATTCAACTCCCAGTAGTCCACGCACATCCTCAAAGTTCCATCCTTCTTCTTTACCAATAATATCGGGGCACTCCATGATGATGCGCAAGGCCGAATCCAGCCTTTCTGCAAAAGATCGCCCACCTGAGTACAGACTTCAATCAATTCTGATGGAACCATACGGTAAGGATTTCTGGAGTAAGGTTGAGCTCCTGTCACTAGCTCGATCACAAACTCCACGGCACGATCCAGGGGCAATCCCGTAAGGCTATCCGAAAATACGTCTCAAAACTCTTGTACAATCGCTAGTCTCTCTGGTGTAGCATCCATAGAAGTCAACATGTATATGTGAGTCTCTGTACTCCATTGGTCCTTTTGATCGGGTCCCGCTGACGAAATCGAATTTCGGGTGGTTCGGGATCATGGACACCACTCTCATGTGTCGACAATCAATTGTGCCGTGAAAGGTCCCTAACCAGTCCATCCTGAATACATCGTCAAAACTTGGTATATCAATGACTAAGAAATCGGCATAGAGCTCTCATCCACAAATGATTACGGGGCAGTCTGGATATCCACTAGTCCTCTCTAACACACCACCTCTTGTCTTGATGTCTTAGCCAAAAGTGAGGGGTGAAATTGGGACAACATGCCGGCTGGCAAAACATGACGCAATACCAATGCGAATCTCCAGAATCAAAAAATGCGAGGGTGGGTTTGCTAGCTACTAATACGATACATACGGTCACGAAAACTATGTCTAAGTATACGTCATACAATACAATGAATTTACAAGATGATGCAAATTTGTACCTGAAATGACCTGGCCTGTAGGCTCGCCTTCCTCTGCTGTCATCGTGAACGTATGACGCTTAGGGGGTGGAGCCTGTGGTCACGCCTGTTGAAATCCTTTCCATTACGGTGGGTATCCACGCTGAGTATTCCCTACTTGAGCTGTAGCTAGTGAAGCTATCAGTGCTGGAGCTGCGGGTCTCTATTCATTCTGGGGTAGTCTCTGACAACGTGGTTATCTGCTCCATAAATCAGACACTGGTTCAGGAGATATCGACACTCAGATTTGACGTGCCCTGGTTCATTGCAATAGTGAGTCGGGTGTCGACGTTGAAGTGGTTGTTGTGGATGTGGTGGTACCGGCCTCTTGGAAGATGTTCGCTGAGCTGGTTAAGGCAACTGTCGGTTGAAAGGTGGAGGAGGTCGTCTCTGAGGGGCATTCTAGCTCTGCCTTCTGCTGTACGTATTCATAATCTCGAGCTGCAGAGAGTACTTCGATGAGAGTCTTTAGCTTCAACCCCACTAATTGTTCTTGGATCTTGATGTTCAAGCCTTCCTGGAAACAATGCGCTCTATCCAATGGGTCGGCCACAATGGTTCTTCGCAAACCTACAATAACAACTTGTTAGTAAATTACATACATTTATGGATCAACTTTGCAAGTTGAATACACACAAGCAGAGTCTGAAAAATTCAGCGTTACACTGTTACACGTTCATGGAGCCTTGTCTCAGATTCATAAATTGGGCCTGCAGTGCCTTCTTCGCCTCTGGAGAGAAATACTGAGCATTGAAATTTTCCTTGAGGTACTCCATGAAATCGGCTGTACCAAGCGGTCTTCCTTTGGATCCCACCACAATCTGGCGTCTTGAATCAACTGAAGCTTTGCCATGTCCACCCACGAATCTGGTGCAATCTGCGCCGCTTTGAGCATGTCAGCAGTGCAGCACAATCATTCTTTTGCTGCAAGAGAGTCCTCTGTTTCTTTAAAAACTGGTGGACGCAGGGATCGAAATTGATGTACTCCTTCCCGCCTGTGCTTGGGCACCCTCTGTACAGCTCAGATCATCTCTCGTAAAGGCTAATCTGAAATTTGGATCGTCGCTGCAGGCTGCTCGGTATTGTTGTCATCATCGTTGTTGCCATCATTTCTATTGTCGACATTGTAATTGAGCTGGTTGTCGACGTTGGCATGACTCCATTACCATTGTCGACGTTCTCGTGAAGGATGTGGTTGACAATGTTGATATTGTTCATAGTCCCAGATCTACTCACATCGCTTTGAACTCTTGTTAGATTCTTATTGATGACAACCGGATTGCTCACAGTAGTGCGTCCACAATAGTTATATGCTTTCGACATTCTGTATTCTAGAGAAGGATGTCAGTTCAATTGATCATTTATGAGCATTTCCTGTTTGTTCCATACTGTTTACGAGGTTTTTCGCGAGGACCTGCATGGGCCACCACTTGTAACTCCCCATTTCGGATACCGTTACTTTTTTCTTTTTCGTGCAGGTCCTGCAATGTACCAGTGGAACCAATATAGAACTAAACAGAAAATTTCATAAATGGAGTAACTTTATTCATCCTTTAAGAGGATACAAAAGCATAAATAAAAGGGGTACTAAATAGTCTTTCATTTTAACAATACAGGAAACTAGCTAACAAAATATGAAAACCACTCTCCTTGCTAATCTGATCTCAATAATTAGCACGCTCTATGGAAAACTCTGACTCCTCGAACACTAGAGCCTCGTCGTACACTGGTTCGCTTCATGTTGAGAAAACATTTAAAGAGGATGAATTAAACAACATTTACAATAAACAACAATTTTAACTTTTCATGCAACTATAGTCATAAAACAAGTCAATAACACTAAGCATTGGACTGTATATTTCTAACTAATACATTTTATTATACTCACAATGTAAAGAGATAAAACAAACTGAAAAACTACCCCGTGATCCACAGGCGAGCTCACATGTGTCTTAAATTTCGTTTGTCCAAGAGGTCATTATAGGACTCAATCAAGTCATTACATTCCGTCAATGAGTGTGGTCTCCATCACTCTTCCTATCTTTAATTATGAGTTTCCAGAAACCCCATACATTTATCTTTTTCAATGGCTTTTACCAATTTCTATTTCAGTATTTATTTCAGTTATTCACAAGTTCTTCACTTTCTAAACTATGTAAAAAGAATAGTGCACAAAACTGTAGTGGCTATAACATTAAGTCCAATGTATCAATATTCCACAACAATAACTTCATTATTTGCACCATTCTAATTACATAATTTACTCTTCAAACTATGCATTTCAGTTATTCACTAATTCTTCACTTCCTAAACTATGTAAAAAGAATAATGCACAAAACTGTAGTGACTATAGCATTACGTCCAACGTATCAATATCCACAACAATGACTTCATTAGTTGCACCATTCTAATTACATAATTTACTCTTCTAAGTATGACAGTTCTATCAATCGTTTTCTATCAATTTCTATCGTAAGGAAAACTCTACAAAATCTACTCCAAGGCATTTACAAAACAATCAAGACTTTTGAACAATTAAAAACTGAAATTAAACCATTGATGAAAGTATTTGACAACTGTAGGATCAGATTCATAACAGCATGCATCCATGTTTTGATTATATGGTCTACCTAGCACGGGGAATTTCCCTTCAAGATTTGAAAAATAGTGTCAGAAATTATTGTCATTTAAAATCCGTAGAACAATCCCATAACTTCTGTAAAATTTACTGAACCGAAGCCTTCATTTAAAACAATTATTAGGTAACTATATAGGGAAAGGAACTACAACAGTACAATGGCCAAGGAAACAAACGGCCACAAGATACGATCGGCTACAAGCCGCAAGAACACAAAACAGCCACAAGAAGACAACAGAATAAAACCCAGCCGAACACCTCTGTGAAGAGGGAAAACCCGATGGCTAACCCTAGTTCCCAAAAATCCCAAATCGATAATACCGAGCTGCAGTGAAAGTTATCACCTTGCTCGTGGGATGCCGTAACTATCAAGAGGGAAGAAATCCCCTTTGTATAAAATCTGAATCATCATTTCCTACTCTAATTAATTCTAAAAACACCTAATTTTCAGCAAATAAAAACGCATGAAGGAAATAATCGAAATTTAAGGTAAATAGGGTCTACCGATCACGTAGAAGGCAAGCCGAAATTCCCAGGAAAATCCGGAACCAAGTCGTAAACCAAATCGAACTCAACCAAAAACTTTGAGGAAGGAGAAATCAAATTTTTTTCTTCATGCATAAAACATTAGAACTTGCTGCGTTTAAATAGAAAACAGAACGTGTGAGGAGATAAGGGGAAAGAGATCTTATCGGATCGAAACTCCTCAAAATAGGCGGCACGCGGATGATGAGATTGAAACGCTAGGGTTTCGTTTTCATCGGCCGGCTGTCAGCTCGCGCCTGCCGTTTCGATCGCCCGAGAGAGAGAGGGCAACAGAGAAAGCATCCGGTCGGGTGAGAGAGAAACGAGTGGGTGCGATGAGGGAATAAGAGTGAGAAATTTTACGTTGGGTTAATTAAAAGAAAGAGGGCAAGGTAGTGGCATGTTGGGCTTTGAGAGTTTCTTTAAAAAATAGGGCAAGTACAATCATTCATGAGGATTAACTAGAACTCAGAAGAAATTCACTCGTGGGCAATATGCGAGAGGCAGTGAAAATTACCCAAAGATACCATCACATCTGAAAGGGTTTTAACGACAAAGATATTGTCCGCAATGTATTACTTAGAAATATTACAAGGGGATATACCTGTTACCCAGGAATGCCCGTCTTATACCCAAAAAATACTTCTATGGGTAAATTTACATTTTAAGTAGTGTGACTCAAAATCAAGTTTTGAGCACCAACCGTGTTAGCATTTCGTTTCTTGGATTTTCTTTTGTACGAGTCATATTACATTGATTTGGATTTGAACTTTTTAATAATTAGTATTAGTTACTTGATTTGGTTCTTAGCAAGGCATATTGTCATCAATTGTCCCATGAGTTTGTAGGAATTTGTAAGAGGTTATTGCAGTTGTTTTGAGAGGTTTCAAGAGCCAAGCATTTTGCCAAAAAATTGGTTTAATGTGTGGTGAAATAAAAATAGTGAAAATTCTTCCCCCATTTTTGCAAGTTGTTTTCTTCTTTGAATTTTCCCTTGTCATAACTACTTTAGTCCACTGTTCAGGCTCAAACAAACATATTAGCATCAGTTGCCACTCTTAATAGTATCAATAATGCAAGTAGCAAACCAAGCAGTTGTTGCAGCAATAGCAGCAAAAACAGATGAAACATCAGAAGCTGTAGCAGCAGTATCAGCAGGATAGCAGCAGTTGCAAGTGAGCAGGCATAGCAGTATCAGCAGAAGGGGCAGTTGTAGCCGGCAACAGATGACATCAGAAAAAGCAATAGAAGCAGTTGTATAGTATGAGCAGGACAAGGAGTAGCAGCAAGGATCATATGCACAGAAGTGACAGGAACACAACAGTAGAATCAGTAGCAGTACGAGGAGCGGCAAAATCATGGAAATCATCCATATTGAAGAACCCTTTTTTACTGAAAAGATAGCATCAGGGCAGCACCTCTCAGGCCAGCCAAATATCCAACGGGCAGATAGTGAACCCCAAACCTCCAGCAAAAATGCCGAGGGCTTAACTTCTGGGTGAATGCCCTACAGGGCCACCCCAACAAAGTCTTGTTTCATCATAATTTAAGTGAATTCCAAATCTCAGTTCATAAGGAAAAATGCTTGAAGATTCCGATAGTGGCATATACAACCAATGTGGACTCTTAGCTGGAGTCATCAACTGAAAAAGATTCCTACTAGTAGAAGACAAGTAATTACAATTTTGGCGTTTACTTCCATTAGTAACTTCAGTAAGTATGCCCATGGGAACAAATATAAGTTTTTTTTAAAGAATCAATGGAATCATTGGTCGTGAGGTTGAGCTGTACAATAACATCAGCATGCTTCCAATGATGAAAGCAAAAAGTGGTTTTCTCCCAAGAAAGAAATCATTGCATGCTTGGGGGTATCATAACAACTTATACGCAGAACGATTAGTGAGAACAGGGGGTATCATAACAACTTATTCGCAGAACGATTAGTGAGAACAGTTCTAGATTTAGAGAACCTATGGACAGTACTAGCCTTCCATAAATCGTTATCTTAGTCCATAAATGTTTGACATAACATACAATGAGTTCTTGTGATTTCGTCATCAATGGATCCAAACACACCCAAAAGAACGAAATGTAGAACTATGCTTGGAATAACAATCAGGAAAATTGTGACTAAAATACAAGGTTGGAATCATTTTTCATGTTAATCCAGATGGTAGTGCTAAATAATATTTTCACTAGTCCATGAATCGCGGCAAGGCAGTTTTTTGAATCATAAATGTTTGACATAACAAACAAAAGCTGGTCGATCAGAGGACAGAACTCTTTTATGTTTACCTTAGTGCACAGCTGTAAAAGACTAAGTAGAACAGATATGGGGTGTGGGAGGAAGAGAGAGAAGATTTCTGCCAAAGATACCATAGTGTTGGCACTTCAAGGTCTTCTGTCACTTGGATGATATCACCAGTCGTGTTGCATGCAAATGAGAGCTTAAAACCAACAGCTAGAAAATTTCTATATGTTTCCAAAATAAATTTCCTAATGTTGGTATCTCTCCATAACTTTAACTTACCACCATCTCATCATTCCAATGTTTACTTCAACACACCCTTTCATGATTGTTAGTATTCAAATGTTTGCACTCTTAATATTCATGTCCTGAAAAACAGAAATCGTAACCTAACAGATGATAAATTCTAATGATAGCAAATGAACATACCTTAAGCTTTCCTGATGAGAAGAGATCAAAGAGCCTATCGAGATGTTGCTGCCACATATGACTGTATTGAACAAGAAAAAATCCAGCCTGCAACACGAATAGTCCACATAACAATCTTTAATTGACTATGGATTAATGGTGGTCGGAGAGAGGCAGAACAGGGCAAATCCATGATTTCTATTGTTAGATCACCATGATTTATTGATGCATAGCTTGGCTGACATGTCCAAAAAGAAATTAGATAAAGAAACAATCACTTGAGAGAGACGCACAGAATTAGTGACTCGTTCGCGTGCATCGGTACGCTTATAGACTTGTACATATGCATATAGATATGTATGTATATGATATAGATATGCATGTATGTATGGGTGTGTATAGGATACTAGATATGTGGTGTCATCGCATGAAATTTCCAATGCTAGCAGTACAAAACCAAGTATCTCATTTTATTTTAAATTTTTATGGGGGCGGGACACATTTTAAAACCCCAAAACCTTAAATATGGTTGAACCTTAAGGAGATTTGATTCTCGATCTGCTCATTACTAAAAGTTATATTGTTCTAAAATTATTGAATCTGTAACAATCGGATCGAAAATCAAACAACATTAGATTCACTAGATTTTTGGTATGGTGATCATCCATAATGTGTAGAACGAATTAGAGAAAAATTAAAAATAAATAAATAAATATGATGTATATGTGCATCTGCGGGAAATGCATCAGCACAAGAAAATTCACATATACATTATTCATATGTGTGTGTGTTTATATATATATATATATGTATTACGATAAAAACAAAATTGAAGAAAAAGAATTTTATTATTTTTATTTCACCCATCAGCAGACCGAATTTTTTATTTAAAAAAAAAATCCAAAAATCTCTTAAGAGAAAATCCCACAAACTCCATAAATAACTCTCACAAATTCCAAAAACTCATAGCCAATACTGATTTATGATACAATATTTATACTAACCAAACACTCTTAAACTAAATCAAAAATTAGTCACAATTCTAGTCAACATATGATTCCAAAAGAAAAAAATACTTCAATTAGGACTCAAACTCTATTTTGAGTCAAACCCTAACAAACTCCACCTTGACTCAAAATCGATCTTCCTCATGGACAATCGATATCTCCCACACTCGAATCACCCATATCATAGGCTTCAAAGAACGATTAACAGTTCCACCTGGGGTGAAAACTGCTTCAATTTTTTATACTAAAGAAATCTCTAAATTCAATGCATATTTCGATGACACTAAAATAAATTGATCCCCTATCGTTTCTCCTTAAAAGTATGTACAAGTTTCTTCATATTTTCTTGTCTTTGATAACATTCCAATTACACTTTCGAACATTGATCACTCCACTTTTAGCCGAATAACTACTGTCATTAGACTCCAAAGCACTCGGATATGATGTTTCTGTTTAAATCCAGTACACTATATGCACATGATAATGTTCTTGTGGTTTTTACTATCATCTAAAATTTAATCGTCCATACGTTGATAACATGCAACTTATATAAATCATTAAAAACTTTGTTTCACGATAATTTAGATAGGTTACATCACATCCAATGAAAATGATTTAGATAGGTTACATTACATCATATCCAATGATTTGCAATTTGGATATTGATCTAGAGGTTGCAAAATTCAATGGTTTTGCAATAATAGAATCTTTGTGGGTCATTAATTGATGACCAAAACCCTAGGATTCATTCGATATGCTATTTATTTGGATTTTAGAATGTGAATGTAGAGCATCCTTTTTAAAAGCACAACTTGAACTTTTGTGCATTGGTATAATTTCAATAGCATGGCTGATGGGGTTTGAACCAGAGTTGCTTCGATACCATGTTAACGTTTAAGCTGCTACATCAAAACTATAAAGATATGGTGCGGGTTGATAGTTTTATTTTTTTAATTATAATACTATTATTTTACAAATAAAATGATACGTGCAATAATTGGCATCCCTTAAGTTCATCTTAACTAGTATTGATATGGAAAAGGCATGTTTTTTGCAAAAACGATTCTCTCCACAATCCACAGAACTAAAGTGTCTTCAACCACTTCTTAATATCACGTCTTGCTCAATCCCATCAAGACATCTTTAATCAAAGATGAATCCCAAATCAATGCTACCAGAAAAGCTACCCCACACCATGATCATGATCCAAATTACACATTCTAAATTTTGGTACATAGCGAAATGGATCAATAAAACCAACATTAGGATTTGAAATAACTTTTTACACAAAATAAAAACATCATTATTACCAAAATGAAGAGCATCTTGGCTAAATTTTATAATGCAAACTAGTATACACTGTACACACATACATATTCATAAATATGTATAGAAATACAAAATATCTTTAAAAATCTCATAAAAATTTATTTTCATTTCTTAAACATGTATTTCATTCCTACTAAGCATCCAACAAAGACTACTCACACATTACCATGTTCTGGACCAACAACATCATACGTATATGTTTTCGTTCTACATGCCAAACAGAAGCGTATTCCTGTTAACCTTGTCCTGAATCCGCCCCGGCGTGCAAAAAAAAGGGCAAACAATGGAGCGGGTGCAAATTTTATTACCTTTTCCTCAATAAACATCCACAACCTTCAATACTCGCTTCCATTAAACAGAACTCATGAACATTAATCCCATTACTTGAACCCCATGAATAGATTTCAGTTTCTCCAAATTATGTGATGGTTAGGACTTAGGACCATTCTTTTTCCCTGAATATCTAATCACAATTTTTTTCCCTAAAAGAAAAAGTTTCATCTTTGGCACACGACTCATTTAAATGTTTTAGAGCTCTAGAGGATCTAGACTTACCAAATGTTGATGAATTTCTAAAGGATATGATGGATTTCTTTCGTAAGAAAAATGGTCAAAATTTTGAAAGTAACTTATTCCATGTTTATGCGTGATGAAAAATGTGCTTCAGTCCTGATTTTCTTCTGTGATTATATTAACAGAAGATGATTGTAGTCCTTGTATATCTCTTCTGTGTGTGGCCAGGTGGATCAGTTAGTATGTGGGCCGTAGGTTGCTTACACAGATGCTGAAGACTGTGATGAAGATGATCATCGTTATGACAGGGAGAAGAACGAAGAAGAAGATTTTAAAAGCAACAAATAGAAACTTCTATATTAGTAAGGATCGACCAATGGCTTTTTACTTTTAGCGAAATAATGACGTCTTAACTAAAAGTTGAATAAATAAATAAACCAAATTATTAGTAAAGGTGATACAAGTTTTTTGTTGAATTTTTAATAACAATTGTTAAGTGATAACAATAAAGATTTTCTTCATGGTTTTGTAGCAACCCAAGGAAACTATTTAGTACTATTAATGATTAAATAAGTAGATAACTGAAAAATAATTATTGGTTGTGCTATAATATTTTTAAAAAATTTCTAACTTTATAGGGATAAATAACGTGTAATGCTTAATAGCAGCCCCATGGAAGCTGACATATGAGTGAAGTATAAGATACAATAACCGTTTAAATAATAATTCAAGAAAGACAAGCATTATCTATTGTTAATTCTGTTTATGTATTAGTCATTAATAGTTTTATAATAATCTTACGATAAGTTTCCCATAAACACTTAAACAAGTATATAATTATTTTAATGGGATAATACAATATATTGGATAGTAATAATTAATAAGATAATTTATATCCCTTTTCGTAATTATTTTCTAAAAATTGCAATTTAAAACAATTGAAAATTATTAAGCAATGAAAACTTCATTTATAAATGGTGACATGATGGGCATGTAACCACTATTCTAACAAAACATTGAAGGAAAATTTATGGGAGTTGATGATATTAACGGAAGTTAATGATAGCTTAATGAATAATCATCAAACTTTATGATATAAAATTAGTCAGCAAGTTCGTAGTAGTAGTTCAAGTATTTAAATTGAAAAAAGACAAGACTCCTTAATGCTTGTTAAAGCAGAGTAAACATATTTACTTAATTTCAAGAAATGAAAATGATGCGGTTGGTCGGCGCGGCGAATGTGGACGAGATCTGAATTGGTTATTGTTTAATGTGAAAATCATGCCATTAAATGAGAGTGATTTTAAGCCCCTCATTTGGCAAGGGTTTAATGGAAAATGATGCGATTGAACGGTGCTGCGAATGTGGACGAGATCTCAATTGATAATGGTTTAATGCGGAAATCATGCCATTAAATGAGAGTGTGAATTTAAGCCCCTCATTTGGTAAGGATTTAATTAGAGAAAAATATTAGGACCTTCGTTTGGTAATAGTTTAAATAAAAAGGGTAATTTAGTCCTTTTGGCTAATTACCTAATTAGTAAGAGTTTTGTTATAAATAAGAGTGCAATGATTATTATAAGTGGCATGTCTATTATGATAAGAAAGATTATTCTAGATTGGAAGATTGATGGGAAAATTTAGGCTTTCATCTCGAAGGAAAAGCTAGGAGAGAGTCATCCTCTCCTAAAAAGTTCAACTATCTTGTATTTTCTTATCCCCAAATAAATAAAAATCTCACCTTTTCATCTTTTTTCCACAATAAAAATCCCATTTTACTTTTTATTTCTATCAAAATCATATCAAAGTGTTATCAGAGTATGACGATTCTGCGGACATGAGAGAAGATCACCAAGTGTTTGATGAAATGCTACAAAGAGCTCATGCTACGACAAGAAGGTACATGCTTCATCAATATCAATATGAATTTCATGATGCACCAAACAAATATATTCTCACAAAAACTCATTTCAATAACATTCCCACAGCTAAGGGTGGAACTCAATATTTACAATGTCTAGTTAAATTGATGGATTGTTATCTGGTGACTAGATGCTATCAAAGTTGCATTGCATTAGATTCAAAGATCTTAACTTTTGATCCAAAGAATGTTACAGTTTTTCTTTATGGAGAACAAGCTAATATAGCACTTGGTTTTCTTGAAGCTGCTAACTCGGGATGATGAAATTTTATGGGATTTTTATTGAAGATGAAGTAGAAGAAGAAAATGAAGAAGAAGACCAACAAAAAGAAAAAGAAGAAACTAAAAAAGTCATCACTTTTGAGGAGACCCATCCGCAGGGAGACACGACATCAAAATCTGAACAAAGATGAAGACAACGGCATAGATGCAAAACAAAAGGTGCCACCTATGGAAAGGAACCATG
This sequence comes from Scilla litardierei, assembly GCA_030789695.1. Lineage (NCBI taxonomy): Eukaryota > Viridiplantae > Streptophyta > Magnoliopsida > Asparagales > Asparagaceae > Scilla > Scilla litardierei. Next base: position 12,203,660 of record CM061131.1, read on the forward strand.
GCAAATCATCTTTTTGGAAAAGGATGTCCAACAAAAAGAAGAACTGACTTCAGATCTGAACCCAACGACGATTTCGACTACGATCTAAGGCATCTCGACCATTGGAAGGATGCGGAAGGGGCAACGGCCCTCTCACTGGTCCACAGGGCCCTGCAGTCCCCTGCAGAGTTGACAGGGCCCCCGCGAGCCCTGTCCTGGCACCCAGAAGCCTTCCAGAGCTACAAAGATAAACGGTGGGCTCAGTCGGGTCTCGCGACTAGCTTCATGCCGTGACGAATCCACAAGAAATCTTGGTGATTTCTGTAGCTTCCTTCCCGGCTTTGTGGAGGACGATGGAGACCTTAGATGTCCTTTTGATTCAGGAGGAGACGAGCACAATCAGTCAGAGAGCACGCACTTCATGCACAATCTTAGTGACTGTGGTTCTTTAGGGACGAAGTAATGATGCAATTGGATGATACAGCGAATGTGAATGAGATCTCAATTGGTAATTGTTTAATGTGAAAATCGTGCCATTAAATGAGAGAGTGATTTTGGCCCATGATTTGGCAAGGGTTCAATGTGAAATGATTCGATTGGACGGTGCGACGAATGTGGACGAGATCTAAATTGGTAATTGTTTAATGAGGAAATCATGTCATTAAATGATAAAGTGATTTTAGGTCCCTCATTTGGTAAGGATTTAATGGGAGAAAAATATTAGAACACTCGTTTGGTAATAGTTTAAATAAGAAGGGTAATTTAGTTCTTTTGGCCAATTACCTAATTAATGAGAGTCTTATTATAAATAAGAGGGCAATGATCATTGGAGGGGGCATGTCTATTGTAAGAAGAAAGATTATTCTAAATTGGAAAAATGATTGGGAGATTTAGGCTTTTATCTCGAAGGAAAAGCTAGGAGAGAGGCATCCTCTCCTAAGGAGGTCAACTATCTTTTATTTTCTTTCCCCAAATAAATAAAAACCCCACCTTTTCATCTTTTTTCCACCATTAAAATCCTATTTTTACTCTTGATTTCCATCCAAATCGTATCAGAAAACTCGCACCCAAGACAATAGAAGTTAAAAAGTGAATTCCTATCGAGTATGAAATTACATATAGAGTCATCAGAATGAAATTTCCTACTATGTGCACATGGAAACCAGTCATCTCAATAATTAACGATTCCTTTACTTATTAAACAAATACACACACAAGCGGATTGTGTGGACTACAAAAACACCAACACCAGTACTTGTTTGTTTTTTTGTTTTTTGTTTTTTGTTGTGTGGTCGCATGTGCATGCTGGCATCAATATCAAATAGCAGAAATGTTAGGATCATCACTGGATGAAGAGATCAAATCTAGCATCAACATGCGGTTCAAAATAGGCTTGGATAAAACTGAATGGGGAAAGATGAAATATCACGAAAGAATAAATCAACATAGAGCTTAAATTGTTCATGTGTCACACATCTGAAAATTCAAAATCTACTTACCACTGTTTGGCTTTTTGCAAGTATCTTTTCACACAAGCCAGTATAAGTCAATGGTTTCCAGCCATGCTCTCCTTGGTACTGAAACACAACAAAAGGATACAATAAAAATGGAAGAAGATGACTTTATATCTGAATATGGAAATTAGATAAAAGGTTGACTGAACTTAAATGCATCTTCCTGAATAAATGTTTCTTGCACATGACAATTTTGAATCAAAAAAGAAGTTGGACACCAAGTAATAGTAGCACTATGAAAGTTCTAATACCTTCATTATATATAATTTTATTGCAGAGAAAGATATTCTAGAAGGATAATACTCATCTAATTTTGAATTTTAATTTTCTTAAGTGCTTTATAAATGTCATCAATATTATTATAATTTGGGTGTCGTGGGGAATTTTAATTTTAGTCAATTAAGGACTTTATGTTTAGCATATAAAAATCATTATTGAGAATGGAGATGAGGGCCATGACCCTCTCCTTTTTTTCCTTTCCCTCCCTGATCAATCCTTCTTTCCCCCTTCTTCCTTTACAAATTTCTCCTCCTTTTAAGCTTCATCATTAGGAAAATAATGGGAGATCATAACTGCTAGTGGACTGCACACGAATGAAAAACAGTGAAGGGGATGAAAAGTAAGAGAGTCATACGACTAATATCACAACTCCAAAAGGCTTTCAAAATTAAAAGCAAGAGTGGCATGCCCCGGTTCCTAGTAAGAAGGGGATGGAACAAGACAAGCCGCAATATATACTGAACCGAAAGGAATATTAGAATCTCTATTTTTCTTTAAGTTCAATATAAACTAATCGTAATAGTAAGCATGTCCTGCAAGTCATCAGAGAATGATATGGACACGCATAGTATACCAAGGCGTTTATACTCGGCAACAGAAAGGTTTATACATAACATAAAGTCTACTACATGAAACTAAAACACACTACTTAAGGCGGCGGCCTTACAAAATATCTCATATAACGTTGAAATACCCAAGACCTGTTTACCGGATCCCCGCACCACACTCTAATGGCTCTTGATCCTTTAAATATGTGCTCCTAGGGTACTACTTCCTACACACCTAACGGAAGCAAAAGCAACCGTAAAAGTAGGTCCCCAAAAACTATAAGAAAATCATGTGAAAACCGCATATAAAATATATAAACTAAAACACAATAGCAAGAGTAACACATAGAAATAGCAACAAGAGTCTCGGTTTCGGTCTGGGTATCGTTTTTCCCAAAATTTAGGTTTCGGTATCGGTATCGTCCGTTTCGGCGGTTTCAGAAGCAAGTTTCGGTTTCGTCCGTATTGCTAGTTCCGGAAATTTCGTTTCGGGTATCGGTATCGGTTTCGGAGATATTTTAAATATGTATATAGTATTATGTAAGCTAAAACATAGCGACACGAGTAATGTTGTATGACGATGTATGGCAGGATAATGATGAGATATACTACTAACAGTGTCATATGACTATCAAATTGAAACTTGTGGTCCTATGTGACTCATGCTAGCAGGCACAATATGCAACATACAAACGCAAACGTGACACGTAGCTTACCCAGGTCACATATAGGCAGGTACACGTGTCGAAATAAGAACTGTGGCTTCAATCGCTCTTGCGTCATTAATAACATTGGTTACCATACACCCCAGTATCTAATGGGAGCATAGATAGTCAAGTATAATGTATGTGAAAATTAGTGTCTAATGTTAAGTACAGTCCCAGGTACAATATCAATATCATGTCAAGGCTGATACAGTATTATGTACAGTATGTGTGTCTGTATCAAGGTTTTAGGTTTAGGTTTCGGACTCGGTATCGCTCCTCCCAAAATATAGGTTTCGGTATCGGTATCGTCCGTTTCGGTGGTTTCGGTAGCAGGTTTCGGTATCGTCCCAAAATTAAAGTATTAATCATAGACTATTAAATAATTGTCACTTATATGTATTTATAAATATGTATACATATTTTTATATTATAAATATTTGAAAGAACTGGAGACGTGAGAGTTTCATTGCGCACCACCGATTTACTCTGCGCGCATATAGCTTATTTACAAGTTTACCACTAAAAAAATCTCCACCGTGTTACTCTGTGCACATACAATTTATTTACAAGTTTTCATTACAATGGAGTTGCTTTGCGCACTACCGTTTTACTTTGTGCACATAGCACTTATTTACAAGTTTGCCATTCAAAAATATCTAGCAAAACGGGCCTTACAATTCTTTTGCTAAATATATTACATGAAAAGAACCAAATGGCAAATTTGTAAATAAGTTGGGACTGTGTTACTAGCAAAAAGGTCTATTCGCATAGCAATTCTCAAAATATCTTAGTGCTGCTATTCACATTACACATTTTATTAAACATGCCTTATATATTTACAAGCTGGCCATTCAAATGGCAAACTTATAAATAAATGAACTTTGTCTAGAAAAATGCCTAAGGTTAATAGTAGCACTAAAGCTTCTGTTGCTTAACTCTGTACAGAAAAATTCACGTGGGTCAGCTGCACGTCATTTTCTCCCTCCCTTTTCCCTCATCCTCTTTCCTCGTCCTCTTCTTCTTCCCCCAGTCCCACGAGAAGCCACGTCGACTCTTTTCCCGTCCCTCGTCCAACTTCTTCTCCCAGTCCTTCAAGGAGCTGCGGCGAAGGTGGGAACGGCGAAGGTGAGTCTGTTTTTAATTTTTTCCCTTTTTTCCTCTGTTTTTTTTCTATTTTTTCCTCCATGTTAGTTTAAGCTTCTTCTTCTTCTTCTTCCTCTTCTCACTTTTTCTTCATTTTTTAAACTTGGGTTTCGGCCGAAACTTCTCCGTTCCGGCCGGTTTCGACCGAAACCGGCCGGAACGGCGAAGTTCCGGCCGAAACCGAAACATTGGTGCTTGTTTCGTCCCGGTTAGGGCCGGAACCGAGACGAAACCCCCGATACCAACCGGTATCGGACGAAACCTTATACCATGGTCTGTATGTGTCTGAAACAATATCCAGTGCATTGTCACATCTAATGAGTGCCACGTCAATGTCAATGAAGGTGTATGATGTGGGTGCTCACTAGCATCTCAATAAGTGTGGTAAATTTCGAAAAAGCCAAAAATAAAAAATAATTACAAAAATCGACCAACTTTAAAAATATTTACCAAAATCGATCAACTTTTGTCTCGTCATCGTCAAAGAGGGTGATTCAGCGTTGAGTGTGCGCAAATTGGATTTGACTGGGGTTGTCAACCACTGCCAAATTGAAATCACTTGTAAACTTTTTGAAATGGTCGGGGTTGGCAACCCCGGCCAAATTGAATAGGAGGGTATGCGACAAGTCCACGTTTTATTATTTGAAATTTTACGGCTTTTGGTTCCGAAAAAGGTTTTCAAAATATTCTTTAAAAATTACCATAAATCCCAAAATATTGAAAACCTAATGAAAATAATTTTTGTCAATTTTTTCAGAACACAGAATAGTATGTTTTGAGACAAATTGTTAACGAGTTTTGGTTTATGTGTATTGAGTTGTTTTGACCTTGGAAAATAGTTAAAATTCATATAAAAATGTTTAAAAACCATAAGAATATTTTTAAAATCATTTTAATAATATTTACAATACAACATATGTATCAACAGATTCAGACCATCACAATCGAGCAGTAATTGAATGTCTACATTGGTTCATTCATATAAAATATGCGCATGTCATGATATTACGGTCACACACTATATTGCTAAAGGTCTTGTACATGGTTACATACATATTTTGAAATCATTTCGCTATATAATGCTGGAGGTCATGGTTGCCAAGTGATTCCGAATTATGTACATAACCATATAGAAGACATTTGCCATATAATGCATGACTGTAATATCAAGACACTCGCAAGTTTCAGATGAATTAACCAATGTAGCCATTCAGGTACCGCTCGATTGTGACGGTTCGAATCCGTCAGTACATATGTTATATTGTAAATGTTATTAAAATAATTTTAAATAATTTTAAATATTCTTATGATTTTTAAATATTTTTAAAAGAATTTTAACTATTTTTTGAGGTCAAAACAATTCAATACCCGCAAACCTGCAACCCAAACCCCATTAACCACAAACCATGCTATTCTGTGTGTTAGGTGTATTTAATACACGTTTTTTTGACCTTTTTCCCTCGTGTTTTCCCCCTCTATTTTGTGCAATCGTGTTTGTTTTTAGTCGCATTTTGCTATCCTCTGCCACTTTAATGCTCGGGTTATGTTTTCTCCATGTTTCAGGTATTCATGCCCAAAACGATGAATTTTTGGCGAAATAGGGACCTAAGGAGGAAACAGCGGAGAGGAAAGATGCATGTTCAAGCTTGGATGCTTGGAGGAAGAGAAAGAGACTCAACACGGCCGTGCAAATGCACGCACGGCCGTGTCAAAGTATCAATCGGGGAGGCAGATTGCAGCTCAGTGGCACGGCCGTGCTACACGATCGTGCTGGATTTATCGCAGATTGAAGACTGATAACACGGCCGTGTTACACGGCCGTGTCATCTGAAGACACTGGAGCCACGGGGAGCTAATTGACTTAGCCGTGCCGATTAGCAGCACGGCAGTGCGGATCAATGGCGGCGCATAGATAATCTAGGTAATTAGGATTGACACGGCTGTGCCGCTTTTTGGCACGGCTGTGCGTCATGTAAATCTATAAAAGGATCAGTTGAAAACGCTGAAGGGGGGTGGCATTCGAATATTTTCTATTTTTGGGCGATTTTCTGTGAGTTTTCTGGAGCTATTTCTGGCTGTTATTTGTAAGACTTCTTTTTAATCCTTCTTTTAGTGGCATCATCTTTAACTCCTATTGCTACTTTGATTGCTCGATTGGTATTTTTACCTCATTTTTATTGTTAGCCCATTATGATTACCCTTACATTACTTTCATCTATCAACCCTACGATTAGTGCGTAGTCCCCTTAGCTAGGGCCATGTAGAGCCATATTGTAGGGACCATTCCACTCTCCCCATTATTGTGCTATACAATCTTAATCACCGACGACCCAATGGGATTTCGATTTGATGCCCTTAATAGAGGGTTGACCATCTAGTGCTAGCACCGACGAATCATCGGGCACATTCACTAGAATCACCTATATCGTAGTGATCGACGAACCATCGGGGCTACAATAGAGATCTAATCTATTCTCCGAGTCCTCTCTCACGGCTAGACGTTGAGAGGACGAGGATTGAGACTCGGTCATTATCAGTGGCTGCAATCCTTGGAACGAGAAGTTGACCCATTTAGCTCAAGTCTTACAATAGCGGTGATACGCTAGCCCTAGCTCCTTCTCATATCTAAACTTCCCTCTAGATTAATCGCTCCCTGTTCTTGAGACACCGATTCTCGTAGCCAAATAAAGCCTGACACTTGACCCCGATTGAGCCTTCGCCTCCCTGTGTTCGACACCCACTGCACACGATACCATGCAATTACGGATATATTTAAAGCGCGCAACACTGTAGTTACAAAATTTTCACAAAAATTATTTTCATTAATTTTCTAATATTTCGGGATTTATGATAATTTTTAAAGAATTTTTCAGAAACTTTTTTGGAGCTAAAACCCGCAAAATTTCAAATAATAATAAAACAAGGACATGTCACATAATAATAATGGACATCAGATTCAATCAATTTGGCCAAGGTTGCCATCCCTGGCCAATTCAAAAAGTTTACAGTTGACTTCAATTTGGCCATGGTTGGCAACCCAAGCCAAATCCAATTATATGGCAAAAATTGATCGATTTTGGTAAATATTTTTAAACTTGATCGATTTCTGTAATATTTTTAATTTTTGGTTTTTATCAAAAATTTGTCATAATCAATGTGATCATGTATAAAGATTGTTAAGTGTGGGATTATCATTGTATATATCATATGTCAAGAGACCAAAACTATATGCATAGCCTAATGACGCATATCATGATCAAAATCTATGTAATCAAGAATCATGCCTATGTTATAAGGGACAGCAATCAATCTAGTAATTAAATCATATCCAATTGAAAGAACCCATTAGATCAATTGTATTATCAAATTCTACTATGGCCCAAGACTACACTACGAAACTATAATCAATTTCAATTCATAATGATCTATGTATTCGTATGCATGTCCCACAATTAGTTTCAATAAATTCATGTCAGGTTTAATTATTTTGTTTCTCGGAACAATACCATCGTAGAAAACTATTAGCCAACTCCAGTTATCCAATCCTAAATACCAATCATGCTTAGAGCAGACTAAAGAACAATGGATTTAAGGGTGAATTCACATTTATATTGATCACCAATAGAGTCCAACTACACAAATCAACCAACTCGACGAAGGGAGCCGCAATAATACCAACACTCGTAGCAGATAGTAGAGCTACTCCGTGGCCGAGTGCATCGACAACCTTATTCTCAATTTTCACTTTATGATTAAGGACAACTGTATACTTTTGAAAAAAATTTACCCAATGACCATGTCTATCTAGAGTTTAGCTTCTTCTGAGAATTGAAGTATCTTAAGGCTTCGTGATCTAAATATAAAATAAATTCTTACAGTAGGAGATAATGTCTCCAACATCGTAATACCTACACTACACTACCCCATATAACTCTTTGTCATAGGTGAAGTATTTGAGTTTGGAATCGTTTAGTTTCTCACTAAAAATGCAATAAAATGCCATTCTTCTTGGCTTAGTACTCCGCTTATTCATATGTCTGAAGCATCACATGTTACCTTAAATACTTTAATAAAATCTGAAAGGTGCATAACAAATGTTTCAATCATACATCTCTTAATATCTATAAACACCTTTGCGGCACGTTTAGTCCAAAGAAATTCTCCCTTTTTAATGTAATCTGTGATGAGAGACAAAATAGTGCTAAATCCCTTTATAAAGCGATGGTTGAATGTGGCTAAACCATGAAAGCCTTGAACTTTGTGTATGTTATGAGGTTCAAGCTAATCTACAATTGCTTGGACCTTTTGGGAATTTGCACAAACTCTCTCTGAGGAAACAACAAAACTTAAAAAGATGACACGATTTGTCATGATAAAACACTTCTTAAGATTTGCATAAAGGCTCTATTTCCTCATGATAATACATACATGCTGCAGGTGGTCTATATATTGCACCCTCGATCGACTATATATAAAGATGTCATCAAAGAACACGACTAAAAAGTTTCTCATGAATGTCTCAGTACTTGAGTCATCACTTGCATGAATGTGCTACGAGTATTGGATAGTCTAAAGGGCATGACCGTCTACTAATACAAACCATCCTTCGTCCTGAAGTCCATTTCCACTCATCTCCTGAGCGTATTCGAATTTGATGGTAACCACTCTTAAGACCAATTTTTGAAAATATAGTGACACCGATCGTCATGTCAAGCATGCCATCCATCATATGAATAAAAACGATATTTAACTGTGATTTATTAATTACATGGCTATTCACACACATCCTCCATGATCCATCTTTCTTGGATGTGAGGAGAGCCGACACAGCACATGGACTCAAACTATAGAACCCTAAGCTATTAACTCATTAACATGTCTCATTAACTCGACATGCTCCGTGTGATTTATACGGTACTGAGACAAATTGGTAAGGATAACTCCGGAGACCAACTCTATAAAACGTGATGTATATCACGCATAGGTAGAAGACAATTTGGCTCCATCTCTTGCCTCCTTCTTAATGGGACCTCTCTCCTTCTTGCATGCCATACTGGACCGGGCTTTCTCCCTCTTTCTTAGCCCAGGAGTGCTCCACCAATGCCTTCTCGAGCAAGAAATTCAAAAACAACTTGTTCTCAAGGAATACATAATGGAATTCCTTCAAGATCGATGTTATCTCTTCATGTATGTCCTCTAATCTAGTGTCACTCAATTCTCCCGCAATTAAGACAAACACAACTGAGTCCTCTTGCACTTCTCACTTGAGCTCCTTAGAACTTACGATATTTAAGATCTTGTCTTTCATTGCCACCTCTTTCTTTTCGGGAGCAACCGTCTTGGGTTGTATAGTATTTAGTTTGATTTTTTTACTTTCATGAGTAAACAAATACGAATTCAAGCGATCAAATATTGTGATGTACATATCAAAAAGCCAAGGCCTTCCCAAAATGATATGGCTAACATCCATTGGTAGCACTTCACACCAAATCTTCTTCTTATATGATCCAAATTGAATGGAGATAAGACATCTCTCCTTAATGCTAATAGATGAGGCATCCACCCATGACATCTTGTAAGACCTAGGTTATGGGATTGGCTACATTCATATTCAGTTAATGATGTGGGATGACATAGTATTAATGCAACTCCCACTATCATAATTACATACTATACTTATCACAGTTTTATGTCAGTCATCATTTTCTTTGGATTGAGACAGGACACAACGCACAATCCGAAGCCTAGGATTCTCAAATCAAGTATTTGAAAGCTCTATTCGAATGGGTACACTTTGAATACGTTCTAGTCTTGTTCATTTCTCATCGGTCTCTAACACCCCTCTCATGGCTCATAAACTTCATCCTCATCCTCTTCTATGTCATCTCACTCAAGGTCGTATACTAGTAAATTCAAATATGTGCATTAATATGCAAAGTGACCATAACCCCAGCACTTGTAATACTGTCCACGTGACCTAACTCAGGAAAACTTACCAATGGCTATTTTGCCTTTATCACTCATTCGGGGCTTTGTGACTGACTTAGGTTAAAACTAATCATGTGATGACTTGCTACCAGTTTGTACTGTGTGATTATACAATTCTCATGAGTCAAAATATTTTGCTACAAGAGATTAATGAAAACTGTCAAAATCTTGCACGAGCTGATAAGCATACTCTAATGTGTGGCCTGCTCTAAAACTAGATAAGGTCACACCCACATCTTCGAAAACACCACATCGCACCATATACTCGTTAAATTTGTTGATGTATTTACGAACGGATCCACCATCTGGGGTCAGACTCTGCCATTGATTAATGAGTCACTAATGGTAAAATATAGGCAAGTATTTCTTCTTCAGCTTCTCCTTCATCTCAACCCATATGGCTAGGTTGTTGCCTCCACTTGGCCACCATACGCTCAATATTTTGCCAAAATAATATAGATGTTCTTATTAGCATCATTTTGACGAATCTCACCTTCCTATCCTTTGACGTGAGGTACCAACCAAAGTAATAATCTATGTTGGTCATCCAATCAATAAAACTCTTAGGATTAAAACGGCCATCAAAAGTGGTGGCTTCTACATTGATGCTCCTTATTGCACTCCCATCTGGATCACATATATGGTCTCGCTCTAAATTGTCTAGGAGGGCTGATAGCCTTATTCGTGTGTTGTAATGGTCCAAAATTTTAGTAATATTTTGGGGAATGTTCCGTATTTTTCTTCCTATTTTTAGAAACTATCTTTCTAAATTATCTCCCCTCCTTATTTCTTTCTTTCCCATTATTTGCATCGGCCCAATTGCAATTTCCTTTTTTCACTTTTTCCTCAAGCAAAGCCTGCAAACCCAACATCAAACCAAAGCCCATGTTTCCCCTCTCTTTTCCAGCCCGTTTCCTTTCACCCATTCTCTTTCTTTTTGTTTTTCTTTTGGCCAAAGCCCAAGATCCCACTTAAATTCCTCCACATCAACCCACACCCTTAATTCCTCTATTTTTCTCTCAACAGATAGAGAGAGAAACCCACATGTTTTCTCCTTTAATCAAGTAGATTTTATCATCTCCAAGTTTTAGTTTATTTTTATTTAATCGATTATTTTCTTTCTATTTAATACATGGGTTTTTAGGCTTGAATCATGGAATTTTGTAGCATGTAAAATTTTTGAATTGAAATTATTTTATAAAAATTATTGAGCATGAAATCTTGTTGTGATGCTATAATTAAATTTAGGGACATGATGATTTGAGAATGTTGAAAGGGATTAATTTTTATTTAATCTTGTTTCATGGGGGGAAGGTTTCGACTTCTTTGATGCTTGCAGGTTGGGGTCGATACACTGTTTATCTGATGTGTGTGGGTTTGGTTTCCTGTTTAAAGGTGATCGAGGTTTCGAATCCTCTGTTGTTTTGCTTTGGGATTTGATTCACTGTTTTTTTGCTGTTAGGGGCGTCCGATTCCTGTTTTCTTGTTAGCTGTAGTTGCAGTTCCCTATTGGTGGCTTAGGGCCTTTTCGGTTCCATGTTTGTTGGCTTGGGGCTGCGGTTCCTTTTGATTGTTTGGCTGAGTTGTAGTTCATCGAGTTCATGTTTGTTGATTGTAGGGTTGTAGTGTACATATTTTCCTCCCTGCTTGGCTGTCCGGTCTGTATGGGACTGTCTGGTTCCTGCTTGGCTGTTCTGAGGTTGTCCGGTTCCGGTTGGAGTGTTTAACGGCTGTTCAGTTACTGTTTGGATGTTTGGGGGCATTAGTTCATTTGTTACCTGCTGATTGGGACTCAGATCTCCTTGTTTTTTCCTGCAATGGGCATGGGCTCATCCCCGGACCATGCAATGTCTTTGTTTTATATCCCTTGACCCTAGAGTTGCCTTCAACCCAATCCCACTCATTGTAGATTTTCGATAATCACCCCTTGCAACATCAATATGATAATAATACACAAATCTGATCTCGTAGATTTTTAACTTTTTTCCTTTTCTTTCCTTTTCAAAAAACATTTTAATACCAATTTTAGATACATTTTCATTATTTGATTATTTACTTCAGCTTTAACTTTTGAGTTGCAAACTAAATTATTTCATATTGGTGAAATACTTGGTTTGGTTTATCTTAATAGAGTAAGTTAGACCCTTATCAATCATTATTGCTAGCCGTCGAATAATTGTAGAAATTGCTTAGGATTATGTACATGTTATGACGCCGTTAACTGAATCAATTGTGGAATTATTTTATAGCATGCAATGATCAATATAACTTTACCGGGCATCAATTATAGGCATAGTTAAATGTAGGTTATGCTTGAACCGTGACATTGCATTGAACTGATAATCTCTGATAATCTCTCTATTATGCTGAACTTGTTGGAAAACATTACTTGATTCTTGAAATATTGGATACATGAATCTAGAGATAGCACCCCCCTTAACTACGCATAAGTACAAAAAATGTGACACATGAACTTTTAAAAGCCTTTGTCTCATCCACATATATATGGTGCATGCCAGGTAATTTCCATAAAAACGATTGGTGTGATACAACTGATACAATTTTAGCAATACTCCCGATGCATCAACTTATGACATGAAATTATATAACAATAGTTCCTGAGTATTACACTTGGCATACACATAGTAAATACTTAATCAATGTTACACTTGACTCATAGAGTTTGCGGTAACTCTATTAGAGTGTGTGCAGGAGCGATTGGAGCCATACTTTCGGCACGTATCTGGGGAATCCTATCATAAATCTATATACCCAACGAGTTTCCTTTCATCTATCTGTTTGAATGATCGGAGAGATCCAGAGTCCTTTTCCATTTCTATATTTGAATCGACCCCAGGTAGCTCCCCGTGGTCCAAGGTGGTTTTCGAATTACATATCGTGCTCTCCAGTATGAGTCACGGCCTAGGATTGATATAACCTTATAGTCACTGACATAGAATATTTACGATACAGTAATAAAATGCAAACTCATATGCACGGTTTGCCCTGTGTAGTGTTACATTCTTAGCCTGTTACATCTCGTTTCAGTATCTAATTTATTTGTCTTTTTAAATACTCATAACATGTTCAATATTTTTTTACATGTATCTTGACCGCTTAATGTGTTAGCTAGTTACGCTTTCGTACTTTTCTTCCATCCTTTTATTTGTATATAAACCGTTACTTTGGAGCTGGATATAATCTACTTTTTAATTCGGTGGAACATTTTTCAAGTATCATAGGAGGCTTGCGAGTCCTAGAACTAGCTTTCCTTACTTTGAGTTACGGACGGAGCCTTTGAGACTACTCATTCAGGTATGTCTAGGTATGTCTTTATGATATATTTTCTATTTAGCATATATTGACTTCACTACTAAACACGACATGCATATTCTTGTAATTCGTCATGAACCCGAAAACCGGGTCGTTACATGTGTGAACCCTCGCATGGTTCTATCTGAAGAGTATTTTCTAGGTGTACCACACAATTTATAAGTTCACGAGACTTAGACATACACTCATAAGCAACGGCTTCTGAAGTAGCTAACATGTTAAGCATCTCTCTCATCAACTATGGTGCGTCAGAATCCATAAGGACGAGGTATCTGATGTCTGTTATGGTCTACTAGTACGTGTGGTCATGCAATGTGACTAGCCTTAACTTTATAACACTATACTAATATGATAGTGTTGTTTTTAAATATTATTTCCTTATTTTTTTTATTATAAATGCTGTGATGATAACTAACACAATTTCTATATGATTTAGGATAAATAAATGATGAGATCAGCTAGCAGAAATCATCAGCAGTTCAAAGTCGAACTAGTTGTATTGCTTACAACAATTTAAAAAAATTGATTTAGGTGAAGTGTATTGTAAATGATCTACTGCAAGTATTTAATGTGACAATTCAATTTCTTAAAAAATGGGTTTCCTTACAGTGTAATTGCTATGATGTAGCTCTTCTTTTAGTAATGAATATTTAAGACTGTATGGAATTTGTAAAAATGGACATCTGTTTTGACAATTTGACCCTATTGTCATTTGGTGGGGAAAAAACCAATAGCAATTAAAAAGAAAAAGACTAGAGAAAAGCTCACAGCGGATCTTTCCGTACTGAAGATGAACAGGTCCACGAAGACATCAGATCTTTCCGTACTGAAGATGAACAGGTCCACGAAGATAAGCTATACGTGTTTGGTTGAGTTGGATAACCATTGACACAAATGACAATGAATTTGGACAGCAAACGGCTCCAGGATCTTTGAAACAGCAGGACGACGCAAAATTTAGCAAAAAATTGGGTCGAAATCAATTTTCATGGCTCACTGTGCGAGCCATGGCTCAGGTTGAGCCGATGACCGGGTCAACATGGCTTAACTGGAACTGGCTTCGAGTCGGCTCAAGTCGGCTCGGATGGAATCGATGAACAGCGACGGCTCGATCGACGGCTCAGCTCAGAATGATGTGACGGCTTAGCTCGAATCGGGGTCTGCTTGACTGGGCCGATACTGTAGTGTCACAGCTCAATCGGCGCCGATGTCGAGGTCCGATGAATACAACGAATGATTCGCACCCAAACTTGGATTGTTGGTTTGCCTAGAGGTGTGTAGTCTGCTGATGGGGTTGGCTTCCCTAGCCGTCCCCAATGGTGGCGCTGGCAAGTGTCAAAGACTTTTACTGCGGTGGATCACAGGTTTCGGTCGACGACGATTGTCGTCGTCTGTAGCTGATGTCGTCGAAGGTGTATGAGGCTTTATGTGAGGGTGATGGCTGTTGTCGGAGAAGATTTGGGCGACAAGGCAGCTATGGTTAAGGTTTTTTGGAATTTTGTGTTGTTTTTTGGATATGAAAATTGGGAAGTGGCAGATGAGATCTTTTGGCTCTAATACCAAAATTGAAGTAGAACAAAAAAGATTTAAAAAATATGTGGAAGATTTTGGAGGACGGTAAATTTAGGATTTCGATGCTTCTCATCAAGGAGTTGGGCCTTTCTCAGGTTGCTGGGATTTAATTCTCAAGCTTTCAATGAAATCAAATAAACCAGTCTTGAGGCCTTTTATAGGCTTACAATCCAATACAATCTCTTCTCCCAACTGATGTTGGGACTAAACTTACTCAAAAAGAAAAATAAAACAAAATAAAAATACTACAAAAACCAAGTCCAAAATAAGGTAGTTCCACTTAGGCTTGAACTCAAACATAGCGAACTTGGTTGAGTCTCATGTCTTCGTCTTCATTTGTATACCTCGATGTCCCCATCATTACCATTACCAAACCCTTTTAGATAAAAGAGTAATAATTTCTTATCCTTACACCCCCAGTTTAGATAAACGATAATATGTATGAGGATGGGTTTGGGTAATTGCTTGGAAGATTCAAATATGATTCAAAGTAATCTCTTTATGTTCTGTTTTGTTAGATCTATGGATTCTGACAAGTATGACTTTCTGTTCTGATGATACATATTATATTTTTCAGTTTTTGCTTATTCTAGACATTTCAACCCAAACATGGAGATTTTCAACTACGGATTCTCTTTATTATAATAATAGAAGTATATTATATTAACTATCATATGTTTAGAGTCGGGTTTTGATGCTATAATGGGACAAAGTTATGATGGGGCAGGAGAGAAAGGTTAACTATTTCAAGGTACCAAATCATAACATAGTTCATGCTATTGATACATGCTTTTTCGTCAATGTTTTGTATTTTTCTTATATTTTTTACAGAATTTAAATTGTGGAGACCATTCAAGTTATCAAATATTTTATTCCAGCCACATTTGTTTTGAAAATAACATTTTAGATGAATATTTATTCACTTGCAAAATAATTTTTTAGTTTACAGATATTGAACATTATAAATCATGTATGCAAGTTTGGAGTGTTTTTGAGTTGGCAAAATAAGTATTCACTGTTCATTAAACGATTACCCTACTAAATGTATCCTTATATTATTCATGATTTAGTTATGTATTACTCATACTAGATTGGTATGTTTGCTTGCTTATATCATATGAAACTCCATTTATCATAATAGATGTTACATTCTCTAAATCATACTCACTTTCATATATTCAGATTTGTATCCGTATACATTTTAGCAGGTACCTGTAACATATTCGTTTCCATTTTAGTCGAATATCTTAATGATTTTTATGACTGAAAAAATCCATATACATGTTCATATCTTTGATTGAATATATATGTACTAATATGCATATGCGCTTTGTATCAGCTATGTTTCCACCTACACTTAATACCTGATAAATATTATTTTAAAAAAGAGAGAACAGCATAGCTTTGCTTTTTAATGAATAATAGAAATAAACACAGTAGTGGATTAAAATGTTTCTACTGAATTACATCCTTTTAACTTAATAATGCTATATCGTGTGTCAAACTTAGGTTATATGATGGTTTAACGAACACCATGGATGCAAAATCTTTTTATCTACAGGCTTCAAGAGTCGCCTCAAAATCACCTGAGATATCATTCCAATTACAATGAGACGTCCATAAACTGCTAGTGCATTTAAGCATAGATCAAACATTTCACCGCCAACGGACTCATAGATAATATCGACCCCTTTTGGATATTCTTTCTTCAGGACCTGCAATTTATAAAGGCCAGCATGATTAATCTGTTGACATAAGTATTGAACAGTAAAGCAATATCGTTTGAGCTCTATGCCACTCCAAGGACCCAATGGTAATAGTGATCGAATGAGATGACAGTGTGAAACGAATACAAAGCAAAATTTCATAGCTACGAGAAACATATTTATATATAAGACAGCATTAAAGACTAAGAAATTGAGAAAAATTACCATATAAAGAATAATTGTTCTGCTCATTACAGCCCCCCAAGTAAATAAATAAACAATGAATAAAAAAACAGTTGTTACAAACTAATTGTTGAAATATAACAAGATGAAGATAACAAACAATTAGATTGTTATCAACAATTTAACATTGCAATTTCCACAAGGTCTAGGAAGACTATAGGTTCCATTTTAGTAATTTCAGATAAATGAATATTTTCTGAAACGAGAGGACTTCTGGAGATTCAGTAAAGGCATTTGCAAGTAGAAGGGGGCATCACAACTTTCAAAGTTCGCGACATGCCTTCAAATGGCATAATGAACTTTTCTCCCCTGTTTAGGGAAATGTAGGAGTTGTCCACCTAATACTAAAATTAAAAACACATTGTATGCTGAAGAACACAAATCGGCAATGTGACAAAAATAAGCTGGGATTAGGATGTGAACCCTGTTATGTTCAACACACAATTAATTATTGTTTCACTGCGATCGCAAATTGAAAATAATATGTGAAATGAGATAAACTTCCCATGTATATAATCATCCAGTTTTCCATGACCACAATTCTTAGAAATTTCATAAAACGACGTGTTGTGATGTAATAATTATACATTGTAGGGGTTCTTATGTAAAGTGGCAATAACTATATATTAAGATTAACTAATACTCTCAAACCATTGTACCATATAATCCTATTCTGACTGGTGTCATGGTATTAGAGTGTTTCTCTGATCCTAATCACAAAGCCTGTAATGGCCTCATTGGGAATTTTTCTACAATTATTGATTGGTTTTCCTTTATTTTTATCTTCCCCACTTCTTTTTTTTCTTCTTTCTCGTTTTCTTTTCCTTTCTATGGCCCAAGCCTAGCAGTCGTTTCTTTCTTCTTTCTTCCTATCCTTTCTTTTTGGCCCGAGCCCGCACACCCACGACCCGACTCCCCACCTTTTATTTCCCCGTCCCTTGGCCCACTCACTCCCTCAAACACATGAGCCCCCCTTCTTTTCCCCAAAGCTTGCGATCGAGAAATTCCCCCCTTAGCAAAACCAATCGATCGTGCATGTTACATCGTCATTGTTTCCCTCTGCACGCCACCCCCACCAAGTTGTTAGGAACTAACAAAAGGCACAATTTTTATTGAGAATATAGTAGCTAGAACAAGATAATTGGATACCAAAGAGGGGTATTCTCCTCCCAAGACGCCAAAGAGGACGTCCGCACTCGTTTAATCTAGATCTAACCTAAAGACGCTCGAAAGAAATCTCAATAATCAAGCACACCCTAACAAAGACGGCTAACCCCCTATTTATAAAAGAAACCAAGTTTTCCTAGAATAGAGAGGCGCACACGCATATCAAAGGGGGCCGGCGGCTAGCCCATGTGCGGCATGGGCCTGGGCCCATGGTTGCCCGCAGGTGTCTATCAATACTCCGCCCCTGAAAATCCACCTTGTCCTCAAGGTGGTGCATGAAAGTACTGACGGTGCTACTCCGAGTGGGAGTCTTCTCCTCCGATCCCTTCGTCCTCCACGTCATCATCCTCGTCTGCTTCCGCTATTAATACTTGCAGCTTTCGATCCACACATCGGTGTCCGGAAGTGAAGCGCTCGTCACATCTGAAACAGAGCCCTTTTGCCTTTTCTCCCTCATCTCCACATCGGTTATCCTTCGAAATTGGCCCCCAGCCGGTGATGGGTTGTTTTGTTCTCCCTTTTTCTCAAGTCCCACCTGAACTGCCTCAGTAGTGGCCCCCGCTCCACCTGCTCCAGTCGAGGTGACCCGCTGTAACTGCCCACCGTAGCTGCCCCCGCCTCTCCTATCCTCAGTCCGGGAGTCCTCTACCATCTGCGCCATCTCAATGACCTCTGAAAGCCCCCTGTGCTTGTAGGGCCTCACTGCCGCCCGAATGCTGGGTCGCAGTCCCTTCAAGAAAGTGCCCTCCAGAGACTCGTCCGACACACCATGTACTCGCCCTGCCAGCGTCTCAAACCTCTCGATGTACTCCCGCACCGGCCCCTCCTGCCTGAGGGCATACAGCTGCTCGTGTAGGTTCCCCAGACGGGGATCTCGGAACTTCTCCAGAATCAGGTACTTCAGCTCCTCCCAGTCGCGAATCTGCTACCGCCTCTCCTTCCATTGGTACCAACCCAGAGCTCCCCCCTCCATGCAAATAGCCGCGGCCTCCAACTTCTGCACCTCTGTCATGCGGTGTGCTGCAAAATACCTCTGCTGTGAATAGCCAGGCATGCGGATCCTCTCCCATGAACAGCGCCATCTCCAGCTTCCGCACCCTGAATTCTCAGCCAAAATGCCCCTGCTCGGGCCTAACCTCCTCTCGATGATGCGGACGGTAGTAGTGCTGATATCTCTCCTGGCGTCGCTCGTAGCCCCCATGGGGCCCTCCTTCTTGGTCTCCGTGCCCCTCATTACCCCCAAGCCCGCCCTCTGGCCTCTCCTGAAAGTCTCTGTGTCCCCCACCTGCGCCTACAGTGCGTCCCTCCGGGTGATGGGGCGGCGGCTGCCACCTTCCATCACCAAATCGAGGGTCGGGGGGTCCCGATACCCCTCGCTGTAGTCACTGAGCTCCTGAAATCCCCCGGGTCCCAAATCCTCCTCGAAGTCATGTGCCGGAGCCTCTCGCCGCGGCTGCCCCTGCTGAAAAGTGCCGAAATCGCCGCCAACAGCCCCCGTGAAATTGCGCGTCTGCCTGGGGAAGTTGGCGGGGCCGCGGCCTGCCTGGGGCAGGGTCGTTGGCCCCGCCCGGTGATCCTGGGGGCCCTAGCGGCCCCCCGTGGGTCGGGGAGGGTTGCCAGCCCCCCAGGGGGTTCGCCGCCCCCGGGCGACCCCCGGGGAGGCTCACCGGCCACCCTGGGGGTTCGCCACCCCTGGGCGCAATCAGGGGAGGCTGCCGCCTCCTCAGCGGCCCTCCTGGGGGCGACGGGGACATTGGGGGGCAGCCGCTGCCCCCCTCCGGCGTGCGCCCTTGGCGGTTGGGGGGAAACGCGCCGCCGGCTCCTCCTTGGGTCTCCACGGCCTTCCTCCTTATTTCTTCTCGATAATCGACCCTCCACGGCTCCTCTTCCTCATCTTCGACAAATTCCTCCACCAAAAAATCGTTTTCCGGATCAAACTTCTCAACTTTCCCCTTCCTTTTGCCCAAAGGTGCCGCCTTTTCTACCGATTTAGAGTATCCATCTCATTTGTTGTTCGTCGTCAATTAATTTAGGGTTTCCATCAATTGCGCGAATTGTTCGTCGTGCTTCGCTTGATTCGCCGCCAATTGGTTGATGGAAGCCGTCAACTTTGCCATGGATTCATCGTTTGCCACCAACGATTTCTTGATCCCGTCGATATCGCTTGTAAATTTCGCCTCCAAAGCCTCAATCTTGTCTTGCGATCTCGTCGAAGCCGCCATGAATCGTAGATGCTCTGATACCAAATTGTTAGGAACTAACAAAAGGCACGATTTTTATTGAGAATATAGTAGCTAGAACAAGATAATTAGATACCAAAGAGGGGTATTCTCCTCCCAAGAAGCCAAAGAGGACGTCCGCACTCGTTTAATCTAGATCTAACCTAAAGACGCTCGAAAGAAATCTCAATAATCAAGCATTCCCTAACAAAGACGGCTACCCCCTATTTATAAAAGAAACTAGGTTTTCCTAGAATAGATAGGCGCGCGCGCATATCAAAGGGGGCCGGCGGCTAGCCCATGTGCGGCATGGGCCTGGGCCCATGGTTGCCCGCAGGTGTCTATCATACCTCTGCCTTCAACACTCCTCTGCGATGCACTCGAAAGCTTTGACTCAACAACACACCCACTTGAGTGCCCTCCTCTCTCCTCTTCGATAAGTTTTTGCTGCTCATTACTCCACCAAGGGTGTTCTTCGCCGATCGACTCTATTCGTCGTTAAAGCTAAGGCCCCCTCTCCACTCTCTCGTGTCCCTCTGAGGTTTTATTTAACCCTCTTTACCCTCTGAGTTTTCACGCAAACATTTCATCTCTCTCCTCTCAAAAAATTTAAGGTTTCGGATTTTTGGTCTTCATTGTGGGTTGGATTTGCGGCTTGAGGATTGATTTCTCCTCGGTCTTCTCCCTTCGACGTGTAGCCATCGCCGTTTGACGACACGTCGACGAAGCACCGCAGCCGCTCAACAGCACAACGTCACAGCTCGCATTTTTCTGATGACATTTAGTAAATTGTTGCTAGACTAGAATCCATTAGAATGCTACTTGCATTTGTATCATATAAAAATTTTAAGTTGTATCAAATGGATGTAAAGAGCGCGTTCTTAAATGGCTATATTAAGGAGGAAGTGTACGTTGAACAACCTCCTGGATTTGAACATGATAAGAAAGTAGGCCATTTTATAAACTGAATAAAGCTTTATTGGTTTGAAACAAGCTCAAATAGCTTGGTACGAGAGATTAAGAAAATTCTTCATCAAATCGAGGTACACCGTAGGTAAAATAGACACTACATTATTTGTTAAGAAAATTCATGATGGCGTCATTCTTAATCAAATTTATGTAAATGATATTATTTTTAGATCCACTAACGAAGATCTATGTCAAGAGTTTGCTAAGTTAAGCAGAAAGAGTTCGAGATGAGCCACATGGACGAGCTTACTTATTTCTTAGGATTGCAGATCAAGCAGTCAAAAGAGTGAATCTTCATTAACTAAACGAAATATGATAAAGATCTACTCAAAAGGTTTGAGATGTAGAATGCATCGGGAAAGAATACACCTATGGCCACATCCACCTCTTTAGATAAAGATGAAGCATGTAAAAAGGTTGATCAGAAAACATATCGAGGTATGATTGGTTCCTTACTTTATCTAATTGCTAGTAGACATGATATAATGTTTAGTGTATGCGCTTGTGCACGATTCCAATGTGATCCAAAGGAATCACACCTTAAAGCAGTAAAATGCATATTTAGGTATTTTAAGACCACTTCTGACTTTGGATTGCTTTATCCTAAAGATAGCACTTTTAATCTAATTTT
This sequence comes from Scilla litardierei, assembly GCA_030789695.1. Lineage (NCBI taxonomy): Eukaryota > Viridiplantae > Streptophyta > Magnoliopsida > Asparagales > Asparagaceae > Scilla > Scilla litardierei. The sequence continues at coordinate 12,225,658 of CM061131.1, forward strand.
TTATAGTGACTCACACTATGCTGGTTGCAAAGCCACTAGAAAGAGCACAAGTGGAACATGTCATTTCCTTGGGCACTCTTTTGTCTCATTGTTTGGCAAAAAGCAAAGTTCAGTCTCTCTATCAACTATTAAGGTAGAGTATATAACTGCAGGACTTGCATGAGCACAAGTTCTTTGGATGAACAAATCTTAGTAGATTATGATATTAAAACATCTACATGTGTAATTTATTGTGACAATAAAAGCGCTATTAATCTAACTAAGAACTCTGTTCTTCATCCAAGGACAAAGCATATAGATATTAGACACAGATTTGTGGATGATGACTGTGTTAAAAAGGATGTAAACTCAAGTATGTACATACTGAACATCAAGTTGTAGATATTCTCACGAAGCCCTTGAAAATGGAAATATTTCCAAAACTTCGTCACGATTTAGGGATCATGGGAGAAAAAGAATTGAAACAAACTTGAATATTTTTTATCTCCCCTACGTCACTTCATATTTTCATTGGTACTCTTGTTGTGTATTACACTTGGTACATTTAAAATACTTGGTATATTCATAATTATATTTTTGATGTGACAAAGGGGGAGAAATGGTATGCTCACAATGTCTATAGAAAATACTTGAAATAAACACTTGAATGAATGATAATATGAAATCGTGAGTATTAAATCTTATTGCTAACCAGCCACGATGCAGGGGGGAGTAACATCTCCATAGCAATCATGCTCATATATCTCTGCAGTGGGAGCGGAGCGTAATTGATTTTAATTGTCATATTATTTTATTTTATATCATTTGTTGTCATCATCAAAAAGGGGTAGTGTTGGTATATTGAGACCCACCCCAGTGGTTTTGATGATGTGAACAAATGATATAAGGACTACCAATCTCATCTCAAGTGTGTATTGATATGTTTAATGATTGGAGCTATTGTGACGCAAATCGGTATTTAAAGCTACGATCAAGAACATTGCAAAATGAAGCACATGATGATCTTGGATCGTGAAGCAAATGAAGAATGTAGAACAAGATGAGTTAGCTCAAGATCAAGGATGAAAATCAAAAGCTAAAGCTATAGTTGTGTGAATAATTTCATAGAATGTAAAAGCCATAGTACATTACACACACATATTCAAAAATCCTCTAAAAATGTTTTTAAATTACATTACTTAATATATTCCTTAAATATATTAATAAGAAATATTTTGGAAGTATTTTTAAGTATTTATTATAAGGTATCTCAAAATAGCCGACTATTTTGATTGCTAGCCGACTATTTCCTACAAAGATTTTGTAAAAACTCTCTGTCAAAATAATAGCATACTATCTAGAATTATAGCCGACTATCTGGAGCTGATAGCCGACTATCTGGGAGGATAACCGACTATCTGGGTTAACACATTCCAGATTTGAAAATTTGCCTTGATTTTTGCTAGCCGTTAGCAAGCCGTTACTAATATGGGATTCAAAAATCAGCACGCTCCACAGGAAATTCTGACTCCTCGAAAGCTGGAGCCTCCTCGTACTCTGGTTCAATTTCGGTTGAAAACACATTTGAAAGGATAAAGTAAACGATATTTAATAAACAACAATTAAAACTTTTATGCAACCCTAGTCCTAAACAAGTCAATAACACTAAGCACTAGACTATAACTATCTAACTAAAACATTTCATTCTTTCATTATACTCATAATGCAAAGGGAAAGAGCGGGCTAAAGAACAACATCGGGTTTTACAAACGAACTCGTATGTACACTAAATTTATTGGTCCAAGATATCATTAAGTGGACTCCATTAAGGCTTTACAATTCCGTCAATGAGCGTAGTCTTCGCCACCCTTTCTAACTTTAATTACGAGTTCCTAAAACCCCATGTCATTATTACGACAATTTTCCTCTAATTCTATTTCCTCTAAGTTGAGTAAAATGAATAGTGTACTAAACTGTAATGTCTATAACAATTACTCCAATGTGTCAATGTTCATCAATTAATACATTTATTTGCACCATCATTATTATAAAACATAACAATGCTATAAATAAATTTCTATGATAAGTAAAACTTTATTTATAACATTCCAAAACAATCCCGAAACAATCAGATCTTTCGAAACATCCAAAACTGAAACTAAATCACTTTTAAAAGGACTAAAACATAGTTAGGATCAAATTCGTATTTGTTTGACATCCAAAATGGGTTTCTAGGGTCAACCATGCTTGGAGGAACTTCCTCAAGATTCTGAAAATAGGAACACAAACTAATCTCATTTAAAATCCCACAAATCAGTTGTATATGCTACAGAACTCTCTGTTCCGCAGGTGCACGCTAAAATTAAGCACATAATAAACTGAATAGTGATATACTACATAGCCCATGGGCTGGATCCACAGCAAGTAACATTCAGTCGGCATTAAGACTTCAAAACGGCATGATAAACCTAGCCGACTCCATAAGGTCTCAGAAATACAAGCCGCAAGGAATCAAAAAAAGCAACCCAAGACCAACAACACCCTGGTGAAGAGGAAAGGGCCCGACGGCCAACCCTAATGCCCAATAATCCCAAATCGTTATTACGAAGCTGTGGCGAAGGAGTCGCCTTGCTCGTAGGATGCCACAATTTAACATTATGGAAGAAATCCTTTCTAAAATTACACGAATCATCATCTCCTAAATCAAAACCCTAACTTCCGCAACAAAATTGAAGCACAAACGAATATAATTGGAATTTAAAGTAAAGAAGGTTTACTGAGCACCGTAGTAGCCAAAATTTAAGAAATCTGAAGATCAAAAACCACAGAATTCCTTTTTCAATTGCTCAGAAAATTTCAGAGAATAAATCGAAACCCAATTGGAAGCTTTGGAAGAGGAAAACAATTTTTCGCATGCAGAAAACCCTAAAATCTAAGCATCATTTAAATAGAGGAGATAGACGTAAGAAGATAAGAGAGAGGACACCTTATCGGAGTTGGGGTCTTTAGAAGAAGTCGGTGCAGAGAGATGAACAAGATTTCGAAACAGTCGGGCTAGGGTTTCTTTCGAACCGCCGCCGTCGCTGCTTTGTTTCGCCCGCGAGAGAGTGCAACGGCTGGGTCGGGTTTCTGAGGGAACGAGCGAGGGCAGAGAGAGAGAGAGAGAGAGAGAGAGAGAGAGAGAGAGGGTGGAAGGGTTCATTTAAAAGGAAAGAAGCCATGGGCATGGATTGGGCTTTATAAAAAATAAATGGGTTATTACATCCTCCCGCTAATAATAAATTCTGTCCTCGGAATTGGAAGATTTAAAACTAACTCAAATAAGTATGGGTAGCGCTACTTCATCTTTTCTTCTCATTCCCAAGTAGACTCGTCTGGCGCATTGCGATGCCATAATATCTTCACCAAATTGACTATCTTGTTCCTCAAGTTCTTCTGTTGTCGATCAATGATCTCCACTGGCTGCTGCTCGAATGTCAAGTCTGGGCACACTGAAATCTCTGAATGGTCCACTATGTGCACTGGATCTTCCACATATTTGCGTAGCTGCGATATGTGGTACATATTATACACTCCTTCTAAGGATGTAGGAGTGCAATCTTATAAGCCACTTCTCCAACTCGTTCTAGCACTTCAAACGGTCCAATGTAACGTCGGCTAAGCTTTCCTCGCCTGCCAAAACGAATCACTCCGCGATTTGGCAAAATCTTCAAAAAGAAATTGTCTCTTGGCTAAAACTCCAAATGTCTTCGTTTTGAATCAGTCCAGTGCTTATATCTGCCTTGTGCCAACTGTAGTCTCTCTCTAATCGTTCGTACCACATCTACTACCTCTATTATCATCTCAGGTCCCATCAATTCTCGATCTCCAACATCGTCACATCTCATGAGGACCGACACTTCCTTCCATATATGGCCGCAAATGGCGACATCCTAATGCTCGCCTGATGACTATTATTATATGCGAATTCCACGATGTGCAGGTGATCTTTCCACGACACCTTGAAATCCAACATACATGCTCGCAACATGTCCTCCAAGATCTAAATGGTACGCTCTGACTGTCCATCTGTCTGGTATGATATTCAGTACTGAACTTGAGATAGGTGCCAAGATTCTTCTGTAAGATGTTCCAGAAATGCGATGTGAACCGGGTATCTCAGTCTGACACTATGCTCACCGGTACTCCGTGTAGTCTCACAATCTCCTCCATGTATCTCTTGGCAAGAATCTCCGTAAGATGTCCAAAGGAATAAAGTGTGCAAACTTCGTTAATCGATCCACAATTACCCAAATGGCGTCATTCTGCTTCTTGCTTCGGGGTAAGCCGGTCACAAAATCCATCAGGAATAAGCAGTGGCTGTAATAATCCTGCAACTCTTTGGTACTCAGCATTTACCTGCTGGGACACTAAACATTTGGCCACGCTCCGTGCAACACTCCTCTTCATTCCGTGCCACCAATAGTGTTGCTTCAGATCCTGATACATCTTAGTACCGCCCGGATGGATGGAATAAGGCGAAGTGTGGGCTTCCTTCAACAGATCCTCTCTAACATCCCCAAATGGTACACAAAGCCTAGTGCCAAATCTTAAATATCCATCTGCATGTATCGTGAACTCTAGGCGTTGTCCAGCCATAACCAATTCTTTGATCTTCTGTAGCTTAGTATCTCCTGCCTGCGCAGCCTTGATCATATCTATCAAGCTGGACTGTATCTGAAAATCCATCAATGAAGAAGTCAGCCCTGGTAGTATCACATCAATCTCCAACTCCCGTAATTCCTGCTGGGGTCTCCACTGAGTTGTAAGGGTAAAGCACCGCTGGAATCGACTCAGTGCATCGGATACACCATTGACCTTTCCTGGATGGTATTGAAGGTCAATGTTGTAATCTGCTATCATCTCGATCCATCGTCTCTGCCGCATGTTAAGGTCCTGGTCGAAGATATACTTCAAGCTCTTATGGTCTGTAAATATCTTCACACGCTCTACGGGTAGAAAGTGCCTCCAAATCTTAAATGCGAAAATGACGGATGCTAACTCCAGGTCGTGGATGGGGTAGTTCTGCTCATGTTTCTTCAGTTGTCTTGATGCATAAGCTACCACACGTCCATGCTAATGTAGTATACATCCGAGACGCTTGCCGGATGTGTCGCAAAAAACTTCGAATCCTCCCGATCGGTCTGGAATAGTAAGCACTGGCGCGGTGGTGAATCTCTACTTCAACTCCGCCTCGTCACAAGTCTTAGACCACACATAGATCACATCTTTCCGTGGCAATCGGGTCATAGGTTCTGCAATCTTCGAAAAGTTCGGAATGGACCAACTGTAATAACCAGCCAAACCCAGAAATTCCGAATCTCTTAGGAGCTGGTCACTTCTGAACGACAACTACCTTCTCTGGGTCTACTGCAACCCCTTCTCCTGATACTACATGACCAAGAAATCCCACATTTTTCATCCCGAATGCGCACTGTCTATATTAGCATTCAACTGGTATCGTCTCAAGGTCCCCATGACCATCCTCAAGTGTGTCGTATGCTCCTTCGCTCTTCGAATATATCAAAATATCGTCAAGGTATACCACCATGAACTTATCTAGATACTCATTCAACACTTAGTTCATTAGACTCATGAATACCGTGGGTGCATTGGTCACACCATCCTATAGTGGTATTATTCCTTATGAGTCTTTTACTTATGGAACTCTTATCAATGCATGTATCAAAGAGGGTTTAGCTTTGTGTAATGACATGAAGCTAAGACATCAACTGAAGTCTTATAGACTTATAGGTAAAAAAGAACTTGGAGAGTTCTGTCAACAATTTGCCTTTGACCAACCTTATGCTACTGATAAGGGAAAATGTGTCAAAGAAAATTATAATGACAGTAAAAAGAATCATACTTCTTCTAAGAAAGAAATTCTTTAGGGAAAGAGAATCTAATATAGACTCTAAAAGAATAAAGATCAAACCTTCAAAAAGGTGCTAGTAACATTAAATGTTACAAATGTGAAAAGAAAGGTCAATATGCTTCTAATTTTATACCAAGAAGCAGATCGATAAAATAGAAGACGAAGGTCTTAAAACACCCATATAAAGATTATGATCTACAGTGATACTAAAGGATCAGATAATGAAGAATGTTCATCAACTTCTTGTGATAATGACTGTCAATGTACAAGTAATAGTTGTTAGGCTATTGATAAATCAGCTTATTGGAAAGCCATTGTTGACATGAATGATTTATCTATAAATATCATCATTTCTAGCGAGGAGTTAATTTCTAAGATATTATCTGAAGGTCTTCCGTCAGATTTCAAGCATAAACTTCTCGGCTTATGTATCAATCAAAATGATAAGAAGGATAAGCCTAAAATAGACAACGTATATCGTATGTCTGAAGTTATGAAGAGAAAACATGATAATACTTCTACAGTGTTATCTCTCTCAGATCACAATAAAGAGATTCATATTCTGAAACAAGATATTATACTTCTTAAACAAGAGAATAAATACATTCTCTCAAGATTTGGTGAAGAAGAAAAAGACATTCCTCGACATGATCTACCAAACATTCATAATGCTGAGACATCCAATAAGGATGAATTTCTGAACTTGTTACAGCAAGTAACATCTCAGATTTGGTATATCAATATGACTTTGGTTATATCTAAACAAGTCTTTATTCCATACCTTATAACTCTGGTTGACAATGGTGCAGATCTTAACTGCAATCGTGAAGGAATTGTACCTTCAAAAAATTTTGAGCCAACCCACAATCTTTGAGTGGTGCATGAGGTAATCAACTTGATGTAAGATTCAAGTTACCCTCGGCTCATATATGTGTCCAAGATATATATATTCATATACCATGTGCTCTTGTGAAGGATCTTTCACAGCATATTATTTTAGAAACACCTTTCTTGCATAATATAATGCATATGCACAAAGTAGACACATATGATTCAAGCCACTTATAATGGCAAAGACGTACTATTTCAGTTTACAACTGATCCTCAGACTCGTTTATTAAACGAAGTCAAGAATGTCCTTTTGAAAGAAAAACAAATTAAAAAGTAACTAGGGTTTATAACATGGATTGAATACTGTTATCATAGAACTGTCTGTAGTGATATCCCTAAGACATTTTGGGATCGATAAAGTCATATTCTTCCTTTGGTTTTTATTTACTACTCACTTTCGAAGTACTCAATGGCCCAATTTTTCTCACATGTGCATTTCTGCATGGTGGCAATGAACCGTGGTCACCCCTCTTCAAGGGGGAGGAATGAATGGTAGCAGCAATAGTGGACGAAGTTATACTTTGCCCCATCCGAATTCATGGAGCATACCAGAGCAAGAGGATTTATAATACTGAAACTAAGATCGAAATCTCAACAATCTATCCCACTTTATCTCTTAAACCAAGACCTTGGATGAAAATGATTCTCAGTCAAAAGGGGAAGGATATTACACATTTTTGGAGTAATGACGATCATACTGTCCCTCCAAATTTTAGTAAATGTATCATCAAGGAAGTTATAATTTCAAAGCAGTGGGCAATGCATCCCAACCAAGAGTTTCCCTTGGTCAAAACTCCTAATAAAGAAATGTATAATTTCAATTATTGTGATTATAAGGAGGCATTATATAATATGTTTATCTATCAGAATCTTAAAGGTAAACATACATGGCTTATTAAGCTATGCCCCGAAGCCCATTATAAGGGTCTTCCAAACTGGTTCTATGATTGGTGGCATCGATATGGTGCAGACTTGGATATTTTACCAAAACCAATCTCGGATTTATACAATCCTTGGGTAGAATCTGACCCTATTATTCAAAAAATGAGTGAGAATGATATTCATGAAAGAATGTGTATAGCATATTCCATGGAATCTTTGCTTCAGTAAAGAAATATGCTAAGCAACTGTATAGTCTGCAAACTCTAATTAACTGTGGAGGTTCTTTCTAATATCTTTATGCCAATTAAAGGCTTATAATCAAAAAACCCAATTTTGTAGATGTCCCTATTAGGAACATCAGGAATAGATCACTTATTAAGTGATTCAAGATCTGATAGCTTCTTAACTTTTTTCCTCGTATTACGAGTCATCATAGAGGTAGAAGCAAAAATTAATTCCGACATGGGGTCTTCTTACGAATTTTTTATCATGCTTTGCTAATAAGATATGGATAAAGAAATATGATTATCATTTCTTCTCTTTTATTGATGAATATTGATTACTAAAGCTGGTTTCTGGATATTTAGATGTAACGCTTCATTTTTTTATAAAAAACAAACAAAAGAGCCCAAGGCCCGTTGGCCCACTCCTTTTAATAAATCCCCAGCACACACACTCTCTCTCCCCCTCTATTTCTCTCACCCGAACCATTCCCCCTTTTCTCCCTCAGGCGCACGACGAAGCAGCGGGCGGTGATGCCGCTAGGGGTTTCAAAAACCTTAACAGATTCGATACTCGATCCCGCGCCCCAGATTCTTCGGGATTCTCGATTCGATAATATCTCTCTTCTATTTATCCGCAGCACTCTTAGAGTTTTCTCTCATGCGAAAAAGTCTTTCCTCTTCGAAATTCTTCGAAAAACTTCTGATTTGGGTTCGGATATATTCTCTGATCTTCTGGATCTTTCAGCTTTAGTTTTCTATACGATCGGTAAATCTTATTTACTTTAAATTCAATTATACTCGTATGTGCTTCGATTTTGTTGCGAAATTAGGGTTTGATCTAGGAGCAGTGTTCTAAATATCGGATATCGGTCGTGTATCGGCCTAGGAAATTTGATATCGGATTGCGGATATCGGGGATATATCTGGGATATTGACTAAATATCGGAGTGTCATATCGGATGCTTAAAATGATGTTATATGCAAGAAAATGATGTCTTATTGTCAAAGCTAAGCATTGGAAGTGTTGATTGAAGGAAGGGAGGCTCTTGAAGTATTTTGGATTTGTAAGAGACTCAAATGCATTGATGTGATAGACGAAGTGCAAGTTTATCCCCAAGTTATTCTACACGTATTTACATGGTCCACACATGTTCACCTCCTTTGCGCATACTGTAAACTGAAAACCAATTCGCGACTCGCGAGCATGTTTTGCTAGAAGTTCATAAAGTAATCTGGCTTGGGTTCAAGAGATGCCTTGATAACAATTTGTTGGGCGGGATCAGGCAATGGTTAAGTAAGATGATTGAGGGGTAGATAAACTTGCAGACTGATATTATGGTTAAGGACCACAAGGGTTTATTATTATAGTTAACAGTGCTAATTAATACACAGATGATAGTAAGGATGAAATTGTATGCATAATCGAGAAAATCTTCGGTACTTTTTTTGAAACATCAAAGGTCAAAATCGCAGATCAGACACTAATCAAATAAGCACATATTTGTTCATACAACATACAACAAGAAAAATCCAATACATGATCATCTCTCGGGGTAATTTTTTATAAATTACCGGCGAATTGTCCGGTCATCTCGATCGCAGGAAAAAAAGAAAACGGAAAAAACGGAAAAAAAAACGAAATCAGAAATAAAAAACGAAATAAAAAAAAAGAAAATCAGAAAAAAACGAAAACCAAACGAAACTTACCTGTGCGAAGCGCCGAACTCCCCCAATCCAATCTTCGAGCATCTCTCGAGGCTCCACCGGCGAGTATCCACCTCCGATGACTTCGAAAGGTTGGAACGTCCACGGCGAGCAGCGGGGGCGAGCAGCGGGGGGAAGGCGATGTGATTTTAGGGTTTTTTTGCTCGAAAATTGAAACCTCTCTCACATTCGACCGCAGCCCTTTGAGGTTAAGAGATGGATTCGGGTATAGGGTCGGGTCGGATCCACTGTGCCATGGATCCGACCCATAACCCGTTAAAACATTCTAACCAATTTTACCAAATATCGGCCGATATTTACATAGCGGATATCGACCGACATATCGGCCGATATGTCGGATAGCGGTCGATATGCCCTCGAAAAGCGGAAACCGCAAGGAAGTAGCCCATATCATATCGGGCTTGTAATTTTTCCGCTATAGCGGCCGATATTGCGGATAGCGGACCGATATTTAGAACACTGTCTAGGAGATGATGATTCGTGTATAATATGAAAGGGAACTCTTCCCTTGTGTTGATTATGGCATCCCTAGGGCAAGGCGACAACTTTGTCGCAGCCCCGCACCACAGCTTTATGGTTTTATGTTCTTGGGTTGGCCGCCGAGGGATTTTTCCCTTCCGACAACCTGTCGGCTTTTGCGGTTTTCTTTTCAGTCGGCTGATTCTCTGCAGTTCTAGCACCCTGCGGCTGTTTCCTTAATCGTACCCCTGTTTGTGTTCAGTTACTATTATTTACCCTGTAAATGATGCCACTTTGCTCATGTGTTGTACAGTATACTATCTGATGTTATTGGAGGGTTTCAGTTAACAATTTTATTGTAGCACACGTGGTTATTTACGGTTCCCACTTTCAGATTTTGAGGAGATATTTCCTTGAGCTGGTAAACCCTAGAAACCCAAATATGGATGCCTAGATAAAATCTGATCCTAGCTATGTATTAGTCCTTTTTAAAAGTATTTTAGCTACAGTTTTAAATATTTCGATAGATTTGATTGTTTTAGAAATGTTTTGAAATGTTATAAATAAAGTTTTACTTACCCTGGAAATTTATTTATAGCATTGTTATGGTTTGTAATAATGGTGGTGCAAATAAATGTATTAATTGAGGAACATTGACACATTAAAATGATTTGTAACAGCCCATTCTTTTTTCTTGATTGCAGGTTTCTTTCGTTCTTTCTCTATTACTTGCAGGTTTTGGTCTTCTTGTTATTTTAGGATTGCAGCGACTCTTCTGCTTACTGTCTGTTCCTCCTTCCTGGGTTGCTGGTTCCAGTGGCTCTCCTTGCTTGCGGATTTGGGATCTCTTATTGCTGATGGTTGAGGCATAGGCTTCTGCTGATGAATGGGCTTCGGATCTTAACTTCCTCTTGGTTCTTCGGCTTCGGTTTCAGGTAGACTGTATCACATATACTCCAATTTCGATTTCTTTGCTTGTGTTGGGGTTTGGGTCTTATTTGCTTACAGGTTGGGCTCTCCTACTTATGGGTTTGGGTTGTCTCTTGCTTGCTGTTTTGAGTTCGTAGCTTCCCTTGATGTTCTTGGGTTGGTTGGCTTCCTTGCTGTTCTGGGCTTCATCACTTGATGGAGTTGGTGGCTTCTTCTGCTTGCGGCATGGGCTCCCCTGGCTGTTTTGAGGTACGGTGACTTCACTGTGTGCAGGTTGGGGTTTTCTTGCTGTTATGAGTTAGTTGGTTCCCTTGCGACTTTGGACTCCCTGCTGGATGTTGAATTGTGGTTGGCTTTTCTGTTGCTTGTTGGGTTTGACTGAATCCATTGTTGCTGTTTTGGGATTCCTGGTTTGTCGTTGGATTGTGGCTGGCTCTCCTTGTTGGATGTGGCTTGTGGCTGGCTTATTTACTTGCTGTTTTGAGTTTCTTGCTTGACAAGTTTGATAACTTTCTTTGTGTGTTGTCTCGGGTATCTGGGTTATTGTTTGTCTCACGGCTTTTCTCTATCAAGCAGTTATCATGTTTTCCTTCTTTCTTGATTCATTGCATGAACAGTTGGTGTTGCTTCCTTTTCAGTTCAGCTTGGGATATCTTGCCACGAGGAACATCCATGCCTTTACTTTATTGCATGTCAGTTTTATCATCATGTTGTCTCTTGAGTTTACTAGTACCATTAAGTTGAATATTGTGTTAAATTGCGTAGTCTTGGGTTGTTGCTTGATATAGCACTTGTACTGATTGACTAGAGGATTTGAGGTGGACTATCATGACAGGTTATTATTGCATGCATGGCAAGCTTTTGAGGTGGAACTATCATGACCGGTTACTATTGCATGCATGGCAGGATTTGAGGTGGACTATTACTATTGCAGTGGATCTTAAATCTCCCTTGACTACGTAGTTTAATCAATATTGAACATCACGACACAATAACTAATAAAATGATTACTTCAGCTTGACTCACCGGGTTTGGGGATACTTATGATTGGGAAGTACGGAAGCGACTGGGACCTGATCAGAAGCCCACATGTTAGGGGACGTCCATCATTCCGATGGGTCCTGAGTCCAGGGGCAGACAGGGACGACCATCTTGATGGGTCCTGAAGCCCCGCCACAGGTTATAGTGTCACAGCTCTTACAGTTTCACAGCTCTTACAGTACGGTACTTCTACTTTTGGGCTCTGCCCAGGGTCGCACCCTCGCGGTCATGGTAGCTTCCAGATGCTTACTCTCCCTCATAAATTACGGCCTAGGATTGGTTCACTTTAGCTAGTACTATCTTTACAGTAGTTTGTGCTCATTTAACCTTCATAACATGTCTCTCTTCTGTACCCTTTCTAGTTGCTGTCACATCCCCTTTTTGTAGTGTGTGTTGTGGATTACCAGGTCAGTTTACTTCTTTGTTCAGTACTATCATATCTGTGGTTGTCTTGTTTCCTTTTTTATGCACCCTTACTTTTCTTGTCTCTTGTTTGATATTGTCTTCTCTATTGAGCGTGGTGCGACTTCTGCTACCACTATGTACGACATACAGGATCATGCAGATGTGCTTGAGCACGAGGAGTTAGACTTACCGTTCAGGACTGCTGAGTCTTGACTTAGCGACAGGTACGCGTTCCATTTACGTTTCAGTATTAGTGTAGACTTTACTCGTTTCTTTCCTGTTCAGTACTGCCTTACCTATTTTCCTGTCCATACTTGCTTTTTAATGTCTTTTCCTTATTTAGAACTGTGTTACTTGTCATATGTAGAGTGTCCTCCTTACTTTCTGCACTGCTCCACATTGACTTTACTGGCACAGCGGGACCTGCACACTCTTGTTTCAATCGTAGCAGCATATGCCGGGAGGTGGGGCATTACATGATTGCTATAGATATTACAGTTTAATGCATTTATCATTTTTACGCAACTTAGAGGAAATGGAACTAGTGGACAATTGTAGTTAGAACGACATGGGGTTTTGAGAACTCGTAATTAAAGTTAGAAAGAGTGGCAGAGACTACGCTCATTGACAGAATTGAATGACTTGACTGTGTTCCTTTGATGATATCTTGGACCAATAAATTTAGTGCACAGACGAGCTTGCCTGTGAAACCCGAGGTTGTTTTTTTAGTCCGCTTTCCCTTTACATTATGAGTATAATAAAAGAATGAAATGTTTTTAGTTAGGTAGTTATAGTCTAGTGCTTAGTGTTATTGACTTGTTTAAGATTAGGGTTGTATGAAAGTTATGTTTATTGTAAATATCGTTTACTTCATCGTTTCAAATATTTTCTTAACAGAAATTGAATCAGAGTACGAGGAGGCTCCAGCTTTCGAGGAATCAGAGTTTCCTGTAGAGCGTGCTGATTTTTGAGTACCAGAGGAGTAAGGAGAGGGTTTACTTTTGTTTAGTTGGTTTCTTTATTGTTTACAAATGAAATACTTGTAGCTTTGCTTAGTTGAACTTTGTAACTCTTTGAAGGATGAATAACGTTAAATCTTTTTATGAAATTCTCTGTTCGCTCTATGTTGGTTTCACTGGAACTTTGTAGGACTTGCACAAATAATAAAAAAAGTAATGGTACCCAGAAATGGGGAGTTCCAAATTGGTGGCCCATGCAGGTCCCCGCAAGACACCTCGTGAACAATATAAAGCAAGCAGAAATGCTCATAAATGAACAATTGGACTGACATCCTTCTTTGGAATACAGAATGTCGAAAGCATACAATCGTCGACGCGGTACTGAGAGCAATCCAGTCATTACCCATGCAGATTTGGTTGGAAATCACAGTGCTGGGTGTAATTGAAACTCTGAATAACGCCCCCAACAACAACGCCAATCATACCGTTCAAGAGAATGCTGACTATGTCAATGACTACAACTACGACGCCGATGACCAGCTTAATGATCATGTCGACAGCGGGAATGCTGGCAACAACATCAATTCTAACCTCAATGATCCCGTCAACAATGTCAATGACGGAAATCATCATGTCAACGATGGAAATGATGGGAACAATACTGAGCGACTAGCGGCGACGATCCAGATTTCAGATCAAACTTTACGAGAGATGGTTAGAGCTCTATAAAGTGAGCATGAGCATAGACGGGAAGGCAGAGTAAAGCAATTTAGATCACTGCGTCCACCAGTTTTCAAAGGAACAGAGTGACCTCTTGCAGCAGAAGATTGGCTACGTCGCACGACTGCCATGCTAAGAGCAACACGGATCGCGCCAGATTCATGGGTGGTCATGGCAAAGCTACAGTTGGTTGAAGACGTCATGTCATGGTAAGATTCAGAGGAAGATCGCTTGACTCAGCCGATTTCATCAAGCACATTCACGGAGAAGTTTAATGCTCTGTATTTCTCTCCAGATGCGAAGAGGGCACTGCAGGCCCAATTTGTGAACTTGAAACAAGGCTCCATTAATGTGAAGCAATATAACGCTCAATACTCCAGACTCGGTAAGTATGTATTTCAACTTAAAAAGTTGACCTATAGATGTATGTAATTTACTAATAAGTGGTCTTTTTGCATGTTCGCGAAGAACGTGGTGTCCGATCCTTGGGACAGAGCTCAACATTTTCTGGAAGGCCTAAATATGAAGATTCAAAAACAACTAGTGGGCATAAGCTGAAGACTCACACCGACGTACTCTCTACAGCTCGAGATTATGAGTACATGCAACAGAAGGAAGATCTAGAACGACAAGCAAGTGCCCCTCAGAGGTGTCCCTCTCCACCACCTAATCGACAGGAGGCCCGACCAACTCAGCAGACATCTTCAAAGAGGCCAACCCTACCACATCCACAACAGCCACAACAGTGTAGACAGCAGACCGTCTGCCATTATTGCAACAAATCAGGACACGTTAAGTTTGAAAGCCGATATCATCTGAACCAATGCATGATTTGTGGAGCAGACGACCACGTTGCCAGAGGCTGTCCCCAGAAGGGCCAGAGACCAGCAGCGCTAGCACAGACAGCTGCACCAGCTATAGCTCCAGCAGGGAACACTCAGCATGGTCCCACACCACAGCGACGGAGATTTCAGCAGACACGACCATAAGATCCACCCCTGAAGCGCCAGACGTTTACCATGACAGCTAAGGAGGCCGAGGCTACAGGCCAGGTCATTACAGGTACAAATTTACTATTGTCTTTTAATTTGTTTTATTGTACGATGTATGCTTAGACATAGTTTTTTTGTGACCGTAGGAATTGTGTTGGTAGCTAGCAAATCCTCTCTTACGCTTTTTGATTCGGAAGCTTCGCATTATTTTATGGCAACACGATTTGTCAACCAACGCACTACCCCCATTTCCCCTCACCTCTGGCACGGTATGAATGCTACTACGTAGAGACCGGCGATAGTACATGAGTTTTCAGACGTATTTTCGGATAGTCTTACAGGCTTACCCTCAGACCGTGCCGTGGAGTTTGCGATCAAGCTAGTGCCAGGAGCTCAACCTTACTCCAGGAATCCTTACCGTCTAGCCCGATCAGTATTAGTTGAAGTTCGGACCCAGTTGGACGACCTTTTGTACGGTTTAGCGCATCATCATGGAGTGCACCGATACTATTGGTAAAGAAGAAGGATGGGTCTAGGAGGATGTGCGTGTACTATAGAGAGTTGAATAAAGTGACAGTGAAGAATAAGTATCCTTTACCACGCATTGAAGACTTGTTTGACCAGCTTTAGAATTCATGCATCTTTTCTAAGCTGGATATACAGAGCGGTTATCACCAGCTGAAAGTCAGACAAGAGAACATTTACAAGACAACGTTCAGCATCAGATATGGACAGTATGAATTCTTGGTAATGCCGTTTGGGGTGACCAATACACCCGCGGTATTCATGAGTCTAATGAACCAAGTGCTAAACGAGTATCTGGACAAGTTCGTGGTAGTATACCCTGACGACATCCTGATATATTCGAAGAGCGAGCAGGAGCATACATCACACTTGAGGTCAGTCATAGGGACCTTGAGGCGACATCAGTTGTATGATAAGTACAACAAGTGTACTTTTGGGATGAAGAAAGTGGGATTTCTTGGTCATAAGGTATCAGGAAAAGAGATTCCAGTAGACCCAGAGAAGGTAGCTATTGTCCAGAAGTGACCAGCTCTTAAGACAGTGTCTGAGATTCGGAGTTTTCTGGGTTTGACTGGTTATTACAGGAGATTCATTTCGAACTTTTCGAAGATTACAGAACCCATGACCTGATTGACACGGAAAGGTGTGATCTATATTTGGTCTAAGACTTGCGACGAGGCGTTCCAGAAGCTGAAAAAGAGATTGACTACCGCGTCAGTGCTTACTATTCCAGGCCGATCAGGAAGATTTGAAGTTTTCTGCGATGCATCCGACAAGATTCTCGGATGTTTACTACATCAGCATGGATGTGTGGTAGCCTATTGTAAAGGCCCAAAGCCCGGGCCCACTTCCCTTTTTAATAAACCCCCCCCCACCCACTCCCCTTTCTCTCTCCCACTCTCTCATTCTCTCGCGTTCGAGCCCAGAAAAAAAGAAAAAAAAACCGATGCCCCTTTCTCTCTCTCTCTCGTGCGGCGAATCCAACCGCCCGACTCTCTCTCTCTCTGTTTTCGTTTTGTTTTCAACAGCAACGGCGAACGCGAGAATCGCGGCGGCAGTTGGGTTCTTTTGAAAACAAACTCCATCCGGTGACGCGCACGACCCCCCTCTCGCGAGATTCTCGTGACGATTTCAGTTCCCGACCTTCGCGCTCGATAAGATCTTCTCCCCTCCTTTTTTATATATACGTAATGTTTTCCTAGGGTTACTGGTTGCGAAAATGATTTTTCAATCTCCAAAACCTTCCGATTTTGGCTTCTGAGTTTCGGATCTACTCTTGGGGTTTTCGATTCTGCTCCTGGGGCTCGGATCTTGCTCTGGGACTTCAGTTTTTGCTTTTGGGGAGCTTTCGGCTCGCTGCTAAGTTGCAAAATTGATTGTGCCTTTCGGATATCTTTAAGTTCCTCGCGTGGATTTCGTTTCAGGTAGATTCCGAACCTATTAAGCTCCTAATTATTTATTTTCAGAATGAATATGATGATTCATTTAAAATTCTTAGAGAGGAAACTCCTCCATGAATATTTTTTGGCACCTAGTTTTAGATTCACGGCGTAATGGCTGTTGTCCCTTATTTTCGATTAGACCCTTCGCGTTGATTCGTTGGTTGTGGTTAGCCGCCGAGGCGGAAGGCTTGGCTTGGGGAGTCATTGAGTTAACTTTGGGCGTTTTTCTTTTCTCCATGGGGTTTTACACTACATGTCATGTAAATGGGTGATGATCTGGGCCACTTCTTGCCTGCTACTAATGGTCTTGTATGCATGTGGTTGCTTGCTATAAATGTTCCTGTATGTCTGCAGTTTGCTTGATATCAATGTTCATGTATACCTTCAGTTTATGTCTGCTATCGTGGCCCATGTTTTTGTCTGAGGAGTACTAGCTAGTTTGGCGCTGTTTTGCTCGAAAATATGGGCCATGTTGCTTGCTGTTTTCTTCTCTTTGGGACCATCAGTATGCTTGATGCGAAATTGTTGATGTCCACTGTCTCCAGTTGTATGATACCATCATTATCACTTTGTTACACTAATGGTTAAATTGCTTCGGCCCAAATTAGTTATTTTCACATGCGCAACCCATAGCCTAAGCAACCCCTCTAGGCAGGTAGACCACAATCCCCTAAAGGTGCCAACATGAATCTGATTCATTCCTATTTTTACTTTATCTTTCCAATTACTTTTTCATATAAATTGCATTTCTACTTGCTACTTCTGCCTTTTACATTTCGTCATTTAACTATGTGCTTTACAAGTGTTTTTGGTAATTATTGAACATGCATATCTAATTGCCAATTCCACTAAATTGTATATTTAGGAGTTATGCAACGAAATTATATGATAAATTTGGAACGCCTGATTTTCTCCCTCCAAACATGACAACCTGGACATAGAGTTTGCATAGCTATCTAAATATATAATTTAGATAGCAATTTCGAGAACAAGACACTTGACATCCTAGTACTAGAACAACTACACATGACAACACGGGTATGGGGTAACTTATAAATTGAGAGGGTGCGGGAGCGATTGAAGCCATGCTTATGGCCCCTATCTGGGAGGATTTCCTTTACGGATCCTGAGTTCTCGGTACAGTTTGTCCTTATACTCGGCCCGGGGTAGCACCCCGCGGTCCAAGGTGGACTTCACGTTGCACATCGTGCCCTCCTTAAATAAGTCACAACACAACAACATTCCTTTTGGTTAATTGATCATTTCCTTAATGCTACTCAAATCATGACAGGTCAGTAACTTTTCTTTTATAGTTTTCGGTACCTTTCTAACTTCCTACAAAAATAATTAATTAAATGTTTAATACGGTTTGCAATCTACTTTATTAATGGTGGTTCAAATCCATCAGGTCATATTCAGCTCGAAGAGGAGGCCCCACAGTACGAGGAGTCTGATTTTCTTGTTGAGAACGCAGATTTCTGAGCTTCTGTGTCATCAGGAGAGTTAGTTTTCTCTTAGTCGTTTTCTTTTCAGTATTGTTTTAGTTGAGCTGTAGTGTTTCTTTCTGACTAGACATTGTAATTCCATTTGAAGGTTTAATAAAAGAGTATTTCAGTTATCTTTGTCCTTATTATTTCCTGTTTAAACTATATTGACTTCACTGGTACATGCAAGACCTGCAAAATTATTGTGAGTGTAACGTTACCCGCTCCTGGGGCGTTACACCTATGCATCGAGGTAGCTGAAGAAACATGAGTAGAACTACCCCACTCATGACTTGGAGTTAGCAGCCATCATTTTTGCGTTGAAGATTTGGAGGCACTTTCTACTCGGGGAGCGTGTGAAGATATTTACAGATCATAAGAGTTTGAAGTACATCTTCGACCAGAAGGATATTAACTTGCGGCAGAGGCGTGGATCGAATTGATGGCAGATTACAACATTGATATTCAGTACCATCCCGAAAAGGTCAAGGTTGTACTCGATACACTGAGTCGCCTTCAAGCGGTGCTTACCCTTATGACTCAGTGGAGACTTCAGTATGAGCTTCAGGAGATGGAGATCGATGTGATACTATCAGGGTTGACTTCTTCATTGATGGATCTTCAGATACAGTCCAGCTTGGTAGACAAGATCAAGGCTGCGCAGGCAGGAGATACTAAGTTACAGAAGATCAGAGAGTTGGTGATGGCAGGACGGCGACCAGAATTCACGATACATACAGATGGATCCTTGAGATTTGGCACCAGGCTTTGTGTACCATTTAGAGATGTTAGAGATGAGCTGCTGAAGGAAGCCCACAATTCGCCCTATTCCATTCATCCAGGTGGTACTAAGATGAATCAGGATCTGAAGCAGCACTATTGGTGGCATGGAATGAAGAGTGTTGCACGGAGCGTGGCCAAATGTTTAGTGTGTCAGCAGGTGAAGGCTGAGCACCAAAGAGTTGCCGGATTATTATAGCCACGGCCTATCCCTGAGTGAAAATGGCAGCATATTACGATGAATTTTGTGTCTGGCTTACCCGAAGCAAGAAGCAGAACGACGCTATATGGATAATTGTGGATCGTTTGACGAAGTCTGCACATTTCATACCTTTCATAGTTGGTCAGTTTACAGAGGTTCTGGCTAAGAGATATATGGAAGAGGTTGTGAGACTTCATGGAGTACCTGTGAGCATACTTTCAGATAAAGATACCCGGTTCACATCACTTTTTTGGAAGAGCTTACAGAATAATCTTGGTACTCATCTCAAGTTTAGCACTGCCTATCATCCCCAAACAAATGGACAGTCAGAGCGTACCATCCAGATCCTTGGGGTCATGTTGCGAGCATGCATGTTGGATTTCAAGAGGTCGTGGAAGCACCTCGTGGAATTCGCATATAATAATAGTCACCAGGCGAGTATCGGGATGGCACCTTTTGCGGCATTATATGTAAGGAAGTGTCGGTCCCCTTGAGTTGGGCTGACGTTGGAGACCGAGAATTGATGGGACCCGAGATGATACTAGAGGCAGTTGATGTGGTACGGACGATTGGAGAGAGACTGTAGTTGGCACAAGACAAATACAAGCACTGGGCAGATTCGAGACGAAGACATTTGGAGTTTCAGTCAGGAGATAAGGCACTTTTGAAGATTTCGCCGAATCATGGACTGATTCATTTTGACAGACGAGGAAAGCTTAGGCCACGTTACACTGGACCGTTTGATGTGCTTGAGCGAGTGAGAGAAGTGGCATACAAGATTGCACTGCCTCCATCCTTAGAAAGAGTGCATAATGTGTTCCACATATCTCAGCTACACAAATATATGGGAGATCCAGCACACATGGTGGACCATTCAGAGATTTCAGTGCGTCCAGACCTAACGTATGAGCAGCAACCAGTGGAGATCATTGATCGACAGCAGAAGAACCTGAGGAATAAGACAGTCAATCTGGTGAAGATATTATGACATTGTAATGCGCCAGGCGAGGCTACTTGGAAATGAGAAGAAGAGATGAAGGAGCGCTATCCCTATTTATTCGAGTAAGTCTGGATCTTTCCAATTCGGAGGACGGAATTTATTGCAAGGGGTAAGGATGTAACGCTTCATTTTTTAAAAAAACAAACAAAAGAGCCCAATGCCTGTTGGCCCACTCCTTCTAATAAACCCCATCGCTCTCTCTTTCCCCCCTCGATTTCTCTCACCGAACAGTTCCCCTTTTTCTCCCTTACTCACGCGACAAAGCAGCGGGCGGCGATGCCGCTAGGGTTTTCGAAAACCCTAACTGATTCAATACTCGATCACGCACCCCAGATTCTTCGGGATTCTCGATTCGATAAGATCTCACTCTCTCTTCTATTTATCCACATCATTCTTAGAGTTTTCTCTCATGAGAAAACGGTTTTCCTCTTTGAAATTCTTCGAAAAACTTCTGATTTGGGTTCGGAACTATTCTCTGGTCTTTTGGATCTTTCGGCTTCGGTTTTCTACACGATCGGTAAACCTTATTTGCTTTAAATTCAATTATACTTGTTTGTGCTTCGATTTTGTTGCGAAAATAGGGTTTGATCTAGGAGATGATGATTCATGTATAATATGAAAGGGAACTCTTCCCTTCTGTTGATAATGGCATCCCTAGGATGAGACGACAACTTTGTCACAGCCTTGCACCACAGATTTAGGGTTTTAAGTTCTTTGGTTGGCCGCCGAGGGATTTTTCCCTTCCGACAACCTGTCGGCTTTTGCGGTTTTCTTTTCAGTCGGCTGATTCTCTGCCGTTCTAGCACCCTACGGCTGTTTCCTTAATCATACCTCTGTTTGTGTTTAGTTACTATTCTTTACCCTGTAAATGACGCCACTTTGCTCCTGTGTTGTACAGTATACTGTCTGATGTTATTGAAGAGGTTCGGTTAACAATTTTACTGTAGCACACGTGGTTATTTATTGTTCCCACTTTCAGATTTTGAGGAGATATTTCCTCGAGCTACCCAAATATGGATGCCTAGATAAGAATCTGATCTTAGCTATGTATTAGTCCTTTTAAAAGTATTTTAGCTTCAGTTTTAAATGTTTCGATAGATTTGATTGTTTTAGAAATATTTTCGAATGTTATAAATAAAGTTTTACTTAACCTAGAAATTTACTTATAGCATTGTTATGGTTTGTAATAATGGTGGTGCAAATAAATGCATTAATTGAGGAACATTGACACATTAAAATGATTGCTATAGACATTACAGTTTAATGCACTAATCATTTTCACAACTTAGAGGAAATGGAACTAGTGGACAATTGTAGTTAGAATGACATGGGGTTTTGAGAACTCGTAATTAAAGTTAGAAAGAGTGACGGAGACTACGCTCATTGACAGAATTGAATGACTTGACTGAGTTCATTTGATGATATCTTGGACCAATAAATTTAGTGCACAGGCGAGCTCGCCTGTGAAACCCGAGGTTGTTCTTTAGCCCGCTTTCCCTTTACATTATGAGTATAATAAAAGAATGAAATGTTTTTAGTAGATAGTTATAATCAAGTGCTTAGTGTTATTGACTTGTTTAGGATTAGGGTTGTATGAAAGTTATAATTGTTGTTTATTGTAAATATCTTTTACTTTATCCTTTCAAATATTTTCTCAACAGAAACTGAATCAGAGTACGAGGAGGCTCCAGCTTTCGAGGAATTAGAGTTTCATGTGGAGCGTGCTAATTTTTTGAGGACCAGAGTAGCAAGAAGAGTGTTTACTTCTGTTTAGTTGATTCCTTTATTGTTTACGAAAGAAAGACTTTTAGTTTTGCTTAGTTGAACTTTTGTAACTCTTTGAAAGAGGAATAAAGTTAAATCATTTTATGAAATTCTCTGCTCGCTCTATGTTGGTTTCACTGGAACTTTGTAATACCTGCACAAATAATAAAAAAGTAATGGTACCCAAAAATGGGGTGTTACATTAAACATAACCAATGATTCATGAGAGTATGATTACTGAATTACTAAAACTGATTTTTGTTTGTTTAGTCAAAAGCAATAATTTGTAAGAGTAAATCAATTCACCAGACAACGATTTACACAGCCCTAACGGCATCCTCACCCCGGCAGGACTTACACAACGCGATTACGGTGGCAACATACTTTTATAGCTTCATGCTAATGAATAAACAAATAAAACAACGCTTAATTAAAAGATTAGCTTATAGTAAATCCTCATGATTATAAATAAACAACAAAAGCGATTATCATGAGATTCGCTATTCGCAACCAAGTATCAATAAACGAGAAGCAAGAACGTATCATATTAATATAGTTCTACTTATTAACACTACATGATAATATATATGTATATATATGTAAAGAATAATGTAGAAAAGGTGGCACCTGATCTAGTGCCAAGACACATAAAGTTGGAAAGTACAAGCCACACCTGATTTACATTCCATGTGACACACCTTTTTGTGTCTTGCACCTGATCTATTAGATCAGGTGCCACCTGATCTACATGATTCACATATATGAATATGTATGTATATGTTTATATATGTATATGTAAGTATATTTATGTGTATATGTATGTATGTATGTATGTATATGTATATATGTGGCTAAGGCATATGAGTAGCACATCCCAAAAATTTCCTACACCTGCACACATAAATTGCACTGCTTGCTTTGTTCTTCAAAATCCGAAAAATTCATGTCGATGTTCATATACTAAAACACATACTAAAACACCGATACACCAAAAATCTAATGAACCCCATCTTCTATGCTTATTGATTTATTGGTGAGAAAGGTTCATTACTATCCTTAAATTTCAAACCACCGATGCACGCACAAACATAAATACCGCAAGATTGTTGACACACACTCATGTAGATCAACATGAATGGTGTTGATCATTGGAGAAAGAAGTGGAGAGTGAATTTTTTGTCCGGTGTAGGAAATTTCCTTCACGGGCTGTTCACCACGCTATGCACCCCCCCCCAAACAGTCGCATTGCAAATGTGGATTCTGTCAGATTCCTTTGAGATTTTATCACCTATCATCAGCTTCATATTCTCTCCTGGCTCATGTCTGTTATCCTACTTCTATTTAATTATCATTACCTGGAAATATATCAGGTATACTTCCTGGTCTAACCGATCAAATTTACGATGTTTTATCAAAAGAGTGATCAAGTTGTAATTTCAAATAGGTACAACAGAAGAAAGTAAATTGTAGATAGAAAATGCATGTGAATAAAGATAAACAATTTCAAAAAATAGGCTGTGCATACATGTTTTATATCCTCCTTCCTGTAATCAATGACGCGATCAACTCCCAAGGACCTCAATAGTTCAGCTTTTTTCAAGCCTCCACATGTTGCAAGTACTCTATTTCCAGCCAGTTTTGCTAGCTACAAGACATGTAATTCATATTAGCTGCAAATCATTAAGAAAACCATACATAAATAGACCTTTTTCATTGCACAATATAAAGTATGCATGCATGCATGTGCATGTGTTCATGCATACGCGCGCGTGTGTGTGCATGCATGCACGCGTGTGTGTGCATGCATGTGTGTGTACATCTGTGATGGACAAATGTAGGACATTTCCTTCATCAACTATTCACTAGTCACTATTAGAGCACACCCACTAGGCAGGGCGTTATTCTGTAATCTTATGTTCGTGTCCCCCTTAGAAGAAATTTTCTATCCTCTTTGGATTTTTATATATATAATTTTTCTATACAAAAAATCCAAATATGACTGAATCTCACTTATTTACAAATTGAATAGAATAGAAGGTTAGGGTACTTACAAATTGAATAGAAGGTTCGTTTTTGTCATTAATTACTTTATTATGTTTGTCGATTATTATTCTCATATCGCATGGCTTTTTCTTCTGAAGGTAGATCAAAAATCCTTTTTTTGTTCTCAAAATGATTTGTGCTAAAATCAATACTTAATTTGGTATCCATGTTTGTACTTTACATAGTGATTATGCAAAAAGCATGTTCGTATGTTATTTACCGAATTTTATGTTTCAATCAAGAATCATCTTTGAAATCATATACTCATCAACAGAATGTAATTGCAAAGTGTAAGAACATACATTGGTTAGAGATTCCTAAGACAATGCTTATTCATATGAATGTTTCAAAATTTTGAGTGTTTTTATGGCTTGCCCCTCGATCAAGTAGATTATGTGCTTAATGCTTGAATTTCTTATATGTTGCTTTACGCTATCATAGCTTGTCTAGCTAAAGGGTATTCAGGGACATACAAAGTTAATTATCAGGAGACTTCTCTGATTGCCAAGATGAGGAATGTGCGACTCTTCAACTCTCTTTCAACTACATACCATGAGTGATTGCATCAACTTGATCTTAGATGGTATTCTTGATGTAGTGCAGCTTATGTAGCAACCTTCCCAGACTCTCTCTCGGAGCAACAAAACAAGGAGATTGATCGGTACACGCTCTCACATCAAGAATACTATTAAAATAGTCTTGACATCAAGTTGATGTAAATGATATGTGGTTGCAAGAGAGATAAGGAAACACAAAAGGTCATCTTAGCTACCGATGAGGTCCCTTGATAATCAACTCCATACGTCCATACATCTATGAATATTCTTTAACCATTAATTGAGTCTCTAAGCGAGCTAAGAAGTTATCAGAGTATAACTTTTCAGTATAAACCCATTTATAACCAATCACATTCTTGTATGTTAGAGCATCTACGAGGCCACATGTATCGTTCTGCTTTAATACAATTCTCTCTTCTAACACAACACTGCAAATTTGTGTTAGACAATGCAACTAAAACAGATTTCAAAGTGAGGATTGACCTGTCAACCTGAATTGATCTGGAACACTTGTGTGTGTGTGTATGTGGGGGGGTGTGTGTGTGTGGGTGGGTGGGTGGGGGGGGGGGGGGTTTAAGAATGGACCGCTTTTAAGAGAACTGGTAAATGATTGATGTTTGAGACACCCTTTAGAGGTCTGAGGTTTGATGTTCCTGGGCTGCAAATTTAGTCTTTTTTTTTTCTTTTAGACCTTGTAACATGTGTGTGTGTGTGTGTGATATAAGAAGAAACTCAAAAGACTTTGTGGAGAATTAAGTTCGACACCTGGCATAAGTAGTTTTTTAGTTTAAACTAAACTTTAATAACTAAACCGGGTCAGGTACGGGTAACCCATTTTATACCCAGGTCGGGTAAGGATTTCAGAGCGCTGACCCGGATTCAATCCAGGTAGGGTTTGGGTTTACCCCTATTCAAGACAGGTCAAATCCGACACGTTTGCTACCATAGAGAGAGTGTGTGTGTGCACGCGCGCGCGCGTGGGTGGGTGTGTGTGTCCAAATGTAAACTAACAATGTAACTAAAGCAAACTGTGAAACTACCAAAACATGTCAAAACTAAGAACTTTTAAACTGATCGAAGCTAAAAATTCTCACAGTGACACTAAGCAAACAAAACATGATCTAATAAATATATATGAATGGATACAGTAAGCTACATTAATTGCAGTACATATCACTAACCTGAACTGCAAATTGTCCAGTTCCACCAGCAGCTGCCGTGACTAGAACCGTTTGTCCAGAATCCATCTGCCCAGCCTAAAATTATGGAAGACAATGTTTCTCACGATAAGGATGAAACATTGAATATTTCTATACAAAATGGATCAAAATGACAGTTAAACCACATAGTCACATCATCATAACTGATGCAAAGATAATTAATTACAAACACAACTTATCAAACAAAGAATAGTATATCAAACTTCTCATCACTTGTGTCCACCTTATAGTTTTTGTCATGGTTGATATGTCTTCCCTAGTATTCTTAGAGAAATAGATGTTTTCACTGTAGAGGACACCTGGCTGGCTAATAATAAAGAGAAAATAAAGTTGTCCTTCCAGAGATGTTGCGTAAATGGAGGAAATTTTCCTCCATGGAGTTGCCCGGAAGCTTGTCCTATTTAATGTATTATCTATTTAATGTTATTAATTTCACGTTAATGGTTAGTGATATAAAATCTAAGTCTGGTAGAACCCAAAGATATCTTAATGGAGGTTGGAGACTATTAAACTGTAGTTTAGACATCATGAGCTAATGTGTTATCTTACCAAATATGACCGGGTTCAGAGGAGCATCCAATGTCAATAAATATTTCCAGGTTAAATATGGGGATTACTGAAAGCTCTTTATATGCTTCCAGAGCTAGAGAAAAAACTAAAGTTAGACATAAACCTAACATGCAAAGGAAAACTTAAATAATTTAGTAAACTCATATGGTCTATGAGACCGAACTAGAATTCATAAGTTGTGGTTAAGGTTGAAGTTAATACTTTTATGCCTAACAAGCTCCTGCAAGTTGGCCACCCTTTTTATGGTACAAAACTGATATGAACCAAAACAGATCTGAACTTTATTAGATAAAAACTGAAGTAAAAGAGATACATTGATCACAATTATATGGGTGATCGCCCTCCTAAGATGCCGATTAAAGAGGACGTCCGCACTCTACACTCTACCGTAAAACGAGAAACTCTCTCCTCTCTTTATCAAAATTAATCTCAAAACAAGCATGCCTAGGGCCGGCCACACCATGGGCCTTAAATACTAATCCCAATTTGCAAAATTACACAAAAGCCCCTACAATAATAAAATATCACAAAAAAGACCCAAAAATGCCCCTAATGGGCATTAAACTACTAAATAAATTGCCGGATCTATCATTACTCCACCCCCAAAAACCTTGTCCTCAAGGTGGTGCATGAAGTTCGCGACGGTCCTACTCCAAGTGGAGATATTCACCTCCCCGGGCTCTGATACCACCATTATATTCTTCCTCGTGTTCACCCACTAACAGCAGCTAGAGCATGCGCACTCTAAAATGGTGCTTTGGGTAAACCTCCGGTAGCATCTGAAGCACAGCCCCTTCTACCTCCTCCTGCGTATCTCCGCGTCCGACATTTTTCGAATCTGTCATCCTTGTGGTAGCCCCCGCTCTTCTCCTGATTGGATGAGTCTGTCACTGTCGCTGCCTTCTGCTGTCCTCCAATCGTGGGATGGCTATGGGAAGCTGAGCCGCCCACAATCCATCCCGATCTCTTCATCTCCATCAGACGATTCTCCACCATTTAGAGATACTCCATGGCCTCCTTTAGGTCCTAAGGCTTCTGAATGCGAATCTCTGTGCGAATGGTAGCCTTCAGCCCATTCATAAATGTGCTCTCATCATCTCATCAGAAATTTCCCGCACTCGCCTCGAACCTTTTCCTAGTCCCTCACCGTGCCATCTTGCCTAAGGGAAAGTAACTGCTCCCGTAAATTTCCCAAGTGTGTCACAGAATCTCTCCACCAATCCATCCTAAATCTCCTCCCATGAGCGAAAAGGCCGCCTCTCGTCCCTCCGCTAGTACCATGCGAGGGCTTTCCCATCTAAACACACTGCTTCCGCCTCCAGCTTCTGCTCCTCCGTCATGTGTGACACCCTGAAAACCCTCTCAGCCCTGTAAATCCATGCCACCGGATCCTCTCCCTCAAATATGGGCATTTTCAGCTTTCGGATCCTACTGTCTACCCCAAAGGCCCCCTGATCTGCTCGTCTTCTACGTGCCTGGGCTGATGGTAATGCTGCCACCTCTCCCCGTGCCGCTCAAATCCCCTCCGTGGGTCCCCATATCGGTCTCCGTAGTCTCCCCAGCCATCGCAGCCATCATAGAAACGCTGATTATACTGCTCCATGTCCCCCTCTCCAACGTAGTCTCCTGGGTACTCATAAATCGGGGGTGGTCGTCGTCGTGTCTGTGTAGCATATGTAGCATGTCGAGGGCCGTAGGGCTCTTGAAACTCATCACCGTCTCACCTGGCTCCCACAAGTACCTTGGAGGCTCCTCGTCGTCGTAACACATCCTGGGGGGCCTCGAGGCCCCGTCGGCCACCTGAGTCCTCGCCAAAACTGCTTCGCCGCCCAAAAAGTACCATGTTTTGATGTTTTAGGGCGAGGGAAGGCTGGCGCTCCCCGCCGAATCTCTGTAGGGGGTCTGCCAAGGGCGGCGGCCCCTGCTGGAGCCTCTGCAAGGGTCGGCGCCCCCTGCCGAACCTCTGGGGGGTCTGCAAGAGGCGACGGCCCCTGCTGGGGCTTTAGCAGGCGCAGGCTCCCCTTGCCGAACCCTGGGGGGTTCTGCAAGGGGCGGCGGCCCTTGTAGGGGCTTCTGCAGGGGCTGACGCCCCTTGACGGCCCATGGTGTTCTGCAAGGGGCGGCAGCCCTTGGGTTGCTGTCACGCGTACTTTCAGGCCGTAGTGTTTCCCGAATCGTTGCCCTTCATCGTGGCCTCCTCCTCGTCCTTCTCGAAGTAATAGTCAGCGTCAAAAAGAAGACCTTCCTCGAAATCCTCCATCTTCTCCTTATTATGGTCCAAAGATGACGCATTTTTTGCTTGATTAGGATTTTCACCGCCTTTGGATTGATTAGCTGCCACAAATTGTTGCATGAGGCGCTCTAGGGCTTCTCCTCTTTTCCATTGATCTTCCACCAACTTTGCTAGTCTTCGCTTTGCTTCATGATGGCATCAAGGGTTTCTCCTTACTTCGCTAGGGTTTGCTTCACTCCTAGTTTGCCGTTGAATTTTTCCTCCAACGCGTCGATACGATCTTTGGATCTCGTTGTCGTCGCTATGAATCATAGAGGCTCTGATACCAAATTGATAGTAATCAAACAAGATCTGAACTTTATTAGATAAAACTGAAATAAACGAGATACCTTGATCACAATTATAGGAGTGATCACCCTCCCAAGACACCGATTAAAGAGAACATCTGCACTCTCCTATAGAACGAAGAACTTTGTCCTCTCCTTATCAAAATTAATCTCAAAACAAGCATGCCTAGAGCCGACCACACCATGGGACTTAAATACTAATCCCAATTTGCAAAATTACACAAAAGCCCCTACAATAATAAAATATCACAAAAAGACTCAAAATGCCCTTAATGGGTCTTAAACTCCTAAATAAATTGCCGGATCTATCAAAAACCTCGGGTTTTGTGCAATGGTATGTTTTTCTTTTGAACTGCAGTTTTAGATGCAAGCCCAATGGATGTGAACATGGGTTTCTTTGATACCAAGGTAAAACCTATACCACTGCATAAAAACTCCAAAGTTATGGTTAGGTTTGTGGACAATATTTTTATACCCTAAACACAACAAGACCGAGCACTTGCAAGATTTCACCTAGATCCGGCTAGACCTGGCCTTAAGTCTAAAGTTCTGGGCAGGCAAAGACTGGGCAGATCCAACCACGATAGCAGGATTCAGTTTTCAGTACAGGATATTTACCGAGCCAAGAACAGGGATGCTAAAAATTCAATATGCAAGTAGAACCATTTACGAATAAGAGAAAAGCATGAAACAAAAAATCCTTCAAATATCAGAAATCTGGCCCATATCAGATGGGGAATATGCTTATTAGGCAGTGGATAAGGTATAATATATCAGAGATATAACATCATATCTTGTTTTCATGTTTGACACTTTATAAACAGGTAATATACATAACATGCATAACATGCATAACATGCATGCAAAGGTGTCAAATGATAACGTATGCTCACACAATGCAATAAAAGAAATTATAAAACTGGAAAAACATTCAAATACAATCTCTATCTACCACTATTTTAACATTTGATGAATGCAAAAAAGATATATTACTGCTTGAAATCTTTACTCTTTGGTTTGAAAAAATAATAAGAAAAATGAAAATAAAATACAAGTCATCAGTTAGGTTTTAAAACTATTGGTTACAAATCATTCAGCTATACCATTGTAACAGTCCCAACCTGTTATATACATATTTCTTTCAAAATATTTGATGTGTTTTTATTCAAAATATTTTAAATAAAATTTTAGAATTATTTCATGATTTTTGATGAATTTTGAAATTATTTTTAATTTATTTAATTAAAACACATGAAATAAAAAATTATATTTAATTGAAAATCAAAATCAAACAGAGAAGATAAATTAATTAATTAATTAAAACATTATCATTTAACTAGACATTAGAATTCTAATTAAAAATCAAATCCTAATCATAATTCAAAAACCAAAACCCAAACCCTATCCGTTTTCAAACTCAACCATATACATATAATATAAAACCCTAAACCTAATCCCAAGAACCCTAACCCTCTCCATAGCCGCCGGTCTCACTTGCCCTCTCTCCCTTCGGCTTTTTCAAGATAGAGAATAAAAAGGAGACAAAGAAGTGGAAGAACATACCTGTTAGCCATACCGCAATAATCAAGTAGGATCCCAATGCTTTCTTCTCTAAATTCCAGTTGAAACTTCAGTTTTAATTAATTAATTGAAACTTTATAAGTATTATGTTGTAGGTTTTCCATATTTCTTTTTGAGTCTTCAATTTATCTGATCAAATCTTTAGTTTCAATTTGATTGATATGAATTTTTGTTGCAAGTTGAGAAATTGGTATCCTTTGTATTTGTTGTTGGGATTGATTTTGGGCTCTGTCCCATGATTTTGTGCGCCCTTTGTGCTCTATTTTGAGTGTCTCTGCCCTTGCGGCTATGCCCTAACCTCCTGCGGCCTCAACCGATGTCTTTCATGTAGCCACAAAATTGGCTAATGTGTCTTTGTCCTACAGCCGCAACCCTTGCGGTTGCTGCTTCCTTGGCCTGAGGGTTGCTGCTTATTTCTCACAGCATCCCTCAGCTGCTCTTTTCCTGCAACGCACCAGCCACCATCGGCTGATGAGGATGATTTCCTCATACAACTGCAGCCCTGGTGGCCACTGCTAACTTGCCTTGTAGCCAAGCAATTGGGTTGTCGCCGCCCCTTACAGCCATATTGTTGTGCCCCTATCCTTTGCGGTTTCTAGGCTTTTGTGTTTGTTGCTCACCAACGTTTAGCTGCTTTGTGTTTTTCTGTGATGTAGTTTTTGAGCTGTTTTTGGGTTCGGTTGTTGATCCATGTTCTTCTTACTTCGGGGCTCAGCTGCTGATATTTCCTATTATGTCTTGGACTTGTACCTACTGCTCTATTTCCTACATATGCTATATTTTCTGAATAATGTTTCCACATGATTTGATGACACGTATTAGTTGGCATTGAGATGATTTTTGCATGTGATAGACTAGATTATGGACTTTGTTATCCTTGCATGAGATAAACAAAATTATGACTTGATGAAAACAATATTAGAAATAAATGTTAAATAAGACATAGATTTGCTTCACATAATTTAAAATTACTGCAAAATTGATATAAATAACACAGTGATTTGGGATAACTCATTGTCACGAGTGTGCGGGAGCGACGATGGTACCTCAAGGCCGTACCCAGTTGTGGGTGTGGAAGGCAAGAACCATGTTATCAGTACGAACCCTGATTTCGTAAGGAAGGTGTACCATGGATGTAGACCAGTGGATACACCGTAAAAGACGATTATTAGTCCATAATGATTGCTGTTCCGAACAGATGGAACACCCAAACTACATATCGTATACTCGGACATGAGTCACACTTGGGCCAGATCACTGTGATAAACTTGACACCATAGATTAAAGACATTATATCAAATTGACATTACAACTGAGACTTTAGCGGAATTTGCCTTACATTTATGTACACCTTTGATTTATTATTATGCCATCATTCAATTGCATGATTTGATTATTTTATTTATTGTGTGATTTTGTTTCTATATGCTTTTCCTTCCCTCTTTTATATTATCGTTTAATTTTTCCTTAGGGACCTACCGAGATTATCTCGGACGACATTCATGTTTTCTTTGTGAATATCGACATGTAATTTCAGAGTGAGCCACTTGATCAGGTAGACGAAGAAGATCAGATTTTCCACCAGAATTAGGTTAGCTAGCTTTCTTTTTCGTGTTTTATTAGTAACCTCTTTTTGTCGTGGATCTATATTTGTATCAGACTTGTAGCCTCTTTTTATTATTTTTCAATTGTAATAATGTAGCCCTATTTTTGAAGAAATTTTTAATTACAGACTAAGATGTGATGACTTATTTCTGTTTCTGGTTAAATAGTTTGCATGAAGAACTTGTGTGGAATTGTATTGATGCTAGGCATATTTAAATCAAGAGGAAAAAAGAAAAAATTCATTTATTTTCCTTTTGATTTAAACATGACATTGTCCTTATGTTCCCTTCTCCAGGTATTGTGGAAAGTGGGACGTGTCATGATATTAGTGGTGACCTATGCACATCTACGTCCATGAAAACTCTTTAACGAGTTAAAAAATAATACATACATCCTAGTCGTCTAATTAAAATAAAAAGAATAAAAGAATAAAAGCAATAATAATAATAATAATTTCAAAAATTAAAAATTACTTTTTTTTCCAAATTTACTTTCTAAAATAACCCTAATAATTTTTCCTTATAGCTTCATCGTGTCTCAGCACTACACCTAGAGAGCAAGTGGCGATGCAGCAACCAATGTGGCCATGGGAAATGGACCAGTGGACAATGCACCGGACGATGCACCAATTGGTACTTCATCTATGAATAATGCTCATACAAATGATGCTCCTGCAAGTCTGAAGAAAGTGTTGAGTGTGATGTACCAGCTCCAGCAACAACAGACGCGGATTCATTAGCACGGTCTTCAACATGTTCCATAAAATGTTGTAGGAGTCAAGCAATTTCGGGAGCTACACTTGAAGTATTTTTCTGGCAAGGAAAGTACCGTAGACGTGGGGATGTAGGATCGAAATGTACATCCTAGAGGGGGGTTGAATAGGGTGATCGAAAAATAAAAAACGTGTACTACACAGGCATATAAAAAAATAGAAAGCGCGGTCAATCAGAGATAACACCATATGTACACCCATATGTACACTGGTTCAGTCGAATCTCAACTGACTCCAGCAACCTCTAAAATCCACTAATAGATTAATCAATCTCAACACGCCTACAGACAGTCAGAACTCGCAAATCGCATGCCCCACGCTCACAAGCTCTATAGATACGCAACTCCCATGCTCGACTGAACTAATCTAATTAGCTGGACTATGCCTTAATCCACACCCCGTGAATCAAGAATCCCAAAACTACGCCCCATAGCTCCCACCACAAAAATAATATAAAAATAATACAAGGATCAAATCGCACTATACCATAAAAATTATTAATAAAAAAGTTCAAAGTGCTCAGTTTGTGGCGTTGATGTGTCCTCGTCGATCTGCTCATAGACAGCTCCGTAATGGTTTTAACCGTTCGTCAATTAGAGGTCTATAATGAAAGATATGGCTTCTCGAACTTTCAGTGACCTTTTCGTAAATTTTGACTTCTGCAGAACTTTTTTGCAAGAACCTAAAATCTGTCTTCCCAGCCGCAACTGTTGACTTGGTTTGCATGCATGGGTTGCCTGGGATCCAGCAAACGAAAAAAACAAAGGGGTTGCCTTTAATTAATTAAAGAAACACACTAAACTCAAGTATTTAATTCTTGGCTTATTCTTTCTCTCTCTTCCCCTGTTGTCCAAGCAGCCGCACAAATTGAGATGGTCCTTGCAGTGAATACCTGCAAAGCAAAAACACAAGAGACAAAAAGAGGTTAAGGAATTGATTAATGTAACATTCAATTCAACCCCTCTTTCTCTCCCTCTTTCTTCTCTTTCTCTCTCTTTTCTTTCCTCCTTTGTAGCCGCACCAATTGGGAGACCTGTGTTTGGTTCTACATATAGAACGTCAATTAAAACCAAATGAAGTTAAGGAAAATTTATTTAAATAACTTCCTTACATAGCCCTCTCTCTTTCTTCCTCTTAATCCCTTCATTAATTCACTTATCATCCTCCTCTTTCTATCTCTCTCTACTTTTCTCCTTGGTAGCCCCAAAAAAATTATTGAGAAGGGGGGTGCGCACGTCAGGGTGGGGGCCGGCCCTAGTGTTTATTTATATGGTTTCTTAAAGAGAACATAGCCATATTTACAATTTTGCCCTTCAAGCTTCTAAATCACATAGTTTAGCCGTTTAAGCATATTTTTCAAATCCGAAAATTTCTGTGACTTACTCATTATCTCTCACATAATCCATGGCCTCGATGCCTTATAGCTTCAAGAAAATTTTGGAAAATGACCAAATTGCCCTTACATGTCCAAAGTGCCTTTTATCGTCAAAATGACAAAATTGCCCCTGAATCAAGATGAACTCCTTTTTACCTTAAATCATTTAACAAACATACCAAAATAATTCATCTCATCAAACAAAAAATCTCAGATCGTTGTCTCCAACAGAGGAATGGTCACTCAGTACGAAGGACAGCTTGGGAGCCACTCGTGTTCCACCAAGATCGTATGTGGACTGTGGACATTACCAAGATGCAGCTAACTGACAACGGAACTGATGGCAAGCGGAGCAAACCTGTCTGACTTAGCCAATTGAGTGGGGATACTTTTAAGAAGGCTTTGAACACTAGGTACTTTTCTCTGATGGCTAAGATGGAACTACAGTAGCGCTTCTTCAATCTTGCCCAAGATTATAAGACTGTGGATGAATATGACGCAGAATTTTTGATCCTTAGCCGATAACCATCTCTTGATTTTAGACCATTATGACCTTTTTCAATTTTAGAATTTTTGCTATGACCTTTTGTTGTAGGTTGGTCCACAAATGTTTGCTACACCTAAGGACCGGGAGAGATGTTTCTAGCAGAGCTTGAATTTTGATATCCAGGAGAAGCTGATCGCAGTCCGATATGACACATGTTTTTTTGGAGGCACCAAGGAAGTATGAGGCCCTTGCCAAGCGATGCAAGACAATACAGATTGGGGGGAGTAAGAGCCTTGTGGTGCCAATGAAGAATGCATAAGACTACGCAATTCATGAGGCAAGACATTCTAACTGCTTAGTGACCAATCAAGTGCTTTCATTGTGCCGGGATTTGGCATAACAAGGACTGTCGCCACCTACTTTTCATGTGCTTTAGTTGTGGAATGGATGGACATACTGCCAGATATTGCTCACAGAACACTAGCAAGCCACATGCCTTCCCAGTTCCAGTAGCCACTCATACCACTCAGCGTAGTCCGCCTTTGCCTAGACAGCAGCGTGCTTTTCAACAGACCATGTCGACTAAGTCAAGATGCCAGGTCTTCACTGTCAACTGAGGAGGCAGAGACTACCGACCAAGTGATTACCAATAAACTTTCAACATTTTTTCTTTTGTGCTTCATACTTATCTTTTATCACCCTTTGTTAGTAGCTCATTTTTTATTCTTATAGACAGTGCCTTATGCTCTTTTGTTAACCACCTCCATTTTAGGCAAAGTTTTAATGACGTCAATCCCATCATTTCTCTTTTTAACTCGAAAGCTTCACATTGTTTTCTGTCCTAAGGATTTGTGGAGAAGCATTCCCATACTATCAATTCTCTTCCTTTGAGTTAGAATATCAACACAGGTAGTGGCATATATTACCATCCGTTGTCGCTTTTGACCTATGGTAATTTGTGGTCATGAGCTTTTTGCCAATTTCATGGCGGTCGACATGCCGAGCTTGGAAGTGGTTTTTGGCATGGTTTGGTTAGGAACTTTTCATGGTACTATCGACTGTCGTTAGAAGAAAATAGTATTTTAAATACCTGACCATTCTGTGTTCAAATTCAAAAGTATGAGCAGATCACTTGGACCGATCTAATGTCAAACCAAGAGGAAGGAGGCGCTAACAGCAGCAGTGTCAGCAAAGCTAGAAAACCCAGTAGTGGTCTGAGAGTTCGACGATGTATTCCCTAAGGACACCATGATTTTACCATCAGATCGAGCTCTTTAGTTCTCGATTGATTTGGTACCGGACACGCAATCTATCTCCAAGACCCCTTACTATATGGCCCTAGTGGAATTATATTAAGAAAGGCTAAGGCTTAGAAGGAAGAAATTTGGGAATTTGGGGGGAAAGATGATTTTTATAAATAATCAAAAGAAATACAAAAATAATTGGCTCCAATTAGATAGGAAACCACTCTTCTACCCTTTGATTCAAGATAAAAAGTCTAACTCTACACAATCTACTCTTAATCTACTCATATCATCTCTTCTTTCTTCAAATTCAATATGACTCTAGCCGTAAACCTCCATATCAATATAAAGAGCTAATTTACCCAATATTATTAAACATGTCATTAAGGTCCAACATAACAAGTTTGCCACTATGGCCCAAAACTACAAAAATGCCAGTAGATGGTCGCACCCCATTTCCAACACTACACCGTCCTCCAAGAACCACCTTGTCCTAAAGGTGGTACATGAAAACCGTGAGTGTGCTACTCCAAATTAGGGTGCGTGTCCCCACTAGACTCCTCGCCAACGGCTGCGCTCACTTCTTCTTTGACGATAAGTATTTACAACGCATGATCCTGTCAATGATGGTCTGGCCCGAACCTCTCGCCGCATCGGTGGCAAAATCCCTTGGTGTGTCTGTACAGGATCTCCCTCCGTGTGAGATGCTTGTATTTGTCGTCCGTTAAAAGTTCACCACCCATCCATTGTACTATTTGCACCATCGTTGGCTGGGACTTCTGGGTCTCCTCTGCCAACTGAGTGTGGAATGTGGCCTTCCATTCAATCCCTTGGACCATTGTTCCACGATAAACTTGTCCTCAACCAACTGGGCCAGATCCATCGTCTCCATCAATTCCCTTGGCCTATGCAAGCGGAGCTCAACCCGAATGTCAAGCATGAGTCCCTTCATAAAGCTCCCCTCAACGTTGCCTCAGGGATCCACTCACCGACATGCAAGCTCCTCGAATCTCTCCATGTAATCCCAGACAGTGCCATCCTGCCAAAGAGCAAGGAGCTGCTCGTGTAGATCACCGTCCTGGGTGTCACGGAAACAGTCCAACAAGCAGTCCTTAAACTCCTCTAAAGACCGCACATGTTGCCATTGTTGCCTCCATAAGTACCAGGACAAGGCATTTCCCTCTAAGCAGACGTCGGGTGCACATAGTTTCGCCACCTCAGTCAAGCGGCTATCGCGAAGTATCTCTCCGCACTGTAAACCCACCCATACGGATCCTTCCTCTCGAAGATTGACAGCTTCAGCTTTCGAACCCTGCTCTCGGGGCCAAAGACCCACTGTCATGCTCTCCCCTAGTTGCCCGAAGTGAGATTGTTGATAAGCAATCTTCGGAGCTCATCCATCTTCCCATGGGCCTCTTATTGCTTCATCGTTGTTCTCCTAGCCTCCATCCCCCCAATCTGAACCTCTGCATTCCCCAAACAAGCCCCAATGGTCACCATCAAGCTCTCTATAACCTCCAAAATGGTCGTCGGCTCTCCATACTTGGCGTCAGACTCCATAGACGCCCACGTATGTTTCGCCATATTGTCGGGCTCCAATGATAGGGCCGTCACCCCATGAACTGTCGAGTGAACCTGCAGTGGCGTTGGAATCGTGGGGCCCCTACAGCTGCGCAAGGGTCCAGTGCCCCTTGCAAGGGCGCTAGGGCTCGTGTGGCCCCCAGGCTGCTGCATGGGGCTCACGCGCCCCCAAGGGCCGCCTCCCCACACCCGCAACTTGCGATTTTAGGGAGCCAATAGCCCTTCTGCTTGGGTGTTTGATGTCGGATGCCCCTTCTGTCGTCTGAAGACTAAGGTTTTGCCCCCACTCCGTCCCTTCGTCGCCTTGTTCCAGTAGATCGTTGTCAAAGATCACAAATTTACTTTTTTCCTTGTCCAAACATTGCTCCTTTTGCCTCCGATATTTGTTGGGGCTTCATCTTCCTTCAGATCTCAATTCAGTGAGCTCCTCTATTTAGATCTAGGGCTTCTCTGCATCTCTTCCATTTTTTTCATCATGATTTCAAATGACATCTTCACTTGATTTGATATTCTCTCCTACATAGCTAGCATTTTTCCTCCGTCTATCTCTTGAGCCCCTCGATCTTGGAATTGAACTTCACCTCCAAAGATTCCATTTTTCTTGTTGTATGCATGAGGATCTTACTCTGATACCAATTTGTCAGGAAATCCTAGGGTTTGGGTGGAAGAAATTTGGAAATTTGGGCGGAAAGAGGATTTTATAGATAATCAAGAGAAATACAAAGTTGGTTCCAATTAGAAAGGAAACCACTCTCATACTATTTGATTCAAGATAAAGAGCTAAATATCCAAAATCTACTTTTAATCTACTCATATTCTCTCTTCTTCTTTCTTCAAATTCAACATGACTCTAGTCCTAACACTCCCTCTCAATATAAAGGGCTGATTTGAATATTACAAAACATGCCATTAAGGCCCAAAATAACAAGTTTGTCACTAGGATCCAAAACTACTAAAATGCCATTAGGTGGCCGCACCCCATTCCCAACAAATTAGAAGAGCTTCGGACGCAGTTGGATGAATTGTTACCAGTGTTCTAAATATCGGTCCGATATCCGATATATCGGCCGCAATATCGGAATTATCACTGGACCGATACGATATAGGCTGTTTTATTGCGGTTTCCGATATTAGGAGAAATATCTCCGTTATATCGGGTTTGGGTCGATATTGCGGCCGATATTTCCTTTTAAAATATCGGCCGATATTCATTGTTTTGTTAAAGTTCGGTTAGCAGGTCGGTCCATTGAAAAGTGGATCCGACCCGACCCAAATCCATCAGTTAAAACATAAGGCTAGTTAAAACATAAGGCCAGCTGGGTTTTTGGGAGAAAATCGGGAGTTTGCCCTAATCACCGCTCAGCTCCTCGCGTCGCTCTGCTCCTCACGCGCTTCGCCCAGCCCTGTCGGTAGAAATTTTCCGACGAAAGTCGATCGTGGTTTGCCGTCCGGTGTTCAATCGTTGCACTGGAGGGGTTTCCGATCAAGATAAGTATTCGTTTCCTTTTTTTTCATTTTTTTTCATTTTTTTCAGTTCTTTCGAATTTTTTCCTTCCCGTTTTGGGTTTTTTAGTTGATTGCGCGTCGATAATATTCCTAATAGTCATGTTTAACGAGAAATATAACCAAAACATACTTTTATTTGAGTTAGTATATTTTATATCTTCTTAGATACATCTATATTTGCATATGTCATCATTTTTAAGCATCCGATACGACACTCCGATATTTAGTCAATATCCCTGATATATCACCATATCCGCAATCCGATATCAAATTTATTAGGCCGATATCCGATATTTAGACCACTGATTGTTATAGAAGAGACTGATATGTCCTAATGTATCTTCTTGAGAAGCGCCAGTGCTATTGGTGAATAAGAATGACGGTTCGCAAAGGATGTGCATTGAATATCGAGGACTGAATAAGGCAAACATGACGAACAAGTATCCGTTGTTGCGTACTGATGATATCTTTGATCAGCTCGGAGGATCTCGAGTCTTTTCCAAGTTAGGTCTACGAAGTAGATATTACAAAGTGAAGGTCAAGAACGAAGATATTCACACGACGGCTTTTCAGGCTAAGTATGGACATTATGAGTTCTTGATTATGTCGTTTGGTATTACCAATGCACCGACAACATTCATAAAAATTATGAACCAAGTATTTTATGAATTTCTAGATAAGTTCGTGGTGATATTTATTGATGACATCTTGGTTTACTCCGAGAGTGAAGAAGAGCATGCAGAGCATCTACAGACAGTATTAGAAACACTACAGAAGCACCAGTTCTATGCTAAGAATAACAAGTGTGGGTTTTGATTGAGCAGAGTGGCATTTCTTGGCGATATAGTGACTGAAGATGGCATATCTGTGGATTTAAAGAATTCAAGCTGTCAGGAATTGGCCAATCTTTAGGTCAGTTACAGATATCTCTTTAGGTCAGTTACAGATATCAGGAGTTTCTTGGAGCTCACAAGCTACTACAGATGATTCATCCAAGGCTTCTCTAAGACTATAGAACCTATAACACATCTTACGAGAATGAAAGTTGAATTCGTTTAGTCCGAAACTTGTGTGTATGCCTTTGAGAAGTTAAGACCAGATTAATGAATACACTGATTTTGACTATTCCAGACAGAACAGATGGATTTGAGATTTATTGTGATACT
This sequence comes from Scilla litardierei, assembly GCA_030789695.1. Lineage (NCBI taxonomy): Eukaryota > Viridiplantae > Streptophyta > Magnoliopsida > Asparagales > Asparagaceae > Scilla > Scilla litardierei. The sequence goes on from CM061131.1 coordinate 12,266,263, forward strand.
TCCGAAAAGGGTCTCGGTTGTGTGCTACATCGGCATATGTGTGTGGTAGCTTTTGAACCAAGGCAGTTGACTGTACATGAGAAGAACTATCATATGCATGATTTGGAGTTGGTTGTCGTCATCTTCGCATTCAAGATGTAAAGGCACTATCTTTTGGGAGAGCATGTGATGATATTTACGGATCACAATAGCTTGAAGTACGTATTCACTCAGAAAGACCTTAATATGAGACACCGTAGAATGTTAGAGCTTATGGCAAATTAGGATGTTGACCTTCAATACCATCCAGAAAAGGTGAATGTCGTCATGAATGCCTTAAGCCGACTTTCAGCAATGATGACTCTTACATTAAGGTTATCTTACCAGGGGTTACAGCTCATTGATGAATTTGCATATTCAATCGACCCTAATTGACCGGATCAAAGCTGCCTGGACATGACACGAAATTATAGAAGATTGCAGAGCAAGTATAAGCATGTCTTCAAATGGATTTTATCATTCATCAAGTTGAATCCTTGAGGTACGGAAGGATTTATGTACCATTTAGAGGGATAAGGGATGAGTTATTGAAAGAAACTCACAACTTACTCTATTCACCTCAAATATACAAAGTGGTACAAGGATCTTCGTCAAAACTTCTGATGGCATTGTATGAAGAGTAGTGTTACTCGAAACGTAACCAAGTGTCTAGTGTACATGTAGATGAAGGCCGAACATCATCGTAATGTAGACTTGTTACAACCTCTATCGATTCCAGAGTGGAAGTGACAACATATCGATATAGATTTCGTGACTGGATTATAACAAGATTCGAAGCAGAATGATTTTGTCTAGGTGATCATTGATCGATTAACTAAGTCAACATATTTTATTCATTTTCGAGTGGGGTAATCCACGGAAATCCTAGCAAAGAAGTACATGGAGGTAAATGAATTTCTTTTCTTATGCCTTTTGTAATTTCTTTATTGGTATGCATTGTGATGTGAATGAGCTTGTGTAAGAAATCATGAGAATACATGGTATGCCAGTATGCATAGTCTCTGATCGAGACATGAGGTTCAACTGGTAGTTTTAGAAGAATCTGCAGGTGAGTTTGGTTACTTATCTCAGCTTCAGTACCATTTATCACCCCAGATAAATAGATAGTCAGAGCATACCATCCAAATCATGTAAGAAATGTTTAAGGACGTGTATGTTAGACTTCAAAAGATCATGGAAGGACTACTACACCTTGTGGAGTCCGCATACAACAATTATCAGTCCAGTCCAGCATTGATATGACACCAGTTACAAGATTATATGGGAGGAGGTATTGTTTACATTTGAGTTGGGATAATATTGGAGATACAGAACTATTGGGGATTGACATGATTGTGGAAACAGTGGATATGGTGAGGATGATCAAAGACAAGCTATGGATTGCTCATGATTGGTACAAATATTAGGCAGATGCAAGGGATCGTCACTTAGAATTTCAACCGAGTTACCATGTGTTGTTGAAGATCTCATCCAACCAAAAACTTATCTGACTCGAAAGGAGAGGGAAGCTTTGTCAATGGTACATTGGACCATTTCAAGTTTAAAGCAAGTAGAACGAGACGAATTATCGCCTTGCATTACCATCTTCATTGGAAGGAGAGCACGACGTGTTCCATGTCTCACAGTTGCAACGATACATGGGCAATCATAGTCATATGGTGGATTACTCGGAGATTACAGTTCGACCAAACTTGACTTACAAACCACAGCCAATGGAGATCTTGGATCGGTAGAAGAAGACTCATGAGAAACAAGATCAGCTTGATGAAGGTGTTGTGGCAAAAGGGTTCTCCTAAGGAGTCCACTTGGGAGCATGAGCATAAGATGCGGAAACGATATCCACATCTTTTCACAACGTCTTAGACATGAATCACGAGGACAGAATTTTATTTAAGGTGGATAGGATGTAAAAGTCCCAACCAGTTGTATATATTTTTCTTTGAAAAATTTTGATGTGTTTTTATTCAAAATATTTTAAATAATTTTTTAGAATTATTTCATGATTTTTATGAATAGTCAAATAAATAGAAAAAAATTATATTTAATTAAAAACTAAAATAAAAGGATAAGATAAATAAATAAATTGAAACATTATTCTTTAACTAGGAATCAGAATTCTAATCAAAAACCAAATCCTAATCCCAACACTAAACCCTACATGTTTAGAACTCAACCCTATATATATAATATAAAATCCTAAACCTAATCCCAACAACACTAACCCTCTCCCTAGCCATCACTCTCCCTAGCCCTCTCTCCCTTCGGCTTTTTCGAGAGAAAAAGAAGGGAAGAACATACCCATTAGCCGTACCACAATAATCAAGTAGGTTTCCAATGCTTTCTTCTCTAAATTTCCAGTTTTAACTTCATTTTTAATTAATTGATTAAAACTTTATAAGGATTATGTTGTAAGTTTCCTATATTTCTTTTTGAGTCTTCAATCATTTGATGGAATATGCAGTTTCAATTTAATTGATATGAATTTTATAGGAATTATTGTTTAAGTTGAGAAATTGGTATCCTTTGTATTTGTTGTTGGGATAGACCTTGGGCTCTGTTCCCTATTTTTGTGTGCCTTATGTGCTCTGTTTTGAGTGTCATTGGTCCTTGCGGACGTGTCGTAAGGTCCTGTAGCCTCAGTCGTTGTCTCTCCCGTAATCGCAGTAGCCATCGGTTGTTGCATCTCTGTCCTACAACCGCAGCCCTTGCGATTGCCGCTTCCTTGACCTGTGGGCGTTTGTTTTTTCTCCCAGCAGCCCTCGGCTACTTTTCCACTATCCCTTGCAGCTTCTAGACTGTTGTGTTTATTACTCCGCGGCATTTAGCTACTATGTGTTTTTCTGTCTTGTAGTTTTCGGCTTCTTTTGGTTTCGGTTGCTAATCTCTGCTCCGCTTACTTGGGAGTCATCTTTGCTAATATTTCATGTGATGTTTTGTACTTGTATTTGCCGCTTTATTCCCTACATATGCTATATTTTCTGCACAATGTTTCTGCATTATTTGATGACACAAATTAGTTGGCATTGAGACTATTTTTGCATGAGATGATAGACTTGATTTTAGACTTTGTTATCCTTGCATGAGATAAATATAATGTGGACTTGGTGATGAAAACAATATTAGAAATAAATGTTCAAACAAAAGAATAAGACAGATTTGCTTCACATGTTTTAAAAAACTGCAAAGTTGATATACGTAAGGATTTGGGATAACTCATTATCACGAGATTATGGGAGCAACGAGTGTCCCCTCAAGACCTTACCCAGTGGTGAGTGCATGAATGTATTGATGGACATTATGCATTGATCAGGACCCGCAGTTGTTGACTGGATTGCAACTACGAGGATGGCAGGACCCACGTTATCGATCCGGGCCCTGGTTTCGTAGGGAAGGTTTCTCACATGCATGTAGACCGGTGCTACACCGAGAGACGGTTATTAGTCTATATTGTTCGATATTTCGAACAAATGGAACACCCAAATTGTGTATCATGCCCTTGGGCATAAGCCACACATTTAGACTAGATCAATATTCTATACTTAACACCATAAATTAGAGACATCATATCACATTGACATTACAACTGAGACTTTAGCATATTTTGCCTTACATTTATATACACGTTTGATTTATTATTATGTCGTCATTCAGTTGCATGATTTTGATTATTTTATTTACTGTGTGATTTTGTATCTATATGCTTTTCATTTCCTCCTTTTATATTGTCATTTGATATTTCTTTGGGGACCTACCGAGATTATCTCACTAACGACATTCATGTTTTGTGTGTGAATGTCGGTCAGAAACGGAGGACATGTACTTTGAAAGTGAGCCACTTGATCAGGTAGACTGAGAATAGCAAGTTTTCCCCAGGATTAGGTTTAGCTAGCTTTATTTTCCATTTTTGATTAGTAGCCTCTTTTATCATGGACCTATTTTTATATCAGACTTGTTGCCTCTTTTTATTATTATTTAGTTTGTAATAATGTACTCGTATTTTTGGAGAAAATTTTAATTGCAAACTCGGATGTGATGACGTATTTCTGTGTCTTGTTAAATAGTTTGCACAAAGAATCTGTGTGATATTTAAACGCTAGGCATATTTAAATCAAGAGGGAAAAAGAACAAAAATTCAGTTATTTCCTTTTGATTTAAACACGTTGCGGGTTCCATTCCTTCTTCAGGTATTATAGGAGACGGGGCGTGACAAACATTAAAATAAGAAAAAAAAATTGCATCTAAAGGTGAAAATCAAAGGCTTAATGATCAAAAAATAAAGAAAAAACATAAATAAAACTTTTTCTCGTTCAAAATTGAAATCATGAACATTGCAGATAGGGGGGAAAAGGGAATCAGAATGCCGTACAAGTCAAGAGAAATGACAGAAGTAACTCATTGCATTCAAACCCAAGCTTAAACGCCTTTGCGATCTAAATCATTCTAGCCTTTGTATCGATTATATTTGGACAACTCTAAAAACATGAGAGAACTCAAGCCTAGAACATCGAATCAAATGGCAAAACTTGTTGAACAATTTAATGGAGGTAGGAAACGCTCAAAATCAGCCACAAGCACAGACGACCTGAAAGCTTGCATTTCTAAGTTTGAATCCTCTGAAATCAACGTTTGCTCATTGATGTATCTTGTTATCAAAATAAATAAATAAGAGCTTGCATCTGGCTTTGTCAAATCATATGTACGAGGCCACCTCAAAATTCATATACTTTGGTGCCCATATCTCTTCAATCTATAACTTCCATGCCCTTGATTTCAAACTATTTGTCAGCATCATGTGTTTAGAACCTCGATGGATATCAAGTCAAAACAGTTGAGATGGATGGTTTAATCATAACCCTCAGATCTACAAGCACCTTGATATATAGTTATATATGGATTTGGAGATGCATATAGACACATAATACGTTAGACTTGCCTGCTTCCACAAGGATTTGGAGGGAAAATTCATTCCCATTCAAATTAGATATGTAATGGCCCATATTTTTGGGAATTTTTCTAACATCTGCATCATAATTTTAATGCATTGAATTTTTCCCAAATTCATTTTTCTTTTTGGCCCAATCACTCGGCCCAACTGAGAGCTAGCCTATTTCTCCTTTCCTCCCCCATTTCTTTTCTTACAGATTTTACTTATTTTGTTAAGTATAAGGGGAATCCTATAGCCCACACCAACTCACGGGCCCAGTTCCCTCTACTCATCACATTCATTCTTTTTCATTCTTTTAAATAACAAGCCCACATCTTTATTTGTACAAGCCCAAAAGCAAGGCATGTACATGGTCCATTACCATCTTTACTTATTCCCACAAAACCCAACCCAACAGCCCAACGTAATCATTAATTTCCCCCAACCAAAATAAAGCCACGTCTCTTTACATTTAGATCGGGCTGCCTTCTCTTTCGGCAAATGGCAGCGAGCCCTAGACGCGGAAAACAGCCGTCGCCTCTCATCGCGCTCACTTCAGAAACCTTAGCTCGTTGTTCTCATCGCGCGGAACAAAAAACGAAAATGAACTCTCTCCTCTATATCTCTCCACATGCTTTCTTTTCTATTTATACTGGATGGTTTTCCTAGTGTTTTTCATACAAAAATCTTCTTCTGTAAAATTCTGGTTTCAATGTGGGATTTTCTGATCTTTTCGAGCTTGGAGTTAAGGCTTTTGATCCTTCGATTTCTTCGGTTGGATGTAGACTACTTCTCCAAATTTTTCAGATTATTTTTCATAGTAATTTTTGAAATTTAATTGGTTGACTCAATGGAAAATTTGCTTGGAATTATTGGGTTTTCATGCTTCTTGGAGATGAGATTCACAACATTGTGAGAGGAGTCTTCTCCTCGATGACCCAAGGTTCCTCGGCATCCCTAGGTCTCGCCGTCCCTCTTATTGCTACACAGCCTCGGTTGATTTTATTTCTCTTCGCTTCTGATTTGGAGTTGGCCGCCAAGGATAGTTTCAGTTCTCATTGTCGTCGGAGACGGTGGCTGCCATCATTTCTCTTCGTGAGTCTCGCCGCTCTGTGGGATTTCTTTCGGGTTGCTGTTAGCATTGGTGGGCCATTGTTTAGGCCAGGTGGCTGAGCCCTACCTTATTGCTTAGGGTTCCTCTGTTTATTAATCGGACCTCTGTTTATCCTCTTCTTTGCAATGACTTTGAGTCGATCGGGTAAACATGTGCTTGCTGTTTGTTTCTATGCTAAATGACAGTATTATCCCATAGGCTGGTAAACTACCAAATTACTGGATGCTGAGCGAGGAGAATATGATCCAAAGTATAATTGTTCCTTTTATTGTTTTTCCACTTATTTTCAAATTTACATGTGTTGACATCTTTAACGGTTTTATATTGATTAATTTAATTAAATTGCTAGACTAATAAGTGAATCATTTTTAGATGCCTTAGCACCGATACTTGGAACAACTGATGCACTACTTATCATGAATGAATGGGCTGGAATCATTTAAATATATCACTTAAATACATTGATAAGACCATGTACACATTAGTAATGGAATCGAGTGATTAGTCATTTGACATTGACAGTTCCTAACATTGAATCAACATCTAGGATATTATACACTTAGCTCACTGACTAAAAGGTGTGGATGTGATAATGGTTAATGTATTCGTTTTAACACTCTCCTAATGAAAGTGGGGTATATTACAAAAGTAATCAGTTTTTCTCCTTCTTTTATGGAACGAGAGGTCAAATACAATTTTCCTTTCTTATGGAATGAGGATTTCAATATTCAATTGTCAGTCATTCACACTAATAGCGGTGTTACAGAACATTTTAATGAACATCACTCCCTTGGACATGAGTCGCGGCTTAGAATGGTTAGTAATACCCTAACCAACACTTAAGTGACATTTTCAAGTTAGTAGATCTTTTTCTTACGCAGTAATATTGCAATTGTTTGGTATGTATAAACGGTTAGCTTGGTTTTTATGTAATTTGCTTTCATATTTTCTTCTACAGGTTTAGTAGGAGATCTTTTGGTACTAGACAATAGTTTTCGTTGTACACAAGTTTCTAATATCATTCATACATGTATGACTTTAATTTCGGTATTATTTTCTACTTGGTCATATTCTGTTTTCACGGGTATCCATCAGGATCTGCATAATAATTGTAAATTATGATGGCCCTTGGAAACAGGTCGTTACAAGATAATAGTATATCAGATCCACTACAATAATCTTGATCTACACATTTAGAGTATCTAAAACCCAACGTTACAGCGTGATCATAATGAGAGCTTAATTCATATGCTACACCAGTTACGTTAAGCATTTGTATTTACGTGTATTCTTGAAGTCCCTTACAACAAGTTACAGTGAAGTTATATTTTCATAAACTAGCATGCCCGGGCAGGTACAGTGACCTTTTTATAGGCTGAAATAAGGGCTTTGGCAGTATTTTTCTCTTTTTCTTTTTTACAATATGCTTTCAATGTCCATAGTGAGATTTTAATCGATATTGCTCTTATAGCATTTTAAAATGGGGGCCATATACCAATACCTTCAAGATGTGCTCAGAATTGGGGATAGTAGCCCATCATCAGCACTTTGTCCTCTTACTATCTTTTTTCTTTTTTTTTCTTTTATTATGGGGGGGAGGCATGGTAAGCGATGCAGATTAAGGTAAACAGAGTGAATTTGCAATTTGGAAATCTTGCTACTAGACTTGCATGCAAAGGATTTGAAAACACACTCACACGATAAATCCATGTATGGATCCTAGTGAGCTTTCAATTTTGAAAACCAAATTTCTTGGACTATGGGTAAGCGCTAAGGTCACAGCTCACAACTTAACCCCAGCAAGTGGACATGCTATACATTTAGGTACAAGTTCCTTAAAGTTTAAACCATGTTACAAACAAAAACTCACTATGAAATGAGACCAATTCAAGCAAGGGTGCTACTTCACGAGTGTCCATCGAGTTAGGGCAGACTGGTGCCAGCCTGCCTACTTTGTCCTTTGTGACTAGAACAGAAGCCACTGAATGGACATTGCTGGTTACTAAGAGGATCCAGAGCTTAATATGTCAGCATCATATACCAAACACTCGTAACAAGATGGTACACCATTTGTTCTGTTCTTCTTAAGAAATTAAGGTTAATGATGATTACAAGAAGAATATGATGGTTGGAGATTTTTTTTTGGGGGGTTTAACTCACGTGCAAGCTTTTTGTGACCCAAGTGTAGAAGCCATGTTTTCTTTTTCTAAAGTGATGTTTCTCCTTCTTAAAGCTTAGGAATCAATGATTCATAAAAGAGAATCTAAAATAGGACCATTGTTGGGTGATAGGAAAGTTCCACTTCCACAGAGAGGGGAACTATCATTCCATTCTTATTCCTCCTCAAGAAGGGGCAAGTGCAGGAAGAAAATGAAGACATAATAGTTTAAAGACTTAAAGTAGTTTGATTTTTTTTTCCTTTCCTTTTTTATTTCATTTTTTCTTTTTGGGTGGTATGCAGGGTGCAGCTCCCAGGAAAGTCCCTACTCATTTCTTTTTCTTTTTTCCATTTGTTCCAAGCATCATGCATTGAGGAGAGATGAGGGAGATGAGGAGGGGCCAATATCGGGGAGGGTTTAGATTCTTTATCTTTTTCTGTTATTTCTTTTTTTTTTGGGTTTTTTTTTGTGGGTGGGGGGGGGGGGGGGGGGGGGCAAGTAGTATGGCCTCTGTTATAATTCAAATATGCTAGGCAAAAAAATAGTTTGAGTAGCCCAGTCATATGAGAAGAAGGGACAAAGATTAGAAACTGCAGTATATAGTCCTTGTTTTTTTTGTAACCTTACAAGGGGTTAATGGACAATGCAAAACTATTCACTTGCCAGATAACAACTTTAGATGAAAAGGATATTGGAAAATAATAATAAATCAAGGGAGACAAATGGTGCATGCCTTTTCTAGAGCAATTGAAGCTGTCAAACCAGATGTAAGCATCGCCACAACCTCTGGATCCGGCCTTGGTACAGGAAGTAAATGTTTGGCAGGAACCTGTAATCCAAGAGATAAAATAAGCTTGTCTGGACAGTAAACATGGGAAGTAAATGTCTGGACAGTAAACATACGTTAAATAACATGAAAACCACTGGATTGATAAAAACATAACAATGTAGCTAAGCAACTGACAAAATACCATTGTGAATTCTGCATAGCTGCCAAAAGTCATAAGAGCAACAGGTGTCCCAACTTTCAATTGGACAGAATCCCCAACAGCTGCAATTAAACCAACGGCCTGCGCCACACGAATGTTGATGCAAAGAAATAATCAATAAATCCGGTATTCCTTTTGTCTGATCACTAATGCAACAACAAAAATCATAAAATTTATCATTCATTAACTATTAATTTACAGTCCTTTAACCATCCATGGCTCTTCTATGATTTATTTCCAATTGTTGGTATCTGAGCATATTGCTATCATACAGTTAAAATCATGCAATCGTCATTCAAGAACATATCTTGAAGTATTGAGATTCACAAATACAATCTACATATGGAAAGTTAAAAGACTACTCTGTTATAACCCCGAAAGAGTACAAGGAGTGTCAACTCTTTTTATCACAAAAGGGCTAAAATCCCCTGATTGGGCACTGTGATTCCTCCATGGGTCAGTGACAATGAGAAAAGAAAGAAATTTTCCTCTATTCCTGAAGTCATAACGAAGTAGCAACACCAAAGTAGGATCTACAGTAGTGGGATGAGAATATGATCAGAATTAAAAGAAAGTGATGAAGTCAGCAATGACACCATCAGGGATTTGCTTTTTCTATCCTTTCTATTTTCCAACTTGCAGCGTTCCTTTGGAACAGTGGTGATAAGTACCAATGGCACAACATGAAAATTCGGTAGACAACAATCAAAGCATTTCAATAGTAAAAAGCTTTACCATACACAACAATGCCTTAAATGATTTTGTAAATCCAAAATGTTACAAGGATCGAATTACACTACACATGACTTAAATACCTAAATAGCTACAAGCATTATGTTCCCCGCATTAACTCCACAGAAGAAAGATAAACACATGAATTAAATACCTGAATAGCAACAAGCATTATGTTCCCGCAGTAATTGTAAAGTAGAAAGATAACGTATATGATGTCTCAGATGCCCTCTTTCACAAAATTCATCAGATAAATCTAATGGTATTAAGAGGGAGATAAGAAAGGGGCAACCTCATCTCTTACACTTTATTGATATATGTAGCATCATAAGCGGGCACAACTAATACGGATATAAGCCCAATATGCCTAACAGTCTAGTCTAACACTCCTCAGGGTGAAATATAGATACCTACCATACACGGTTTGTTACAAATAGATAAAGAGACTTTTGCTGATCAGGATTTGGTAAATATATCAACTAATTGATTGGCTGAAGGAGTAAACAGATTGCATGTCAGCTTATTAGCATTTATGTCTGATGAAGGGATAATCCACTTCAATATATTTTGTCCTCTGAAAGAAGATAAGATTATTTGTTATATAAATAACAGCTTGGTTGCCTTGGACCATCAGCAGCATCTTGTCATCTTGAAAATATCAAGCTCTTATAGTAATGTCTTTAACCAAATCATCTCACATGTTGTATGGACCATTGCTTTGTAGTTTGCCTCAAAACTTGATCGAGACATAACACTTTTCTCACTTCTTCAAGTTGCCAAGTTTCTTCCAACATCTAAAGTAGCTCGAAGTAGATCTTCTATCTTTTTTTATCTACATAGCTGGAATTAAAAATCAACCTTAATCTTCATATGCTCGTATTTCTTGTAAAACAACCCCTACCTGGCACACTTTAATGTACTGCAAGATCCTCAAAGCTACTTTTCAGTAGACTTCTCTAAGCTTATGCATAAATTGGTTGACTAACCTAACAGCAAATACGATATCTGGCTTGGTATCGGTCAAATAGATGAACTTTCCCACCAACTACATGTATGAAGAGACATCTTCTAGCAAATGACTAGAATCACTCCAAAACTCAACCTCACTCAACCTCAGCATTCATAGCATTCATAGCAGTACTAGTCATAACCTGTGCCCTCGGGCACGGTTCATTTAAGATCTTTGTTTTCCCAAAAATTATTTCCCCCTCCAAAATCTTGGAACATATAATATTCCACTTCACAATTTAAAGGAACAAAAATTTAGTGGGCGCCTTCGGCACGGGCGCATAATTAATTATTTTTTTTGCCACAGGGAGAGAGGGGTGAAAGAGAGATTGGTTTTGATGAAAGAGAGTTAATGCGTATGAGAGGTGTTAAATGTTCTTTTCTTAGGAACAGGTGGGGATTCAAATTTTTGGGTGGGATCCAGCTGTGTTAATTTATGTTAGATTGAATGGATGGGATTTCTGCCACGTCATCAATCCATGTGATCAGATCTCATTGAATCTAGCCACGTCAGCGATCCATGTGCTATTGAGGTTTTTTTGTTTTCCCGAACACTCATCTCAACCATTCTTTTACCAAGATTAAATCCTAACCATTCTTCTATCAAACTCTTTATATATCAGCATGACATCATGTAAAGGCCCATTTATAAGCCCACAAAAACCCAATCTTTTTTTAATATCCCCACACGTGTCCCCCACTTATTCTCTCTCTCTCACTTTCTCTCCCACGTTTTCTCTCCCGTTCTCGCTCATGACTCGTCCGACCAAGCGGCGACGGCAACAAAACCCGCCGCCCTCCTCTCTCTCTCGCCGAGATCTCTCTCTCTCTCTCTCTCTCTCTTCGTTCCTTCGAGTCAAAGGAACTCCACACGGCCCCCTCTCTCGCCACATCATTCCCGTGTGACATGGCCTCGCGCCTCCACAGCACCCTAAAATTCTAGGGCTTCGACGTGTCCTCGCCTCGATTCGAGGCCGAATGCTTCGTAGAGAAGCCCTAGCTCCCCTTTAAGCTTCTCAAGTCCCCTTCTTCCTCTATTTAAGCTCGATTGAGTCCCTAGGGTTTCGGATTTGTGCAAAAATGGTATTTTTCAAAGAAAAATCTTGTTTTCTTCTGGAATTGGGTTCGGATTTAGCTGTGGTGTTGGATTTCTTTCTGAATTCTTCTTCAGTCCACGATTTCAGGTAAAATCACCTTGATTCTCTAATTTTGGGTTTTACAAATTGTGATTTAGTTTACCCCCTTCCTGCAATGATGTTTCTGAGCACCGGCGAAGAGGCGAACTTCGCTGCAGCCCGTTACCCTTCGAAATGACTATCCGAGGGCCCTCCCCCTTGGCCGACACTCGTAGGTTCCTTTCTCCCTTGTTGTTGGCTGTTTTGGTGTTTTCCCCCTTTGCTGAAATTGTCCAGTTTTTCCCTTACATCTGATGAGACCCGTGGCCCACTAGTCCCTCTGCAGTGCTTCCACTCAACCCCTCTATGGCTGAAATGGGCACTATGCCCCAACCTGTGACTGACCTAAGAAATTCTTTCACTGTTATGACTATTTGGGACTTCTTCGTGATGTCCACTTATGGATAATAGCTGCAGTTGCCATTTTAACTAAACTTAAGGCCTAGTAAGAGGTCGTAGAATACATGAGCATTTGCCTCATCCGTTAGTTGGTTTAGAATTACCCGATGATTGAAGATGAGGGTTTTGGCCTCAAAGGCCGTTGGACAAGTATGGGATTTTCTGACTGTTGGATCATAAACATGCTACTGCCTGAAGGATCTAAGTTTGATGCCCCTAGGATCATAAAAAGTTGCCTGAAGGATCATATGAAAACCATTAATAAATGGTTAAATCCCGAAAAGATCAATGATGAAAACTATCTGAGGTCACCAGATTGTCCCTCCCCCCATTTGACCATTCCCCCATAAGTTCCAAGAGTATGATAATTGGAAGTTGCCTTTACTTACAGGTTTGCACCTACTCTTATTTATATTCAAATTTCACTTGTGTAGCATATTAGAATATCATGTTTATAAATTGTCATAAACATGTTTAGATATCTAGTTTCTGCACTTCTAGAGAATGTTGAATGTTATGATGCTTTCTCATCATTTACTATGATGTTATCATTGGCCCGTGACATTGAACTTATTGGTATATTAGGTGTGCTATAATTCAGTGGACTATATGTGTGTGTGTGTTTCGAATGATTGAGAATATGATTGGAACCAGAATATTATAGCACACCAATATACGAATTTAGTTTAATGTGGCTTTAGAATTTAATTCGTCTTAGAATACTCTGCTTATCGACAATCTTATTGAAATGTGTTAGAACTATTACACATCTGTAGCATGCTATAATGAGGCACGGAGGCCCCTGACATTGGAAATAATAAATATGTGGAGTGTGCTATGGAAAATGAAATGAAATGAAAAGTCATTGGATTATATGTATCGTTACTGAACCATTGGTGTACACTTGATAGAATTGAAAGTGAGTATGATTGAAACTGGAATAACATAGCACACCATCATATATATTAATTCCAATGTGGCCTTAATTTAATTCAAGTCTTATTTTAGAAATCATGTTTTAAAATGACATCAATATAGATCAATACATGTAATGTTGCACTGAGTCACAGAGAAATGTACACTTGACTTACACTTGGCACTTCAGACTCACGGGTTTTATGGTAAATCATATTAGTGAGAGTGCGGGAACTACTGGAGCCACGCTCCTATTGACTGAACCGCATCTGGTAGTTCCGACCTGGGTCACATCATTGAATCAGGATCTGACCTCTATTGTACCGTCGGACTTAATTACTGAGTTCCACACTGTTGACTCAAGGCCCCTACCGTCCCTGCTTTGGGCCTGGCCCAGGTGAGCGCCCCTGGGTACTGAGGTGGACTCCTTGGTTGTTTCTGTACTCTCCAATATGATTCACGGCCTAGGTTTGACATAAGAAGATAAACCCATGATAGTATTATTTTTAATTACTAACTGAATTGCATGTTTGTCTTAAATGCCAATGCAATTACAGAATATTAATTAGTATGTTATCTGTTCTCAGTTACCATTTCTTTAATTTGATAGGACCATGTTAATATTCCTTTAACTGAATTGCATGTTTATTTAAATTTCAATGCATGCCTGATAAGAAATATTAGTTAGTCCATTACATGTTCCTATTCCAAGTTTTCTAGTTAGAGTTTTCCTATGTTCACATATTTTAAAATTCCAAGTTTTAGAATCGTTGTGATACCTAGGTGGGTCTTCTTTTTGTGGCATCACCAGGTATTGATTCAGAATAAGATAAGGACCCAGTTCTAGCAAGGACACAGACTTCATAGCAGCTGCTAAACTTTGACATTAAATTGTAAGTATTTACAATTTCCTGTTTAATTTCATGAGAAACTCCATATGAGTATCTTGGTATATCTCTGCTCGTAACCTATATTGTTTTCACTGGTACCTAGCAGGACCTGCATTATATGCGAAAAATAGTTGCGTCCCGGGTAGCGGGGCGTTACACATCAGCTTGTCCTAGTTAGCAAGGCAATTCAAGAAAGTCCTCAAATGTAATATAGATGTGTAGGTTTACAGTTCGGCAGTCTAGTAGTCTAGTATCCTGAAGTATGTCTAAGCCATACTTTCTTTAAGATAGAATCTCACTAGTCTTGTTATATGCAACTTCTATCCTCAGAAAGTATATTGGACACCGCATATCTTTGGTTACAAAATGAGCAATTAGATATTTATTAGTTTCTTTAATACCACAACTGTCACTATTAATCATAAGAATATTATAAACATACACAGTCAGAATAACAAATCCTGAAGTCATTGGTCGAATAAAGACCAAGTTATCTGAATGATAGCACCTCCTGTAGCCAGCACCATTAACAACTTCACTTTAAAACTTCTCATGCCAAGCCTGAGGTCTCTGATTTAACCCATATATCACCTTTTGCAACCTGCTGACAACATTCTTTCCCTAAGCAATATACCTAAGAGGTTGCTCCAGATAAACTGTCTCATCAATATTACCATAAAGAAAGGTGTTCTTCACGTCTAAAATATAGGCCAACCTTTAACAGTCAAGGAAAAGATCACTCGAAAAGAATTTAGGCAAACAACAGAAGATATCTCAAGATAGTTATCACCTTTTGCAACCTGCTGACAACATTCTTTCCCTAAGCAATATACCTAAGAGGTTGCTCCAGATAAACTGTCTCATCAATATTACCATAAAGAAAGGTGTTCTTCACGTCTAAAATATAGGCCAACCTTTAACAGTCAAGGAAAAGATCACTCGAAAAGAATTTAGGCAAACAACAGAAGATATCTCAAGATAGTTCATTATATATGTTTGAGTAAAATATTTAGTAACTAGATGAGCTTTATACCTGTCCATTATCCCATCTAGTGGATATTTCACTGTATAGATCTCTTAATAACCAAGTATATTGGCTTAAGTGGGAGCATTATACAGCTCCCATATACCACGTATCAATAGATTATCCATCTCATCATCCATATCTTGATTCCAGTTAGGATGTGACATAGTTTCTTGGTAAACATTGGGAATACACCAAAGAAAGTGACAAGGCAACTTATTAAAAGGGGGGGATCAGATTATTATAAGAAACAAAATATGATATAAAATATAAGGTAGATAACCGTATACCCTTAGTGTGAGCAATCTGAATTTTCAAGTTAAATGGAAGAATGGTAGAAAAGACAGCTTATGCAGGTATAAGACCTTCAACCATAGAATGTAGCTCGGCAGGTGGTGAGATGGCCAAACCTTTCTTGGAGTGTCAAACATACACATGCAAAGGTTTTGAGTTATCTGAAATCTCAGCACTACAAATAAGTTATGGAATTGGAGGTGAAAAAGAATCGATATCTAGGGCTACAGAAAAATATGCAAGACTAAAAAGGCAATATTAGTCGAAGCATAAGACTTGCAACAAACAGCATCAAAGCAATGGTTGCCTTTTTTTGTCCTAGAGTATCCAACAAACTAACACTTTATTGAACTGTATGCTAATTTGTAAAGTGTAGATTGCATATTATGAACAAACGTGTATAACTACGCATACAATGAGGTAAGTAGAAGACTGGTTTGTTCGGAAACAAGCAAGAATACGGTATTTGACCATTAAGCATAAATAAAAGCATTATGTTAATCAAGTAACATGCACACGAAACCATATCTAACGATAAATGCTTAGGTATATGCATTTCAAGCATAAGTGGTTATGTCGCATCCAGTAAATATTTGTGTTTTCGTTAAATATTTGTGTTTTCGTTTAGCTTTACTGAAATGTGAGAGCACATGAAGTTTGATGCAGGATTCCGTTCGACTGAAAAAGAGTTAAAACATCTCTTTGCACATATTCAAGAGCATTATCAGTACGAAGAATACGAATAATTGTAAAACCTATCTTTATTTCATTAAAGAATATATTCTATGCTTTAGTAGCCAAGGCATTGTCCTTGCAAAATGTGGCATCTGTTCTTCACTCTTATAAGTCATGACATAAATTTTCTAGTAATGGCGAGAATCAAGCTCAAGACTTCATTGCAAAGATCTCATATATATATAATTCGATGAAATCGATCAACGAATAGTTCAAAAGCTTACAAATCCATAAGACGATCAAGATTAAAATCTCGATTTAAGAACAATGGGTGTTACTACTACAAGCAGAAAGGGAACATAAAGTATAGTGTTTAAAAACAAAGCGAAAGATAAGGAGAAATTTTAAGATAACTCATATGTTGTTGTTCTTGCAAATGATTCTCATGATGATGGTCGTACACTTTTCTGTCACCACGCTCCGTAGTTGATAAGTGTGTGCTGAATTCCAGATATTCCTTCCATATATGCCCTTATCATGGTTGGTTTACCACATACCATAGAATGGTGGACTTGTCTTTAAAGGTTCAGCATACCCTGAACGATGGCCACTATTATGGCTATCAAATCAAGATGCAGAATAGTGAAGTGAGAACTCCTAGTAAAGTAGTATCAAATATGAAACAAAATCTAATCTTTTTAGGCACTTTGAACAGGAAATGCATGTTCTTGAAGGAGTCTTTTAGGTCCTTTAAAAAGTGTAGGTGATAATGAAAGCAATTCAAGTAGTCTCTCTATTACTTAAGGTACCATGATTAATGGTGATTAGGGGAGCCAAGAGTTAGGCATTACCAAAATATGACATTTATGCTTAGTTTATAAGCTACAAGGCATAATGGAGTTAAGCAAATGAGAATTGCTCGGATGCCACAAGGTGGATCGGTTGGGAATGCATAAGCATTGAGAATTCCAAAAGCAGAAAAGGCACTACATCGGGATTCCTCTAATAGACAAAGTACACTTTAGGCTACATTCATTTTAATTTCAAAGGGTGTTGTCAGATATATATTTACTCTCATTATTAAGTATTCCAAGATAGCATAAATAAATGTAATGAAGATGAATGAAGTTGTAGTATTGAGAGGTTTTGGCCGAGAACCAAACAAGAGAAAGCTCAAGTGCCTTTATACATACAATGATACTGATTTCTATTCCATGGAATTTAACAAGTTCTGCTAAAAAGGCACTGCAATCCAGCATTAACTGTGAAGAAAACTTTACATCAAAATAGAGTTGCAAAATGAACAAAACCTAACTAGAGAGATCGAATATATTCTTTCTATACATTTGGGCTGAGACGGTACCCACAGCTAACTATGTGGTGAAACGACGTCGGATACCGCTTGTAAAGGTCCTACTGAGGTATGGTCCATAAAAACATACTGATTACTCTATTTTGAAATTGTATGGTTGCCATCATATTATTATGCCAATGATGGAAAGCTTAGCATGAGGTCGAAGAAGGATTTCTGATAAGGATCGAGTTTTATCTAGTTAAAATTTAGTTAGAATTTTATTTAAGATTTTATTTGTTTTTATTTGATTTTATTTATTTTTATCTGTTTTTATTTGAATTTATTTGTTAGGATTTTATTTCATTTTATTTGCTATTTTTCATTGTTATTTGGTTTTAGTCTCATTGGTTGGGATATAATTTGTTTCAAGTTGTAAGCCTATAAATAAGCTCCAAACTTATCTTATTTTTCAATAGACGAATACATGAATGCATGAAGAATGAATTGATTTGCGAGATTAAACCTCCAAACATGAGAAAAGTACATTTTGACGAGAAG
This sequence comes from Scilla litardierei, assembly GCA_030789695.1. Lineage (NCBI taxonomy): Eukaryota > Viridiplantae > Streptophyta > Magnoliopsida > Asparagales > Asparagaceae > Scilla > Scilla litardierei. The sequence goes on from CM061131.1 coordinate 12,284,452, forward strand.
TCAAAATCCTTGACAAGAAGATTTGGAACCTTAATACCCATTTGTCCTTCCCAAAAAAAATTCCTAATTTTTAAAAAAATTCTATTTGTTCAACATCATTCTTGGTATCAGAACCGAATTCCTAACTTTTCCCCCTTTTTCCTTCAATTTTTAGATTAGATCTATGTTAGGATTAGGTCCAAAAATAAAAAATGAAAGAAAAATCCATTAAAAATACCACAGAGTTGCAGTTTTCCCGCATGCTACACTACCAGCCGACCTGCTACAATAGATTTTTCTATTTTCAGCGAATTTTTGGATTTTCTGAAGCTGCTTAAGGAAGTTTTGTAACTTTCTTGTATCCTCCCTTCTTATATACTTTTTTTTTGCTCAATGTAATCTGCAACGAAAAGGTGAATGGAGAATCTAAATCATCGTCTTAGCCTTAATCCCAAAACTTGGGGTCAGCTTTGAATGAAGAATCTAAATATAATTACAGATACAGAGCTACCAGGGAACTGACTGTTATGATAAAAGTTAAAAGTTAAAATTATACCTCAAATCCAGCATCAAATGGAGTACGAACAGCACTATCTCCACCTTTACTGCTGAAATAACGCCCAGAGCTGAAGTTTACCTTCACAGCACAACACCCGCATCAGGGAAAGTAGAGAAAAGTATTTATAAGCAATATCTATGAACTCCTAATCATATTAACAGTAGTAATAGGTCATATGTGCAAGCAGAGAGCCTATAAGAAAAGAGATCATACATCACTTGCATTTACGCCAGCGTAGATGACTTTGACAAGGGCATGCTGTGGTTTGATGGGCAAACTCAACTGTGCTTGAACAACATTGGTTGCACTTCGGAAATTATGATTCAGGGTATGGACAACTCTACATAAACATCAACAAAAAATAATAATTATAGCTTAAAGAGCAAAAGAAAAGAAAACGAGAGAGATCATAAAATCAGCTATATTTTTTCAAAAGAAACCGTAAATTGATGACAATAATGTAAAAAATTGGGATTTTTGGATAGAGTAACAACATAAAAACCATCACTGTCGTAATCTAGTTTTAGATCTCTAATTTGCCCTTAAACATACCAATCAACTTGATGGATATCACCAATATAACCAAATTATTTTTTCTCAAATGGAATGTCAATGTGAAGAGTATAGCATGTGCATAATCTCATGCAAGCTTTACTAATAACAGCCGTAAATAGTATAAATAATGATCTTATGAGGTTGAAAACTTCACCCACCACATATTGATTACTGTAAAAAGATGAACTTATATAAACAAATTCCTCTGTGTTCCCTCAAAAAACTTAATTTAAAATAGGAATATAAAATCCTCTTACATCAATAATTCTGATAGTTAAACAATTTTGCCAAAGAGTTCTCAAATACCTGTGATAATATTGCTTACTGCAATGCCCATGAGCTAGCATGAAAAAGTGCCACACTACTCGATGAATAGTTATGAACAGCCAAATTAACTAAGCCACATATCCAAGTCTTTCCAAAACTGTTTAAATGAAAGAAACAACTCCTACCCACAATCATCGTAATGTAAAGTTTAAAACCACGGTTATGCCAAAAGGTTTAAGTAATGGTTACACAGAGATCAACAAAGATGAAGGGCCCTGCACATAATCATTTATAAAAAGCTGCCTATTCTAACCACCTGGGAGCACCAAACACAGTAGCATATATACACGCAAACAATTCCTAGTCTTGCTTGTCAGATGCCACAGCTATTAAAGTTGCACCCATGTATATGAGGTGCATCTATCAAGATATCACCTTGTACGCTGAATATACTGTTCAGTGTGTGTCACACAGGAGCAAAATTTACTAATGCCCCTGGCTTTATTGGATGCACAATCAGAACCAAATGATCAGCATTGACGGCAACAACCTGCAACCGTGACATATATATAGCCAGGCTGATGTTGTTGCAGCAAACTTACCAATGTCACAACCATGTCACTCCCATAATTGTACTCAACATTTATTATTACTCTTTCTAGTTGGGGATAAAAGACAAACCCCGCCTAAGATCTAGTTAGCTACAATGGATAAAAGACAATGGAATAACAAATAGCAGCATTCAAACATAACTAGAAACCAAATTTAGTATGCTTTGACCACAGTGCCGGGCCAACGTCAACAAATCAAGAGAGATTCGTCAACCATAAACCAAAGAAGGGAGACAACCCCTCCAAAGCCTAGCACTAACTTGAGGAATCAAGACAATAAAATGAGAAAACATAAAGAGTTACTCTTAAGATCCAAGATAAAAAGACAATTTTTATAGAAAAGTAGTAGCCAAGAACTAGATAATTGAATACAAAAAGGTGTATTCTCCTCCCAAGACGCCGAAGAGGACGTCCGCACTCGTTTAATCTAAGAACTACTCCTAGGACGCTCAATAGAGAATATCTCAAATATCAAGCATGCATACAAATGACGGCTAGCCCTATTTTAAATAGAAAATAAGAAAACCATCCTTGCTGTGCGCAAAGTAATTTCTCCATGACTTGTTGTGCGCAAAGTAATTTCTCCATGACTTGTTGTGCGCAAAGTAATTCCCTCCCCTCTTTAGCCACGCACGGATCTAACATTACTCCGCCCCTGAAAATCCACCTTGTCCTCAAGGTGGTGCATGGAGTGTGGGTGCCATCCATTCCACGTATTGCATATCTCCTCCCGGATCAAAAGGATGAAAATGATCTCCACTGCTTTCATTGTCGTTCTGAAGAAATCCAGATCTGAAAGGTTCAGATCTGAAAACTTGAAAATCTGGATCTGAAAATTTTAGATTTGAGACTTTCAGATCTGGATCTGAGAATTTCAGATCTGGATCTGAGAATTTCAGATCTGAGACTTTCAGATCTGGATCCGAGAATTTCAAATCTGGATCTGAAAGATCTGAATCTGAGAATTTCAGATCTGGATCTGAGAATTTCAGATCTGGATCTAAAAATTTCAGATCTGAGACTTTCAGATCTGGATCTGAAAGATCTGGATCTGAGAATTTCAGATCTGGAATTTTCAGATCTGGGCCTTTCTCGTCCAAAGATGTCGCATTTGACATCGATTTAGAATTTCCTTCACCTTGTGTAATAGCCACCAAGAGAGAGAAGATTTTTGCAAATTGTTCGTCGCGCTTCGCTTGCTTTGCCGTTAATTGGTCGATAGATGTCAATTTCTTTACGGGCTCCTCATTCCTCGTCAACGATCTCTTTATCCCCTCGATTTCGCCGTTGAACTTCTCCTCCAGATCTTCAATTTTTTTGGTTGTAGCCACCTCCATGGATGTCAAGATCGTCGCTCTGATACCAAAATGTTAGGATCCAAGATAAAAAGACAATTTTTATAGAAAAGTAGTAGCCAAGAACTAGATAATTGAATACAAAAAGATGTATTCTCCTCCCAATACGCCGAAGAGGACGTCCGCACTCGTTTAATCTAAGAACTACTCCTAGGACGCTCAATAGAGAATATCTCAAATATCAAGCATGCATACAAATGACGGCTAGCCCTAATTTAAATAGAAAATAAGAAAACTATCTTTGTTGTGCGCAAAGTAATTCTCCATGACTTGCTGTGCGCAAAGTAATTTCTCCATGACTTGCTGTGCGCAAAGTAATTTCTCCATGACTTGCTGTGCGCAAAGTAATTCCCTCCCCTCTTTAGCCGCGCACGGATCTAACAGTTACCTCACTTGCTCCAACCTCTCGTGCTCTAACATTTATAAACCCACTTGCAAAACACCTTTTAACCACTAGTTGGACAAATTTCTGGCCAAAGGGATGTGTTTGAATTTTCAACCCCGAATGAGCACCTTGTGAAACAATAGCTTGCTTCCTCTCTTTCTTTCATTTCTTTCTCTCTACACCAAGACTAGACACTTGGATAATGATCTCTTCAATGTAGAATGAGTACTCTATACTGCATATATGACCCAACCCTCAACTGACTTAAGGCCAAGCCACTTTAAAAATCGGTTCAACCAACTTAACATAATTTGGCACCTCTCTTGAACCAAATCACCAAAATATCACATCTCTTTGAACCCAATCATGTGTATGGACCCAACCCCAACATTTGTGAGTGTTATTTCCATCCATGGTAATCTCGTTTGTTTGATATTCATATTCCCAACCAACATAATAATATTAGTTGTTTCAGCCCAACTATTACCAGTGCATCAATCTTATCTGTGTGTTGTAATAATCCGTCCTAAAGTAGATTTAATCAGCATCACCTTTGGACCTTCATAATAGATTTCAGAGCATTTCACTTTACTTGTTGTATATATCACTCTATAAGATTTAATGAATAAACTAAGTGTCTAGCAAGATCCAACAATTCAATAGCAAAAACAATATTAAAGCCATAGAAAAGAAAGTCAAAAAATAAGGAAAGATATATAATCCATGAAAATCTCAACAATGAACATAATATGTTAGGGTCCGTGTCTCGCATCCTTTCCCGCAGTTAAATCTATTGAAATGGAACGGAATTAGAGAACGGGTTTTTTTTCCTACATCAAGTAAACTAAAAGATGGCCATGTGATTAAATTCAATTAGACTCATGACTCAATTAAGATTAATCCCTTGGGATGATATGGGTTTCAAGTATATTGCAATATTCATCTTAGTTCGAGTGCTTAGTTTCTTACAATGGGCCTATCACCCCTACAAATTGGTATTAGAAACCACGATTCAATAGACCTTCATTAAGGATGCATGTTAGCTTGCTTCGATACTATATTCATGTACATGACTGTGTGTGCGTGAGTTGGAGTTTATCACATCGTCAGTTACTTTGAAACTATGTTTGCATATGATAGTTTGAGCTTAAGATGGAGCTCCCGGACCTCAAAATCTATTGCAAGCGTTGATGTGCTTTAGCTCTAGGCTGAACATGGATTTGTCATATGGTGTGCCTTGATTTGTTTGCAAAGTTTCACATGTTATGCGTTGGTTCTGGGCATTACATGGTTTGTAAACAAAGGTCTAATAACTTAACGTCTCCATTTAATGTTAGATGGGCTAAAGCATATTTGAGCCAAGGTGGAAATTTGAAGGTGTTTTATATTCTGACGGTATAGCAATTAATTAGAGGCTGTGTCTAGTCCCACATTAGATAAGATAAAAATGGACATGCGATTAAATATGTTTAGACTCGTGACTCAAATAAATTTATTCATGTTTAATCAATATAGGATTCAACACAATAGCTACATCCATCTTAGTTCGTAAGCCAAGTTTCTTTTGGTGTGCTCTTGCATAAGAGACAGTTTATTAGATTATCACTAATCATATCATTGCTAGAAAACGACTAAAGGTTAGAAGATTGCATGGAAGTGGAAAATATATCATTTGAAATTTATTTTCATTTATATTCGTTCAATTAAAACAATTATCAGTCAATAATTGTCTATTAATCTTGTTGCTAGCATGTGCCTAGAGGCTATGTTTGGTGGTTATTGGCCCGGATCAGACCGGGCATACCCAACAATGTGTTTGAGTCTGTACTTTATCATAGAGTTGGCTGAAGAGACCATAGACCTTGTAACAATATCAATGACCCTAAATATGTCGTGGTCCACATTGAAAGTGTGAGGATCAAGATCTGTTGGATGAAGTTAATACTTAGTACTAATTGATCTCTTCTTTTTCTAATTAGTTTTTCCTGATGGAATCACTGAACTTGTAAGCAAACCTTTCATTTAAAAAGTTAGGAACCTAGGTTCACATCATTGATATAAGCTGAAATATAAATATGTCAAAAGAAGAAACTTGGCAGACATCAGAAAATAATAAATATACATACTAAGCAGACAAAATAAACATTGACTTCTGCTACCAGATGTAACAATGGAGGTCAACTTAAACAATCGCATAAGAAACATGAGAATTAGGGAGTAAACCATCAAGATGATGGCAGAAATCATGTCTGATGAGCTGAAATGGAATGGCAATGGATCAGACAATAACTTTTCCTCCACAGAAACTAGTTGTGAGCGGCCATGTGAAGAAACTATTGCAAGGGATACCCAAGCACACAAAAAAAGAAGCGAAGCAAAAAAATATCAAATCTTAAGTGGAAATGTGATGTTGAAAATATCAATAAAATTGGGGGAAATTCTCATATAGATTATTTGTACAAGATAATAGACGAGGGAATATCAATTGCAATGGTGAAACTAGTACTGCACACTGTTTAAACAGGCCCCGCCTAGGGGGCCTTAGGGGCCTAGGCCCACTTAATGGAGGACAGGATAGAATTTCGGAGTGGGGAACCTTTCACATGTTTGGAGAAAACTTCACTTTGATTTCTTCATTGATTGAAAATAAAACAAGTCGATGGCATTTTATAGGCTTACAACTCAACTCCTCTCTTTTCCCAACCAATATGAGACTAAAACTCCTAAATAATAAACACTCTCTAAAATTCTTAAAAGACTCAAAATAACTAAAACTCTAAAACTAAAATTAAAATTAAAATTAAAAATTAAAATTTTTGATACCTATCATTCTTTCGTATTGAGAACTTCACCACATAGTGAAGGACGGCAAAATTGACACGGTTGGACGATCTGTAGTGGAAGAAAATGCTTGCACAAACTTTGAAATATAATAAGATGCAGATGTGCACATGAACATTCTCCATAATTTCTCCTAATTTATGAAAGATAGAAACGCATATAAAACCTCCTTGTTGATCAAGGGAGAATGACCTGGGATAACAAACCGATGTGCTTAATTAGAATTATGGTGCTTCTATCGGTGGCTATGTCTCATGTTCAACACGTGACTTAAGGCTTTAGCTCAAATTGCAGTGTTGGGTCAAGTTCTAGCTCTGGCTCAGAATACCACACTAGATCAAACAATGGTAATGGCTCTGACTCTGGTTAGAGCCCGGGCTCTTGCTATTTCTCCAATACTGACTCAAGCTCTAGGTCGGGCTTGACTCCAATTCAAGTTCAGGCGCAAACTGTCTCAATCTCTGAGTCGGGATCTGTTGGAGGGCTGTCAGCGCATAGATTAGCTGGACACCATTGTAGGCCAGAGTGGTGTTGGCCACGGGTGCAAGATGTGATCGGATTGGCATCGGGTAGAGGCACTGGAGGCGGCAACGTGGTCAGCAATGGCAACGCACCTGATAGAGTCGGCGTGAAAGAGGCACTAGAAGAGCAAAGTTGGGGTGTTTTGTTTTTTGGCTTTTGGGATTCAGAACGAGCAAAGATGCAACCTTCGGTATTGATACCAAATTGATGTAGAACGTGATAGAATTTCGAAATTTTGTGGGGAATTTAGGGAAGAAATTGATAGAGTGGGATTCTTGACTTCTCCCAAGTGTTTCTAATGCTCTCACCAAGGAGTGTGAGCTTTTCTCATGTTTGTGAAAATTTTCCATTGAACTAGTCATTGATTCATTAACTGATTCTAAAATAAAACAAGTCTAGGGCCTCTTTAAAGGCTAACAACCAAACATTTTTTCTATTCCATCCGATGTGATACTAAACTCACCCAAAAAGACTAAAACTCTTTAAGATAAATAATAGACTCCAAATAGACTCCAAATAACTAAAACTAAAAATTAAATATCTTGATCGTATCCATATCCCTCAAAGCCTATGCCCTGCCTAGGCAAACCAACTGCCCAGAAGGGATTAGGCAGGCTAAGTGGTCGCGAAAGTGGCCTAGGCACGCCTAGCCCGCCAAAACAGCCTAGGCGTCCCCACACATGATAGGTTATCACCCACTTTTAACATGTTTACAGTAAAACGTGAATATAAAAATATTAAATGGATTGGTTTATACTTCTATTGCTCTTAATATAATTTTTAGAATTTTTGTACATTTTCCTTAAGTTTGAAAGATCAAATAGGTTTAGATTCATGAAAAAAACCTACATCAAGTTTTTTATTATTTAACTTTTCATAGTTGAAAACTTGAATATTAAAATACTAAATGTGCTATTTGTTATATCCTTTTATTTCTCTTGAAATAAATTTTAAAACGTTAACATATTTTTGAATGGTCATATATGTTTAGTTTTATAAAGGGAAAACGCATAATCACTACCTAGGTCCCTAGGCCCCGCATCAGTCCCTAGGGCTTGGCCTAACGCTCCGCCTCCACCTTTGCTTTTTAAAACATTGGTACTATGATAAAATAATGTCTAAAAGTGATTACATTCCAGTCCACAAGTGAGCCTTCATATGCCTGATGTTATCCAGTCTGAAACCATCTTCTCCCCCCATCCCTCCAGAAAACAAAAATGATAGTAACTAAACAATAAAACAGTCCCTCGATGCATGTTGTTCTCATGTGAATTATTGGGCACAACCCGTTCCATGTGTCCCTATAAAAAAACTTTATATCTGGTTTGAAATTCTTATTTGCAGCACTGGGAATTTTCTTTTTAACCCTGGAAAGCATGGCGTTGAAATTGCACCCAAAACTATATCCAAACCCAAATGTCAGGAAATAGGTGAATATTACTTCAATATTAAGTGCACAAACTTGTTTTAGTTAACTGTGGATTGGCACTCATATTGGCTGCCACTAACTGTGTATATTTTAGTTAAGGATTATCCAAAATGGATGACGAGCTAAAGATCAGAAGGAAACAGCCAGTAATATAGAAACATAAGTGGTTGAAGGATCAGCTAGTTGTTAAAAGAGACATCAAATCCTAATTTTTGTTTGTTTTGAGCACTTTGCGAGTGAGGAAGCAAGTGTCACGAAATGTAAAATCATGTACTTTTGTATTTTAATCTTCAATAAAATAATAAATAACATTCTCATGTAAAGAATAAAAATAGACTTTTACTATGTTGAAGTCATAATTTTGTATCAGATACATCGTAAGGTATAAGCTTCAACTTCAATTTAAGTAAATTACATTTAAGCTTCTGAACTGTTAAAATTGAGGAAATCACTTTGTTGCCAAAGAAATCTCTTGACTTCAATTATTTTCTTTTAGAAATCACTTTGTTGCCAAAGAAATCTCTTGCTTCAATTATTTTCTTTTAGTTTATATTATAATGTTACTTGTGCTATATATTTGCACGATATCCTGATATTATACTCTGTTTTGCATGACACAAAAGGGTAGAACAAGCAAACTTTTATGTTGCACACACGGATATGCCAGATGGCACAATAAAAACACAATTCTGAAAAACAAAATGCATAGTATATTCATGTATAACATGTGCTCTACACACGACTTTATAATAGTGGTGCCCATATTACACAAAACACAATTATCCAATGTGCAATAACACAGAACACACCCATGTATGCATATTTCTTGTGTGTAGTGATAATACACATTCCAGATGATAATTCCGGCATGCTAAGAAATATAGTCCATAATCGGAAATAATAGAAGAAAGCGAGAAACGTAAAATTGAAACTATGCTTCAACATAAAAACTTGAGTTTTTTGGTTAGAGTGTCTCAAACAAGATTATAACATTACCAATTTGATTCAATGTGAGTTCCCGATCATACTGTCCAATTCTAACATGGAATCAGCTCCACGAAAAGAATAATCTTATTATAGTAATGTTAGTTGTGTACAGTAGAAGAAAGTGATGTATATAAAATTGAAGTTAGTCCTATACCTAATAGCTTGAGCTTTTCGGTTAGAGCATCTCAAGTAAGATTACATCATCACTAATTTGACTCACCTAGGCCCACAATCCTGTTATCCAACTCTAACATGGTATTTGAAGTTTGGAACCATGAAAAAAAATTATCTTGCTATAGTAATTGTCATTGTGTACTGCTACTTTGGTACAGTACAATTATTTCTACAGTGGGCCCCTGATCATGTTATCCAATTCTAACGAAATGATAGAAGCTAAGTTTACTAAAATGTTATATATATTTATAGCAGTTAGCTTTACAAAAAATTTGTACAAGGGGCCAGAACATACGCGATCGCATACATAACTTAAAGGTGATTAATAATTTTTATTTTTTTAATTGCTGGGTGTGGATACATGAAGGGGCACACGAGTCATGCCAGGTGTATCAGGCATGCCATTGAAGGAGTTCAACGTATCAAAACTTTTAATCATTGATGAAATTCATCACATTTAAAATCATACAATCTAATCCTTTCTGAGCAGCACATATACACAAGATTCAAAATATATAAGCAAATATGTTTAACATAACATACATTTTATTGTAAGTGTGAGGTATCTCAATGCTAGGCGCAGTGTATGTAGAGCCTCTTGACTTGAATGATTTGACACTATATTTCCTCTGTTCCATAGGTGAAGGCCAATACTCCATGCCCCTGCGCTTAGTGATCCATAGACAAGCACCAGCCTTACTCTCATCTTTAATAAGCTCAAAGACACCTACAATGTAGCATGTAGATGTACATCTTATAACATGAAAAAAAAGAAATATAAAAAATAGCACCATCAAGATCAAAAATCCATGATAGGATATGTGTTGGTGATTCTTTTCTGCTTATCATATAACATGCCATGCGCAATGAACCTTTGGGCAAAATTCAATACTGTAATCACTTTTCAATAATAAACTCTTGCTCAAAGATACATTCCCAAAAAAGAGATAAAAAGCTCAGGAAAGGATAAACCAAACGCATTTTTAATTCAAAATGACATACCTTTTACAACCATCTCCATTGGCAAGAAACCACCAAGTAATTCAATATGTTTAGCGTTCATCTTGGCAGCCAACTCAGTTTCAACAAACTGCGAGAGATCAAATGGTACATATTGAGAAAGGTACAAATCATTTTCCACAGTAGAATATGAAACAGTCAATTTAGCATCACAGAGAAGAATAAAAATTAAATTTCATCAAACATGGTGCCACGGAATCCCCGGAAGTCGGAACCCTTTGGTTCGTGGTATGGATATAGGGATAGGGTATGTCACTTTGAGCAATAAATGGTATAACAGGGGTTGGATTATTGGGTTGGTGCTTCGAGCCATGGTTGCAACAATCCCAACCTGTTACAAAACCATGACATATTTTTTAATCAAACGATTTTAAATAATTGTTAGAATTTTTTGTGATTTTTAATGAATTTTTTGGAATTTATTTCTATTTTAATTAGTTCAAACTCGTTAACCCATTAATTAAAACTCATTTAATAACATCCAAATTTAATCTCAAATTAGATTTCAAAATTTAAATCATAATTTTAAATTATGAATTATTTAATTAAATTTTTTACAAAATCTATCTTCAAAAATAAAATTACAAATCTTAATCAAATAACAATTGTAAAATAAAACTAATACCAAACCCAATCCTTTTATAGCCTATAACCCACCCATTTAATCCTGATTTAATCTCAAATTAAATTTCAAAATTAAACCTTCAAATATAAATTTCAAAATTCAAATATTTTTAAACTTAGATTAAAAATAAAATCTGTTTTCAAATTCAAATCAAATCCTAGTTAATCTTAATTTCAATTTTAAAATTTGAACATTCAAATCTAAATTTCAAAATGTAGGATTTATTTAAAACTCAGTTAAAAACTTAAGATTTCTTAGTTAACCCATTATTTAATCCTAATTAATCTTAATTTCAATTTCAAATTTTGAACATCTAAATTTAAAAACTTAGGATTTATTTAAAACTGGATTGAAAACATGATTTGTTTTAAAAATTAAATCAAATCTTAATTAACTAACTAAATCTAATTCAAATTAACTAACTCAATCCTTAGCTATATATGTGCTAGAAATAACCCGTGCATAGAGTGCACGCAAAGGCAAATAACCCATCAGAGAATGTGGTAAATGCTCGAACCGAAAAAAAGAGCGAAAAAAGTGGGTGTGTGTGGCGATAGCGTCAGGGGGTAAAAATGAACATGGGTCCAAAGTGCAAAAAACGCTTGTGGAGGCTTAATGGGAAAAGGCAAATGGCAATTATGTAAATAGATTGAAGAGAGATGGGTTTGTTTGGGCACATGGAAAAGGGATGACATGCATTGTAATTAAGGCAAAAAGCATTGTCCATTATTTTGGTTCCACACCAACTCATCCCAAAATACACATTCCACCACCCACTTCAAAGGGGGGCCCCACAGGTGCTCAAGTGGCATAGTCATGGCCAATCCTTTGTCCCAGTCAACTTGTGACAAAGGCTCTCTTTTATATAAATCCTTAGAAATAACACGTGCACACAGTGCACGGGAAAAAACCCCACAAACTGGATGTGGTGAACGCACATAACCGAAAAGGATTGAGAAGTGTTGGTGTGTATGGGTATCATCGGGTGGTAAAGAGAAAAGCATGGGTTAAATTACAAAAAAAGTTGCGGGGACAAAGTGCATAAATCCTTATGGCAAGTTTGTAATTCATGGGAACGTTGGGCTTTTATTTGGGTGCCCTACAACCAAAACACAAATCAAACCCAACTCCTCACCCCCATGTTGGGGTTGATGTGCAACCCTCTCCATTTGCCACATGGGACAACCCTTTTATCCTAATGGGACAATGGCATGCTAGTAATTCCCTCTTTTATAATATAGATGTATAATAAAACCTAATCTAAAAACACACCTTACCATCTTTCAGTATTGATCTCGCAAGAAGTAGGTTCCCGTTCCACATACACATAATTTCAATTTACTTGATTTTAATTTTGGTTAAATAAATTTAGAAAAGAATTGTGTATTAAATTTACATTTCTGAAGGATTTGATTCAAGAATTGTTGGCCGTGTAGTTTCCCTAATTTCTTTAATTTTCAGTTTTATTTGAATTTAATTTTAGTTAATAAAATTTGAAAGAATCTTATATTAAACTAAATTTATGAAGGAATTAATTCAAAAATTTGTTTGGACATGGTTTATATTTTGATCTTTTCATTTAATTTTTATATTCTAGTTAGCTTGGATAGTCTTTGATATGAGATTTTGGTTGAAGTAGATAAAACTTGAATTATGTCAAGAAAAAAATTGATTTTTGGGGGCATTGTTACATAAAGAAAATTTTGATTTTTTGATGTTATTGTTATATTCAGATTTATTTAATTGGCATTTAATTTGATATTGCATTAGGAACTTGTAGTTTTGCCTATATTAATTAAAAATAGATTTTAGATGATTTAGTTAAATATTGCATTATTCATAATTAATTGAAAAATGAATTTGTTAACAAATGTCTTAACTGTTGTTTTAATTTATAAGTAAAATTTTTATTTTTAATGTAACTAAACCTTTCATGTCATTAGCATGAGGATTATTATAGCACATTTACTATAGTCTGATGATGTATATCATAGCATTGTAGTTGGCATTTAGTATCAATTCAGAGAAATTGTATGCTTCATTTGATTATAAATGAATAATTGTTGTAAAACTGAATCAAAAACATAAAATAGTTGGATGACACATGTGATACGAAAAACTCATTACCACAAAGGGTACGAGAGTAATAAGGATCCCCTACAACCGTACAACTGATGGCCACGACAGATTATGACCTAATAGTTGTAGCCCGGATGACAATTGTTGTGGAAGGTTACGACCTATAATTTTCAGTTTGGATCTGGAATCTTGGATCTGGAATCGTATGGAAAGGTTACGACCCACGAATGTAGTCGAACACTTCACCATATGAAAATGTTATTGTGAAAATGTTATTGGTTCATATTGATTGATCTTCCAAGCAGACCGAACACCCCAAATTACATATCGTACCATCAGGCACAAATCACACATTAAATTAGTATCATTGTACCAAACTTGACAACATGGACTAGTATCATCAAACTGCACATGACGCCATAGGCTAGAGAAAGTAGTTGATATTAGTTTTATTCATTAATCATCTTGCTTGTTTATTTACTGTTAGTTCATGATTTAAGATGCACTTGATTTATCAACATACTTATTATATTACTACATAGACTTACCATTATATATTGATTTGTGTTTTTTAGCTGCCAAATATTTCAAATGATTTTAAAAAGAAAGTTATTTTCTTACGAAAGTTATTGATTTATGTTTCTTTAAAATTGGTAAATATTAAATAATTTTTTAAAAAATAAATTATTTATTTTTAGGAACCTATCAAGTAAATCTCACTAATGATATTGTTTTTTAATATCGGTCAAGTTCGGAGAGTGAGTATACAAAGGCTAGTATACAAAGGCTGATCCTTTTGTGTAGGTTAACGGAGAGGAACATGTGTTCTTAATGGATTAAACTTAGTTATTTTCACATTTTTTACGGATCTTATTTTGTACTGACTGGATAGTCTTATTTTATCATTGCTATTTTTCTTGATTGTAATAATTGAACTCCAATTTTAAGAGATATTTTCTTTATTTCAAACTGGACTATAATAAATTTTTAGTTTTCTATTTTATTTGATGCTTGTTAAAGAAATCTGCATGAAGAACCTGAATGTAATTTCATATTAATGCTAGGTATATTTAAATGGAGACGAAAAGGAAAAAATTTATACATATTTTCCTTTTAATTTTAGCACGTCACGAACCTCCCATTCCCTTCTCCAATATAATGGGAAGCGAAGCGTGACAATGGTACTATGTATTATATGGGTATGTACAAAATGATTATGGTATGCGTGTCAAATACATCTAAAGAAAAGAATTATGATATGGCAGTTTGTATTTAATTTTAATATCTATAAAACCCTGATGTGAAGTAATTTAATTTTAATATCTATAAAACCCTGATGTGATACTTCATCAAACTATATAAAGCGGTGACCTTTATTTCTTTTTTAAACGATGGAAAATAAAATCAAAGCAAGCAAACAACGTTCAACGCCAAACTTAAAGACGATATTTAGTCTTAATAACTATAAAATAATTGAAATGTGGAAAACTTATAAATTGATGCAAAAATTATTAAAATAGCTTAGTGAATAGAACATCTATCAATATTCTTCTGATGCGACGCGGCTATTAGAGGAGGCGGGCCGCACGGATCGTGAGGGGGCTCTGATTCGGGTCTATCAACGGAGGAGGCGACTCGGGTCCACCACGGACCCGGTCCCAAACTTGTAATTCCGCAAGAGACTGGGAGGGCTAATGGGTAATTGGACATTTGCTAATCCATCCCCTCATAAGGGGCCGGCCGGCCCTAGCTATGGCTTTCATCGAAGAATTGATGAGGTAATCTTATTTCCTAAGAACCCTAGATTAATACTATTGTTAATTAGTTGCTCGTATCCTTAGATCTATTATTCTAGGAATTAATTAGTATTTTTCAGATCAATTCTTCGTCATTAAAACCCCAGATTAGGAAGTCCAAAGCCATAAAAATCTCACCTTTGATCCTGACAAAAAGTCCTAATCGTATCAAATTGGTATCAGAGCGGTCGATCTATGGCGAGCACGTGATCCATGGAGCGGATTGAAGTTTTAGAAGAGAAGGTTGAACGGATGGAAGTCCAAATCAGCAGGGTTTCATAGACGTGAGAAAGGAGGACGCCGAGATAGTCGGGGAGATCTGAGGAGAGATGAAAGAAAACCAAGAGAGAACGGAGGCGAAATTAGCAGAAATCATGGAGGCTATAGCGACGTTAACCGCACATCTTGCGCCGAAGGTGGATCCAACCAAAAAAGAGCCACCTTTGACGAAGGACCAAGGCAAAAAGACGATTTTTTTGAAGACGGGCCGGAACGAGATGAAGACGGAGGTATTGATTCACGTGACAAGGAGTGGGGGTATTATGACCCCGCGCCGCCGCGCGGAGAAGAAGGAATCACCGGGGGGATTCCCGCCCCCCGGTGGGACGCCGGCTGGCAGCCGCACCCCCACAACCCTTTGGGGGGCCGGCGAACCCCCAGAGAGCTGTGGGGGCCCGCCAGGCCCCCAGGAGGGACGGTCACACCCGTCGCCCCTCCCTATGGGGTCGGCGAACCCAGGCGGGCCCGCCTGGGGGGCCGCCGGCCCAAAATCAAGGCGGCCGCCCCGCCGACCCCCTTGGGGCTTCGACCGTCCGACCATCGACAGACCCCCGAGGGGGCCGCCAACCCTCCAGGATGTCCGACAGACACTTCCGAGCAGATCCGGGCTTCTGGGGGCCCAGGCCGACGTCCAAGGAGCACAGTTTCCTGGTTTTCAGCCATTTGTGGGACCCAACGGAGGATTTCAGCAGCCTGGAGGGCACCACCAGTTCACGGGTGGCCCGTCGACCCAGCCCCCACATTTCGGGGGAATGACGGGTGATTGGAGAGCATACCAGGGCACACCAGGAGGCCACCAGGCAGAGTATGGACATCCACATGGTGATTGACAGGGACATGGAGCAGAGGGAGGATTCCGAGATCGAGCCGAGGCTTATTTTCCCGACAGACGACAGGGGTACCAGCAGAGGGGAGGATTCCAGCAGCAGGAGAGATGTGGATTCGCTGGCGAGAGACGTCTGAGGAAGCTCGAGGTGCCCATTTTTGAGGTGGGAGATCCAGATGACTGGCTGTACCGGGTGGAGAGGTACTTTGAGGTGTCAACAGTCCTAGGTGAGAAGTGGCTTCGGGCGATAGGTGTTTGTTTGGAGGGGAGGCCTTAGGCTGGTTTCGTTGGACTGATCAGCAACAGCCATTTCAGACGTGGGAGGAGTTTACGTCGCTCTTGATGGAGCGATTTGGTGCAGGGCAGTCTGGCGGAGTATTTGAGAGACTATATTCACTGAAGCATGAGGGAAGCGTAGGGAATTAAATCAGGAAGTTTGAGTCGCTCTGCCACCGTGTTCGGGGAGTATCTAAGGAATCTTTGGAGGGCTGCTTCATGAAGGGACTGAAGCCTACGGTGAGATCAGGACTGAGGCAGTTCGAGCCAGTTGGTCTGCGCGGGATGATGACATTGGCTAGGAACGTGGAAGACCATCAGGAGACGGAGCGGAGAGCCCGCGGGACGTGGGGAAGCTCCACGTTCAGGGGTCAGGCGGCTACTACGGACAGAGGACTGCACCTACTTCAGGGACCACGCCTGGTCAGGGAGCTACAGCCATTGCTGGGGGAGACGGAGACAGGAGCCCTGAGCAGGAGGGCAGGTGCAGAGGATGACAGATGCAGAGATACGGGAGAAGCTAGTGAAGGGGTTGTGCTTCAGATGTGATGAGAAGTTCACTCCAGGGCACCGATGCGCTGATCGGACTCTCCAGATACTGATAACGGACGATGAGGAGGGGAGGACGAGGTTGTCATCCTCGAGGCAGGGGAAGATGAGGAGGTAGAGCACCAGCACTTGAACTTGGCGGAGGTATCCCTCAATTCCGTGGTAGGGTTCACACCGAACCATACCATGAAATTGGTGGGACAAGTGGGCAGTCAGGAGGTGATCGTGTTGGTAGACAGTGGGGACACCCACAATTTCATTTCCAGCAGGCTGATAGGAGCGCAGGGACTGCAGCTGAGTGGCACCGGGAGGTATGGAGTGATGCTGGGCACTGGACAGGTGACACATAGCACAGGTGTCTGCCGCGGGGTGATCGTGACGAAACAGGGAGCACAGATTGTCACAGATTTTCTTCTCTTTGAGCTAGGGAGTACCGATGTCATCATGGGGATGAAGTGGCTGCAGACACTGGGGGGAGACCAGGACGAATTGGAAGATGCTGAGGATGGAGTACCAGGATGGGGGAGGACAGTGGTATTGCAGGGGGGGTCACAGCCTCTGCCGTTCCTTAGTGTCCTATAAGGCCATGTCCAGGGCGATCCACACGGCAGGAGGATGTTTCTTGGTGGAGCTACAGGCTGTGGCAGCATCAGTGCAGAGCGAGGACCGGACACAGGTGGTGGCACCGGAGGTTGAGCAGTTGTTGGCTCAGTATGAGGAGGTTTTCCAGACACCACAGGGGCTGCCACCGCACAGAGATCATGAGCACGCCATCGTCTTGAGGGAGAGCGTGTCTCCCATCAGTGTGCGACACTACAGGTACCCAGAGGTACAGAAGGACGAGATAGAGAGGCTGGTGGAGGACATGCTGCATGCAGGAGTGATTCAGCCGAGTACTAGCCCTTTCTCCAGCCCAGTTTTATTAGTGAAAAAGAAGGATGGCAGTTGAGATTCTGCGTGGACTACAGGGTCCTGAATAAGAAGACGGCTGCAGATAAATTCCACATCCCTGTGATTGATGAGTTGTTGGATGAGCTCCACGAGGCAACTTACTTTTCAAAGATTGATCTGAAGTCAGGATACCATCAGATACGGATGAGGGCGGCCGACGTGCCCAAGACTGCTTTCAGGACTCATGAGGGGCACTATGAGTTCCTGGTCATGTCCTTTGGCCTGACGAATGCCCCTGCGACATTTCAGGCCCTGATGAACAAGGTATTCCGACCTTACCTCTGGAGGTTTGTGCTGGTATTTTTTGAAGACATCCTGGTGTACAGTCGCAGCATGGAGGAGCATGTGGGGCACTTGCGAGCAGTGCTGCATGAGTTACAGAAGCAGCAGCTGTGTGCTAATAAGAAGAAGTATTTGTTTGGGCAGCTGCAGGTGGAGTACTTGGGACACGTGGTGTCAGCGGAGGGGGTGACAGCAGAAAGGGCCAAGATTGCAGCCATGTTGGACTGGCCGATACCTACCACCTTACGGGGTTTGCGGGGCTTCTTGGGCCTGACAGGTTACTATAGGAAGTTTGTCCATGTGTACAGTTCGATTGCTTGGCCACTTACCGAGCAACTCAAAAAGGACAGCTTCCACTGGGGCGAGGATGCGACCAAGGAGTTCGAGGCCTTGAAGCAGGCGATGACGACGGTGCGCGTTTTAGCACTTCCAGATTTCAGCAAACCATTTGTGATAGACACCGACGGGTCAGGATATGGGTTGGGCGCAGTGTTGATGCAAGACCAGAGGCCTATCGCCTTCTTTAGCCAGACTCTGTCAGCACGAGCGAGGCTGAAGTCAGTATATGAGCGGGAGCTGATGGCGCTTGTCCTGTCCATTCAGAAATGGCGGCCCTACTTGTTGGGTAGGAAGTTCATAGTGAGGACCGACCAGCTGAGCTTGAAATATCTATTGGAGCAGCGCATGGTTACCGAGGAGCATCAGAAGTGGCTCTCCAAGTTTGTCCATTTCACATTCGAGATACAGTACCGACTAGGCCTAGAGAACAAGGCGGCAGACGCCTTGTTACGTCGCGAGGAGCATGCAGATGTGGCGGCCATTTCAGCACCCGTCCTTCTTAACTGGAAGCCGTTGAGCAGTGAGATTGAGGCTGATGAGGACCTGGCGAGGATACGTGAGGCACTGCAGCAGGGCTCCGCTGATTTTCAGGGATACAGCATGAGCGGACAGAGACTTCTATACCACAGCAGACTGGTGATTCCCAGGGGCTCCGCCCATATTCCGATGATTTTCCAGGAGTTCCACGGCAGTGCCATCGGCGGGCAATCCGGTATACAGCAGACTTACAGGAGGATGGCGAGAGAGCTACACTAGCCAGGAATGAAGAAAGACATTGCCCAGCGGATAGCAAAGTGTGACGTGTGCCAGCGTCACAAGTATATGGCAATGGCACCAGCAGGACTCTTACAGCCGTTGGCCTTACCAGAGAGAGTCTGGGAAGAGATCAGCATGGATTTTATCGAGGGGTTGTCATGATCAGAGGGTTACAATTTTATACTGGTGGTGGTCGATCGGCTCATCAAATATGCCCATTTCATACCCCTCAAGCACCCGTACACTGCAGGTACAATGACAGCAGCTTTAATGAAGGAGGTGGTTCGATTGCACGATTTTCCCGCCTCCATAGTGTCAGACCGCGATAAGGTGTTCATTAGCAGTTTCTGACAGGAGCTATTCAAGGTGCAGTGAACCAAGCTGCGAAGGAGCACGGCCTATCACCCACAGACGGATGGACAGACAGATGTGGTGAATAGGAGTGTGGAAACCTACCTAAGGTGCTTTGCGTCAGATACGCCGAAGCAGTGGGCCAGATGGTTAGCATGGGCAAAATATTGGTACAATACCTCGTACCACTCGGCAGCACAGAGCACCCCTTTTCGGATCCCATACGGTCGGGACCCGCCCCAGTTGATACACTACAGCAGAGAGGCCACACCGGTGTCACATGTAGAGGAGCATTTGGGTGAGATGGACAAATATCTGGAGGAGTTGAAGAAACACCTATTGAGAGCCCAACAGATTATGAAGACCAAGGTTGAAACGCACCGGAGAGATGAGCAGTTTGCGGTGGGAGACCGAGTTTACCTGAAGCTCCGACCTTACAGACAGAAGACCTTGGCCCATCGGAGCAATGAGAAGCTAACAGCCCGCTACTATGGACCTTTCGAGGTGACAGCTCAGATCGGGAAGGTGGCCTATCATCTGCAGTTGCCAGTCACTTCCACCATTCACCCAGTGTTTCACGTCTCGCAGTTGAGGAGGGCCATTGGGAATCACACACTATCACCGAACTTGCCACCCATTTTGACAGATGACATGGAGGTGCTTCTTGAGCCTCAGGAGCTGACAGGGATCCGGCAGGCTACAGACGAGACACAGGAGGTGCATATTCGATGGAGGGGCCTACCAGACTACGATGCTACATGGGAGTCAGCCGCAGTGATACGCAACCAATTTCCGGAATTCCACCTTGAGGACAAGGTGGCACTTTTGGGGAGAGTAATGATGCGACACGGCTATTAGAGGAGGCGGGCCGCACGGATCGTGAGGGGGCTCCGGTTCGGGTCTATCAACGGAGGAGGCGACTCGGGTCCACTACGGACCCGGTCCCAAACGTGTAATTCCGCAAGAGACTGGGAGGGCTAATGGGTAATTGGACATTTGCTAATCTCTCCCCTTATAAGGGGCCGGCCGGCCCTAGCTATGGCTTTCATCAAAGAATTGATGAGGTAATCTTATTTCCTTAGAACCCTAGATTAATTCTATTGTTAATTAGTTGCTCGTATCCTTAGATCTATTATTCTAGGAATTAATTAGTATTTTTCAGATCAGTTCTTCGTCATTAAAACCCTAGATTAGGAAGTCCAAAGCCATAAAAATCCCACCTTTGATCCCTACAAAAAGCCCTAATCGAATCATCTTCTTTCTTGGATTGCTAGCTTTGGTGATCCGGATTGGGAATACACCACAACCGGCCCCAAGACCTGAATCGGCTCTTGAAGGAGTAGACCAGGACCTGAATCCGGATTGGGACATTTGCTAATCTCTCCCCTTATAAGGGGCCGGCCGGCCCTAGCTATGGCTTTCATCAAAGAATTGATGAGGTAATCTTATTTCCTTAGAACCCTAGATTAATTCTATTGTTAATTAGTTGCTCGTATCCTTAGATCTATTATTCTAGGAATTAATTAGTATTTTTCAGATCAGTTCTTCGTCATTAAAACCCTAGATTAGGAAGTCCAAAGCCATAAAAATCCCACCTTTGATCCCCACAAAAAGCCCTAATCGAATCATCTTCTTTCTTGGATTGCTAGCTTTGGTGATCCGGATTGGGAATACACCACAACCGGCCCCAAGACCTGAATCGGCTCTTGAAGGAGTAGACTAGGAAACACTTATTAGCATGATGGAATCAAGTAATAACAATTTCAAAAGGTGCAATTGGCATGTCAAAGGCATATATGTGTTTCCTATTCAGTATTTGTCATAGCATCTTCAAAGGAAAAGGCTAATATGAATACAAGACTTAGACACAAGAAACTCGGACAGAACAAACACTACCAAAACAAAGGCAATTCATCAAAAGGGACTCCCATTATGCTTGAAAAAGATTAGAATAGTTATGTCTTACTCAAAATAGAAGCTGCAAAATTACAATCTCAATCAGCCCTTCAACTTTCATATTTCTCACGTTTTGAAAGAACATCAAACGTTTCATAATAAGTGTAATAGTTAAACAGAGCAGTAAATCTTTCTTCTAAAGTTTCTAAGTCCGGTAATATTGAATACGCAATCATGGACATGGTGATGGTAATAAGAGAAACCAGTATTCTCATTAGAATCTAAACTTGATGCCTTAAACAGCCGAAATTAATTTTCTTGTGTCCATACATGGCCACATTGGTCCGTTGTTATTTCTTATCTATTTGCATATTGTAACGGTTCATTTCTTAAGCCAAGGCCCATCCGGCCCATTTCCCTTTCATTTTAACCCAACTAAACCCCCCCTTCCACTTATTCTCTCTCTCCCCGACCCAGCAAGCCCCGATTCTTTTCCTTCATGCGTTCGATCCCTTCACATCGCGCGGGCGAACGAAGCGTCGACGACAGAGAACCCGACCCGATGCCTTCCTCTCTCTTCATGCGCGCAAGCGAAGCAGCAGCGGCGAATGAGAAAAGGGTTTCGAAAACCCTAGGCCGATTTCTTCTCGCGTCGCGCGGATACTTCGGGATTCGCCTTCGATAAGAATCCTAACCCCCCCCTCTCTCTCTCTCTCCTATTAATATGAGGCATGGTTAGGGTTTTTGGGCATGCGAAATTGATTCATCTCCCTAAAATTATCTTCGATTGGTTTCGGATTTCTTTGGATTTTCGTTGGGTGCTCTCGGCTTACTTTCTACACTCACGGTAAACCTTATTTGTTTTAAATTTCAACTATCTCCTTCATGCTTTTGAATCTGTGACGGAACTAGGGTTTTGGATTTTCGGATTATAGGAAATGATGATTCGTTTCCGTAAATATGGGATTTTTATCTCCTCATGTTAGAAAAGGCATCCTACGAGCGAGGCGGCACCTTTACTGCAGCTTCGTACATATCGATTTGGGACTATTGGGCACTAGGGTTGGCCGTCGGAGTTTTTCCTCCTTACCAGGATGCTCGGTTGGTTGTGAGTTTGCTGTTTTGGCTTCCTGTTAATATTTGCGGCTGGCGGCTTATGGTGTATGGCTGCTGTTTGTTGATTAATCGCTGTTTTGGTGCAGTTTCTCCCTGATCAGCTCATTATATGCTATATTTAATATGCATGTGTAGTTTTGATAGTTCGGTAGCATATTTTGGCTGATTTGTGCGATTTTAAATGAGACTAGTCCGTTGTCCTACTTTCAGAAATTGACGGAAAATTCCCTTGGGCTGGTAAACCCTAGAAACCTATCACGGATGCCTAAAAATACGAATCTGATCCTATAGTGGAATTATTTCATTTCATAAACAATCTTGTTTTAGTTTTAAATGCTTGAACAAATCGATTATCTTCAGAACTGTTTTTAGAACATATTACATATAGTTTGTCGATGGAATTGTTTTGGTTAACAAATAAACTTATAGTTAGAATTGTGCAAAATTCAGTAATTGTGAAATAATGTTATATTGGACTTGTCTCTAACGATACAATAGTTTTGTGCACTTTTCTTCCTACAAAGTTTATAAGGAATAGAATTAGTGAATAGTTGAGATAGACACTGAAATAGTTAGAACTACATGGGGTTTGGGAACTCTTAATTAAAGTTAGAAATGGTGGCGAAGACTACGCTCATTGACAGAACCGAATGACTAGATTGTGTTCCTTGATGAATACTTGGACCAATAAATGTAGTGCACCGGTGAGCTCGCAGGTGAAACCCGAGGTTGATCTTTAGCCCGCTCTTTCCCTTTACATTATGAGTATAATAAGAGATTGGTACGCATTGGTTAGAAAGGTTTAGTTTAATGTTTAATGTTGGCTTGCTTAGGACTAGGGTTGCATGAAAGATTTAATTGTTATTTAATGCAAATATTGTTTACTTTATCCTTTCCATGTTTTCTCAACAGAAACTGAACTAATATACGAGGAGGCTCCAGCTTTTGAGGAGTCGGAATTTCCATTGGAGAGTGCTGATTTATGAGTCAAGGATTAGTAAGGAGAGTTTTCTTCTATGGTTTAGTTGCTTTGTTGTTGTTTAGAAATAAAGACTAGTAGATTATCTTTGTTATGCTTTGGTACCCTCTTGGGAGGATGAATAAAGTTAATCCTGTTATGAAATTATCTGTTGCTCTATGTTGGCTTCACTGGAACCTTGCAGGGCCTGCACAATTAACGGAAAAGTAATGACACCCGGAAACGGGGCGTTACAAGTTAGTGGCCCGTGCAGGTCCCCGCAACACCTCGTGAACAGTATAGAGCAATCAGAAATGCTCATAGATGAACAACTGGACTGACATCATTCTTTGAAAAACAGGATGTCTAAAGCATACCATCGTCTACGTGGTACTGGGAGTAATCCAATCATTACACATGCAGACTTGGCGGGAAATCACAGTGATGGGCGTAGAGCTGGGACCATGAACCACGTCTCCAACAATGCCAATCATGTGGCTCATGAGAATGTTGACTATGGTAATGACTACAACTACGACACCGAAGACCAACCTAATAATCAAGTCGACAACGGAAATGCTAACAACAACAACGTCAACCCCAACCGCAATGGTACTGCAAACAATGGAAATGGCGAGAATCATCACGTCGGCAATGGGAATAATGTGGATAACAATACTGAGCAACCTGTAGGGACGATCCAGATTACAGACCAGACTCTACGAGAAATGGTTAGAGCTTTGCAAAGGCAACTTGAGCAACGGGAGCCTAAGCACAGACGTGAAGGTGGAGTTCAGCAATTCAGATCACTGCGACCACCGGTTTTCAAAGGGACAGAGGGACCACTGGCAGCAGCAGAGTGGTTACGTCGCACAGCTGCTATGCTGAAAGCAGCACGGATCGCACCAGATTCATGGGTGGACATGGCAAAGCTACAGTTGGTTGAAGACGCTATGTCATGGTGGGATTCAGAGGAGGATCAATTGGCCCAGCCAATTTCATGGAGCACATTCACGGAGAGGTTTAATGCTCTATATTTCTCTCTTGAAGCAAAGAGGACACTGCAGGCTCAATTTATGAACATGAAGCAGGGCTCCATGAATGTGGAGCAGTACAATGCTGAATTCTCCAGACTCAGCAAGTATGTATTACGACTTAGACTGTTAATCTATAGATGTATGTAATTTACTAATAAGTGGTCTTTTTATAGGTTTGCGAAGAATGTGGTGTCCGATCCTTAGGACAGAGCCCAGCGTTTCCAGGAAGGGCTGAATATGAAGATTCAGAAGCAACTAGTGGGGCACAAGCTGAAGACCCACACTGACGTACTCTCTGCGGCTCGAGATTATGAGTACGTACAACAGAAAGAAGATCTGGAACGACAAGCGAGTGCTCCTCAGAGACGTCCCCCTCCACCACCTAGTCGACAGGCGGCCCGACCAGCTCAGCAGACATCTACTAAGAGGCCAGCCCCACCACATCCACAGCAGCCACGGCAGCGTAGACAGCAGACCGTCTGTCACTATTGCAATAAGCCAGGGCACGTCAAGTCAGAGTGCCGATATCTACTGAATCAGCGCTTGATTTGCGGAGCAGACGACCACGTTGCCAGAGACTGCCCCGAGAAGGGACAGAGACCAGCGGCTCCAGCACAGACATCTGCACCAGCTACAGCTCCAGCGGGGAATACTCAGCGTGGACCCCCACCTTAGCGACGGGGATTTCAGCAGCCACGACCACAGGCCCCACCTCCGAAGCGCCAAACGTTCACCATGACAGCTGAAGAGGCCGAGGCTACAGGCCAGGTCATTACAGGTACAAATTTACCCTTATCTTTTAGTTTGTTTTATCGTATGATGCATGCTTAGATATAGTTTCGCGACCGTAGGAGTTGTGTTGGTAGCTAGCAAACCCGCCCTTGCTCTTTTTGATTCGGGAGCTTCGCATTGTTTTATGGCAACGCGATTTGCCAACCAACACGCTATTCCCCTTTCACCTCTCACCTCTGGCTGGGACGTCAAGACGGGAGGTGGCGTGTTGCGGACGACTAGTGGATATCCAGACTGTCCCGTAGTCATATGCAAGCGAGAACTCTATGCAGACTTTTTAGCCATCGATATACCGAATTTTGATGTCGTATTCGGGATGGTTTGGCTAGGGACCTTTTATGCCACAATTGATTGTCGATGCAGGAGAGTGGTGTTCGAGATCCCAAATCACCCGAAATTTGATTTCGTCAGCGGGAGCCGATCCGAAGGACCAGTGAAGTACAGAGCCATACTTTTGGATGCCGTGATGACTTCTATGGATGCTGCTACAGAGAGGCCAGCGACAGTATAGGAGTTCTCAGACGTATTTCCGGATAGCCTTACAGGATTACCCCCAGACCGTGCCGTGGAGTTTTCGATCAAGCTAGTGCCAGGAGCTCAACCCTACTCCAGGAATCCTTATCGTCTAGCGCCATCAGAATTGGTTGAAGTTCGGACTCAGTTAGACGATCTTTTGCAGAAAGGTTGGATTCGGTCTAGCGCATCATCATGGAGTGCTCCGATACTTTTGGTAAAGAAGAAGGATGGGACCAGAAGGATGTGCGTGGACTATAGAGAGTTGAACAAAGTGACGGTGAAGAATAAGTACCTTATACCATGCATTGAAGACTTGTTTGACCAGCTGGAGAGTTCGTGCATCTTTTCTAAGCTGGATCTACAAGTGGAGAGTTCGGCACTAGGTAGCTGCCGTCGCAGAAGGATGTGCGTGGACTATAGAGAGTTGAACAAAGTGACGGTGAAGAATAAGTACCTTATACCATGCATTGAAGACTTGTTTGACCAGCTGGAGAGTTCGTGCATCTTTTCTAAGCTGGATCTACAAGTGGTTATCACCAGCTGAGAGTCAAGAAGGATGACATTTACAAGACAGCGTTCAACACCAGATATGGACAGTACGAATTCTTGGTAATGCCTTTTGGTGTGACCAATGCACCATCGGTATTCATGAGTCTTATGAACCTAGTGCTGAATGAGTATCTAGATAAGTTAGTGGTGGTATACCTTGATGACATTCTGATATATTCGAAGAGCGAGCAGGAGCACACAACACACTTGAGGATGGTCCTAGGGACCTTAAGGCGACACCAGTTGTATGCTAAGTACAGCAAGTGTGCTTTTGGGATGAAGAAAGTGGGATTTCTTGGTCATGTGGTATCAGGAGAAGGGATTGCAGTAGACCCAGAGAAGGTAGCTGCCGTTCTGAAGTGGCCAGCACCTAAGACATTGTCCGAGATTCGGAGTTTTCTGGGTTTGGCTGGTTATTACAGGAGGTTCATTCCGAACTTTTCGAAGATTGCAGAACCTATGACCCGACTGACGCGGAAAGATGTGGTCTATATTTGGTCTAAGACTTGTGATGAGGCGTTCCGGGAGCTGAAGAAGAGATTGACTATCACGTCAGTGCTTACTATTCCAGATAGATCAGGAGGATTTGAGGTTTACTGCGACGCATCCGGCAAGGGTCTTGGATGTGTACTACATCAGCATGGTCGTGTGGTAGCCTATGCATCAAGGCATCTGAAGAAGCATGAGCAGAACTACCCCACACATGACTTGGAGTTAGCAACTGTTATTTTCGCATTGAAGATTTGGAGGCACTTTCTGTTCGGAGAGCACGTGAAGATTTTTACAAACCATAAGAGCTTAGTATATCTTCGACCAGAAGGACCTGAACTTGAGGCAGAGGTGATGGATCGAACTGATGGCAAATTACAATGTTGATATTCAGTACCATCCAGGAAAGGTCAATGTTGTACCCGATGCATTGAGTCGACTTCCAGCGGTGCTTACCCTTACGATTCAGTGGAGGCTTCAGCAGGAGTTGCGGGAGTTGGAGATTGAGGTGATTCTACCTGGACTGGCTTCCTCATTGATGGATCTTCACATACAGTCCACTTTGGTAGACAGGATCAAGGCTGCGCAGGCAGGAGATACTAAGCTTCAGAAGATCAGAGAGTTGGTGATGGCAGGGCAGCGACCAGAGTACACAATACATTCAGATGGATCCTTGAGATTTGGCACCAAGCTTTGCGTACCTTTTGGAGATGTTCGAGAGGATTTGTTGAAGGAAGCTCACAGTTCGCCCTATTCTTTTCATCCGGGTGGTACGAAGATGTACCAGGATTTGAAGCAGCACTATTGGTGGCACGGAATGAAGAGGAGCATCGCGCGGAGTGTGGCCAAATGCTTGGTGTGTCAGCAGGTGAAGGCTGAGCACCAGAGAGTTGCAGGATTATTACAGCCACTGCCTATTCCTGAGTGGAAATGGCAGCATATCACGATGGATTTTGTGACTGACTTGCCTCGAAGCAAGAAGCAGAACGATGCTATTTGGGTAATTGTGGATTGTTTGACGAAGTCTCTACACTTCATACCTTTCAGAGTTGGACAGTCTACAGAGGTTCTTGCTAAGAGGTACATGGAAGAAGTTGTGAGACTACACGGAGTACCGGTGAGCATAGTTTCAGACAGAGATACCCGGTTCACATCACATTTTTGGAAGAGCCTTCAGAAGAATCTTGGCACTCAACTCAAGTTTAGCACTGCCTACATCCTCAGACAGATGGGCAGTCAGAGCGCACCATTCAGATCCTAGAGGACATATTGCGAGCATGCATGTTGGATTTCAAGGGGTCGTGGGAAGATCACTAGCACCTCGTGGAATTCGCATACAATAACAGTCATCAGGCGAGTATCGGGATGGCCCCATTTGCGGCCTTATATGGAAGGAAGTGTCGGTCCCCCTTGAGCTGGGACGATGTTGGAGATCGGGAGTTGATGGGACCCGAGATGGTAGTAGAGGCAGTTGATGTGGTACGGACGATCAGAGACAGACTACAGTTGGCTCAAGACAGATATAAGCATTGGACGGATTCGAGACGAAGACATTTGGAGTTTCAGCCAGGAGACAAGGTATTTTTGAAGATTTCGCCGAATCGTGGTCTGATTCACTTCGGCAGACGAGGAAAGCTTAGCCCACGCTACATTGGACCGTTTGATGTACTTGAGCGGGTTGGAGAAGTGGCTTACAAGATTGCACTGCCTCCATCCTTAGAAGGAGTGCATAATGTGTTCCACATTTCTCAGCTACGCAAATGTGTGGGAGATCCAGCGCACATGGTGGACCATTCAGAGATTTCAGTGCGCCCAAACCTGACGTACGAGCAGCAGCCAGTGGAAATCATCGATCGACAGCAGAAGAACCTGAGGAACAAGATAGTCAGTTTGGTGAAGATTTTATGGCATCGCAATGCACCAGGCGAGGCCACTTGGGAACGAGAAGACGAGATGATGGAGCGCTACCCCTATCTTTTTGAGTAAGTCTTGATTCTTTTAATTCCAAGGACAGAATTTATTGTAAGGGGGGAGGATGTAACGGTTCATTTATTAAGCCAAGGCCCATCCGGCCCATTTCCCTTTCATTTTAACCCAACTAAACCCCCCCTCCACTTATTATCTCTCTCCCCAACCCAGCAAGCCCCGATTCTTTTCCTTCATGCGTTCGATCCCTTCACATCGCGCGGGTGAACGAAGCGTCGACGACAGAGAACCCGACCCGATGCCTTCCTCTCTCTTCACGCGCGCAAGCGAAGCAGCAGCGGCGAATGAGAAAAGGGTTTCAAAAACCCCAGGCCGATTTCTTCTCGCGTCGCGCGGATACTTCGGGATTCGCCTTCGATAAGAATCCTAACCCTCTCTCTCTCTCTCTCTCTCTCTCTCTCTCTCTCTCTCTCTCCCCCCTATTAATATGAGGCATGGTTAGGGTTTTTGGGCATGCGAAATTGATTCCTCTCCCTAAAATTATCTTCGATTGGTTTCGGATTTCTTTGGATTTTCGTTGGGTGCTCTCGGCTTACTTTCTACACTCACGGTAAATCTTATTTGTTTTAAATTTCAACTATCTCCTTCATGCTTTTGAATCTGTGAGGGAACTAGGGTTTTGGATTTTCGAATTATAGGAAATGATGATTCGTTTACGTAAATATGGGATTTTTATCTCCTCATGTTAGAAAAGGCATCCTACGAGCGAGGCGGCACCTTTGCCGCAGCTTCGTACATATCGATTTGGGACTATTAGGCACTAGGGTTGGCCACCAGGGTTTTTCCTCCTTACCAGGATGCTCGGTTGGTTGTGAGTTTGCTGTTTTGGCTTCCTGTTAATATTTGCGGCTGGCGGCTTATGGTGTGTGGCTGCTGTTTGTTGATTAATCGCTGTTTGGTGCAGTTTCTCCCTGATCAGCTCATTATATGCTATATTTAATATGCATGTGTAGTTCTGATAGTTCGGTAGCATATTTTGGCTTATTTGTGCGATTTTACATGAGACTAGTCCGTTGTCCTACTTTGAGACATTGACGGAAAATTCCCTTGTGCTGGTAAACCCTAGAAACCCATCATGGATGCCTAAAAATACGAATCTGGTCCTATAGTGGAATTATTTCATTTCATAAACAATCTTGTTTTAGTTTTAAATGCTTGAACAAATCGATTATCTTCAGAACTGTTTTTAGAACATATTACATATAGTTTGTCGATGGAATTGTTTTGGTTAACAAATAAACTTATTGTTAGAATTGTGCAAAATTCAGTAATTGTGAAATAATGTTATATTGGACTTGTCTCTAACGATACAATAGTTTTGTGCACTTTTCTTCCTACAAAGTTTATAAGGAATAGAATTAGTGAATAGTTGAGATAGACACTGAAATAGTTAGAACTACATGGGGTTTGGGAACTCTTAATTAAAGTTAGAAATGGTGGCGAAGACTACGCTCATTGACAGAACTGAATGACTAGATTGTGTTCCTTGATGAATACTTGGACCAATAAATGTAGTGCACCGGTGAGCTCGCCGGTGAAACCCGAGGTTGATCTTTAGCCCGCTCTTTCCCTTTACATTATGAGTATAATAAGATATTGGTACGCATTGGTTAGAAAGGTTTAGTTTAATGTTTAATGTTGGCTTGCTTAGGACTAGGGTTGCATGAAAGATTTAATTGTTATTTAATGCAAATATTGTTTACTTTATCCTTTCAATGTTTTCTCAACAGAAACTGAACTAATATACGAGGAGGCTCCAGCTTTTGAGGAGTCGGAATTTCCATTGGAGAGTGCTGATTTCTGAGTCAAGGATTAGTAAGGAGAGTTTTCTTCTATGGTTTAGTTGCTTTGTTGTTGTTTAGAAATAAAGACTAGTAGATTATCTTTGTTATACTTTGGTACCCTCTTGGAAGGATGAATAAAGTTAATCCTGTTATGAAATTATCTGTTGCTCTATGTTGGCTTCACTGGAACCTTGCAGGGCCTGCACAATTAACGGAAAAGTAATGACACCCGGAAACGGGGCGTTACACATATTATGTCTGGTGTTGACTGAATAATATTTCTTAATCAATCCATGTCAACTCTGAAATGATTTTAATTGCATGTTCCCTACCGTTGGAAAACAAAATAAATTTTCTTAACAAACTTCTGTGAAAATGCTGTCGAAGTTTCTAACATAATATCTGGGAAATCGATTAGAATCAAAAATATGTGATTGCGCCAAAAATATTTGAAAGTCTAGTAGGATCAAGGTAAGTCCGAAGAATACTCAAAAAAAGTCTCTTGGAAGTATCTTAGATTGATATTTCAAAGGTCGCTTATAAGCATGTAGAACACTGGAAATTTATAAAAGCACACATTCATATATATACATAGCCATGGGACCTTTTGGAGTTGTATCAAGTAAGAAATGTAGAATAAGATATATCTTTCTCTATTGAATTCTTCTCCACCTAGTAAAGGTTTTTAACCCAACACAACATAGAGGTCTCAATAACCAATAATGGTGTTGGAAGAGACAAAGTTGGAACCATAAGTTCAGGTGCTAAAAAGAAAGAGTGGCTGATCTCAAAAGAGTTAGGGCGCCGAAATCTGTAGAACCAACTCCCACCCCTGCACGCATGCACATACACACATAAAAAGCCAAAGGTTCTTTTGAATTATATAAATGGCAGCAATAGCGATGTGGCGGCAAGGGGTCGCCCCGCCATGACATTTTTTATAATTTTAAATATGTAAAAAATAGAAAAATCGATAATATAAAAAATTAACGTTGGTTCTAAAATTTTCTTTAAAAATCAATTTAGTAAGTCATTCCACGCTTTTGCCCATTAACGATCAATATAAACAATTTACAAAGAGAAGAGGGGCTGTAGATAGATCTTAAGCTTTGTAATGTTTCTTATTTTTCTTTAAATTTTAAAGTTAAACTCTATTCTTTTTGGGTTTAGGTTTCTGTTCAATATAATTTAACTCAAAACTTTACCCAGTAAACCAAACCCAAACCTGAAAGGGTTGGAAAAAATTGGGGGACCAACCTGCATAGCGGCAAAATCCCATCATGGCTAGATGTAGCAATATGCCACCAGAAGTGGTCGCCATAGCCAAAAGCGAAGCAGCCAGGGGCCACCTCTACTATTGTGGATGCCATGGCGAGGCCATGGCAGGCTATTTAAAATGCTGGTTCTTTTAAAGAAAAAGCATACAAAGCTCAAAAAAACCATCTAGCCAGGTTTTAATTACAAATCTCAATACTAATTTAAGGACTCAACAATCTAAGCTACAATCGAAATTCCCTGAACTGCCAAATCAAATAACCAAAGTTTGCTTGCGAAGCCCAAGTTACAGAGAATCATACAAAAGAACGAAAGAGATAAATACCTCAGGACAAAGTACATTAACACGGATTCCTTCACGACTCAATGGAGCAAGAGATCGTGTAAACAAAGTAACTCCACCTGTGAAACCGAAGGATAAAAAATTATAAAGTTAACAAAAAACATCAGCGATACTGCTAATATAAAAGGCAAATTCTAATATTCTATTTTTTTACATCGGAATATTTAATTTATAAAGTAAAACAATTCAGAAAACTTTGGGATCATATGAAATTGAATTTAAATAAATATGTAGTTTGCAAATTTTTCCAAGTAATACATTTCAAATTAACGGTTTTATCCTGCCTTTTTTATGTTATAAACTTTCTAATTTATTTCTCTTTATGTGTTTGACTATTAACCAATTAAAGTCCAATTTCAGCATTATGTCAGTGAAAAGGATTTAATCCCTCTGCAATATCAATAATATTTTAGTTTCTATAGTCCAATAAGATATTTCTAGCTAGATAATATACTTTTAGCACTTGACTTTTTTAGCAGTTCAACTACTGGAGACACACCTATCCGATTGACTGGAGGGAACAATTAGATATTAGGGATAGTCATCAAAAAGTAGGCATTGTGCAACATTCTCATCACTCTAACTTTAGTACACTCGAGTAATGCAAATTCTCAGATGTTGGTCACCAGATCTAACCACATTTTACCCAACACCACACAACGAATTACAGTTATGACCATTTGCATTCAACTTGGTCAGAACTAATTTTATTCCAAACTAAGCCATCTTAAACTCTATTCCCTTTTTTGAAATAAAGTCTGTAACCCAATCTTCAAACCCGGGATCTCCCATTTTGCATTCAAAGTTGTATTCAAATCCAATCTTATTATTATCTGAGCAATTTGAAGTTTGAACTCTCTTCATTTTTTTTGGGAATATAGACCGTAGCTAGTTTTTCCACCTGGTATCCCCCACTTTCCAGCCCAAGCCATTTCTCATTGACCATCCAATGCTATTGACCAAGGTTATTGTCTCGGTTTCGGTTTCGATCCTGTGAGGAATTTTAGGTTTCGGAGCAATTTTGATCGTTTAGTGGCGTTTTAGTGGTTTTGGATTTTCATTTCATTCATATCGGCAGTTTTGGTAGTTAGGTTGCGGGTATCGGTTTCGATTTCAGAGATTTTTTTAATATGTATATACACATAGGTACGTATTTTATATATATATATATATACACACACACACACACACATATAAATGCACCGATATTTTATACAAGATATATAGTAGTACAAAATAAGCCCTTCATTATTTTATTAATATAAAATAATAACAGTACATAAATGATGAAGGATAAATCTAACTTTGTGATACAAAAAATGAAGAAAATAAAGCAAAAGATACAAAAATCTCATTCTAAGTCATTATTATCCAGTTGTACAGAATAGTAAGATAAATAGCAATGTTGCATCCGTTCCCGTCCTAATAATAATATTATCATGTTATCATATACAAAGGGCATGCTCTACTCAATGAAAGGTATGTCATGACTATCTTAACTGCTAGACTACTCATTCACATTTGAACCATGCATGTAGCATAATCTCTATAGACATCAAAATGTCTGTATAGTGTGTAATAGTCGTCAAGATTGTATAAGTATCCATTGAAATATGGTTCATGAATGTCAAGATTATCATAATCCCTATAATAATCAGAACGTTGATAACCAGGATGATCAGATGTCTACTGTATGTATTATTTCTTCTTTTTTCATGTTGATACTACCTATCATGGTCTCTATATCCATGCAAATGAGTTGTATCATAAGCATGATCCTCACTTCTGTAAGTAGAACGATTGTATTCTGAAACATCACAACCTCCATATGTAGGACCTTGTTCATCAGAAAACGAACCAGCATTGTTTTCTCATCGGGTAAATGTTATCTTTCGCTTATATGAAAGATCCGCTTGGCTTTAACTTGGTCATCGTGTCGGATTACTTTTTGTCTGTTCTGCTTTCACAAGTGTTTCATCCAAACCATGAATTCTCTCTGTCTTCAAGCAGTCTATCTTCATCTTCTAACTCTCTGGTCCATTCCTCTAATAGATCGTCCTCATGGAAAATTTGATCCAATTCAATCAGTTGATCTTCGGTTCTTCTCCTCTTGCAGTGTCTTACTCCCAGCCTCGTATTATAATGCATATAAACCATCTTTTTAAGATTTTCCATTGTTAACATATTCCTTAGCTTTGTGTGAATAAGTGAGAATGGTCCAATTTCGTTCATAGTTTGAAGAAGAGATCGTTTACCTTAACACGCGCATAACTAAGCATATACGATTTGGAGCTTGCTCTCACCCAATGATTGACCACCATTCAGTTACAAAAATTCTCTTGGTCGAAAAAGCTAAAGCAGTTTATGGGAACATATAACGAACTAAGATTCTTATGAATAGATAGAGTGACCTGCTTTATTATCATACTTGTTTTTTTGGAGCTGAATGCACTAACTTTCATCTTGTATAACTCCACCTAACTTTCATTCTGTTTTTAGGACATGTTTTATAACTGCACCTAAAATAAAAATATCTGAAAACCATTTATATTTCTGTCTACTTCAAGTTGCTTCAAGATGTCTGGTTTCAACCTCTTAACCATATGTCAAAATCCTACCAGCATTTGTTATCAGTAGTTGCCCTGGTAAAGCATTACAAACGAGAATTCAAAAAAATAACCTGCAATTGAATTACATCGTGTAATTAAATCATCTATATCATATTAAATTTAACCATAAAAATATAATATTTACTTGCAGCATGAATATCTTGACGTAGCTACTTTTCCCATCTTTTATCAATCATGTCCCACTATTTTCTGTATCCTCTATTAAATATTCTTTTTTATTTATTTTTTTACTCGATCGATGTCCTCATAAAGATAACACATCCCAACCTTTTCATCGTTGTCGACCATTCTTAGAACTTTCACTAACTGCTCAAATACGATGATAACATTAAAAATATCTTATTAGAAGTCATCACCGTGAATCAAATTACACATGTTAATTGCAATAATCTTATTTTTTTAGATTAGGCTTAGAAAAGTTTTCGGACCATTCTCTAGAGGTGATCATTCTCCTTAAATCATCCTTAAACACGTAGATATAGTCCAATGCAATAAAACTGGTTGCAAATCTTGTAATTGCATGCGTGATTAACTCTTTTTTACCAGTCTCTTTTCTCATCAAACTGAGCACCCAACCTTTGTTGTATATAAATCTTATTCCTTTTGACTTTACGCGACGATATTTTGGATATTCTCTTCTTTTGCCATATCAAAAAAATATCTAAACAATACAATGTGTCACACATATAGACCAATACAGATGTTTTTCCATTAGTAACTATCCAGTTGATTTGTAGTTAGCTTTATTGTTAGTAACTACTTGGACATTTATCCATCAGGTCAAATATATGTGGACCATTTTGAAAGCTATCAATTGCATCCACTGTGTCAAGAAACATGGTCTCGTTGGTTGAATACACAAGAAAATTCATATGAAAATCAATAATCTTCATATTCGGTGGTCCAACCATCACATATTTGTGTACAACCATACTCACCCTAATAGCTATGAAAATTTTCAATATATACTTTGGTTTCTTCAACCTTCAGGTCTAAATGTGTTGGAAAACTCCCAAGCAGTGGGTGGAAGACCGTCACGACTTACTTCCACAAAAACATCTTCTATGGGCTGCTAGTATGGAATATTGGACACATTATGTGGAATATAAATGTAGTACAAAATTTGGCTACGCATCTATCAAGAAAGCTATTGGCATTTTTCATACCACCATTTAATGTAGCCTTTATAATTGTCTGAGTTTTACCTTACTTCGTTAAAATAAAAAGTCGACACTACATACACTAGATTTGAGAATGCCAGACAATCTGTCGTTATCTTCAGCACGAACCGTACCAGATCTGTTTAGACCAGACGGTCCTACTCACATTCTTCTACTAGCAATACTTTTTTTGGTAAATTATTGCCTATTTGCTCGAAATGTTCTTCTAATCTCTCTCTCTCTCTCTCCATCCTTCTCGGTCTCATCCTCGTCCGAGTTTGCGCCTCTAGGCCTAACCATTAACTCTTTCTTGACCTCTCTTCTCAAATTTAAGATTTGATTTTCTTTTCTCTTGTAAATATGAGAGCATTCATCTCTGTTCGCATTTCTTTTGGCGTTCGATATATATCATCACATCTCCAGCAATTTCCGTCAAGTGTTCTTAAAGACAAGACACGCCTCCATGTATTTCTGTAACACCCCAGACTTGGGTGCCGTCACACTCACAATAAATTTTGCACATCTTGCAGTTGCAGTTACCAGTGAAGTAAATATAGAAATAAACAAGAAATATTTCAGATAAAAGTGAAAATACTCATTTTATTCCGTTCTGCAAAGGAATTATATTGTCTAGAGCAGAAAAAGAACTACATCTCTCAACTATATAGTATTGAAAGGAAAAAAACCAAACGGGAAAGGTAAAAACTCTCTTGACAACTCAGAGGCTCAGAAATTAGTGTACTCGACTGGAAATTTAGACTCCTTGTACTGTGGAGCCTCCTCTTCAAGCCGGTCGTCACCTAGCGGAAACAACAAAAGTTGAACCACTATTAATAAAGTAGATCAAATCTATACTAAACAGTTAATTAATTTATCTTGCAGAAGTAAATATGCATGCAATGGAACTGTAAAGGAAAGTACTAATCTTGCACAGTTTTAGTAGCAGTAAGGGTCTAGCAACTAACCAAAAGACTAGTGACATGACTTATAAGAAGAGGGCATGAGGTGCAACATGAAGGGCACCATAGACCGTAGGACGCTACCCCGGGCCGAGTAAAAAGGTTACTAAAGCAAGAACTCAGGAGCCATTCACAAACATCCTCCCAGACAGGAGCCAAAAGCATGGCTTCAATCACTCATGCACTCTATCAATTATAAGTTAACCCAAAAAACACGTGTCATGTCAAGTGTAGTTGTTCTAATTCTAGTTGTTTCAAGTGCCGTGTCCATGTCTTTAGTCTTTAAATTACATATTTACGAAGCTATGCAGAAATCTATGTTCAGGGTGTCGCGTTACGTCATGTACAAGAATATTGGTACATAAGCATTATCTCAGATTCAAGTTGCATATTTAAGTTGCATAGCCCTTAATCATGTAATTCAGTATAAACAACTACTCAATCTTCCAATCTTCCACATGTCTAGTCTCATATGCAGAAACAATTTATTTAACGATAAAGCTATCAATTCCAAAAACACATTAAGATGCATGATCTATAAGTAAATAAAAGAAATGACGAAAAAAGTAAGCAAATGGGTCAGATTCACATTTTGGTGCCATATGGGTTGTGGTCTACCAGCATAGAGGGGTTGCTCCGACCAACGGTCGCATACAAGAAATAACCAATCAAGGACGAAGTAGTTTAATCATTAGGTGTAATATGGAACCTGCAGAACTGCAACATGCACCTGTGCAATCAAGCAAACAGAACCGTAAATAAGCATGCACCAAGCAAGCTGAAACACCACCGAGCAAGCAACATGCTGACTGAACACCTAGAAGCAACTGAAGTCACGCATACAGGCAAATGAAAGCAACAAGCAACCCATCCTAAAAACAACATGCCAACAAGCAAACAAAACTGTATCGACCAAGAAACTGAACCGTACATGCAACAGGACAACATAGAGCAAGATATTGAACCACTTATGCGAGTAGACACCATCTGCGAAGCAACAACAAAACTAAACCAAGAACAGCGAACAAACACACAGGAGGTAAGCGACAATAGGGGTCAACAGGGTGGCAAACAAATGCACAGGAACAAGTCAGCTGAAACTCAGAGATGACACAAAACGTCACCTTTGCATACCAAAAATCTGTCGCCAAGGTCCCACCGGCTTAAACCCAATGCCGAAAACATCCCCAAGGCCATGTCGTTCCCTCGACGGCCAACCACAACCCCAAAATCAGACTCGCGAAATAAATCGAAAACAGCGAACAACTGCTAAGAGCGTCGAACTCTAGGGTTGGTGCCAAAATTACTCATCGGGGAGTAATCCCCTCCAAGAAGTCCCAAGAATCATCATCCACATCTCCACCAAAACCCACAAAAATAAACAATTAAAAATTTAGCAAATATCGAATCTACCGTGCACCGATGACGCGCAAGAATTTCAAACAAAAAGCTCAAGAAAATAAACTGAAAAATCAACCGGAATATCCTCAGAAATCAAAGATCAAAGCCGAAGGTTTTCGAGAGGAAAAAGATAATTTTTCGCGTAGCAACCCTTATAAATAGAAGAGGAGAAATGTAGTGGATGGAAAACTTATCGCGCGTGAATCAGGATTTGAAACCGACGAGAATCCCTCGCGAGGGGGGTCATGCATCATCGGATAGGGTTTTCGAACACCATGTCGTCTCGCCACCGCTGCGTGCGGGAACGTGAGAGAGAAAACAAATCTATCGGTTGGGAAAAGGGCCGCTCGTGTAGGGTGAGTGGGGGAAGTTAAAAAATAAAGGGGATTTAAATTGCCCGGATGTGCAAAGGCTTGGGCCTCAAAGTAAAAGAAAAAAAAGAATAAGAAGAAAGTATGAAAGAAGTTGGGCTTTTGAATTAACAAAGAGAAAAGAAAAATCATTTTAAAGAAAAAGAAATAAGTGATTAAAATTAAAAATACTAATAATAAATCGGGAAAAGTTTTGGGCCATTACAATTTCTTTTTGGTAGTAGTTGCACCTTAAATATATGGTCATTTTCAACTATTTTACCATGAACCACTCAATATCCAACTGTGTCTTCGTATAAGTTCTTTGAGACATATCTTAATTACCGTTCATACGTATAATGGGTTAATTATTTAGTACTATTTAACTTTTAAAATTAACCAATCATGATGACAACTCTCTTATTAAACTATCTTAATGCTAATTGTATAGTAAATTAACACACTGCAGAACATGTTGCAACGTAATTTTCAAAAATTAAAATTTTAGATATCTAACCATATTTCTAAACATTTAGTATTATTTATATATTTTAACAATGAAATTTAACTAATTTGTACAGTCTATCCAATGAACATTAAAATAAATATTGTCCTATAATAATAAAATTAAAACAAAACAATAACAATAAATTTTATAATTAAATAATAATAATAATGAAATTAAATTACCATGAAATAAAAATACCAACGAACATAACTAAGATCCATGAAATTGACCAATAACATTAAAACTAAGGGTGGTAAAATAAACCCGACCCGATTCAACCCAAACTCGGCCTCCTTAACTGGGCATGGATATATGGCTAAATGGGTCGGGTCACATTTGGATCGACCCGTCCGACCCGATAAAATCCGGATCGGAAGCAATTTTGACCTGCTGCCGCAGAATGGAAGCGAGAAGGGAGGTGATGGAAACTCGGAGAAGAAGAAAACATGGAGGTTGACAAATTTTCGGATCTCACATCCTAAAAATCCAACGATCACTAACTCGCACGTCTCGCATGTGAAGATTCTTCAGACCCTCGCCCAGGTAATCATGCACTCTCTCTCACCAATGCAAAAGATTTAATTTTGAGGAGAAGCTAAAATTTTACACCAAAAACTATTCTTCGTTGATTTTTTTCATAAAAATTAATACGTTTGTGGCCTTTATATAGGCTTACAACTTGACTCTTAAAACTTAATACGACTAGATCTTTTACAATAACTTAAACTCCAATAACAAAAGAGCTCAAATAACTAAAACTCTCAAAATAACACAGACTTAACTAATTAGAATTCTCCCAGGACTCGAACTCCATCACATATAAAATCTATTAAATAAAAGAATCCATCTCAAATTTGATCTCCATCATTCTCCCCGGCTTAAAAACTTCACCACCTGATGACGGAGGTAGGCATACCATAACCGAGCAGAAATCAGTAGTGACTTATAGTTGGAGAAGAAGTTTCTATGAACCTTGAGGTACATTTGGATATAGATCTGCAGATGAATATATCTTTTAAAAATTCTCCTAAATAACAAAAGAGATGAAAGCATATAGAACATTCTTGTTTGGAGGAAAGCATATAAAACATTCTTGTTTGGAGAAAGTGGAGAATCTGGGATGACAAACTCAATATGCTCAATATCCTTAAGCTTCTATGAAATGATCGACTCAATCACATCAGGATTATCACTCAGTAAAGCTCATGGAGAATTTTTATGATACTTGCAAAGCCTTTGTTAGGAACTAACAAAGACAAGATTTTTATTAAAGAAACAATAGCAAATAGAAAGATAATTGGGCACAAAAGAGGTGTGCCCTCCTCCCAAGACGCCTAGAGGACGTCCGCACTCGTTTACCCTAAGAGTCTCCAAATACCAAATATCCAATAGCATGGGTAAACAAGAGAGGCCACCCCCCTATTTATAATAGAAACTAGGGTATGAAAAAAGGGGGGGTGCGGCCAACCCTAAGGCACGTCGGCCGTGGGTAATTCCCGCGCGGAATTGGACCGCGCGGGTAAAGCCCGCCTGCGGGTGTAAACCCGCAGGCCGTGAGGGGCCGAAGGCCCATCAATACTCCCCTCCCAAAGAGTCACCTTGTCCTCAAGGTGGAAGTCAGGAAAGCGCGCCGCCATTTCATCCAGGTCCTCCCAAGTGCTGTCCTGATCCGGTAAGCCCCTCCACTGCAATAACACATGTTGGACACTTGTGTCGGACCGTCGGACTCCCTTCAACAACTCGGGCTCCAGCCTAACCTCCATATCCGCAGTAAGAGTCTCTGGCAATGTAGGGGAAGAGGTACGGGCGCCAATAGCCTGGCGTAACTGTGAGACATGGAAGACAGGATGAATGGTAGATCCTACGGGTAAACGCAATCTGTAAGCCACTGGTCCTATTCGTGCCGCGATCTCAAAAGGCCCAAAATACCGGGGTGCCAGCTTTTCATTCCGCCTATGTTCGACCGACCTCTGCCAGTATGACCGCAGCTTCAAATAGACCATATCACCCACCTCAAAATGTACGTCACGTCGGTGGAGGTCTGCCCGGGCCTTCATGACCTGCTGAGCCCTCGCCAAATGGAGCTTCAGCTCCTCTAGGATCCGGTCCCGCTCCGCCAGGTACGGCTCCACTTCAGAAACTGGACTAGTCTCATGGCCATAATGAAGTAAATGCGGAGGGTCTCTGCCATATAAAATCTGGAAAGGTGTAGTCTGCGCCGCCGTGTGGTATGAAGTGTTGTACCAATATTCCGCCCACGGTAGCCAACGTGCCCACTCTCTAGGATTCTCTGAGATGAAGCATCGGAGGTAGGTCTCCACACTACGATTAACCACCTCTATCTGACCGTCGGTCTGGGGATGATAAGCTGTACTACGCTTCAAGGCCGTCCCCTGTAATCTGAAAAGCTCCTGCCAAAACTTGCTCTGAAATACCGTGTCTCTATCTGAGACTTGGACTTCGACGGCCCATGCAGACGAATAACCTCACGCACAAAACTCTCTGCCACTGAAACGGCGGTGTATGGATGCTTAAGCGGAATAAAATGTGCATATTTGCTGAGGCGGTCTACCACAACAAAAATGACGCTGAATCCACCCGACTTAGGCAATCCATCAATAAAATCCATAGAGAGGTCTTCCCAAACTCTGTCGGGTAAGGATAGTGGCTGTAATAGTCCCCCTGGAGACATAACCCAGTACTTGTGACGCTGGCACAAGTCACACTCTGCCACCATCCGAGCCACATCCTTCTTCTGCCCTTTCCAGTAGACCTCGCGAGATAGCCGCTGGTAGGTCTTGAGGACCCCAGAATGTCCTCCAACAGCACTGCCGTGGAACTCCCTGAATATGGCCAGTAAAAACGTAGAAGTCCTCGGTATCACAAGCATGCCCCAGTAAAGTAGCATCCCCTCCTGTAAAGAATACCTCGGGTACTCAGTCGACCCCTGTAAAAAGGCCTCTCGTATAGCCGCCATATCAAGGTCCATCTCAACCTCCTGCTGTAGTGGGCCCCAATCCTCCAAGATGGATATGGTGATCGCTACTAACTCTGCCTCCTCCTCCCGCCGGGATAACGCATCAGCTGCCTTATTCTCCAATCCCGGACGGTACTCTATCTCGAACCTATACCCCCATCAACTTTCGCAGCCACTTCTGATGTTCCTCCGCTACCATCCGCTGCTCTAGTAGGTACTTCAGGCTCCGATGATCCATGCGCACTATGAAGCTCCGCCCCCAACAAATACGGTCTCCACTTCTGGACAGAAAACACTATCGCCATTAGCTCTCTCTCATACACCGATCGCAATCAGGCCTTTGCCGTCAACACCTGGCTGTAGAAAGCTATAGGTCGCTGCTCCCGCATAAGTACTGCTCCCAACCTGTGTCCGGAGGCGTCCGCCTCTACTACGAATGGTCTGGTGAAGTCGGGCAACGCCAAAACTGGCACAGTGGTCATTGCCCTTTTCAGGGCCTCAAAAGCTGTCGTAGCCTCCTCCCCCAGTGGAACTGGTCCTTCTTTAATAACTCCGTCAATGGCCAGGCAATCGTCTCATATCCCTTTACGAATCGGCGGTAGTAACCTATAAGTCCCAAGAAGCCCCGTAGCCCTCTGAGAGTAGTAGGACGCGGCCAGTCTAGCATGGCCGCTATCTTCGATCTATCTGCGGCTACCCCTCCTGCTGATACCACGTGCCCTAAGTACTCAACCTGCGGCTGCCCGAAAAGGCACTTCTTTCTGTTCAAATAAAGCTAGTGGTACTGCAGCTCCTGAAAGACCACCTGCATGTGGTCCAGATGCTCCTCCAGAGTACGACTGTACACCAAAATATCGTCGAAAAAGACTATTACAAATCCCCTGAGAAAGGGGCGGAATACCTTATTCATGAGTATGGAAAGTGGCCGGTGCGTTGGTCAACCCAAAGGGCATGTCCAGGAACTCGTAGTGGCCCTCATGCGTCCTGAACGCCGTCTTGGGCACATTCTCCCGTCGCATCCGTATCTGATGATAGCCTGACTTAAGATCTAGCTTGCTGAACCAGGCGGCTCCGTGTAGCTC
Source organism: Scilla litardierei (assembly GCA_030789695.1). Classification (NCBI taxonomy): domain Eukaryota; kingdom Viridiplantae; phylum Streptophyta; class Magnoliopsida; order Asparagales; family Asparagaceae; genus Scilla; species Scilla litardierei. Next base: position 12,328,053 of record CM061131.1, read on the forward strand.
ATTCAAGAGTTCATCAATCACAGGTATCGGGAATTTATCAGCGCCCTGTAGTCCACGCAAAACCGCCAACTACCATCCTTCTTCTTCACTAGCAACACTGGGCTGGAGAACGGGCTCACGCTCGGCTGGATCACCCCTGCCAGCACCATCTCCAAAACCATCCTTTCTATCTCGTCCTTCTGATGCTGAGGGTATCGGTAGGGCCGCACGCTAATCAGGGAGACACCCTCTCGTAGAACTATGGTGTGCTCGTGGTCCCGTGGTGGTGGAAGGCCCCGAGGCTCCTGGAAGATCTCCTCAAACTGGTCCATCAGCTGTTGGACCTCTCCTGGAATGGGCTGCTCTGTACTGGCCTCTGCGCCTCCCTCACCTGACAAAGAGTACAGCTCTACTAGGTATCCTCCTCCCTCTGTCTGGATAGTCCTGAACATGGTCTTCAAAGAGACCAAAACTCTGCAGAGGCTAGGGTCTCCCTGGAGTATCACTGCTCGTCCCGCCTCCCGAAACTCCATCTGTAGCAGCTTCCAATTTATGGTCATCTCATCTAATGTCTGTAGCCATGTCATGCCGAGGATGACGTCTGTACTCCCCAGGTCTAAAGGTAAAAAGTTTGCATCGATCTGTATCCCTTGCATGGTCAGCACCAATCCCCTGCAAACTCCGCGGCTGCTCTCCTTCTTCCACGTGCCCATCATCACACTAAAGCTGCCGCAGTCTGTCAGCTGGAGTCCGAGTTGTGTCACCATCCTCCTGGAAATGAAATTGTGGGTAGCCCCACTATCAATCAGCACGGTCACCTCCTGGTCGCCGACCTCTCCCCTCAGCTTCATGGTATGGTTTGGTGTGAACCCTGCCACGAAGTTGAGGGACACCTCCGCCACGTCCAACTGCTGGCCCTCCAGCTCCTCATCTGTCTCAGCGGCTTCCTCCTCGATATCAGACCACCCGTCGTCGTCCTCCAGCAGAATCACCTGGAGCTTGCGCCCCGCGCAACGGTGGCCTGGCAAAAACCGCTCATCGCACCGGAACATAAACCCTTCTGCCGCTTTTCTCTCATCTCCGCGTCCGTCATGCGTCTGAACTGTCCCCCGTCACTGGCATGCTACTCTTCTCCCCAGTCTTCTCCCGGCTCGTCTGGGTCACCCCTGCCGTGGTACCTGCTCCTCCAGCCCCAGATGTGGTGCCTCGCGAAGTCTGACTGTTGTAACTGCCACGGACCCGCCTATCCTCAGTCTGTGCGTCCTCCACCATCTGGGCCATCTCTATGACCTCTGAAAGCCCCCTGGGCTTGTAGGGTCTCACTGCTGCTCTCAGACTGGGGCGTAGTCCCTTCAGAAAAGTGCCCTCCAGTGACTCGTCAGACACCCCATGGACTCGCCCGGCCAGTGTCTCAAATCTCTCAATGTAATCCCGCACCAGCCCCTCCTGCATGAGGGCGTACAGCTGCTCGTGTAGGTTCCCCAGACTGGGCTCTAAACTTCTCCAGCACCATGTCCTTTAGCTCCTCCCAGCTCCTGATCTACTGCCGCCTCTCCGTCCACTGGTACCATCCCAAGGCACGCCCCTCCATGCAGATCGCCGCCGCCTCCAGCTTCTGGGCCTCGGTCATGTGATGCGCCATGAAGTATCTCTCTGCGGTGAATAACCAGGCGTGTGGGTCCTCCCCGGAAAATAGCTGCATCTTCAGCTTCCGGACGCGGTAATCACCTCCAAAGCGCCCCTGCTCGGGCCTCCTCTCCTCTCTGTGATGCCCATGATAATGCTGACGCCTCTCGTCCAGTGTCTCGTAGCGCCGGGGTGGCCCTCCTCTGTGGCCCCCGTAGTCTCCCCGACGATCCCCACGCCGCCCCTCAAAATCGTCCCATCCTGCGTCGTCGCCGAACTCTGCCTCGTAGCCACCCCTGTCGTCAGAATAATATCCTCTCCCGCGCCTGTCACCGTAGAAGGGGTCCTCAGCTGCTGGTCGACGCCCCGGAGGGTCTCCAAAATCTCCCGAAATCCACCCGTGACCCTCCTCATACGCTGTCCGCCGCCCCGGGGCCTCAAAACTCGTGTCTGGTGGCTGTCCGCGGTCTCCCACGCCTTCGAGCTGCTGTCCGGGAGGGCACAGCCTCTGGCCGAGCCCCCGACGATCCTCCCCCCGGCGGCTGCCAGGGGGCTCCGGCCCCCTGTGAGTATGTCCGGGGGGCTCCGGCCCCCTGTAAAACTGATAGGGGGGCTCCGGCCCCCTGTAGAGCTGACCGGGGGCTCCGGCCCCCTGTAAATTTCTGTCGGCCCCCTCCAGGGCTGCCGGAGCGGGGGCAGGCTCTGCCGGGCTTCCGGCTGGGCCGGCGGGCCCTGTCGGAGGTCCGGCAGGGTTGCCGGACCCTGCCGAGCCCCGGTAGGGCCTGGCCCCCCTGTCGGGGCCCGGCAGAGGCGGGGTAGCCCCCCCCCCCCTCTCTCAAGTGCCGTCCGCGGCTCCCGCGGCGCAAGGGGGTTTGGCCGGTACTCCCCTTGGCCGTGGCGATCCCAATTTGGGCGGCTAGGGCCGCCGCTCCCCCTTTGGCTCTCCACCGCCTTCCGTCGCACCTCCTCGCGGTAGTCCACCCTCCACGGCTCGTCGTCGTCTTCCTCATCCAATTCCTCCACGTAGTAGGGTTGTTTTTGGGGAAGAACCTCCTCTTTCTCCTTCTCCTTCTTCAAAGGTGCCGCCTTTGGTGTCGGATTAGGGTTTCCTTCGCCTTTGGGGTTCGTCGCTAATTGATTTAGGGCTCCCATTAATTACGCGAATTGATCGTCGTGTTTTGCTTGATTTGACGCCAATTAGGATATGGATGTAGTTAATTTCGCCATGGACTCGTCGTTTCCCGCCAAGGACTTTTTGATTGCCTCAATTTCGCCCGTGAATTTCGCATCCAACGCTTCAAATTTGTCTTGCAATCTTGTTGAAGCCGCCATGGATCGTCACGTGCTCTGATACCAAATTGTTAGGAACTAACAAAGACAAGATTTTTATTAAAGAAACAATAGCAAATAGAAAGATAATTGGGCACAAAAGAGGTGTGCTCTCCTCCCAAGACACCTAGAGGACGTCCGCACTCGTTTACCGTAAGAGTCTCCAAATATCAAATATCCAATAGCATGTGTAAACAAGAGAGGCCACCCCCTATTTATAATAGAAACTAGGGTATGCAAAAGGGGGGGTACGGCCAACCCTAAGGCACGTCGGCCGTGGGTAATTCCCGCGCGGAATTGGGCCGCGCGGGTAAAGCCCGCCTGCGGGTGTAAACCCGCAGGCCGGAAGGGGCCGAAGGCCCATCAGCCTTCTCATTAGTTCTAAAACGAACCTTTCCGAGCAAACTCGAACCCTCTCGTCATCCAAACTGTAAATTCCTGAAAATTTCTCTATGATTTTGCAACAAGCTTGTGAGTATCATTATTTATTTCATGAATTCCATAAGTCTCGATGTGCAAAGCACTCAAATCATATGCAAAACGCTCATGAGATGCACTAAGTATAAGGTCAACCCCCAATTCTAATGAACTGAGATCATACTAAGGTATTGGTTCTGATGGTTCTTCAATTTTAGCCTTTTCTTTTATCTCTTTAGTGGTATTAGTTTCAGATTTAGTCATATTATCTCTTGACCGCTTAAATTGCTTAATGGCTTAAAAGTAGGCTATGTGTCTATAGTGCTTTCATGGATTATAAATTTAAGGTTAGATTAAATGCTTGATGTACACTGTCTATAGTGTAAGGAAGTAGCACAAGCCTAACATATGCTCTCAATCCAAAACAAAACCTAGCAAGTATTTAAAAGGAATCTTCTTATAGATTACTTTTAACAAATAAGTCGTTAAACTTAGTGATGTACTCATCCACAATCATGCTTCCTTGACATAGATAATTTAGTTTTTCTAGGTGATCTCTATAGGTAGAAGATAAATATTTTTGTTTAAGCTTCATGTCAAAATTTTATTCTTTGATCAATTTATTTTCTAAGGCTACTAAGCAATCTTTTGTTCGATGTATGACGTCTTTTAGTTCTAGATATATCTTTTGAAATTGATTTTTAAGTTTTTGAATTGCATTATCATCCATGTTTAATCCTAGAGTTTTGCCAATATGCAATAACATGCAATGCCAACCAATCAGACAAATGTGAATGCAAGCCCCAAAACACCAGCTAAATGTGTGCACAAATTATGTAAATAAAAAATCCTAAGGTCCAAATCTATATGTCAAAGTGGAATCATAAACATGCTAATGCGGCACACAGCTAGAGACTAGAAAATTTGTAATACCAATGATATCGGGTAATCAAAATAGACGAATTCTTTAGAATTTAACAATAGAGGATTTAATCAAATTAGAGATTATATGGAGCGCAATCAGCTTTATTGTATCATGCAAGCCATCTAGCTTAGATAGCTTTAATCCAGACAATCAGACAAACTTTCAGTTGCAGAAACTTCATCAACCATTCCTTTAGATTATAGTATTATACTATATGAAAGATGGACAATTGTGGGTAATGACGAAGCTAAGGTTTGGGGCAGCATGGATAGCAAATTGTCTTTTTCCTTATTCTCCTTTTTTTCTAATTTTTTCTTGAATTTTTTGTATCTCTTTTTTTACTTTTTTTATCTCTTTTTTATTTTTTTCCTTTTGTTAATCTCTTTTTCTGTTTTTCTCCCTTTTTTGATTTTTTTCTATCTGTTTTGATTTTTTATCTCTCTTTTTTAATTTTTTTCTCTTTTTTTAATCCCTCTTTTTGTATTTTTTTTATCTCACTTTTTAAAAAATCCAAATCTAAGTGGAATATAGGAAAAATAAAAAGAAAAAAGAGGTCTTTTTTCTTAGAGGAAGATAAAGAAAAGGTCCAATCTTAAAGATAGGAAAATGATGAAAAAGAAAAAAGAATAAGAAAAAGTAAGATTTTTTAGATCATTGTTATAAAACCTAACTATAAGAAAGAATTTTTTTTTTTGATGAGGAAAAAGACGAAAAGATAGAAAAGGTAAGATTTTTTCCTTCTCTCTGTTTTTTTCCTTTTAAAATTTTGTTTCTTTTTTAACTCTTTTTTGAATCTAACTTAAAAAGATTTTTTTTATGGATGCAGAAAAAGAAGACCAACCAGATTTAGCTCGGATACCAAGTTGACGCAGAACGAAAGCGGGAAGGGATGTGGTGAAAACTCAGAGAAGAAAAAACATGAAAGTTGATAGCTTTTCGGATCTCACACTCCAGCAATCTAACGAGATCTTGACTCACACGCCTCGCATGTGGAGATTCTTTAGACTTCTCGCCCAGGCAATTAAGCTCACTCTCGCACACTAATGCAAATGATTTAATTTTGAAGAGAAACTAAAAGTTTACAACAAAAACTATTCTTCATTGATTTCTTCACAAAAACTAATAAGTTTTTGGCCTTTATATAGGCTTACTACTTGACTCTTAAAGCCTGATATGACTACAACTATCAAAATGACAAAAAAATTCAACTAATTAGAATTCTCCAAGGACCACAAACTCCATCACATTAAAAATCTTTTAAAATAAAAGCGTCCATCTCGAATTTGATCTCCATCACCTGCTAACCCGGACTGAATGGATTATACTTAATTTATGTTTATAAATATATAAACAAAAATAAATAATTTAAATTTAACAAATTAATGGCTTGTTCTCAAGCTCAATTAGTTAGTGATTTAATTATGCATACAGCTGGTCACATGTTAAAGTCATGGTGAGGTACCGTGTTTATTTCAACCTAATTTTCTCTGAAGGAAAAACATTTTGATTTTTAACTTCAAATCATAATGTTTAAAGGTCTAAATTAAATAATTTAGATCTACATAGTATAACAAAGGCTTCTCAGCTCAGTTGATTGGTCCTTTGGCTGTGTAAACGTTGGGTCATGGGTTCGAGCCGTGTTGTAAGCTGTTTATATGAAACATAAATTTTTTGATTGAAAAATTAAATTGAACTCGGGTCGGGTTCGAGTAACTCGACAACCTGTCGGGTCAGGTACGAGTTTTAAGCTCCCAACCTAGATTTAATCTGGGTCAGGTTTGGGTATACCCATGAATGGGTCAGATCAAATCTATCCCAACCCAAACCTCAAATCTATCCCAACCCAAACCTGACCCGTTTGTCACACCTAATTAAAACCAACCAATAAATGAGAATTACTAAGAAATATTACTCAAGCATATTTTAGAAATATTAGTTAATATTATTATGTAATAATTAAGACAAATTTACATGCAAATACAAAAAATTATAGTGCAAAATACGTAAAATTATAGTGCAAAAATTGAAGCTAAAATTATAAAGCAAAACTACAAATACGAAAAAATTGTAAGCTTGTCTTACGTGAGCGAAAATCGCTCTTATCTTGTGATGCTAATCATATTACACAGTATGCTCAATATATTTGCTTTATTTATAAGTTTTCCATTCACTTTATTAAACTGCTAAAAGTTAATGGCAAACTTGTAAATATAAGTAATATGTTGAGCAAAATGTGAACTATATGTTAGTCACCAAACACAGCTTGTTGAACATATTTACTTTATTTACAATTTTACCATTCACTTTATTAAACGGCTAAAAGTGAATGACAAACTTGTAAATAGGAGTCCTATATTGAGCAAAATGTGAACTATGACCTGCACCCTGATGCGTTTTGGAGAGGTTTGGTCCACTAGGGACATTTTTGCAATTTCAGAAATTATGGGCGTATCACAGCCCTCGGTCTTAACACGAGACCTCGTCTTCTTCATTTCATCTGTGAAATTTCAATAGTAAACCCTTAAAAAATTCTCACCGCTTCCTCACACGTTCCCACTCCCATGCCTTCCCCTCTCAGCTCAACAAAATCGATGGAAATTTTCGGTGATCCTCACATAACGATGCAGATCGAAGGAGATATATGAATTGTGATGGAGATCAACGATTTCGTCAACAATTAAAAGAGATCGTCAGAGATCGGAGTTCAATGGCTTTGAAATAAGCTCCCTACAGCCGAAAACTCTAGATCAAGCTCTCACTTTTGAAACAGATAAGAAAGTTTTAATTTTTAAAAAAATTATAAAAGAAAATTTTTTGGTACTGATTTGTCTTAACTTCTCTTATGAATTTATAGGATAAATTAAATCATTATTTTCTCACAAATTTAGTGTTGTTTAGTCACGGGGATTTAATCATGCATTCACATAATTTTTTCTGTTACTTCAGTAACATGCTTTTGTAATGTTAATCAATTTCTGGTATTATTTCAAGTTTTCAACTATGTTCTTCCATCTTGGTTTTGGTCGGAATAGTCATTTTCCGGTCGGTTTTGGCCAAAACTAGCCGGAACGTTCCGGCCGAAAACCGATAAATATATATGGTTTCGTATGGGTCAGGTTCAAAACCGATATGAAACACCCGATACCTAAGGTATTAGGCAAAACCTTGATCCATGCTATTGACATTGGGCATAATCATTCTTTCTCTAACTCTTGAGCAAAATCCTACATCTTCAAGAAATTTCTCAAGCTTAAAACTTCCAACACGCTTAAACCTCACTCATTATTCCTCCGCCTTTCCTCCCGCGTTATTTAGTTGTTATAGCGTGCTTGTTTCAGCTTCATTAAGTGTGATTATTTTCATTCTTGCATAACTTATCTATCCAATTAGGATTCAGCTACTCTTATCATGGATTAATTTTAAACCCTATCTAACCCCTGAAAAAGCATTGCCATGTAGTAGACTTATGAGATGGAGGTAGAATAATGATTTATGCTCATAAGCATCCATTGAATGACTTTAATCAAGGAGAATTTGATTTCATGGCTTCTTGATCAACCTAGGTCAGCAATGATACTAACCAACATAAACTATAAATAATATAAAGGCATGTATAGTGACAACTATGTGCTCAAGTTTAAACATAAATAAATGAAGAGAATTAAATCTGCATGCATACATAAGTTAACCATAAAGCCACATGTAAATTAGTCTATAACTTCTGTCACAGTCACTGCGATACAATATAGAATATGCAAATACAAAAACCTAAAAGGTGTTGTAAATTGCGTAGTGGACATGAATTATGCAATGATATGGAACCTTTTGGATCATAATGTGTGACAATAATATAAGACTAAATGCATACCTTTTGTGGCAGAGTAGATAGGATCAGCATACATTGGATATAGACCTGATGCAGAGCCAAGATTTATTATGACACCGGGCTTCTTAACCGTTCGCATTGCTTGGATCTTCATAAAGTTAATATACATTACCAAATAAGTCAACAAATATGTAAAATAAAATGAACATAATTAATCAGTACATGCTAAGATTGAAGTCATGAAATACAACAAATTCAAATGACCATAAGCAATAGGCAAACTAACAATAAAATTTTTAAATTAAATCTAAGCATTTATAGTCCGTAATCCGTATAGCCCTTTCTTGCTTTCGGTAATTAGATGTACACCAAAAACCATCTTATCATATGCTCTTGTATGACAAGGAAGAAAGGGGTATCAATATAAAAGCCAAACATGCATTTGTACACAAGAGAGTGAGACCATTTGTCGACGAATGCCACACAACATGCTTGGTTGCCTTTGTCCCACAAAACATATGGAGTTGAATCTACTTTCAACTTAATCAATTTGTATTTGGGTCAAAGTAGATACAGAATACATGCAAACCAATGTATTTGTTAGGATTACATATGCATTTTGGTCATGCTATTCCAAAGATATTTTCCTATTATAAAGCTGAATGGTACAAACTTTCTTTGGGTGTAGTCTTTGAGTCTTTTTGCTGGTTTTCAGAAGAAGACGTACCTCACAGATGATCCACCAAATCATAAATCCAGGGAGTATCATGGTTGACCTGCTAATGACTATTGTGTCATGACTTGGCTCTTAAATAGCATATAATATAAGCTGAACTCTGCTGTAATATTTCTTAAAACTGCAGAGATATAAACGACACCAAATGAGATGTACTCAAACGGAAAATCATCTCTTGGGTGAAAAAACTTGCATAAGTGATTGTTTATGTTTAACAAAATGACAACCCCTTGTCTGATTACCATTCGGAGTTGAACAGCATTCTAGATGAGATCAATTTGTATCACTCGTTTGTGCTAGATTGGTATATGCTTTAGCAATATTATGAGAATGATACGATTATCACGTACGAGAGGAGACGGTGGTGGCCGAAGGAGTAATTGATGTGTGCACCGACGACTTGGGGGAAGTTCTTTAAGCACAATTAGTTTTGTTATTTTTGTTGTACGCACCACACCTAAACATTATATAAGTGAGGGCGTGGGCTAGGGTTAAAGTATCGATGATTGTAGCCGTCTTTTGACATTTCCTAGAGTTCTCCGATGAGATCTAGAAGAGAGTTTTAGGCTTTTCCCTTAGCAAAAGCTAGGAGAGTGCCAACTCTCCTAAAATTGGCTATTTATCCTTGTAACCATATTTCCCATTTCAATAAAAATCCCCAAATTCCACCAAATCAACCCTAGTCCGCATCAATTTGGTATCGGAGCCCTGATCCAATGGCAGCAACAAGATCATATACGGCAAAATCTTTGGAGGAAAGGCTAGATGCGGAAATCGTCGAGAGGAAGAAAGAAACGGCGGATCTCATCGAGCAGATCGCCGCTATCAGATCTGATCTCAGATCTGATCTAAAGGAGAATCTGGAACAAATGAAGGAGATACTTACCCACTTTATGGCTCAAAACCTAACCGCGTCTCAAATCTCGCAATCGAGGGAAGGAGCAATCTCAGATCTGAATCACCAATCAGATCTACGAGCAAAAGGGAAGTCGACAATGATCCCCAATCATGAGGGGGTGATCTTCGAAGGAGTAGATCCAGATCTGGATCTCGACGGCAACGACTGGCAGGAGGATCTCTCCAAAACCCTAGGGGAGAGCTCCGAGGAGGATCAACCAACGCGGCGACGATGAAAGGCGCGCGCGGCAGCCCTAGAGGGGCGCCAAGGGGCTGTCGAACCCCTGGCGGCCTCCCTGGGGGCTGCCGACAGTCGACGACCCCCCCAGGGGGTTCGCGGGAGGCAGGCGACCCCCAAGGGGGCACCGAGATGTCGCAACCCCGAGGGGGGTCGCGGATGGAGGGCGACCCCCCGGGAGCCGCCGACGGCTGGCGAGCCCCAGGCGGGGCCGCCGACGGCTGGCGACCCCCCTACGGGGCCACCGGAGGCGGGCGACCCTTGCAGTGGGTTGTCGAGGGTCGGCGGGCCCGTCAGGGCACCCGCGGACCTCTAACGAGTTGCGCAGACTCCGAGGAGGACCCCCTACTTATCGCAGTGGGATTTCGAGGGCCGTGAGGGGCGCGTGCGAGGTGCGCGAGTTCCGGAGTACTACGAGGACGATGATTGGGCCCCCAAAAGACGACGATCTCATATGCATGACCCGGAGTATGAGGACCCTATCCGCCACCATGATGAGTATGAGGAGGAAGATGAGCGAGTCAGGAGGGAGGATAGGCGGTGGGATCAGGGAAGGGGCAGATTTGGAGATCGCCATCACCAGCAGCGTCTGGATCGTTTTCACGGAGGGGATCCACGTGCGGATGACCGCATACGGAAGCTCAAGATGCCCTTATTCGAGGGTAGTGACACCATGGAGTGGATCTACAAGGCGGAGAGGTATTTTGAGATGGACAAGCTGACAGAAGAGGAGAGGCTGCGAGCGGTTGCACTCTGTTTGGGGAGAGGCCCTGAATTGGTGGCGGTGAAAGGAGCAGCAGAGACCTCTGAGAACCTGGGACGGGTTCAAGGAGGCGTTATTACACCGATTCAGAGATTCTCATGCGGCGAAAGCTTACGAGCAGCTGCATGGCTTGAGGCAGGTGGGGACGGTGCGAGACTACATTAAGCAGTATGAGGTACTCACTAGTAGGGTGCGCGGGATACCTGCAGAGTCCTTAGAAGGATTCTTCATGGATGGATTGAAACCTACCATTAGGTCTGAGCTCCGCACTCTCAGACCTCGTGGACTGGAGGAGCAGATGGAGCTAGCACAGACAATCGATGACAGGTTGGCAGATGAGCGTCGCGCCAGGGGGCGTTTGGAGGGCAGTTTCCACGACCACAGACTGTTCCAGGAGGACAGTCGAGCGCTGTAGGAGGGGCACCGGCAGGCGGAGTGAGACCCGGGGATGTGAGACCAGGGGGACCGTACAAGAGGATGACAGATGCTGAGATGCAGGATCGTAGAGCAAAGGGATTGTGCTTCAAGTGCGATAAGAGGTTTACCCGGGCACAGGTGCCGCAACCAGGCCTTACAAGTATACGACGTGTATGCTGAGGAGCTGGAGGTAGAGCAGGCAGGAGAGGGAGCGACAGAGCCCGAGGAGGACGGCGGACCCCTACTACTGGAGGTAGCCGAGGTCTCACTTAGCTCCATAGGATGCCTTACACCGGTCCACACTATGAAGCTGGCTGGTAGAGTTCGAGACATGGATGTGGTGATTCTGATAGATAGTGGGGTCACCCACAACTTCGTATCCCCTAGGGTGATTGAGGGCCAGGGGATACAGCTGACCGAGACGGAAGGCTTCGGGGTTATGCTCGGGACCAGTGTAGTGGAACAGAGTAGATGCATCTGTCGAGACTTGATGGTGTCCATATAGGGAGTGCTGGTCACCGATGATTTATTGCCCTTGACCTTGGACAACGTCGACCTGATTTTGGGGATGCAGTGGTTGCAGTCGCTGGGGAGACGAAATTTAACTGGAAGCTGCTGCGCATGGAGTTTCAGGTAGACGTGAGAAAGGTAGTACTTCTGGGCGACCCGAGTTTGTGGTGTTCGTCTGTGTCTTACAAGACTATGGAGAAGACACTTCAGGCAAAGGGAGATAGATTCTTGATTGAGCTACAGGGGTTGGTGACTGATGCGACCGAGGTTGAGACGACAGTACCACTGGAGGTTGAGCAACTGTTGCAGGGGTTTGAAGGGGTGTTCCAGCACCCAGCGGTCTTCCACCGCCGAGGGATCATGAGCACGCTATTGTGCTTAAGGAGGGGGTGTCGCCCATTAGTGTGCGTCCGTACTGATACCCACAGGTGCAGAAGGATGAGATCGAGAAGCTGGTTCAGGAGATGTTGCAGACGGGGTCATACGACCTAGTGCGAGTCCTTTTTCTAGTCCAGTGCTGCCGGTAAATAAGAAGGATGGCAGTTGGAGGTTCTGCGTCGATTACCGAGCTCTAAATAAGGAAACTGTCCTAGACAAGTTTCCTATCCCGGTGATTGACGAACTGATGCATGAGTTACATGGAGCGGTGGTCTTCTCGAAGATCGACCTGAAGTCAGGATACCACCAGATCCACATGAGGTAGGAGGATGTGCAGAAGACCGCCTTCAGAACTCACGAAGGCCACTACGAGTTCATCGACATGCCTTTTGGGCTGACGAACGCCCCCGCCACCTTCCAGTCGTTGATGAATACGGTCTTCCGACCTTATCTGCGGATGTTCGTCTTGGTCTTCTTCGATGACAGCCTAGTATACAGTGTATCACTACAGGATCATTTGGGTCATCTTGAGATCGTACTGCGAGAGCTGGAGTACCATCAGCTACAGGCCAACCGGAAGAAGTGCCTGTTCGGACAGGCGCAGGTAGGGTAACTTGGTCACATTGTATCGGCAGAAGGAGTGGCGACCGATCGGTCGAAAATTGCAGCTATGTTAGATTGGCCGCAGCCGAGGACGATACGAGCCCTGCGGGGATTCCTGGGGCTCACGGGCTATTATCGGAGATTCGTTAAGGAGGTAATGTACCTTGGCATGGCCCCTTATCGAACAATTGAAGAAAGATAGTTTCTGCTGGGAGAGGAGGCTGCGGGGGCATTCCAGGCCCTCAAGGAGGCGATGACGACAGTGCCGGTGTTAGCACTCTCGGATTTCGAGAAGCAGTTCGTGGTGGAGTCTGACGCTTCTGGCTTTGGGTTGGGAGCTGTGCTGATGCAGTAGCAAAGGCCGATTGCCTACTTCAATCAGGTCTTATCGGCCAGGGCCAGACTGAAGTCCGTCTATGAGAGAGAATTGATGGCTATCGTGTTGTCCATACAGAAGTGGAGGCCATACCTCTTGGGGAGGGAGTTCATAGTACGGACAGACCAGAGGAGTTTGAAGTATCTCTTAGAGCAGCGCATGGTGGCCGAGGAGCACCAGCGGTGGTTGTCCAAGCTGAGCGGTTACAAGTTCGAGATTCATTACAAGCCCGGCACGGACAACAAGGCGGCAGATGCGCTTTTACGACGAGACAAGGTGGTACAGGTAGTAGCACTTTCTATTCCGATGATGCTGGGGAACGACGCCTTACGCGCAGAGATCGAGGCGGACGACGGCTTGCGCCAGATCAGAGAGGCCATCACCAGGGGTCAGGAGACTTTCCGGGGTATGATATGGAGGGGCGGATGCTTTTGTACAGGGGGGGCTGGTGATTCCCCGTACGTCTGCATACATCTCCATTCTTTTCCAGGAGTTCCACAGCAGTACCGTGGGGGGTCACTCAGGGGGTATCAGACATATCAGCAGATGGCTAGAGAGCTCTATTGGCCAGTGATGAGGAAGGATGTCGCGCAGTTAGTCTCGGAGTGTGACGTATACCAGCGTCACAAGTATCGGGCGACCCTACCAGCAGGCCTCTTACAGCGCTTGGATTTACCAGAGGGTGTGGGAGGAATCTCGATGGATTTTGTGGGGGGTTACCACGCTCAGAGGGCTACATTACGATATTTGGTGTGGTTGACCGCCTCAGCAAATACGGACACTTCATTCCACTTCGCCATCCCTTCACTACAGCATCGGTGGCCGTTGCATTCAAGAGGGAGGTGGTCAGGCTGCATGGATATCCTCGTTCTATCGTGTCGGACCGCGATAAGGTGTTTCTGAGCACCTTTTGGATAGAGATGATCCGGATACAGGGTACCGCGCTTCAACGGAGTACCGCCTACCACCCACAGACAGACGGACAGACTGAGCTAGTAAATCAGAGTGTGGAGACTTACCTACGATGTTTTGCTTCAGAGACGCCCCGTAAGTGGGCCGGATGGCTAATGTGGGCTGAGTACTATACAACACCTCGTATCATTCGGCAGCGAAGATGACACCGTTTAGGATTGTTTACGGCCGGGACCCACCCCATCTAGTCCACTACAGCAGAGGAGCCACACCAGTGTCCGGATTGGAGCAACTATTGGAGGAGCGTGACCGGGTTCTGGAGGAGTTGAAGCACCATTTATTACGTGCCCAACAGATCATGAAGGACAAGGCAGATGCACATCGCAAGGATGTGGAGTTTACAGCGGGAGAGCGGGTTTATCTGAAGCTCCGACCCTATCGACAGCACTCGATGGCTCAGCGGCGCAACGAGAAGCTAGCAACAAGGTACAATGGGCCTCACGAGATAGAGGCCAGGATCGGCAATGTGGCATACCGACAGAGGTTACCCCCTTATACGCGTATCCATCCCGTCTTTCACGTCTCACAGTTACGCCGAGCTATCGGAGATCATACGGCGTCTTTTACTCTGCACCCTTACAGTCGACATGGAGGTTTTATTGGAGCTTGAGGAGGTTACAGGCGTACGGTCGAAAACTACTGGAGCGAGGGAGGTACTGATTCGTTGTCGGGACTATCGGAGTGTGAGGCGCCTTGGGAGCCTTACGATCAGATTTCGAACCAGTTTCCTAGTTTCCACCTTGAGGACAAGGTGAAACTCCTGGGGGTAGTGACACGATTATCACGTACGAGAGGAGACGGAGGAGGCCGAAGGAGTAAATGATGTGTGCACCGACGACTTGGGGGAAGTTATTTAGGCACAATTAGTTTTGTTATTTTTGTTGTACATACCACGCCTAAACAGTATATAAGTGAGGACGTGGGCTAGGGTTGGAGTATCGATGATTGTAGCCGTCGTTTAACATTTTCTAGAGTTCTCCGAGGAGATCTAGAAGAGAGTTTTAGGCTTTTCCCTTAGCAAAAACTAGGAGATGGGCCAACTCTCCCAAAATTGGCTATTTATCCTTGTAACCATATTTCCCATTTCAATAAAAATCCCCAAATTCCACCAAATCAACCCTAGTCCGCATCAGAGAAGCTCGTAGTATGAGGAAAACCATTGTCTGAATACTATATGGAATTAAGCAGTATCGTAGATAATATCAATTTGTACCAACCGCTTGTGCTAGATTGAAATACGCCTTAGTAATATTATAAGAAGCTTGTAGTAAGGTTCCTCTATGGACTGGATTTCTCAGCTACTCAGGTTCATAGTCAAATACACAGTAATGATTTTGTTCTATCTCTATCAGTGACTATCACGTGTTCAACTATCATTGGAGGATCCATTGCTGACTTCTCTTGCTACTGAGAATTCTGATAATCGAAAAAATCAATCTTACAAGAGTTTTCAACAGTAAAATAAGAGATATAGTTGACTGCATGTGGTTGTGGTTGTAGACAAGAATAAGGGCATGAGTTTGGAGGTAGCCACTCGTGGTCAGAAGTACACATTTGATAAAGGACCATGGTACAGTATTTACTGTAGACAAAGTAAGTATGTGTTAGAGAAATGTTGGATAAAATTTAATAGGCCAGCTTGGACGCAAACTGCTACTACATGGGCTCCTTACATTCTCTCATCTTCCACAAATTCAGTCTCCACTTTGACCCTAACAATACATATGTCACAGCCTGAGCATGTGAGGCTCTCAAACATCTTATTCTGTTATTCATGCATCTACTCCAAGTATAAACGCATTCATTGCTTCATCTGATAAGGCCTGGGTATTAGATTCTGGAACAGCATCTTGTATGACCGGTATTATGGATATCTCATTCCTTGTTATTTTTTAGTTTCATACCTCCTAATCACATAATTGATGGTACATCCTCTATTGTTTATGATCAAGAAGCATTTCATGCAACTTTTAATAATCCTTATATGATGTTTTATGTGTTCCTTATTTTTCCATCAATCCTGTATCCATTAATCAGCTTTTGAAACATAAAAGCTATTCATTGATACATTTTTCATTCATGCTGTGTTTTCTATTATCTACAAATTGGGATGAGAATTAGTTCAGTTCATGACAATGGAGGCATCTATTACTTAGATGATATTCATTCACTATTTAGTTTGGATGATGGTTCCTCTTCTAATACTCCATTGTAGTGGTATTCTCGGGTAGACCATATGTCTTTTATAGAAACTACATGACTTTTTAGATATAAAGTCTTATGTTTCCTTTTACAGTGGGAGTCATGTGAATTAGGATAGCATCATCATGCTTCCTGCCCTACTCATGTCACCAGTCATAGTTGTTTTCAACAGGTCAATTCCGAAGTTTGGGGACCAAGTCATCATTCTTCTTGTGGTCATAAGCATTGCTTAGTTTTCGTTGATGATTTTTTGACAACCGGGGTTTATTTGTTGAAAGACAATCTATATGTACCTTATATATGTACCTGAAACTATTATAAAATTTAATGAATTATCAACACAGTTGTCTACAACCATACAAATTTTAAGTAAATAAAATGATTTTGAGTTTATGCGGAATTAACAACATGCGTCCTATTATTTATCTAAATATATATTACAATAAGGGGAATTGAGAGCATCTTTTCTCTCTTCCCTCAAACATATTTTTCAAATTCTAATGATTTTAAAAGTTAGTAGGTGGTAGGCAGGGCAGGACGCGGGTGCCGCTGCCTATTGACTAGACATTGACATTGAATATTGGAATCTCACAATACATATTTTGATGATGAGCAAAAATAATGCTTAAATAATGTATGTATGTAGTTGTTGGGATATTGTTAGCAGAGAACAAAGGACCAAAAAGACCAAGCATGGATGACAAAGCATGGATGACAATACAAGCTTCACAAGATTAAGTGATGGCGTGACAAGTCAAGGCATGCTGACTTGAAGACATATATGACAAGAAGACGGACTAAAAGCTACAAGTAATCAAGCATACAAATTTATATTATGGGTTGGATGTAATATATATTTCTTATAGTAGAATATTACTTAAAGTCTTGAAGATGTCACACATACACATGAAACCATATGAATAACATAGAATTAATATGGTATTAATCCAAGACAAAACCCATAAGTTTCATAATAAGGATGTGTAATTTTTATCCCAATTAGTCGACCAATGCACTAACTCTGGTCGACTAATAGATGGCTTAAAACAGTCCGAGTGATTGGCATATCAGTTTAGCCGACCAATGCCTTACCATTAGTCGTCTAACGACAAAGCACTAGTCAATTAATGGTTGAGCACTAGTCGACTAATCAAGTAACTGTTGTCAGGTTAGACTTTGATTAATTAGTTGTTTTCTAGCCATTGTAGATGGCATTTGGACATTCTTTCTCACAGATTTTCACCTCTATGAATAGGAAATAGTTCTTAGAGGTAAGGCATGAAAATGAAAAATCATTCTATTGGCTAAAATACCATTAGTTCTTCCATATTCTTTGTGAGCCAAGAAAAGAAGAAATTTCGTAGATTTCTATTCCGCATTGCTCAAACCCTTAGAATAGAAATATTCTCACATAGTCGCATTCACTCTCAAGAACTTCATCTTCGAGTCTATAGGAATCTTGTAATCTTTCTTCGACAAGGTTTCACCTTGGGTGTTGAGGTGTTCTTACTCCCACTTGGAGAGCGGTTTGTATTTCACATCTTAAGGTGTTGAGATTGGGTTTCGTAAGTGGTAAAGGTGTTTACCAAGTTGCAAGGTTATAACTCTTACAGTTTGTAAGTTTTTAGTAGAACTCTCAAGCGGGACTGTTTGGATACTAGGCGTAGATAGAAAGACCGAACCAATATAAATCGACGATGTATGCATTATGCTTTGTGGTTGAGCGATTGGCTAGCTTATTTGTTTTTCTTATCTTGTTTACTTGTTTATTTTATTGTGCTAAATTCTCTTTGTTTATTCTGATGCATTATATATTGAGAATTGTTTGTTGAAAGCTTATCATTAACTGTAATGGTTTAGTGTTAAGAATCATATCTACTGGGCATGGAACCTTACATTTAGTACCAGAGCGAGTTAACGGATGGCATCAACAAGCTACACAACCCTGAAGGACACTCCACGAAAAGACCTCCAATATCTGATGGCTCCAACTACAACTATTGGAAAAGAAGAATGATGATGATCTACCTCAGATCCATCGACTACGATTTTTGGAACTTCATGGAAATGCCCTATAAAGAACCTATAACGCCCTCCTCATAATGGATAGATAAACCGAAACCATAACTCAAAGATAATGAACATCTTATATTGTGCTTCGAATGATAATATTTTCAATCATGTGTCAAAAGCTAAATCTGTGAAATAACTTTGACGCGTGCTTAGGGATTATGAAGCGTCTTCAACAGACGAAGAGGAAATTCAAGAAAAAGCTCACATGTGATTTATGGCACACAACGATGAAGAGGTAATTTCTTATTCTGATGATGATGATTTAATTCGTGCTTTCAATGAATTGCATGCCAAACATAAAAAATTGATTAAGGATCATAAAGCACAAAAACAAGAACATGAAATTTCATCAGATAAATGTTTTAAACTAAAAGATCTTGTTCAAAGTAATAAGAAACTAGTTGAGAAAAACAGTAAATTAGTTGATAAGAACCATAAACTTAAAAAAGAAAGTACCTTACTAAAAATGAATGTAGAGTCTTAAATACTAAAATTGAAAAGATAGACAAAGATATATCTTCAATCAAATTGAAGTATGAGGACATAGCTACTGTTGTTAGTAAATTCAACAAAGTTTTTATGTTATATGATATTCTGTGTATAATTAGAAAGCATGATGATTGATGGAGGCTGCGAGAAACGCAAGAAGAAAATGAATATCCTTTACTAAAAATTTTAAAAGAGCCCGGCCCGAGGCCCGAACAGGCCAATATTTCTGAAGCTCGTGTCTCACAAGTGCAGTCCTGAGTCCAACCCGATGACAAGTAGGACCAGGACTTGGCATGCAAAAGCCCAAGCACCGCACATTGACATCCCTAAGTACCTTATAAAAAATTGAAAACAAAATTTGAAAACAAAATGATATTAAAAAATTTAATAAGAAATTAATTTTACCTTTAAAAAGAACAAGATGGTTTCATAATATTAAGTTAATAGCCGTAATGTAAACTGACAACTGACAGATATACTCTAATACTGCCAATTTTAATCGACCAATGCTCCTTCACTAGTCGAGTAATTGACAGTCTAGTCGACTAATGAAAGTACATCTTGAAATCTCTGTTAGTCGGTGTTATTACTTGTATCAATTTTTCTAAGTTATTAGGGTTTACTTCAGTTGAATTTATAATGACTAGCCCCCAGAACTCAAAGTAAAAAGGGAATCAAGTTTTCAATAATTCTTTTCAGGTACCCATAATAAAAGAGAACAGCATACTAATTAATGTGAATTCCAAGAATGACCCTAATAATCGCAAATTGATGTGACCGTACTCCTTTCTTTTTGGTGATGTTAAGGGGGAGAGATGCTACGAAGAATCAAAATCAAAGGAAGTATCAATTCAGGGAGAGTATGCATAAAGTCAAAAGGAGTATGTGTGTAGTAATATTCTGGTGCGAAAAAAATGGTGCGAAAAGAATGGTGCAAAAGCCTGTGCAAAAAACATTTTATCTAATTTTAGAAAAAAATTTGCAAAAATTTTTTTATGTTTACTCCATACAATTATATACCCCAGGAAAAATAATGGGTGAACCATATGGAGATTTAAGCACCGATTCACCCGTAACAAAATTTGATGGTTTCAGAGCAAAACTTTTTGTAACACTTTGATCGAAAGCCAAATCACATTCAACCATTATTTTTTAGGCGAGTATAACAACATGAAGTGAATGTGGAAAAAAAATTTTAAGCTTCAAAAAATAAAAACATTTTCAGACAAAAAAATCCATGAGAAATGTTTGCATTTGAAAATTTGTCTATATATATATATGAAGTGTTGGATCCTAAAGTGTTTAAATATTACGTCTTATAATTTTGATTTATAAAAAATGTTTGTCATTAACAAAAAGAGGAGAATATTAGATATTCGAATCCCCAATATATGTTTGAGGATAAACAAACATAATACTTGGACTAATATATTTATGCAGTTGTTAGGATATTGTTAGCAAAGGACAAAGGACCAAAAAGACCAAGCATGGATGCCAAAACAGGGATGCCAAGGCAAGCTTCACAAGCTTACGTGGCATGATGACTTGAAGACATCTATGATAAGAAGACGGACTAAAGGCTATATCAATCAAGCATACAAGTTTATATTATGTATTTGATGTAATGTGTATTTCTTATCGTAAAATATTTGTTAAATCCTTGAAGATGTCACACACATGAAACCTTAGGAATAACTTAGAATTAATATGGTATTAATCCTAAACAAAACCTATAGGCTTCATACTTAAGATGAGCATATTTATTCTGATTAGTCTACTAATGCACTAGCTCTAATCGACTAATAAATGGCTTACAACATTCCGAGTGATTGGCATATCAGGTGAGTCAACCAATGCCTTCCCATTTGTTGACTAATGGCAACGCAGAAATTCCCTAGATTTCTATTCTCCATTGCTCAACCCCTTCAAATAGAAATCTTCTCTCATAGTCACATTCAGTCACAAGAGCCTCATCTTCAAGGCTATAGGAATCTTGTAATCTTTCTTCTATAAGGTCTCACCTCTGGTATTGAGATGTTCTTACTCTCGGTTGGAGAATGGTTTGTATTTCACATCTCAATGTGTTGAGATTGGGTTTCACAATTGATAAAAGGTATTTATCAAGTTACGAGGTTGTAACTCTTACTGTTTGCAAGTTATTAGTGAACCCCTCAAGCAGGATTGCTTGGGGACTTGACATAGTGACGAGATTTAGGGAAAAATATTAGAGCAAAAGATTAATATTTTTATACATATTTCGTGAAACTACAAGATAAGACCTCCAATTCAAGAGAAAGGCCAACTCTCCTAATAACTTAAGGTTAACTAATCTAAATAATAACCACTCTTCTCTCACAATTTCATGCATGCCCCTCGTGATCTTTCTCCCTCTTATTTATAATAAAGAAAATTGGTAATTAACCAAAATGACTGAAATATCCCTCCTATTAAACAATTACCGATTTAGTCGACCTACCATTACTCCTCCATTTAAACAATTACCAATCTAATCGGCCTAACATTACTTCCACATTTAAACCTAACATTACTTCCACATTTAACAATTACCAATTTAGTCAGCCGAGCATTACCCCCATTTGAACCATTACCAAATAGTCACATTTAAACCATTACCAAATACTCTTCCATTTAAACCATTACCAATTTAAAAACCTAACATTACTCCCCTACCAATGAGATACATGTCCTCAAGGTAGAATTCCGAAAAAAGGTGATGGATTGCTCCCGACTGCGTCGAAGCCCTACGGGCCTCATTGGCCCTCGTCAAAGCATCGTCAGCATACCCCGACCTAGCCATAGCCCGCCAGCCTCTCCCACACCGACAGTCTCACCCAGCTTTGCCACTGCCTCCCCGAGGCCCGTCAAGGCCCCATCGGCCTAACCATAGCGTCGTCGCCACAGCAAAGATCAGGAGTTTTTAATGGTCCAGGCGTGCGGGAAGCACGCATCGCTGACCTTGTTGTTGCCCCCAGTGCTCCCCCTTGCTTCGTCACTCCCTAAGGGTCGGGGGGATTGTTTGAGGCCCTTCGTGCTCCTCCTAGCAGCTTCCACCACAAACCCGACGTTGGGTACGCCCAGCCGTCTTCCACCATATCCGGCCCGCTCCAGTTGCACTGTTGTCCCCATGCACCCCCAAGCTCCGTTGTCCCGAAGGATGCGTATGAGTACAGGATACCCAAATATCCAATTAGATCATACCCAAACTGATAGGTTCCGGGTAGATGCCCATTAATTCTGGATAGGTTTTGAATAGAAAAATCAAGAACCGATATTAACCGATTTCAGTTCTCATGTATATGGACCCGATACTCGGACCGAAAACCAGTACCTGAAACTAGTCCCAAATTATATATTATTTTGCTTTTAAAAAGTTAAGTTAATTTATATTGTGTTGCAGATGGTGTGTTATGCATTGCAAAATATCGATGACTACATTACTGTAAGAGGATTGTAAGTGAGTCACTTTAATGTATAACCATCGGCAGCAATGTTTCTTCCTTGCAAACAGATAATTAAGTACTCAAACGATTTGATCATCGCACCATTCAAATCCTTGCATTTGAACAGTCATTTATGCATTTTCTTTTGCCCGGTAACATTGCGAGCTTATTCAAAAATGTGTTACTGTAAGCGTACACTTCCCGAATATGCATACACATGTGCTCTATGAATGTTAAATTCTAAAAACGCTTAAAACAGTACATAAAGTTCTACAATCTAAGAAAAATAGTAAGAAGAAAATTGTTGTTATGTGGAGTAATCCACTAGTTTAATTATCTATGTTTTAGTTTATTTTTTTTTGGGTCCACTGAAGTGTCTAGAATTGAAGACACGGCTACAATTGCATTGTTAAACTGGACCATCACTAGTACTACACGTGAAATCTATTTCAAGACATTTCATTTGGATGTGACTAGGGGTGGCAATTCGGGCCGGCCCAGTCTTATCGGGCCGTGCCGGCCCGGTCCGGTTTTCTTAAAGGACTGGGCCGGCCCGGCCCGATAAGACTTCGGGCCATTCCGGAGAGGCCCGGGCACGGTCCGATAAAAATTCGGGCCGCCCGGCCCGGTCCGATAGGGTTGAATGAAGTATGTATTGTGAAAATGTTTTATCATATTTTTAAACACAAACTTGTCTCGTATGCTTAAAGATGCATTGAAATGGAGCACAAAAGAAGAGGATTAAGTGGAGTTGCATAAGGTGATGTGTCCTACATTATTTTCATTTATTTGACAAGATGAAGTAACATGTTTGGTGGTTCTTTGTCTCTTCTCGGAAACTGAGATCGACCCCCAAGATCCGAAGACATCAAAGTTGGCGCTAGCGGGAAGTTGTTAAAATTTATGATATTTGGACCTTGATCTGATAAGATTCATGACATTGGACTTATCACCATAAATGAATGCACATTACTGAAATCTGCTTTAGATCAGCATGTGGTCAATTTAAAGTGGGGCGATCAAATGCTTTTCGTGCCGTGCCGTGCCGCCATGGGCTGAAAAGCTTGGCCCGGGTCCGGTCCGAAAATGAACTGGACCGGGCCGGCCCGGTCCGATAAGGATTTCGGGCCAAAATTGTTGGCCCAAGCACGGTCTTATCGTGCCGGGCCCGTGCCGGGCTATCGTGCCGGGCCAAAAATTGCCACCCCTAGATGTGACACTTCCATAAAATAAAATAATCTAGTATGGCATTATGCAAATACACTGTCTATAATTAGCCCAAAAATCAAGTTTTTTACTTGAGGGTCCAACAGAGTAGATTCTGGTTCCAAATTTTAGAAACTAGTCTTTTACACAGAAGGGTCCGGATACCTAAAAACAGGGTATCTGGACCCGCTCACCCTAGCTAGCCCCCCAAGGGTCGGGGGAGGGGGTGATTGTGGCCCAGACATTCGGGAAGCACGCATCGTCGTACTCGCCCGGGCCGTCATCCGCCCAAAGTCCCTGTATGACGTCGCACTAATCGTCGCGGACACGAATCAAGCCGGATCATGCCTCCACACATGCTGTCATGCACGAATCTGGCCAGATCTGGCTAGATCCATCCAAACCCTTGGTCGGAGGGTCCACCTCCGATCCCAGAAGGATCCGCGGTCGTTTGGTCTCTGTCGACGTCTCCTTCGCTTGCGATGGCTTTGCCATGAGAATAGCTCCTTCTGTCATTGTGATGTCTTCTCTGCATCACCCCCACTTAGATCTGTCTTTGCACGAACAATCGTCGGTGGTGGGCAGCTATTCATCTCGATCAACCGCTTCATCATGGTCTTCAAAGACAAAAGTTATTGTTAAATGGTTGTAAACCGTTCCTCCATTGTGTTTTTAAGAATTTCCACCTTTTTCACTGCCACTGATCCCAAATTCGAGGGCTCTGATACCAATTTAATAGGATTTAGGAAAGAAATTAAGGTAAAATATAAGATTTTTATAGATATTTCGTGGAACTATAAGATTCAGCCTCCAATTCGAGAGAAATGTCACTCTCCCAATAACCTAGGGTTGATTAATCTAAATAATAACTACTATTCTCTCACAATTTTCTGCATACCCCTCGTGATTTTTCCCCGCCTATTTATAATAAAAGCCCTCACTAATTAGGTAATTAGCCGAAATGACTGAACTACCCCTCCCATTTAACAATTACCAATTTAGTCGGCATAACACGTAGGTCAGGCAGATCGAATGATACAACTTGATAGATCCTAGGGTTTATTTGTGGGGAAGTAGGGATTTGAGATGAGAAAATAAGAGGAAAAGAGAATATTTTTATAGATGTCAGATCTGAACCAAAACAAGATAAGCCACTATTCGAGATGGGAAGATCTCCTAGCTTTCTATTCGAGTGGAAAGCCTAATCCTCCAAAGTAAACACCGTGGTTAGGATTTTCATTCACAAAACAAGCATGAAAGCAAAACTAAAGCCGGCTACACCTAATAAACCCCCAAATCTGCAGATTTTACAAAAATACCCCTCTAACATCCAAAATTACATAAAACCCCAGAAATTACAGATTTGCCCCGAAGCTCCCACGCGCCTCCTCCGCTGGTAGGTGATAGTCGTATCAATACGTTATCCCAAAAGAACCACCTTGTTCTCAAGGTGGAAATCAGGAAACTGCTGCCGGATCACCTCCCGAGGTTCACAAGTAGCATCATAATCTGGTAGTCCGTGCCACCTGATCAGCACCTTCTACACCCCAGCTGAACTCTGACGAACTCCTTTTACCTCATGTGGCTCCAGCAATACCTCCATATCCTCGGTCAGGGTGGTGGAAGAGTATGGGGGATAAGGTGTTGTCTCCAGTAGCTCGCCGCAACTGGGACACGTGGAACACCGGGTGAATAGAGGACATAGCATGCAACTGTAGATGATAGGCCACCTTCACAATCTTAGCCGTCACCTCAAAAGGTCCATGGTAGCAGATTGCCAGCTTCCCGTTGCTCCGTCGTCCACTGTCTTCTGTCTGTACGGCCTCAACTTCAAATTCACCTTATCGCCTGCATCAAAATGCACATCTCTCCTATGCATTCTGTACCGGTCTTAATGATCTGTTGTGCCCTCAATAAATGTCGCTTCAGCTCCTCTAGCTGTCTATCCCTCTCCTCCAAATGCTCCTCCACCTAAGCCACATGGCTCATACCCCGGTTGTAATGTATCAGGGTCACGACCGTAAAGAATACGAAAGGGAGTGCTCTGCGCCGATGAATGATAGGAGGTATTGTACCAGTATTCCACTCACGCCAACCACTTCGCCCACTGCTTCGGCGACTCTGATGCAAAACGCCTCAAATAGGTCTCCACGCTCTTGTTCACTACCTCCGTCTGGCCATCAGTTTGTGGATGGTAAGCCGTG
The DNA here is from genome assembly GCA_030789695.1 of Scilla litardierei. NCBI lineage: Eukaryota > Viridiplantae > Streptophyta > Magnoliopsida > Asparagales > Asparagaceae > Scilla > Scilla litardierei. Next base: position 12,353,680 of record CM061131.1, read on the forward strand.
CTCCTCCTTAAAGCGGTGCGCTGCACCTTAAATAACTCCTTCCAAATACTGCTCAGGAAGACCTTGTCACGGTCAGATACAATGGAAGCTGGAAACCCGTGCAATCGAGCTACCTCCTTCATGAAAGTGGTAGCCACCATCACCGCTGTGTATGGGTGCCGCAAAAGAACAAAATGGTCGTAATTGCTGAGGCGATCGACCACAACAAGTATGAAAGTGAAACCTTCTGACCTCGATAACCCCTCAATGAAATCGATGCTAATGTCCTCCCAGACTCTCTCTGACAAGACTAATGGCTGAAGTAATCCTTCAAAGGCCATTGCCAGATATTTGTGACGTTGGCAGACATTACTCTGCTACTAGGTGGGCGATATCCCTCTTCATCCCCGGCCAATACAGCTCTCTCGCCATCCTCATGTAAGTCTGTTGCACCCCTGAGTGACTCCCCACCGAACTGTCATGGAACTCCTGAAAGATGGTGGGTATATGTGAAGTTCCCCATGGTAGCACCACCCGTCCATGATATAACAGCCTCGCTCACTCAAAGTGTACCATGGATGGTAGACCCCGCTGCAAAGCCTCCCGTATCGTATGGCCAGCAATCCCTCATCTGCCTCAATTTCCTACGCTAGCGGCTCCTAGTCTAGCAATACTGGCACAGAAATGGCCGTCATCTCTGCCACCTCCCCCTGTGAGACAAGGCGTCTGCCGCCTTATTCTCCAAGCCTGTCCTTTACTAGATCTCGAACTGATAGTGTACCAACTTGGACAGCCACTTCTGATGCTCTTCTGTAACCATGCGCTACTCCAGAAGGTACTTCAGGCTCCGCTGATCCGTCCGCACCACAAACTTCCTTCCCAATAGGTAAGGTCGTCACTTCTGGATCGATAAGACGATCGCCATCAACTCTCTCTCTCTCATACACGGACTTCAGCCGTGCTCGGGCTGACAACACCTGACTAAAGAAAGCCACATGTCGATGATCCTGCATCAGCACCATCCCAAGCACATATCCGAACGCATCTGTCTCCACCACAAAAGGCCTACTGAAATCAGGTAAAGCTAGCAGGGGCACTTTCGTCATCGCCTGCTTCAGGGCCTCGAAAGCCCTGGTCGCATGGCTCCAATAAAAGATGTCCTTCTTCAATTGCTTCGTCAACTGCCAAGCAATAGTATTGTATCCCTGGACAAACTTCTTATAGTACCCCGCCAGGCCTAAGAACTCCCGCAGTCCTCGTAAGATCGTGGGACGAGGCCAATCCACCATGGAAGTAATCTTCGACTTATCCGCCAATACCCCCATCAACTGATACCATGTGGCCTAAGTACTCCACCTGGAATTGTCCAAAGAGGCACTTCTTCCTATTGGCATATAGCTGATGCTCCTGTAACTCCCGCAGCACCATATGCAAATGCCCCGCATGCTCCTCCATAATACTGTTGTAGATGAGGATGTCATCAAAGTACACCAGCACAAACCTCCGCGAGTAAGGCATGAAAACCTTGTTCATCAAAGGCCTGGAATGTCGTGGGACATTGGTCAGCCCAAAAGGCATGACCAAAAACTAGTAATGTCCCTCATACGTCTTAAATGCTGTCTTAGGAATATCTAATGTCCTCATCCGTATCTGATGGTACCCTGATTTCAGATCTATCTTCGAGAACACTGCAACGTCAAGCAACTCATCGATAACAGGAATGGAAAATTTATCGGACATCGTCTCCTTATTTAGGGCTCGATAGTCTACGCAGAAATGCAGCTACCATCCTTCTTCACGAGCAGGACCGAGCTAGAAAAAAGACTCACACTCGGTTGTCACACCCCGGCCTGCAACATCTCCTCCACCATCTTCTTAATCTCGTCCTTCTGCACCTAAGGATACCGGTAAGGACGCACGCTAATAAGGGAAACTCCCCCTCAGGACAAAACCTCTCCAAAATGGCCAACCAGCTCCTCTAACTTGGGTGCTAACTCCAGCTCCCCGGCTCTCCATCCCCCGCTACTGATAGGCCCTGGAACTCCACCAAGAATCCCCCTCTTGTAGACTGCAATGCTCTGGTCATGGCTCTGTAAGAAACTAGCGAGCGGCATAAGCTGTGATCTCCCTGCAACACTACAGTCCGTTCATCCTCCTGATACTCCAACCTGAGTAGCCTCCAGTTGGTCTTCGTGTCCCTGAGGGTTTGTAACCACTTCATCGCTAGGATGATGCCTGTACTACCCAGCTCCAGAGGAAGAAAGTCAACTATAATCTGAACCCCCTCCATCGTAAGGATCAGTCACATGCATATGCCACTACTTTGTGCCAACTGCCTCGTCCCAAGCACCATGCCAAACCCGCATATATCACTAATGTCCAGCCTTAGTCTCTCCACCAATCGATGTGAAATGAAGTTATGGGTAGCCCCACTGTCGACCAAAAATGTCACCTCCAACTCAGCCACCTGCCCCAGCAACTTCATGGTGCGGGTAGTCGTGAACCCCACCACAGAATTGAGGGAAACCTCTGCCAGATCTAAATGTGGGTGCTCCTGATCCTTCTCAATGTCAGCCTCCAAGTCCACCTCATCTTCTCCATCCTCCTCATCAAATACTATCAGAAACTGCAGTCTACGGTCTCCGCATCGGTGCCTAGGAGAAAACTTCTCATCACACTTGAAACACAACCCATTGGCTCTCTTCTCCCGTAGCTCTATCTCGGTCATCCGCTATACCTGCCCCGCGGGCCGTGCCACGGTCCCACTCTCCCAGTCGATTCATGTCCCCACGGATGGTGCACTTCCTGTTGTGATCGCCTACGGCCCTCCTGCAGGTGCATGTCCCCTAAAAGAGGATCCTCCCCAGGGTCTGCAGGTCTTCCTCTCATGGTCCAACCTATCCTCCACAATCCTAGCCAAACTCATGCAAGCTCGCAGACTCGTCGGTCCATTGGCACTCACCTCTGATCTGATAACAGGCTTCAATCCCTTCATGAAATTCCCCTCCAGCGACTCCCCTGACACCTCGCTGATTCGGCTGACCAATATCTCAAATTTCTTGATGTAATCTCTCACGACCCCGTACTGCCTCAGCACAAACAATCTCTCAAAAGTACTGCCTGCATGCACCTCCCCGAATCGCTCCATCAGAAGCGTCGCAAACTCCTCCCAGATGTGAAAAGGCTGGTCCTGCTGCATCCAACGGTACCACGATAAGGCTTCACCCTCTAGGCAGACCTTAACGGCCCTAAGCCACTCCTCCTCAGGTACCATAGATATCTCAAAGTATCTCTCGATCATATATAACCACGAATCAGGTTCCTCCCCCTAGAAAATGGGCAACTTCAGCTTCTTGATACGATTTTCCGTAGAAAACCCTCATGGCGCTCCTCTCCTCTGTGGATAGTCATGCCTCCTAAACAGTGGATGACGTGGTGCCCCGAATCCAGGACCTGCATCTCTTCTGTTACATGCTCCTCCGACTCCATCATCCCCTCCGCCATCTCCATAGTACCAACGATCAGCCCCATTGTCCCTGGCGTGGGCGCCATATCCCATCTCATGTCTCAGCGGCTCCGGTTCGTAGAAATCTACTTCACAGCCTTTGCTGCGCCCATCAAACCTCTTGTCGCGCCCCATTTCATGCTCAACATCGGCTCGATGGGCCGCCCGTGGCTTATCTTGGGCCCGGCGGCCCAAATCATGTCACCAAGGGCCTAGGCGGGCCGCCAGGCCCTCCGACTGTCTTTTGCGGGTCGCCGGAGCGTCCGAAGTCCTGGCGGTTCACCGGGGCACTCTGCACATCCTATCGGCCTCGCTAGGGCAAGGCGGAGCCCTGGCGAGCCGCCAGGGCATCGCGCGGCACCTGGCGAGCTGCCAGGGTGCCGCGGGTGTCCTGGCTGTTCGCTGGGGCCCACACCCCTCCCGCACCTCTCGTAACGGCTCCTCGTAGACTCCTTCGCCCTCCGTGATGTCGTGGAGCCCTCTTCGTGTGACTTCGTCTTCGTAGAAGTCAAGATCCTCGTCATCTGTCACCTGATCTGCATCCGAAAGGAGCCCTTCGCGATACGGATCCTTCGTCTCCTTCCCCTTCACCAAATATCGCTCTTTTTTTCCCAAATCTAGGGTTTCAACTTGCGGGGAGTCCCTTTGCCGCGCCAATCTTCAATTTTCAGATTTGTTTGCCCTACAGCCTCCAAGAGTTGGAAAACCCTCCGATCCATATCAGTCCTTTGTTCTTCCACCGTCTTCGTTAGCCCTTGGATGGCGCCATCAACCTTCTCTTCCAACGCCTCCATTTTGTCTTTCGCTCTTGTGTTTGCCATAGATCAACCGCTCTGATACCAACTTGATACAACTTGATAGATCTTAAAGTTTGTTTGTGTGGAAATAGGGATTTGAGATGAGAAAATAAGAGGAAAAGAGAACATTTTTTGGATTTCAAGTCTGAACCAAAACAAGATAAACCCCCGTTCGAGATAGGGAGATCTCCTAGCTTTCTATTCGAGGAGAAAGCATAAGCATCCAAAGTAGACACATTGGTCTAGGGTTTTCATTCACAAAACAAGCATGAAAGCAAAACTAGGGCCGGCTACATCTAATGAATCCCCAAATCTGCAGATTTGCAAAGTTTACAAAAATGCCCCTCTAACATCCAAAATTGCATAAACCTTCAGAAATTACAGATTTGCCCCCAAAGCTCCCGCGTGCCTCCTCTGCTGGTAGGTGATAGTCGTATCATCGAACCAGTATAAATTGACTGTGTTTGCATTTTGCTTTTGTGATTCAGCGATTGGTTTGCCTATCTAGTTTGCTTATCTTGTTTACTTGTTTATTTTATTGTGATAATTCTCTTTGTTTATTCTACTGCATTATATACTATATAAATAAGGTCAGTAGAGGGGTATAAATGTCATTTACATTTTTATATATATGTGTGTGTTCCTCCTCAAAAATTCAGTTACAATTATATACTGTATCAAAAACCTGAAGTTTGAACTCTATTGAATGTTTAAGTTTTAACTTTCAACTGACATGATATGATCCTACTCAAACTCATAGACCCTATTTAAGCCCATATCATATTACCCAATGGGAATCTTAAGTACAGTATTTAATATTGAAAGTGGCTCATATTAAACATTAGCTAAAATGAGAACCTTATAATGATCAAGTAGAAATCATCGCACATACCGCAATTCGAGTGCAATCAATAACGGCAACCAGGTTTACATTAACAGTACGCCTCCATGTAGCACTGCCATCAGATGCATCTTTATCAAATCGTATGTCTGTGCCAACTCCAGCACTGTTAATACAAATATCAAGACCTCCATATGTCTCCAAGTGCTTTTGAAATGCAGTGGATAAATCTCCTGGACATCAACAATTTCAATAGTATCGTTATATATACCACAATCTGTAGAGCCACAGATGCATGACCTACTTACCACACTTAATCTTAAAATTATAATGCAATATAGGTAATACAAATATGATATAGATAATATATTGAAAACTAAGTAAACTCTCAGTACTAGTTGATATATGAAAGGAAACCATAGAAGACTCAAAAGCAAGCAGCCTTTGTTGTTAAGGATAGTATCAAATCATCCGGGCTAGGACACAGAACCTTCCCAGTTCCCCTTTTTATTGTCCATCATTAGGGAGTCGAATAAGCTCAAAGCTACCAAGTGGACAACAAGAGTCGATAAAGCAACATTAAAGTAAGTTCTAAGAGCCATACTCAAATAGAAGTATCGTGTTGGACAAGGGTTGAACACATGTATCGGACATTTGTACCAAACACAATACTTCTACTTTGTGTAGTACTTTTTAGAATTTCTTGGTAGTCGCTATATCATGACGTGTTGTCCGCTTATCAGCATGCATGTGTGTGTGCAACATAGCCTTTAACAATCTACACAGAGGGATTTAGAATTGATCCCATGCAAAGTTAGCAACAACTTTATCTCCGTTGTTTAGAGACCAAATTGAATGTCCAATGATGCTTACATGCACTAGCGATCTTGAAAGGCCCCATATTCAACCCATCTCATATGGTTTAACTTGCCCAATGTGATGCATTCTCTTGAGACATGTTTCCAATTGTTCTTAGCTAATATTATAATCTATTCAAATGAATCCACAACTCTTTATCCTATACATATTGGTTTGGTATAAACAAACAGAAATCGAGATCAACAACGCAAACATAGATTTGTGAGGCGCCAAGCAAGTCTGATGTCCTAAGGAATGAGCAGATGATCTCACTAGTTTGGAAGAGGAGAGTTGGATATTTCAGAAGACATCCCCAGATCTAACAACTCTCTCTTAGATGATAGCATACTCAGATTCAGAAATAGTATCTACAACAGTTGATAATAAACCCTTTATAATATAGGATTATTTTTACAATACAAAATCCCTAAAATACCCCTCAACAAGTATGGATATAAAAAGAAATAAAACCGAATCCCTCAGGGGCTCCACCCCAAAACCATCAGATTAATCTGCAAGACACATGATTGCAAGTGTGGGAACCTTCATCCGCACAAAGCCTTGTTTCGCTTCGCTCCGCTCAGATTCAGCAATGGATATGTTTTGAAACAATAGGTAGCTGATCAAAAGGAATTAAGGTTCAAAACAAAGTCAACACCTATAATAACAACTTTTCAAAGAGTATATCATAAAATAGTTTATACTTGTAATGTTGATCACCATACTTCATCTTGTAGTTACTCTATCACAGCTGATAAGTGGTAGAGCCGAGCTTTTAGTAGCTGCCCATCCAATGGAGTTCCTTCTTATATATTTGATCATTTAAATCACTCATTAAGGCATTTCAGTGGCAATATCAAATATGTGAGAAGGCTTGAGAGAAACAATTTGATAATGGTAAACATAAACTCCCTACCCACAAACACAAAAAAGCAAAAAAAGAAAGCAAAACAAAGCAAGACAAAACATAATGTTCCCCTCCTTTCATATATATCTTATAGAAATTTTCATTTCCATGTTATTTTCTCAAACTGATAACTTATTGGAAAACAGTCTCTCTTTTTTCAACTTTAGTGGCTCGATAGAAAGATTGGGGCATTTGGGAATAAATTCATCAGCTTAATTTACAAAAAATGCATTAAACAGTGCATGAATTAAGTAATATTATCCTTAGAGTTCAAAATTCATCAAACCCCCTTAACTTTCCTCAAAAGTTCACAAAAAACAACCCTCCATCACTCCTTTATTACTTAATAAGCAGCACATGACTATAACGTGACAATTTAATCCACAAACTACCTTCTTTCTTTTTTAACTCAAAATTAAAAATACGCAACAAAAAACAAAATTAAAGCCCTGACAAAGGCCTCAGCTCGTCAACTCTACCCTTCCAGTTCATGTTATCTTCATCAACGTCTCGTCTCAGTCCCCATCACCGATCATGAGGCCCAGCCATTAAAAATTCCTACCCGATGACTAATGCTTCACATTTAGGATCCTAGCAGCACCGATGTCCCCCGCCTCGTGCCTCATCCTATTGGTTTCCTTTGATTCTTTCTGCAACAATTTCAACATCCTTTGTTAGATGCCTAAAACCGATGATTGGTCCAAGATCGAGCTTAAGAATTACATCGCTCATGGAATCAAGACCATTAGGGTGTTTAAAGATCAGAACTTGGTGATAGATTCTCACAGAAATTAGAGTTCCTTCCTCATGTGAGCTGAAAATTATATCTAGGGACCAGACATAAGGGTGACCATTTCATGTTTAATATCAAGTTTCATCAGCATCTAGTTGAGTGTATAGATGAACTCTTGTTCGTGTGCATTGTCTACAAAGTTAGCATTGAGGTATATTGGTTGGACTGGTCAAGATCAACGTGGGTGAAGTGGAAGAATTTATTGATTTAGATTCGTAGATTTTTTTTAGGAATTTTTTGATTAATTTCTTGTAATTGAGGCTAAAATAAGGGAAATTGAACTGAAGGTGGGAGAGTTTTTAAGAAAAATTGATTTTAAAAAATAAAAATAGTGTATTGATAAATTTGTTCAATAGTTTGTGTTTTTAAATAAAATTGAATCTTCACAACTAAATTTCTATACCTCATAATAATATTACATTATCTATTAATAATTCTTAATAGTTATACAGCCATATTTTGAATGATTTATTTATCTAAAAAAATAATTGATAAATTTTTGTAATTAATTTTCTTAATATGTCTGGAAAAATAAACATTTAGTTTTAAAGGTTTGTTATATATTTTTTATGAGAAATAATTTTTTATACTCCCTTGTTTATTAATAAATAATTATATGATATTTAAATTATGCATGATTTTTTACAAAATAAATAATTAAACAATTGTGTAATTTTGCGTGAATTTTAAATTTTTTATTGTTTTTAACAAAATTCAACTTAAATTTTAAGTTTTTCCATATGACACGCATTACGCACGTTTTACAAATGGTTCTCAATAATACATAATATTGAAATTTTAATAAAATTTACATTTTTCAACATAATTTTACTTTTATGAGATTTATTTACATTTCTTATGATTTATAAGTTTTTCTCGTGACTTACTAATTTAAATTTTTTATGAACTTTTGCAAAATTATTTCTTATGTCCATTATCTTTAACATTCTTTTCACAAAGATTCATTATAATGAAATGTTCCATACCCCATTCTTATTATGCATCAGACTTTTATGTTTTTATGTTTAGATGCATTTAGTTTTTAGATGTTATTTATGCATTTTTGTATGAAATAATTTTACACTTACATATTAATAATAAGTAGTTATATGCTATTTAAATTATGTATAAATATTTATTTCTAATATATATCTATATAGTTATGCACTTTTTGTAAGAATATTTGACATTTTTATTATTTAAAAATTAGTTAGCTTATATATTTTCATTATGATATATATTATACCATTTTTACTAATAATTCTTAATAAAAAATATATGATAATATTTTACTAAAATTTAAATATTTGACCATTTGTATTGTCAAAATTTAAATAGTAGGGTTTTTTCAAGCAATAAGATAGTTTTAGTAAACTTGGCCTAAAAATATTATGTAGTATAGGGTTAGTATTTAGTTGTAATGATAATAAAAGGGCATTTTGGTCTTTTTATATTTTTTGAAAATGAGGTAAAGAAGTTTTTGTAAACTGTTAAAGTTTACGGGAGTATTGATGAACTTTGAAAGTTGAGGATAGTATTATTAAATTCAAGGATAGTTTAGGATAGCTTTCGTAAATTAAGCCTAACTTCCTTTGCTTCACATTTAAGTAGCAGGGAAGTTATTCAATGCAAATGACGTTCAACAATCAAAAAAGGAACCTGGAGTCGGTTGAACAAAGCTAAGAAGCATTTATAATTGCAGTGTTGAATGTCCACTTTCTAGATCACAAAGGAATAGAGAAAGAAATGATAGATAATTCAAATATAATTTAGAGGTCTGCAGAATCTTATCTCCTCGGGATGCAGAAAATTTGCTTGTCTTTTTGGACCCATGTATGCAATTCTGTGACCAGATCCTCACATCATGCGATTGTTGACTTTTTATGAAATTTGGATAGTAATGTCTCCCCTTGTTATCTATACATGCTACTGTAGGTCCATTTGTTTTATTTTGTCCTATGGATAATGAGAACATGTGGGCTTTTACAATCTGTTTCCAAAAATTTTAAAGAATAAGAAAACATACTCGTCACGAACGGTCACAAAATCAAATTTAGCAATATGTAGCACAGTAAAATGCAATCTACGTCATCCCAGAACAGGGAAAATATTTAATAGGCTTCATCTAATCATCTCACACTGACTACAAATGACAGACAAATGAACTAGATACATAATAAGCGAAAAGGAAATGCAATCTATTTGCAGTTAAAACATAAGGCGGCACTAAGAATTCTGTTGCATAAGAAATAAGAATGTTTTATTGACCAGTGCCTGGCAGAGACAACAGAGAGGAATTCTACATCCCACAAAACTACCAGAAGGTAATGAAAGATCGAGACAGAAAATAAGCACTAATCGTGAGTATTGTTTGCCCCCACTGTAGCTCCTGCTGCTAGCAGGAACAACAAAGCCTTTAACCCAGATAATCATGTAATGTACTACATATAGTGATGCAAAACGGATGGGAAGAAATTAAGGAAAAGTAGTTAAGGATTGGTAAATGTAAAAGATAAATAGGTTTTAGGCCTCTCATCATGAAAATCAAACGATTATTGACATCAACGTCTCGCATAAAAAGATTTCTTCGGACCTCTCACTCCGGCAATTTCTCATCCACTTTCGCACCTTTCATGCAAAAGATTTTAAAATTGCAACATAATTTACAATACTTCAATTTTTATTCATTCATACACTGATTTGTTATATCTAAAAGTTTGATTACAAACTCGTATTTATAGAAGAAGAAACAAACTCCTATGCAAACACATGCTCAAACTCTTAATAAGACTCAAACACCTAAATAAATAAAATAAAATAAAAGAATCTTTCTTCGCACAAGAAACTTTAAACGATTATTCAAAAAAACTCAACGACTTAAATAACAACATATAAAAGGACTTAAAGACCACAAAGATTAAATCATTAAATCAACTTAAACACTAAAATATTATATTGGCCCTAAGTTGATTCCAATTGATTCTTCCTGGTTTTAAAAATTCATCATCTGGCACATGGTGACAAGTGTATGCAGTTGACAGAAATAGGCAATCTCCTATAATTGAAAAATAATCATCCCCAAACTTTAAAATGAAGCAAAAAAGTAAGCTTGCACACGAGCATTTTCAGAAAGAAGTACCAACAAGACAAAAGATAGGAAAGCATGCAAAATCTGCTAGTTAGTAGGCAATGAATGATCAAGGATGATAAAATTGATATGCTTAACTTGCTCAAGTAGTGCCTCAAAACTACATTCTGGCATAAAATCAACATGTTGATGTAGCTTGGACTCAGTCATATGCCTAGACTCTAGCACGGCGTTGGACTTGGGCCCGGAGTCTGACACGGATTGCATCTTTAGCCCTAAGTATGGCTCAGGCTCGGTCTTAGGCTTAGACTCGGACCCAAACTAGGGATTAAGCTCGCATTATGGTTTTGGTTAGTGCTCAGCCATAAACTATGGTTCTTGCTCAAATTGTGACACCAATCAACTAGCTTATCACATAGCCCTTGCAAACTCATTTCTGTTTCTTATAAAAATTAATCAAATATCTCATCAATTCTTCGATTGGTTTCGACTTTTGAATTTGATAATGGTGGGGCGAATGATGCTTGGGAATGTACGTGTATCGCAATTTGATACTCATCTTTGACCAACTCTGATAATCCTGATAATTTTTAAGCCACCATTGTTGAGCTTTTTCACCTAATTTGTGCTTAGTATATAAATACGCATACTCACATATTCGTCTGTCAAGTTGTGATGAGAAAAAAGACACTTTAGATTATATTCCCCATCTTCATAATCAGATTGATCGCCACATCTATGAAAAGACGGGATTTGTCTACATGCATCACTTTCAAATATACTTCCTGGATGATAATGATAATATCAATCTACATGAATAATCATCTAGGTATGCCAACAAATACACTCAAAATTCAGTAAAGAATTAATGGGTCAATTTGGCTATAATTGGAACAGGAAGTTTGACAATCTGGCGTAAAATCAGCAAAATCTTCAAAATTAATAAATTTACCTCTCGGATCAGCATAAGCAAGTCGGTTCGATTGCTAACAAGTCAGGGTCTAACTTGGGTTTCCTTCGATATTTCAGAACAGATCTTACTTGCTGCACTGTTTGAGCTCAGATTTAACCAGGTTCCAACTCTAGTTCAGGTCGGATTTGAACTAATAACCAAATTCAGGTTGAGTCGGATCTAGTTTGTTGAGTGTAAATCAACTCTTACATTGAATCTAAATTGGTTTGAGTCTCAAATCAGATCTGGAGGTCTTGAAAATTTGAGATTTGTTCGCCCAACAGTTGCAACCTGTAAGACAACAGTTGCAACCTGCAAGAGATGATGAAGGCGGTGATGGCATGGAACACCAATGTTGACTAAGGAGATGGGGCTAACTATGGAGGACGTCAACGATGAGAAGGTGCGGACGTGGCAGTCGTAGAGACAGCAGCCCTAAACTTAACAATAACGATGATGGTTAGGTGGCGATGTCATTAGGTGGTGCTATGGACAGAGCTTTGGGACTGGATTTGAACGATAACCATGATAAAGGTGAGACTTGGGCTTTGGATCTAGAGGTGCTGGTGCTTGAAATTTGGGTTAAAATTGTTGTGTTCGATGGATTTTTGATGGATTTTGGACCAAAATTGATTTGTCTTAATTTTGGGTTCTTTTGTGGCTGTTGATAAGAATAATGGCAACAACAGTTGATAGGTTCTTTGCTATAAGGAGTTGGGAGAACTAAACAGTAACCCATGCCATTTTTGTTGTTCCAACTGAAATCAAAGTAGAGGGTTTTTTTCTAAATGGTAAACTACTTTAAATTAAAAGAAAGAAACGATAAGGGAGACGATGATGAAGAAATCACAAAGTTTAGCTCTAAACCAAACCTGATTCGGAGGACTTGAAAGTGTAGTGGAAGAAATTAGCAAAACCTAATTAGGAATTTATAAAGATAAATGATAAATAGGTTTTAAGCATCTCAGCATATTGAACGATCACCAACTTCAACGTCTCACACATAAAGATTTCTTTGAACCTCTCGCTCAGGTGATTTCTCAACCACTCATGCACCTCTCATGTAAAAGATTTTAAATTTCCAAACATAATTCACAAAACTTTAATTTTTATTCATTCATTCATTCATTATATCTAAAGTTTGATTGGGGACTTGAATTTACATTTGAAGACATAAACTCCTATCTAAACTCGTGTGCAGACTCGTAATAAGACTCAAGCATATAAAAATATAATATAATATAATATAAGGTTCTTCCTTCAAAAATTGAAAACTATGAAATACTTGTCAAAGAAACTCAAAAGAACTTAAATAACAAAATATAAGGTGATTCAAAAATCACAAAGACTAAATCGACTCAAATATTAAAATGCCAATATATGAATCCAAGTTGGATTCCCATCATACAGATTAGGAGCTATAGCTCTGAGAAATTTTAAATAAGGAAGACATGATCAGACAAGCAAATAGATAACATAGCCACGACATTGTGAATTTGAGGTAGCAAAGTGTGGTAATGGTAATTTACCCTTGTGCTAGCTTCCAAGTTCCAACCAAAATTTGGGAGTTCCAACCAAAATTTGGGACTTCGAGAGATTCATTTACATGTATTCATCAAATTTTCAGAACCATCACATGAAAATGGTCAGATATGAAGTATTACCCCATGTTGAGCAGGCTCCATGACCAGTGGGAGAAATTTGGCATGCTGCTTGTTATCCATATGCCAACCATTTATGCCTAGGTGCCAACTTCCTTCCATATGATGCTATTTTCGATAGGAAGTCGTCGACTAGTCCTAAGTCCTGACACTATATCTTATTGGCACAGTAGTTGAATGTCATTCCTGAAGAGCCAGGCACCAAGATTCTAGCCGAGTACATAAATGGCTTGACAGAAAATATTGAAATTTGCAATTTGCAGTCATTTCCAAGGGATCTATAAAAGTCACCGAAGGTGCACCAAAACTTCGAAGCTTAGGTTGAGGGTTATATTCTTCTATTCTTACATGCTCCGCTCATGAAACTGCCCTTTTTATAGGCCGAAACATGCCCTTTTGTGCAATATTTTTTAATCCGCTTTATAATTGTGTCCGATGGAATTTGACCCTGGGTTGCGCCAATACCACATCAATGTCTCAACCAAGGTTTTAGGTCTCGGTTTCGGTCTGGGTATCGTTCTTCCCAAAATTTAAGTTTCGGTATCGGTATCGCCCGTTTCGGCGGTTTCGTAAGTAAGTTTCGGTTTCGTCCGTATCGCTAGTTTCGGCAGTTTCGTTTCGGGTATCGGTATCGGTTTCGGAGATACTTTAAATATGTATATACTATATACACTCAGTGATGGTTTCGGAGGTTCTTAAATCTAAACCTATCAAATACTATTAAATACTTAACAAACTAAAATATTAATAATATACTATCAAATACTAAAGACTAAATTTGAGTTCGTAACATATCAAATACTAAATGCCTAAAGTTTGGTATTTAAATACTAAATATTAGATAAATGAATAGATCCTAAAGCTTGCCTTGCACACCCCCCGTTGTGCCTTGCACACATACAACTTATTTGCAAGTTTGCCAAAAAATCGTTGTGCATTGCTTTGCGCACCCACCAATTGGGTTGACATAAAATGTCCGCTTGATATGTGTACCGACTGTTTTACTTTACTCACATACCACTTATTTACAAGTTTGCCTTTTTAAAGAACATATCATCTCCTGAAAGGCGACTCGAGCCTCTTTCTCTCTCTCTCTTTGCTCTCTTTCACTCTCATGCTAGATGGTCGAGGCGGGTTCGGCGAGGCAGGAGGCGGGTTCGGCGAGGCGGCGATGCGATGAGGTGATTTCAATTTTTTCATATTCTTCCTTTTGTCCTTTTTCTTTTTTTTCAGCAATTTTTTTCTTGGTTCTGCCTCTTCTTCGTCTAATTCTTCATCATTTTCAAGCCGAAACCCTATGGTTTTCTCCTCTCTTTTAACCGGGCTTTCTATGCAACCTATTGATTCACGAAATTTTTTGGGTTTTTAGAGAATTTTTATTTAATTACACATTCTTCTTCCTCCGTCTTCGATCGGTATTGAACGGTATCGGTCAGTTTCAGACGGTATCGGTCAGTTTCGGCTCGACAGGTATCGGCCGATACCGTTCAGTATCGACCGATACTAAAACTAATCCTTGGTTTCGGTATCGTCAACTGCCGATACCGATACGATACGGCCGATACCTAATGGTATCGGCCGATACCTCAAACCCTGGTCTCAACCACTGCATCAAAACTCCGAAGTTTAGTTAAGGTATGAGAGTTATCTCTATAACAAAAGAGGACTTTGTCCTCATGGGACAAAGTGTGGGCCCCACCTTTGCCCCATGTGGACAAAGTTTGTCCCATGTGCACAAAGTTTGTCCCATGTGTCATGCCACATGGCTTTCCCCAACAAAAAAAGCCCCCATCTTTCTCTTAATTACAAGTGTACATATCCCTTTAATAAAACCCAAAAACAATCCCTCAAACCCATTAATTGTGTTTTACCCCCCCCCCCCCAACACACACACACACACACACACACAAAATTCCCTCCCTCTCTCTCTTTTTCAACCCCTCAAACCCATTAAATTGTGTTTCCCCCCCCCCCCCCTCCAACACACACACACACACAAAACAATCCCCCCCCCAAAAAAAAACTCTTTTTTCGTCTTTGACCCACTGCTTCCCTTTGATTGTTTTCCATCCCTGTGCACATAGTGCACGGTATTTTCTAGTACTCTTATATTCTAACTGGATCTATATTGTAATGCATTCCTAATCATGTACGAAGGAAAATACAAATAAGGATTACAATTTAATTCTAAATAAAAGGCTAACAAGAAATATTCAAAGATAACAAAATTTTAGAACAAATAAATAAATGCATAAAGAAATACTTACTTGTATTAGTAACATCACACATGATAAACATGGTTGTTGGAAACTGCAACGCTGGGTGGAACCTCGAGTTCTCCTCTTTAATCAAGGAAGTAACTTCTTTCCCTCTTTCTTCACAGAAGTCAACAACAGTTACAAAGATACCATTCTGTGCAAGAGCCAAGCTAAGTGCTTTGCCTATGCCAGAAATTAAAAAGAAGAATGAGTCACTTGGTTCCTCAGAACCATAAGAACATTCAGACGCACAGTAATATAGAAAGAACACATAAGAATAAAAAACAATAATGATTGCAGGATATTGAGTTACTTTATATTTAAATTGTTAAGCAAGTGGCATTACAACTAATAAAGTTGGCTGATTGGATGGTATTGCTTTGGCACTATCAAAATGAGGTCAAATCAGATCTTCTAATATTACAAAATAAATACACTGCCTCCGAAACTCCAGCGTCATTATGTAAAAGTAAAACTCATGATAGCTCCTACTAGGGACCACACCGGCTTTTTCCAGATGTATTTGACAGAAATAGCACTCCACCTCGCCTTTCAGAGAGTAAATATATATCATCAGTCTTCTGACTAGTTCCACTGCAGACCTATTTCATTTTTCTTACCTTATTGTGATGCATAATTGTATTATGTTCTTATAATCATTACTCTTGTGACATACTATATGTCAGAAAATGGCAAATCTTACGCCGTTTAACTAATATCATGGACCCACCAATCAGATCTTTGATGCATGAGAATTTGTGGTTGAATTGATCAGATCTCTTCTAGAACTATTGAGAAGAATGTGAATTTCAAGATTTCTTAGCACACAAAAATGATATGAATTGTTTGTGGTGTTGTGTGGAATTCTAGTGGATAAAACATATATATATCCCAAAAAGAACTGCCAACTCGTAAATTAGTCAAAATGGCTAGACCCGTCTTGAAAACTAAAATCTCTGATGATCTAGTCGACCATGAAAAACAACAACTACTAGTCAACTATGACCAAAAGTCCAAAGTCACGCACTTGCTCTAGTCGACAAGGAAAAAGTGTTAGTCGACTAGTACCGAAAATCAAAAGTTACGCAAATGGGCTAGTTGACCAGTAAAAATGTTTAGTTGACTAGAATGGATCAGAACTTAGAATTTTTGAAGAAATCTTAAATTCTAAGATGATTCACCATAAATCTTTACATCATCGTCTAAAAGTACAAAGAAAATACAACTCATGAATACAATATAATACATCTTTTAAGCTCGGTCTTAATGATCATCACTGCAAGCTCTTTGTCTTGAGATAGAGCCTTGATTTGTAGTGATAAGCTTGATTAGTAAACTCTGCAAAACAAATGTTAACACATAAAATAACATTTGTGCATCATCAAAACCTAATAGGGGGATCATATACCTAACCAATTAAGGTATCGTAATTTTAACCGATGTTACCAACCACCGTTCATTTTGTGGTCATCCTTTTCAACTTAAAATGCACATAAAATCCTATGTGGACAAATTTGATCGATTTTTGCAAAGTTGATCATTTATCAAAAATATTTTGAAAAATTGTCCTAATGCAAGCAACTGCAAAACACTATTATAAACTCTTTTTTATTTGTTTTGATTTCTATTTTGCATCCAAAAAAGAGTGATTTCCAACATTTGATAATTGGGATGTCGGCTTTAAAATCTTTGATGGGGTCCTTTAGACTTACTGTTTCCTGTTTCGATTCTTGCCACTTTAGACCCAAAATGGCATGTATTAGTGGTTATCAAAAAGTATCGGTCATAATTACCATTTCGGTTAGGTTAGATCGGCATGCTTTAAACGATGCACTGCGCTAGATACATACTGGCATTGGCGAATGGTGAAAACTTAAACCCCAATAATGAAATAACAAGTAAATGGTTGGGCTTGAAGCCCAATATTACAAACCAGTTGTCCCCCATAACTGAATATCATCATTATATAGAATGGCCATCTATCGCCCTTCAACAACATTTTCGTTGGGAAAGAATGGCAAAGTCAGTGTTGTATCCTTAGTTTCTCTATAATAGATCGATTCTACTGAATTGAGAGCAAATTCTCCGAGCCCTAATCTTACCCATTTCCAGAGTCGAATGGATATAGGTTGGGCGAGAACAACTAAATTCAATCTGAACCCAATATATCCGCTCAAATAGAAGTAAACATGGTCATAGGCCGGCTCCAATTTCTCAGCGTTGCCTGAATTTCTAATAAGTAATCGCATAACAAGTACCATCAATTCGCTTTTCAATTAAATCCATACTGGGACAATCTAACTATTGTTCTGAGAAATTAAAAAAAATCTAAATCCAAAAGTATCAATAAAAGGACAAGAGTCAGCATTTATTGAGATTATTCGCGGTCCCAATAATTAAAGAAGGCAACCCCTGAATAAAATTTGAATTTTCAAAAACTACCAAGAACATATGCAAAGAGATAGAGAGAGTTGATCGGTTACCGATGCCGGAGGCACCGCCGGTGACCAGAGCAGACATGCCGGCCTTCAGCTCCATCGCTCAACCAACCAACCAAAAAACAAACAAGAGAACAGAGAGGGAGAGTGTAAATATTGGGGGAAAGTGAGAGGCAAGATACACATGAGGGGGGAAATACAATGAAAATCGGGCGAGCAGCGGTGACGTCAGCATCTGCGTTGTTTTCGCAGTTGACAGGCGATAAAAATAGCCGCCGTTTTGGCCATTCCCTTCGGCCGGCACAATTAATTAGCTAATGGGCCATGTTAACAGGAGCGAAGCGAGTACGGACTGTACCTTGATCCAACCCATTTTCTCTTCGTTTGGTTTAGCAAGATGAGGTTAGGCTAATGTATCGGAAAGATTAACGGCAATATCTAACGGGCCGAGCCCATGAAGCTAACATAGACAGACCAATGAGCCCAACGGTCTGGACTGGGCGGGTTGATTTTTTTCCCAAATATCTTGGTTTGTTGAAACCAAGTGTAACCGACGGCGAATACACGCGTGTTTTCTTACCCTATATATGGGCCGTTAGCCAGTTTCCGTCCATTCCCAGTGAATTGGGGCCGAAGTTTAACGGCATCATCCGTTAATGAAAAAGAATAGCAACGTACAATTCCGAAGGGTTAGATTGTAAAAAAATATAAGAAACTTAGAAAGGTCATTTGTTAGTTGAGTGATGTTAATTACGCCGCACATATTTCTGAATACACCGCAAATCTTATTTTACCGTACACATTTTTTTAATAAAAAATATTTACTTTTTAAACCCTCTTCTTTCTCTTCCAAGTCATGCCGAACAGCAACAGGACAACCAATCGGACAACCACCTGAGTGCCGAGTTACGAGTTTAGGAACAAATCATCTAAGACATCCCCGAAGGCGATGGATCATCATTGTTGTAACGACCGGTATTTTAGCCGTGCTTTAGTCATGTGTATCAGTAATTTTCTTTTGAACATCTGGATTTTTTTTCGTCCGTGCGTTTCTTGTTACGCGTGTGCGAGTCTGTATTTCCGTTTTTACCGGAATGTCATTAATTGATCATCTGGTTTAACTAAAAACTTTAATTTATTTATTTTGCAAATTACTTTTGTTATTCTTACTAATTACTCTTGTTAAATTTTATAACTTAATTACTTAATTAATTAATTATTTTCTCTTCGTTCAAAAACACGTTTAGATTTTGAGAGGAGAAGTCGTATACGTTAGGCTAGGCAGATGCATTCCCTCTTGTTCATTCACCAAACATCATTTAAGTCTATCCTAATCACTAACCTAACCTAATTAATTCTCGTTGACAAATTGGAGACATGGTTCCCTGCTGAATCTTTCTTAAGGCAGTATCTTCCCTGCTAACTCACCGTCTTCTTCCTCATCCAACCCTTGGTCGGCCTCCTCCTCCACCATCCGCGCGCACCGCCCAGCCCTAACCGCGCCACCGGCCACCTGCGCCGCCCGCCGCCGCCTGGGACCCGCTGCCCGCCGCCTGCAGTCTCGACCCGCCGACGGCCGTGAGATCTCCTTCCCCCATTACCGTGATTGCCTCCCCTTGCTGCAAATCAAAATGAAAAAAAAATAATGAAAGAAAGAAAGAACAGAAGAAGATGAACGCCACTAAATGGGAAAGAAAGGGAAAGAGAGAGAAATAAAGAGAGTTATTGGTTTAGAAAGAAAGAGAGAGATAGATTATAATATTAAATGTAGTAGGTGGGGTAAATGTTAACATGTTATGTTTTTATCCCTTAGTAAAAAAATTAGTGGGTGAAATATTTCATACCATGTCTTACTTGTAATTAGCTTAGTAAGTTAATTAACTCTAATTGGCATTCGTTTGTATCATTTGATTTCAGCATGTTATTACTGTAAATAATGATAGAGTATTAAAATATTAAATTACTAAAGTGTACCATGTTTGTATAACCCAATATATCTGCCACCCTAGCCGGTGAACCCCATAAAATTAGACGAACCCAATTTAGGGGTTAACTTAATAGTTGCGTAACTCGCAATAGATTAATAGATTTAATTCGTTAATTTCCGATTCAGCACTTTTACTAATTATAATAAATGTTATTATTTAATGACACAGATACGTCGCGAACTTTCCTACATTTACTCGGACAACCTAAAATGTCCCCGTCAGGCAAGCGTGCAGTTATTTTATGTTTTTGTGATATCTGATGTTGTACACTGAATTGCTGACACAAACACATTTTTTTTAGAAATGCTAGACTTAAACTCGTGTGCGTGTGTGTGGACCCCTTAATAATCAAAATGAACACACTTTGTGAATGGTAATGTTTCTGGACATGTATGGTTAATTTTAGAACTGTTGATACTTATAGAATGTTAAATGCCGTTGGCTACCAGTTGTCGTTGGCTACCAGATGTTACATGTCGTTGGCTACCAGTTGCCGTTGGCTACCAGTTGCCGTTGGCTACCAGTTGCCGTTGGCTACCAGATGTTACATGCCGTTGGCTACCAGTTGCCGTTGGCTACCAGATGTTACTTGTCGTTGGCTATTAGTTGACTAATCTCGTCGGTCACATGTGACTATGTCACATGCGACTAGTCTGGACTCGTGTTTCAGTATATGGCGAATTTGCATCCTGGCTCGTGATCCAGGAAATACACGTGGGTGGGGTTGGTTCCCGGGCACTAGCCGGTAGTAAACGAGTCGCCTTCGGGGGCACTTGAAGGTGTATTTATTTACTATTCGTCTAACGGTGGGAGTCTTAGTCACGAACTTGCACACACAGTTAAACAATTGAAAAAGAAAGTTAAATACAGACTGATGTTACATTACTCAACTGCCATGTTAATTCTTATAACTGAACTGTCATGCTAATGTAACTTATTGATTTACCTACCATACTAGTGTAACTTTTCATAATTGTTTTAACTGCTTCAGTTCATTTAAATACATGCTAGTGTAAATTCCTTTAACTGCTGTAAAACTGCCATATATAACTTGTTATATATCTTGCCTTGGGTCATCTGACATCTACTTGCAGACCATTGCTGACATACATTCATGTTGTTTGAATGTATGTCAGGTTACGAGACAGGTTATCTGGAGGACGAGTTGCAGGATCAGAGTGATCCAATTGACCAGGATTCTGCTGATCCTGAAGTCCACCCTACCGTGGACTAGCCGCTGATTATCACCATTGCAGCTATTTACTTTTCACCGCTGTTATTTGTAGGGTGTGTACCCACTTTATCTGTATCGCTATCGTGTAGGCCATGCTTGGGGCCTTTTTTTATTGTGTACTTTATCTGGCTTTTAATATTTCTGTTGTTGGCTTTTAATATTTCTGTTGTTCTGAGTTGCATGCAAGTTCCTGCGAAAGGTGTTTTCACAGACGCTTATTGGGTTCGAGCTTCACCGCTCCAACCTAAGCGGGCCCGCTCGCGTCCTCGCCCCAAGTATAATGGGAAGCGGGGCGTGAAAATTGTAGTTATCGAAGAACCTGCCGAATGGGTAGAGCTCTGGTGCAATCGTTTTGTCTTCCAATTCTTTCAACACCGGTGTAAAGAGCGCCCATGCTGCATCAAGCTCATCACTTCTGATGAAAAGTATGCGCTCTTCTGCAATTGCATCTAATAGAAGCCTCTCATACACATCTGGTATCTCTGCAGGATACCTACAATATATGAACGTTAAGCACGCGTTTTACACAACTCTTATTCTTTTTGAATGCGCGATTTTCATGCCAGAAGCTTGCTATAGAAAATACAATTGCATGCTTATGATTTGTACACTGCTTGAGAAATTGCTCTCATGAATTGATATTCTTAAACTCATAAACTTAGTTTTGAGCTTAGAACTAGAAGGGAATGAAAGAAATGAAGTATTTTTCACATGCTAACCTTTATATCTAACATCTTACAGTGTTTGCAGATCCAAACTATGCTTTTAACTTGTACCAAGTAAAAGGAAAACCTCTCATGCGCTCATGTGCTCGTGGCCGTGAAATTCGTTTACCGTGTAATGAAGAGAACATTTGCGTTTTGCTATTTTT
Organism: Scilla litardierei; assembly: GCA_030789695.1. Taxonomy (NCBI): domain Eukaryota; kingdom Viridiplantae; phylum Streptophyta; class Magnoliopsida; order Asparagales; family Asparagaceae; genus Scilla; species Scilla litardierei. The sequence goes on from CM061131.1 coordinate 12,375,850, forward strand.
GAGTTTCACCTTTACTTCTGCTGACAGAAACAGAGGCCGGATAATAATTGTTTCATCAGGACAACAAAACAATGTAAGGATCGTCTTACCCTTGCAATACTAATAACAACACACTATATTGGGGGTGAATAGTGTAATGCAAATAAATTGTACAATTAAAATTAAACTTGCAAATGCGGAATAATAAATGCAAGAGAAATTAATCACCACAATCAAATCAAACGCAAACACAAGATATTACCCTGGTTCCCCAAAATATGGATACATTCAGCCACACCAATATTCATTATATTTCCCACGAAGAGAAGTGAATACAATCCCACAAAGAGATACCTCAACTAGAGGATTTTGTCCTACACAAGAACCAAACCAACCATATACAAAGGTTAAACTCCCACATAGAGAATTACTAACTCCCACTCAGAGAATTAGGTTTAGCCTATACACTAGAACACCAAACTTCCACAAAGAGAGTATCTAATTCCCACTAAGAGAATTACTCCCACAAAGAGAGTGTCTAATTCTCACAAAGAGAATTGTGGATACAAAGAACCACAAAGTAAAAAAATACTCTTACATATGCCTTGAGATGAACTTACTCATTAATGAATGCAAAGCATGGAAAAGTATCTCCAAGTGAATCAAGTGATGAGATTTGCTTGAAAGCACTTGGATGATTTCCCTTGAGCTTGACTTCAATGCATGAATGAGAGAATGAGCTCTAAGAGGAAAATGAGAGAGTTTGAGAGTGGCTTATTTAATCTCTAAATATTTTCAATAGCATCAAGAAGTTCTAATTAACTCAGCCATCTCATATATATAGGAACTCTATAGGAACTCTCAAAAGACAAGAAAACAGCCAAAAACAAAAGGCTGCAACGGCTAGCGTTTGGGCAAAATCGTCACCGACAATCGATTGATGAACAAACGACAGTCGACTGTCCAACGGCTTAATAAATCTCAACAGCTATAATCTAAGCCTCGACAGTTGACTGATGAAGATGATACAGTCGACTGTAAATCCTTCAGCAGGCGACTGCTGCATGGGATGGAAAAAAACAGAGAGATGCACTCTTGCGCACTATATGCAGACAGGCGACTGATGGCCAGTATACAGGCGATTGTCAAATGGACCGGCAACTGTAAATACCGAACCAGGCGACTGGCTAGCAAAATGGGATGAAGCCCAGACAATGTGAGTAAGCGCACAGTCGACTGATGAACAAATCACATGCGACTGTTGGAAGACAGGCGACTGTAAATTGACCGACAGTCGACTGGTCCAAAAGCTCAAGTATGAGTCAATAAAATGTTGACTTGAGCAGTGCACCACAGTCCACTGTAGAAGGTTCGACAAGCGACTGGAAATCACCCAGTCGACTGTAAAACCTTCATCAGGCGACTGTTGAAGAGCGAGAGGCTCCAATTGAGTCTTTGGGCAAGATGAGCCTATTGTGTTGGATTCTATGATGATCCTAAGGCTCACTAAAATGGTTAAATGCATATGCATGAATGAGTAGACCATCTATCAATGCATTACATAAAACATATATTCAACAAGAGAGAGAGAGAGAGTAATAAATGAAATTATACATGGATTACATTGCTTTCCCTTAGAGTCTATGGCTTCAATCTTGATGCATTGATGCTCTCCATCATCTGCAAGCTTTGGCACCCCTTGAATCCAAGCTTTGGTCATTCTCCACTTGATGTACATCCTTGCACCAAGTGTTTAGTCTCCAAAAATGATATTCTTGAAATGTAATTATAAGAGACTAAAACAAGAGAGTCATTAGCAACAACATAATGTTGTTATCATCATCAAAATAACATTGGTATGAACCACCAATACTCAACAAACAAGAACGTCTTAAACGGGTTATTTCTCTCCTTTCGTTGTCCCTACCTAGTTCTGCCTAGTTCATGCACTGTTGTCGCTGCTTGAAGAAGTGAGAGGAGAGGGTTAAAAATTCAATATTTTTGGTGGAAAAAAATATGTGCGGTGAAATAAGATTTGTGGTGTATTCAGAAGTAGGTGCGGTACAATTAACGTCACTCTAGTTAGTTGCACCATAAATTCTTCTGATTTCACCATTTTTTATTTACAAGTTTGCCATTACCCAAATACATAAATAAATTTACTTTTTTACCCCACTGGTTTTATGGTGCACCACGCAAAAATCAAAAACAGAATGCATGCATCGGACACAGCAAAGAAGCCGGATGCCGAAGACACAAGTCGTTCAGAACAGACGGCTACATATGGTAACTCCATCGCCGATGGGGAGCTGGGAGATCTCGAAGTGAGAATTAGCAGCCATATTTGGTGGATTCGATTCATCTTCGCCTTGCTTATGCTTCTTGCTTTTATTGCTTACTGTGCCCCAACACTTGGCTTACGCTTATTGTTAGCAAAGCCCAGTGGTTGCATGGGAGCATCGGCTATGGGGCTCATCCCCACCCCCCAAAAAATATAAAAATAAAAAATTCTTATGTTTCGATGTTGTGAGCTCAGAGGTGGCAGAGAACTATATATTGCATATTACAATCAAATTGGTTCTAACTCCTTTTTTATGTGACATATCGGCTACCAGGATTTCCCTTGCCATAGCCCTAGGGATTCGGCCAACGGCCTACTCTCCGACGAAATTTTTTTTCCCGCCCTCCGACGATGCCGCTAATGATGAAAAGGCGGTAAATCAGTAGCGAATGGGTTTAGGTTGCTGATACTACTCGATGACGAGAGAGAGGATAAAAACGTAAAATTATGGGGAAAGAAAAAAGAAGCTGTGAAATAAGAACCACGGTGAATTTATAAAAACGTGTGGTGCAATTTACAACGCTCATTTATGAAATAATTTCATCTTTCTCGGTCTCTTTTGCTTTATTTATTTACGATAGTACCCCGGAGCCAACCGACTAGGTGAGAGTATGAGATTTCATTCGAAAATTGGTCATATGACTAAATAATGCCCTTTCTCAAAAAAAATGTAAACATAGATTAAAATAAGATGATATGATCAAGTTTAAATACGTCTAATAATTTTTCTATACAAAAAAACTTATTGAGCAAGAAAACATTTTCTTCCCTACTTTTATTTAATATTCTTCACATCTTTTGAACAAAAATATTACACCATCATGTCTTATAATCATTATTGATGTACACTGATTTGTGTGACTTTGTACATGTGAAATTTAAATCTTTATTGGTGTAGAGAATTGCTATATACTACTCATTATGTGGTGCATGGATGTGACAAATTGCCAAAAGTTGAAAACAAAACCTTAAAATGTGTCACACATCCTTCTCTATCTTTCAATCTTTTGCATTTACTTACAAAAATTGATCATAATATTGTCATGCCGGATTTCACGCGTAAATTCACGCCGAAAACAAATAGGGCTGGCAATCCCGGTGAAATTGCGAGCCATCCAAATGGCCAAAGTAGTCGGCCATGACCATTTCATTGTATAAACTATTGAAGAATCCCAAAATGACGGAGATTAGCAAACCACACATTTTGATCTCAAATAGTCGGGATTGGAAACACATGTTGTTTTGTGATCTTCCACTTAACCGACGTGGTAAGAAATTTGTCCGTTTTCATAATTAAATTTAAATCTGACCGGTTTTTAAAATAATTTCTAATTTTTTTACTTTTTATAAAAATTGTGTGTTTGTTGTGTGCAAAACTCTCCTGAAAAGAAGTCCTATAATGAAAAAAAACGGTTTGCATTAATTTTTTTAATGGAATGGTTAAATTTTGTTCCATAAATTATCTCTCTCTTTAATTAAAATTTTGCTCAATATCTAGATTTATTTTTACTGATTTTTTAATCCATAAATTAGTTTTGTTTTTCTTATAAAAACAAACATTCAATAAAAAGTTGTTAGCTATTATGAATCAACTACTGGGGGAGCAACCCACAGCCCTTTATTTATAGGCAGGATAGGAGAGTTACAAGATAAGATACATATATATGGGTGTATCTCTAAGATACCCACAATCCTAACCAACTCTGGTTCATATCCATTCACAACACTCCCCCTTATCCAGCCATATGTGTGGACTCTGCTCATGAATACTTCAGGATTCTGAGCGTAATAGGATGTATTTGTTGCACAATAGAACTAGCCTGTTCAGTTAAAATGCTTTTTTCTTCACATTCAATTTTCGTTTAATAGTGCACATGTCTTTCAAAAATTTAGCATATGCGGGCATTTGATTTATGGCATCAAGCAACAGAATAATTATTTGACACTTCTGAAAAATTTCACGAATTTCGGATTGATACTTATCTTTATTTTTCTGAAGTAACCGATGAGGGAAAGGTGCTGAAGGTACATATGTTGCGGGCTCTTTCTCTTCAATGACATTATTGTTCAGACCCGCATCCGTGCTCTCCCCCTGCACCTCTTCTTGCATTTGAATTTCCTCCTATTGTTCAGCTTCTCTGCTTGGTGGGTCAGGTTTTTGAATTTTCTTCCCATTCCTCAGAGTGGACACGGCTTGGCAAGGCTTCATATTATTACCTGCAGAAGAAGATGAGCTCATATTAGGATTCGGAATTGGTTGTGATGGTAGCTTACCTTTCTCCAATGTTGTCGTAAGCCTAGCTAAGCTTTCCCTCATCTGTTGGTTTTGTATCCGTTGAGCCTGAAATTGAGCCTGTTGTTGTTGCATTGGGGTTGCTGCAATTGAAAAAGCTGCTGAAGCGCATCTCCAAATGGTTGCATCTGTTGTTGTTGCATTGTCTCTTAGTCCCTCCTTTGGTTTCCCCCTTGGTAGTAGTTGTTGTTGTATTGTGATTGTCTAAATTGAGGAGGATCTTGTTGATGAGGTTGCTGATTGGGGCCCCAATTTAAGTTAGGATTGTTGTGCAACCCCTTGTTGTTGGAATTGAAGCCCTAGTAGTTTGTGGATACTTGGTTCACCTCTGTTGGATTGCTTAGCATGCTCTTCAAAGCTGGAAGTGTGGGGAAGGTACCTGTGTCATGGCCACCGACATCGCAAAGTGCACAACTCTGCTCTATCTCAACTACTTTGGCCTCTTTCAAATTGAGAGCTTGAAGCTTGTTTGTAATCATCGCTTCCATTTTTGCCTCCAACGCATCTTCTGGCTTCAAATTGTATACTCCTCCACGTGTTGGCTGGGAAGGTACAGAGGTGCCTCCCCCTGTCATACTCTGAAGTAGTATCCCAAGTTTGTGCATTCTCTGCTATATCCTCCAAGTACGTCCAAGCTTCATCTGGCTCTTTATCGAAAAATCCCCCATTGCACATCATTTCTACAAATTGTTTCATCTGAGGTTGCAGTCCATCGTAGTGGAAGCCAATAATCCTGCTTTTATCGAAGCCATTATATGGACATGGTAGCAATAGCTCATTGAACCTTTCAAAAGCCTGATAGAATGTTTCCTCGCTCTTCTGGGCAAAGTTCATGATCTGTTTTTTCATTCCCTGTGTCCTGTGAATAGGAAAAAATTTCTTTAAGAACTCAGCCTGCAAGTCAATCCATGTAGCAATAGAACGAGATGGTAAGGCATTTAACCAGTTTTTAGCTTTATCTTTTAGTGAGAATGAAAACAATTTCAGATATATCGTGTCCTCACTAATCTTTCCATCAACAAATGTCAAACACACTTCCTCAAATCCTTTTATATGAAGATAAGGGTTTTCCTTGTCCAACCCATGAAAGGTGGGTAAGAGTTGGATTACCCCTGGTTTGAAATTAAAAGAATTTGCATTAGCGAGTAAGATAAAGCATGAAGCTGTGCTAGTCCTAGTGGGTCTGAGAAGATCTTTCAAAGTTCTGGGAATTCCAGGTTGCACATTATTTTCATTAGTGTTACTAACGTTTTCATCAATGTTATTATTATTAGCAGCCATTTCAAAGCGTCTAGTCAACCTCTGTGTCCTAGGAGTCCTATGCCACATAAACTAGGCTCCTAGCACAATTTTTTTTAAATAATAAAAAAAATTTATGAACAATAAAGTGGAAAGATCGCACCAAAGGTCCTCAGAATGAAATAAATTGTAGTAACAAATCGTTCTCCCCGTCAACGGCGCCAAAAACTTGCTTAGCCCAAAAATGTGCTACTCTCAAGCATAAGAGTCCGTGCAAGTAATATAGATCTGGGAGTCCAGATGTCGAATCCTCGGGAGAAAACATGTTGCAAGCACAAAGCTCAAATCAAATAGGGATTAAACGTAAAGAGACAAACCACTTTTGATGATGATGGTTTGAATGGGGTTTGATCGTGGTTTTTAATTTGTGGACAATACGAGCAAAAGAAAGTTTCGTTTATGTAAATATCTATGAAAAGTATGCACATGATATGGGTTCATTAGGGTCCATGATTTGTATTAACTTGGTTGATTAAAGATAACTCAATGATATCTCTTTTTGAGAGAAATTCATCGGAAAATACCCTTTTGGGGATTAAAGTACAAAATTGAATAAGGTTGTTGCTAAAGCTATAATCTTTTAAATATAAGAGATGAAACTCCCTTTTGGGGAGATCAAAACTCACCCTCGTAAGGCGATCATCAACTCAATCATGTTCTTGTAAAAGATGAAGAGAAGATTTTAAATAAAGACTATAACTTTATCAACGTCAACAATTTTAGCATGAAGATTCAACCAAATAAATACACATCATGTCTCCTAACTACACCATATCATGCACAATCAGAATTTAGCCACACATACTGAAAATAACAAAGGGATTCATCATATTCAACATGAATCTAATCAATAGAAGTAAATGGAATTGAAAATAAATAATTAAGTTCAAGAGATATCACCAAAACACCCTCTTTTTGCCTAAGAAAACCTCTTCTTCTTCTTCTAAAAGCTCTTTGAAAATCCCTCAGATTGCTCTCTGTAAACTCAGAAAATTGCTGCAAAAAACGCCGCGAAAATCGCCCAAATACGCCAAGAATATGGAGTAAAACCTTAAGAATAACTTAAATACAAGCATTGCGGGTTTAATGGGGTTAACGGGTTCAAACCCAGCTTCACAAAGATCCAAACCCGCTTCACAAACGTCGGCGCAAACGTCGACCGTGATCGCAGGCGGGATCGCCTCTCACGTCGACACGTGGACTTCGGCAGCGGATCTTCGTTTGCGCGCTCTCCGAACTCAGCTCGTACTCGATACAGGCCGTTGGATTGATGCGCAACGGTTGAGATGATGCCACGCCGCCCGCCTGAGCTGATCCGCTTCGCTTCAATGTGGATTGTCGGATCGCCATCCGATGGCCCTCAAGCGGCCACGTCGCCCGCTTCAGATACTCTAGTTTCAAATTGTGGGGCGATTTGTGGCCGTTGGATCGCCATCAACGAGCACGGATGGAGGCCACGTCGCTAACTCGGAACGACTCCGATCCGCTTCTCGCTGCACTCGACAACCGTTGGATCGTCATCGTACGGGCGATACTCAGCCACGTCGCCATCTTACTGTGTCGTTGGATGCTGGGCGGGAGTCGTTTGATGAAGGACGCATGGCGCGGCTGATGGCGGGCGTACGCGTATGCGCGTATTCGACGTATTTTCCCCGTATTTCTCTCGTATTTCTCCATTTAAACTGCATTCTACATTCAGAAATTCATAGTAATTAGCACAGATCTCAGAAAAATACAAATAAATAGTCGTTGGAATTGTGAGATCAAGATCTAGCTATAATAATATAAAAATACAGAAATACTCAGTAAAATTCAGATTTTGTGTACAAATCAATGTTTGCTCTTATAAATGATGCTATACAATATACGAACGTACTAGAGACCAATTAAGCATCATTTACACACAAAATATTGCTAGATGAGGGGTTAAATATGCAATATTCAACCCGAGTCAAGTCTCACATGGGTTGGATACTTCTGGATCCTGAGTTGGTGAGGTTTGTCTCGTTAAAACCCTTAGCTATGGAAAAACCCTGTGGGAGAAACCATAGTTAAGGAAAAAGAGTACAAACGCTCTTTAACTCCTCCTGATTTGTACAAGTGACTCTGCTCATGACTACTTCTGAATTCTGAGTGTCACTTAGGGGTGGATACTTCAGGATCCAGAGTTAATGCGATTTGCCTCGTTAAAACCTTTGGCTATGAAAAACCCAAGGGAAAAAACCATAGCTAATGGAAAAGAGTAGAAATTCTCTCAACTCCCCCTGATCTGTAAAAGCTCTTAGGCTTTCAGATCTCTTAGGCTTATCTCATCATCCTATTTACAACATTCCGAAAATATACACAGAGTACAAATATTATCACCATTAAGCAGCTGTTGAATCCAGAAACTCTAGAGAGGTGTGATAAGTTTCGTCGGCTCTGATGTGGTCTTCAGACTATGTGGTCAGCTCCACAATACCAGCCTCTATCCCAGTCGTCACTGGGATGTGATGTACCACCAGGCGCCCTCAAATACATCATTGGTGTCGTGAGGATCTCGAAATGATAGGATGATGTTGCCTTCATAAGTTGCTTTGTCGATCTGCAGTAGATGGCCATCCCACCGTGGGTACCCGTTCTGTGGTTTCTCAGTATAGGGACCGGACCTGTAACCTAAATTTGCATAAATATTGGAGGATGATACTTCATATTGCAAGTCCAAATCGTTCGATCCTTGGAGGAAGCACAGAAGGCTTAACTCGGGTCTAATGGCCCTTCTTAGGTGCCAACTATCTCTGGCTAATAAGTTTACTGCTGCTGCTATATCGGGACGCGTGCAGTTAGCTAGGAGTGCCTGATTGCACTTAGATAAGGGACTTTAGGACCAGTTATATCCTTCCCCTCTTCCAGCGATTAGAATGGTTCTTTTTGTACATCCATTAAGTAAACTACCATAGGTGTACTTTGGATGACAATGGTCCTTTTAATTTCTCCAACGCACTTCTGGGCGTATGTAACAGGATTCTATGAGCCACGACTTTATATTTGCCTATGTCTTTTTATTTCATGTTTAAAAGTCAGGCATGAACATATGTTTCGGTTTTCTCTTCAAGAGATCCGATGAGATTTTAGTTGTTTACAACTATGATCTCAACTCCTGCTTTTTGCGTAGATGCAAAGACAACCCTCGGTAGGAATCATTGCTTTGTCAAGCGATTCTCTTGGTTGTACATTATTCTTATTGTTTTTCTTCAATAGAATAGACGTCCCGAAGTCTATTCAGGCATTTAAGGAAATGTGGAAATTATCTTTACCAAGATATCCATGAATGTATGCTGTCACAACATCCAATAACAGCATATCCAAAAATTTTCCTTCGCCAAATCGTAAGGTATTCGCTTTTGATAACTCGGAGAGACTGATGCATCATTTATGAGGCAGGCTCATTTTAATTTGTTCGATCCCTAGTTTCAGCGAAATTTTCCTTGGTCTGTAGGTTGTACCTTATATCATATGATTTTGTATTTGTGTTTCTTATGTGTGCAATACTTTATTTTATCAACAGGGTTGACACCTTTTGGTGTCTGGACTTCAGATCCAAACATTTCACGTTTCATAAGTGAGTCCAGCTCATCTTTTATTGCCTCGTTCCACATTTGGCCAATCTCTACGTTTGCATTTTAGCAATGGAGTATGGAACGATAATTTATAAACATCATCGCTTTTGCGATGTATATGGCAATATGATACGTGAATACATTGTCGACAATTTATGTTCTATCTGTCCAACTCCTCCCCAGTACATACAACATTTACTTTCAATTTCAGTTTTTCCCGGTAGTTCCTCTGCAGTGGATTCCGAGAAGGATGAGGGTGTGGACAGGAGCTCATTGACCTGTGGTAGTATTGTCTTAAGGTCTCCATGAGTTTCTTTCCTTGGAGCCTAGTAGTCTGCCTCTTTTCTGTTGAGAATCAGCCACTTCTGCTGCTGGTGGATTGCATCCATTCTCAGGGATGTCAATCCTAGCTGGAGTTTTTTCAGCATGGATGTGTGATCTGCCAATCTTCTGGTTGTCAGTAAATGAGTCCGGTAACTGGTGAACATTGTTCTATATGTGGAGGATCTTCGGGATCTCATCTTCACATTGTTTTGTTACCGGATCATGGTGGGTCAAACTTTTTGTATCCTACGTCATAATTTACTTTGCACCAGATTTCTCAGTGTCTGTGCCTATTTTGGGGAAACTAGTCTCATCAAAATCACAGTATTCAAGATGTGCCTTAAATGCGTCCCCCGTTTGGGGTTCTAGGTATCTTAAGTGAAGGTGAGTCAAACCCTACATGAATACATATGCGACGTTAAGGACTGTTTTGGTCATCTGTGGTGGTGCAATGGGGATTTAAACTACGCGACCGAAGATTCTCAGATGAGAAATGTTCGATGGCATTCCATATGCAAGTTGCATTGAAGACTCTGACCTCCAGAGGGTCTTATTTTCATTTACGATGCAGCATGCAGAATTTGCATGTCCCCATGCACCCACCGGCAATCGGGATATCATTAACAATGGACGTGCAGTCCATTGGAGTCTATATATTAGTGACTCTGCCGACCCATTTTGTGTATGAACATGCGGCACTTGTATGTTCATTTTCTATTCCCGTTACTTGGCAGTACTCTTGAAATGACCGGGAGGTATATTTCTTAACATTAACCAGACTTATTTTCTATATTTGATTGTCTGGAAAATGTGCCCACAGACATTTTTATTTTTATGTCAATATCTTTGGAAAAGCTAAGTTGCGGGTTTGTAGTATACACACATACGAATATTCTGAGGATGCATTTATTGGTAAAATGAAGTACCAAAATAGCCCACTAGGGGGTGGAATTTGTCCACATTTATCTCCTTATATTCTTTTTGAGGAAGCGTGAAGATTCTTTTTCAACTTTTCGTAGAGATGGTCTTGTAATTAGTTTTCCATAGCAAGGGACGCGAGTGAATTCTCACTTCTGAAGAATCTTCTGGTTCTTCAAGGCATGCCCATAGGATAAGATGCAGTGCATCATCACTGATCCAGGGTGGCCAAGTCTATCATACCAGAGTAAAAACTTGGCTGATGTCGGACACTTCAGGTGCTCCGTTTAATTCCGCTTCCTTTCTCCGAATCTTTGTATGGTAGAGGCCTGTAAGGCTATCAAAACGTACAAATATGGATTTTAATCCTTTTTCTTGAGACATTACATACAATAATTTGTTTTTCATTTACATTTGCTGTTTCTAAATGGAATCCGTTGAAACGGATGTCTTTGAAACTTATAAAGTTTCTTTTGGAATTCGGAGAGATTAGTGCATCCTTTATTTTTGTTTCTGTGTCATTTGGGGGGGCAACAGAGTTGCGTTCCCTCGATCTTCAATATGGCCTTGATGTTGGGCTTTGTATTGAAAGATCATATGTGTTTATTGTTTACTAATCTGTCATGAGAGCAGTTCATCTATTAAGAGATGAATTATATATGCACATTTTCAAAGAAAACATTTTTATTCAAAATCAACTTACATAATATGAAAGCTCTCATAACATGAAATATTCTAAACAGTTTGCTTAGATAAAAAATAGAAGGCTAATCAAGCATGTCATCATATTCGAAGTCGTCAGCTGTAAACTTGACTGGAGCATCAGAGGTCATCAGGTTTGTTTCAGCTTTATTTTTCTTGTTTTCTTTATACAAATCTTGGAGATGCTGTGCGGTTCGGTACACTCTGGACCGGTGGCGTTTCATGCCACAACTATGGCACTGGTCTTCCCAATCCCTTTTGGGTTGGGTTGCATTATTCCTCTTGTTGTCATTTCTGCGCCGGGTGAACTTGTGCTTGCCTTCATTTCTTCTTTGCTGGACTTGGCCCCTAGCCTTTTTGTTCTGTCCCCCCTTTCTGTGGTCTTTCTTTTCTTTTGTTGTCTCTCTTCTTTCGAGAAGAAGAGGCGGCATGAGCTTCTGGGAGGGGGGCAGTGCCAGGGGGCGCATATTGTGAGTGGCGAGGAGAAGCTCTCTGTTTTGTTCGGCCATGAGTAAACATGACAGCAGCTCGGAATACTTGGTGAACTTTTGTTCACGATATTGCTGCATAAGTATCTCATCTTTCTCATGGCAAGACGTGTACGTCTTTTCCAGCATGCGATCTTCTGAGACTTTTTCACAACACAACTTCAGGCGTGAGGTGATGCTAAAAAGAGCTGAGTTGTACTCAGCTATGGACTTAAAGTCCTGCAGTCTCAGGTTCTCCCACTCGTATCGTGCCCTTGGTAGTATAACATCTATCTGATGTTTATACATGTCCTCAAGGGCAGTCTACAGCTCAAGTGGAACTTCGACCGTAAGGTATTCACCCTTTAGGGTCTTGTCCACATAGCGGCGAATATAGATAATAGCTTGCGCTTTTTCTATATCGCTTACTTTTTCATTTGTAGTCACAGTAGAAATTAGGGACTTAGCACGCAGATGGAATTTCACATCGAGCTGCCAGCTCAGATAGTTTCTGCCTGATGCATCCAGCATTTCGAAATCGACACTTACAATTTAGCCATTTTATCTAGCAGAGCACAAATATGCATGAATTAATAATTTAAAAATAAACATTTTCATGTGGAGGCAATTTTAATATGAAGGGCTAATTGCGTGGATCGGCCAATCCCGCATAAATAAGAGTCCAAAGTCCCATTACAGTCCATATTACAATAATAAAAGCTTTAAAGAGAAATTACAACTCTGGAAACCCCCGTGGGTCCCATATAAGATCTTCAGCTTCAATTGTGGCCTCCGTCTCAATGGAAAATGGTCTTCAGTCATGTACATTTACATAATTTCATCACTACAATTTCTCTCAAAAATAAAAGAAAAGTCCAGGAAAATAAAATGTGGGACTTAAACAGCCGATCCAAATCTATGTAGAAATTTTGTGCTCATCAAATATTTTCACCAGCCATTTTCATTACTGGCATCACAGGCATTAATATTCGCAGAGATGAATAAACAATTTAATAACTTAATAAGTATTGGACCACTGGGCAACGTCATACACCGTTAGATTAGCTGACTAACGGCAGAGCGGTCGCAGTATCTTCCTAATTATTAAGTTTTAAAAATATGCACAACCATACACAGTTTATCCATAGAATAATCCAAAATGATGCAAAGCATATGATTTTTCAGAAGAAATCATTTAATGCAAGGGTTGTGCAAGTTGGGTTTATCCAAAAAAAGATTGGAAAAGAGCCCAACAATTAAACATGTTCTTCGAAAAAGGAAAAAGTTTTCCTTTTTACTTCATCCCCCAAAGTATCCCAAAAGTCCCCTTATAGCCCCATGGTTTATCATGATATTTCATGAATTTTTAGGCCGCCAAAAACGCCATTTAATCAATTTTTAGCCCCAAAAAGGTTATTTAAGCCCCCTCAAAAACCATTGTTTTTCGTGCCCAAAAACTGGCCTGCGGGCCTGAAGCCCGCGGTCAATTTTTTTTCGATTCAAGTCTGCGTGCCTGAAGCCCGCAGTTTGCTTGCGGGCTTCAGGCCCGTAAGGCTTCTTTTTTTTTGAATTGAATTCGGCTTCTGGCCCAATAGAGTTAGGGGCGGTTAGCTGCCGCCGTCCCCGGACTGCCGCCGGTCGACGGTGGGGGGTGGGCAGTGGGGTAAGGGCGATGGCCGCTCCCCGGGGGGCACGACCTGTGGCGACGGCTGCCCCCCTTTGGGGGGACGGCGGCGGGCAACCTCCCCTTTTGGGGGGAACGACAGCGACCCAACGCCGCCCCCCCTGCGGGGGGAGCGGCGGCGACACAAGGCGTAGTAGGTGGAGGGGGGTTGCCGGCGACTAGGCCGCCGGCGGGCATGGGGTATGGTTCAAAAAAAACCCTAAAATTATGATTTTGGACGAAACAAGTTCGTCGCAATAGGCGATTAGCAAATCCCATATCGATCTTGCGAGATCTATGGGTAGATCAATCATACGTATGATAAAAACAGTGTTTTAGCGGGTTTTACCGCTATATCTGTCCTCCGGATATAGCGACAGTTGAACGGAGCATACGCGGATGACGACGCTCGTTTGAGGAAGCCTTGCACCGCGCGCGTGGATCTCCCGTCTCCCTTCGCATTCGCAACGATCGATTTTTGTGGAAAACATTATTTAGAGACTCGTGCTGATAACATGTTATGAATCAACTACTTGGGGAGCAACCCACAGCCCTTTATTTATTGGCAGTATAGGAGAGTTACAATATAAGATACATAGATATGGGCGTATCTCTAAGATACCCACAATCCTAACCAACTCTGGTTCATATCCACTCACAACATTAGCGTTAAAAAATTTAATTTTTTTTTCGAAATGCTTTAAATCTCAGGATATGTTTCTTAAAATTTAGCCGGATTAAATGAGATAATACTGAATTAAATGAGATAATACTGACAGGTGATGTGACGTTTTTTGTCTCAAAAGACAAATTTCTTTCGTACATACAGTTTGGTACATTTAGTCATTGCCTTACATTATTGCTGATGATTGGGCGAGAAACAACCGAGATTGGCGCACTCACATTCGATATCCACGTGGACGTCAAGGATTATGCAACTTCGGGTAATTGTGAAGAGAATTGCTGCATACACCGATAGCAATTCGGTGTATGCAATGATTAATTGCTATTTTTGGAGAAAAAAATATCAAATCAAGCTGTCACTTTAAATCCATTTCACTTGTTTTTTCTCAAAAATAGGACATAATCATTGCTTGCACCTCTAACGTTCGGTGTATGTAGTCTTGGCCACTGTGAATGTGAGGCCCTATAGGCACCATGGGCCTATTCGGCCCATTCCCCTATGATTATGATAATCATTTTGTCCATCCATTTTGGGCCACTCGAAATTGATTGACATGTATCATCCAAGATGATGATCAGACATTTCCGGCCTCTGGACAAAATATGTGAAAGTTTATAAAGACCGGTATTTTTGTCATCGATCCGATTACTTTGTTAAGTGACCTGGCACCTCAGATTCTCAAGCCAGATCTTCTGTCTATTCGATATTGCAAACGCGTAATGTGACCACTGACCAATGTCCTCAAGGCAACAAGTAACGAAGCAAAAAAACAATACTAAAAACATATACATATTATATTTAATGGCGGGTTTTGAATTTTAGGGCTGATTAGGATAAACTGAATATGACAAAATGGTTGAAAGAAGAACTGCTGAGATTTAATCTTGAGGAATGAATAGTTGAACAGAGATTTTGTGGAAAGTTTTTGATGGAAAAATATTTCTGTGGAAATGAAAATTTCTGGGGAATGAAAGTTTCTGAGGAGTAGTAAAGTGCACACAATTAATGCATTTGGGAAAAAAAATTTAACTTGCACTTAATGATGCAGATCGAATGCTGCTGCAGATCGAATGATCTCTCTCTCAACGCGGGGCCCACCGTCGCTTCGACGCATAGGTCAATTAGATGAGAATAATTTCCCGCGCCAACGGTGCCCGCGCAATTTTTTTTACGCTAATTTGTTGTTCCGCACCAAAGGCATCCGCGCCGAATTTGTTGGTCCGCGCCGAAGACGCCCGCGCCGAATTTGTTGTTCCGCACCAATGGCGTCCGTGCCGCTAAATATTTTTACGCTAATTTGTGGTTCTGCACAATTTTGGTTGTGGAAATAATTTTTTGAGAAACAAAGATTTCGCGAGTAAAATCTTAGATGAACCGTATCCGCGAGCACGGGTTATGACTAGTTCTTTATACAGATAAGAGTGGAATCTTCCACCTTGAACAAATGGGTTGATCGGTGACCAACATTGACCATATTACCATTTGTGGCCCAACTTCCGTGTTCTCAGACACTCATGCACCAAGACAACAGCCACACATAAACCCACACTTTTCACATGCACCCAATTTCACATAAACTCGTGTACACACCAATCAAAGCACCCACTTCCATGTGGGACCCACGTCATAGTAATGGGTGGAGTAGGGTTGGAGCATGTGCACTATATGCATGGATATGTCTAGCATGTACATAAAATATGTGAAACTTTGGGTCAATGAAAAATGTTTAAGATACACGAGGGTTTATGATATTTGTTAAAAATTATTGCTTGCTCCGAATGACCAATGTCTAAATAGTTCATATAACATAAATTCAACCGCAACTCCACTTTTTGAACAATAATGACAAATAATGAAATTATATGAAAACCCTGACTTGGTAGGCTAAGGATGTCGAACCGTATATTTTGAATGTATGGCCTCTCAGGCTGGACATATGGTCATGCACAGATTAATACGGGGTTAGATGACGTCGGGTATGGTACCTGGCCTAGCCTCTGATGACCCAATCAACTGTGGTCGATACAAAATAAAGTTGCTGAAATTTGACAGTCAGATGTTGAAGTACATGGCATTTAAATTTGAGAAATGCTATTTACACTACAATTGAGGTGCTTGGAAGGGACATTTTACTAAAAAAATAGAATGAAAAGCAAATTAGAGGGTCATATCTCACTCTCTCTCCTCACATTCTTTCCCATTTTAAACGAACCGTCACCACCCTGCACCTCTGTTTGAGGTGCAGATAGCAATTCTCTTAAATTTGGAAAGTGCTTGTAACGGCTGTATTTTTCCAATACATCAATTTACGTATTTTCAAAATTACTTTATGTAGTCAAGAGTTTTATAACAAAACTGATTTCAAAAATTTCTTATAAAAATATTCTGAAGCACTAGACTAATTATACTGTATTTCAGTAGATTCAGATTTCATCAAATACTGAAAATAATTATGATAAAAATTCTTTTTTCAATTATTACAGTTTTGGATTAATGAATTAATTTTCTATGCAAACATCTTCAAAACATTTTCAAACTTCTACAGTAGCATCCTATGATCATTTAGGGCTCCCCACATTAATTTCGTAATTTTCTAATATCGTTTCGACCTAGAACCCGCAAACCCGCTTTCTAAACGTTTTGGCTAAAAACTAGTATCTCTGGCACTCAAACCCTAAAACAGACTTCGTATTCGCGATCCTCGCGACGATACGAAGCCGTGGGTATGTTTTCGTAATTTTTCGGTCACGTTTACTACTAGGGACAAAATCGTAATTTCTGTTTAACTAATTACCACTCTAACTATTATTATTACCCTCCTAATTACCTTTTAATCTTAACCTCTACCTAACTCTCCAACAACTTAAACGTGCAAACACGTTTCTGCACCAACCCTAATCACGTTTCCACTCTTAGTCAATAACAACCACCCAGGCCTGTCGTTCAAAACCCCACTCACGCACACAGGCAAAACTCACCCCTCTCACAACTGTCAACCCAGACTTCTCTTTTTTGCACGCTCTCTCTTTCACTCTCTCCGTCTCTCACTTCTCCCTCTCCAGCTCTCACCGTCGCCGGAGGGAAGATCGCCGCTGCTCGCCGTCGAGCAATGCCGTCCATCCGCCTCGACCGACGCCTCCGCCTTCGCCGCTTACTCCCGGAGACCCCCGCACAACCCCTCATCCTCGCACCCTCTCTCCCCCGCTCCCTTCTCCTCCGGCGAGAGCCCAGCACCTCCGTCCCGCTGCCGCAGGCCCCCAGACTCGCCGCATTCCGGCGTCGAAACGCCCCCACGCTCAGTCGACGGTAAGGTGATCGCGATGGCATTTTTGTAAATACGAAACGTATTTTCGTATTTCGTATTTATATTAATTATTAAATAGGGTTTTATGGTTTTAAATCCATAATTAAAAATATAGGTCTCAGAAAAATGTGAGACTAGCTCCAGAAAATCGGAAATAATATTCTGGATCCAATGGCGCTGGTCTCATCTTGATCAGATGCTTACTTTTTCCAGAATACTTTTTTAGCCTAAAACTTAAATACGTAAAATTCATTCTAAAGCCTGTAGCTCTCTGTTTTCACGTACACTGATACGTGATAAAAATATACGTCTTAGTAATCTTCGAGACGGTCATTTTGACTGCTCACTTGAACATTTCCGACTAGTATTGCATCCAGAATAAATCATCGAAGGTTTACGTTACTTAAGTAAAATTGTTTTAAAGGGATTTTTAAGCTTCTGAAAATTTTAAAAAATTAGCAGGAGCTTCTGAAAATATTTTTCTTTTGCCGTAAAATTATAATATTTATTTTAGCTTATGTAAAAAATTTGAACGATTTCCGACCCCGTTTCAACCGGTTTTGAAAATCAAAACGATCTATATTTAGATAGAAAAGTCGCGATCTCTAACTAAGTATTTTTGTGTTGCAGGTACAAACTCTTGTGCACCAACTTCAGAGGAAGCCTTAGATCCATTCCTGGCCTGCTACGACGGCCTCGAATATTGTAAGTCACGACATGTTCTAAACTTAGAAAACTAGTCTACTGTGCTTGTACGAACTCGTAACACTTCACCACTTATAGCCTGAGAACGGCTATTGACTTGTACCGAACTAGAGACCTAACCTAATAGGAAAGTAATCAACCAAAGATTACTTTGCCAACTTTCAACTTTGGTGGTTGTAGCACACAACTACCAACTAGGGTAAATTGTGTGCTAAACCACACTATCACGTGCTCGAAGCACGGAAGTGACACTTCTAATGTTGGACTTGTACCCACTGTGCTTTGACACAGTCTGTTTTGGAACACGATTCCTACTTTCTGGTTTTCAATAAGAAAGTTAACCAGTTGTCTTGGTTGACTAGTAACATGTGGAATATCTTGTGGAACTTTTCGGTAAAGAGCTTGTATTTGACACATCACCAGGGTTTTGGGGTAACTCACGGTTTGTGAGAGTGCGGGAGTGACTAGAGTTCATCTACATGTTTAGCTGCTTGGGTTTCGGCATCCTGTCTATCTGCCTGTGTTTTGGCAAACATATATGCTGCTTTGCTAGCATCATGTCTAGCTGCCTGGGTTTTTGGCATTCGTCTGGGTAAGCGCACCCGGGCAAGAGATGAACTCAACGATCACATATTGTACCCTCCGACTTGAGTCACGTAGTTGCTTATGCACAATCACCGTACTTTACTTGTCATACTTTTAGCTACAGCAGTAGCCTGTTACACCTGCACTCCCACGTTCAGTTGTTCTCTCCTTTCGGTGTTGTTTACTTTACCATTCAGTTGCTCAGTTACTTTACTTTTCACTTTGGTCTGCTTGTACGTAGTTACATTTGTCATACTTGTACAATACTTCGTTTCTGTATTTAGAATTCTTGTGACTTACCTTCGGTTCCATTTATGGCACCGGCAGATGACGATCTGATCGATGAGATTGCCCCAGAGTTCGAGGAGCCTGCATTGGACCCAAAGGCCGCAGAGTTTTAGCTGTCTGTGTTTCTGTATGGGTTTTACCATTTATTTCCATTTCGCATTTCCTTTCAGTATTTCCTTTTATGTATTTGTGTGTGTGAGTGCTGCTGCTTGTTGTACTTTAATTTGGACTATAATAATGTCTGTACACTGGTTGAGTGTTTGGTACATCTCTGAGTTGTGGCTATGCTGATTTCACTGTCAAACTGCAGGACCTGTAAATAAATCAAATAAGTAACTGGCCCCCGAGAGCGGGTCGTTACAGTGATATATGCACATCAAGAAATGAGGTGCATGTTGAATTTAGTGTGATTTTTTGCTTTTCTCGAATGAGTGAGAAGATGATTAGCCTTTGTGAAGTGATATATTTACCTTTTTTGGTTAAAAAAAGTACAATCACCTCATGTGATGAGGTGCAAAGAGCGTTTGCCTTAAATTTTTTGTTCAATGGTCATGTAACTTAATCGTTAAATGCAATCTGTCAAGTGAATAGATGTGACATGAACCTATTGTAGTGCAAGCAATCCAGTAGTGGACATCGTTGGGTGATGTTTTAGGGCCTGTTCTTTTGTAAGAAAGTATAATTGGGAAAGTTGAGAAAGTGTGGAATCTGATGAGAGAGAAATATGTGTGTAGTGTGTTCTTTTGTTGGAAATTGAGGTTGGATTGTGGAGTTGAAAAGTTGAGGTGGGACCCACTCCGTGTAGTGCGTTCTTTTGGATGAAGAAAGTTGTATGTTGGAAAGTGGTGTGGGTCCACTCAAATTTAATTTGTACTATTTAAACCTAAACTAACTACTTAAAACTAAACTAATTAATTAATATGCAAACTAATTAAAACTTAAAATAATTAATCTTATGCAACATGTGTAATCTTTTGTGCATAT
Organism: Scilla litardierei; assembly: GCA_030789695.1. Lineage (NCBI taxonomy): Eukaryota > Viridiplantae > Streptophyta > Magnoliopsida > Asparagales > Asparagaceae > Scilla > Scilla litardierei. The sequence goes on from CM061131.1 coordinate 12,395,986, forward strand.
ATGGAATAGCCCACCTTTTTGACGTGCTGCTGCAAACGCACGGAAAAAAAAGAAACAAAAACAAAAAACTGTGCTCTTATTGGTTGGAGAAGAGAGAGGATGTTAGAATTTTGTGACAATCTATTGTAATCCAAGCTTTCTCTTCGAATTTCAGAGCCTCCCTATGGGCCTGTTCTTTTCGGTGGAAGTGGGAATTGGGAAAGTTGGGGGATAGAGAAACTAGGAGAGAGAAAAGATGGTTTTGTGTTCTTTTGATAGGAAAGCTAGTTGGGAAAGTGGATATAGTAGTAGATGCTGGGCCAACCAACTTTATTGTGTTCTTTTGGGTTGGGAAAGTTGATGATGGAAAGTGGGAATTTGTAGTATGGTAGGAAGGAGGTGAGTATAGGTTAAGTTCACCCCCATGAAGCAAAAAAAATACTGATTCATCCTAGATGCAACCCAATTTGCCCAGATTCAGATACGAAATTAGTGTGCATCGAGAGGAGAGAGAGCACAACCACAATGATTTCTAAAAATTACACTTTTATTTTGCAAAACATTGACAGACACAATAAAAGCACACTGCATCTGCTTAAAAAATTGAATTCATAAACCAATAAAAACACAAAGCATCTACTTACAAAACTGTTGTCGACCGCAATACAATAAAAGCGTAACAGACAATGTTGAGTTACATACTGCGCATAGCGTACCATACATGCCAATCAGTCGACCTTTAAATACATCAATACTAACCCTAAAACCATTAGAACTACCAGACAACACAACAAAAACGTTATTCTCCCAAGTTCTCCTACTACCTGATCTAACCTACCATCTATCTCTAACAAGTACCTATCAGACAAAGGAACTGCAGAAATATCTACTCGTGCACTGGCCCCTCTAGCTGTCGCATCATTGACCGATTGTGGGTCTGTAACGACCCGCTCTCGGGGGCCGGTTACTTATTTGGTTTATTCGCAGGTTCCGCAGTTTACCAGTGAAATCAGCATAGCCACAACTCAGAGATGTACCACAATACTCAAACCAGCGTACAGACGTTATTACAGTCCAGATTAAAGTACAACAACAACCAGCACTCTCTCTCACAAATACATAAAGGAAGTACTGAAAGGAAATGCGGAAAAGGAAATACACAGTACAACACACACACACCAACAAAATAGTAACTAAAACACTGCAGCCTCTGGGTCAATGTAGGCTCCTCGAACTCTAGGGCAATCTCCTCGATCAGGTCTTCGTCTGCCGGTGCCATAAATGAAACCGAATGTAAGTCACAACAATTCTAGCGATAGAAAAAGAGGAGTGCACAAATATGGAGCAAGCTATGGTAAACAAGTGCGGAAAGTAAAGTAAGGACAGACAAGCATGCAAGTGCGATAAGTAAAGTACATCTAGTCAAGCATGCAAGGGTGACAAGTAAAGTAAAGGTGACCGAGCAAGTATAACTAGTACCGTACAAGAATAACTATGACGATGGCAAATGACAATAGCAATAAAGAGAGTAATCGTGCCTAACCTAGTTCGTGACTTATAACGGGAAGTACAGTGAGCAACCAAGAGTCCACCTCTTGCCGCAGGTGCTACCCGGGCGAACCAATCTCTGAGAACTATGCAATAATCTGTGAACTGTGATCTGTGATGGTTGTCACCGGCACTGTTATGGGTTGCTAGAACCCGCAGGTGACAACAAAGGCTGGACTAGTCGCTCCCGCACTTCCGCAGTTATAAGTTACCCCAAAACCCAGTGTATTTGTAGGTTACCGGACTTTGCAGTTTTACGAGTCATTTACTATTCTCACATTTCCAGTTACAATCTTTCTGTCAAGCATGTCTAGTCATCTGTTCAGGTCAATAACTGTTCCGAGACTAGGTGTCAAGTCATATGTTCATATGTGTACACTATCTAAATTTCTAAGGATAGAATTTACTGTGACTTACGCTATCGGGATCGTCGTAGCAAGACGAGGATGGAGTTAAAGCGCGAGGATTGGTACCTGCAAACACAAAAACTTATCAGTTACTGGTTACACTAATTATTATCTATTTAATTGGTCGTTTTTTATTTTCAAAACTGGTTGAAACGGTGATGAAAACTGTTCTAAATATTTATATAGTCTATATATGATAAAAATAGTTTTACTGCAAGTGGGAATATTTTTCTGAAACTTATAATAATTTTTATAATTTTTAGAAACACAAAACTAGTTAAAAACCCCAAATTATTTAAGTGACGCATATCTTCCGTAATTTATTACAGGTGCAATACAAGTCGGAAATACGTGAATGAACAGTCAAAATGACCGTCTCAAAGATTATTATTAGCTATAAATTTATCACATATTAGTGTAAGTAAAAACAACGAGTTACGGATTTTAGAATGAATGTTACGTATTTATTTTTTAGGTTTAGAAAAAAATTCTGGAAAAATTAGGTGCCTGATCGAGATGAGACCAGCGCCATTGGGTCCGAAATAATGTTTCCGATTTTCTGGGGCTATCCGCATATTTTTCTTGCTACCGTATATTTAGTTATAGATTTAAAACCATTTAACCCTATAATTAATTATTTAAAAGTAGAAAATACGAAATATTTCCGTATTTACGAGTGTGCCACTGGGTTACGCTCGCACCCACCGTTTCGTTCTTCGCCAGGGGGGCTTCGCCGACGGCACGGCAGCGAGGCGGGGGAGGCGGGCCGCGGTGGAGGCGGGGTCGGTCGGCGTCGGAGGGAGCGGCGTCGGCGGACGGAAGCGGGAGGCGGTGGCGACGTCGAGCGGGCGGCGCTGTAGGGTGAAGCAGCGACGGTGGGGGCTGTGTTCGTCGGAGCAGTGGCTTCGGCGGACGGCGGGGCGACGCTGCGTTGGTGGGAGCTTGGCGACGGACACGGCGGGGCTGCGGCCAGCTTCGGCAAGGAGGTGGGGCGGTCGAGCTGCGACGGCGAGGTGCCTCGTCGTTGGCGGGATTGGCGGTGCTCTGCTTGGGCGAGGGCGGTGGTGCACGGCGCTCGTCGAAGGCCGCTGTTCGGCGGCGACGGGTGGTGGCCGTCGGTCGATGAGGCGAGCACGGCAGGATCTTCGCCGTGGAGAGAGAGAACGGAGGGGGAGGGGTTCGGTTGCTGTTGGAGTGTAGAGAGAGGGTAGGGGCATGTGCTTCGAACGAAGTCGGTGGCTTTGTGATTTCGAACAGGCGGGAGGGAGCCCATGTTGTTATGAAATTTTGAGGTGATGGGTGCCTGGGTTCGAAAATAAAGAGGGAGAGTATGCAATAGGGGGGTTTTGCTTTGGCTTAGCTGGGTTCGGTGAGAGCTAATGGATAAGAGAGACTGGGTGGGTTATATTTATAGGGTTTCATTATTGGGATGTAGTATAGCCTGGGAATTATAATAGTAATAATAAAATAATAATAGTAAAGAACATTGTAATGAATTTGGGGGGGTGGGTGTCGGATCTCACCCACCTCAAATGGTGATTCATAAGGGTGGGGTTATGGGTAGATCTAGGTTTAATTAGGGGTAATAGTAATTTAATAAAAGTGATTAATAAAAGTGAATAGTCGTTAGTGAATGTAATTAGCAAGGCGGTGAAATACAGACATGTTTTCACAAACGACTATGAGAAATTACGAAAACATACACACGGGATCGTATCGTCATGAAGATCACGAATACAAGATCCGTTTTGGGATTTGAGCTGCGAAAATACAGGTTTTAGGCCAAAACGTTTAGAAAGCGGGTTTACGGGTTCTAGGCTGAAATGATATCAGAAAATTATGAAATAAATGTGGGAAGACCTAAATGATCATAGGATGCTACTGTAGAAGTTTGAAAGCGTTTTGAAAATGTTTGAATAGAAAATAAATTCGTCGACCCAAAACGGTAATTTTGGGAGATGAATCTTAACAGAAATGTTTTGGGCATTTGAGGAAATCTGAAATTGCTGAAATACAATATGATAAGTCTAGTGCTCTAAAATATTTTTATAAGAATTTTTGAAATCAGTTTTGTTATACAACTCCTGACTAACCATTATAAAGAAAATTTAAAATTGTTGAAAAATACGCTAAATACTTAGTTGAAGTGTTTGAAAAATACAGACCGTTACAGGGTCCTTCCAGACGAAGAAATCACATTTTTTTCCGCGAGCAGGACAACCCCAAAATCGCCTGCCGGGGTTGGTAGGGGTTCTAGATGTCATCAATGGCGACCTTAGGCCACAGTGGCACACCTTGGAAATGTCCATAAATTCATCAGTATCAGGTGAAGCCTGATGGCGCGAGCGAAATGATGCGCTTGATCCTGCACTCATCTGTATCTAGAAAATCAAAGCGATACACACAATGAATCAGTATAATGTAATTAGTTGAAATACTGTGAAATGTAAATAGAAGTATGTGATGAGGGCATACCTAGGATCGATTATATAGGTTGACGTTGTCATTGGTGCCGACATCAAGCACAAATCAGCATTGTAAAAGAAATAGCAAAAATAATAAAATGCACAGTAAAATCCAAAAACATGATTGCAATTCAAACTGCCCAGAAGCATTGCAGACATAAAGTGTGCAGCTAGGATAATGTGATCAACAACACAATGAAGCCAAAAAAATTCATTTTCAATTAGTTTGCACTTCAATCTGCCCCTAAGCATTTCAACCATCAGTGTGTAAGTAGGATATTGTGATCACCAACACAATAAAGCAAAACAAAATACATTCTCAATGTGTTTGCACTTCAATCTGCCCATTAGCACTTCAGACTGCAGTGTGCAGCTAGGATACTGGGATCAACAACACAATGCAGCCAAAAAATACATTTTCAATTAGTTTGCACTTCAAACTGCCCCTAAGCATTTCAGCCATCAGTGTGCAAGTAGGATACTGTGATCAACAATACAATGAAGCAAAAAAATACATTCTCAATGTGTTTGCACTTCAATCTGCCCATTAGCACTTCAGACTGCAGTGTGCAGCTAGGATACTGGGATCACCAACATAATGCAACCAAAAAAATACATTTTCAATTAGTTTGCACTTCAAACTGCCCTTAAGCATTTCAGACATCAGTGCAAGTAGGATACTGTGATCACCAACACAATGAAGCAAAAAAAAATACATTCTCAATGTGTTTGCACTTCAATCTGCCCATTAGCACTTCAGACTGAGTGTGCAGCTAGGATACTGGGATCACCAACACAATGAAGCAAAAAAAATATTTTTTCAATGTGTTTGCACTTCAATCTGCCCAGAAGCATTTCAGACTTCAGTGTTCAGCTAGGATACTGTGATCACCAACACAAAGAAGCAAAAAAATACATTTTCAATGTGTTTGCACTTCAATCTGCCCCGCATTTCAGACATCAGTGTGCAAGTAGGATACTGTGATCACCAAACCAATGAAGCAAAACAATACATTTTCAATTAGTTTGCTCTTCAAACTGCCCAGAAGCATTTCAGACATCATTGTGCAGCTAGGATACATTTAGAACATAAAACAATGAAGAAAAATCCATACATTTTCAATGTGGATTTTTCATGGCCCTCAGACTATGTATGTTTTTCATATTCCCTCAAGACGGCCTGGCAGTTGCTCCTTCACATTATACCCATACAATTTTTCGATATCATTTTAGGTAATGAAGGTGCCATCAAGCCAGCCGTACATTGATATTAATAATATCTCAATTAATCAACCAACCCGCATTGATTTTGTGTCATCATTGGGCTCGCGTAAAACAACTTTTCACTTCAAAAAATACACCATGTTGCAACATCCATCAATGCCTTCCCAAGCCATGCATGATTCCGCTACATTTATTTACTTTTGATTCATCTTGGAGCAATTATTCACATGGGGCTGAATAAATAGTTGGGCTCAGCTTGCTTGGTGTGCATATGGCTGATGCAACATGAATGTATGAAAGCAAACACATTGAAAATGTATTTTTTTTGCTTCATTGTGATGTTGATCACTGTATCCTAGCTACACACTGATGTCTGAAATGCTTATGGGCAGTTTGAAGTTGCAAACACATTGAATGTGTATATTTTTGACAACATAAATAACCAAATCATCATATCATTATAGATCAGCATAGAGATGATTTCCAAACCTAAAATCCCAACGTAAAACCCACATTCATCATATACTCATATAGCTCAGCTTAGATCATCATCGCCAGCCTACCAAATCGCATCCAAACTCATAAATCTCAGCAAATAGCAAAAGGATTTAGGGTTGCAGAATTTATACCTCAGCGAATAGAACGGAGCGAGGATCGCGGAGCAATCAGACAGATGCCTCAACCATTTCCAAACAAACACCCAAAATCCCCACAGTCCAAGCCCTAGAAATTCAGTCGGCAGCCATGGACTTGGCACCCACGATCTTCATTTCTAGGGTTTGATCGAAGCTGTCTGAGGCGTGGAGAAGAATGAGGAGGTGATCACAAGCCGAGAGGGCCCCACCTGCGGAGAATCCACCCGAAAAAACTCTGATTTCGAGTTGCTCCGAGATCGCCTTTCTCGTCACAATGAGAAACCTAATCCCAGGTTTCCAACCCTCGCGAAACGAACAGCAGCGGAGAAACGAAAGGGTAAGCTAAGTGAACAGTGCGCGGGGGCCCACCATATAAGAGGTTTTCCACTCACTTCTCCTCAAAAGAACATGCCCTAAGAATCCCATTTCCTCCACCACGTCAGCCTTTCTTCCCCCACATTCCGAGCTGCCAAAAGAACAGCCCACAAGAAACTGAAGGCCGATTCCTATCAACAGTGTAGGAATAGTGCCGAAAGCTGGATTCCTCTCCAGCTTTCGGACAAAAGAACCAGCCCTTAGTTGACCCAGATCGAACATTGTGTGTCGTTTGATTAATTGCTCGATTAGAAATACCGTGCACACGACTGGAGAAAGATTTTCACATTCGAACGAGTCCCATTGCATTATATAGAAGCCAAGAATAACCGTTTGATTAATTGCTCCATTAATGAATCCTCTTTTGTAGAATTCGATGATTACTGCCTTACTTTGAATGACCGTAGGGAATGCCCTAATTGTAAAACTATTACGAGCGTTTAGGGTTTGCCATTCTTCTTTGTTATACATGTCAAAAAATTCCACAATTGTTTCATGCTTTAATTGGTCGATGGTTATAATATGCACTATATTCTTTTTCATTCTCTTGTCAACGACGAAATTCTATGTGACTTGCCTAGCGAAATAGGCAGGAGTATGGATCGAATGAGGATGAAAGTAATTGTACAATAGAGTCGATGGTGGTAGATACCTTTACATGATCGATCAAAGCAATATACCTTTACAATATTTACCTGTGGAGCACCGAGTGTCGGGACAACGTGCCCAATAGGCATTAGAATAACCAGTGAGTGAGAATGACGTTGGGCACATAAACCTCATTCCAGAGTGCATGGCCCTTTAACATAGTGCAATATGCGATTCATCGCCTGAAAGAGCTTGAAGATATTGACTCACTGAATTTACTGCAAAATGGAGATTCGGACGTGTAATCGTAATATATTGAAGAGCACCAATAAGAGACCGATATAATGTATGATCAAATAAGGGCGTACCATCCGAAGAAAGACATTGACTGACCACCATCGGCGTAGAAACGGGTTTCGCCTCTAAAAGTTGGGCGCGCACAAGAATATCATAAGCATATTTGGTTTGACCAAAGAACAAACCATCACTAGTGTACATAAATTCTAAACCAAGAAAACAATTGTGCTTACCTAGATCGTTGGTAGCGAATTCTGAATTTATCTTGGTGATAAAACGTCCGATGAGAGCATTGTCATTCACTGTGAGAATAATGTCGTCGACATACACAATAAGATGTATAAGTGATGATCTACTACTATAGACAAACAAAGAAGTGTCCACCCGTCTGCAAATAAACCCAATGTGAATAAGGAAATCATTGAATCACTGAAACCAAGTGTGAGGCGCTTGCTTAAGACAATATAGCGCTTTCTCGAGGCGACATACATGATTCGTGTAGCGTGGGTCAACACAACCCGAAGGATACTACATATAAACCCTTTCAGAGAGAACACCATTAAGTGATGCATTTTTAACATCTAACTAATGCAAACGCCAGTTATTCATGATGACAATGGAGAGAACGATATGAATTGTAGAGGCATTGACAACATGGCTAAAGGTATTAGTGAAGTACAGTACATGAATCTGCGTAAAGTCTTGAGCAATAAGCCGTGCCTTAAGGCGATCAATGTAACGGCCTGTATTTTTCCAATACATTTAAATTGAGTATTTAAAGTAATTTCATTTTAAAAGACATTTTGTAATGGTTTGTGAGGAGTTTTAAATGATTTCAAAAAAATTCTATAAAAATATTTTAAAACACTAGACTTATTATATTGTATTTCAGTATTTTCAGATTTCATCAAATGCTCAAAACATTTCTGTTAAAATTCATTTTCAAAAATTACCGTTTTAGTTTGACGAATTTATTTTATATTCAAACACTTTCAAAACATTTTCAAACTTCTGCAATAGCATCCTATAATCATTTAGGGCCTCTCACATTAATTTCGTAATTTTCTGAAGTCAAATCAGTAGAGAACCCGCAGACCCGCTTCCTAAACCTTTTGGCCTAAAACTAGTATTTCTATAGCTCAAACCCTGAAACGGACTTCGTATTCGCAATCCTTGAGACGATACGATCCCGTGGGTATGTTTTCGTAATTTTTCGGACACGTTTACTAGTAGGGGCAAAATCGTAATTTCGTTACAATTTTTACTACTACCGTCAAATCAGTAGAGAACCCGCAGACCCGCTTCATAAACATTTTGGCCTAAAACTAGTATTTCTATAGCTCAAACCTTGAAACGGACTTCGTATTCACAATCCTTGCGACGATACGATCCCGTGGGTATGTTTTCGTAATTTTTCGGACACGTTTACTAGTAGGGGCAAAATCGTAATTTCGTGACAATTTTTACTTCTACAGTCACTAATTACCCTAGCTAATTACTAATTACCTTAACCTAATTACTAGTTACTATTCACCCACATGCTTAACACGTTTAGACAATTTCCTAACTTAGTCTAACTCCATTTAATTTTTAGGCTAAAGTTTAACCTAACCTATTAAATAACTTGACTAAGTATTAATGAGGCTTAATATCTAATTGATTTACTTACCCTATATATATCCATCTAAACCCACTTTTAAAAATATATATAACCCGTAATTAACTTCATCTCCCTCCCAAGCCCAGCTTTCACTCACGCACACACACAGATCCTCTCTCCCCTGTTCTCTCCTCCGTTCGAAATCCCCCGAAGCCCCCTCGCGTTCTCCCTCGAGCTTCTCTCATCCGGCGTAGCAGCCCGAGCCTCCCTTCGAGCTCCGCCCAGCCCCATGTCGAACACGCCCGAGCTCACAGAGCTCCGACTCCGAGCTTCTCCGCTCGACGCCCACGATGTCGACGACAAGCCCTGAACCGCTGGCGAAGTCACCCCGAACCCAAGCACCGGACACCCTCCGCCACTGCCCCACTGCAACTCCGAGCTCCGACGACTCGAAACACCCCCAAAGACCTCCGTTTCTCGTCGTACGACGTCGTTCCCCGCCCCGTCGTCGCCACGGCAGCCTCCGCCCCGCAGCGCCCTTCCATCCCACCGCAAGCTGCAGCAACGCCCCAGCATCATCGCCAAGCACGAACGCCGCTCCCCGTCGACAGGAGCTGCTCCCCGAGCTCTCACCGCTGCTCCCGTGCGCTGCCCGAGGCCGCCGTTCACATCGAAGCAACCGTCGCCCTTCTCCGGCAGCTCGAAGCTTTGCAGACCCCACACAGAGCTCCGGCGAAGCCCCCTCACTCGATCCCGACATCCCCGAGAGCTAAGCCCCTCGCTACACAAGCGGCAACGTCGCTGTGACGCCCGGAGCTCTGACGAAAGCTCTGCCCCGCCGCCATCGCCGCCTTCCGCTCCACCCCGACAGCCGCTGCCTACCCGCCATCGTTCGCCGCACGGACCCCCTCCCGCCTGCACGAAGAACGGAGGAAAACGAAGCAGCGGTATAATATTAACTCGATGGCAAACTCGTAATTACGAGTTAATTTTCGTATTTCGTATTTTTATTAAATATGTTTTATGGTATTAAATCTATAACTAAAAATATAGGCCCCAGAAAAATATGAAACCACCTCTAGAAAATCAGAAATGACATTCTGGACCCAATGGCACTAATTTCGTCTCAATCGGACGCTTAGATTTTCCGCAATAAATTTTTAAACCTAAAAATTAAATATGTTATTTTCATTCAAAAATCCGTAACTTGATATTTTCACGTACAATAATTCGTGATAAAAATATATGTTAAAGTACTCTTCGAGACGGTCATTTTGACAGCTTATTTGCGACTTTCCGATACAGATTGCATCCGAAATAAATTATTGAATAATTACGTACTTAGTATAAACTTCAGAAAAATATTTCCTAATACGATAAAATTATTTTCCTTATATCTAGGCTATAGAAAAATTTAGAACACTTTTTGACAACGTTTCAATCGACTATAAAACCGAAACGACCAAATCAAATAGATAGAAAATAGAATAGCCTGTAACTAACGATTTCTTGTATTTGCAGGTACCCATTTTCTTACACCAGCATCTTTATAAGCTCTAGCTCCAACCTCGTCTTGCTACGACGATCTTGCTAGTAAGTCACTCTAATTCTAACTTTAGAAATTTAGCATGTGTACTCGTATGAACTTAGGACATGGCATCTAGTCTCAGAACTTTGACTTGGACCAATGATTAGAGACCTAATTAACCATAGGACTAATCAATAGTGGAATAACCAAAAGACTAAACTGAGATAGTGCACTTTTATGGAATTAAACATTATAGTTATCGGACTTCAAAGTATTGCTCGGACTAAATTGAGATAATACACTTTTATGGAATTAAAAATCATAGTTGTTGGACTTTCAAAACATTGCTCAGGACCAAATTGAGATAGTGCACTTTTATGGAATTGGATATCATAGTTGTTGGACTTCAAAGCATTGCTCAGGACTGATATTCTCTGTTGAGGCTTCTGCCTTGACTTTTCAGCAAGTAAAAACCATATATATGTATTTGGTGTACTCATTAATGGATGTATTGTGGTACACATTGTTGGATGTACGGAATAATGGGCCTATGAGGCCATACAGATACGGATACGGACATGGATACGGACACAGATATGGATATGATTGTAAATGTGTAATGTGATACAACACTGGTTACGGGGTAGTCTTGAGCTACGTAGTGTGTGGGAGTGACCGTGTCCACCCTTATTAGTTAAGCTGTACCATCACCCTGCAAGGGTATGGTAGGTAGATATTCCATGAGTTGCTCCGTGGGATGGGTGCACTTCTGGTTGCATATCGTACACTCGAGCTAAGACTGTTGCACTAGCTGATTGATACAGAGCCCATGAGGCCATATTAATACAAACACTGATATGAACATTGGACTATGATAATACACGGGATACTGGGTAGTCTTGAGCTACGCAGTGTGCGGGAGTGACCGGGTCCACCCTTATTAGTTAAGCTGTACCATCACCCTGCAGGAATGGTAGGTAGATATCTCACGAGTTGCTCCGTGGGATGGGTGCACTTCTGGTTGCATATCGTACACTCGAGCCAAGGCTGATGCACTAGTTTGATTGCTGTATTATGCTCATGGTTGTTGGTATTGTCGGAACACATTATTGGGCCTTAGGGCATTTACGGAGCACATTTACTGAGAACACTATTGGGCCCTCGGGCATTTACGGAGCACACTATTGGGCCCTTACGGCATTTAAGACTGATGCACTAGTTTGATTGATTGATAATTGATTGATACCATTGCTTCAGTCACGACTACTACTATTCTACGGACTAAGTCGAGACTACTCAAACGTGATAGAACAGTTTAATAATGAGCGGTCTTGAATTACGACTGAATCAGTGTCTAGGAAGGAATGGGAAGGGGGTTGGTCAACCAAGGGACTTGTTCCTGCGGTCTTTGAAGTGACATGTGCCTTCAAGCCCTGACTGACTGGCTGATTTGGGAGTTAAGTTAGACTTCTTATTATTAGGCCATCCTACACTATTAGATAGTCAAGCGACGCTCACCTTCTTAAGTGTTGCTACAACCACCTGGAGGTCTAACTATCGTCATCACATTTTCTGTTGGTCAAAATATTGCTGCTACCATATGCCACGCCACAGTTATTGCTCTCAGTTGTTACTCTTACACTTACACAGTCACCTTTACCTTTATGCATTACACGCACTTTACTTACCACACCTGAACAGTTACCAGTACTTTACTTATCTGTCTGCCCATACTTTACGTTTTGCACCTGCATGACTATCTTTTGTTTACTATAGTATGTTCCATACTTTTGCACTACTTTGTTTCTATTGCTAGAATTGTTGTGACTTACCTACGGTTCCATCTCTGTGGCACCGCAGACGACGTACATATGGAGGCAGATGCTCTAGAGTTAATAGCGCCAGAATTTGACCATGAGTCTGCAGCCTTCAGACTTGTTTCCAGTTGTATTAACTTCCTTCATGTACGATTGTTGGACAATTTTTGTACAATATGGATGTAATAATTGGACACTATTTGAGTATTTTAGTACATCTCTGCATCGTGGCTATTTTGTTTTCACTGGTTAACTGCAGGACCTGCACAAATATCCAAACGTAACGGGCCCGGGAATCGGGTCGTTACATCTTTGGTGGCCCACGCAGGTCCGCGCTACCTACCTCGTGAACAATATCATAAGATCAGGGTGTACGGTATAAAATACTCAAATAGAACTCTCGAGTACAGGATGTCTCGAGTGTTCACCTGTATTGGATATACGGGTGAAACGTCCATATTACCATCTTCATTAGGTCTTCCTTGATTCCCATCATCCTCTTTGAACTCTTAACCCATACTCTAGTTACGTCTATTTTAAGGAGGATAGCTCGACAATGGAAGTGAATTGAAGGACACTCAGAAGTATTGGAGGATGATGCTAAAGGATTTGAGACGAGCCAAACCCGACGTGCAAGTGTAGGTTGTTATGTCTTCTTGAGATCGTATTCTAACCCCTACTTTCTATCTTGTGCCCGATTTTCCATAAGTTTGAATTCCTTTCCCACCTACCACCTACCCCCTCGTTATTGCTTTTTGTCCTCATCCTCACCTCGAGCCCCGGTTCCGCCTAACATAGCCCACCTACCGACGACTTTCGGTGCCCCTCTTTTCTTTAAGAGACCCCCTTTTCTTCCCCACCAAGCCACCCCGTGGTTTCCTATACGCCTAGGCGCACCCACTCCTCTTTCCGGCCTCTTCCCCAAGCGAACTCGACCCATCTCGCCTCAAGCTCCTCCGACCTCACCCGAAGCTCCACCACCCCACCCTACTCCGGTAACACCCGCCACGTCAAGCAGTCACAGCCACCATAAATCGACAACCACCGATGGCCCTCCGACGATATGTTTTGGGGTTTTTGGCCTTAGCGACGACCCTCGCCACCACCTTCGCTACCGCTGTATGGCTGAGATCTTGGGAAGTCGTGATCCTTGGGCTTCTCTTGAGCTCTCTGCCCTGGGTCTTACCCAGATTGATGTCACGTTTAGGCTTCCTCTTGCGACTACTCATTTTGGTTTGCGGAAAAGTGTGCTTTTGGTTGTTTATTTGTTGGGTAATGTTGGGTGTTGCGAATGTCAAGTATTGGTCTACAGAAGGAGTGATGGCGATGCTTACTAGCATGATATTGGCCTTGGGAGTTGAAGTTGGATGTAGGCCTTGTGCTTGGCTCTGGATGAGAGCTTGGATCTTGCCTTATTGTGGGATATTATGGAGATTGATGGAAGGAATACTGGCAGTAAGTACTGACTTAGAGTGTTGGCCTTGTACTTACCTTTGGGCGGTGATTTGGACGTTAGCATGTGGATGGGCATTATGGAAATTGATGTTGTTAGTACCCGTGGATTAGTCGATACATGCTATATTATGAACAACATCTGTGGCCAGACCCCGTTAGTCACCAGTAGCACGAATAAACTTTATAGTCTCCCGGTTTATGTTGTTTAAATAGCATGCTACTGGCTTATCACCTCGGGTTCCAAGTTCGAACAGAGGTTGTCATCATAATAGCCCTCATTGTCATGTGATATTATTATCCTATGTTAATCTTGAGAAGGCAGGGTAACTATTGTAATGATACTGGTCTCAGGGATAGTTACGGAAACTATGGTGATGTCAATAGTATGTATTCATATATAATATCTCTTGTTTTCTTGATGCTATGATATCACATTATATTTCATGCTATTAATAACTTATTTTCTAAATTGTAATCATTCGACTAGTTTTCCATTTTATCATTTATTTGTTTGAGCTTCTTAATAACATCAATTATTTTATAAAGTTTTGAGAAATTCCGAGGACGGAATTATTTTTAAGGAGGGTAGGATGTAACGGCCTGTATTTTCCCGATACATTTAAATTGAGTATTTAAAGTAATTTCATTTTAAAAGACATTTTGTAATGGTTTGTCAGGAGTTTTAAATGATTTCAAAAAAAATCTATAAAAATATTTTAAAACACTAGACTTATTATATTGTATTTCAGTATTTTCAGATTTCCTCAAATGCTCAAAACATTTCTGTTAAAATTCATTTTCAAAAATTACCGTTTTAGTTTGACGAATTTATTTTCTATTCAAACACTTTCAAAACATTTTCAAACTTCTGCAATAGCATCCTATAATCATTTAGGGCCTCCCACATTAATTTCGTAATTTTCTGAAGTCAAATCAGTAGAGAACATGCAGACCCGCTTCCTAAACGTTTTGGCCTAAAACTAGTATTTCTGTAGCTCAAACCCTGAAACGGACTTCGTATTCGCAATCCTTGCGATGATACGATCCCGTGGGTATGTTTTCGTAATTTTTCGGACACGTTTACTAGTAGGGGTAAAATCGTAATTTCGTTACAATTTTTACTGCTACCGTCAAATCAGTAGAGAACCCGCATACCCGCTTCCTAAACGTTTTGGCCTAAAACTAGTATTTCTGTAGCTCAAACCCTGAAACGGACTTTGTATTCGCAATCCTTGCGACGATACGATCCCGTGGGTATGTTTTCGTAATTTTTCGGACACGTTTACTAGTAGGGGCAAAATCGTAATTTCGTTACAATTTTTACTGCTACAGTCACTAATTACCCTAGCTAATTACTAATTACCTTAACCTAATTACTAGTTACTATTCACCCACATGCTTAACACGTTTAGACAATTTCCTAACTGAGTCTAACTCCATTTAATTTTTAGTCTAAAGTTTAACCTAACCTATTAAATAACTTGACTAAGTATTAATGAGGCTTAATATCTAATTGATTTACTTACCCTATATATATCCATCTAACCCCACTTTTAAAAACATATAACCCGTAATTAACGTCATCTCCCTCCCAAGCCCAGCTTTCACTCACGCACACACACAGATCCTCTCTCCCCTGTTCTCTCCTCCGTTCGAAATCCCCCGAAGCCCCCTCGCGTTCTCCCTCGAGCTTCTCTCCTCCGGCGTAGCAGCCCGAGCCTCCCTTCGAGCTCCGCCCAGCCCCATGTCGAACACCCCCGAGCTCACGGAGCTCCGACTCCGAGCTTCTCCGCTCGACGCCCACGATGTCGACGACAAGCCCTGAACCGCCGGCGAAGTCACCCCGAACCCAAGCACCGGACACCCTCCGCCACTGCCCCACTGCAACTCCGAGCTCCGACGACTCGAAACACCCCCGAAGACCTCCGTTTCTCGTCGTACGACGTCGTTCCCCGCCCCGTCGTCGCCACGGCAGCCTCCGCCCCGCAGCGCCCTTCCATCCCGCCGCAAGCTGCAGCAACGCCCCCGCATCATCGCCATGCACGAACGCCGCTCCCCGTCGACAAGAGCAGCTCCCCGAGCTATAACCGCTGCTCCCGTGCGCTGCCCGAGGCCGTCGTTCACATCGAAGCAACCGTCGCCCTTCTCCGGCAGCTCGAAGCTTTGCAGACCCCACACGGAGCTCCGGCGAAGCCCCCTCACTCGATCCCAACATCCCTGAGAGCTAAGCCCCTCGCTACACAAGCGGCAACGCCGCTGCGACGCCCGGAGCTCTGACGAAAGCTCTGCCCCGCCGCCATCGCCGCCTTCCGCTCTACCCCGACAGCCGCTGCCTCCCCGCCATCGTTCGCCGCACGGACCCCCTCCCGCCTGCACGAAGAACGGAGGAAAACGAAGCAGCGGTATAATATTAACTCGATGGCAAACTCGTAATTACGAGTTAATTTTCATATTTCGTATTTTTGTTAAATATGTTTTATGGTATTAAATCTATAACTAAAAATATAGGCCCCAGAAAAATATGAAACCACCTCTAGAAAATCAGAAATGACATTCTGGACCCAATGGCACTAGTTTCGTCTCAATCGGACGCTTAGATTTTCCGCAATAAATTTTTAAACCTAAAAATTAAATATGTTATTTTCATTCAAAAATCCGTAACTTGATATTTTCACGTACAATAATTCGTGATAAAAATATATGTTAAAGTACTCTTCGAGACGGTCATTTTGACAGCTTATTTGCGACTTTCCGATACAGATTGCATCCGAAATAAATTATTGAATAATTACGTACTTAGTATAAACTTCAGAAAAATATTTCCTCATATGATAAAATTATTTTCCTTATATCTAGGCTATAGAAAAATTTAGAACACTTTTTGACAACGTTTCAATCGATTATAAAATCGAAACGACCAAATCAAATAGATAGAAAATAGAATAGCCTGTAACTAACGATTTCTTGTATTTGCAGGTACCCATTTTCTTACACCAGCATCTTTATAAGCTCTAGCTCCAACCTCGTCTTGCTACGACGATCTCACTAGTAAGTCACTCTAATTCTAACTTTAGAAATTTAGCATGTGTACTCGTATGAACTTAGGACATGGCATCTAGTCTCATAACTTTGACTTGGACCAATGATTAGAGACCTAATTAACCATAGGACTAATCAATAGTGGAATAACCAAAAGACTAAACTGAGATAGTGCACTTTTATGGAATTAAACATTATAGTTATCGGACTTCAAAGTATTGCTCGGACTAAATTGAGATAATACACTTTTATGGAATTAAAAATCATAGTTGTTGGACTTCAAAACATTGCTCAGGACCAAATTGAGATAGTGCACTTTTATGGAATTGGATATCATAGTTGTTGGACTTCAAAGCATTGCTCAGGACTGATATTCTCTGTTGAGGCTTCTGCCTTGACTTTTCAGCAAGTAAAAACCATATATATGTATTTGGTGTACTCATTAATGGATGTATTGTGGTACACATTGTTGGATGTACGGAATAATGGGCCTATGAGGCCATACAGATACGGATACGGACATGGATACGGACACAGATATGGATATGATTGTAAATGTGTAATGTGATACAACACGGGTTACGGGGTAGTCTTGAGCTACGCAGTGTGCGGGAGTGACCGGGTCCACCCTTATTAGTTAAGCTGTACCATCACCCTGCAAGGGTATGGTAGGTAGATATTCCACGAGTTGCTCCGTGGGATGGGTGCACTTCTGGTTGCATATCGTACACTCGAGCTAAGACTGTTGCACTAGCTGATTGATAAAGGGCCCATGAGGCCATATTAATACAAACACTGATATGAACATTAGACTATGATAATACACGGGATACAAGGTAGTCTTGAGCTACGCAGTGTGCGGGAGTGACCGGGTCCACCCTTATTAGTTAAGCTGTACCATCACCCTGCAGGAATGGTAGGTAGATATCTCACGAGTTGCTCCGTGGGATGGGTGCACTTCTGGTTGCATATCGTACACTCGAGCCAAGGCTGATGCACTAGTTTGATTGCTGTATTGTGCTCATGGTTGTTGGTAACTTGGTATTGTCGGAACACGCTATTGGGCCTTAGGGCATTCACGGAGCACATTTACTGAGAACACTATTGGGCCCTCGGGCATTTACGGAGCACACTATTGGGCCCTTACGGCATTTAAGACTGATGCACTAGTTTGATTGATTGATAATTGATTGATACCATTGCTTCAGTCACGACTACTACTATTCTACAGACTAAGTCGAGACTACTCGAACGTGATAGAACAGTTTAATAATGAGCGGTCTTGAATTACGACTGAATCAGTGTCTAGGAAGGAATGGGAAGGGGGTTGGTCAACCAAGGGACTTGTTCCTGCGGTCTTTGAAGTGACCTGTGCCTTCAAGCCCTGACTGACTGGCTGATTTGGGAGTTAAGTTAGACTTCTTATTATTAGGCCATCCTACACTATTAGATAGTCAAGCGACGCTCACCTTCTTAAGTGTTGCTACAACCACCTGGAGGTCTAACTATCGTCATCACATTTTCTGTTGGTCAAAATATTGCTGCTACCATATGCCACGCCACAGTTATTGCTCTCAGTTGTTACTCTTACACTTACACAGTCACCTTTACCTTTATGCATTACACGCACTTTACTTACCACACCTGAACAGTTACCAGTACTTTACTTATCTGTCTGCCCATACTTTACGTTTTGCACCTGCATGACTATCTTTTGTTTACTATAGTATGTTCCATACTTTTGCACTACTTTGTTTCTATTGCTAGAATTGTTGTGACTTACCTACGGTTCCATCTATGTGGCACCGCAGACGACGTACATATGGAGACAGATGCTCTAGAGTTAATAGCGCCAAAATTTGACCATGAGTCTGCAGCCTTCAGACTTGTTTCCAGTTGTATTAACTTTCTTCATGTATGATTGTTGGACAATTTTTGTACAATATGGATGTAATAATTGGACACTATTTGGGTATTTTTGTACATCTCTGCATCGTGGCTATTTTGTTTTCACTGGTTAACTGCAGGACCTGCGCAAATATCCAAAAGTAACTGGCCCGGGAATCGGGTCGTTACAATCAACGGTTCCATTGAAGAGGAACTTAGTACGAAATATATAATCCCATGTGTTGTTGGAACGATAAGTAGACACCTCATCATCCATTACTGTGATCTATTCTGGATGCTTCGAGGCTGACTTGAAACCATTGGGTTTAGATGCCGATAGAAGGGCAGCAACCAATCTGAATGGCTCTAAATATGCCAAATCAGCACGACGACGCGGTTTGAAAAATGCCAGATTTAGCTTGTGTGACCATATGATGCGAAGAAGTAATATGAGCTGTAGAAGGAGGATCAGTCTTGGCTGCAGTTGATGGTGTAGGTTACGGGTTGGATTAGCAAGTCAGGAGGCGGCCGCAGGCAGCCCGGTTGCTGTAATGGATCCACGTGCAATGTGGCCGGTTCCATGGCAGTCGGACATAGGCAGCATGGTTGGGTCACAGTTTGCCCTTGCGCGGGAAGGCATGGGGCAAGTATCGTGTGTCGCGATGTGTGGGGAGTAGAGATAGATCCTTCTGGTTCAAAAAATCAGATGTGCTCCATGTTTACTGACTGATGAGTATGAAGTAAGACAAAAAAAAATAGAAAAACAACACCATCAAATTGTGCATGCCATGTAATCTAAATGCGAGAATTTGCCAGATCACGACAACGAAAGCATTTGTAGGTTGTGCCGTAGCTAATAAAGACATAAGATATATTCGGTGGTGAAAACTTGTTTGAAGCATAATCTCGAACGCATGAAAACCCCCGACACCTGAAAGAGTGAAAATTTTCATAATTGGGGATCACATCAAACAACGTCTCAAAAGGTGATTTGTTTTGAAGAACCAATGACGGAGCTGATAATGATGTAAATAGTTGTGTTAAAAGTGTCAACTCAAAAAGATGAGGGCAAATGATAGTGAAAAAGCATAACTGGCCTTATTTCTATAATATGTTGATGTTTGCGCTTTGCTCGCCCATTTTTACTGGTGTATACAGGCAGGCTATGCGATGAAGAATGCCATGAGAGCGCAGATGACCCTAAATCCGATTGTTAGCGAATTCAGTTCCACCATACTTTAGAAAATTTTAATTTTTCATGATAGTTGCTTTTCCACAAGTTTTTGAAATTTCACAAACACATCAAAGAAATCTGATTTTCAGCGTAAGGAGTACAACCATGAGAATCAAGAATGATCATCAACAAATATTGCATAATAGACATACCTTCAGTAGAGACAACCGTAGCAGGACCCCACAAATCACAATGAATTAAAGCCAAAGGGTGCATCACGCGATTATCATTAATAGCAAAAGGTAAACGTTTACTCTTTACAAACTGATAAGATGATCATAATGTGGGGTTAGAGAGATGTGGCGTTGGAAACAATCGTCTTTTTTATTCAAAATTGAAATAATAGAGGGCTACACATGCCCTAAACGAGAATGTCATAAATCAAAGGAAGCATGTGGCCGTTTATTCCAAATGTCGGACAAGAAGTATGGGTGTCCATCTTACAGAACATAAAGTCATCTATCACAGTGACCTGTTGCTGGAGGAGTTCCTATTGCTCAATTCTAAATAGTGAATGAGTTAGTAGTAAATAAGATATTCACATGATAATCATTTGTCAATTTGCTGATGAAGAGTAAGTTCTTGGTGACATGCGTAACGACCAGAACATCCATTAACTTAACATCATCAGCAATAGAGTAAGACCCAATGTGAGAAACAGGTAAAAATGCACCATTTGCAATAACTACACGTTCATTACCAGAGTAAGGAGCAACAACGTCCAAATTAGTGGTTTCCACAGTCATATGGGCTGAGGCACTGGTGTTGAGGTACCGGTCCAGAGTATATTACAAAGAGATAGAGCATGAGCCATTGAACGCCTCTGTGATGTTAGCAGAATTACCATCATTATCAGGTTATAACAGTGACGACATTTATCAACAGTATGCCCATTAAGTTTGTAAATTTGACACTTATACAGGACGTCGGCCACGACCACGTCAGGGTGAGTTGCAATTGTCACTGTATCCTCGGTGAGAAGGGGCGTAGTTGCGCAGGCGCTGATGGTGATGCAACACGGCAAAAATGGCTGGAGGAAGGGTGATGTTGTCAAGCGCTTACTGAAATAATTCAAAGCTTTCGGCTTTGGAGATTAGAACCTGGAAGGGTGGGATCGGAACGAGCACCATTTGCGCTGCTTAAAAACGTGAGAACACCAGACCAATACATCGAAGAAACCCAGAGATTTGCCCATCTCATCAACATGTCGACCAATTGCAGCAAGCTGGTCACAATGATGTTTGAATGAGCGACCATATTCAGTGACTGATCGCGATCCTTTCTTCATTAATTGGAGCTCGGCTTTGATGTGAATCTCTCGAGACTTGGAGCAATGGCTGAATGCCAATTCAAGGGCCAACCATACTCTACGATAGGTGTTGTAGCTGATTAGACCTCCGCCATGGCTTCTTTCATCAATGAGGAAATGAGAAGGTTGAGAAGGAGCTGATCCTGAAAGACACCATTCTGTATAGACTAGATTTGTGATGGTAGTGTTGTTTTCACCGGCAAGTTGCGATGGTGGTGAAGTATTCGAGCCGTCAGTGAATCCCAACAAGTTTTGGCAACCGAGAAGAGGGTTGAGTTGGATTGTCCATAAGAGATAGCTGTAGGAGGAAAGCTTGATAGTAAGCATATGTATTAGAGTGGATGCGTGGGGGTTACGTTGGTGATCAGCACGGATGAAGAGGAATAGCCGGCCATCGGGGTTAGGATCGATTATTTAGACTGATACCATGTAAATGTCACCCGCTACGTTGGTGATCAGTTTCTGCTCAAATATATATACAACAGTTTTCAATGAAAGGAACTAATGAAGATTTACATAACCACAACTATGGTAACAAATTATCTACAATCAAGGAGAAAGATTGGTCAAAACATCCTTAACAAATTATCTACAATCAAGAGGAAAGATCTTGAGAATTTGAATTGGTCAAAACTTCATTGACATTAGGGTAGCCGGGTTCTGTATTAGTTGACTAGCCACTTCCGTTAGTCGACTAATGGTATATTGAAAGCAGTTGAAAGCTGAAGCAGCGTCGGTTGATTCTATGGTTATTGGAATAGATGTCTTATCTACACATGGATTTCAACTACCTCAAATGGATCTAACTATATACGGATGATGACACTTCCATATTCAACAAAATTTCAATCGCCTCATTCTAGAAAGATGGTTAATTGAATAGTTGAAGAGAAATAGTAACAATTTTTTTGTAAGAAGACACATGTCTTCTCCCTCTTGATATTTGTATAAAACCCAAGATCATGTAAGAGAGTGTGAATAAAATTAATACAATTTTCTCGTATGATTTGTCATTTTCATTTGATTTTGTTTCCATTTTTTCTTTGGTTCTTCCTTTCATTTTCTGAGTCCAATTTAATTTAGTTAGTTCTCTTTGATATTAGATTAATATTCCTCCAAGATCTCTTAATTTTTAAGAGGGATTTGAGCGTATGGCTCCGCAATCGAGGAACTGCAATCAAGAGTAGCAACACTAAAGTTTAAATTTTTTTTGTTAATTTTAGGATAATATTTTTAAAAAACACGAACCATATTTTTTTTGAAAATTAGTCATTAAGTTTTAAATATGTAGTGCATCTTTAGTAGAGTGCCAAAGAATATCCGTACACATGGTGCACATGACATATCATACTTCCGCATCCCATGTCGCGGATCACGCTTGCACATGTGTATCTCTGTGGGTGCGGACTTGGATGCAAGGAATTTTGTGAGAAGTGTGGGTGTATATGTGTGTATGTCATAAGGTGCATGTGATATTGTGAGAATGCACTGGTGGGAACCACACACTGAGGTGGCACTTCTCCCCCTCTCCCATCCCCCCCCTCTCCCATCCCATATCAATCTATCAACTCACTCCAATCAAACCCACAATTACTACCACATCAACATGGCTACTCTCCACCAATAACATCATCTCACATCACCCCTCTCCAATCAACCAACCCCATCTTCATGCACTCAACAACACAATCAGAGCAACACACAACAGATGAACCCCAAAAACCATTCAGGCCATCAATCTTGTACAGGCCAAGGTGACCAAATTATGGCCACTTCTATAGCAACATATTTTGTCAGAATTAGCAAGATTCTCATTCAAATGTATAATAGATTAACAAGATTCTCACGCAAATGCATAATAGATGGGAAACAATCATTTATACAAATGATGAAGTTGTCATACGTGGTGCCTTTGTCCCAGCCATATTTTGTACGGGCGCTACATAGGACTCCACCTCAACCCAATGGCCCAAAGTCCACCCAAAAAACCCACAAATACACCCACCCACACAAAAACAAGAATCCAACTTCGCACGCACCACTTAAAAAATCCCAGAAACCCCCGGACGATAACCACACTCACACCCACTCTTTCCACTAGAAGCCCCAATGTTTTACCATTTATCATTTTACCTTCGACGATACCGACACGTATATTTCTTACTCCTTTTCGTTTACGTACGTGCACCACATCCTGTTTTCAAATTATTCCTAATAGCTGTTACGGATTCCCACTCAAATGAATAACAGATGGAAAAACTGTACTCGAATAGCCGTTACTCGAGGGCAATAGCCGTTGCAACCCGATAACGACGTTTCCGATATTCGACCTATTGCCGGGCCAGCCACCGAGCGGCCCAAGTCACGTTCCGGTCGGCCGCGCTAACGTGTTCCCCTAACTAAATCCCGCCACATCCGCGTAAAAGGCGAAAATCGTCTACATAAAAAGTTAATTTAAAAAAATAGAAAACGCGCTCGCTGTTCCTGCGGAACAGTCGACCGCTCATTAAACAAAGCTATTATCCCAAATCCCGTCCTATCCGATGCCAGCTAATCTCCACACACCCGCGTTTCCCGGCGCACGTTAGCCCCCCGATGGGCCCCGCGGCGCACGCGAACTCCGGCGCCAATCCATTCGGCGTTGCACGGTGCGCTCTGCTGACAAAACTGAGGTGCCGACCCTTTCTCTCTCCCTGATCTCTCCACCAGGAACAACAAACGGAGTGAGAAGATTTTTTAATTTTTTTTCATTTCTTCACCATCTTCAGTTTTTAATTCTTTATTTTTTATTTTCAACAATTTATATCAGTATTGAATTCTTCGGTAGCTGAAGAAACTGCCGCTGCCGCCGATATCAGCTTCGTACAGCTAACGCACTAATTATTGGAAGACGGAAGGAAAAAATTTCAATTTGGAGCGTCGGCGAAAAATGTGCATAGATTCTTGCATTCTTGGGGCTTCGTGAGGGAGTTCTCGATCTCTTTATTTCGAGAAACTGGAGAATTTGGGGATCTTATTTATTTGTTGATGTCGACGTCGGCGATGGCGGAGGCGGCGAAGGTGGCGTCGCCGGCGGCGGGGAAGCTGGCAGGGGATCGGATGTTGCCGCTGGCTGTTCTGCTGAAGAAGGAGCTGTCGATCGAGAAGATCGAGAAGCCCGACATACTTCACGGGCAGGCCAACCAGATCAAGAAAGGGGAGGATTTTACTCTCTTGAAGACCGAGTGCCAGCGCGTGCCCGGCAACGGAGTCACCACATTCTCCGTTTTCGGGGTAATCAATCCATCCATCCCATGGATTTCCATCATCTTATTGATTTCGATTTCGTTCCTACGCTAGATTACAGATATTTATAACTTGTCGAGATTTGCGCAATATGAGTCTATTGATGTTGGATACTAAGTTGAAGCTAATTGATTAGTATGGATTGTGAATGTTCATATAATTAAAAGCATATATGCTAACATTGCTAGTTGGGTTGCTTACGCCCAGAGAGAATTTTCTGTTTCTCGATGCAATATTTCTATAAATACCATACTGGATACTGTGGTTATCTAATTTCTCCAGAATGTTTAATGTCATTTTCTCATTATTTTTGTTTCCCTGCACACTCTTTTTCGCTTGAATGACTTCAGTGTAATCTTCTATCAAAGGTTATACATTTTGACTTCAGAAACAAGTACATGGTGTTTCTGCTGAGCATTATATTCCATATGACAATAAACTTTTCTAACTTATCTATTTATGTCTGATATGGGCCTAATATGGTAACCATTGAACCATTTTAATGCGAAAAGAAACATGCTTTAGATGTGTATCTTGTTAACTATATTCTGCTGGAACTTATTCTTCTATGCAGCTGTTTGATGGCCACAATGGATCTGCGGCTGCTCTGTATGTTAAGGAGAATCTGTTGAACAATATATTAAGTGCCATTCCCTCAGATCTTAGCAGGGATGAGTGGCTAGCAGCGCTACCAAGAGCTTTGGTTGCAGGATTTGTCAAAACTGATAAAGATTTTCAGGAGAAAGGTATGTACATTTAAGTATGCTGTTGCTAGAATATTGTATGACATCTGAAACTTGCATGGTTTAAGGAATTACTGGCTGCATTTTTAACATGCATATTTTCTTCGTTTGGAACACTTATTATTTTTACCGTTTAGACTGCGAAATTCATGTGTGAACCATTATTATGCTATTTTAAATTGTCCAACAGCCCACATTTTTTGGAATGCAATAAAATGCTATATTTATCAGACATTATGACATCTGCATATCCAAAGTTAAGTGCATTTTTATTGCTAAATCATTTATCAAAGCAGTTTATCAAACACTATTATCATCTGAGAGTTTATCTACCTATGTTCTACAATTCATTTGAAGTCTAATAAAATAAGCTGAAAGTGATTGCACATATTAATTTTCAACAGGACTAGACTCTTCTATAAGATTTTTATAAAAATTCGACCATACCAGATTTTTGGCTGTCTAAGTGGTATAAAACTGCATGCCATTGGGAATTGAATACTTCTCTGCAATAGTGACCATTGCTACGGTTGGATGGAAATTTAAAAGGATAGCTTCTTTGAAGGTCAAAACTCCCAAATTTTTGAATGGTCCAAGAGTGATTGCAGAATGTTTTATTTTACAACTGATAAGGGCATCACCTTTTGAAGTCTAATTATGCTAATGTGACTATAAGGGGAATGACATGATGTGGATGTTTTAGTTCATCATGTTTTAAGATATCAGTAGTGTTTTCTTCAAGTTGAGAGTGGGTGAGTACTCTGTGTGGTTTGCGATTGACCCTCATTTTGGGTTGCACGATTCACACCGATTTCTTTCGCTGTAACCATCCAACTATCGGATTTATGAAAGTTTTCATAATTCTTACGTTTAAATCTCCTTCTGTATGGAAATATTATACTGCTGAATCCATTTGACCATTTTAATCAATTATTTGATGAAGTGTGAGCACAAAAAAATGATCTTGAAAGGGGAAGATTTATAAACACTCGCACATGATGCATTCCATGTTATTATTAGAATTATTTTACTGTAAACTGGAATTTTTAACTAGACTGCAGCATTAGATGTTATCTAGTACAAGGAGAAACTTATAAAGTTTTTTAAAGCAGTTTATCCTCAAAGCTACTTGACACTGAGTACAATAAATTGTTTTAGTGCTGCTTAATACTTCCTATCATACCTTTCCTCATTACAGTTCAATTTCGTCTTACTTAAAATCATTACTTTGATACTTTTTTCAGAGCAAACTTCGGGAACAACTGTTACATTTGTGATAATAGACGGATGGGTAGTAACAGTAGCATCAGTTGGTGACTCACGATGCATACTGGAATCTGCTGAAGGATCAATTTATTGTTTATCAGCAGATCACAGGCTTGATATTAATATAGAAGAGTAATAATGAGTCTATTTCAATTTTGGTTGTTTGGAGACGTGGTATCTTAAGATTTCTATAAAAATCACAGGTTTTCTTTCTGACAGGGTAGAACGGGTAACTGCAAGCGGGGGTGAGGTTGGGAGACTAAATGTTGCTGGCGGAGCGGAGGTATGTTTTGTTCAGATGTTCCCTATGCGAAGTTGTCTTTTTATTTGTGCTTGGTTGTCTCATTGCTTCTGCAAAAACATCCTCAATTTTTTGGCTGACTATGCAGCTGAGTGCCCTGTGCTCTACGTGTAGCTTATGGTTAGAGCTGAGAGTGTAAGATGACATGAAAGGAAGTAGCATAATGTGCCTACGTGCACATGGACATTTGTCAGTGCCCTGTCAATGCACTGTCAATGCTCTAGGTGTAGCTTATGGTTAGTGCTGATAGTGTAAGATGCAATAAAAGGAAGTAGCATAATGTGTCTGCGTGCACATGCACATTTTGCTTCCTATCATCTAAGCTTTGTTGTACCATGTCATGTACCAACAACATGTTTTGGTACAGCTTCTGTTGAGCTGGAGTGTTAATTGATGGATGTTGACTTGTATTTTGCTCATTCATTATGTAGCCACAATGTGTTAATTATTGAAAAGCCTTCCAAGGTGACTGTACTTGTGAAATAAATAATATAGCCACCAAGGGTAGAAGGCTTTAGATGGAAGGAACTAAGGTAGATGGCGATGACATCTGGACCTGATCACATCCTTAAGGAAGAAGTTCATGATGGGGGGTAACTTGAATATGGGGATGCTGAAGCACGAATGGCCAATTTGGTTCCATCTCAAGCTAATGGAGAGAAGAAATTTTTTTTGGGTTACCTTGTCAATTTTGTTCATTTAGACTGACATTAGACAATGAGAGTATTAAATATGTGGTACACTTTGCTTTTTTGCTTCTAATCAATTATTTCTTATAGATCTCTTCTATTCATTCTCCCGCCTTTTCCAGTATATTCTCATCCAAGGCTCCACCTTCCTTATATGCCATTAAAAAAATCTCTACCTCTGGTTTAATGCAAACACCTTGAATAAACTATTTTTATGGGCAAACTATGTTAATTTTGACATGGATGGATTTGTTGTCATACACCAGTTATTTTCAAATCTCCATCAAGTGACAAATCTATGTAATTGCTAATAATTGTATCACGGTCACATGCACATACCATTGTAAGCTTTAAATGACTATCTGTGCATACAAATAAAAATGTATCTCAGAAAATATGTATCCTGTAATATGAAAGCTGGAGGAAGAAAATAGTGTATAAGATGAGAGAGGAAAGGAAAGGAAAGGAGAGGAAGGTAAGAGTATGGTTGACGAGAGGAGATATGTGAACATTGAGAAATAATGGGTCAGAAGGGAGAAGGGGAAGAAAAATAAATAAGTGATGAGGGTAAGAAAAATAAATAAGTGATGATCATGACCCCAATATTTATACAGTTAATCCAACACAATATTTTTCGAGGATATAGGTATACTCTTTTTCACTTGTAGTTAAAACCAGTTAAAATGCTTAAAGCCATTAAGACATAACTTAGTCCAAGGGATCAAGTGAGAAGGAGAGTAGAAAACATAAAAACAAAAACTTCATGGGATTATCCAAAATTGCATCAAGTTTATATGGGCCTTTCCTGAAGTTACACTTAAATATAACCTGCGGCTTCTATGTGCAATAAGAGTAGTAGTTGAGGTTTTGTCATTATTAGCAGCATTTCTGTGCTGATTTTCCTCTAACATGAACATAAGCATTTGAATGAAGATTAATGTTGTCAGGTTATGATTGTTAGATGTATATGTCCCTTTGTATAGGGTCTTTTGTGCTTATTTACCTTTTCCCTGTACTCTATATATATCGGGCTATTGCCCTTGGAATAATACAAGAGAGTTTATTCCTAACATGGTATCAGAGCCAGGTTTAACCTAAACCCTAGCCGTCTCTTATCTCTCTCCCGCAAGAATCCAAACCCTAGCCGCCGCCATTTTTTTTTCCTCCCCACGTGAAGACAGCTGCAGTTCCCCCTTCGACTCGCGCTTCAACCCAGCGGAGGCCCCCTCCGGCCGTTAGCCCGTCTCCGCCCCATCCCCTTCTCGTCGTCCCCGTCCCCGGCTTTCCCGCCGCTGGCTGAGACCCCCACTTCCTCCCTGCACGATCGCCTCCACGCCTCCACACCGGAATCCGAGTCGCCTCCACGCCGGAATCCGAGTCGCCTCCACGCCTCCAGCGATCGCCTGCACGATCGCCTCCAGCGATCGCCTGCACGATCGCCTCCAACGATCGCCTGCACAGTGGGAAGTCTCGTCGGTTTCCGCCTGCGAACGATCGCCTGCGCACGGATCTCCTGCGAACGATCGCCTGCACAGTGGGAAGCCTCCAACGATCGCCTGCGCACGGATCTCATCGCCTGCACAGTGGGAAGCCTCCAACGATCGCCTGCGCACGGATCTCGGCGGTTTCCGCCTGCGAAACTCGCCTGCACAGTGGGAAGTCTCCCCCCTGCCTTCTGCGCGCACGTGTGCTGTAGCACGGATCTGATCTCTCAGTATGGCGTCTCCTACGGACCTACCTCATCATCATCATCATGTTGCTATCCCTCGGTGTTCGCTGATTTTTGATGGCCTTAATTATAAGGAGTGGGTACCGCACATTCGCCTCCATATGCGCGGACAGCGCCTTTGGGACCTTCTCACCGGCGATCGTCCTTGCCCGCCGCGACCGGTGCTTCCCAGCGAGACACTACTCCCCCCCCACTGCTGATGCCACCGCCAAAAAGGCGGCAACCGATGCGTATGCGACTGCTGTTGCTGCTTATTCCTCTCAGGATGTTCTCTATCGGCGGTGGTGTGATGACGATGCTCGTGCCGCCAACATCCTCATCGCTAGCATTGATGTGTCCCTGACTGACGACATTGTGAGTTTGGCGACGTCTCAGCTGATGTGGGCCCATCTTTGCTCTCACTATGAGCCTACCGGTGACTCCCTCTACCTTGCTGTCGTCAGACAGGAGCAGGCTCTTCAGCAGGGTGATGCCACGGTCGATGAGTTCTACGCACAGATATCTTCTATCTGGCGTTAGCTTGACTCTTTGGGACCAGCAATCTGTCGTATCTGCCAGTGTTGCCAGCATCAGCACTCCCACCTGCAGCTTCGTCGGGTCTATGACTTTTTGACCCGACTTCGCCCAGAGTTCGAGCAGATACGTGCCCAGCTGCTTGCCCGTCACCCACGCGTGACGTTCTTGGAGGCTCTTGCTGCTATTCGTACTGAGGAGACTCGTCTTCGTACTACTGGTCTTTTAGCACCCCCTGCTTCGGTTTTGGCGACCCGTGCTCCTGCCTCTTCTGCTCCTATCACACCAGCTCTGCCTTCTGCTACAGCACCCGTGCGAGGCGACACCAGACGCTGCACCTACTGCCACCGCGACAGACATGTGGAGGCGCAGTGTCACAAGAAGCAGAGGGATCAGGCTGCTGCCAAGAGGAAGAAGGAGACTGACACGAGGGGTTTCACTTCTCAGAGGAGCTCTGCCCCATCTGATACTGAGCAGGAGCTTCTCATGTTATTTCATCGGATGTCTGCTTCTGGGGCATCAGGCTCTGCTTCTTCTGCCAGTCAGCCTCCAGGTCCTGCGACACATTCTTCCACCACCTCAGGTACCTCTCCTTGGATCCTTGACTCTGGTGCTTCTTTTCATATGACTCCTGACCCTACCACTTTACGTTCCATTAGTCGTCCCTCCCGCTCTGTCACTGTTCTCACTGCAGATGGCACCCCACTTTCCGTTACTGGACTAGGCACACTTTCAAGTCCCACTTTTCATGTCCCTGCTGTGTCCCTCGTTCCAAAACTCACCATGCAGCTTATGTCGGCAGGCCAACTTACTGATCATGGCTGTCGTGTTATTCTTGATTCTGACTCTTGTACTATCCAGGATCGTCGCACGGGCACTCTAGTTGGTTCTGGCCCCCGCAGGCGTGATTCTCCGCGTCTTTGGGAGCTTGACTGGCTTCATCTTCCTTCCGCTGCCTCTGCCAGTCCTCCCATCCCCACTATTGCCTCCGCCGCTGCTGCATCCTCCACCGGTTCGTTTGCCCAGTGGCATCATCGCTTAGGACATCTCTGTGGCTCGCGTCTTTCTTCCTTGGTTCGTAGGGGTTTATTAGGGTCTGTCTCTGGTGATGTCTTTAGATTGTATGGGCTGCAAACTTGGCAAACAGTTACAGCTATCTTATCCTACTAGTGAGTCTGTCTCCCAGAGTCCTTTTGATCTTGTTCACTCAGATGTATGGGGTCCGGCCCCCTTCGTTTCGAAAGGGGGTCATCGCTACTATATTATATTTATAGATGATTTTTCTCGCTACACTTGGATATACTTTATGTCCTCTCGTACTGAGGTTTTGTCTATCTATAAATCTTTTGCTACCATGATCCGTACACAGTATAGCACTCCCATTCGGGTTCTTCGTGCTGACTCTGCTGGAGAATACTTATCTCGGCACCTTCGTGCCTTTCTTGATACCCAGGGCACTCTCTCACAGTTTTCCTGTCCTGGGGCTCATGCCCAGAATGGCGTTGCTGAGCGCAAGCATCGTCATTTACTTGAGACTGCTCGTGCCCTCATGATTGCTTCCTCTGTTCCCCCTCAGTTTTGGGCTGAGGCTGTATCTACTGCTACATATCTCAGCAACATGCAGCCATCCTCTCCTCTTCAGGGTGCGATTCCACTTGAGCGCCTTCCTACACCACCTCCAGATCTGCCGTCCTATCCTGAGCTTCGTCTTTTTGGCTGTGTCTGCTATGTCTTGTTGGCCCCTCGTGAGCGTACCAAGTTGACAGCCCAGTCTGCTGAGTGTGTCTTTCTTGGATATAGTGCTGTGCACAAGGGATATCGGTGTTGGGATCCTGTTGCTCGACGGATGCGGATTTCTCGTGATGTGACTTTCGATGAGTCTCGTCCCTTCTTCCCTCGTCCTTCTTCATCTTCCAGTCCGGCTTCCATTGTTGAGCCTCTTTTGTTTCTCACTTTTCCTGATAGTCCACTATCCACCATTCCACCACCCACAGCTCCACCACCAGTGCCCCCTGTG
Organism: Scilla litardierei; assembly: GCA_030789695.1. NCBI lineage: Eukaryota > Viridiplantae > Streptophyta > Magnoliopsida > Asparagales > Asparagaceae > Scilla > Scilla litardierei. Next base: position 12,427,916 of record CM061131.1, read on the forward strand.
CCTCCGGTCACCTCTGCTCCTACCCCAGGCCGTGTTTCTCCCTTTCCTCTTCACTACACTCGTCGTCAGCGCGTCGAGAATCCTCCTGCTGTGCCTTCTCATGAGCTGCCCTCTGTCACCAGTGACCCTCCTGAGTTGCCTTCTTCCTCCAGTGACCCTCCTCGGTACCACCTTCGTGATCGTGACTCACTACGCCCTCCTGGTCGGTTTACTTCTCTGGGTGCTATTCTTTCTGAGCCGACCTCTTATCGGGATGCCGCTGCTCACCAGGAGTGGCAGCATGCTATGTCAGAGGAGATTGCTGCGCTTGAGCGTACTGGTACGTGGGATCTTGTACCCCTGCCTGCCCGTGTTCGTCCTATCACGTGCAAGTGGGTTTACAAGGTCAAGACCAGATCTGATGGTACTCTGGAGCGCTACAAGGCTCGTCTTGTAGCGCGCGGTTTTCAGCAGGAGCATGGGATAGATTTTGAGGAGACTTTTGCTCCTGTTGCTCATATGACTACTGTTCGCAGTCTTACTGCTGTTGCTGCTGTTCGTTCATGGACTATTTCCCAGCTTGATGTCAAGAATGCTTTTCTCAATGGCGTTCTTGATGAGGAGGTTTATATGCGGCCACCACCTGGTTATTCTGTCCCCGAGGGCATGGTTTGTCGCCTTCGTCGCTCTCTATATGGTCTTCGGCAGGCTCCCCGTGCTTGGTTTCAGCGGTTCTCTTCTGTCGTCACTGCTGCTGGTTTTATTGCGAGTGATCATGATCCTGCTCTCTTTGTTCATACTTCATCTCGTGGTCGGACGCTTCTCCTTTTGTATGTGGATGATATGATTATCACTGGAGATGATCCCCAGTTTATTGCTTTTGTGAAAGCACGGCTGAGCGAGCAGTTTCTTATGACGGATCTTGGCCCTCTTCGTTACTTTCTGGGGATTGAGTTTTCCTCTACACCTGATGGCTACTATCTCTCTCAGGAGAAGTATATTCAGGATCTCCTTGATCGGGCTTCTCTTGTTGATCAGCGTACCGCTGATACACCGATGGAGCTGAACGTCCATCTTTGCTCTACTGACGGTGAGCCTCTTCCGGACCCCACTCGTTATCGACATCTTGTTGGCAGTCTGGTCTATCTTGGGATCACTCGGCCGGATATTTCATATTCCGTGCACATCCTGAGCCAGTTTGTTTCTGCACCTACTCAACTTCACTACAGCCACCTTCTTCGTGTCCTGCGTTATCTGCGCAGGACCAACCACCGTCGATTATTTTTTCCACGCTCTGGCCCTTTACAGCTCCATGCTTACTCTGATGCGACTTGGGCCAGTGATCCTTCTGATCGTCGGTCTCTATCTGCCTATTGTGTCTTCCTGGGTGGCTCTCTCATCACTTGGAAGACCAAGAAGCAGCAGGCGGTTTCTCGATCGAGTGCAGAGGCTGAGTTGCGTGCTATGGCCTTATTGACAGCAGAGATTATTTGACTACGTTGGTTACTTGAGGATTTTGGCGTGTCTATTTCCACACCTACTCCTTTATTGTCTGACAGTACATGTGCCATCAGTATTGCTCGTGACCCGGTGAAGCATGAGCTCACCAAGCACATTGGTGTGGACGCCTCTTTTACGCGTTCACAGGTACGGGATGAGGTTATTGCTCTACAATATGTGCCTTCTGAGTATCAGCTCGCAGATTTCTTCACAAAGGCCCAGACCAGAGCACATCACAGTTTTTACCTTTCCAAACTCAGTGTTGTTGATCCACCATGAGTTTGAGGGGGGGTGTTAGATGTATATGTCCCTTTGTATAGGGTCTTTTGTGCTTATTTACCTTTTCCCGGTACTCTATATATATCGGGCTATTGCCCTTGGAATAATACAAGAGAGTTTATTCCTAACAATGATGAGACCGCATCCTAATGGCAGCTGTGCAATTTTGGCCGAGCATAGGTTTTTTCGTAATTTTCGGATTTCTAGGGGGGTTTAAAGCAATTTTCAGGTTTAAGGGTCTTTTTATAATTTCTTGTTTTTAGTTTATTATTTATATGTGGTTTAGGGAATTAGGGATTCTCATGTTGGATTTGGTGAAGAAACTTCATAGAGATTGAGAATTCCCTCTTTTTGGGATAGTGCGGCCGCCCTCCAGGATTCGTGGCGTGGGAGAGAGTTCCTCTCGAAAGAACTCATCGTTATCCTTGACATATTTTTATTTTTAGTTTTTCTTCAATAAAAATCCATCCTTTTTTTCCAATTCTTCTCGTCAAAACCCAAAAAATACTACCTTTACTATAAAAATCCCATTTACCCATCAAAATCTAGTGGTTCCTATCAATTTGGTATCAGAGCTCTACGATCCATGGCGATGACGGCTTGAAAGGAACGACATGAAGCTATCATGCAAACCCTACCGCAACAAAGTGCTCTCGCGCAAACCCTAATTCAACAAGTATCTCAACTATTTCCAGACCTGAATGCGGCAAATAATTCAAACGGGGTCGAAAATCTGAATCTAGGGCAAAAGACTACAACTTTAGTGAAAAATTCAGATTTGGACAAAAATCTAGATTTAAAGCAAAAGTCGGCAATTTTGGCAAATGAAGAGGAGAAGAACAAAGAATACAGAGAGGAAGCCCTTTCTGACGCGGAGGAGGATTTTGAAGAAGCTGAAGATGACACCACGAGGGGTGGGGACCCCAGCCACCCTCACCGGGGCCCTGCGCCTCCCTGTAGGGTGCAAGCGCACCTCTATAGGGCGCTGTCGCATCCCTGTAGGGCCCGCAGGGAACTGATGTGCCCCTGCAGGACTCGCAGATCCCCCTATAGGGCCCATATGCCCTGTTCATAGACCTACAGGGCCTGTCGTAGCCCTTCGGGGCCAGTCGTGACCCGACGACGCGTTTCGGGGCCGCCGTGGCCCGACGACGTGTTTCGGGGCCCGCCATGGCCGTTGACACTCTTATGTGATTTATTGGCACTTGATATTCAGTTGGACGACCCTCCGAGCGTCAGCGTTTCTTTTTTGGGTGTGGAGGACCTTTCGATGAGCTTGACGACTACAATGGCTTTCTTCCGGACATCGTTAAGGATGTTGGAGACCACTTATATCCTTTTTTGGTACATCGGAAAGTCGGTAACAGGCGCACGCTGCGATCCCACCCACCTGGGATCGAACCCGGGTCGACCCAGGTGGGAGCATGGGTTTTTGCCGTTGGGCCACTGGAAATTATATCCTTTTAACATATGAGGGAATGAGCACAATCAATCAGAGAGGATAGGCTCATGCACTTCATGCACCGAATTGAGGACAAGGTGGTTTTTGAGGGCGGATTAATGATGAGACCAGATCCTAATGCCAGATCTACAATTTTGGCCCATCAGGGACGTTTTCGTAATTTTTGGATTTTAAGGGGGTTTTAGCAATATTCAATTTAGGGGTCCTTTTGTAATTTCTTAATTTCGGTTTATTATTTATATGTGGCTTAGGGGGATTAGGGATTCTCATGTTGGATTTAGTGAAGAAACTTCATAGAGGTTGAGAATTCTTTTTGTTCGGGAGAATGCGGCCGTCCTCTAGAATTGGCGACTTGGGAGATAGAATTAGAGTTGTTCTCGAAAAAAAACTCATCGTTATCCTTTGTATCTCTTTATTTTCAATTTTTCTTCAATAAAAATCCCTCCTTTACCAATTCTTCTAATCAAAATCCTTAAAATTCCAACTTTCTTGTAAAAATCCTACATTTCCTATACAAATCCTATTTCACCCATCAAAATCTAGCGGTTCCTAGCAGGTTGTTATGGTGGGGATGGACTGGGGATGTTGAAGCGGGAGGTTAAAGATCTTATTTTGGGAGTTTATATAACTGAATTTGATTTCATTTTGAATGCTTTGAAGGGTTCAGATGAATGGATGCAGATATGTGCAGAAATCATTCAAGCATTTGGAGCCATTTAAACCGGAATGGGAGAACACCATGATTCAGAAATTGCATGATAAAGGAGACAAGGAGCAAAATGTTCAATTGCCAATTCACTTTGTTTATAACCACCATTCTTGTCTTCCAAAGTAGCCCATCTACCGCTATAGCATTGGTATTTTGCGACGTGGAACATACCTCAATCCCATATGTATCCAATATGGATACACACAGATTCGGTCCTGTTTCATGCCAGATAACGTGTTGTGAAATCTAGTGTGAATCAGCTAAATCGGAGGGGGGGGGGGGGGGGGGTTTGGATTCAATCAGGATGAAGAGACGGGTCATGAAAATTTTAAATGCATCCATAATTATTTGCCCAAACTTTGGCTACTTTGTAGTTGGGCCTACAACCGAGCGAAATACAATTTTTGGTGAACAAGATAGTTATAATTTATAACTATTAATTGGTAATTTTATCACCTAATTTCAACATCTTTATCTCTTGTTCTTGTCTCCAACCATGTAATGCATTTTTTTTCTTATGTGATTTTTATTTTAGAGGGGCACACTGAAAACAATATGCGTATTGTTCAAGATTTTTTTTAAAATTATATAGAGCCAACACAATAATGGATATAGCACAAATAGCTATATGCAAATATTGTAACGAGGTGTAAGTGTTAGCCACAATTTTGATATTTGTTAGCAGTGGCATAACAATGAATTTTTTTTACCCTGGACGAAAATAAGGATGATGAAAAGAATATTTTTAAAAAAATACCAAAACAAAAAAATTATACGTTAATCCGCTTTAATTATTTATTGATAATAACCGCAAAATAGTATTATACATGTATTCAAAATGATATATAACATATAAAATGTCTATTTAAATTGACAAAATAGTATCATATATACATATACATATATATATCTATTCTATAAAATAGGGATGTTATCAAGAGAAATTGGATAAGAGAAATTGGACAAGAGAAATTAGATAAGAGAATTTGGACAAGAGAAATTGGATAAGTGATGAGATTTTGAGAGATAAGAAAAGAGGTGGGAATTTTGTGATGAGATTTTGAGAGATAAGAGAAGAGGTGTGGAATTTTGCACATACAATCTCGGGTTTTGCATTTTTACCCCTGGACCCTCCCCACCCACACACCCACACTTTTTATTCTTCCCCTCCTTCCTGAACATTTTTTTCAGTCCGCGTGCACGTGTGCACGGGTTATTTACTAGTACATATACATACATACATGCGTGCCTCTGAAAATAATATTTGATAAACATAATAATAATTGAAGTTAAATTTTTTACATTAATACATACACACACAGACAGGGAAATAATAATTGATATAGAATATTTTACATTAATTTAGAGATAGCGCAGAGTGAGAGTTAGAGGAAAGAAGAGTTAGAAAAGTGGGATGTAATGAGAGAGAGAGAGAGGAGAAAGTCAGAGAGATGATGATTATACATAATAATACATTTTATTTTTTCTTGCCCTGAGATCTCCATGACAAGTTGTACATGTTAGGAGTATATGTATAGGGTCTTTAGTGCTTATTTCCCTTTGCCTGTACTCTATATATATCGGGCTATTGTCCTTGGAATAATACAAGAGAGTTTATTCCTAACATGGTATCAGAGCTAGGTTAACCAAAACCCTAGCCATCATTTGCTCTCTTCGCCTAGGGCAACTCCCACCAACCCACCTTGGGGTTTGTTGGCTGCGCCGGCCATCTGGCCGGACCCAGGCGCCGTGATTTGTTGGCTGCACCGGCCATCTGGCCGGACCCAGGCGCGTGACATCTACTGTGCCAGTCTTTTGCGTCATCCAGTGCTCGCCGTCGCGGATTCCGACCCACCGGCTGCCAGAATTCGAAATCTAGCGATTTGGGCGATTTGGATCGGGCGAGTTGGGCCTCTTTGGCGTAGTCGTGGTGGTCTCGCATTCTTCAGGCGCCAGATCTCGCAATCTTCAGGCGCCGGTCTCATTTGAGCGGATCTGGGCACTATTCGCTGGCTCTGAGAAGTTCTACTGCGGCACGGATCTGGACTCGGCGACGTTGTCTTCCCTGGCTCCGGATATACTCAGAGTGGTGTCTCCCTGTGGAATCGCCTTCCTTCTGGTCTACTCCGGTGCCCTGTTCGTCGGTGCCAGATGCCTTGGTTTTGGCGCTGACGCCCTGCTCTACCTTTTCCACCTGCTGATCTGCTCCGGTCTTGCCCTAGCCGCCGCCTCCGCCGAGTAGCGCCTTCCGCGCGCCTTCCGCGCGCCTTCTCCGGAGAAGCGGCGCGCAGGCGGAGGTGCGGCCCTTGGATCTCCGGCGAAGCGCCCGATCCGCCTGCGCGCCGCCGCGTCTGGGCGCCTCCGATCGGATCTGTACGCCTCGCCTTCGGATCTGTGCGCCGTCACCATCCGATCTGTGCGCCTCGCCTTCGGATCTGTACGCCCACCCCCTCTTCGCGCCCTGTCAATTTTTTTTTCATTTTGTTTCTGCTGTACTGATCCCGACTTTGGGGCGGCTTGCTGCATTCGCGCCATCGGCCGGCCGGCCGGTCCCCGACGAGCTTCTACATCGGCTCTGAGTTCCTTTCTCGGGCTGTCCCTTTCCTCTCTGATCTTTCCCCCCTTGAGCTAACATCCCTATTTTATTGTGTTGCTTCCGGATCTGTTCAGCTTCCGATCTGGTTCGTTCTTTGGGTCTGATATGCTTTGATCTCCGATCAGATCTTCTCCTCGGGCCCCGATCTACAGTTCATTACTGTTTTTGGGGGTGATCGTCGTTGACTCCTTTCGGATCTGATCTTTTCGTCGACTTATTTGGGGAACTCGTCGTCCTGGGTCGGCATCCTCGTCGGGGAGCTCGTTGTTAAGTCTTGATCTGCTCTTCGACCTTCTGCTAGCTGCTCCTTCAGCCTTTTTTAGTGACCGTCGAGATCTCCTTCCTTTCGAGATTTGGCAACCCGGCTGCCGTATCTGACCCGACGGCCTGCCATTTCGGCGCCCGTCCTTGGTGCGGCTTGGCCGACCTCTGCCGTCCCTCAGCTAGTGGTGGCCTGTGCGACCTGAGGCGCCGATCTGGGATTTTAGGCGCATCAGATATGTCTTCCTCAGATCTTGTGTCTGCGCGCTTGGCCGTGGTCTGTCGATTTTTGGAGGGGTTCCTTGCTTCTTGGGAATTCGGCGTCCCTGTTCTGCCCCCGGTGGTGTGGCCTCGGATCTACTCCGGCCTCCTCAGGGTTTGTTGTCGGGGTTCCTGACGACCACTGATGGTGATCCCGTCGTCGTTGCCTCCGTCCGCGCGCCGAGTCGCGCCGCGCCTCCCTCCGCGCGCCTCGCGCCTACTGGGCCGCGCCTCTGCTTCGAGCCTCGCCTCGCCTTCGGGCCGCGCCTCGCCTGCTTCGGGCCGCGCCTCGCCTTCGGGCCGCGCCTCGCCTGCTTCGGGCCGCGCCTCGCCTGCTTCGGGCCGCACCTCGCCTTCGGGCCTCGCCTCGCCTGCTTCGGGCCGCGCCGCGCCTGGTTCGGGCCGCGCCGCGCCTCAGCCTGGTTCGGGCCGCGCCTCAGCCTGCTTCAGGCCGCGCCTCAGCCTGCTTCAGGCCGCGCCTCCGCCTGCTTCCGCCATCTAGCCTCCGCCTCCTACGGATCTATATAAGCACAGTTTTTTATCTTTCCAAACTCAGTGTTGTTGATCCACCATGAGTTTGAGGGGGGGTGTTAGGAGTATATGTATAGGGTCTTTAGTGCTTATTTCCCTTTGCCTATACTCTATATATATCGGGCTATTGCCCTTGGAATAATACAAGAGAGTTTATTCCTAACAATACACAGTTTTGTCATTGCGTGCTGTATTAGCATATTAATCAAGATCAAAATAAAAGAAAGGGAAAAAAGAAATACTATTAGGAGACGAAACACAAAACGCGCTTAAAAATACAAATTATCTAATGTGCAAATTTTTTATGGTAAATACATAATTATTGTATGTGAAATATATGTAATAAATAAAAAATGTCTTCACAGGAATCATGTGATCTCATACACCAATGCCTTAGCCATTGGGCTATAAAGAAATAACGAGAAAACAAAAGATTTATTATTATAAATAAATAATTATTGAATGTATAATATGTAATAAATAAATAATGTCTTCAATGGGAATCAACATAACCTGAGACGCTATAAAAAAATGACGACGAAACAAAAGATTTCTATTCTAAATAAATAATTATTGGATGTATAATATGTAAGAAATAAATAATGTCTTCGCTGGGATCGAATGCCGAACTTGAAGTCCCAAACACGAACGCCTTAGCCATTGGGATATAAAAAATATTGGTATTAATACGTAACAATAGCTTTTTTTTTCTTTTCTTTTCTTACCCTGGGCAATTTCCATGTAGTTCCGCCCCTGATTGTTGGTTGATTATATATATATTTCATATAAATTTAAATAAAATATCATTGCAACATACCCACGATGAATCTGTATCAGACATATTTTAAAGTTTTGCATATCAATGTATCCGTATTGTATTGTATTATATCCAATTCTCGTACATGTATGTATGCAACCTTGCTATGTAATCTTTTACAATGGACGATGAATCTGTATCAGGCATTTTAAATTTTTTTGCATATCAATGTATCCGTATTGTATTGTATTATATCCAATACTCGTACATGTGTGCATGCAACCTGGTTATGTAATCTTTTATAATGGTTCTTAACAAAAAGTTCCTTGTAGAGCAGAATTCTTGTCCGCATATCATTCTGTCAATTAAGTGTAGAGCCTATCTAAAAGGAAAACGAATTTTTGGTTTATAACAGTTATACTAAAATTACCTCTTATCATCTTCCTTTGTACCTTTCGAAATTAACAAAATCAAACTTGTGGAACTGACACAAAAATTGCACTCAATATCCGTACAAAGTAAAAAAAGAAAAAAAAACTTCACCCCAAATACTTTTTTCTTTCATCTCCATTATGTGTCATCTGCCCCGTTAAATTAGTTATTCTTTTTTTCCTATTACTGCTGCTATTCACCCCAAATAATTTTAGTCATTGTTGCTTGGTAAACCATGATGTGCAACTTATTCTGAATGATCTGTCTCATATCCCATCTCTTAGCATATTGCTACATCTGTCACACCAGTCTCATTCCAGCTTCACTCTTTTTCGAACATGTTTTCTAAAATCCAACATTCTAGCTCATAAAGTTCGTGTAGGCATTTTTGTTAACAATCAGCGTGCAATTCTATTAATAATTTTTATTAAACTTTATTAATGTCAACATGGTTAAATCATAGCTATTTGACATGAGAGAGTACATTGATTTGCAGATTGGCCCTCTCAGGTGTTGGCCAGGTGGCTTGTGTCTATCAAGATCAATTGGAGACATGGATGTTGGCGAATTCATTGTTCCTATTCCACATGTGAAGCAAGTTAAGGTTTGTGTTCCACGTTGTTATACTTCTGTTACTACTGCCGTAGTTGTCCTTCTTCTTCTTCTTCTTGATGATGATGTTATTGTTATGTGTTATGTGTTATTATTATTTATATTTATGTTGAATTGTTTGTGTATGCTGTAAGTTTAAACCTTTCATTTCTCTCACAAGATGTAGTGGTCTGCTTTTTCGTAACAGTTATTAACTTTATGGCGTTATGCATTACAAGTTTGCAGATGTTACACATTGCATCAAAATATTATAAGGACACATTTTCGTTTGCATAATATATATCATTTGGCATTTGCTATGTTACTAACACATGCATCGTGTAAAGTTCAATATCCATAAGGGCTTGTTTGGATTGTTGGGATGAAGAGCCTTTTGAATTCAATTTGATGAAAATCCATAGGATTTCATTTAATTTTGAAGGGGTAGAATTTTTTTGGATTACCATGCAAAAAATTTGTTTGAATGTCACATTAATTCCCCAACAAATCATATCTTTTTAGTGAAAAAGTAGATGTGACACTAAGAGAAATTCTTTGGATTTGAAAATGGAGCTCAAGATCTCTTTTGTTTAATCCAAAGGATTACACTACTTTTGGGCTTGTTTGAATTCATATAGGTCTTTTTGTGAAAAAATTTAGAGGCAAAGAGCCAATCTTTGGATTGTCCCAATCCAATGGGAAAATGGAACTATGATTCAAATTGTTTGAATTGAGTATATTGAACATGTGCTAAGATGTTCTACGGTCTACTGTTACTATTTTGTTCTTGCTAGATCTTTCATGTTGAAGGTTGATATCCAAAAATAAGTTCATTTTGTTTGATGCACTATGCCGAACATGAAATTACACATGAACACATTATAATTGATAATATGAAATATTTTTTGTAAATATATGCTCTTTCCAGGTGAAAAACTAGTGGCAGTTGTCCAGTAATAATTAGTGGCCTTGCGACAATTATGTATATCTGGTACATTGGTTTTTTTCAATCTTCACTGGCAGGTATGCTGATTTGCCAGAAAACCCACCATAGCCAGAAAACCCCCCCACGCCGACACCTCACACTTCTCCCTGTCCTGTTTATAGTTGAAGCTTATCTAGCAGGACTGCAGGTGGTAACGAACTGCAGTAGTAGTTGACGTTGATATGATAAGTTGAAGACTTGAAGTGTCCAGGATGTCAAATATGACCTAGGGGTCCGGACATGCCTGTATAGATAATCTGCTTTTGACCATGTTTGGGGAGCATGATTGATGAAACATAAACAACTCTTCGTAAAACATATAAGAGTAAAATGGTCAGGTTTTGTTGGTTTTGTTGGTTTTGTTTGTTTTTGTTTGTTTTGTTTGTTTTTGTTTTTGTTTTGTTGGAGTAGTGTAAAATTAAGTTTCCACTGTTTCTAAGCGTAAAATCAAGCATTGCTCACTATTACAGCAATCGGGATCGATTCAGACAACATATACCGTAGAGAGTGTGGAGGAGGGGAGATCGTGAAAGAAATAAAGTTCCATTCTCTTCCGGACAAAACTGAAGCTACATAGTGAAAGATTTATATATTTCATGGATCCATTTTGTGTACAAAAGAACTGTAATAAGAGGATGTATAGCGAAACTGCCAAATGAAATTATATATTCTTTGAAACAAGTGCAATTGATCCAACCTTGAATGTTTTTGGGTTGATACGCATGATTTCTAATTTAAGCCATTTAGTTAAGGAGAAATCTATATCCACGTCAAATTAGGTTGGGTTTTGGTTGAGTTAGGATTAGGGCCAGGTGGGGAGTTGATGGAGATGTATTTGAGAGATGTTGGAAGAAGATAGGGGTAGATGAAGTAGGGTTTAGACTGGATTTCATGAGGGATCAGAGGATGGGATGGTAGGAATTTTAGAGGGATCAGAGGATGGAGGAGAGGGGCGGGGTTAGGGCTAATGTTTGGGAGGGGAAGGTGGAGACGTTGGAGGCTACTGGGTCGTGGCGGAGCTTGGTGGAGAGATTTGAGGCCAGAGAGGAGTTCAGGAGGGGGAAAAGGGGAAGAAAGGAAGGGTATAATGAGAATTTCATATTTCTGTTGACTCTAAGGTAGTGTTGTCAAGACACTTTATTTTTACAAAATTCGCCGTGTCGCGCGCTTTGCCACTTCAAATTACTTGGACATCCCCATGTCCCATACACATGTCATAAAATTTAGGAGGAACATTGTTAGCAAAAAAAAGAAAGAACAAGAATAATATTTGAAAAGAATCCACAAGGAAATGAGCAAGGAATAAAAACAAAATGGTTATTAGTTTTTCGTTTCTTTTTTTTTTGATACATCGGAAAGCTGGTTAAAGATGCGCGTGTTACGCATCCACCAGGGATCGATCCCCGGTGGTCCTACTGAGAAGTGGAGGTAAATGCCGCTGGACTACATTCTTTTGGCTTTTTTCGTTTCTTTTATTCTCACGCTCATCCTAGCCCGTGGCAAACCAAGTCAACGTGATGGTTAGATTAAAAGGATTAAAGAGAGCTAGAGCCATACTTCAACATGGAGGAATATAGTGTTTGAATATATTTTATTACAACTATGTTCACATATCCTACAATTAATGTCAGACATCATAGGACACTTGTACACGTGACACCCACATGATTGTCCACGTAACATTGCTTTAATGAAAACATAAGTTAATTATAGGGACTAATTTCTAACAACTAGAGGACCAAATCACAAATCCTATAATTTGGGTGATCGATATCGAAATAGACATAATTTGAGAGATCAATATCTAAAAAAACCTTGGACTAAAGACCAATTGACAACAAACAAAAATGCTGAGTGTCAACGCACACTAGATCTGTGATGGTCTCCACACTAATAATCTGTCTAGACATTGTCAAGCATATATGTACTCCATGGTTAGCCTTGCAAAAATAAATTAGCATAAATAAATATTATTATATACGTTTTACATTAGAGTGTTTTAAAGTTGTATGTAAAATAAAATATCGACCATCCACACTAACAATTGTCTTCTAAACATATTTCTAAACATATTCAAGTACGCATGTACTAAAATTTTACTGGTTTGGACAATTTTAAAGTCATTGGCATTGTGTGACCGTTCTATTTTAATAATTCAGTGCATTGGTTAGCTGTTTCGGGTAACTGCAGCTATTCTAAAGTTTTAAGTGGCTCTCCAAGTACACTGTGTGCCAGCGCTTGTGTTTAAATAGACACAGTGATGTAGGGTTGACTGTTATGGCCTGTATGTTTTTTTATTTATGCTATAAAATCTATATTTAACCGTGCGCGGGCACATGGCTGCGACTTTTGTATGTGGTTTACTTAGACGCCATGATGCATAGTGTTACGCTATAACACGTTAAATGTTTACTGTTAAGAACCTAAAAAGTGTGCTTGGTATTTAGCAGATAGGACTGATATGCTGTGTTTCTTCTGTTGATCTATGTCTTCTCTTCTGTCCCGATCCCTACGCTAAATTATTATCCCTTGTGATTTCAACAGCTGTCCACTGCTGGCGGTCGACTTATCATTGCAAGTGATGGCGTGTGGGATGCATTATCGTTCGAATCAGCTTTAACTTGCTCCCGAGGCTTGCCAGCGGATGTTTCAGCTGCTCAAATTGTTAGGGTACTGCACAGTAATATTGTTTTCGGTGAAGCCTCTCATTTACTGTATCTGTTAGTAACTTGGTATTTCAATTTGCAGGAGGCTGTGCAGTCCAAGGGACTGAGAGATGACACAACATGTATTGTAGTCGATATACTGCCACCAGAAAAGATATCCCATCATGATCCACCACCGAAAAAGGGCGGGAAGGGGGTATTTAAAGCTATGTTCCGCAAGAAGTCGCCGGAATCGTCATCTTATTTCGATAGAAGTTTCTATTTGCATGATACGGTGGAGGAGATATTTGAGGATGGATCTGCGGTGCTTGCTCAAAGGTCACTATGTCTTGCATCAGAAATTGAGACCATCGGCAGTGTTTTTTAAATTACCTAAGATGGTCATCAACAGCTGGCGTTATTTAAAAAGATAATACACATGCTGATTAGGAATGCTTGTGTTAATTTTGCAGGTTAGATTCGGAATATCCGATATGCAACATGTTCAAGCTCTTCCTATGTGCAGTATGTCAGCTCGAGATGAAACCTGGCGAAGGCATCTCTGTGCATGCTAGTTCGTCGCGACCTGGGAGATTGAGTCCCTGGGATGGCCCCCTCCTCTGCCCAAGTTGCCTCGCTAAAAAAGAAGCCATGGAAGGCAAACAGCATTAGCGAGGTATCGCGACTAACTACTATTAACTCCAATTCGAAGTTCTTGATGCTTATAACTAGTAGTTTCTTATGTCTCCTTGCCCGCCAATATTTCCAGATTCTTCATCTAGAGCTGATTGTGGGCTTGGGTAGTCGTAGTCATTTGACAACAAGCATAGATGTGACACTGACAAACAGGGGACATCCGAAGGACTTCCCACCATGAGTTTCTTGATATGAATACTGATATCGATACCACTGCGGATGTCTGTTAGCATGTAGAGAGGGAGACATCTCATTAACAAATTCAGACATTGGTGTTACGATGAGAAGGGTAAATTCTACACTCTTAAACCTGTGATTATTGTGTTGAAACATTCTCTTGGGATTTAGCGAGCCCATACCCATTGACACCCCTACCTGACCAAAGGCATCGGCTCATTCAATTTACTCAAAAAGTTTGTTCCCTTGTATATTAAAATATTTTATTGACCATATGTTTATGTAAAATAAGACTGCAACGCTATATCAGACTATGACTACATTTTACCATGTCAATTCACGCGCTTCCCTTCGGGGGTTATCACTGTTTCAAGTGTCTGTTCACGCGCAAATGTCTTTATCAGGCACCGAATCATAATTCTTCAGTCACAGAGAATGTGACCATCAAAGCAGCCATCAAGGACCCCCTCATGCACGGGACAGAGCATGTGCATCTTTGTCTCGCAGCTTTCTCAGGAGCCCCCACACACGAGTGGCTGCACACACCATATAGACAAAGACGAAAACTGGCAGTGGGAAAGAGTTGTTTGTTTCGCAGAAAGTGGGCTGGGGAGTCGGTTAGGAATCTCAAGCATCAAGCTAAGTCTTTTCTTGTGGCATTGTCGCTGCTTACACCTTTACATGTCTGCATGATCGGAGCCTGTCCACCGTCGGCGACGTATCCGGTCAGAATATCATGCATGTTTCGAAAATCGCTCTATGTCCAAATAAAATGGTAGCAAAAAATTATGCAATACGTAGCAATGACGTTATATGCATGCTTTGGGTTAGAATGACGGTTCAATGCTCGCTCTTTGCATTTTATTCTTAGTATATACTCTCAGATTTTATTCTTGTATCCTCGCTTTCTTTAGCCTTCTTCGTTCAGTAGGTCCTCACTTGTACTTTTCTCTATTATTTTCTTTAATTCCCCCAGTGTCTTCTGCTGCTAGCCCTTCAAAAGATCTATCAACTGCCATGGCTATCTTCTCTTAATGTTGGATCCTATGGATGGTTATATAGAACATTAGGGGGTGAATACTGTTTTATAAAAATTCTACAAAGATCTCTAAGGGTGTGTTTGGATTGAAAGAAAATGTATGAAAGAAAAGTGAAATGAAAATGAAAAAGAAAGAAAAGTGAAATGAAAATGAAATGAGATTCTTTCTCAAGTTTGGTTACCAAAGAAAATTTTGAAGAAAGTTGAAAGGAAAATAAGGAAATTTCTTTCATTATGTTATTAATTCAAAATGAAAAAAAAATTAAGAGGTGTTTTTGCTAAATAGTTTAAGAGGTGTATTTGCTAACTTTATAAATAATTTGCTTAAAAAATTTAAGAGGTATTTTAGTCTCATAATAAATTAAAAATTTGTTAGTTGTTCTGAATAATTCAGAAAGTTAGCAAATAATTTACGAATTCTAACAAATAATTCTCTAACCCTATAAATATCATGATTCGTAAATAATGTGATATTAAATAGTACATAAATAATTTGCAAATTATATGAAAACGTTGGAAATAATTTGCAAGCTATTAGAAAAATTCGTGCATAATGCGCGAATTTTTTCAAGAAAAACGCGAAAATTACAAGAATTATTCGCTAATTTTTCGAACAATTTCATGAATAAAAACATTTTAAATATTCATGAATTTCAAAAAAATTCCGAATTATTCACATACTATTTTGAAAAAATCGGGAAAAATTCGCAAATTGTGAATAATTTGCGAATTTTAAATAATTCATGTGTAAAATTTTGACAATGATTCTTGATTTTTCGAAAAATTCCTTCATAATTTTTTGAAAAAATTCATGAATTATTCATGAATTCATTAAAAATAGCTACTAATTATATTTGTTAAAAAACATAAATGCATGAATGTGAGAATAGTTAGTTTTGCTTTCTTTTCCCTCATTTTCCTTGGGTCAAGATGAGGAAAACTTGAAAGAAAAGTTTTACTATTTATTTTCCACTTTTTTCTTTCATTTTCTTTTTCTTTTCACTTTTTTTTTAAGCCAAACAATGGAAAAGCATTTTCCTTCTTAATTTCTTTCCTTTTCTTTCCTTTTCCCTATGACCAAACACACCCTAAATGAGTTACCCACTTGGAATCTTTTTCAACAAGCTCAATCGATTATTTTGTAGTAGATTAATTAAAAATAGGATAATATGAAATATCGTAATAAACAATTAAGTAGAAATATGCAAACCAGAGAAGAATCGCAAACACCAGATGCATCACTTCAGTACCCAAGCTCATCGCTTGAGATTTTCACTAACACCTTGCAAACAGTAAAAGTTACAATCACACAAGTTGGCAAAATTTTTTACCAATTGCATAACCTAATCTCATCATCCTAAGATTGAAAACCACACTCTAAACCGAGAGCAAACAACAGTGACACAGTCTAACACTGAGAGTACCAAAACACCTTACAACTGAGGCAAAGCTTCGGAGAGTAGTATAGATACAAACTCATATAGCCTTCGAAGATTGAGTGCTTATGGATGCAATATTGGCTAAGAAAGAAATATGAATTTGTATTCTTTAAGATTTGTTCTTGAGAATAGAAATTAAGAATAGAAATTAAGGCTATTTTAGCTCAACAAGATTGGAAGTGATATGGGACAATTTTTGCCAAACAAAGCGTTTTTCTTTTTCTTTTTCTTAACTTGGATATTTGCACTAGCTTAGGGCTTCTTCATGGCAACAAGCCTGATCTATCGGAGCATCTAAAGTTTGAGTGGGGTTGATACAACCTTGACCCCTCTAGAGAGCAATATTTTATTGCTACTAAGATAATAAAAGATGAATATGTCCTCTCATATGATGAATAGAAAGAGGAAGAATATGGCCAAGAGGCTCCGAACGAAGATCTCATCTACATCCTAAGCCTATACAGCTTGAAGTCTTTACTTGTATCTTTTCACTTTGGCTGTTTTTCTTACGAGAATTGCTATCTGCACCCCTACTCATAGGGGTGCATTAACTTTTGTAATCTAAAATTAGAAAAACTTTTAATTCATTTGTCAAATAACTCTAATTCCTTTCTATTTAAGGATTAATTTGACACTGAATCCTATATAGAAGTGCAGATAGCAATTCTCTTTTCTTATACTCCCTCTGTTTTGAATGACCAAGGCCACAAATCCTTTTGTTTCATAAATAAAAATTTGCTTTTGCTTTCCCTCGCCTATTTCTTGTAAATTTTCTTCACCTTTTCTGTGAATTGCATACTCAAAGGTAGACGTGATGTTCTGTTTGTTTTAACTTTTCAAGCTTATGTCATTACCGTAACTTGATGCACATGAAGCCATAAAAGCTCTGCCAAACTACTTGAGGACGTGTATCTAACATCTTTTTTCACTGTATCATGCAATTCTTCGCCTTCAATTGAATTGGCATTTCCTTCAAAGGAAGACAAAAATGCTACTAAAATTGCTCTATTGTGGTGGCCACACTAGATGCAATCTTTATAAAAATGCTACTTAAAGAAATTTGAGTTGGATTCCACGTCTCTATCAGTTCTTAACTCCATTATGTTCGTTCCATTCGGAAACTTCAAATTTTCAGTTTAAAAGATACACAAAAGTATACTTGAAATAATCATCTATAAAGGTTATGAAATATTCATTACTTCCGCGTGTCTTTATGCTCAGTGGCCCCACAAATGTCAGAATGAACTAATTCCAACAATTCATTAGCACTTTGACCTTCCGAGAATAATTTACCGATCATCTTTCCAGTTAAGCAATGGTCACAGGGTAATATCCTTACACCAGTCAGTTCCGGTAATAAATTCATTTTGATTAACTGGTCCATCTTATTGTTACCAGGATGAACTAATCTCATATGCCAAAGATCGTAATCAGACAAGAGACACGAGGAATAATTCAAATCACAATCTTTATTTCCAATATCAGATTTTACTGCAGAAAGACAGAATAAATCATGACCGGGCACAAACTTGCCCATATTAAACACATTCTTGCCTTTTCCAATAGAGGCCATATTGTTGTAAAATCTCACTTCAAGACCCTTCTTCAGCAAAGTCGGAACAGAGATCAGATTACGTCTTATGCAAGGTGCATAAACCACATCTTTGAGGATCATGATGATGTCCCCAAGATCCAATCTATATGAAAAATACCTTCTACATCTAGATAGGTATTGTTTCACGTGTATATCGTTTGATCTCCCTTCTTCGGTTCTTGGAAGTTGACAATTCCTTCCTTCGTCTTTGTTATGTGTTGGGTAACACCCGAGTCAATCAACCGGCCTTCATCATCAGTTATTGCAGCGTTGCATTCAATGACGCCAATGAACTCTCGCTTCCTGAATCCTCCTTGTTTTGGGCATTTAGAGTTGCCCTTATTCCTTGCCTGAGGACAGTTGGCCTTGAAGTGACCATACTTCCTGCAGATGTAGCAAGATCCAGGAGGCCCTTTCTTGTCGCGAGCTGATTGCTGGCCAATTTCCTTGAAGGAGGGCTTCACAGGTCTAGAACGCTGGTTCCCTTGTGCCTTTCGGTATTGTGCAGCATTCGCCTTTTCCTCATGCACAAACTTCACATCCGAGCCCTTCCTCCTGGCCAGAAGATCTTGTTCCATTGCTAACTGAGCTGGTAAGTCATTGACATGCTTAATGGTTCCATTTAATCTAAGCGTTGTGGCATATATATCAAGCGACGGCAACAGACTATTCAGAATAGTTGCCTCCTGTAGCTTCTCAGGAATTTCAGTTCATGTAGTGATTAGGTCTTAGCCATGACAATCATTTTATTCACGTGTTCGGTGACATTGTCACCTTCCTGCGTACAACATGAATTATTCATATACAGCAGGAGTTGTATGTTCACCTCTGAGATGTTGTCATACTTCTCCTTAATATATTCCGGGGTACATTTAATTTCTTCCGATCTCGGACACGTGTCAACATTCCGGGCACCAATGCTCCAAGTTCCGTGCTATCTTGGTGGGAGATTTCTAGGATTTCATGCACTCTGATGGCCCGAAATAATTGTGCTTCCTTGATTGCCGTGTCCAATTAATGTGTGGCACATCACCCGACCTCAACCTCGGCTGTAGTTAAGTTTGGGAGAGTGGGCCATTGATACTGCACTGGGCCGACATTTAATGATCACTTGACTGATTATTTGAGCGGACAAAGCCCTGTAAAGCCTATGATTTCGGCCAAATAGCCAGAGACGCTCTCGTGAGGGAAACCGGCTCTTCCTTTAAGACGATAACCGAGCTGACCGTTGGGCTCCCTTATTAATACCGACAAATAATCTCGTCATCTATAATGACATTAAAATGATCGACTGTTACGTCCTTCATCAATGACGGCAGCTCAATGACTTAAAGGCTCGTATGTTACCCTCTAACGTCCCGCTTATAAGAAGCCTTTTCAAACAATGAGAGGGGGGCTCTCTGGGACAAATATCTTCTGACAACTCAAGCTGAGACAACTTCTTTCATCACAATTTCTTGCATTATCTCTGGTCAGATATCCCTAAACTCAAGATCTGCTCTGACATATCTTTGTATTTTAGAGCAGAAGCGACTTGGACTCGGTAGCCCGAGTTCGCACCACATCGCTGGTAGCCTGGACATGGCGGAGATAACTCGGGCTTGGCTCGAACCGGGGACTGCTCAGCCAGAGATCAACTCGCCCAAGTACATTGGAGACTGAAGGTGGTTTGGAATAGCTCGGACCTGGCGGACATAGGTCAGATTTGACCTCGACCATTCGGAGCAAGGCGAGTTCAGCCCCCAGGGGTTAGCGCGTCCAATATTCAGTTTGTGTTTGACGTCATTCCTCGCCAAGACATTGCAACATCGGCCCCGTCTGGGTCAGTCATCGTCCATTGGCGGATCGTGACCAGCTCGGCCCGGGGTCAGCTCGCCTAGGACCCAATCGGTCGCTAGTAGCTCGGATTGAAGCTTACTCAGACCGAGGCTAGCTTGTTTGATACCCAGTCAACTGCGGACATCGCCCAACGACATCTGTTACGGCCTGAAGGCCGGCCCAGAAAATAAAGGCCCAACTAGTCGAAGCCTAAGCAAATAAGCTCGCCGATCAGCCATGACAAGAGCAAGCACGGACGAGGAGCTCGACCCCCTAGCAAGAAGCTCACCCAGCCGAGCAGGGAGCTAGTCCGACGAAACGAGAGAGAGAGGCTCGCCCAACTAGCCGAGCGGGGAGCTCGCCGCCAAACTTAGAGATCGTCCGACAAAAGGCGAAGCTCGCCTACTGACCGAACAAGAAGGACTGAAGAGGAAGCTTGGGACGCAGAGCTCGGACGCAAAGATCGGCTCTCTCCAAGGGCGACCCTCGGCGACCTAGTAGAAAACAAATATCTCTGGCATGGTGACGTAGGGCCACCTACACCTCCAATTAATGCCAGAGGTTAAAGACGAGAACTAATGGCCGTCCATCGTGTTTCCATTAATACACAAATATCTCTGACACTCTCTGACATTCAATTAATACTAGGTTAAGGCGGTGCGGGAATATCTTTGACATTCTCGTCGACCGATCACATCCCCATTAATGCTCCAGCCGAGCTCTAGCTATGCGGAAGCGACAGCTGATTAGATGGCGCTCAACCGACTCTCTTCACTATAAATACTCCCTACATCCATCAAGAAGGGGGTTGGTTAGTAGAAATCTCAAACTCTCATTTATACACAAAGCTGGATATTATCCACGTATCCGTGCCTTCCACTCAAGCTCGTTATGTTAGGTCGCTCTACATTTAGATCGACCAACGTGTCCCGCCTCTATATTAGAAGACGCCCACTGAATTAACCATCGGAGATGCTACGGGTTGACAACCAACCCACCCTTTCTGACGAACTCCTCATTGTGCAGGAAGCTCGGCCATCCTCCCAAGCGATCGATGACCTTTGTGTGATCTTGAATTCGGTGTGCGTTAGCCTCTACGAAAACCTAATTTAACATGTAATCATCGTACCCTTGATTTTCCACTAAACAAATCTCATTGTTAGGCGGACTTAACCCGCAACAACATCTATTGCAACTGTTTTCTCTTATAATTAACAAACTACGCAGTGAGAAAACACCCACAAACAGTCATATTTAGAAAAGAAATCCATGTTGCAAACGAGGTTGATCGAAATCTTTAGCAATCTTGTTCTCATCATGATCTGGCATTGATCCTGACCGCTGGCGACCTTAATAGAATCCAAGAAGTTTCGTGCAACAGCCAAAGGCTTTGCCCATCCTCCCCCCTCATCTAAGCAAGTAGATATATCTCTCAAATCTCAAAACAAATCTATATAGCTAGCTATAGATCCCTACACTCCTCTCCCCTCCTCATAATTTGGCTCATGGCCACCCACGAAGCAAACCCAACACCGAATCCAAAACCAATTAAACCGCAGCAGTACTCACCGTCCCCCTCCCCCCTCTCCTCCCCCACCCACGAGTTCTCTTTCACCATCACCCTCCACCCCTCCCCAAACCCCACGATCAGGCGCAGCAGCAACAGCGGCGGCGGCAAAGACCCCGCGGCCATCGCCCTCGACCTGGCCCCGGCCGACGACATCTTCTTCCACGGCCAACTCCTCCCCCTCCACCTCCTCTCCCGCCCTCCCCCCGTCTCTCCCCGCCCCTCCACCGACTGCCCCGTCCAAGACCTCGGCGTCCCCTCGTCCACCGTCTCGGCGGCCAGCATCCTCAAGCAGGAGAGGAAGAAGTCGGGCTCCTTCTCCTCGCTGTCGAGGCTCAGCAGGTGGTTCGAGGAGAAGAAGAAGAAGAGGGCGTTCGACATCAAGCACTTCTTGAAGAGCGTGGTGGAGCCGCTCTTCTCCTCCTCCTCCTCCTCGTCGGCGAAGGGATCTGAGTCAAAGCGTGACCTCCGGAGCAGGAGGCCCTACTCCTTCTCGGGGAACCCGAACCCGAAGGAGAGGGACAGGTGGATGAAGAGGAGGGGGGAGTTCTCCGCCCCGGCGTCGATGAGGACCTCCCCGACGAACAGCGGGCTGCTGCTGTCGACGCCGGCCGGTTGCTCCTCCTCGAACGAGAGCTCCATGGACGAGCTACATAATGCGATTCAGGCCGCCATTGCCCACTGTAAGAATTCCACCCCCGCAGCAAAGGACAGGGCCAGTATAATGGCAAGTACGTAATTAAATCCAAGGTCGTTGTAGAGACTCAGTTTACTGAACATCAGAAATATGTGTATTTATGGCATATATACGTTCTCAATGTTTGGTTGATGCTTCGTCATGTAATACATATAGACATACTATGATCAGTCGCTCATTAATGCTATGACCGTTCATTGCCTGCTAGTTGCCACAACGACGAAAGGGCGAATCCATGTTACAAGAGACAAAAGATACCGGGCCCCACCCCCAGAAAGTCCAGCTGTCAGTATTCACGTAGCGGTGGAATAAATTGAAGGTTACTAGTGCAGGCTACGTTCACCCGTCGATTAGGTTTTTGTGTATATCGTGAGAAACATTTGTGACTTGTGAGGCATGTAATGCTGATGGGGAGAGGGCGAGGGAGATAATTGAGGAGAGTGATGGTGCATGATGAGGCTCATAATTGCTATCTATCATCGTCCGATTCATACCCCCGTGTATATATAATTTATGTAGGACAAAGGAGCCGGGTCCCCATGAAAATTCTTGATGTGTGCCTCATCTTCAACGAAAGCTATCGTTACTAGGCAGCGAAGAGGTTGGAAATAAATGTATGCATCGGATTCGATTACATTAATGCTGGATGGCCAAAGGCTATCTGTTGGTGCCCTCGCTGATGCTAACATATTGTTGTGTTTCATTGACCACTAAAAAGTAAAAGTTGGAGGGAAAATAAAACTAATATTCTAAATGTCTATATATTTCAGTTGTAACTTAGACCATTCTACAAAATGGCTGCTACCAAAAATATCATTGATGACCTCAACAAAGGAGATTGTCTCAATAAATATAATTTCAATATCTGGAGTTTCCGTATCAAGTACGTCTTAGAGGAACAAAAGGTCATTGAAACCATTAAACATAAGATGGAAGATACTGGTAAGGGAAATACTGCCCAGCACAGACGTGCAGTTGAGACTTACAACGGATTGGAAGAAAAAAGATGCACTGCGTGTGGTATTCTTGTAAGCTCAATGAAGAATGACTTGGCTTGTGAGTACAAGGATTATCCTACTGCTAGTGACCTGTGGAATGTCTTGAATGAAAAGCTAGGAGGAATTTCTGTATCAAAGTTACGGCAACTGACTGTAAAGTTTGATACTTATAAAATGAGCTCCAATCAGACAATTAAGCAACATTCCAGGGAGATGTCTAGAATAATTAAGGAGCTAGCTGCTACTTGGTGTAACCTCACTGACGAACAACAAGTTCAAGCTGTAATCCATTTTTTATCTTGCTCCTGGGAACACATGAAAGAGCTCTGGTCATGTGGGCACTCGTTGTGAGAGAATCGACGGATTAGCTCATCCAAGCAAATTAAGGTCAGAGTATCGGTCACAAAGAGCGGGAGCCGAGGGAGCTGTTGCATTTGATTCTCCGTCGGATTTGATTTCCATTCTAATCAAGACGTTCGTTCCTGAAATAATCTGAGCCGTTGAAGTTTAAATGAGTACATCTCAGCCTTGGGAATTCAAGACAAGGGGCCCAATTTGTTTAAGTCTTAACTAGCAGAAGCCGCTTTCTTCTACCTCTGTTCTCCATCATTGAAGATGCAGTTGAGCCAACTGCCAGTCAATTGGGTCGTTAGATTTGTTAGAAGATTAGTTGGTAAATTGGGAGAGAGAGAGAGAGAGAGAGAGTCAAACAGTTAAACTACGAGGATAAGTAAGGAGGTTTATAAGAACTGTAAATTGGTTTTATAAACCAGTTATATTTTTGTGTAATGCTCTAAAATGCTGGAGTTGCTATACACACATACATGATTGCTTCACATAGAGACCATATATTTGCATGTCTGCCATCAAAATTTACAAGTTTGCCATTCAATTTTTTCCCCTTTTTTACCCTCCTCCGCTCTTCCCCCACACCACTCATCGTCTCCTCATCCTCTCTTCCTCCTCTCACATTTGCTATTCTTCTTCACCGTTCCTTTCCTTTTGTATTACCCTCCATGTCCTCGCACCACCTCTCCATTTACAAGTCTACTCATTCATTTCCATCTTCTTCTATAAGCTTTGGTGTTTATTGGAGGCGAAGAAAGATGAGATGTGAGGAAGAGGGGATGGATAATTTGGGGATATACGTGTGTGTGTGTGTGTAAAGTTAAAAAAAGAAGTTTAAATAAAATTGTAGGGGGTTTGTGTGGTGTGAGTGTGTGTGAGTGAGAAAAAGCAATATAGGTATGTGTTTGATGTACTATTAAGGCATGTATCTAGTAACTTTGAGTTATGCAATGCCATTTGATCATCAATAAAATCACCTCACAATATGAGCATTTGTATGTGTCTGACAAATGTTCAGGCAGGCCCAAAAAGCAAAACAAAACAATAAGTAACAAATTTAAACAACATGGGCCAATTTTTCCTCAACAAACACTGTTGCCTCTTAAACTTGCTGCATAATTAGAAATAGTAGCAGTTAATGTGGGAAGCCCAAAGACACCTACATGATGAATGGGCCCAATTTTGTCACACATGACGATCATGCGTCATTTATGACCCAAATCTTAAGGCCCATGGCTATAGTCCTCCCAAAATCCTTTGTTGTGTGATACCGTTTTTTCCCCCTACTTTCCTATGTATCCACAAAAAAAAACGCGGGTGGAGTGTGGAACCTTTTAAGTAGTAGTGATCCCTTCTTTCTTAGTAGTCGCACGAGTCCCCTACTGATGGTTCGCTTAGCTATAGCACTATTTCGTTTGTCTAATTCTCGTACTATAAGTGAAGTTAACACTTTAACGGGGGTTGTGTAGTGTTCTCCATGTTGTTAAGTAGTCTTTAGAGTTCTCGTTAGTAGTAGCACGTTGTTCTTTAGTCTTTACATACAGGGTAGGAGCTTGTTTGCAAGAGAACCCTGTTGTTATTTCATTTTCTAGTTGTTAACACTCGTACTATAACTAGCAAAAATCACAAAATAAGCAATATATAAAAAGTATACTAAAAACAAAAGAAAAGCATGTGCCCAACACCAATATATGTACTTGTTTTATCCAATTCTTAGCGTACATACAGTTTGGGAGATCACACGAAGTTTCCATAATCTTGAATCAAAAACTATGTCGCTTACGCTACAAGAAAAGAGACTTTTAACGACGGACTTTCAGCGGCGGAAACAGATTCCGTCCCCAAAGGTCGGACTTTCAGTGACGGAAACATAAAGAGTGTGTGCAAAAACTAGAGTTTGTTCCCAAATAAAACTGTGTGTGGTAATATTGTTTTATTTAACCAACTTGATCAGCAGTCATTGGGCAATAAAGTTTATTGTTGACATCCAAATAAGACATGATCAATTCAGAATCCAGAGTTTGTATTTAAAGTTTCACCAAGCTGTGTTGTGAAAAACTAAACTGTGACACCAACTTAAGCCTTGCAGTGCTAATTGGGTTTTATTTACTGAATGGGTGCATTAAAGTTTGCTCTTTTACCAACCCATTCATAAAATTATTTTCCAACATTTGCAATGAGATTGAAAAGTTCTCATTGAATACGTGTTGGCCTTCCCCCCATCAATTACGTGCACTCTCCCCCATCCCCTGCATGGCTTCTTTCGCTTTAATTACGTGAGGCGCCATGCATTTGCATGCATGCATCAATGGCTCGAACCACGTGCCCTATTGAATGCGCCATTGCTATTGATTTTGGGAGGCTGGACTTGCAATCAATAGCCAAACGGCCACACGCGAGGGGCATGCATTTGGGAAGACACCCTGCATTAATTTCTTTTTATTCGGATTTTGATGCATAAGGCATAGTTTTCTAACTTATTGTATACGAGTTCATTCATTTCAAAGGTCTTCGGCAACTGTAGCTCAAATAGATCTTGTTGGTGCATTTAAATTTCCATAGTGAAATGAACAATGTGGGAAAGAGTACATTTTCATTTAATTTCTCGATAAAAGTATTTAATTCATCAACTTTTAATGCCATTAATTTGGCCTCCAACTAGTTGCCCCCGTCGTTGGAACACAACCACCATTAAATGTGAGCGTGCCCCTTTGTATTCACCCAAAGCTGGCCATAATTAATGCCTTAATTAGTCTCGTGCACTTCTACCTCTTAATTAGTTGTCATTTTTTTTCGAAGATGTTGCGCAAAATGTAATCTTTAGGTTGAATATATGGATGCCAGTTTGGAGGCAGGCGCAATCAAGGCACTAAGGCCTTGAAACCTTAAAGACCACGCCATTTGATGATTGAGAGTCCATGTTTTCATCCCTTTAAATCTTCCCCATTTGATGGTTTTCAGGTTTATGTTAGTTTCTTGAAGATAAACAATATAATCACTAGGTTGTGCTGGTTTTCTTACTCTTGATGATCTTCTTAGTTCAATTTCTTCACCCAAGTTTTCTTGGTTTTGGATAACTGGTTCTGTTACGACGTTAAGGCTGGTCCAAGTAATTCAGGCCCATATATACTGGAAGCCCAAACGAATAGCTCTCCGACCATGTGGAATGAATACTAGCTCGAACGGAAGATCGCCTCTATCCAGGAAAGCTCGCCTCGCTGTACGACAAGCTCGCCCCCCCAGGCCAAACGAAGAACCTCGACATGCTGATCAATATGCTCGCCATGCTAGGAAGAAGCTCCCCTCCTACCTAACTGCATGAAGCACGGTCAGACGGTACGAACACGCCAAGCTTGGTCGCCGAGATTGACTCTCCCCAAGGGCGGCCCAGCATAAAATCTCTGACAGTGTGATGTAGGGCCACCTACCCTCCATTAATGCCAGAGGTTGAGGGCGAGAACTGATGGCCGCCCCTCGCGTCTCATTAATGCGTCTGACACCTTATGACACCATTAATGCGTAAAATATCTCTGACATGTCCCGTCGACCTATCACTTCTCCTCCAGCTAAGCAGACTCGACAGCTAATCGGACGGCAAGGAACCGACTCTCAGCTCTATAAATACACCATCCTGCCTCCAAGGAGGGGATTGTTCAGTTGAACTCTTTAACTTCTTTCCAATATTCAAGGTTGGATATCTCTCATATATCTGTGCCTTCCTTAGAAGCTCGCCATGCTTTGCCGATCTACCTTAGAGAGCCAAGCATGTCTGACGCTCTCATTTCAAGTCACCTAATGACTTAAGCATCGAAGATGCTACGTGCTGACAGCCAGCCATGCCTTTCTGACGAGTTGATATTGTCGTAGGAAGCTCGCCTCAGCAATCGGGGGACAGCGACCTTCGACAACCATCAGGCGACCTTGGATCCTTCACCTCCGAAGCGAGTTTCGAGTCGTGCTAATCTCGTCGTCAGCCAAAAACTTGTAATCATTGTACCCATGATTCCCATTATCAATGAATTTCATTGTTGGAAGACTTGACCCGCAATAATTGGCCCAATACCCGCTCGATTACAGAGGATGCATGGTCGGCGACGGCCCAATACCCGCCCTGTCAAAGACATCCGGGACAGCTCGTCCACCAACAGAGGCCACGTACGCGGCTTCGGCCCATCTGCACCCTCCTCTCGGCAGCTCGCCGCCAAATTCGGAGCGGACATGCGGGGTCGACGACGGCCCAATTTCTGTCCGATTACAGAGGATGCGGGGTCAGCGATGGCCCAATACCCGCCCTTTCAAAGACCTTCGGGACAGCTCGCCCACCAATAGAGGCCGCGAGGCCGGCTTTGGCCCATCTGCAGCCCCCCTCTCGGCAGCTCGCCACCAAATTCGGAGCGGACATGTGGGGTCAGCGACAGCCCAATACCCACCTGATTACATATGATGCGATGTCGGCGACGGCCAATACCCGTCCTCTCAAAGCCCTTCGGGACAGCTCGCCCACCAACAGAGGGCTCGGTGCCGGCTTCGGCCCATCTGCACCCCCTCTCGGCACCTTGCCACCAAATCTGGAGCGAACATGTGTGGTCGGCGACAGTTCAATACCCGCCCGATTACAGAGGATGTGGGATAGGCGATGGCCCAATACCCGCCCTCTCAGAGACCTCCGGTGCAGCTATCCCACCAACAGAGGCTGCATGGCCGGCTTCGGCCCATCTACACCCTCCCTCTCGACAGCTCGCCACCAAATCCAGAGCAGAAATGCGGGGTTGGCGACGGCCCAATAAAAGCCCGATTAGAGGATGCGGGGTCGACGACGGTCCAATAGCCGCCCTCTAAAAGACCTCCAGGGTAGCTCGCCCACCAACAGAGGCCACAGGGTTGGCTTCGGTCCATCTGCACCCCCTCTCTATAACCTTCGGAGAGGAAATGCGACTTTACAACATTCCACTTCTCCCCGACCTTAAGCTTGTACAAGCTGCATGTTAGGGGCATATAAACACAAAGACACAAGGCGTAGAACAAACAAACAACAACGATATTAAGCCAAAAAATTCAATTTCATTTCATTTAACTATTTACACTACATGTTTAAAAAACAAAAAAGAAGACTCCAAGCTCGGCTTCGGGGCCGACCAAACATTGGCGTCCCAGCCTATGGCGACTCTACTCGGTCTCCGCCCTCTTGGCCTCCACCTGTCGCGACCTGTGAGTCCACCTGGTCGCCCTGGTCACCGCCACCTAAAGTCTCCACCACCTCGACCTCGGCAGCATGAAAAGCCCATGCTTCATCATCAGAGGCCGCCGACTGGCGGACGAAGGCAATCTCTAGGTTGGGGTAGAGCCTCCCCAACTTCAACTTACCCTCTCGAGGCCGGCCTCCAGACCGTCATCATAGCCCTCAGCCTTCATGGCCGTCGGGACGGGGACGAGCTCGTCGGTCTGATACTGTCATGCCCTATTTTGCACTATATGTGTATTCTAGTGAACACACGTCGTATTTCTACTTACGATACATGGGTATGCATGAAATAAGCGTAGATATCGATGTATATGACGTGGTGCAAGGGGGATTGATCCATAATGTGTGGTTAAGAGACGAGAAAGCAAGATTAAGTGCAGGAGAAGTGTGAAAGACGTCGTGGGTGCAAAACAACAGGAATGTGTTGGACGTGTGTGCGTGGTGCATGTATGCATGTGTAGGCATGCATGGGTATGTGTAGGGAAGCCATGCAAGTGTGAAATGGGTTAGGGGTCAATGGCAACCCCCGTAAAATTTTAGAAAGGCTAGGGGCAAAATGGTCATTTGGACCAAAGTGCAGTGTGTACATACTTAAGTTGTCGGTGCATAAAATAATGGCAAACTTGTAAATACTTAAAATTTGAGGGGCATTTTTGGAAGGGTATTTTAGTCATTTTAAGTTAAACATGGCTTGTGGAGCAAGCTAAAGGAGTGTGTAGAACTCCTTAGAAAAATCTACTTCTCCTTTTCTTTTCTTTTTCATATTAATTCTCTTTTCCCCCTCTTTCTCCCTAAGGAGGCCGGCCATATCCCCTTCATTTTCCCTTTCTTCTTCACTCCAAAACCCTAATTCTCCATCACAAAAATCAAGAATCTCAAGTGGATACAAGTGGGAAGAAGGTGGAGAAGAAAGAAGAGAAGGAAAAGAGGAAAAATCAACTTTTGAGGTGGGGATCTTCCTGGATTTGGAATCCCATTAAATTAATTCTTGCTATTATGTTTTTATAGTATGTTTTACTTAATATGTATTAGGGATGGTGAAAATTCATGAGCCATGTTTCAATTTCACAAATTATCCCTTAAAATTCTTAGTAAAAACACCCCCTTTGAAATCCTAAAATTCTGTTGTATGTTTCTACTTGGATTCTGATCTCTGCGGCTTGAATTAGGCTTCGAAAAAAATGTCCTTATAGATCTTGAAGTTCTATCCCAAAATCATATAAATTTTGATATATGTTCAATTCAGAAATTTGGAGAAACAATTCCATCATTACAACATGCCTGTTTGATTTTCAGTCTTGATACAGTTTAGCAAAATTGACCTAAACACCTGCACACACAATAGAATTTTATGTTTTTTGGTCTTGTTAAAAAGTTAACAAGTTTATCTATGTTGTAAACCATGGCGGCTACGGAACCCCGTAGCCCTGTATTTATAGTAATAGGGTTACATAATGGGTGGATACCCACTAACGGGTTGGGCCTCCAAAGCCCGTTTATAACACTTCCCCTTATCCATCCATTGTTGTAAGCCGTGATGAACGCTTCAGGGTTCATGGAGCTTATCTGATCATGGGTATATGGATACTTCTGGATCCCAAGTTTAAGAGTACTTGCCTCGTTAAAACCTTTGCCAAGGAAAACCCAGTGGGAAAAACCAATGGCTAAGGGAAAAGAGTACAAGTTTCTGTAACTTCCCCTGATCGATGGATATCACTAGAGGTGGATACTTCTGGATCCTAAGTTAGGGATAACTGCCTCGTTAAAACCTTTAGCTATGGAAAACCCAGTGGGAAAAACCAATAGCCAAGGAAAAAGAGTACAGTTTCCGTAACTTCCCCTGATTAGTGGAAGTATTTAGGGGGTGGATACTTCTGGATCCAGAGTCAATGAGTTTGCCTCGTTAAAACCTTTAGCTATGGAAAACCCAGTGGGAAAAACCAATAGCCAAGGGAAAAGAGTGCAACACTACATTTGACTCCCCCTGATCTGTACAAGCTGCAGGCTTGCAGATCTCCTAGGCATCTATACATCAATCTCTTACAGTGTTCCGATACAAAGTACAAGGTATCGCTCACCTATACAAGACATCGCTCATCTATACAAGTATCGCTCATCTATAGCAGTTACTGGATCTGAGGGATCTCTTCTGAGGAGGAGTGGTCTTCAGACTCGGTAGGTTGCATCACGTCTCTGACCAGTCTTCACTGTGTCTGCGAGGTACTGCAGGACCTGGCTGTGCGTACTTATGATTTGCTTCTTGGATTGATGAGCCTCTCGGGATGGTGGGATTGATGTTGCCTTGGAAGTATGCTTTGCTGGTCTCCAGGAGTTGGTCGCTTCTTGGTTGCAGTCATCGCGATGATCTGTGACCTGTATCTGCAAATACATTTAACATGTTGTATGATCCTTGACCCTTGGAGGTAGCGCAGAAGCTACATATCTCTGGTCCAGTGGCGCGCTGCAGGCGCTGCACTGTATCTGGTTAAAGTGTTTGCTGCCAGATAAAGGAGTGTACAAAAGACATTTGAGTAAGGCACTTCAGGACATAGGATATCCTTCCCCTCTTCCAGCGAACGGAATGGGTCTTAATGTGCATCCATACAACCAGTAGGTGTATTGGTGGATTGCAATTTTCCATGTTTCTTCATCGACTGGATGATAATTTCATCTTCTGGATGGTTATTCATCTTCGGGATGATGGTTTCATCTTCGGGATGATTATTCATCTTCGGGATGATGGTTTCATCTTCAGGATGATAATTCATCTTCAGGATGAAGGTTTCATCTTCAGGATGATAATTCATCTTCAGGATGATTATTCATCTTCGGGATGAAGGTTTCATCTTCAGGATGATAATTCATCTTCAGGATGATTGTTTCATCTTCGGGATGATAATTCATCTTCAGGATGAAGGTTTCATCTTCAGGATGATAATTCATCTTCAGGATGAAGGTTTCATCTTCAGGATGATAATTCATCTTCAGGATGATTGTTTATAAAGGTATGTTGTCACATCATCCATAGCAACATAGCCTAAAATTATCTTTGCTAATCGCATGGGTTTCGCAATCATGACCAGGGAGCCTGATGCATCAGTTTGATTAATTTTGTAAGTGAGTCAAACTCATCTTACATGGTTACTTCCTGGTTTCTGCGAAATAAACCTCTAAGGCTATAGCGTTTTGCTTATAGCATACGATTTTATTTATTTATACAATACTCGGTAGCCCACAGGTTTGATATCTTTTGATATCAGGACTTCAGGTCCAAACACTTCACATTTCATAAGTGAGTCCAGCTCAACTTATTATTGCCTCGTTCCACATAATTTGGCCAAATTTCTGCGTTTGCTTCAGGAAACGGAGATTGTGAACGATATCAATGGCAAAATGAAATGTGAGTAATTGTCGACAAGTGTGTTTTATCCAAATACCTCTCCGTGTACGTACATTATTCTATTTATTCCAGATTTATCTCTTCTGGAGGTTCTGGAAAGGGAGAGGATATGGAGATGAGCTCATTTTCCTGTGGTGGTATTGTTTTAGGGTCTCGTGGTATGTCCTCTCATCCATTGAGGATATCCACTTCTACTACTGGTAGATTGCATCCATAAAGTTGGTATGTCAATCCTAGCTGGATTTTTAGCAGCAGGGATGTGTGAATTTGACAATATTTATATTGTCGGTAGCTATGTCTGATAACTGTTTAACAGTTTCATAAATGTGGATCTTCCGGATCTCATTACTATTCATGATAATCAGATCATAGGTATTAATGTTTTAAATGGTCCATAGTGGTGATATGGGGATGTAAACTCATTATGACTCCATCGATAAGATGTGCACTAAACGCTTCCCCCGTTAGGGGTTCTCGGAAACTGTTTATATGAGGTGATCAGGCTCATATAAATAGTTTCTAAGGGGGCGTTCTGATGGTTTGCATGCTCCCACGTGGTCACCTTACAACTGGATTTCTAGTGGATAAGTAATCCGTTTAAATCATTTTAATGATTTACATATAACCCATTTCTGGGTGTGAACACAAAGCTTCAGGGTGTTCAATTTTCTTCCAGTTGTTATATTGATTTCCCAGTGTTATCCCAAAAATCCGCAAATAGCTCGACTTCAATGAAGTTGAGCATAAAACTAGGGATATGAACCCGTCAAGGCTCCATCTATAAGATGTGCTCTAATGCCTCCCCCGTTTGGGGATCTCGGAACATATTCATCTAGGAGGGTTAGTCCCGATGAATAAGTTCCACTGCGGCATTTTTGAGGGTGGTATGAGGGTAAGTAAAAGCCCAACCAATATCCTAGTAATGTAATATGTCCGTTGTGATTAATAATAATCTAGACTGCGGTTGGATAACAAGGTTTTGATTATGACCATTTTAAGAGGATATATAGATGAGTACTCTAAGGTACATCATCAGCCATATATATGGAGTGTAGGGAGTCAATGGCATCCTCTATTTAGGAGTATTCAGGATGACAAGTCATTTACAGTAAAATAAAATGCGTAAAAAGCACATATATACTGCAAGAGAATACTACTAATAATTTATGTTAGAGCAACAAGTTTCATAGTATGATGTGGGTTCTAGAAAGTATACGTCCACAATTGTGCTCATTTTAGACTCATATTATGACAACAGATCAAATTTATTTTCAAAATTTATTTATCCTCGGGAAGTAGCGAATTATACATACTGTCAATTTGACTTTCGTCGTTTAGACTAGATATGTATATATTTTTATATGGCATACTGTAATGCCCATTAATTTTGCAAGAAGCATTATGGGTCTTTTCAGAACTTCTGGTCTGATATTGGGTTGCCATTGCATACTCCATATCGAGATACATCATATCTTCCCTTTCTTATTTTTATTCAAGACTTCCCCTGTTTTCAGTCTTCCTTATTGTCGTTTATAAGGAAGAATGATTATTGGTCTTACGAAGTAGACACATACAAGGGAAATGAGTTAGTCTCTATTTTTCCACTTTCTAGTTTATGATAGACTTATAAAGGTCTATTTGAAAACTCAAGTATGGTCTTCAGGCCATTTTTATTGGGTCATTCAAGTATTGTGTGGATATAGGATCATACTCTAGGGGAAACAATTACGTGGGTACGAATTTTATAATTTCTCACTTATCTATTAAGCCACGACTTCGGGCGTACGCTTAAAAAAATAAGGTTAGATTCAAGAATCATACCTTGTAAAGTGAGATTACTCAAAAGAGTTTGGCGGTGTTATGACAACTGCTGGTGTCAATATCGGTTTATACAGACCGTGGATCTGAGAGATCTATTTACCGCGAAATGCGTATTTCTAAAAGAAATCGCATAAATGTTTTTCGTATAATCCCTCGTACTTGTTAATTTTTATTAGTGTGAAAGGGTGTTGACTTTTGATTTGATTTTGAACTTCAGGTTCATTTTGGTTTTGAACTCCAGGTTCATTTTGTCAACAAGGATATGATGTTAAAATTTATTGAAAGCATTATTGGTTTGTGTCATAAAATATTGTCATGTCATGAGCATATCATACAAATAATATAAATCCATTAAAATAAAAGGGTTACATAATGGGTGGATACCCACTAACGGGTTGGGCCTCCAAAGCCCGTTTATAACAATCTATAATTTCATCACAGTGCTTATTTTGAATTTCTGGCTGAAACATGCCCAAAATTGGCTTTCAATACAGACACTGAAATCTGTCTGAAAAAACAGATTTGACACAATTCACCAAATAATTCACCATAAATCACCTACTTAATATTTTTAATTGAAATTTAATCTATAAATCCAAAACTACCATACTTACAACTTTAATTTGAGGATGTTTGCTAAATTCTGATCACAATTTGGTGATATCAGCCATGTTTTATGAATGTCTATATGTTTCCAGCAAGCTGAAGCATTTAAGTGGTAGTATGAATTGTGCCATGTTTCTAAACTATCCTCTATGATGCATGATTATTGATGTTACTTGAAATATAGTTTAGTTATGCAAATGGATATTGAATTTTTGATGTGATAATGATCACGTGTATGTCGCCTGCCAAGTGTTTGTGAAAATGCCACAATGAAATGAAAGTTGAAGAATATGTGAAATGGGCTTGTAAACACGTGTGTTATGGAATATGTTGTGAAATAGTAATGATGGGGTCATGTAAAGCATGGTTTCATATGTTATGAGTGATGAATTGAAATGGCTATGTTGAAGGGTATGACACTTAGGTGCATGACCCATTTGAAATGTGATTTGATTACGATGGAGGGCATGGCACTTCGGTGCATGACCCACGTTGATATGAGTGTGGAATGTGAAACCATGCCACGTGTATCCTTCATTGCTATATATAATGTTGAATGAGCTTTTAGAATGTCTCAATCCTCTCGAAGGATGGTGAGTTAGCAAAACCCGGGTTTTAGGTGGGGTTTGAGTAAAGTGTGGATATGAGGCCTGAACTGAGAAGTTGGGGGGAAATGATTATGTGATATGTGATATTTATACCCACTTGACTTTACCGGGAGTGGATGTGATATTTATACCCACTCGCCTTTACCGGGAGTGGAGGGGACATACGAAAGTTGTGTTATTGTGTAGAGATCCTCACTCCTGCCAAGGACGGGGGAGCTGAGAGGCCCGGTGTCATACGATGCCCGTGTCCACTGCGCCGTGTGCTATATTCACCCCAAATTTGGGGTGAAGTCCAGGTCCTGATATCACACAGTTTACCCAAGTCTCCAATCAATTCAATTATAAAATAAGAATTTTGCATGTTACTTCTTCTGCTTACTGCACTTCCTTTGTCTCTATCTGCTATGTTTGTGATGACGTATATTGAATTACACTTGTGGCATTAATACCTTCCTTTTTAAGTTATGTCGGTATGAACACTTGCTTTATTACTCGTGCTAACCATTTTCTTGCAGTAGCTGACATTGGACCGCAGTATGATCCTCTTTCTTGGTTATTTACTTTTCGCTATATTACTTAGTTTACTTGTCTTATATCTCTTGCCTTGCCTTGTGTATTGATAATATTAACACGGTGTTCCAAATCCAAGTTAGTTCCTACTTGGGCACGCATTGACGTGCTCCTCCCTATTTTTCAGGTAGCAGGGGTAGCATGGTTGGAGATGACTTGGAGTGGGTTTCAGGAGTAGAACTTGGTGTGAGCTGTAGCTGTGTAGTGTGACATGGTTGTAACGACTGGTTTTCATGTATTTGGATTATATTATATATATATATATATATATATATATATATTGGTGGATTTTCTCCTTATGCGTGGTTTTCGTCTCCGTAGCTTTCACTTTCAATCGTTTAGTCGTGTTTTCCTAGCTTTTTCCGTTGATCGTCGATTTCGGAGTAAGTCATTCGTGACGGGATTCATATCAGTCATATCTTATTGTTAGATCAAGCCTAGGAGTCTTAGGAATCGATCCCGGAGCTTCGCGCTCCATTTCGGAACTTTTTGTGCACGTTAGCCGGTACAAGAAGGGGAACCGACCGACTAGATGACGATTTAGTCGGTCAGCAAACCTTCATGGACCGACTAGTGAGCTTTGTTAATTTCTCAGGAGATACTGTTTATCGTTAGTCGGTCTAAGAACATTTGTCGACCGACTAGGTTGTAAACTAGTCAGTCAGCAATCGTTCTTTAATCGAATAGCTCTATGATCATTTTGATACCAAGTATTATTCATTCTTAGTCGGTCTAAGAACGTTCGTTGACCGACTAGATGAGAAACTAGTCGGTCAGTAGTTATTCTTTGACCGACTAAATCTAAATCCTATTTTTGTACAGGAGTTACTGTTTACACTTAGTCGGTCTGCGTTGGTCAACCGACCGACTAGTTTCCAAACTAGTCGGTCAGAGGTTGCTCTTTGACCGACTAATCAGTGTTAAAACCCTAATTTCTGGGCAGCCGCCAGCTCTTCCTATTTAAACCCCCCAAACGTTTTTCTTTTCTTCTTTCATTTCTCCTGAGCCTCTTCCTTCCCCAAATCATCATCCATCTAACCCTAGCCATCCTCCTTCATCAAGAGCTCCTCTCCCTCTCCAATTTGGCCGGCCACCACCTCTAGGTCGCCGGAAAACCCCCAAAACCCCCAAAAATTCCATTTCTCCAGATTTCTCCATCCATTCCAGATCTGAACCCTAGTTCTCCGGATCGTTTCTTCCGTCGCCGTGCTTGCTCGGTATCGTTCTTCCGCTTCCTAAGGTAGTGGTCGATCCTTTAATGTTCTCATAACCCGATTTGTGATTTTTGTGAAACCCTAATAAAACTAGGTTGGATGTTGTTCTAATATTGTTTTGCCATGGCAGCGATCTCATCTCCGTAGTTAGCATTTGTGTGACGGCCTCGTTGATCGTCATCCTCGGTGTTAGGCAAGTGAAACTTGCCACTTAGGATTTTGGGCCATGTCTTAGGCCATTTGCTTGTTGTAGGCGTAAAAGAGACTAGGCGACGAAATGATACTCGCCTAGGCGCAATTTCAGGAACTAGCTTGACAACAAAGCCAGATCCGACATTTATCATGTTGCACAACTACCATGTCATGTTTAATTTCCATTAACGGTACGCGAATTAATTGTCATGACATTGTATTCTTTAAGTGTTCCCGTGATTGAATAGCTCCGCTACACCTTGTGAAATGATTGAGGCTAGGTGCCCCCCTATGCCAAATGAAATACGCTCCTGGTTTGTGATCCAGGAAACGAGCTCTTGTACGGGGCAACCCTGGCTCATTTACTGAGCTCGTGTACAGGGACCCTGGCTCGTTTACATGTGGGATGGGGTAAGGGTTAAGCGGCCATTCAACTGGGAGTCTGCCCGATCAGCAACTTCAGTTGTAAGGCGTAAACTCTGGGTTCTGGGGTAGTGTTAAGCGGCCAAACAGTGTGAATATCCAACAGTTCACCTGTAAGGCGTAAACATCTACAAACAACTTGAAACGTGACTAGTGAAAAGATTGAGATTGTTAGTAGCTTGGCTACTCTTGACATGCCCTGATAAATTGTTCTCTTGCACTTATTGTTTCACCTTGTCTTACTTGTGCACTCATACCATAACTGTCATGTCATGCATACTATAACTGCTAGGTTGTTAGTTTGCCTTACTTTCAGTTTACTTGCCCAAGTCTTTTAGACTTGCTGATATGTGCCCCTTTACTCTTTTGGGTGACACATGTTAGATCCTGAGCATGAGTTCGTTGTTGAGGACGAGGTGTTTGCAGACGCCGAGCCCGAGCCTGTGTTTGACGAGGACTTCGTGGACACGGGCGATCAGTCGTAGAGACTGTTTGTGTTGTTGTTTAGACTGTTCTGTTGTCGGTGCGTGGCACCAATACTTTGTTATGTTGTCCCTTTTGTTGGCCTTGTTATGGGCCTTTAGACTCTTTCTTTTAGCCTGGTTTCTTTTCTGGATGTTGAACTTAATTTTCATGTTGGACAAATTCTAAGATTTGAGATTTTATTTCTGTCTCTCCTTGTGTTATTATTGTTGTTCCGTTTGTGGTTACAGGGACTTGCTTATGTTTTATTGACGCTTATCGGGTTTGGGGCTTCACAGCTCCACTCTCGTGCGGACCTTTTCACGTCTCGCCTCTATTTTAGGGAAGCGGGGCGTGACAAGTTTTGTTGGTGGCCCATGCAGGTCCTTTTCTGTAACTGTGATTATCGGAATAACGATAATAATATTAGAATGTCCAATAAACTAAGTTCGACGTCCGAGTCATAAGCTATGAGTCTAATCTGCTTCGTTTTCTGTGTCATTAGATGGCAGGAAGGCGATTCACCCGTGGTGGAGGTAGTGGTGCGCCCCCTCATGACGAGGAGCCTGAGCGGGAACCCACCAATGGAGAGATGATGCGGATGATGCTTCAGATGATGCAAGTGCAGCAGGGCGTGCTCCTGCAAGTCCAGAATGCTCCAGTTGTTCGAGCTGGTCGGGCAATCCAGGATGCCCCGCGCTCCAAGCCGGGAGCGAAGCAATTTCGGGAGCTGGGTCCCGCATATTTTGATGGGTCTGAGGGTCCTCTGGCTGCCGATGAGTGGATTCGGAACATTGAGGATAACTTGAAGATGGCCAAGATCACCCCGGCTGGATGGGTTGATTTGGCAAAGAGGCAACTCAAGGATAATGCTCGGAATTGGTGGGATGCGGAAGAGAAGATGCTGGTAGAGCCGATAGCTTGGGCTACCTTTAAGTCCAGGTTTGATGAGTAGTTCTTTCCGAAGGCTGCTAGGAAGGAGATGCTGCAGCGCTTTATTGATCTGAAGCAAGGGAGCTTGACGGTGGACCTATACC
This sequence comes from Scilla litardierei, assembly GCA_030789695.1. Taxonomy (NCBI): domain Eukaryota; kingdom Viridiplantae; phylum Streptophyta; class Magnoliopsida; order Asparagales; family Asparagaceae; genus Scilla; species Scilla litardierei. The sequence goes on from CM061131.1 coordinate 12,466,852, forward strand.
ACCAAGAGTTCACTAGGCTGAGTCGGTTCACACCGAAGATGGTGCAGGATGATGATGAGAGGGCTCAGAGGTTCCTGCAGGGACTTGCTTTGGAGCTTCAGAGTTTTTTGTCTTCCTCTGATCTGGACTCTTATCAGAAGGTTCTGGTCGCTGCGAGGAGGCAGGAGCTAAACCTGAGTCAGAGGAGAGGACATGTTTCTGGTGCTGGGAAGAGGCCTATGGAGCAGGCCAGGGTGGTGGTTAGGCCTGGTTTCAAGCCTAATCATCCGGTGCAGTTCAAGAGGCCAGGAGGGCCTAATCAGAAGACTTGCCATTTCTGCGGCAAGCCTGGCCACATCAAGGATCAGTGTAGGAAGTTTCTGGGCCAGTGTTTGGTTTGTGGTGATGCTTCTCATGTCGCGAAGGATTGTCGGCATGCGAATCAGCTGCGGAGGGCACCTGTTGCAGCACAGCCGTTGCAGCAGAGAGTGCATGTTCCTGCTGGACGTGGAGCAGCTCTTGTTCCACAGAGGCAGGCTTTTCAGCAGGCTTTTCCGCCGAGGAGGCAGGCTTTTCTGATCACCGCTGTAGAGAGCGAGGCCGTGGATGAGGTTATCGCAGGTAATCCTCAATCTGGCTGTTCCTTTCTTATTTGGCCTTGTTTGTTAGATTATGTTGTTTGCTTGCGTATAATTGTTTGCTAGTCTAGGCTTGATTGTTAGACTGTTTGTAGGTGTGATTTTGGTGTGCACATTTCCTGCACGAGTCCTCTTTGACTCTGGTGCATCGATGTGCATTATTTCTCGAAGCTTCGTGGAGAAGCATTCCTTGTCGACGTCCCCTCTTTCCAAGAGTTGGAATATCGTTACAGGGAATGGCGTAGTCTCGGTGCATCGTGGTTGCAATTCTTGCTCGTTGGTGGTCTGTGGACATGAGCTTTACGCTGATTTCATTGTCCACGACATCATCAACTATGATGCGGTCCTTGGGATGGATTGGCTTGCGAGCTTCTATGCTGCGATCGACTGTCGGAGGAAGAAGGTGGTGTTCGAGATTCCCTTACATCCAGTATTTGAGTTCAGCCGAGGTAGCAGCTCGCTTGGTCCGATCAGATTTCGGGCCAGGCCGGTGGAGAATGTGGCTATGCAGATGAAGCTGGAGAGGCAAGCGGTTGTGCGGGACTTTGATGACGTCTTCCCCGAGGAGATGTCTGGTCTGCCACCTGATCGAGCTCTGGAATTTTCTATTGATCTTATTCCGGGAGCGCAGCCGATTTCGAAGGCGCCTTATCGTATGGCACCCGCTGAGTTGGAGGAATTACGGAAGCAGCTGGATGAGCTTTTGCAGAAGGGATATATCAATCCTAGTGTGTCTCCGTGGGGAGCACCGGTCCTGTTGGTGAAGAAGAAGGATGGTTCGCGTCGCATGTGCGTGGACTATCGGGAGTTGAATGCGGTGACCATCAAGAATAAATACCCGTTGCCTCGCATCGATGATATTTTTGATCAGCTTGGAGGTTCGAGGGTGTTTTCGAAGTTGGATTTGAGGAGTGGTTATCATCAGCAGAAGGTGAAGAAGGGAGATGTTCCGAAGACATCATTCAGGACGAAGTATGGACACTACGAGTTTGTGGTTATGCCTTTCGGTGTAACCAATGCACCCGCAGTTTTCATGAATCTGATGAATCTGATCTTCTACGACTTTTTGGATAAGTTTGTCGTTATCTTTATTGACGACATTCTGATCTATTCAAAGTCGGAGGAAGAGCATGCCTCGCACTTGAGGACGGTGTTGGAGATTTTGAGGAGGCATCGGCTGTATGCTAAGTTTTCGAAGTGCGAGTTTTGGCTGGACAGAGTTGCTTTTCTCGGGCATGTGGTGACTGGAGATGGTATTTCAGTGGATCCCGAGAAGATCAGGGCCATCAGAGAGTGGCCTGTTCCGCAGTCAGCGTCTGAGATTCGGAGTTTCCTTGGACTGGCTGGTTATTATCGGCGCTTCATTAAGGACTTTTCCCGTATTGCCGAGTCGATGACCAGATTGACGCGGAAGGATGTACCTTTTGTTTGGTCGGGTGATTGTGAGAATGCCTTTGGTGTTCTGAGGGAGAGATTGACGACTGCCCCTATTCTTGTTGTGCCTGATCACAGCGGTGGATTTGAGATCTTTTGTGATGCTTCTGGCAAGGGTCTCGGTTGTGTGTTGTGATTCGGGATATAAATTGCATATTTTCCCCCCTAACTATCCCCATTTTGTGCCAAAGATTAGGCTTAATTGTGCTCTTTTTGGGTATATTTTCATTTCATATCAATTTTAGGGCTTATTCTCATTCTTGGTACAAAATACGGTTTTTATCGTCGTTATTGGCTTTCTATTATTTTTCCTATGCTCCTGCCATTATTTCGATCATATCGCCATTTTTTGGGATTTATTTGAGCGTTGGAATATTTTATATAGCTTATTGGAGGTCAATATTGTGTTTTTAATAGTCATTAAATTAATTTTCACATCAAATGGACTAATTTCTTCATCTTATATTTTTCAGGTACCCCTAGGAGTCTTGGGGATTTTCCAGAATTTTTTGGGATTTTTCTGGGGCTTCTAGGTATTTTTCATGGATTTATTGGAGGAGAAATGTGGGTTTAAACCCAACAAAAATAAGAAATCGGGGGCGCCACGTGGGCCAATCAGATGGCGCCACGTGGCGCCATCGTCCGCTCGAACTCACGCAGCAGCGCACGCATAAATTAAAAAAAAAGTTTTTTTTTTAATTCAGCGGGCCGGCCCGCTGTGGCCGGCCCGCTCCGAAGCTGAAGGTTTAAAAAAAAAAAACCTGTTCGTGGGCCGGCCCGCTGGCCGGCCCACGTTGCGGCCCGCTCTCCTGAGCGGGCCGCCAGCCTGTTTGTTTAAAAAAAAAAATTAAAAAGCAAGAGAAGCGCGCGCCAGCAGCCCGCTAACGCGGGCTGCTACAGCACCCGCCCCACGTGGGGCGGGATTTGTTTCGCGGGCCGGCCTCAAAGGCCGGCCCGTTTTCTTCTTTTGGGTGCCAGGCGGGTCGGGGTGGGCAGAACCCGACCCGCAATCTTTGTAAAAAGGCCTGCTGTGCGAATTTTGAAGGGATTCGGCTGTTTGAGTTTTTCTTCTTGCGTTTTTGGAGTTTTTTTAGGGTTTGGAAGTTTTTGGATGGGGGAGGAGGCCATGGAAGCTTGAGGAAGCTTGAAGCTTGGAGGAGCACTTGGGAGAGGGGGATTTTCATCTTGGAGTGACACTTGGGTGAAATTTCTCCAACATATTGTGTATTTGATTTAGATTTTGTATTGTAATTGGATGATAGAATTTGAGTAAAATCTTCTCCTTTTCATTATGAATTTCTGAAATCTATCTTGTGTGATTGTGTTGTGCTTGTTGTTGTTGGGTTGTGGTTTTCATCTCTAGCACAATTTCATTGTCTAATTTGTGTATGAAACCCTAGAACTTTGTTTATTGGAACCCTAAGGGGGAATCCAAGAAGAGGATAATCCTAGCGGACCCTCTCTAATGTGCTTAATTGATTATTACTCATGTGAGTTTCATTCATTACTTATTGCACCCCACACATTCGATGAAATGCCGTATTTTCCGATTGAGCTCCCTTAGCCGGGAGATCAATTGAGTTATATTTGGGATGAATTTCCACGCCCACGGCCTCATTCATACACACACCACATGAGTCCTCCTTGTTACTTGCCGATTTGGCTCTCTACCCTTAGCCACGTAGGTTAGATTTTTAATTTTCACCACACTTTTTCTCACACTCATCCACCATTAGTTGAGGTAGTTGTAACGCACTTTATTTTTCGTTATCGATCAATTTTGTGAACGTAGAACGACTTGTCCCTGTGATCCGACCCGGTACTCACCGGATATTTTTATATTGCATTGACGCTCCTACGCTTGGGAGTGGAAGGCGTGCACTTGCGCGTTTTCCGAGTCAACCAATTGGCGCCGTTGCCGGGGACAAATGTTTCTAGTAGTAGCATTTTTTGATTGATTTTGAAACTTTTAGTGTGATACTCCTATCTCTTAGTGTGTGTCTTTTTATTTGTTTATTTTCCACTTTTTGAGTCGTTTGGTTGTTTATTTTCATTTGTTTTGTGAAATTTTTTTTTTAACCATGGCATCATCTTCAGATTTTTCGGACGTTGATTTGGAGGATATCCCACTTCCGCCATATTTCCATGGCAAGGAGTGGGAGAACCCTCACTTACATATTAAAAATTTTGAAGATTGGATGCATTCATGTCTTGGTGGGAAAATCGATGATGATTGCATATATTTTAAATTCTTTCCCGATTCTTTACAGGATGATGCTAGACTTTGGTTTGATTCATTGTCTCTGGACTCACATTTTACCTGGTTATCATTTCAGGCTAAATTTCTCCGAGTGTTTTTGCCTATCTTTTTGGAGCAGGTACATGGGCGGCAGGCCATGGAGCATGTAGCGAGCTTTATCCAGGCTGAGTGGGAGGCCTACCATCAGGCTTGGCAGAGGTTCACTGATTTGGTGCTTGCGTGCCCACACCAGAGCTTTCACGAGGATCATCTTCTGCAGATCTTCTACACAGGGTTATCGCCATCTGGGCGAGATTTGGTGCAGATGAGTTGCGGTGGGGAGTTCTTTGAGTATTCGACAGAGGATTCTTGGTGTTACCTAAGGGACCTTGCAGAGTGGGAGCAGACTGTGCCATCTGGAGAGCCGTCACTTGGATATGAGGATGATGGCCAGTCCCAGTTTCCACTTCAGGATGCAGAGCTGCAGGTCCAGTGTCAGCTTGAGGAGCCACCTTTGGGCTCTTTTTCTTGCGACCCCATGGGATATAGAGCAGAGCAGGAGGATGGGTTGCATGAGAGCCAGGTAGAGGATATTGACAGATTATATATTGTTGAGTCGGATGAGATAGATGATGGAGTGTGTGTCGACCACGACGGTGACACGATGCATTTTCACTTTGAGGTTGAGGATGAAGCGGATGTGCATGATGGCCGAGAGCAGATTGAGGACATCATGGGGCCTGAGCCACAGGCCACTTCAGAGTTAGCTTCATAGGTCGAGGCGGTTGAGTATTTTGGGAGGACGACCGAGATGAGCTATTTCTGGGATGGCGAGGATGATGCGTGCTTGGATTTGCCCGAGACGTGTCTACCTCCAGTCCTATCACAGATGTCACTTCCCTCGCCTCAGGATGCGCACTTGCCAGTCATCGAGAAGGTTTGTCAGGAGCAGTTACCGTTGTGGGGAGTGCTGCAGAGATTGTTGATATTGACGTCGAGGAAGAGGATAGCGACGGGGATTGCGAGATGGTATATATTGAGCCCGAGCTCCCTCTTACTCCAGTTTTTCCTCTGCAGTCACTTCCACCTCCTCCTGAGGCCGTGCATCATTCCGAGCTTAGCATCACATTTCAGGGAAGTTCCCACCTTTCTTTTCCCTCCACCCCCGAATCCAATTATTTAATTCCATATCAAAATGATTCGGATTGTCGTCATTTGATTGTAAATTCCTTTATTCATTTCGACGACCCATTTTGGCAAGCTTTTCAGTTGGATGGGCGCTCTCGCCCAATTATTTTTGACACGACCTATCTCCCCCATTTTGCAGGAACCTATCACAAGGAGATGCTTGGGGTTGTGTCGCTTGCCATTGATGCCCGCAATGGAGGTAGGGCATTGGACGTGGTGACGCTCGCGGAGGAGCGAAAGGATATGATCGAGCAGTTGCCACCACCGTTACACATTCGGGATCCGCCATTTGCCACGGTGTGTTCTTTCCATGTAGTGTAAATAAATAAAAATTAAAAGTTAGTTTGCTTTTGCATTTTGCTTTCGTATGCATTTCTTTTCTTTTTTTTGGATCTTTTGCCAAGATCTAGTACTCTCCCATCATTGAGGACAATGCTTATTTTAAGTTGGGGGGAGAGTGTTAGAATCTCTAGGATTGTTAGGATTTTGAGCCTAAATTTTTTTTTTGAGATCCCTCCAAGTTTCGCCTCATTCCATGAATTCATTGCATATCATATTTTGGCTTCCTCGTTCCTACGCCTTTAGCTTTGTTTAGTCCCTACTTGCTTAATGCCATGCGATTTTTCGGATTATCATTTTGGTATCGATTTCTCGATGTTTGATTGGCACGTTTTCATTTCTTTTCCAATTTGGAGTCGAATGTTAATATACCATGTATGAAACTATTTCGATGTTGTGATACTCTCTTTGAGATAGTTTGGGAAAAGTTTAGTGTAAGCGATTTCATGTTTGGGATGAATGGTGTAGTTTTTAATTGGATTGGGAGTGGCCAAATTGTGTTTGCTTTGTTTTCTTCTTAGAAGTGGGTGGATGAGTTGATAACTAGTGTTGGAATTAAAAAAAAAGAAAGAAAGTTAGTATAAGTGAATGTTTCTTTCTAATTGAATTGAGTAGCCGGTGCCCCACGAAACATTGGGGAGGACGCCAAAGATGAGATTTAGAAGATCATTCCATCCATTTGCATATATAGCGTCATCGCGTGTATGCAAATGTGTCGGTGTTTGCATTTATGGCGTTATCGCGTGAATGCAAAACATAAACATGAAAAATCCAAAAACAAAAAAAAAGAGAAAAAGAAAAGAAAAAGGAAAAAATGAATGAATAAGCAACATGAGTGATGCAATCTCATCTCCCACAACTTAGATGAAATTTTTTTTTTTCGTTTTGGCCATTTTCATGAAAATTGGAAATTTTGACATCGTGATATACCGATACGTGTGATACGGGTCTTATTTCTTCACTTTTCTTTGAATTGGATTGAGGGGAGTATCATTTGTTATTTACTTTCATATATTTGGTATATTGGCTTTGAAATCATTTGGAAATATCATTTTGGGTGTGCCATGAAGATATCGATGATTTGGTGCATGTTTTTCAATTTAATCCGAATTTTTCGCATATTTTGCTAGGGACTAGCAAAAAGCTAGTTGGGGGGTGTGATTCGGGATATAAATTGCATATTTTCCCCCCTAACTATCCCCATTTTGTGCCAAAGATTAGGCTTAATTGTGCTCTTTTTGGGTATATTTTCATTTCATATCAATTTTAGGGCTTATTCTCATTCTTGGTACAAAATACGGTTTTTATCGTCGTTATTGGCTTTCTATTATTTTTCCTATGCTCCTGCCATTATTTCGATCATATCGCCATTTTTTGGGATTTATTTGAGCGTTGGAATATTTTATATAGCTTATTGGAGGTCAATATTGTGTTTTTAATAGTCATTAAATTAATTTTCACATCAAATGGACTAATTTCTTCATCTTATATTTTTCAGGTACCCCTAGGAGTCTTGGGGATTTTCCAGAATTTTTTGGGATTTTTCTGGGGCTTCTAGGTATTTTTCATGGATTTATTGGAGGAGAAATGGGGGTTTAAACCCAACAAAAATAAGAAATCGGGGGCGCCACGTGGGCCAATCAGATGGCGCCACGTGGTGCCATCGTCTGCTCGAACTCACGCAGCAGCGCGCGCATAAATTAAAAAAAAAAGTTTTTTTTAATTCAGCGGGCCGGCCCGCTGTGGCCGGCCCGCTCCGAAGCTGAAGGTTTAAAAAAAAACATGTTCGTGGGCCGGCCCGCTGGCCGGCCCACGTTGCGGCCCGCTCTCCTGAGCGGGCCGCCAGCCTGTTTGTTTAAAAAAAAAAATTAAAAAGCAAGAGAAGCGCGCGCCAGCAGCCCGCTAACGCGGGCTGCTACAGCACCCGCCCCACGTGGGGCGGGATTTGTTTCGCGGGCCGGCCTCAAAGGCCGGCCCGTTTTCTTCTTTTGGGTGCCAGGCGGGTCGGGGTGGGCAGAACCCGACCCGCAATCTTTGTAAAAAGGCCTGCTGTGCGAATTTTGAAGGGATTCGGCTGTTTGAGTTTTTCTTCTTGCGTTTTTGGAGTTTTTTTTAGGGTTTGGAAGTTTTTGGATGGGGGAGGAGGCCATGGAAGCTTGAGGAAGCTTGAAGCTTGGAGGAGCACTTGGGAGAGGGGGATTTTCATCTTGGAGTGACACTTGGGTGAAATTTCTCCAACATATTGTGTATTTGATTTAGATTTTGTATTGTAATTGGATGATAGAATTTGAGTAAAATCTTCTCCTTTTCATTATGAATTTCTGAAATCTATCTTGTGTGATTGTGTTGTGCTTGTTGTTGTTGGGTTGTGGTTTTCATCTCTAGCACAATTTCATTGTCTAATTTGTGTATGAAACCCTAGAACTTTGTTTATTGGAACCCTAAGGGGGAATCCAAGAAGAGGATAATCCTAGCGGACCCTCTCTAATGTGCTTAATTGATTATTACTCATGTGAGTTTCATTCATTACTTATTGCACCCCACACATTCGATGAAATGCCGTATTTTCCGATTGAGCTCCCTTAGCCGGGAGATCAATTGAGTTATATTTGGGATGAATTTCCACGCCCACGGCCTCATTCATACACACACCACATGAGTCCTCCTTGTTACTTGCCGATTTGGCTCTCTACCCTTAGCCACGTAGGTTAGATTTTTAATTTTCACCACACTTTTTCTCACACTCATCCACCATTAGTTGAGGTAGTTGTAACGCACTTTATTTTTCGTTATCGATCAATTTTGTGAACGTAGAACGACTTGTCCCTGTGATCCGGCCCGGTACTCACCGGTTATTTTTATATTGCATTGACGCTCCTACGCTTGGGAGTGGAAGGCGTGCACTTGCGCGTTTTCCGAGTCAACCATGTTGCATCAGCATGGGCATGTTGTGGCGTATGCTTCGCGTCAGCTCAAGACTCATGAGAAGAATTACCCGACGCATGATTTGGAGTTGGCTGCTGTTGTGTTTGCGCTCAAGATTTGGAGGCACTTCCTGCTGAGTGAGAAAGTGAAAATCTTCACCGATCACAAAAGCTTGAAGTACATTTTCACTCAGAAGGAGCTCAACATGCGACAGCGTCGATGGTTGGAGCTCATGGCGGATTATGAGATTGATTTGCAGTATCACCCTGGCAAGGTGAACGTGGTTCCTGATGCACTGAGTAGGCTTCCAGCGGTGATGATTTTGACCTCGCAGTGGAGATTGCAGCAGGATTTTTGCGAGTCTGGTGTGGAGATTGTTCTTCCTGGAGAGGCTTCCTCGTTGATGTGTATGCAGATTCAGTCGACGATCGTGGATCGGATCAAGGTTGGCCAGGCCGAGGATCCGAAGCTGGTGAAGATTCGGGAGCAGGTGGAAGCCGGTCTGCGGACTGACTTTTTGATTCATGAGGATGGCTCGCTGAGGTTTGGAGCCAAGTTGTGTGTACCAGCTGGGGATATTAGAGAGGAGTTGTTGGTGGAGGCACACAGTTCGCCGTATTCTGTGCATCCTGGTGGGACCAAGATGTACCGGGATCTTCGTATGAACTTTTGGTGGCATGGTATGAAGAGGAGTGTGGCTCGGAGTGTAGCTAAGTGTTTGGTTTGCCAGCAAGTGAAGGCGGAGCATCAGCGTACGGCAGGGTTGCTACAACCGATTCCGATTCCGGAGTGGAAATGGCAACACATCACTATGGATTTCGTGACTGGACTATCTCGGAGTCCGAAGCAGAATGACGCGATTTGGGTGATCGTAGATCGATTGACCAAATCCGTGCACTTTATTCCATTCCGAGTGGGACAGTCCACTGAGGCGCTAGCAAGGAGATACATGGAGGTAAATTCTTTTACTCTCCGCTTCTATTTCCTTTTCCTAGTTTAGATAGTGATGTAACGTGAATCGTGCAGGAGGTCGTACGACTTCATGGAGTCCCCGTGAGTATCGTGTCGGACAGAGACATGAGGTTCACATCTCAGTTCTGGCAGAGTTTGCAGAAGAGTTTGGGTACGCGTCTGAGTTTCAGCACGGCGTACCATCCGCAGACGGATGGCCAGTCTGAGAGGACGATTCAGATCTTGGAAGACATGCTGAGGGCGTGCATGTTGGATTTCAAGGGTTCATGGGAAGACCATCTACATCTGGTAGAGTTTTTCTACAACAACAGCTTCCGGGCGAGTATTGGCATGGCGCCTTTCGCCGCTCTTTATGGGAGGAAATGTCGATCGCCATTGAGTTGGGATGACGTTGGAGATCGAGAGCTGTTGGGACCTGAGATGATCGTGGAGGCTGTGGATGTTGTCAGGAACATTCGGGAGAGGTTGAGGATTGCTCAGGACCGTTTTAAGCATTGGGCGGATGCTAAACACTGTCCTTTGGAGTTTCAGCCGGGCGACCATGTGTTCTTGAAGATTTCCCCGAATCGTGGTGTGATTTGCTTTGGGAAGCGAGGGAAGTTGAGCCCGCGATACATTGGACCGTTTGACATTCTGGAGAAAGTTGGCGAGGTAGCCTACCGCTTATCCTTGTCGCCATCTTTGGAGGGAGTTCATAATGTTTTCCATGTGTCGCAGCTTCGTCGATACATTAGCGATCCATCTCATGCTGTGGATTTCTCGGAGATTACCGTTCGCCCTGATATGACGTATGACCAGCAGCCAGTGCTGATTCTGGTTAGGCGTCAGAAGTCACTTCGGAACAAGGTTATCAATCTTGTGAGGGTGATGTGGCGACACGGCTCGCTAGGAGAGTCTACTTGGGAGAATGAGGAGGAGATGCGAGAGCGTTTCCCACTTTTGTTCCCGGACACGTGAGTGTTGGGAAATTCCGAGGACGGAATTTTTCTTAAGTTGGGGAGGATGTAACGACTGGTTTTCATATATTTGGATTATATATATATATGTATATGTATATTGGTGGATTTTCTCCTTATGCGTGGTTTTCGTCTCCGTAGCTTTCACTTTCGATCGTTTCATCGTGTTTTCCTAGCTTCTTCTGTTGATCGTCGATTTCGGAGTAAGTCATTCGTGACGGGCTTCATATCGGTCATATCTTATTGTTAGATCAAGCCTAGGAGTCTTAGGAATCGATCCCGGAGCTTCGCGCTCCATTTCGGAACCTTTTGTGCACGTTAGCCGATACAAGAAGGGGAACCGACCGACTAGATGACGATTTAGTCGGTCGACAAACCTTCATGGACCGACTAGTGAGCTTTGTTAATTTCTCAGGAGTTACTGTTTATCGTTAGTCGGTCTAAGAACATTTGTCGACCGGCTAGGTTGCAAACTAGTCGGTCAGCAATCGTTCTTTAACCGACTAGCTCTATGATCATTTTGATACCAAGTACTATTCATTCTTAGTCGGTCTAAGAACGTTTGTCGACCGACTAGATGAGAAACTAGTCGGTCAGTAGTTGTTCTTTGACCGACTAAATCTAAATCCTATTTTTGTACATGAGTTACTGTTTACACTTAGTCGGTCTGCGTTGGTCAACCGACCGACTAGTTTCCAAACTAGTCGGTCAGAGGTTGCTCTTTGACCGACTAATCAGTGTTAAAACCCTAATTTCTGGGCAGCCGCCAGCTCTTCCTATTTAAACCCCCCAAACGTTTTTCTTTTCTTCTTTCATTTCTCCCGAGCCTCTTCCTTCCCCAAATCATCATCCATCTAACTCTAGCCCTCCTCCTTCATCAAGAGCTCCTCTCCCTCTCCATTTTGGCCGGCCACCACCTCTAGGTCGCCGGAAAACCCCCAAAAAACCCCCAAAAATTCCATTTCTCCAGATTTCTCCATCCATTCCAGATTTGAACCCTAGTTCTCCGGATCGTTTCTTCCGTCGCCGTGCTTGCTCGGTATCGTTCTTCCGCTTCCTAAGGTAGTGGTCGATCCTTTAATGTTCTCATAACCCGATTTGTGATTTTTGTGAAACCCTAATAAAACTAGGTTAGATGTTGTTCTAATATTGTTTTGCCATGGCAGCGATCTCATCTCCGTAGTTAGCATTTGTGTGACGGCCTCGTTGATCGTCATCCTCGGTGCTAGGCAAGTGAAACTTGCCACTTAGGGTTTTGGGCCATGTCTTAGGCCATTTGCTTGTTGTAGGCGTAAAAGAGACTAGGCGACGAAATGATACTCGCCTAGGCGCAATTTCAGGAACTAGCTTGACAACGAAGCCAGATCCGACATTTATCATGTTGCACAACTACCATGTCATGTTTAATTTCCATTAACAGTACTCGAATTAATTGTCATGACATTGCATTCTTTAAGTGTTCCCGTGATTGTGTAGCTTCGCTACACCTTGTGAAATGACTGAGGCTAGGTGCCCCCATATACCAAATGAAATACGCTCCTGGTTTGTGATCCAGGAAACGAGCTCTTGTGAGGGGCAACCCTGGCTCATTTACTGATCTCGTGTATAGGGATCCTGGCTCGTTTACATGTGAGATGTGGTAAGGGTTAAGCGGCCATTCAACTGGGAGTCTGATCGATCAGCAACTTCAGTTGTAAGGTGTAAACTCTGGGTTCTGGGGTAGTGTTAAGCGGCCAATCAGTGTGAATGTCCAACAGTTCAGCTGTAAGGCGTAAACATCTACAAACAACTTGAAACGTGACTAGTGAAAAGATTGAGATTGTTAGTAGCTTGGCTACTCTTGACATGCCCTGATAAATTGTTCTCTTGCACTTATTGTTTCACCATGTCTTACTTGTGCACTCATACCATAACTGTCATGTCATGCATACTATAACTGCTAGGTTGTTAGTTTGTCTTACTTTCAGTTTCCTTGCCCATGTCTTTTAGACTTGCTGACATGTGCCCCTTTACTCTTTTGGGTGACACGTGTTTGATCCTGAGCCTGAGTTCGTTGTTGAGGACGAGGTGTTTGCAGACGCCGAGCCCGAGCCTATGTTTGACGAGGACTTCGTGGACACGGACGATCAGTCGTAGAGACTGTTTGTGTTGTTGTTTAGACTGTTCTGTTGTCGGTGTGTGGCACCAATACTTTGTTATGTTGTCCCTTTTGTTGGCTTTGTTCTGGGCCTTTAGACTCTTTCTTTTAGCCTGGTGGCTTTTCTGGATGTTGGACAAATTCTGAGATTTGAGATTTTATTTCTGTCTCTCCTTGTGTTATTATTGTTGTTCCGTTTGTGGTTACAGGGATCTGCTTATGTTTTATTGACGCTTATCAGGTTTGGGGCTTCACAGCTCCACCCTCGTGCAGACCTTTTCACGTCTCGCCTCCATTTTAGGGAAGCGGGGCGTGACAATGGTTGTCTTGGAAAGTGGAGAGTGGATGTGTATATGTATTGATACACCTGGACTATGTATATAAATGAAATATGTTATATATAAAATGTTGTTGTTGTTCTGTGACACTAGTTGATATTATAGTGGAGCTTCACTTGTACTATCCCAGCATGTGCGCAGTGGCCTGCTTGTTCTGTTTCTCCTTTCTCTTTCTTTTCCCTCTCTCATCACCCTCGCTCTTCAGGATGCTTGGAAAAAAATTTAGAAGCTTCGGGTATTCTGGAGATTGGGGCGTGACTGATACTGGAGGACGGCCTGAGCCCTGACCTTGATCAAGTCGACCTTCGCCAATTCTGCGTTCTGCTGATCCAGCTCGGTGATCTTCGCCGCGGCCGCCTCCTTCTCCGAGGCCAAGAACTTCTCGGCAACAACCCTCCGTTCCGCCTCGTCGCAGACCCTCCCCTCCAGCTCCTTGACAGCCTTGTCTAGCTTGGCGGTCTCGTCCTTCTGGGTATGATAATACCCCCGAACTTTCGTCAGCTTCCCGACGATGTCCTTCAGCTTCGCATCGGCCGCCTTCAGCTCAGCCACCTTCCTCGCCAGGGCAGACTCGGCCTTGACTGCCGCCGACATATGTGTCAAAGTTATTGTTATATGTGCTAGAAAATGTTGCTCAACAAATTTTGTCTTATCCACTTCCGAAAGTTACAACACATGGAAATAGCTACATATGGCGTCTCACTTGCTATGTGAAATTTACTTCTCAGTCTTTGGATCTGTAGTTGTTGGAAACCCACTACATGAACTTGGATGATCAGTACTCATGGATGTGTAAGTTGCCCTTACCTGTTCGATGGCTGTAGTTTATATGGATAACCTTAAAGGAAATGATTGTTACTAATGCTTTGCGATTTCAGCAAGGTATATCATCAGTGTCAAATTGTGCTCATCTTGCGTAGAAGAGGCAGAAACTACTATTCATGTCCTAAGGGATTGCGCGACGACAAAAATGGTTTGGAAAGATTTCTTCCCCACGTCGGTCTTTCATGGATTCTACCAATTACCTCTATCAGAGTGGGTGAAAGAATTTTTGACTAGAAAGACCAACCCCCTCAATCGAGTTATTCTTTTTGCTACATGTTTGTGGAAGCTTTGGGGAGCCCGTTGTAAGATGGTTTTTTCACATGTGGACGAAGGTGATGACGATACATTTACTATGCGACAAAGCACCCTTGTTACGTCAGAGGTATCACGGATCTATGGCAAGCGTGCAGTAGTCCTTTCTGCTACTTCTGTTATTGGGTGGTTTTCTCCTGATCGCGGAGTTGTATAGCTTATTGTTGATGGGGCTAGTAAAGGAAATCCGAAACCTCGGGGGCAGGTGGCATATTTCGTAATAACATGTGTACATGGCTACTTGATTTCTCAGCCTACATTAGGTGTGGTACTAATTTAAATGCTGAATTGCAAGCTATTCGATTGGGGTTGGAGACTGCTTGGCATCGATGGTTCCAAAACATTATGTGTGAGTCGGATTCTAATGTTGCTATTTTGCTCATTGATGCACCTGATGTCGCCTGTTATCCTCTTCCGAGTTTGATATTGGATATTCGGGAGTTAGCATTACGATTGCAGCATTGTACTTTTTGAAATGTCTTTTGGGAGGCTAATTTCTGTGCTGATGCATTTGCAAACTTGGGTGCCAATTGAATGAAGAGTTGCGTACATGGGAACGAGCACCAGCATCATTATCACAACTACTTCTTACAAATGTGAGAGAAACTAACTACAAGAGACGGAATTGTTGTAAATTTATTCCGATGTATCAAAAAAAATTAGAGGGGGACTATAAACATATCAAAATGAGATGTTTGGAGGTGATGGTTGACCAAAAATAGCAAAAATTGGAAAGAGAGATGAGAAGATGTAACACATGATATGTTTTTTGTTTCCTGTGTGGCAAATTGTCACTTCTATACAGTATACACCTCAATTAGATATGTATATAGGAATTCTCAAAAAATATTGAGTAATGCTCTATACACCCCTATAACATAGGGGTGTATGTATTTTGATTTCCAAAATTAGGAAAAACTATTAATGCACTTGTTAAATCTTGTTTATGTTGAATAAAACTCCAAGAAAGAGTGACCATGGCTCATAGCCCTGATCCTCTATATATTCATGTCAATAGTATACCAAGGGTCCCCACTATTAAGTAATGGGGAGTAATGGAGGGATAGAGAGGTGGGGAGGCCAAAGGCCTCCCTCACTCATAACACTCCCCCTTATCCATCCATTTCCTTGGTCTTATCGTATAAAGCTAAGTGGGTGGATACTTCTGGATCCAGAGTAATCGTGTTTGCCTCGTTAAAACCTTAGCTGTGGAAAACCCAGAGGGAAAAACCATCAGCTTAAGGAAAAAGAGTACAAACCATAGGTTACTCCCCCTGAACCATACAAGCTTCAGGCTTGTAGATATCCTATGTATCTATACACCAATATCCTAAATATCTATACATCTTCCATAAAATTCTGAAAAGAAAAACAAAATACTATAATCACTCATCTATACAAGTCGCACGCATATCTGGAAGGTGCTGAAACTAAGGGAGCTCTGACGTGGTAAGCTCTGTGAACTTGGCAGATGGCTCCATGTCTGTAGACTTTGACTCGGTCATCACTGTGTCTGCAAGGTATTGCTGGACCTGGCTGTGCATATATTCGATTCGATTCTTGGATGATGAGCTTCTCGGAATAGAAGTATGATGTAGACTTAAGATGATGCTGTATAGATCTTCAAGAGGTGGCTGTTAATTTTGTGCTTAGTCATCGCGATGATCTTTAACCTGCATATGCAAATATATTTCCATGGTTTCTGATCCTTGACCCTTGGAGATAGCGCAGAAGCTATGTATCCATGGTCCAGTGTTGCGCTGCAGGCGTTGCACTGTATCTGTCTAACAGCTTTACTGCAAACGTTCTATAAAGACACGTGCAGTTGGCCAGATAAAGGAGTTGGGCACTTCAGGACCTAAGATATTCTCCCCCTCTTCTAGCGAACGGAAGAGGTCTTAATGTGCATCCATACAGCCAGTAGGTGTATTTAGTGGATTGCAATTATCCATGTTTCTTCATCAACTTCGGGTGTATGAAGTTTAATGTCAAATGTTTTTCATCTTCTGGATGATGTTTTCATCTTATGGATGATTATTCATCTTCTGGATAACCATTCATCTTATGGATGATGGTTTCATCTTCTGGATGATTATTTATCTTCAGGATGATTATTCATCTTCTGGATGATTATTCATCTTCTGGATGACCATTCATCTTATAGATGATGGATTCATCTTCTGGATGATTATTTATCTTCTGGATGACCATTCATCTTATGGATGATGGTTTCATCTTCTGGATGATTATTTCATATTCAGGATGATAATTCATCTTCTGGATGACCATTCATCTTATGGATGATGGTTTCATCTTCAGGATGATAATTCATCTTCTGGATGATGGTTTCATCTTCTGGACGATTATTTCATCTTCAGGATGATAATTCATCTTCTGAATGACCATTCATCTTATGGATGATGGTTTCATCTTCAGGATGATAATTCATAGGATAGATATCCCAAAAATCTATCCAGTCAATAAAGGAAACCAGTAAGGGTATGTTGTCACATCATCCATAACAACATAGCCCAAAGTTTCTTTTGCCAATCGCATGGTTTTCGCAACTATGACCAGGGAGCCTGATGCATCAGTTTAAATAATTTTGTAAGTGAGTTAAGCTCATCTCACATGGTTACTTCCTGGTTTCTGCGAAATAAACCTCTAAGCTATAGCGTTTTGATTATAGCATACGATTTTATTTATTTATACAATACTCGGTAACCCACATGTTTGATATCTTTTGATATCAGGACTTCGGGTCCAAACACTTCACATTTCATAAGTGAGTCCAGCTCAACTTATTATTGCCTCGTTCCACATTATCTGGCCAAGTCTCTGTGTTTGCTTCAGGAAACGAAGATTGGGAACGATATCTATGGCAAAATGAAATGTGAGTAATTGTCGACAAATGTGTTTTATCCAAATACCTCTCCATGTGCGCACATTATTCAATTTATTCCAGATTCATCTCTTCTGGAGGTTCTGGAAAGGGAGAGGATATGAAGATGAGCTCATTTTCCTGTGGTGGTATTGTTTTAGGGTCTCCAGGAGTTATTTCTCGCTTTGGAGCCTCGTGGTATGTCCTCTCATCCATTGAGGATATCCACTTCTGCTACTGGTGGATTGCATCCATTATATTTAGTATGTCAATCCTAGCTGGATTTTTAGTAGCAGGGATGTGTGAATTTGACAATATTTATATTGTCAGTAACTATGTCTGATAACTGTTTAACAGTTTCATGAGTGTGGATCTTCAGGATCTCATTACAATTCATGATAATCAGATCATAGTTATTAATGTTTTAAATGGTCAAATTGAGCTTCAGGCTCATGGATGATTATAGTATTTTTGTTAAACCTAATACTGGGGAATTAAGGTTATGAAGGATCTTCAGGATCACATCAAGTCTTTAAAAGAGAGCCCATCAATGCATGTCTTAGGAGAAGTGATTTTAAATGCTTCCCCTGTTCAGAGTGTTCAGAATCTATTTATCTGGGGTAATTACTTCCGATAAATAGTTCTGTGTTCTGATGGTCCATAGTGGTGATATGGGGATGTATACTCATCATGGCACCATCGATAAGATGTGCTCTAAACGCTTCCCCCGTTAGGGGTTCTTGGAAACTGTTTATATGAGGTGATCAGGCTCATATAAATAACTTCTAAGGAAACGTTTTGATGGTTTGCATTGTAATTGCATGTTCCCGCATGGTCACCTACAACTGGATTTTTAATGGATAAGTAATCCGATTAAATCATTTTAATGATTTACATATAACCCATTTCTGGGTGTGAACACAAAACTTCAAGGTGTTCACTTTTCTTCCAGTTGTTAAATATAATTAATTCCCAGTGTTATCCCAAAAAAATCCGCAATAAGCTCGACTTCAAGTTGAGCATAGAACTGGGGATATGAACCCGTCAAGGCACTATCTATAAGATGTGCAGTAATGCCTCCCCAGTTTGGGGATTTCGGAATATATTCATCTAAGATGGTTAATCCCGATGAATAAGTTCCACTGCGGCATTTTTGAGGGTGGTATGAGGGTAAGTAAAAGCCGAACCAATATCCCAGTAAGGTAATATGTCCGTTGTGATTAATAATAATCTGGACTGTGGTTGGATAACAAGGTTTTGATTATGACCATTTTTAAGAGGATATATAGATGTGTACTCTAAGGTACATCATCAGCCATATGTAGGGAGTGAAAAAGTTTAACTTTTATCCCTAAAATACTCTCAAGAGACCAAGAGGTCTTCATAATTTATGATGATGGTAAAATAAATCATATATATTCTTATTAGAGGAATCATGCAAATAGCAATTAAACATGTAGTTCATATATATTACAAGCAACAACATATGCAAAAAATATGAAACTACTAAATATAACATGCATAAGATGTATTTTCAATATAACAAGTAATTTATATAAAAATTACGTTTACTTATTACTTGGACCACGGGGAAACGTCATTACCCATTAGGTTATGTAACTAACGACAGAGCGGTCCCATGGTATTTGTAATTATTAAATTGTGAATGATTAAAAATTAAATCCAATTTTTATATAATTTGCATTTTTGTTGAATTTAACATAATATTAAACAAATAATTAATATTATGAACCAAATCAACTAAAAAGTTTTCAAAATTATTCATTTGATGTTTCCTAATTTTTATATAATTTCCAGCAATATTCTGGATTTTTCTGCTAATTTTACGGAAACTATAGTGGAAAACTGATATAAAATCTGTTTTTAATCATTTTAAAGCCTAGTGGGCTTATGTTAGAGCTTCAGGCCCAAATCAACCAATAAAACTTAAATATCTAGTATTGGGCTGCAGGCCCATTGGTTAATTTTTTTTGTTTTTTTTGTTTTTTTTAAACTCAAAAATACCCATGGGGGAACCATTTAAACATACCCTAACCATAATTTAAGGGTTATGGTTATGATTTAGCAGGTAAATAGCCCCCCTCCCATTTTCAGATCGCGGCCAGAGGGAGAGGTGCCGAAGAAAAAGGCCACCCCCCACGGGGGCTCCCCAATCCCCATCCCCATCGGGTCGCGGACAAGGCGGGGGAGGGCCAGTCAGCGACTCCCCATGCCCCATCTTTTTACATGCGGGGGACGGCCATGCTTCAGGCATGCCGATAGCCGTTGCGGGTGAGCCGATCACGGCCGCATCGATGACATACCGAACATGCTGATCAATGTCCTTCGGATTCGATCGAAGCCAATTGGAATCGGGTCCAGATTCCGATCTAGCGGCTTCAGAACCGCATGATATGATTCTAAAGGTATTCTCATTTGCATGCTGATTCATGATAACTCCTTCCAGATTGCAGGTTTTATATGTGATCTTTCTTAACAGATATATTTAATCTTATTTTGTTGATTCATTTTTAACAACAAAGGTGCAACGGTTTTGCAAAAATTATCTTTAGTGTCTGGACTTTGGACCAATGTGTTCTTTATGTATTATAAACTAAATTTCATGCTTGTCTTTTTGATGCTGTCCAATAGTGTTGATTGGATCAACATGAAGTTTACCTACATCATGCCTAATGGAACACGATAATGGGAAAATGATTGTCTTAGCCAGCTTTACTATCCAGTGTCAAGCTATAGTCCTACAAATCTAGGAAGCATAGTTTTAAACTCATATTGTGAGTCAAACTCCTATAATCAAACTTAAAAAGTGACTATCATTTGCATCTAGAATGACCGGTTAACATTGGCGTAAAACAAATGACCGGTTAACATTGCATCTAGAAGGGTAACTGCAATGGTTTTTTAAATGATAAAATTGGCATAAAACAAATGACCGGCTAACATTCAAACTAGATTCAATCTAATCTAGTTTTAAATCTAAAAATTTATTATGGATCGATGAATTACCTTTAACCGGAAAAATCTGAAAAAGAGATCCGAAGATAATAATACGATCCACATCCTTGCGACGTCGGCGAACGAGCCACAAACGACAATAGATTCCATAGCGCAACCTCCATGCGATGGTGGCTATCCAAATAGCCAAGAAATTGATTCCTTCGCTTTTAGAAGAGAAGAAAATTTGATGTGTAGAAATTTTTCGTAGAACAACGTGCTGATAACGTGTTGAATAAAACTCCAAGAAAGAGTGACCATGGCTCATAGCCCTGATCCTCTATATATTCATGTCAATAGTATACCAAGGGTCCCCACTATTAAGTAATGGGGAGTAATGGAGGGATAGAGAGGTGGGGAGGCCAAAGGCCTCCCTCACTCATAACAGTTTATCTTTTCTATTTCAGGATAAATTTTTCACAAACTCCAATGTACACCCCTATGAGTAGGGGTGTATATAGCACATATCAAAATATTGGGTGCGTGTAACGTGGGGGTGTATGCAAAGCAATTTCGGTCTGTGCGCATGGAATTTCCCCAGAACTCTAATGAAGCAATTAACCAACAGTATCTTACACTAAATAAAACCTTATTAAATCTAATCAATCAAAAGCAGAATACATCACCCTTAAAACAAAGATCCACGCACAATTAATGCTTTTATGTGTGTTGAAAATTAATATTAATCTTAAACTATTATAAATAGCCCGCCATAACTGCGTCCCTTTCTCAAAGACGCTCTCCCCGCATCCCTCTGTCTCCCTATTCATCTCTCAAGGGTTCTTATTGAAACCAATGGCGGCTGACGTCAGCACCGGGCACAGTGGAGACGAGAAGAATAATGAGGAGCTGGTGACTAGGGATCTGTTGGGCGGCTGCGGCGGAGATCAGAAGGAGATTTGGGAGAAAAAACTCGAACTTTTGGTACTCAAAATTTCTTTCCGTCTTTTTGAAATTTCGAGTCAGATTTTTGATGGCGTTTTGCGTTTTGCGTTCTATCATAGCCTTGCTTTGAAATCGTGAAGAAGAAAAAATTGTAGTGGGCTTGTTTTGGGAGAGAAATTTAAAACCATATATTTTTAATTTTTTAGGTGAGATAAGTTTCAAACTGGTAAGTGTTTTTACCGGGGTTTTCCATTTTATTGCCATTTTAATCTAATTTATTTCTCTTTTCTGTAAAATTATTTTTGGTTCTGTTGAAAGGTCGATTTGCAAATAAGAAGAACAAATAAGTGTGAATAATTTTTAATCGATCTGAGCAATTGCTCATTGGCAATAATTTTTCTTTGATTTGTTCCCTTTGTACATCTTACTTTATAATTGTGAATAGTTGTGAATATTTTTTTTTTAAAAGCTATTGACCATCTGCAGATCACAGCCCAGAAGAAAAGCTCTGTATGATTTTGAATAAGATTTTGTAATTTGTAAAATAGTTATTCTTAGCGGTCTGATTTGTAAATGCAGATCTCGTTGTAGGCTTATAGTTATAGCAGAGAAACTAAACACAAAACCCCCTGTTTTTATTTTATTTTATTTCTTTTTTTGTGCAGTCGAGGAAGTCGAGTTTCTCTCATGAGATGGAAGGCGGTCCAGGGGACCGCCAGCTCCACGACCTTAACCTGCCCCCACCGCCGTCGCCGGTTATCTCCTTCGCCAGCGTATGCACCTTGGAGAAAGTCAAATCCGCCCTTGATAGGGCGATGCGCGACACCGACCCGAACCAGAGCCCGAGATCGGACGGCTCTCATGCGTCGTCGTCGTCGAAGCGGCGGGGGGGCGAGAAGGCGGGAACGGACGGCCTGGGCTATTCGGGCTGCGGGTCCGGGTCGATGATGGTGACGGTTTGCCCCGGGTGCTTCCAGTACCTGCTGATATCGATGGTGGACCCCAGGTGCCCCAAGTGTGAGGCGCACGTGCCGTTCCCCAAGAAGCCGAAGATCGATCTTAATTGCTCAACTAGCTCCTCTAATTAGTGACTAACCGATAGGTGCGTAGTTTTTGGGGTTTAAGAAAAGGTCAATTTTTTGGGTTTGAATGTAGTAAAAAGGGCAGAGAAAATCAGTATGTTTTTTTGTGGAATTATACTTCGGTGAAATTTTTTTGCTATCTATATAGTTCTACGTTAGGCTTTAGCCGTGGTTGTATAATCGTAAATCTGAGAAATATTTTTATCTGAATATTAAAAATTTATAGGCAGGGTGGTGACGTCAGCACTGGCACGAAAATTTAATGGCTCTCGGCCTCTTTCTCATGCAATTAATGGCTACGTCCACGTCAGGATTAATGGAGCTTGCCCGCGCCTCGTCCTGTGCCTGACACGTGGCAGATCTTTCTGCCCGCCAAATTAATGCTACCGGCTGCTCACGTGACGTGTAGAAAGACAAACTGCCTGGGGGCCCACGGGGCAGTGAGGCATGGTGATTGGGTGAGAAATGGATGAGATCTGCGCATTATGGCGAGTCAAAAGCCTTTAATGCTCGGCGGGACCCACATGCGCAGCGATAATGAAAGGGATAGATATCGATGTAAATTTCATGTGAACGACTTTTATTGTTTAAGGAATTTGATGTTTAATGGGTCGCCTCCGAAAGTCGTAATTAAAAGTGCGCGACGACTAAAGCGAAGCTAAATATGTAATTATGTCAATGCTAAGATGCTGCTTCATTTAACTAAAATTGCTGAGAAAAGATTCGATATTGGATAAAGAGCTTCATTTTAGTAACTCTGATTCATATCCATTCACAACACTCCTCTTTATTCAGCCATATGTGTGGACGTTGCTTATGAATACTTTAGGATTCTGAGTCTAATAGGAGTCTCACGTGGGGTGGATACTTCAGAATCCTGAGTTGGTGAGTTTGCCTCGTTAAAACCTTTAACTATGGAAAACCCTGTGGGAGAAACCATAGTTAAGGAAAAAGAGTACAAACGTTCTTTAACTGCCCCTGATTTGTACAAGTGACTATGCGCATGAATACTTCTGGATTCTGAGCGTCACAGAGGAGTGGATACTTCAGGATACAGAGTTGATGTGATTTGCTTCGTTAAAACTTTTGGGTATGGAAACCCCAGTGGGAAAAAGCACAGCTAAGGGAAAAGATTACAAATTCCCTAAACTCCCCCCCTCCCGATCTGTAAAAGCTCCTAGGCTTTCAGATCTCTTAGACTTATCTCATCACTCCTATTTACAACATTCCGAAAATATACACAGATTACAAATATTATCACCATTAAGCAGCTGCTGAATCTAGAAACTCCGGAGAGAAGTGCTAAGTTTCGTCTCCTCTGATGTGGTCTTCGGACTATGTGGTCAGCTCCACAATACCGGTCTCTCTCAGTCGTTACTGGGATGTGATGTACCACCAGGCGCCTTCAAATACACCATTGGTATGATTCTGGAATGGTAAGTATCTCGAAATGATAGGATGATGTTGCCCTCATAAGTTGCTTTGCAGATCTGCAGTAGATAGTCATCTCACTGTGGGTACCTAGTCTGTGATTTCTCAGTATAGGGATCGGACCTGTAACTTGCATTGCATCAACTTGGAGGATGATAATTTATAATGTAAGTCCAAATCTTTTGACCATTGGAGGAAGCGCAGAAGGCTTAACTCTGATCTAATGGCCCTTTTAGGTGCCAACTATCTCTAACTAATGAGTTTACTGCAACCGCTATATCGGGACGTGTGCAGTTAGCCAGGAGTGCCTGATTGCACTTAGATAAAGGACTTTAGGACCAGTTATATCCTACATCTCTTCCAGCGATCGGAATGGGTCTTTTTGTACTTCCATAGAATGTATTTCCATCGGTGCACTATGGATGACAATGGTCCTTTTAATTTCATCAACGCACTTCTGGGTGTATGTAACATGATTATATTAAGATAATAAATCTGTGAGCCATGACTTAATTTATTTTTGCATTGGTCTTTCATTTCATGTTTAATAGTCAGGCTTGAACAGATATTTCGGTTTTCTCTTCAGGAGATCCGATGAGATTAAAGTTGTTTACAACTATGATCTCAAATTCTGTCCTTTGCTCGGATGCAAAGACAACCTTCAGTAGGAATCATTGCTTTGTCAATTGATTGTACATTATTTATTATTCTTATTGTTTTTCTTCTATAGAATAGACGTCCCGAAGTCTATTCAGGCATTTAAGGAAATGTGGAATTTATCTTTACCAAGATATCCACAAAGGTATGCCGTTACAACATCCAATAACAGTATATCCAAAATTTCCTTTGCCAAATCGTAAGGTATTCGCATCTGATGACTTAGGGAGATTGATGCATGATTTATGAGTCATGCTCATTTTAATTTGTTCGATCCTTAGTTTCAGCGAAATTTTCCTTGGGCTATAGGTTGTCCCTTATAATATACGATTTTGTATTTATTTTTCTTATGTGTGCAATATTTATTTTATCCACAGGTTTGACACCTTTTGGTGTCTGGACTTTAGGTCCGAACATTTCACGTTTCATAAGTGAGTCCAGCTCATCTTTTATTGCCTCGTTCCATATTTGGCCAATCTCTACGTTTGTATTTTAGCAACAGATTATGAAACGATAATTTATAAACATCATCGCTTTTGCGATGTATATGACAATATGATACGTGAATACATTGTTGACAATTTATGTTCTATCTGTTCATCACCTCCCCAGTACGTACAACATTTACTTTTAATTTTAGTTTTTCCCAGCAGTTTCTCTGCAGTGGATTCCGGGAAGGGTGAGTGTGTGGACATGAGTTCATTATCCGATGGTAGTATTGTCTTAAGGTCTACAGGAGTTTCTGTCCTTGGAGCATGGTGGTCTGCCTCTTTTCTGTTGAGGATCAGCCACTTCTCCTGCTGGTGGATTGCATTCATTCCCAGGGATGTCAATCCTAGCTGGAGTTTTTGCTGCAGGGATGTGTGATATGACAATCTTCTGGTTGTCAGTGAATGAGTTCGGTAAGTGGTGAACATTGTTCTGTGGAGGATCTTAAGGATCGCATCTTCACATTTGTTTTGTTACCGAATCATAGTGGGTCATGCTTTTTGTATCCCACGTTATAATTTGATTCGCGCCAGATTTTTCAGTATCTGGGCTTATTTTGGGGAAATTCGTCTTATCGAAATCACAGTCTTCAAGGTGTGCCTTAAAAGCGTCCCCCATTTGGAGTTCTAGGTATCTTATATGTGAGGGTGAGTCAAACCCTACATTGATACCTAGGCGACGTTGAGGACCGTTTTGGTCCTCTATGGTGGTGCAATGGGGATTTAAACTGCGCGACCGAAGATTCTCAGATGAGAAATGTTCGGTGGCATTCCATATGCAAGTTGCATTGGAGACTCTGACCTCCAGAGGGTCTTGTTTTCATTTACGATGTAGCATGCAAAGTTTGCATGTCCCCATGCATCCACCGACAATCGGGATTTCATTTATAATGGACGTGCAGTCCATTTGAGTCTATTTATCAATGACTCTGCCGACCCATTTTAGGTATGAACATGCGGCACAGTATGTTCATTTTTTTATTCCCGTTGCTTGGCAGTACTCTTGGAATGACCTGAAGATATATTTCCCAACATTAACCAGACTTATTTTATACATATGATTGTCTGGAAAATTTGCCCGCAACATTTTTATTTTTGTGCCAATAGCTTTGGAAAAGCTAAGTTGCAGGTCTGTAGTAGACACACATACGAATATTCTGAGGATGCATTTATCAGTACAATAAAGTACCGAAATAACCCACTAGGGGTGGAATTTGTCCATATCTATCTCCTTATATTCTTTTTGAGGAATCGTGGAGATTCTTTTTCAACTTTTCGTAGAGATGGCCTTGTAATTAGTTTTTCCTTACAGCAGAGGATGTGAGGGAATCCTCCCTTCTGAAGAATCTTCTGGTTCTTCAAGTCATACCCATAGGATAAGATGTGGTGCATCATCACTGATGCAGGGTGGCCAAGTCTATCATGCCAGAGTAAAAACTTGGCTGATGTCTGGCACTTCATGTGCTCCGTTTAATTCCGCTTCCTTTCTCTGAATCTTTGTATGGTAGAGGCCTGTAAGGCTCTCAAAACGTTCAAGTATGGATTTTACTCCATTTTCTTGAGGAGTTACATACAGTAATTTGTTTTTCATTTACATTTGATGTTTCCAAATGAAATCCGTTGAAACAGATGTCCTTGAAACTTAGAAAGTTTCTTTTGGAATTCGGAGAGATTAGTGCAACCTTTATTTTTGTTTCTGTGTCATTTGGGGGCAACAATGTTGCGTTTCCTAGATCTTCAATATGGCCCTGATGTTGGGCTTTGTATTGAAAGATCGTATATGTTTATTGTCTAATAATCAATCATGAGAGCAGTTCATCTATTAAAAGATGAATCATATAGGCACATGCATTTTCAGATAAATATTTTCAAAACAAATTACATAATTCAAATGCTATCATAACATGAAATGTTCTAAACAATTTGCTAAGGTAAGAATAGAAGGCTAATCAAGCATGTCTTCTTTTTCGAAGTCGTCAGCAGTAAACTTGACTGGAGCATCAGATGTCATCAGGTTTGTTTCAGCTTTATGTTTCTTGTTTTCTTTATACAAATTCTGGAGATGCTGCGGAGTTCGGAACACTCTGAACCAGTGACCTTTCATGCCACAGCTATGTGTAATGCCCTGAAAGCTACTGCACTAGTACTAGAGGGGGGGTGAATAGTACTTTAAAAATAACAAGGAGTATAATTCCTAATTATCGTGCAAACTACTACCATCAAATGCGGAAGCTAAAATTGATAACAACAAATATTCAATGCTAACAATTGATATGATGGGTTCGGATCCACCCAAGTCTCCCCGACTTGTTCCCGGTGATCCTACGTCCCAGTACACCCGGATCCCCTCCGGATACTTAGGTCAGAAAGCCTAACCCAAGATTTCCACTATGAATACCTTGTGAAAAACCTTCACAAGATCAAATCATACAATCAATAGCAATAGTGAATCCCACAACCCAGGATCACAACCTTCTCTCACAACCGAGAGAATCAATAGCAATAAAAGAGTTTATATGAAATAAACAACAACTTACCACAAACCCTATACCTTGAGTATTCTTACCAAATTAGGGCATGGAGGGATTTGAGGAAGAAGAAGTCACCAAGACCTAGCACCACCAATATGAGCAGCAATGGGTGCCTAGGAATGAATATGAGACTTGAATCAAGCAATAGCTTGGATGGATCAACAAAAACAAACTTCTCTCAAGATGGATTCTACATCTCAAATGAGGGAGAGAATGATTTCTTGTGAGGAAGAGAGCTTTGGAAATGAGTTTCAATCTCTAACTCTTTCAATCTGAATAAGGCTCTCAATAGCAGCTCTAACCTTGAGAGAAATGACCAAGCTTCGTATTTATAGGGTCCTACAAAATCGAGCTAGGTCAAATCCCAACGGTTGGAAATCTGGGGCAATTAGTCGGTCAAAGAACAACCACTGACCGACTAGTTCATCAACTAGTCGGTCGGTGAAACAACATGAACCGACTAAAGGATGAACAGTGAACAGATGAAATTTTAGACCTAAAGAACTAGTCGGTCCAAGAAGACTTTCTGACCGACTAGTTTCTCAACTAGTCGGTCGGTCAGTTAACTTAGACCGACTAAGAGTCAAAAACTATTAGTCTGAATACAAATTGATTTAGTCGGTCCAAGAACAAATGTTGACCGACTAGATCATCAACTAGTCAGTCGCCAAACGTTCTTAGACCGACTAACGATAAATAGTAACTAGGCATGTACAGGGAAAGCTCAACTAGTCGGTCTAAGAAGTATCACTGACCGACTAGTTCACTAATTAGTCGGTCGGCGAGTCAACTAAGACCGACTAGCTGTGAACAGTAAAGAGCTTAGAATTTGGGAGACAAACTAGTCGGTCCAAGAAGCTTTTCCGACCGACTAGATCACCATCTAGTCGGTTGGTTCTTCTTCTTGAACCAACTAACATGCACAAGAAGTCCTGAATCGAAGCACGATGCTTCGGGAAAGTTTGAATGGACTTCTACTAAGATCCTAGATCTAAGATAGGAGCGATATGAAGATTAAATGATAAAACCTACTCAAGGCTTAACATTTTAAAGAACAAAGCTAGAAGACTAAATCTAAATCTAGACAAACCGTTTTCAAAAGCTTCGGTCGAATCTTCATGACTTCAAAGTTGGTCCAAAAGCTTCAACGAAGCTTTAGGCATATGAATACGTGCTTTGAGAAGTCTTGAGACGTCGCTTTGGATGTTCACGTGAATTTGGCGACGATCTCCATAACTGCGCTCACAAAGTGTTAGTTCACGATTTATCTATGTTTGCTCATCATCCAAAACCAAATCCGGGGAGTCCAATACTCAACATTCTCCCCCTTTTTGGTGATGACAAACCAACTTAAATAATAATCAAAAATAATGATTCAAATGTAAAATACTTACTCTCCATGCATTGATGACACGTTAATTCCAAATTGAATAAATATAATACGCATCAAGCAGAAGTGAGAAATATAAAACATGATCCAATTATTGAAATTTAGGATCGTAATCCATTTTAATATCTTCACTCCCCCTGAATCTAACATAGTAAATTAGATTCATGGACAATAGAGTTAAATTTTCATTTTGCCCTTGTCATTATTACTATCTCTCCCCCTTTGGCATTATCCAAAAAGAGTGGGGGGCATACAACAATAACAACAAGGCTAAAAAAATCCAACATCGGGAGTCGAAGAAAACGACGATGGTCCAAAAGACACCAAGAGACAAAAATACATGAAGAAAATCAAGGTGTGCCAAATTGACCATTATCCAAAAGCGAAAAATGAAATCATCAAAATACCAAATATAATTTACTTATTGAGTAAAGGAACGTGCTCTCCAATCTCAACATTTTGGTTAAATTAGTGCATGGAAAACAATTCTATGTTTTCATAGAAATAAATTCCTTTTAACCAAGTCATTATCGTCGAGCGACGAAATCGAACATCATAGACAATAAAACGAATATAAAATGTGCACAACGAAGTAAAAGAGAACAACGATGTATATATATATATGAAGCATCATGAGTACAACCAAAAGATACATCGACTCCATAAAATCAAAGGCACAAAGTACATCGACTACATCAAAAAGTCACATACTATATCAACATCAAAATGTCAAAATCCATCATCGACATCAACATCATCAACATACATCCAAAAATGATACAACATCGACATCAAGCATCAACACATCCAAATACATCAAAAACACCACCAACCCTGTCCTAACCCAAAACTCTCTCTAAAAGATGAATCATCCAAGGAGCATCGGAGAGTCCTCCAAACAGACTCTCAAGAAGGAGTGGTAGGAGCAGCAGTCTCCGTAGGTCCAGTCGAAGGAGTGGACTCAGGCTCTGCTTTGAGGAGTGGTGTGTCAACAGAAGGAATCGTCGGGGCAGGAGTAGAAACATCAACAGCAGGCTCAATGGCAGAGGCACCAACTGGAACGTCAACTGGAGCAGACGTCTCTGGAGCAGCAGTAGACTCATCCACTGGAGCAGAAGACTCTGGAGCACCTGAAGAAGTGGCAGCTCCAGCAACGGATGTGGTAGCAGCAGCAGGAGTGGCCTCAGCGCCACGAGCAAGAGAATCAACGAACTCATCGATCTCCTCATCATCCATATCCTCATCCTCAGAAACTGGAGGAGGGACCTCAACACCAATAACACAAGCAATACGACACAGAGTCTCCTCGGTACGAGCATAGCGAGACTAGAGACGACGAACAGAACGAGCGAGATCATCAAGTGTGGTGGGAGGTCTAGGAGCAGCAGCTGTAGAAGAGGTGCCTTGAGAAGCTGAAGGAGTCGTCCTCTGCACGTGACGGAGTGCCGCAAGAGATTTCTTGACGGCCGTCGCATTCAGGGGAGGACCAAGTGGACGCTCATCGTCAGGAGGCAAAGGCACATGGAAATGACGAAACACCAAAGTCAACAGACAAGGATAAGGGAGATGCGTAGATTTCGCGGACTTGCGAATACTGTCACGCCCCGCTTCCCTAAAATGGAGGCGAGACGTGAAAAGGTCCGCACGAGAGTGGAGCTGTGAAGCCCCAAACCCGATAAGCGTCAATAAAACGTAAGCAGGTCCCTGTAACCACAAACGGAACAACAATAATAACACAAGGAGAGACAGAAATAAAATCGCATATCTCATAATTTGTCCAACATGAAAATTAAGTTCAACATCCAGAAAAGCCACCAGGCTAAAAGAAAGAGTCTAAGGCCCAGAACAAGGCCAAACAGAGACAAACGTAAACAGAGTATAGGTGCTACGCATCGACAACAAAACAGCAGTCTAAAACAAAAAGAGGAAAGCACAACGAAGACACTAGGACTGATCCCCAGTGTCCACGTACTCCTCGCCAAACGCAGACTCGGGCACGGCGTCCGCAAACACCTCGTCCTCAACAACAGACTCAGGCTCGTGATCTAACATGTGTCACCCAAAAGAGTAAAAGGGGCACATGTCAGCAAGTCTAAAAGACTTGGGCAAGGAAACTGAAGGTAAGGTAAACTAGCAACCTAGCAGTTATAGTATGTTGCATGGCATGGCAAGTATGGTATGGAAGTGACAAGTAAAGGGAAGTGCAAGTAGCAAATATGTCTCGGATAACAAGTAAAACACGGACAAGTACAAGTCAAGTGGTTCACGTCAAGTGAACAGTCAAGTAAACAAGTTGTGCACAGAGATTCTGTCTGTTGGCTAGAGTGGCTGATCGGGCCAACTCCTAAGCTCAAGTGACCGTTTATCTCTACCCCTCCACGTGTATCGAGCCAGGGAATTACCCCGAACACGGAATGCTCGCTTCTGGAACACGAGCCAGGAAGTGTATTTAACATGTATGGCATAGGGTTATGCCCACGCAAAGTGGGTGCATAACCGGAAACTAGTAGGTCGGGCATTGGCTATCAACCAACTCACGTAGCCCGCTTCTGGAACATGAGCCAGGAAACACAAGTATTGTAGCGTGTGCTACGAATGCGACATTCAACATGGATAGCATGGATGACAATTAATTCGCGTACCGTTAATCAAAATTAAACATGACATGATAGTTATGCAACATGATAAATGACGGTCCTAGCTTCGTTGTCAAACTAGTTCCGGAAATTGCGCCTAGGCGAGTATCATTTCATCGCCTAGTCTCTTTTACGCCTACAACAAGCAAATGGCCTAAGACATGGCCTAAACCTTAAGTGGCAAGTTTCACTTGCTTAGCACCGAGGATGACGATCAACACGAGGGTTTGTCCCACGGATGCTAATCTACGGGGAAGTCGTTGTTATGGAGAAACAATCATCAAAACAACATTCATTTCATTAGGGTTTCACAAAAACACAACGGGTTATGAAAACATTAAGAGATCGATTATTACCGTATCGGATGCGGAAGAATGATGCCGAGCAAGCACGACAACGGAAGAAACGCTCCGGGGAACCTAGGGTTCAGATCTGGAATAGATGGGGAAAATCTGGAGAAATGGGGTTTTGGGGGATTTTGGGGGTTTGATGAGATTTTGAGGAAGATGAGAGGTAGAATGTGTTAAGTGAGGGTTTGGATGATGGATTTAGTGTTGAGTATTGGACTCTCCGGATTTGGTTTTGGATGATGAGCAAACATAAATATATCATGAACTAACATTTTGTGAGTGCAGTTATGGAGATCGTCGCCAAATTCACGAGAACACTCAAAGCGACATCTTAAGTCTTCTCAAAGCTCGTACTCAATGCCTAAAGCTTCGTTGAAGCTTTTGGATCTTTTTGGAAGTCATGAAGATTTGATCGAAGCTTTCAAAGACCGTTCCTTAAGGTTTTATTCATAGTCTTTTTGCTTCGATTTATAGAATGTTAAGCCTTGAGTACTTCTTACATGTCTATCTTCATATCGCTCATATCTTAGAGTTAGGATTATCCTAGAAGCCATTAGAAACTTTCCCGAAGCCTATCACTTCTTCCCTCGGCTTCTAGTGCATCTTAGTTGGTTCAAGTAGAGTCACCAACCGACTAGATGACGATCTAGTCGGTCGGCAACTCTTCATGAACCGACTAGATGTCCTAACTCATTTCAGCTCAGCCATGTCGATCAATTAGTCGGTCAAAGAAGGTTCACCGACCGACTAGATGACGATCTAGTCGGTTAGGAATCCTTCTCAGACCGACTAGTTGAGCTTGCCTCTGTACAGCCTGATTTACTGTTTACAGTTAGTCGGTCCAAGAACATTCATCGACCGACTAGTTGTGAAACTAGTCGGTCAGAATTTGTTCTTAGACCGACTAGTGTAACTTGTATTCAGCTTCGTACATTTCACTCTTAGTCGGTCAAAGAACACTCACCGACCGACTAGTTGGCAAACTAGTCGGTTGGCAAGTCTTCTTAGACCGACTAGTTCATGTTGCCTGGAAATCACTCTTTTGGCTGTCGAGCTGTTAGTCGGTCCATGTTGAATCACCGACCGACTAGTTGATGAACTAGTCGGTCAGTGATCCTTCTTAGACCGACTAGTCTGCTTCAGATTTAGATCCGTTGGAGTTTTGAAAGCGACGTTTCTCTCTCTCTTTTCTCTTGATCCTTTAAATACCTGAAGGGGTTATTTCATAGGATCCAAGGCTGCTATTTCAGAGTTCTATTGATTCAAAGAGAAGCTTTCAACTCTCATCTTCAAGCTCTCCCATTCTCAAGAATCTCTCCCTCACTCTCATTCTTCAAGAGAGATTCATTGGTTGTGAGCCTTCCAAGCCAAGGGCTTGATTCTAGGTCATCCATCTCATCCCTAGGCTTCCATTGCTGGTCATCTTCTTGAAGCTAGGGTTTGGTGACTCTTCCTCCATCAAAATCCTCTTTGCCCTAATTTGGTAAGAAATCTCAAGGTATAGGTATTTTGTTGGTAAGCATTTCATTTCAGTTATATTTGAATTGTATACTCTCGGTTGTGAGAGGTTTTGCGTGATCCCAGGTTGTGGGAGTCACGGTCATCGATTGTAGGTCGTTTGCACTTGTGAGGTTTTCGCAAGTGGTCATATTGGAAATCTTGAGTTAGGGTTTCTAACTCAAGTATCCGGAAGGGATCCGGGTGGTTGGGACGTAGGATCACCAGGAACAAGTCGGGGAGACTTGGGTGGATCCGAACCCATTAAACCATTGTGTTTGCGTTTGCATTATTTCTTGATTGTAGTTATTCCGCATCGTTGTTTGTTAATTGCACGATAATTAGGAATAACACTCCTTATTATTTAAAAGTACTATTCACCCCCCTCTAGTACATGTGCAGTAGCTTCCCAGGGCACCACAATTGGTATCAGAGCCAAGTTCAAAGCTACACATAACCAAAGTTCAAAGCTATGACGAACAACGACTACAACGTCTTCAAGAACCGCGATGGAGCTTCTTCAGTTATGGAAGGACTATCCTCAGTCAGGCCTCCACACTTCAACGATATCAACTATGGGTACTGGAAATGCCGGATGCAAATTTTCCTCCGGAGTGCTTCACTATGGAGAGCCACCATGACGGAGTATGTCGAGCCTTCCGAAGAAGATTTCGCGAAGTGGACTCCCGCGGAGGTCGCCGCGGAAGTAGCCAATGCCAAGGCAATGAATGCCTTGAATTGTGCGTTGGAGCCCGAGGACTTCAACAAGATATGCACATGTAAGAGTGCATATCAAATATGGAACCAACTCCTCATATTGCACGAAGGATCGAGTACGGTAAAAGATTCTAAACTCGTCGTTGCTAATAAAGAATTTGAGTTGTTTCATATGGAGCAGGGCGAAACCATGAAGGAATATTACGCTCGCTTCGGGGATATATCAAACGACTTGGAAGCTCTTGGGAAGGTCTATACGCAAAAGGAGAAAGTCGCGAAGATTATCGACGGTCTTCCATCATGTTGGGAAAAGCGTACCTTCGCCATCGAGGAAGGTAATGACATGAACAAATATACCGTCGTACAACTAATGGGTACCTTGTTGTCTTACGAGGTACGTAAGGATAGTAAGATCCGAATGAAGGAAAAGATGAAAGCGTACTTGAAGCAAGATGAGCCAAAGAAAAAGGCGATTGCCTTCAAGGCCGCTCCATCTACCGATGATGAAGAATCGGAAGATGAATTGGACATGGAATCCATTGCCCGTATGGCAAGGAAGTTCGATCGATTCCTCCGATAAGGTATATCTTTGAATAAATCTAAAGTTAGTTCGACTAATGCTTCTACTCCCGTGTGTTATAAATGCAACAAGCCAGGACACATCAAACCGGATTGTCCTCTCTACAAACACAAGGAGAAGGGGAAAGCATCGAAGTACGACAAGTCGAGAAAGTACAAGAAAGGACTTGTTGGCACATTCACCGACTCCGAAGAGGATTCCTCAAGTGGAGAGTCGGATGATGGAAGAGTGGAGAAGGCAAAACTTTGCTTCATGGCTAATGAGGCAAAAGATCGAAAGTCCTCCTTCGATGAAAGCGAGGATGAAAGCGAGGATGGTAGCGAGAATGAAAGCGGAGAACCTACTATTGATGAAATGAGGTTAGCAAACCAAGAAATTTGGTCTAAATTTACTAAATTGGTAGATCGATATAATAAGACCAAAGATGAACTTGTCAACATCCAAACCTCTCCTAAGTCTACCATCACCAACAATAACACCATTGTTGAGACTCTCGCCAATGAGAAAGCAAGTTTGCTTACTCATAATGGCTTGTTGAGAAATGAGGTGAAGTCCCTCGAATCTCAACTTGAGCATGTTCTTGTTGAGGATTCGGATGAACATGTGATAGCGGATTTGACGTCTCAAAACTCAACTTTGAGTATTGAGAATAAGAATCTCAAATCACGTATTTATGCACTCACATCGCAAGTATCCACTTTGGATGCTTCTTTGCATTCTCTCAAAGAGAAGTATGAGTGCACGTTAGGCCGTGTCAATGATTTCAATAAAGGTAAGGGTCATTTGGATAATATCCTAAATGACTTACTTCCGGCCAAACACCACATTGGCTTGGGGTATAAGATGGGAGACTCATCCAAATCGCCTACCACCTTTGTTAGGCCGACATCCGATGCCTCGACGAGTGGGACCAAACACCTCATTGGTAGTTCTCCTACCAATAGTGCTTCCACTTCGTACACACCCCTGATTGGAAAGAAACCCACTTTGGGTAGACCTCCAAAGAGGGGTCATGCATTTTTGTACTCACATGCTATGCCACGTAGGAACACACATCCTACTCCACCGGTGCATGCAAATATTAATGATGATTTTTATGCTCCGCACCCACGAGCACGTGCTAACACTCATATGAGACACTCACATGCACGTAATCATGCTCATGCACATCCTAATGCTTATGTTCAAACATCTCATCCACATGTGCATGCCTACTCTCATAATCATCCTCATGCATACACACCTCATGCCTATCCACGTATGTATGCTACACCACATCATGGATCTCATGCTCATCATAATGCTATTGCTAGATCTCATACTCCTAGGCCACATGCACCACATAGAAATCAAACTTTTGTGCATGCAACCACTAGTAAGAGGATTCCCAAAATGTACACTATTTGGGGTCCCAAGAACACTAACGATGATGCTATGAATGTTTATGTGAAATCATATATTAATGATGTTATTTTGAATGATGATTATGTTGGGAAGTCAAGTTCCTCTTGGACTTGGTTTCCGAAGGGTTAGTTCCTTTAACCCTTCATTGCTTGGTACCATGAGTTTATGATCATGTTATGGGTACCAAGGCATATGTTTATAAAATTGATTTTGATTATGTTAATTTATGGGTTACAATAATTTTTATTTCGTATTTCAAATTTGTTGTCTAACCCATTGGATCCAAAAGGTTTTTTTTTTGGATACCAAAATGAAGTTTTCTAGGTTCAATCCACCGTGGGATACCAACCCTACCAACTCCTCGATTTGCGAAGACTTTCATTCAAACGGAGTTGATGGTGCTTAGGTAATGCACCAATGTAGGGGGGGCTTAATGTTGTAAGTATGATATAACATTTGGTATCCATGAGGGTTGAATGCATGCTTGGTTAGAATCTATTTCTTTACATTGGTATCATTTTGTTTCTCCTAGCTTGATAGAATTGTGAATGCCATAAATTCTTTGAAATTCATATCTATTTTTGGCATGACATGTTTTAAAAGTTATAATGATGATTTTCGTATTACTTTTATCACATTGTCACTTCTCATCGCACACTTCACTTAGTTTTGATGTGCTTTTACTTTATGCTCATTTTCGATCGATATTGTGACATTTGATATTCTATTATGTGCACCACTCTTCTGATGGTTCATTCCTTTGTGCACATTTTATGTATGTCTCTGATATTGATTTCGTCGTTCGACGATTCATTTTGATTCAATAGCTTTAGTTGTATGAAAACATAGAATTGTTTTCCATGCACTAAAATAGCTATAAATGTTGATATTGGAGAGTAAATTCATTTCTTCAATAAGTGAATTTACATTTGATATTTTGATGATTTTAGTTTTTCGATTTTCGACTATGGTCTCATTGACACGCTTTGATTTTATTCGAATTTTATTTTGGTGTCATATGAAACGTGGTCGTATTCTTGGACTCCCATGCTTAATGAATTATTTGGACATGATTTATTGTCATTGGCTTCCTCCCGCTCTTTTTGGATTATGCCAAAGGGGGAGAGATATAATAATGGCATGTGCTAAATGATAATTTACCATGAATCTAATTTGATATGTTAGATTCAGGGGGAGTTAAGATATAAAAATGGATTACAAATCCTAAATCTCAAATATTGGATTTGCATTTTTACTTTCCTCGTCTGCTTGATGTATGTGCTTATTATTTCATATGGAACTAATGTGTCATCAATGCAGGGGGAGTAAGTATATTTCATTTAGTTCATTATTTTTCATTATTATTTATGTTGGTTTGTCATCACCAAAAAGGGGGAGAATGTTGAGTATTGGACTCTCCGGATTTGGTTTTGGATGATGAGCAAACATAAATATATCATGAACTAACATTTTGTGAGTGCAGTTATGGAGATCGTCGCCAAATTCACGAGAACACTCAAAGCGACATCTTAAGTCTTCTCAAAGCTCGTACTCAATGCCTAAAGCTTCGTTGAAGCTTTTGGATCTTTTTGGAAGTCATGAAGATTTGATCGAAGCTTTCAAAGACCGTTCCTTAAGGTTTTATTCATAGTCTTTTTGCTTCGATTTATAGAATGTTAAGCCTTGAGTACTTCTTACATGTCTATCTTCATATCGCTCATATCTTAGAGTTAGGATTATCCTAGAAGCCATTAGAAACTTTCCCGAAGCCTATCACTTCTTCCCTCGGCTTCTAGTGCATCTTAGTTGGTTCAAGTAGAGTCACCAACCGACTAGATGACGATCTAGTCGGTCGGCAACTCTTCATGAACCGACTAGATGTCCTAACTCATTTCAGCTCAGCCATGTCGATCAATTAGTCGGTCAAAGAAGGTTCACCGACCGACTAGATGACGATCTAGTCGGTTAGGAATCCTTCTCAGACCGACTAGTTGAGCTTGCCTCTGTACAGCCTGAGTTACTGTTTACAGTTAGTCGGTCCAAGAACATTCATCGACCGACTAGTTGTGAAACTAGTCGGTCAGAATTTGTTCTTAGACCGACTAGTGTAACTTGTATTCAGCTTCGTACATTTCACTCTTAGTCGGTCAAAGAACACTCACCGACCGACTAGTTGGCAAACTAGTCGGTTGGCAAGTCTTCTTAGACCGACTAGTTCATGTTGCCTGGAAATCACTCTTTTGGCTGTCGAGCTGTTAGTCGGTCCATGTTGAATCACCGACCGACTAGTTGATGAACTAGTCGGTCAGTGATCCTTCTTAGACCGACTAGTCTGCTTCAGATTTAGATCCGTTGGAGTTTTGAAAGCGACGTTTCTCTCTCTCTTTTCTCTTGATCCTTTAAATACC
Organism: Scilla litardierei; assembly: GCA_030789695.1. Taxonomy (NCBI): domain Eukaryota; kingdom Viridiplantae; phylum Streptophyta; class Magnoliopsida; order Asparagales; family Asparagaceae; genus Scilla; species Scilla litardierei. Next base: position 12,505,086 of record CM061131.1, read on the forward strand.
TGAAGGGGTTATTTCATAGGATCCAAGGCTACTATTTCAGAGTTCTATTGATTCAAAGAGAAGCTTTCAACTCTCATCTTCAAGCTCTCCCATTCTCAAGAATCTCTCCCTCACTCTCATTCTTCAAGAGAGATTCATTGGTTGTGAGCCTTCCAAGCCAAGGGCTTGATTCTAGGTCATCCATCTCATTCCTAGGCTTCCATTGTTGGTCATCTTCTTGAAGCTAGGGTTTGGTGACTCTTCCTCCATCAAAATCCTCTTTGCCCTAATTTGGTAAGAAATCTCAAGGCATAGGTATTTTGTTGGTAAGCATTTCATTTCAGTTATATTTGAATTGTATACTCTCGGTTGTGAGAGATTTTGCGTGATCCCGGGTTGTGGGAGTCACGGTCATCGATTGTAGGTCGTTTGCACTTGTGAGGTTTTCGCAAGTGGTCATATTGGAAATCTTGAGTTAGGGTTTCTAACTCAAGTATCCGGAAGGGATCCGGGTGGTTGGGACGTATGATCATCGGGAACAAGTCGGGGAGACTTGGGTGGATCCGAACCCATTAAACCATTGTGTTTGCGTTTGCATTATTTCTTGATTGTAGTTATTCCGCATCGTTGTTTGTTAATTGCACGATAATTAGGAATAACACTCCTTATTATTTAAAAGTACTATTCACCCCCCTCTAGTACATGTGCAGTAGCTTCCCAGGGCACCACATTTAGGGCTTGGGATGAAGGAATAAGGGTTTGAGGTAGTAGGGGGCTCAATGGGGGAGAAACTAAGGTTTTAGGTCATGAGGAAGAAGAAGAAAACGTTTGGGAGGGGTTTAAATAGGCACAGCCGGCGGCTGCCCAAAAATTAGGGTTTCGACACTGATTAGTCGGTCAAAGAGCAACCACTGACCGACTAGTTTGGGAACTAGTCGGTCGGTTGACCAACGCAGACCGACTAAGTCCAAACAGTAACTCATGTACAAAAATAGGATTTAGATTTAGTCGGTCAAAGAACAACTACTGACCGACTAGTTTGACATCTAGTCGGTCGAAAGATGAACTTAGACCGACTAAGAAGGAACAGTAATTGGTACCAAAAATAGTTAATGAGTTAGTCGGTTAAAGAAGCATTGCTGACCGACTAGTTTGCAACCGAGTCGGTCAACCAACGTTCTTAGACCGACTAACGACAAACAGTAACTCCTGAACATTTTAACAAAGCCCACTAGTCGGTCCATGAAGGTTTGTCGACCGACTAAATCATCATCTAGTCGGTCGGTTCTTCTTCTTGTACCGGCTAACGTGCACCAAAAGTTCCGAAATGGAGCGCGAAGCTCCGGGATCGATTCCTAAGACCCCTAGGCTTGATCTGACAATAAGATATGACCGATATGAAGCCCGTCACGAATGACTTACTCCAAAATCGACGATCAACGGAAGAAGCTAGGAAAATACGACGAAACGATCGAAAATGAAAGTTACGAGGATGAAAACCACACACATGAGGAGAAAATCCACCAAAACATATAATATAATATAATAAATCCAGATACATGAAAACCAGTCGTTACAAATACACTCGAAAGAGTCCATCTTATCGAGTATAATGCGAGCCCAATTAATCTCGCAACCCAAGAAAAGAGCGTAAATCAACTTTAGGAAGGGCTGGGATGGCAGAGAAGATGAGCCGTACTTAGGAAGTAAGCACGACTTCAGAATAAGATTAAGCACCCAAACATTCAGCTTGAATGACTTCGATGGGACACCTATGAAAGCTGGAGGGATCACATGGAAGATATCGGCGAGAACAGACTGATCTAAAGAAGAGATATCATCAACTGAAATATCAGACGGGAGGAGACCAGACGACGAACAACCAAGCAACTCCCCCAAGATTTCTGCCGTGAGGACTATAGGAGTCCCCAAGACGGTAGTCTCGATGGAGTGGGTCTCACCGTACTGTCCCCGGGTACGGTTCGCAAAGAAAAGTTTAACCAGGCGAGGATAGGGTCGAGGGTTCGCCTTAGGGTCAAAGCGAAGGTAGTCTAGGAGTCCACTATATGATAGAAGATCTGCTAAGCCAAGGAAGTCGGAGAACTTAACGAAATGCTCCAATAACAACGGGCAATGTTCGATACGGGTGTATGCCGTTAGACACATAGGGTCATCGCGACATAGCGAGATATCGACACCACCAGCAGGCATCGGAGCCTTTCCCTTAGGCTTACGGGAGCTAGAACGAGGTGGAGGAGTGGGTTCCTTACGGCTAGGCTCATCCTCGAGTCTAAACTCAGTGTCAGAATCAGATGGTGTAGTGGGGGTATGGAGTATAGGCTTCCTAGACTGAGAACGTCTACTGGGTTTGGCGGTCGCCGTCCTCTGCTTCTTCAGAGGAGGCGAAGACGATGAAGGTTGGGTTGTTTTAGGTCGGCGTTTGGGTTTTGAAGGATCCCTAGGGTGTGGCTCAACAGTCATATGGGACGGGTCAGAGGGAGTGATCGGTATTCTCGTCCTTGCCATAAGTGTGACAAAACGAGTGCAAACAATCGCAAGTAAGAGATCAAACAACCCTAGATCCGAAACCCTAGATCTGAAAACAAAATAAACTTGAAACCGAAGCCCTAGGAAGGAAAACGACCTAGAATAGAACCCTAGATGCAAGAGAGGAGAGGAGGGATACCCTAGGAGGAAGATCGACAGAGATCCACGGCCGGAGTTGGTCGGAGATCGACGAATGGCGGCGGAATCGACGGAGGAAGACGAAGAGACTCGGGGTCGGGGGGTTTTAGCTGGAGAGAAAACCGACTAAAAATGAGAATAGTCGATTGAAACTGAGTATAAGTCGATCGGAATGCGAAAAGACACGACTGTCCCTGAGCACTTAGTCGGTCACAGTTCAAGCACTGACCGACTAGATGACGATCTAGTCGGTCGGTCAATGAGCTTGAACCGACTAAGTGGAAACAGCCGACAGACGAAAAAAATTTAGGGCTAGAGTTAGTCGGTCAAAGTTCAAGTACTGACCGACTAGTTTTCATTCTAGTCGGTCGGTAAGTGAACGTGGACCGACTAAATGATGTCAGTAGCAAAGGAAAAATTATAAGCTTGAACTAGTCGGTCAGAGTTCTTTTACTAACCAACTAGGTGTGAATCTAGTCGGTTGATGATTGAACTGAGACCGACTAGATGAGTCCAAAAGTTAGAGAATGACCTAGTCGGTTTGAGTTCATTAGCTGACCGACTAGATGTGAATCTAGTCGGTTGGTTGATGAACTGAGACCGACTAGATGAGTCCAAAAATAGACAAATGAGTTCTCTCCTAAATTCACTTGGACGAAACATCGTTCAACTCTCAAAAATCATCATACTACCCCATTAATCATCGAAAAACTTAAATTTGACGTTCAAGAATAAATTCGAGCATAAATTCCAAAAATTCACAAAAATCCCGAAAGAATCCAATAAGTCTAGCATGAACAAATATAGCGAAATAGAATAGCATGCAAGATTATTGAATAAAAATGAATCCTATATCTCGGATTCACCCATAATCCCCAATTCTCGACGTAACCGCACAAAGGAGTCCTCCTTTAGGGGTTTCGTGAAAATATCGGCGATTTGCTTCTGGGTTTCAACGCACACTAATATGATGTCCTTTTTAGCAACATGATCATCTAAGAAATGATGTCGGACATCTATGTGTTTAGAAGGGGAATAGTGCACCGGATTCTTTGAAAGACAAATGGCACTTTGGTTGTCCACCATGATAGGGCTAGTATCACAATGTATACCAAAATCCTTAAGTGTGTGTCTCATCCAAAGAACCTGGGCACATGCAGCACCGGCGGCAATGTATTCCGCCTCGGTGGTTGAAAGTGATACGGAATTTTGCTTCTTGGAAAACCAATAGACAAGAGAATTTCCTATAAAATGGCAAGTGCCACTAGTACTCTTCCTGTCGGATTTGCATCCCGCATAATCTGCGTCACTATATGAGACTAACTCATACGTGCTAGATTTTGGATAAAGTAATCCAAAGTCTAATGTGTAACTTAAATAGCGAAAAATACGTTTTACCTCTACTAAGTGAGAATCCTTAGGTTGAGACTGATAACGAGCACAAATACATACGGCAAACATAATATCGGGCCTACTAGCGGTAATATAAAGTAAACTACCTATCATACCTCGATATAGACGAATGTCTATATCTTTTCCGCCCGTATCTTTATAAAGATGCGTAGTAGTGCTCATTGGAGTCTTTTTCCCGGAGGCACTCTCCATTCCAAATCGCTTTAGCAACTCCACCGTGTACTTCGTTTGGTGGATGAAGATTCCATCGTTCATTTGGCGAATTTGGAGACCTAAGAAATATTTGAGCTCACCCATGTGGCTCATCTCAAATTGTTCCTTCATAACATTAGAAAACTCTTCGCAAAGAGCGAAGTTAGTAGCACCGAAAATGATATCAACAACATAAATTTGAACTAAAAGAATATCATTATTCGAATGCTTAACAAAAAGTGTAGAATCGGCTTCTCCCATTTTAAAATTCAAATCCAAAAGAAAATTCTTTAGGCGATCATACCAAGCTCGAGGAGCTTGTCTCAAACCGTAAAGTGCTTTCTTTAGTTTAAAAACATGATTTGGAAATTTTTCATTAATAAAGCCCGGAGGTTGAGAAACATAAACTTCCTCAACGACATCTCCGTTTAAAAATGCACTTTTTACATCCATTTGAAATAGTTTGAAATTTTTATGGCATGCAAAAGATAACGATAATCTAATAGATTCTAATCTAGCTACCGGAGCGAAGGATTCTTCGAAATCGATACCTTCCTCTTGTCGATAGCCTTGAGCTACTAACCGAGCCTTGTTCCGGGCGACGATTTGGTTCTCGTCGGTTTTGTTCTTGAAGATCCACTTCGTTCCTATAACGGCGTGGTTCTTCGAAGGCAATGGAACAAGCTCACATACCTCATTCCTCTCGAATTGAATGAGTTCCTCCTCCATGGCAAGGATCCAAGCACTATCTTCGCACACTTCATTTATATTCTTTGGCTCAATCGAGGAGGCAAAGGCACAATTGGCGAAGTGGTGGACTTGCGATCTCGTCTTGACTCTATCATGAATATTGCCAATGACTTGCTCATGGGGATGGTCACGAACCGTATAAAGCCGTTTGGGAATTCCCTGATCACTAGGAACATTCTCAACAACCTCATTAGTCGGGTTAGTATCAACAGAATCAATAGAATCAATAGACTTAGAATTATCAATAGAATCACATAAAACATCCATTGAATCATCATCATTTGAAATTCTAGAAGGAATAAAATTTTCATTAAAAGAGACATGTAGTGATTCCTCGATCGTCGAGGATCTTTTGTTGTATATCCGGTAGGCTTTGCTACGTGAGGAATACCCAACAAATATCCCCTCATCCGATCTCGGATCAAACTTGTCCAAATTTTCATAAGTGTTTTTAATAAAACATTTCGCACCAAAAACACGAAAATGTTTAACTTGAGGCAATCTACCAAACAACAATTCATAACAAGTTTGTTTGGTGCCGGGCCTCAAAAGTATTCTATTAAACACATAGCAAGCGGTGTGTACCGCTTCCGCCCAAAATTGATGGACAAGTTGGCTATCATCGAGCATTGTGCGAGTACACTCCACAAGCGTTCTATTCTTTCTCTCAACAACACCATTTTGAGGGGGTGCGCGAGGG